>OU893344.1:15669139-18069139 GCA_918026875.4 Diatraea saccharalis
TCATATTTCTATATACTGTCTTTGGACGCGTCTCCACATGGCGATGTAATCATGGCAATGCGACGAGTGGCAATGTACACGCGTAACATCGTCGTATCGTCGCCATTGGAGGCGCGGTCGCCGCGACGCCGCGAGCGCGTCATTAAGCATTTTATAAACAACACCATTTTGCTCTCGTCTGGCATCTAACTGAACTCTCAACAAATAAAAGAACAACACATCGTCAAGGAACTACGGCGTTTCCGACGAGTCATTGCGGACACGCTGCTATTGCGTCACAAATCGTGACGACATGTTGGCGGAATAATTGCTCATTCGTGGAGATGACCCGACGATAGAAGTGCAAAATCGTCGCGATTCTTTCGCTCGTGGAGACAGAGCCTTAAAGTTATAAAATAAAAAATGATATTTAATAGATATTACAGTGTAAAGTGTTTTAAAGTATAGGAAGTGATTTATATAATGGTGGATAGTTATTACCTAGGAATACTATTTTTACTCTTTGAGTGTTATTAATAAAAAAGGTTTAACGTCTGAGTTGATGTATGCTAATATTGCACTAAGTTTTATGAAATTCAACGAACAAATGGTGCACGAACACGTGAAAGAAGAAATAATCCTGCGAATATTACATTTTGTGACTTAATTAAATTTTTTAATTTAATTGAGTCACTAATTAAGTCACAATTTGTGTAAACTATAACTGATCACAATGACTTTTCTCACGTGATTTTTCAATGTATGTATGTGAATATTTATGTATTTCTCTCAAATAAAAATTCCCATATTAATTCATAACACCTTAATTAATTTTGATCACAATTAATCTCTTTCAAAAGAGTAATTATTCTGTTCAGTCTATTATTGAGCGTTGTCCACGCACGAACTAAGCTTAGATATTAATGGACACTCTGCATTTAATTATGTCTATTGTTTACATTATTATAGTGAACCAATCTAACGAAATTTTATTATGGCGTTTAATTTCATGGAAATATAAACTTTATTATATCGGAACACTTTCCATTACTTATAACATAGATATATATTTTATTTAGAAAATACCATATGTAATTAAATATTTAGTATTCTTTTAATTTATTACATTTATTTATGGTAATAGATTTAAAGATAAAATCCAAGGAATTTGATCTTTATTAGTTATCGAATGTATCTCAATGTTTCTACTAGTGTTGCCCAAATACAAGAACAAGACGAGACTTGGCCAGTCTTGGTCTTGGTCTTGGTCTTGGTCTTGCAGCAAGAGTCTTGCAAGTCTTGCAATTACCTATTAGGCTATTGCTATTTATTAAAGTTTACTTTAGATCTTAGGAATTAACATAGCCATAGTAAATAACAATAAAATTAATAAATGTTTGAAGATTTGATAAAAAATTCGATAACTGCTACATGGTTATCAACTGAGCTATATTCCGTTTTCCATGGGAGTAACTGTTTCTTAATAAACATTTACGCTTTATAAGCTTACATGTGCTAAAACATGTAAAAAACAAATTATTAACAATAAATTGACTGTATTTTAAAGAATCTCTCTAGAAAGAGATTGAACCCTCAACTTATATGAAATTTTATAATAGAGTTTTACTATTTATCATTTATTTCAATAAAAAATAAAATACAACACAAAACAAATAACATAATAGCTTTGTCATTAGGTTCTGTTACTTTATATCAATTCTTTTGACCAAGAATTAATACAAAGTAACCATCTGGCTGACTCATCACTTAACCTATTTCTATGTTTTCTAATTACTAATGATGCTTTAGAAAATAATCTCTCAGCAGGTACTGAAGTTGCAGGTATTGAGAGAAAATCACGGGCCATCTTCGATAAAGTTGGATACTCTGTCTCATGCGTCCTCCACCAATATTTTCCGAGCTGGCAGCTCTTGGTTTTCTCAGGTATTCCTCCAACTCGTCTATCACTAAGCCTTGAAGACTAGATCCAGATGACGTCGAGGGACATTCATACAGTTTATCAAAGTCTATTACGTCTTCGTCTTCATCACATACCTTATTTTCTTTTCTTGGTAATTCCAGAGATTTGTTCAGTGAGTGTAGACTGTAGTATTCTTCATAAAGTTCATTGAACTTGCGCAGGCTTTCTGTTTTAAGTTGCTTCCCCCATATTGTCAGATCAAAAGTCTGAGCCTTATGCCTTGGGTCTAAAATTAAAGAAGTACAATAAATCCAGTTGCTCTTCTTATAATGTTTAAGCATTTTGTCTCGAGCTGCTTGGAAAGCCAGAATGAGCCTTTCATCCACTTCAGATCGATTAGGTTTCTCATCTAACTGTTTTACCATGGATTCAATTTTATCGAGCAAGAGATTGAATGATACAATGACTAGCGGTAATGTAACATATTTTTCTCCACCAAGTTTTGTACTTAAAAGTTTAAAGTTTATTAGAAACTTATGTATTTTTTCGAGTATTTGCCATTCATTAGCTGTGATTTGAAAATCATTCAATTCGGTGACAGAACTGCACAATATGTCAATGCCCGCTCTCACTTTTAAACCAAATCCAATCATATCATGTGTGGAATTCCATCTCGTTGGACAGTCAAGAATGGGATTCAGATTTGATGGCACGCCAGCTGCTTCAAGCAGACTGAAACTTCTTCTTCACTATTTCACTTCTTTTTATTTTACTGGAAATACTGCGTAACTTTGTTACAGATGTACGCGAGTCAGCAATATTTGGTGCATATTCTTCATCTTCCTCAGTTTCGTCTGCATAGTCTTCATACTGTTGATCTTGCGCGTTAGTGTCAGTCTCACAGTGTAATGCTAAGGTCTTTAATAAATCTTGTACACCAAGGTTTAAAATGTGAGCAAAGCATCGGAAATGTTGATTGTCTGAATCAAAGTGGCAGCTGTTTGCCTAGTTCATACATAAATTTGGTATTTGCAGTTGCGTTGTCGACCGTGATACCTTGTATTTTATCAATTATGTCATATTCCAATAAACATTCGTGGAAAATCGTTGCAATATCTTCCCCAGTATGTCGACCGCGTGATGGTATAAAATTTGATACAGTTTTTTGCGTCTCATAGAATTCCTAAGCGTTCCTATACACCGAATTGTTATTCCTAACTACTCCGTGAAATAGCGCTAAGTCCTAGCTGCAAGACGCAAGAGTCTTGCGGGATTAGTCTTGTTCTTGCTGAAGTCTTGCATGGTCAGTCTTGGTCTTGGTCTTACTAAAAATACGCGGTCTTGTTCTTGGTCTTGGTCTTGCAAAAATGCAAGACCAAGACCAAGACTGAATTTGGGCAACACTAGTTTCTACCGTCAATTTTTATAGCTTGTGTCTTTGGCTTATAAGATGAAAACAGGTAATTTAAGAAATTTAGAAGATTTTTTTTATATTTTATCCAATAATAATCATCGATTACAGTTATTATTTCAAATAATTTTATTAGCTGGCAGTTGTCTTCAAGAGAATAAAGCTAAGAAATACAATACCAATAACCTTCTTAATTAGTCCCAGAAACTGGTTTATTATAAATTAATGTTTTTAGTTTATTTTTTAAAATTTTTACTTTGAACTAAACTTAATATTTCGACGACAAACTATTAACTATAAACTCTTAAAAACTTTTAAAATAAGCTTTACTTAAAGGGTTATGTCCTTCCGTATATTCCATTCAAAATAACTTCTAATTAACTCTGTCGCTCTCTCAAACTCCAGGCGGGTATTTGTCGGCAAATTGTTTAAAGACAAACTAACTAACTAAAGTGTTAACGGTAAAAGAAAACTAACTAAAGTGTTCACGTAAGTGCATGCAATATCAAACTGGTAGTTGCTAATCATTTATGTAATTAACATTCTATATTATACTTATACGGGGCCTTAATTTTTTTAAAGAGTATTGGTCTAGACTACCAAGGTCTTTAACTTAATCCTTTTAATACATAGAATTGGTACTAAACATTACTACAATCTTTAAACATAAAATATTTAAAATTATGATATATAAATATTAGATATAATAGTAAGAAAGAAAAATCTAATTTGATATAACCATTTACAGAGGACCAAAAATATTATCATAGAAATGATAAATTATAACATATAAATATACTATTATTGACATGTCCTGCGCTTTTTTTTTAAAAACTTTTGTTTTTAGAGAATCTGTACAAACAGAAACAAATGAGACGCTGCCAGTTAAAATATTTACTGTAAAAAAATAAATGCTGTAGATACAATACTGTCTCTGTACAATATTTACACAATGCACTGTCATTTAATCTGAGGCGGCGAAAAAGACTTTCGGAGGTGCTGGGATATGAAACGGGACCTTAATATTGCAAATTTGACAGAAGCGGAAATTATAAAAGATAATAATGCCAAACGCACATTAATCCTCATTAACTGCGACGAAGGAGGCGGATCAAATGAATTTAAGAATTAATTCTATGAAATCACTAATTATATTTCCGCGACTTCGCATGCGTAAATTATTTATGATATAGTTTTCTGTAAGTGAAAGTATCATAAATGGATCACTATTTCCAAAAAATTAACAACAAACAAAATAAGTTAGAAACATTACTTTCTTTTAACTTTTTGTTCAGACCGTATACCGTTTAGATTAGTGTTGCCGACCCTTTCGGTATTTTTTTTTTAAATAACTATTTTTCTTTTATCGTCTATGAAAATTATGAAACAAATATTGTATTGTCATCAATCATCTGTACCGTATTTGTGATTTGTATATTTTTGTTAATAATAATCACATTATTTTGTGTATCGTTATTTTTTTTGAATTCTAATGTTATTCATTTGCGAGCTGTAAAAAATAATTTCGTCCGCATACTTTAGACTCGGTAAAGAAAGCCTTCTAATATCAATAAATAAACTGTACTGGAAATAGCTCAGTATAGCAGAAACCGAATTCGAACAGTTTGTCAAGTGATAGTCTTAGAAGCCTTTGTGGGCCAAATATTACCAAGAAATAAATTTTATCAGTTTCAATGGAGCTTATTTAATAATTATATTAACCCAAACAAATAACTAAGATTAAATCTTAATACCTTTGTAATAAGATTTGGTTTTGAAACATTTAATGTCGTTTTGCTTAATATCCCACGATCCGAATTAGAAACTATTTTCACCTTTAAAGGATGAAAAGTATTTTAAATGAAATTATTTAATAATAAAAAATATATCTCGAAATAGTTTGCTAAAAATCCTGACGAGACTAATCACGGTCATTAAGAATTCAAAAATGGCATTTTTTGTTGATTTATTAAAATAATTGGATGTTGATTGTTGATTTTCTATTCGCATTTTATTTAACTTCGCATTAAATTTCTTTACCAGTAGGTACTATTCTTATTTGGCTGGTTATAATGACATTAAATGGGTACATTTAAAAAAGAACCAATTTAGGTATAAACGCTGACCCCAGCTTTTATTTCAAGTATTATTCGTTGTTTTTTTTTTCGTTTTTTTATTGTCGCCTATTGATGTTCCAGTTGTTGAATCACAGACCTTGCCTATAGATGGAATTGAATCGAAAAGGGAGTAAAGACCAAAACCCAATACGCGGGGTTAGTGCTGATTACTGGGTATTAACGATTTCAAATGTATCTATCATAATACGCCATGTCGTATCTCTATCAGAATTCTCAATAGGCCATCTCGTATGTCATTGACAATAGGCTAGTTGACAACTTTTTTTTAACATAAATAAATAGTCCATTAACATCTGAGAAATAATGTCGCAGTAACAGCATGTCTGCGATTAATAGTTTCGGAGATACGGTGCTGTTTGTAGGACTGCTGCTAGTTGACCGAAAACGCACCCTACTATTTTTTATATATAATTTAATGCCTTATGTATTTTAGAAAATTTTTGTAGTAGATTTTCTCTACTTTTTTCAAGTTTTCGAAGAGTCATATTTTCCAAATCAGGGACTTAAAATTTGTTTTGTTAAACATTTATAAGTTAAAATGGTTCATATTTTTCGAAGATGTAACAAAAACCTGTATTTTCACTTGTAGGACACAAGCCTATTATAACCATTTTACTTGTTGACCACTTTCGTGGCATAGTGGCTCGCCGATTTCAAGATATCGCCATCTCAGATGTCACGGTCTTGAGTCTGGGTATTGTGGTACCTCCGTGGCATAACTACAGACACCGCTGGTATCAATGGCTTAACGCGCCTTCCGAAGCATGGAAAAATCGATGTTATAAATTTCGATCATTCATCATATGACTGGCATTGCGAAATTTACTTAACTACCGCATTAGACCGGACGCATTCACCAAAGCGCTATCAATAATCTTTTGTATCTTTTTTCCATACAATAGAGCGGTGGTATCAAAATTCTTAAATTAAGAAAAAAATTTCACAAGCCATATTATCTATAGTAAGCGGATATTACGTCAAAGTGTCTGGATGGCCGCTTTGGTCGGTATTTTTTTGTCTGAACTAAGTAATCTAGTAATGAAACCTAGCTCGATCGATTTATCGCCCTCGAAACCCCCGAATACTGAATATCATGAACAATCTTGTAGAAGTTTCCGAGATTTGATTATACGAGTATATAAAGGTATATATTTAGAACTACCTGTGCCCGCAACTTCGTCTGCGTGGGAAGTATTTAGGTAGAATTCTTTTATTCCTATGAATGGAGTCGAATCGAATAAGATCAATGGGCCATAACCCACTATGCGGGCTTAATGCGGATCGGTGGTTAACGTTGCTGATGCAGCCAGGACTAACGGCTTAACGTGCATTGTGCCAGTGTTGTGCACAGTGCTCAAGATAATAATGTTTTGGTCACCCATCCTGTCCTTACGAATGTAATTTTTCTATCTTTTTCTCGTTTCTCGCACTCTGGTTGTCGCTTGTGTCTGATCAATGTATTCGTACCTTGAAACTGTCCTTCTTTTGTTTTTGATCTTTTTTGATCTTTTTGATTGTAGTTGTATGTACAATCGGCTATTTATTGTTCTATTTTCCATGTAATGCTAGGTTGCTTGGAAGAAATCACTTGCTAGCGATGAGTTTGTCGTTTGTACTTAGTTATAAAATAAGTATTCATGTATGTCCTTGTTGTGCGGTATTTCACTTATTTATTTTACTACAATTTAAACTGAATGCGCTACCCCACTAGGCCATCGGACCTCTTATACCTAAGATATACTAATATTATAAAGAGGAAAGATTTGGTTGTTTGTTTGTTTGCATCGAATTTGCCCCAAAGCTACTGGACCGATAGTTTTAGAGCGGTTCCGACCTACGGGAAGCTACATCAGACGCGGATGTCATAGGCTATAATTTTGCGGCAAAGTCGCGGGAAAACAACTAGTTCGTTATACCCTGTGAAAACTTCTCTGCGGTACGCCTGTGGAGTATGATGGCAACACGGGTTGGCGATAATCGAAACTACTTTCTCGATCTCTATTGTGCAAACTGCGAGTTCTTTCAGAGATCAAGCGCATTTCTCTATCAAAGGAAGTTTCATATGCATATCATATTGCATGTATGTTACGATCAGCAGTTAGACGCGCTATGAAATCTTCAGAAGTTTCCTGAGATCAAACGCTTGTTGTATGAGTTCTCCGAGAGCTCAAGAGATTGTCCCTGACGGTAAATGCTTTAGATTCAACTTTATAGTGCATGAGCCTCGCAACGGGCAGTTAATTTCAGGTGTCTCCCGGGACTGAGCGCTTTCCGTCCGATCTTTTTATTTGTCAATAAAAGTCGGTCGGTACATGTCTGACGGAAGATACGTGGAGTTTTAATTATTGATATGAAAAAATAAATACATATTTTAATTTGAACGGCCCTCATCATCATCATCATCAGCCCTTTTAGTTCACCAACTGCAGGAGCCTTATGTATTAATAAGGATGTGCCACGACCCTCCATGCTGGCCCAATACAAATTGAACGATATTAACGACTGCAAATACAAATGGTACCAATCGCTTTACGTGCCTTCCAAGGCTTGGAGTTCAAGGCTTCCAATATTTTTGGTCACCCATCCTATGACCGACCTTTGCGAAAGTTGCTTAACAACTACAATCGCGGGCTGTGGCGCTTATTCACTACGCCACCGAGGTACTCTGAATCGACCCTCAGAGTCGCGTAATATTATATGAGTGTTTTGACTAATGAATTAACCATTGTTTCCAGCGAAGACTGAAAATACCAACTTTGAAGTACGTATCTACAGCTATGTGAATGTTGAAAAAAAAAAACAAAAAGTGTATTAACAAAAATAGTAATAAGAGAAAAAAAAAGATAACTCGAGTTGTCTTTACGTTCTTAACTTCAGTTGACGTGAATCTAACTTTTTAACGTTGTGGAAAAGCTTCTGACATTGTCTCTGCTACCTGGCAAGCAACAGGGGGTGAGAAAGAGTCTCCTTTATGAACCCGACAGTGAGCTACCCAGTGGGTTCCCAGAGGCCTACCCACCAAAACCCGTACGCTACACACTCTCATGGGAGATGAAACCCGGTAAGCTATGGCCGAGTCACTAGGACACTCAAGTATTGGACCATTGATCCCCTTGCAGATGGAAAATTGGTGAGACTCGGATAAATCGAGTGCCTCTCCCAGACAGATGAAACCGTGCAATGCGGGGATGACTGCCAACCACCTCCGCTGGCCCAGACGACGACGTGAACCTAATCTGATAAAAATATGCGTTTACTGTAAATTACTCGATGCTTAATTGCATCATCGGAAGGTTCTTTTCGCTTGTTCTCCTACTCGCGTGATCGTATACCATCCGTCCATTATAAGCTGAATACTATTTAATATCATTGGTCATTTATATATGAGGTCAATTTACTTTGGCGTTTGTCAAAATTTTGGAATCTTATTTTTTATTTTTCATCATACAAATAACGAGTATCATTTTATAGACAATATTAATTCGTAATTTGTTGGCGCTACGGCCGCGCGCCGCTGCGCACGATCGATATTGCTAAGCAATTTTCGCAAGAGTTGTTCACGGGATGGGTGACCAAAAATTATTAAACAAAGGCCTGAGGCCCTGCAGTTTGGCTGTCAAAGAGTTAATGATGATGATCAATATATCAAAGACGAAAATTTAATAAAACAGTTAATTCCGCACTCCGATCTGATCAGTATGGGCAAACACAATCACTGGTTCAATCGCGATTGTGCTTACGCTGTTGCGTCTAAACAGCTGGCATATCGAGCTTGGATCAGGGGTCGTGCTCGGAGGGATCCCGATGTTGACTCAATTAAAGCGGCCTACAATCAGGCTTCCAAGTCCTGTAAGAGGGCTTACATCAGAGCGGATGCCCAGCGCGTCGCACGTATTGGCCATGAGCTAGTTACGCACCCTACGGGCTCCCGTAGCTACTGGCGTCTCGCCAAGGCCGTGCAAAACAATTTCTGCCAGCCCTCGCTGCCACCGCTTCGATGTCCAGATGGAACATTAGCTCACAAGCCGCAGGAGAAAGCCGACCTCTTGGCAAGCCTCTTCGCGGCTAATTCCCAAATCGATGACTGTAATGCACTGCCACCAACGTTACCTTCTTGTGGCTTCACTATGCCTGATATTCATATCAGGCAGCGTGATGTGCGTGCGGAACTACAGTCACTCGATGTCCGGAAAGCTAGTGGTCCTGATGGCATACCTGCGGTTGTTGTAAAAATGTGTGCAGCGGAGTTGACTCCCGTACTTACGCGCCTATATCAGCTATCTCTTTCTTCGGGTCGTGTACCTGAGGCTTGGAGAGAGGCCATTGTGCAGCCAGTGCCCAAAAAGGGAGATCGGTCAGACCCTGCAAACTACCGCCCTATAGCTATCACCTCTGTGCTGTGTAAAGTTCTGGAAAGGATTATTAACTCCCAACTGATCCGATACCTAGAAGATCACTCCCTTGTAAATGATCGTCAGTATGGCTTTAGACCAAAACGATCAACGGGTGATCTTCTAGCGCACGTCATGCACCTCTGGGGTGAAGCTATAGACAAGCGCGGCGAGTCCTTGGCTGTCAGTCTTGACATTGCTAAGGCATTTGACAGGGTTTGGCACAAGGGACTTCTCTCCAAGCTTCCGGCCTACGGTCTGCCCGTTCAACTCTGCGCCTGGATAGCCGACTTCCTGCGTGAGCGTAAAATCCGTGTTCTTTCTGACGGATGCTCTTCACAGCTTATGTCAGTCAATTCCGGTGTGCCTCAGGGCTCCGTTCTATCCCCTACACTTTTTCTGCTGCATATCAATGACATGCTTCCACTTGGAAATATCCATTGCTATGCAGACGATAGCACAGTGCATGTGGGATATCACGGGGCTCCTACGGTCGGACGGGCGGAAATCCTGGAGAAAAGAGAGAATCTTGTCATTGAGCTCAATCACGTTCTGGATCTCATATCGAAATGGGGTGCTGAAAATCTGGTTGAGTTCAATGCCAAGAAAACTCAGGTTTGCGTATTTACCGCCAAGACCCCTCCATTCCCTTCCCTTCCCTCTCTTCAGGGCACAACCTTGCCTCTACAGAGCAGCATCAACATGCTCGGGATGGAAGTGCGCTGTGATCTGAATCCCAAAAACCACATCGAGTCTGTTATTAAAACAGCATCACGTAAACTCGGTGTCCTGAACAAGGTGCGGCGTTTTTTCACGCCCGAACATCTGTGCCTGCTATACAAAACGCAGGTCCGATCATGCGTGGAGTATTGCTCGCACCTTTGGGATGGCTCCGCTAGGTACTTACTCGATGCTTTGGATAGATTGCAGCGCCGCGCAGTACGTCTTCTACCGTCTCTACCATGGTGAATGCTCTGAAGAACTCTTTTCTCTTATCCCCCCATCTCCCTTCCTCCTCAGGACCACACGTGCTGGTTTGCGTTGCCACCAACTAACTGTGGCAACGATTCCTTCGCGTACAAAGAAATTTGGCGACTCATTTCTTTGTCGAACCTCCAAAAAATGGAATTGTCTCCCGGCCCATGTATTCCCTCCTTCCTATGACATGGGGTCCTTCAAGCGGGGCGTGAAGAAGCACCTTGCAGGTCGGCAAGGTGAGGTTGGCTAGTGCAGTACCTACGTACTGTTTTCACTAGCTGTCCTCGCGTTTAGACTGGGCCTCCGCTTACCATCAGGTGGACCGCAGTCATTTGCCCTCCATTTTATAAAAAAAAAAATATTTCATAGCAATTTTGGCGAACACGTCACTTCAAATTGACATAACTTTTTTATTTGTGAATCGATTGAAATAAATCTTACACTAAATGTTAATGGAAGAATACCGCAATATAATAGTAAAAATTGCATTTAAATCGGTTAAGCCGTTTAAAAATTATTTTAAAATCATTGTTTTGTGTTCTATTATGCTTATAAATATCCCTCATAACAGTTTCTTTCATATATCTTCAATGTACAGACATCGATCGGTAACGTTTTTATTATAGTATAGATTATATACAAGAATTGATAATTTAAATGCCGTATTAGATATAGGTATTTCAACGTTTTTCTGTTCACTAATAATTGCTTTTGACATCTAGTTGTCCGCAGGAATAAGGATTTTATCAATAATTCGATGATGCTAGAGGAATTTGAAGTGGTCGAATATCTCGATAGCTGACGGGCTGGTGCAAAATAAGAATGTATTGCTATTAAGCTATACAAATAAAAAAACACCTACATGATTTACGTATATGGTGCATTTAATTTTTTTCTTGCATACGTTAAGTTTCTCATTTTAAACGTCATTTTGAAAACTTAAAAAATATCATTACGTATAGGAAATTTAATAATTTTATGTGACATTTGTTTTTCAATAACAAAAATGTCTGTTATATATTTTTCTTTATATAAAACGTAAAAGCACAAGGCGTCTTCAACATCACATATATGTTCAATAATAAGAATAATCTATGTAAGATTGTAATGATTATATAAGGTGTTATATTATTATTATACTTATGCCAGGACTTCGTGGGGTGGATTAGTTAAGTATACTGTACAACTTTTACAATGGAAGAATTTTGTATGAAACAGATGATTATTTTTTTGTGAATTCAGTGTTGCTCCCAAAGTAAAAGTTATTCAGTATATAGGTATACCTAACTAATCCACCACACGAAGTCCTGGCATATAATAAAATTTGACCTCATATGTAGCATAATTATTAAGTATGCTACACATACTTTTTTTGTGAAGGAATCGTAATTATGTTCGTCGTAATTATTACAGTATTATGTACACAAGAAAACATTACGATTCCTTCACAAAAAAAAAGTAGTGTTCATAATCTTAACACAAGAAATAAAAATAAACTTGCCGTTCCAAGCTTCAGACTTCAAAAAACCAGAGGATCATTTCTGGGTAAATGTATTGCTATGTTCAATAAAGTTCCACAAAATGTAATTGACCTACCCATAAATAAATTTCAAATTCATATAAAGAATATAGATACTTATGAGTAAAGGCTATTATAAGGTTGATGATTATTTTAAGGATCGCAATGCATGGAGTTGAAAGCCTTCGCTTTGTTCTATAAAGTCTAATTATATGTTCAACCTATGTCCTACAGACTTGGAAAGTTGTATTTATTATTGTGATAAAACATATTATTTTGGTAAAAAGCTGGTAAGTTTCTTTCGCTTGTTCTTCTTGTCAGCTAAAAGACGTCCTGAACAAGTGGTAGGGGAAAATAAAAATTTTTGGACGATTCAAAAGTGCTTGTAATAGCCTACTTGAATAAAGATATTTTCATTTCATTTCATTTTAAGTATAAGAAAATAATAAAATATTACCTTACTTAATCATGTAGTAGAATTTATTACGACGTGATGCCATAATAACAAAATCGACTTAATCTTAGTAATATATAAGCTAACTAGCTTTCGCCAGCGGCTTCGCCCGCGTGGACCCTAGGGAAATGTTTAGTGGGATAAAAAGCATCCTATTATCTAAGTCAGCTAATACCCTATCTGTACACCACATTTCATCAAAATCCGTTCAGTAGTTTCGGCGTGATTGACGGTCAAACAGCGAAACATCTCAACATCCAAACAGAGAAACTTTCACATTTATAATATTAATAGGATAATAATACTTACTTGTGATAGAATATTCTCGCATTCAATAGGCTCACAAAGTATTAGACTAGTTCTTTCATCGGATACATCAAGAGCTTTTTTCAAGAAGCCATAATACTGCAAAATAATGTCAAACAATATTTACGATATAATAATATCGGTGCCTTATCTATCAGCATAAAATCTGTAGACATAATATTATATAACATCGCATAATTTCTGTAAGTATTTTAATATTTAAGCGTTACATCCTAAAAAGCTTCTATATGGCGCTGTTGCTATATGCTTGATTGGATTGCTCGGTTTGCTTTTTGTTTTGGTCACAGTTCTAACCTAACTTAATACATTAAACGTGTTTCTTATATGAGATAATGCACAAAAAACGGAGCCTAAATGCAACACATATAGATATTGTATGTCTTAAATCAATTTTGGTAAAGCATTGTTAACGAAAGTAATTATGCCAAAATATATTATGAATACGAACATTACGCTTAAAGAAGTGATACCAATGATAGCTTTAGCATCAGCGTTTTGGGGCCGTATTTATATGTTATGACTTTCGATCAGTTGCACAAACGTCCATTAAGGTTTAATGTTGCTTTTAAGTTCTAGAGAATATTGAAATTGTATGGGTAACGTCTCTTTAAACTTATGTCAATTATAATGGACGTTTGTGCAACGGGCGATTACACTTTAAATTTTATAATGCGTTTCAGCATTGCTTGGTCAAAATTTTAATCAAAGCAGTTTTGCACCATAAAAATCACGAGGTGACACCGCATCTTATCACCCCAGGTGTCGCTCACTCCCGTTACATTAATAACAACGGATGTCTCAAAGTAATAACGTCGAAATGTTATGTTCGGCCATTGTCGACAATATCTTTGTCGTCATCAAACGTATTCTTTTTGATCAATTCCAAATGGACATACGGACAGGTAAATATCAAACGATTGTCACTCAGTTATACAAAGCGTATAGGAATTCGAATTAGTTCGACTGTCTCTGACCTTTTCTCTATTGTGTTTTGTGCCAATATCCAGATTGATAACTTGGATTCTATGCTCGTTCAACAGACAGAGTAATTCAAATATATCTTGGGATCTGCAAGAAAAATAACGCAGTTTACGATTATGGGTATTTAGTAGAGATGAGGTAACTCGTCGAAAATAGAAGCTCCTACTATTTTGAAGTCGGTTATAAAGTGTGACTTTAATCTCTACCGTCCATTATTGAAGTGAGTTTTAATATTATACTACCTATTCATGAGGATCTCTATGTCGTCGTAGTTTGTGCGTTTGATTTGTGATGCGGAAGTTAGACAACTTTCACAGGGGCCTGTCAATAAATGGGTGTCGAGAAATTTTGTATCTCAAGATAAATAAATAAATTTATCACCTTCGTACTTCGGAAGGCACGTTAAGCACGTTGGGCTTGGCTGCACTTGCAGTGGTTGACAACCTTTTTCAAGCAACCACTTATTGAGTGTTTAAGTGTTTTTTTAAATGAACCTTACCTTATTTTAGTAGTTTCACCCCTAACCACTGTGATGGTTTTGGCCGGTATACCCTCTGCTATATCTTTTATAGCAACTGCAAAATCTTTTGGAAGTTTAGTCATCACTTCCGACATTATGTCTTGGATATCGAAAAAACATTGTGCTGTTTTTAACGACAAAAATACTATTATGTAATATTTTAGTAACATCTTCTTTTTTCTTGGATTTATAGGATTTAAATTTTAAAACTGATTCTCTTTATTTTTAATGATACTTTAAATTAAAATAATATTATACTTGTAAAATTCATATGAAGTACTAATCAACTGCGTTATTTTGTAAAGGAAAGTTGTTATTAATTTACATATTATAAACAGTGTAGTCTATAAAGTATTTCAATTTCGAGTTTATCTGAGAATTGCGGGCTCTGATTTTGATTATTATTACGTTATCTCAACTATTCCAACTCGCTTCGATGATTGAAAAGAACAGACTGATATTAATGGCGCTGACGTTTAGGTACCAATATAATCATGCGGGGCTTCAATATCGAATTCTGATTAATAATTCTGATGAATCGTGATGTGGCTTGAACAATGAAATAGCGTAATTTAAATGACATTGCTGAATCATGTACAAAGAATCAATTTAAATGTACAGTAATTATACATTTGTGAAAATTATGTTTAATATAAATTAAAATATGTGATACCTATCACAATTCTCTAGAAAAAATATTTTAAATGTAATTTTTTTATATAGTTAACGCTGGCATTACGCAAAGAGTAAAGTAGTGCTACAGCTACGATCACAAGTGACAGTTTATTTGCGTTTAGATACACGCATATTGTTAACACAATTACTACTTGGTATCTGTATCGTATACACACAACACTATCTATACAACACTATCTGAATCGTATTGCTGTGATAAATAAAAAATTAATGATTTTATGATTATCACAAAAATATTATATTTGTCGAGTTGCAGAGCTGTGCAATAAACAACGTTCTGTGTTTTAACAATATTATATTTAGGTGAGTGTATACGAATATTGTAATTGGCATTTTGAAAGAAGATTAAATACTCTTTATGGGTACATAACTTGCTTTACTCTTTGATAGTTTGTTTATTCCTGTGTCGCCCATATGAGAGTATTTTTTCACCACATCTGGGCGTATTTTACATCATATACTTACATATAATTTAACACCTAGACTTATTTTTACGTTTATATACCTACTTCTTAAAATATTTAGATAATAGAATATTGAAGTACCTATTATTTTTTATAACATTGTTATGGTTCCTCTCGCTTCTTTAAGATAAGATAAAAACACTTTATTGTACAACACACAACAGAAATAAATAAAGAGTAATTTACAAACATTTCAAACTTTTGCACAATAGGCGGCCTTATCGCTTAACAGCGATTTCTTCCAGGCAACCTATAGCTTATTAAGCTTCTTTATCAGATATATAATTTGCGATATTGCAAATACAAACTTTTAAGCTTTAATATAACCCACAGTATGTCAATGTACATGAATGTTTTTGAATTTCATTTGCATATGTGAATTGTGTTTTAAAAGAAAATTTTCGTTTTAATGTTGCGCCGTTCGCTTTCTGTCCTTGTCTCTCCCGTACACAATGAATTCTAGTATGCGTCTTGATATGTCGAAACTAGGTTGCCGTTTTAATGTATCACAAGAAATGATATTTCGAGAAGTTTACAAGGGATAAAAATGCGTAAGGATGGAAAAACAATTGCTAAAATAAAAATAAAAACTTTATAACAAATAGCCAGTAATATGAGAAAGAAATGCATTTGTTATAAATATGCTTTAGAATATATCTGGTAGCGATAAAATTAATTGTAATTAGTTCGTCAAGATAATAGAAAAATATTAGATACGTATATTTTTTTTTGCTTCAAATAAACAAGAAATGGGTTAGCTAATAGTCATTAAAGTTGAAGAATGGGGGATTGCCAAGTCACAATTACGAAAATATACAAAGGCGTGACTATCTGAGAAGGTTGTGGTTTCGGATTCAATCAAAACATATTTAACGTTTAATTCTTTATTGAACGTTTAGTGCATTTTGATTCAATACGATGTTAACTTCATTTAAGCTAATGCAGTAACGCGGTAGCGCTCCAGATTTGGAACCATTTACAGAAATGGATGGAGAATGCCTGATAGTGTAAAACAATTTGTTTCATTAAACCTATATATCTCTGTTCCTGAGCATGTCGTTTAGTTTCACGCTCATTAGGAGTTAACCCATCTACGGTATATATTCTTTGGCGATATCGATACACCTCACAGGGACCTCACGGATTGACATTTGACGAGCTAAGTGGCTACTTTTCATCGCGGGGCCTATATGACCGATGCTTAAAAGCTTTGCCGTGTTACTTTCAGAGCACCTTTCGCATTGGGCTATGTTTATATGTATGACATATTCAATAAACCATCGATTTGATAAAAAATTATATACGTATATTGAAAATATTATCATAAAAATCATTTATTAACGTCGTATTATGGCAATAGAATAATAAAAAAGCGTCTACTCGATATACTTAATATTTCTCCCGTGATCTACAAGAGACCATTAAAAATATTTTTTATAGAATATTAAGAACTCGCCTCATAAATAACCTCATATAATTATTGTATGTTGAATTAATAAATAAATGATTTTCTTGAACCGGTAGTGAAACAGTTTATATTGTTTTGCTGGATTTATAATTTTCGAATAATTTTTATTGTATTTTGATGATAAAAATTAATAGCAAATAAATAATATGTGCATATTTATCTGACAGACACATTACACACAAAGTACTTTAAAATTCCAACTTATATTATGCGAAAGTAACTCTGTCTGTCTGTTACGTTTTTATGCCTAAATCACTGAACAGATTTCAATAAAATTTGGCATCATTATCTTCAGCTCTTTTACGTCCTCACTGCCCCTCGGGCCTTCCTTATAGATATTTAAGGAGGATGGGCCATGACCCTACACACTGGCCTAATGCGGATTGGAGGGTAGAAATTGTTAATTTGGTATAGAAATGAGAATTGGCTATAGGTATAGACATAGTTTATATTATACTACCTGTGCCGGCGACTTCGTCTGCATGGAAAGTAGCGTAAGTTAACCCTTCTTGCATAAGCTATTTATCATTCAAAGTTCCATCAAAATAGGCCCAGCCTTTTGAGAGCTTATCCAAAACAAACAGACTTAAATGTATACATTTAAGTCTGTTTGTTTGATATATCATATATCATATGATGTAATTAATGTATTTGCACTTATTACATTTATTGAAAAGCGGCTATTTTAATATATTCTAACGAATATTTATTCATTTATTCATTATGTATTATATTTATGTATTTGTATATGTACTTATGTTTATGTGTAGTATAATATTTATTTATGTTTATATAATTGTATATAAATTCTTCTGAAGTGTAGTTTAAGTAGTATATTTATAAGTTAACTTTATGCCGCCATCGTGTATTTTTGTATCCCAATGGTTGACTGGTAGAGAATGCTAATTGCATTAAGTCCGCCTTTTGTACCAATTTAATGGACAATAAAGTTTGTTAAATAAATAAATAAATTATATCGTGTAAAATACCTGAAATAAAGTTTCATCCCATATTTTATCCCCTTAGTGATGGAATTTATCAAAAATACTTTCTTAGAAGATGCCTACATCATAGTAGCTTTATGCATGCGGAGTCTCAGTTCGATCGGTTTAAAATTGACAAAGTTTTATACAAACTTTCATTCCCTAATTTTGTCCCCTTCGGGGTAGACTTGATCAAAATCTATTCTTAGCGGATGCCTACGTCATAACATCTACCTGCATGCCAAATTTCAGCCCGATCCGTCCAGTGGTTTGGGCTGTGCGTTGATAGATCACTATGTCAGTCAGTCACCTTAGAGTTATATATATAGATATAATAATTAGAATAAATAATCATCTTTATCGAAAGTTTCAATATTTCAATCGTCAATCCTGTTAGGTCTTGGGTAGCTTAGTGGTTAGAGTCCCCGTTCCCGAATTGCGGATGGTTCAATAAATCAAAGTTGCATCATAATATAGCATTTTGAGTTTTTTAGTACGTTATTTTTTAATTTAATTTTATTGCAAATCAGTGGTTACTAATTTTGTTATTTAATTAGAACGTAATGAAATTCAACTATGATTCTTTCGATATCAGCATTCACTTCTTACCAAGTCACAATAAAACATAAAAAAAATTTGGTATTTAAATATATGTCGATTTATCCCACAATTTTCATATAGGGTAATCTGATTAAACTTTACATGCTGGTATTAGAATCCCGTGGGTGATACCTGATATAGAATATTAGGTTCCGTTGTGTACCCGACCTTATGATATCGTGACGTGTTCGCTTGAAAGCTGTCAGAAGCCCTTGAATTATTTACTGCTTTGAAATATCAGGGACTAGCTTAATGTTGTTACGCTACCGACGAAATAGGTTAGGGAGTACTCCGATAATTCTGGAATGCTAAATTTAGATTATGAGCAGTAAAGGATTTCATTATGAAAATAACATTCCAATAATATAATAAATAAATAATCCGTCTTATTATAAAACGAGGTCTAAAATTAGTACCAGGTTAGCTGAATAAACCAATTTAACGACGATAGAAGAGAAAACGTTAAATTGAGATATGTTAACTTATTTTGGTCGGATAATGGTAAAGTTTATCGTTTTATAATAAGACTGAATATTAACTTGATTACCGTTTTTTGTGCTATGCTTTTAAAGTACATGTAGAGAATTGTAGGTTTATATTTTTACACGACTGCCGAAAAAAGGTGCATTGTTGTTAGGGTTAATGCATGTGAGTTTCTTTATTACCTCATAATTTTTATAAGATTATATGGGTGTGAATGTGTAAGGTTTCACTAGAAACTTTACATTATCCATATAACACTGGCCAATATATTTTTAAATATGGTGAGTTAATGTCGCCATTTAAAAAAGTATTATTTTTTCTTGAATTATAGCAAACTCGATATCAAATTAAGTTCTTAATGAATAAATACCAAAAATACATAATTTGTACACATAATAAATTGCTCATTAAAAGAAATAAAATAATAAAAGAAACATAACTGTGTTATTGCTTGGTTAAACAAAATTCTGTTCTGTGCAAAGCATAGTTTTAATAATATATTGTACTGATATACGCCACTCGTTGCCTCTGTCACGGCGCGCTTGCCCTGCTTGCTCGGCTCGCTTTTTGTTTTGGTCCCACAATTCGAATCTAACGTATGTTCTTTTGTGTCTAGTAATATCATGTGATCATCTAATTTATGGTCTAAAATATATATCAGTATATACCAGAATTTACAAACAATTGGACGTAGTTATGCAAACCAGATCCAACTCACATGATATCAGTTTTGAGAAAAATGGGTTATTGTCTTTATCACATAAAATTTTGTAAGGACAAAAAAGTGTAACTTGTTTTTATATAAATTTTAACAAAAACCTTTCTGGATCTTTATTGCAAAATGTATTTGAAGTGGATTGAATCTATATTACGAAACATATTTTTATGAAGGGCAATGATATATTGACAAATGGTTTTAATATGATTATAAAAATAAATATAGATACAGCGTTGTTTAAGGTACTAAATAAAATGTTGATATCGATATTATTGCGATTGCGGAAAAGAGCTTGGATCATGAACTTAAATGATATAAATATTGGTTATACCTATACATATGCATAACTACGTCTAATTATGGAAAAATAGTAAAGTCACAGTAATGTCAGGAATAAAATATAATGCCGACGGAAAGGATTAGTAACATTCACAATTCCTTTAATTTTTCCGTAGGGATGTCAGTTTTTTAAAATTACACCTGATTGAAACCAAACTCAGCATATTAGACTAGACTCTGATATCTAAACCCTCCGCAGTCATAATGTACGATGTACTTAATTCTCTAATAGCGGAGAGCGTTGGGACCTTTAGACACCTGTCCACTACCTTAAAGTGGGTGGTCTAAGTTATAAGAGTATATTTTCAGACTGGTTTCATAAATATTGTGTCTTTACATAAAGTTCTTGTAAGATTCCGTTCATTTGTTTTTGGGGTTATTGCATTTGGACAGACAGATATTAACAAAGATAAACTTATTATTCCCTGCTTTTGTTGATATTTTTATAATATAATTTTTCCAATGACATGCATCGTATTCATATTCGGTTTTTACTGTTATCATTGTGTTAGTTGAAAGGATTGTATATCCTCAACGTGATATAAAAAATCTTAAGTTGATAAAAAATATTCATGCTGATAATTTGCAGTTTTGTATAGACAGTCAACAGCACGGTAGGTTATAGAAAACTGTCAAATTTCTCGACTTGATTTAAACCTTAATGACATTCTGTTAGAGTTCAAAATCAATAGAGAAAATTTGACATATAATTGTAGCCCGACTGGCAGCCGTGTGTACCTAATTCTAAAAAATAATAAAGTTTTAATATCATCTGTACATGAAATTATTATAGACAATATCACATACACCGCTGAGACTCGAAGATAAGTAGACTACCTAGTAGACTAGACCCGAGACAATATAGGAAACATCATTTTCTACATTCGCCCGACCGGGAATCGAATCCGGGATGAGTCACTCGGCTCCTTGTTAACTATTTGAGTAAATAATAAACCAGCTGTAAACATTATATAATATTATAGTATTTGAAAATATAATTTTTATCTAGTATAAACTGTATCGTACTTGTTTCATACATTCGAAGATTTAATCCTTTAATATATAACTAAAGCGCTAGTAAAACCCAGGTAAACTTTGAAGCTTTAGTTCAGTTAAACATATTAATGCTGCTTTGCAAGTATGTTGAGTTGATAATATAACGCTGGCTTAAATGTTTTACACCAAATGACAAGAGTGGAGTTCACGAGCTTCAAACGATAAACGGCTTTATGGTTGAAGCTTCAAAGTTCAATTTTGCTTTTGTTCTTTATTTATAGATTACCAGCAATATTAATATTGCACGGTGGGAACATATGGAAGTGTCAAGTGGCACATTTTTTGGCCACACCTTACTTACTAGACTTGTTACTAAATAATAATATAATTTTTCTTATACGCAAAAATATGATTGCATATTGTTCATACAATGGCGTTTCAGCTTTTAGAAGTCGGTGAACACTATTTTTGATTTATAAGTTAAATAGTTACTTAATGTTTAGTGTTTTCAAATTAAAAAATGATGAAATTTGTAAAGGGTCTATTGTAAAGTATTAATCATATTATAAGTATTTACTTTTAATCAAAATATTGCTAATATATTATGAATAAATACTTCTGAATGTTTAGCACAGGATAGATTTTATAGTATCAAATGGTTCTGTAGAGATTAAGTCCTGGAGATAACTTTACATTAAATATTACACATAATTGCATTAGGTAATATTCAAAGCTACACACGAACATATGTTTTTTAAAGTGTTATATATACATAAAATATGTGCAGTGTTAAATTTGAAATGAATTTACGACGAATTCACTCTTCCTGAACATGGTCTGAGGTCAGAAATCAGAAAATAACTACACAACTTTCCAGACACCACATAAAAGCAAAATAGAAATCGAACTTTTTCGTGAGCTTGAAGCTCATTATTTTTCTACGCAATAAGGTTGGTAAAAACGGATTAAGCGAGTTAAGTGAACCCCATTTCAGCCAGTCCACCATGGATGCCATTACCGCGCCTTCCGCGCCTCTCGTTAGCTCTTCATGCCCTGCCAACATACACACATAATAAGCAATTTAACTATTACACAGGATAATGTATTTATTTTTACTTAAATATCTTCGGGCAAAGTAACGCACTTCAAAGTTATAACTACCGAATTCTCCTGCTGTTAATTTGACAGTCAATAGTTGGTCTTTATCGCCAGAAATAAGACAAAAGTCCTCATGATCTAGCAGGATTACGAGTAATGCCGCAGGCGGAGACAATTGTTATCGTAATAACTGAGCAGATCTTGTATAATGACGAAATTCCTTCAAGTTATGCAACAGGGTACACAAATAGATAATAATAGATATAAAATACTTTTAATTCTTTTAAAGATTAAAAATAATATATTTGGGGACGATCTACTATCGATTAGATTCCTAATAAGAGAATGATAATAAAAGAGGGGTGACTGTTTTCTTAGGGATTTAAAAATAATTGAACGAATCGCTTGACTACACAGCCCAAAAGGTTCGGGAACATGTAAATGAAAATGTAATAAAACGTATAATATACACGGGTGTAAACCATTTCAAAATGTTGGTTCTATTAAATGAATTTGTATTAATTCAGTTCTTCTATTTTTGTGTCGGATTGTATGCGGCTACGTACTGTGGTCCGGTCGGCGCTCGCCCCGGGCCATACGCCTTGGATTCCATTCGCTCTTGCCACAGATTTTTTTAATATTCCCTTCCTTGTTTATCGTAATGTTATTTCTGATTCGGGAATATTAATATTTGTAATGTCAACAATTATAAGTATAGTTACGTTGCTTGTTGGTTATCTAAATATTTCATTCGGTGATCTTTACATCATTCTTATGTACTTATAATAGGTCCATCCTTTGGTATACGTTTCGATATTCATAAGTCAAAAGTGGTCAGTGTGACCGTTTGTGGCAGATTCCTGCCATTAGGGCAGATTTTACAACCAATTTCTTTTAAAGTTTTGAAAAAGTGTCAGAATTTGGCAGATTTCAAGAAAATCTTTATCTTTGTATTTTTATTGCCTACTTATAATTGTTTATGCTTTATAGTTTACTTTATTTATTATTAAGCATATTATATACCTAATAAGGCGGCATCTTTTGTCGCATTATAGGTACGGGGAAACTGTTGGAAGGTTTACCATTATAATTTTAAGTACGGGCAAATTCTAAGGAATAATGTAGGTCCCTATATTGCAAACTTTGGAAAATATTTATGTTTACCAATGTTCAATGCCTCATGCGAGAGGATATTCTCTCAAATTAACGTAAATAGTGGATAGCGCCATGGCCTGCGAACTTTGTTATTAAGCTACTTTCGCAAGTGTCAGTTACGGGATGGGTGACCAAAAAATTATTATCTAGTGCTACGGAAGGTTCGTTAAGTCGTTGGTGCCGGCTGAATTTGCAGTCGTTAATACCCTCCAATCGCATTAAGCCAACGTGGGTGGTTCAATTAGCCATCCTCCTTAACAATCCTTAAGGAAGGCCTGAGCCCCTACAGTGAGGACGTAGTAGGGCTGACGATGATAAACTTAAATAAAACAAAAACGATAAACAGGTTCCTGAACAAACATTACATTTAACAATGTAAAAATAATATTATTACCCCTTTATTCCGTTTTCTACTTTAATGTTACAAACTGTACATACACGAATTAATAAAATACTAAAATATCATTACAATTATTCAATTTATGTATCATCAACATTTGCTTCATACTCTTAATTTTTTATTAATTTTAAGAACTTTTTAAAACCATTTCTTGAGTTAGTTTAAAAGAGACAGAGTTTTCAAGTTTCTGTATGCCTTCTATACCTTCTATACAGAAACTTGAAAACTCTGTCTCTTTTAAACTAACTCAAGAAATGGTTTAAAAAAGTCCCTTAAATTAATAAAAAATGAAGAGTATGAAGCAAATATTGATGATACATAAATTGATTAATTGTAATGATATTTTAGTATTTTATTTATTCGTGTATGTACAGTTTAATACATTAAAGTAGAAAACGGAATAAAGGGGTAATAATATTATTTTTACTAGTAACACCAGAGATTCCATACCCTATCTCTATGACTCCATACGACTGCGTCACTTCAACATGACGTTAAATAGATTTTTGTGAAAATTGTTGCTCTAGTAAACGACAGGGGTCCTCATTTATTTTCTACTTTTGTATTGCATTGTATTCACCTATTCTATGAACGCAAAAATATGATTGCATATTTTTGGCAATTTTTGGTGACGGGTTGGGCAGTTTGGCAGATTTTGAGGTAGTGTCGGAAAGATTTTACTTTTTTAAACGGTCACCCTGAAAGTGGGTGCTAGTTAAAAAATCAACGACATTCCTAGCAGATAAAAGCTAGTCAATCTTTTTACTACAGTCAAGAAAACTTATATTTGAATCAATGTCAGCGTCAATAATATAATTTATTGTTATAAATAATTGTTTTCTAACCAATTTAACACTGTGTTAAATGAATTTGAATTTTGTTTAATCATCAAAGTCATCTTGACCGAATTTCAATTGCGGTCCATAATCGAACAAGCTGATGTTTTTTTTATATCAATATGTCTCCATAAACTGGAGCGTCTACAGGTTTATTAGATCAAATAAACTTTTTATATTTGACCGATTGGTCGTCAGCAAAGAAAATGTATACTACAATAAAAAATAAGATAACTAATACGTCTAAGCTGTATGGGCTAAGATCCCTTTGCCATAATAAAACTACTACTACTACTATGTAACCGCTAATGTATATCTAATAGATTATATTGAACACATTAATCATTCCACGTCGTATTCATTTTAAGTGTCATTATGTATTTTCATTTTGTAAACGTCCTGTACATTGACACTTACTAAGGCCCTAACAAAAACACTTTACCATCATTTCAAATATCACAAATCTATAGAGTTTTAAAATAACCGTTTTTATTCTGTTGTTTTTTGCTTTCATTTCCTGCCTTTGTACTTGAACAACACCATGTAGCAAACAGCTCAATCGCGAGGTGTATAAGCGCTCTGGCTCGTGATCGTTTTTGTTAAGTAACTTTTACGAGGGTAGTCAATGGGATGGGTGACCAAAAAATATTATTTAAAATATGAAAATATTATTGAAGGCACGTTAAGCCCTAAGTTTCGGCTGCACTTGCGGTCAGTTAATACCTTCCAATCCGCATTAGGTTAGTGGGGTGGGTCATGGCATCGTCCTCCTTAACCATCCACATACAAGGCTTGCAGTGGGGACGTGAAAGGGATGATGATAATGGTGCAGTAGACAAATAAACTGGAGAAACGCTTTGTTTACACCAAATGCAACTTTTCTCGGGTCGAGAGTGAGATATCGTATGAGCGCACCCAAGAAAACTGATATTTGGGTGTAGAAAATGTTCTCGAGTCCGTTATGTTATGCTTGTTGGTTATACTGCAGTTGGAGTAGTAGACAACAAGCAGATTCAAGCAGAACAAACAAATATACATACCATTGCAACTTGACCTAGACGCTGACTAAACCATAGAACAATGAATAAATTGAATAAGGAACTATTTAAAAAAAGAAAGCACTAAAAAGCACCTCCAATAGATGACGTCTCTAGCAAAAGTAGATTTTTGCAGGAAACGAATGGACCAAACATGGACCAATCCTTTTAATTAACATATAAAATAACTAAATTTTGCAAAGTCCCAAAGTTAGATATCAATACAAATACGAAAAAGTACAAATAGAATATGAGTTGTTTATTGAGTTTTGAAAACTAATTTACTTTTATGCATGTAAGAAAACCGGAAGGGTTGTCATGGAGAAATCAAGACATCTAGTTTTATTTCGGGACCTTATGTTTTTTTTAATATTCCCTCATTGAAGACACATTAGTAACTCTAGGGAATTCCAATACTGTTGCTGAAAATCTTGCTCAAAAAATACTTTTAGCTTTTCAACAGCTATTTTTTTCAATTCAGTTAACGCAATCGTCAACAGGTCGGCTCCACTACGGATCGTTAACCGGGACACAGTTAGCGCTCAGCGGCCGCTAATTCCACGGATAATGAACGTTATAATTGTCTCCGGGAGTAATAACGACTAATTCATTAGTCGGCTCGTTTGTCCTACGATTAGGGAGTGCTGCATCTGGGTGTTAATAAAACACTTATTTTGATGCTTTGGTAACTGAAACAATAGGGGAACGGTTAACTGTTTTTGTGTTTGTGGTTTTTCTAGCGATTCTTAGTAGGCCCAATGAAATTGTTAAATTTAATAAATGTATTGTTGGTCTCAAAGATACGGTTTTAGTATGGTAAATAAGAGATAATATATGTATTTATGTTTTACAGACTCTAACACAATATTAAAGTTTGTCATAATCATTAGTCAGTTAAAATTTACAACTAATGGCGTCAGCCTGTTAATGTCCTTCTCCAAAAATATTTTTGATCTCCCATCTTATGACCAGCCCGTGAGCAAGTTACATAATTTCCGAATCGTAAACCGAATTTGTCAAAATTTCTACACTGATTACAAACTTTTTATTTTATTATTTTTCATTCACATTGCTTTATTGATATTTTGCTATACCTTTTATTTTAATAACGTCGGGCATTAGTAGTTAGATAATAGATTTTTTTAAAGTTGGTTTGTAAGTTTAATCGCAAACTAACGACGCTGCGCCGGCTCTCAGCAAGTTAGGACGAAATCAATTTCAGCGGCACGCTCCATTGCGACTGATACCGGTTCACGGAAATACTCGACCTTTTTTAAATAGCTGCCGATTGGTCGGTTTTTAGTTTCGCCCGTATTCGGGAATTTTAAACGTGAGATTTTACGTATTCATTTTATACTGTTGCTTGTGAAGTTTTGTAAATGTTTAATGGTAAGTTGCACCAAGTTACTATAAAAATTACAAACATGATTAGTATCGGTTAAGCAAATAATAATGAGTTTTCATTTGGCTATAGTTGGATGACGTCATGACTTTATCTATAAACTGTATCCGCATTTAGCTAGCTGGTTAATAAGAGCTCCATGGCGTAGTGGTTAGAGCGCGCCGGTCATAATATGGGTCACTAAAAAAATATTATCTTGATCTCCGTACTTTGGAAGGCAATTTATACAATTGCTCCAATCATATGCAGTCGTTAATATCCACCGATATGCACTGGGTCTGTGTGCTGGGTTATAGACCGTTGTCCCTATTTAATCCATAGGATGCTTCTACGAGGGTCAAACTGAAAGTTCTTAGAAAATCAAAAACTGATTACATTAGCCAGTTATTAGTTTTATTATATCTTTTCAAAATATTGTCCATTCACGTCAATACACCGCTGCATGCGATGGAACCACTGGGAAAAGCACTTTGCCCACTCGTCCTTAGGGGTCTCTTCAATGGCATCGCGATACGCAGCCACCGCTTCTTCAGCATTCATAAACCGCTTTCCTTTAAGTTTTTCTTTAATTTTTGGAAATAAATAAAAATCACAAGGCGCGAGGTCGGGGCTATACGGCGGGTGACCCAGTAATTCAACGTTTGATGTCGCCAAATAGTCGATCGTTCGCTTGGCGGTGTGCGACGAGGCGTTGTCGTGGTGAAGGAGGATCCTACTGCGAGGTCGTTTCTCTCGAACTTTTTCCAAGACAAGTGGCAAACAATTGGTAGTGTACCATTCTGCAGAAACTGTTTTTTGATCCTCTAACACAATTGTTGCAAAATGACCTATCCTTCCAAAGAACGAGGCCACCATTTTTTTTCCCGCACTTCGATCTCTCTTCACTTTAGTTGGCAACTCCTCGAAAGGAAACACCCACTGAGCAGATTGTCTTTTGGTTTTAGGATCATAACAGTAAATCCAGCTTTCGTCACCTGTTAGTATGTCGAACACAGCATTTGAGTCACCTCCGTTAAATCTTTCAATCATTTTACGACACCAATCCACACGATGGAGTTTTTGAGCCTCAGTCAAATTATGAGGTATCCACCGGGCGCAAAGCTTCCTGACCGCTAAATGTTCGTGGAGGATTTTGTGCACTTGACTCATACCGATGCCTAAGCTTGTCCGAATCTGTTGATAGGTCACTCTTTTGTCAGTCTCTATCATACGCCGCACAACACAGATGTTATCTTCAGTCGTCGCCGTAGAAGGCCGTCCCTCACGTAAATCATCAGTGAGATTAGTGCGACCACGTTTAAACTCATTAAACCAGTTGTAAACAGTCGCACGAGATGGGGCTTCATCGTGAAAGGCCAATCGTAGTCTATCATAACTTTCTTGTTGACTTAAATGACATTGAAAGTCATAAAAAATCATTGCACGAAAATTTTCTCGTGTTAAATTCATGATGACGTGACACAGACAATTTTCAATTTGCCGCCAAATCGTAAAACAAATGACAAATGAATGAAATATATACTCAGTAATATTGGCAAAGAGTTATATTTTCAAATTTTAGAATTATTTTTTATTATATTGTTTATAAGTGGCCAGTTCTAAGAACTTTCAGTTTGACCCTCGTAAGCGCCAGCAATGGGGATATTATTAGACTGATAATAGCTTAACTGAAAAATTATAATATGATAAGCGTTGAATATAATATATATTCTATGAAGTAGAGAAAGATGCTTTACCACTTCGTATAAGGAATACTAAAAGTATTTAAGAGATTGGTCTGTGAGCACTATCTTAGTAGATAAAATTTCATTCCCATTATGTAATTTATTTATTATTTACAGTGTATCTCGACGCTGGAAAGCAAACTCGTAGTTACCTGCAAAACCAAAATGGATATGTAGAGTAGAAAATCTTTTTATTTAAAAAAAAAAAGATCTTTTTCCGTATAAATTGACTAAGGAACTAACCTAACTAACCTTACTTACCTTATTTGTTACCATGGACATTTATAGGAATTATATATCGAGAAAATTTCTGCTCTGAAGAACAATTTTGGTTTTGCGGGTTACTATCAATACAATAAAGTGTTTGCTTTCCAACGTCGATATTAACTTACTAACCTATTTTACATTTTTTATTATTTTCGCCTTATAACTGATTTCCAATATTTGTTCAGGTTGACTTTTAGAGAACGCCTCAGGCATTAATGCGTCTTTTGAGTTTTTTTTTTGGAATAAGAATAAATAAAATATGAATCATCCTTTTCTTGAAAAAATGAAACAACACTTTTCACATATATCCTGAGTTCACAATTTTCTCTGTATACTTTTCTTCGGTAAGTATAAACTCGAGTCAATATGTTGGCGCAATCAAGACGCAATTCCCTCAGAAGGCGATAGGATGACAGAAATATCACCTTCGTGGCCTCAGTATTGGAGGCTTTTAGGAGATGAGATCACCAGTCTCGGTGTGCTTCAAGGCGAATATGTGCTGTGAAAATATAGATTATTTTACCAATATTAACGACTTGTTGTCTGTTGTTCGACGGGCTTATGGGTTATTGTTTATGGAACTTGTGTTATTATTTATAATCGAAGAAAAACACAGTGGTTTTTTAAAGAGTTGTCTATTTTGTTAAATATTTTTTATTTTAATAAAGGCACGCCAGTGGTAAATAAAAAATATCACATCAAAAATTCTGTTTTAGTACAAAAATAATTGGAAGAATACGACATATCTCATTCACAAATTAAAGTTAATATCACGTATTTCGCTTTTCTATGAATTACTTAATATAAATTTAAGGGTCTCATTGCCTACTTGAGCTGAATATAAACAATTTTTTCAATGAAACCAAGATAATCTAAAGCCGTATTGCTTATTATACCAATGGATTATTTGTAATTATAGCTTTTTTTGTCCAAGGAGTCCGATGAAGGTGCGGGCGATTTTGAAGTCGAAGTTTCAAATACTGTGACAAAACCTTAAGAAATATCGTCATATTTAATAGAAAAATTTGTCCATTTTTCCTATTTTTATTTCATCTTGACATTTGACAGTTGACATTGTCGTTAATTTAAAGCGACATTACTGATACAAATTTTCAAATCAAAACATTATTTAGAACCTGAAGTCGTCATTAAACTCTAATGGAGATATATACAACTGGGCGTTAGTGTATTCATTTTCTCAAGGCCATCTTGTACCTCCTTTACGTTCCCATACAAAAACGTAAGAGAGTAAAGACGCGCTCGATTGATTTCATACAACATTTTTAATCACAGAAAAAACAAATGTAGTTATAAAAAAATCTTTTGATCATTTAGGATTATATCAAAAGCCTATTTTTGTATATACTTTTTATTTAGTTAATATAAAATGTATTAGTCATAAAATCTATCCAAAAGACCTATTTAGAGTCAGATTTTTTCTATCGAGCCAATTATTGAAATTAATGTTTCTGTTTTTTGCGAACAGTTATATACAGAACATAAATATGTTTTAATTTTCATAAAATGATTTGTTTGGCAAATAGCCTTAGAATGAAGTTGGTATAAAAAGTGGTAATTTCGTAAAATCTTGCCTTAAATAAAACCTACATGGCCAGCAAATCCTTCCCAGAATTCAATGGTTTCTCGAATTAGCTTATGTTTACTATGCAATTAAAACATTATAATAGTGCAATCAGAGATCTCGGTTATATATATAGAGAACCAACTATACATTTGTATACCGCAGGGTGCGGGCACTAATCACGGTCAGCTTTCACCAAAGCTTGTAGCGGCTATGTATGGGCATGATACGCTTAATGCTAAATACGATTTAAATTACGTATACACAATATGCAACGAGCTGGTCTCGTATTGTAGAACAGATTTTGTGCAACAATTTGTTACGGAACTTACATACCTCTAAAATTAAATAGAAATCGTTCTATGGACGTTCTATCTTAGGAGAATGTTAAATGCATAGTTAAATTGATAGACAAAACTAATAAATATTGTATTTTGTTTTAGTAGTTTTTTTTTTAGGTTCCATACCCAAAGAGTAAAGCGGAAGGGCTCCGCTGTCCGTCTGTCTGTATATCCGTCCGTCTGTCGCCAGGCTGAATATCATGAACAGTCAATATAAACAAAATACATTTATTTTACTATATTAGCTAAAGGTTTCACGAACGCTCGTATTTAAAACAAAAACATTAAATATAAAATAAATTACTATAAACACTAACTAATCACACAAAATCTCACTAACTCACAAGTCACACTCCCGTCACAAATCTTGACCTGGTTTTTGTCACAATAACTATGTTAACTCACTAATTAGTCCCGGGGATGAATTTTAATAATTTCGCACAACAGTCGAGCTCGGCCGGGCCTCAATTAGAGTTGCGCTTTGATCTTTCACTAATTACAGCGATATGTTCGTTAAAACCAGGTCTTTAACTTTATTATTAATGGTGGATTGTTTCCGATTCGGTATGTCGGCTACTCTATAGAAAACGAAGGGTTGGACCCTTGTAAGCGGCTGCTGAGCTAATTAACAGTAAACGTGTGTGTCTTTTTCTGAGACTCGTCAAAGGTTTAAAACACGTTGAATTTATGAATCAAGAATTAAATTCATTTTCGTATTAGTAAGCAAATAGAATGACTCGTGATCGCTGTTGTTAAGCAACATTTTTGTCAATAATATACCCGACATAATAAGATTTTCAAAAATTTACATGTATGCAGACGATTTTAAGATAGGAAGAGTTAACAACACTATGGAGGAGTCAATTATGCTTCAGAGCGATCTTGATGAACTGGTTAGATGGTGTAAGCTTAATGGAATGGATTTTAACTCCGACAAATGCTTCTATTTGAATTATACACGAAAAAAATGTCCCATCTCATATCAGATGGTCCAGGTGCGGGATTTGGGAGTAATATTTGATGAAAAACTAACTTTTGGATCACATATGGAAAATATAATAAATCTTGCTTCTAAAGCCCTGGGAGTTGTGCTTAGTAATGTTAGAAGTCTACGTAATTTTAAAACTTAAATACTTTAGTGGAAAGCATTTTGGAATGCTACAACATTGTAAGGAGAATGTATTATTCTACGCATTCACTACGATTAGAACGAATACTTAGGAGTTTTTGAGATATTTGAGATTTTCGATTTTAATTTTGAAGAAAAAACTTTCGTCATATCATCTATTGGAACGTTTCAAAATTCATTCTTTGGTAGACCGTAGAATCATCATTGATATAATGTTTTTATCTAAATTATTTAATAATAAAATAGATACTCCTCAGTTATTGAATAAATTCTATCTGCGTGTCCCCATTAGGTATCCTCGAGTCAGAGTTTCAAAACTCTGCAGGTTGGTAAATGAATACAATGAGATTTTTTGCTAAGGATAGATTTATATCATAATGTAAATATATATAATATTTAATAGCCACAATTAGTACACTGTTGTCATTCATATAGTCCACGCAATACACATTTGAGTTGGATGTGATTTCCGTTTTTTATAAATATTACATTTTTATTACATGATGTATGTACCTTTATTCATTTGTTGCAATGGATTGTAAAACCTTTATTATGATTTATTCTATAATGTATTGGTGTAAAGTCATGTTGGTGAATCAATAAATAAATAAAAAAAACTTTCCCAAAGGTTGGTCACGGGATGGGTGACCAAAAAATTATTATTTCGAGGTACTCCATGCTTCGGAAGGCTTTTCAAGCGGTTGGTCTTGGCTGAATTTACAATCGTTAACCAAGTCAAAATTGGGACAGTGTCGAGGGTTATGGTCCGTCCTCCTTAAACATCCATAAGGTAGACCTGAGCCCCTGCAGTGGGGACGTAATAGGGCTGATGATGAAATAAAATATTGTTATCATATGTAATCAACTTTTGCATTCACAATTCTATACTCAGAATGACAAGCAGAAAGTAGATTTTTTAAGCATTTTTCATTAAGTATATATAGAACATTGTTTTTTTATTGTATGCAAAACAGTCCTTTTATTTTTCACAGTGTAGACTATTTAAAGATATTTAAATAGTAAAGGTAGACAGTTGACATGCAAAGTTGCAGTAGCGATTGTGAAATGAAATGAAGTGAAATGAAGTCAAATGAAGTGAAGTGAAGTGAAGTGAAGTGAAGTGAAATGAAATGAAAATGTTTTTATTCAAGTAAGCTTGTTACAAGCACTTTTGAATCGTCCAAAAATATTTTTTCCACTACCACTTGTTCAGGACGTCTTTTAGCTGACAAGAAGAACAAGCGAAAGAAACTAACCAGCTTTTTATCATAACTAATGACATTTACATAAATCATGTCATTACCAAAATAACACATATATTGAACAATAATAAATACATGTTTCAAAGTCTGTAGGACATAGGTTGGTACATACCTATAATTAATCGTTATAGAACAGAGCGAAGGCTAGTAATTCCATGCATTGCGGTCCTTAAAATAATCATCAACTTTATAATAGCCTTGTGTGCCAATGTTTCTCGTATTGCAAAGTCCTGGAGATTTTGCTACATTGCCTTAATTTTATTTGATTTTACCGTTATGTTCCGATCCAAACATTATTGAAAATTGATTTTTTTGTCATTATTGATCCAAATTTATTGAAAATTAGCTATCGTCCAAGTATTTACTATTCTATTGAGTTCCACGTAAATTTATCTGTCTAATAGCTAGATTAACAGTAACGTTAGTAGGGATTAGATAACGATCTATATTCTAATAGTTATGACTTAAAATGAGTTTGTGTTGGTTCTATGACATTAAAAGCTATTCATAGAATTATGCTATTGATAGATATTAAACATTATGTTCTGTAAATGCTTCACCCACGTAATCCTGTATTATACTTATTATCATAGTTTATGTATATCTATGATATTAACCTTCTTCAATCACTCTGAGATAAGATTAAAGTTTTTGATTTCCTTTATTTCTTTTTTTATTTCATTTTTTTTTGTTCACATACTTCGAACTGAATTTAGTTAAGTTTCATTGAATGGACTTTGCTTCAATCCGATGTGAAAGAAATCAATGAAATTAGAGCTATGAGGTAAAATTGCATATGATGCTATATGTTAGGACAATCACCCTGTCCACAACTTGAGCTATGCACACCTATTCCTTGTGCAATTAGGTTCCTATTAAGTGTGCTTGTTCTTCTTATTAGTCGTTTTACTCTTCACAAAGAGGTCGTAGTCGTCAATAAAGCATAGATTGATTGATTTATGGTACACAAAATACTTTACAATTTATAATCAAATTAATATTATCACCTATTTGAAATCTACTATCTCTATGATTATTGAGCACTGCATGCATTACACTGACTCTCTTTATTCATGAAAAACAATCAAATAACTTATATTGAGTGATTTAAATTAAAATTAGATTATGATTGAATAAAAAAAATATTGAATTGAAATCAAAATTACCTCTTTTTTTATTTAAATTTTTATTTTGAATGTATTTTAATTAACCGATTACGTATAAACTAAATAGAGTAATTACATGTACAAACTCAAATAACGATAAAAAAATCATTGATGAAACAACAACCGCCTCAAACAATGTCTTCTTCTTCTTTTATTAATGGCTTATCTGCGCAAATCGCACAATTCTGCCAATGTCAAGTGAATAAATTAATTTTTCATGTAAAATGAAAATGAAATGAATGAAAACTCCAAACAATGTCGGAATCGACCAAAAGACAAGTGAAATATGTAAATTTAATTATATAGGTGACACACGGGGACTACTTAATTGTAGTAGGAAATATTATTATTGCAAACTTGTAAAGCAAAAATTGCACGACTGACGTCACGAGCCCTGAACCTCGTTTTAAAATTGACAACAAATTGTTTCAATCTAAAGCTATGAAGGCATGAAAGTGATTGACATTACGAACAAACAATTTTTTTTCTTTATTAAATCTTTAGAAAGTATTTACATTACTGACAAGTTGACGTCAAAATAAAATTTCCTGTTATTATATTTTCCATCAAAAAGATGTAAGCTTAACCTTTCTCTTTCATCCATTGCAGATTAGTCTTCGAGATTACTAAACACAATATTTTTATCAAAGACCAATTTATTTTTTAATTGAAAGATTCAGTACTTGGTTTTTATAATGGGGGTGACTGAAATGAGTTTATGTAGACCCATTTTAGGATGTTGCACACTACCAAAATGTACTATTAACAGTTTTTTGAATCCAATTTTGTAAAATCAAATATATATCTTTACTAGTTAATCTTATAAAGAAGTAATTTTTCTAGCTTTGTTTGTTTATTTGCATGTAGGGCGTTACACTCGGAAATAACGTTTCGATAATGAAAGTTGTTTCACCTACAAGAACACTACGCTACATCATACGCGGGTGATATAGGTTATGTAGGATTGTCCTCAATGAGTACGAGGGTCAAACTGAAAGTTCTTAGAAAATCAAAAACTGATTACATTAGCCAGTTATTAGTTTTATTATATCTTTTCAAAATATTGTCCATTCACGTCAATACACCGCTGCATGCGATGGAACCACTGGGAAAAGCACTTTGCCCACTCGTCCTTAGGGGTCTCTTCAATGGCATCGCGATACGCAGCCACCGCTTCTTCAGCATTCATAAACCGCTTTCCTTTAAGTTTTTCTTTAATTTTTGGAAATAAATAAAAATCACAAGGCGCGAGGTCGGGGCTATACGGCGGGTGACCCAGTAATTCAACGTTTGATGTCGCCAAATAGTCGATCGTTCGCTTGGCGGTGTGCGACGAGGCGTTGTCGTGGTGAAGGAGGATCCTACTGCGAGGTCGTTTCTCTCGAACTTTTTCCAAGACAAGTGGCAAACAATTGGTAGTGTACCATTCTGCAGAAACTGTTTTTTGATCCTCTAACACAATTGTTGCAAAATGACCTATCCTTCCAAAGAGCGAGGCCACCATTTTTTTTCCCGCACTTCGATCTCTCTTCACTTTAGTTGGCAACTCCTCGAAAGGAAACACCCACTGAGCAGATTGTCTTTTGGTTTTAGGATCATAACAGTAAATCCAGCTTTCGTCACCTGTTAGTATGTCGAACACAGCATTTGAGTCACCTCCGTTAAATCTTTCAATCATTTTACGACACCAATCCACACGATGGAGTTTTTGAGCCTCAGTCAAATTATGAGGTATCCACCGGGCGCAAAGCTTCCTGACCGCTAAATGTTCGTGGAGGATTTTGTGCACTTGACTCATACCGATGCCTAAGCTTGTCCGAATCTGTTGATAGGTCACTCTTTTGTCAGTCTCTATCATACGCCGCACAACACAGATGTTATCTTCAGTCGTCGCCGTAGAAGGCCGTCCCTCACGTAAATCATCAGTGAGATTAGTGCGACCACGTTTAAACTCATTAAACCAGTTGTAAACAGTCGCACGAGATGGGGCTTCATCGTGAAAGGCCAATCGTAGTCTATCATAACTTTCTTGTTGACTTAAATGACATCGAAAGTCATAAAAAATCATTGCACGAAAATTTTCTCGTGTTAAATTCATGATGACGTGACACAGACAATTTTCAATTTGCCGCCAAATCGTAAAACAAATGACAAATGAATGAAATATATACTCAGTAATATTGGCAAAGAGTTATATTTTCAAATTTTAGAATTATTTTCTTATTATATTGTTTATAAGTGGCCAGTTCTAAGAACTTTCAGTTTGACCCTCGTATACTTCCCCTTTATAGGAGATATATCCCCTAAAAACCCTTGACAATATATTCCTCTCCGTGGGGAAAATCTTGGAGCCCTTGTGCAATCCCGCCACACTATTAAATACTAATGAAAAATACTTTTTTCGTATAAGCTTCTTACAATCACTTTTAATAGTCCTAAATGTTGAGTCTCTTAATATCTAATTTTCTTCTTCGTCTGTTATTAAAGGCACTGATAAAAGTAATACTTTATGTCTTCTTTCTCTCCTACCAATCCCAGGTCATTCTCAGTTTTTTTCGTAATCAATTATCGGATTGTGATATTGAGAAGCGAGTGCTGTCAATCACTTCTAATGCAATTGGTAGCGACGGCATCAGTCGTAATATGTTGGTTCCAATCCTTGACTTCAACCTATCTATCCTTACTTTTCTCTTCAACAGTTCCATTTCTATTACCACATTCTCTTCTATTTTAAGGATATTATAATAATTATTTTGCTCAAAATCAGCAACTTCAAATTTCTCAATGAACTTCGTCCTATCTATTCTTCCTTTCCTACCTAAATCTTGGAGCTTCTTGTTCATCAACAATTCATTCAATTTATTGCTCGGCACAATCTTATGAATCCTCTCCAGTTTGGTTTCCGATTTGGCCATATCACTACAACAGGTCTTGTGATAATTATTCACGATATACGTTACGTGACAGCACAAATATTATTGGATTTCAGCAATGTATTTAATATGGTAGATTTAGATGTACTTCTTTCCTTGCTGCACTTACTTAACATATATCTGATAATCGATTGGTTTCACAGTTATCTGTATAGGCGCAGGCAGCAAGTCCGATTTCATGAGAATTTCTTTTCATGGTGTGACACGAAAGCAGGCGTTCCCCAAGGTGGTGTATTTGTTTGCAATCATTATTAATTTGTTTTTCTCACAAACTTTTACAGAATGAATATATAGGCGCTTCCAAAAGTTATTTTTTATTGAGTTGACTTTCCTTATAGTCAAACGGTAAAAAAATATGGTGTAGTCATGTATGGCCATCTGAGTTGGGGTCCACAACTACAATCTATCAGGCTCAAGTTATATGCGTCTGCCGCTTCATTAGGGAGACTGCGTAACTTATAACTTGAGCGTTTTCAAAACCTTTGTATGAGGTTCATATTTGTGTGGGTTCCCATACTTCACAGGAATTCTCATAATATTATCCCTTCTTTACAATATTTTGTTCCTCTCCCTCAAACAACGTCTATCTCAAAAAACGTTTCAGTTTTCTGCATTGCTCTCAAATTCTTACACATTGCGATTATCAGAGAGCTTGAGTCGTGAAATTGTATCTCACTTTACTTTTGTTTATTATTCTTCTTTCACTGTACAAGCTGCTCATTTCTGAAATTCCCTTCCAGTTTCTAAAAGGTTAGCAAAATCTTTGCAAATTTTTAAAAATAGTGTGGAGGAATTCTAGCTTTCACAATTAAATATCGTGCTACTACCGACTACCATTATTCCTAGTACAGCATAATATGTATAAGTGTATATATGCAGATATATATATCTAAATATATGTATGTATATTTCGTATTATGTGTATAACATATATATTTATATTTATTTACTACATATTTTGTTGTCTATTTCTGATTATTTATTATCTAAATATATTTTCTTTCTATTTATAACTTTTACACCTCCTGTCTTCATTAATTGTTATATCTCTCTCTCCATTCCATGGTTGACTGGAAGAAATAACTTCTAGCGATATGGCCGCCAATTTGTAAAGTTAACAATAAATCATTTTCCATTCCATATCTACTCGGTTTTAAATTTACAAAGCTGTTTTGTAAGTTCTTTATTGGTATATTTTTAAAATAAATATTAAAGCGAAAGACGTGGCCGTAGAAAATCCAGAGTGCCTTAGACCTTTTAAATCACCCCCAGGATTATCCCCCTATAATCCGAAATGTTGGCTTGGGCAATGGTTACCTATAAAGCTGAGTAAAGTACAGTCTACATCAGATTAGGTTATTCAATTTTTTTTATCCAATCGATTTTAGATCTTATTTTGTTTACAATGAAATTCATAATTGATTGTGGAAAATCGATGTTTTGTAGGTTACGAAGAATTCGGTATTTTGTGAGCTCTTAAATGTGGGACAAACATGGTATGTATGAATAACACCATCTCGTTTTGATAACTGGAATTGAAATGTATGAAATTGATTACAGTAAGGCTATTGATGAGCGTGTATAATTGGAAAGGAAAGTTAGATACCATACACTACATCTTCGAAGTCTCGCGACGAACTGTAAATTAAATATTAATTATTTTAATTATTTATTCTTACTTCAAGAAATTAATATGAATTATATTGTCATTTGTGAAAGGTTTATTTAAAATTACTAGTTAAGAAGAATATTACTCGTAACAAACTAATTATGAAAAAATAATAAATAAACATTTTAGACCCAAGAAGTTTATATGTATTTTGAAACAATGTACTTATAAAGTTCTTGTTTTAGGCCTTTCGCATTAAAAATATGAATATGCAGTATATAAGAAGATGGTGTTGTGTCGTAACTTTTTTAACAATCAGAAATATCACTTTTTATAATGTAATCTATATATTTTTTGAAAGACAATATATTTGCGTATATTGAGAGTGTATAAAGAGTGTATATAATTTCGTGATACCTATAACTTTTCTTCTTCATCTCTTTCTCTTTTCTATTTATTCGGTTTCCGAAATTAATAAAGATATTAATATTCACATAAATTTCAAAAACACTACAGATTCTTCAATATTTACACTAAGTAAGTAGCCATTATTTTGGCAATCTATTATAATGGCATAGCAGTCTAAAACATAATCTATGTACTTACTATAAACTCAACTTAAGTGGTGTTTACCGAAACAACACAGCTTAGTCTTTGCCGTGGCACAGCGACCAACGATATTCAAATTGAAAGCTTTAGCTCGAGGCCGACGAAACACTTAGTTGGCCAAACAATCCCGCGTATCAAGTTTAAACTAATTTATTAAGGGTGGTGACGTCATTACGGATTGAAGGCGCAAACCGGGGGTAAGGAACAGTGGTTCGAAACGTCATTATTTAGTCCAATTTGCAGAATTAGTGTGATAAATGTGTTTGAATTACCGTTTTCGTAGACGGTTGCGCGCGCCGTGCAATCGGTTCGTAGCAGTGGTTACGGGCTCAGTGCTACGAAGCGCGTTCCCAGCTCGCTACGTATCACGTAAGCGGCTACGCGTCGCGACTACGAAAATGCTTGACGTGTGACGGATTTTTGTTTTGTGAGATATCGTGGTTCAGTGTTTATGTGATTGTGGTTTTATTGAGGTGAGTTAAGAAGTTTTTTATTATAAAAATATTATAATATAATAACGTTTGATAGCAAACACGCTGATTTACGATATCAAGAAATCCTATTTGATCCCTTTTATGTAAATGGAAACTACTTTTTTCTTATGACGTAGGAAAATATTATTAGCCATAGAATCTTAACGGGGCTACGTAAGAGTCCCTTACGTTTTACGTTTTGATATTCTTTAGTGGTATTAACATTAAGAGTTATATTTTCAATTTACTTACTATTCAAGTTTACATAATCTAAATTTGATAAGCAGTCTTAATATTCACTTTTTTCATTCGATTGACTTGTAGCCAATGCATATAAACTATCAATAATTTTATCGCAAACAATAAATAAAGTTTTAGAATGAACCTAAAATTGACTACACTTAAATATGTATCTTTAACTCTAATTAATATTTGTGTTTCTATTTTATTGATACTTCGAATCAATTCAATAATAATCTTACAAGATTTATAACATATTATAAATCTTGTTTCTTGTTTGATAACATATATCAGTGTATTTATACGGTTGCAATCATTCGATTATCATCATCAGAACATTAATGTTCCGACTGCAAGGGGTACAGGCTATCATTATGAATTTACTTACATAAGGGTGAAGATGCAATAACCACGCATATACGTCCACTGTGGCTTACGGAGGAATAAATTTTGGCCACCCATCCGACGAACGGCCTTCGAGAAAGTTGCTTAACTTTTGCATTTGCAGATCATATGCCCTAAACATTGCATCATAACAAGTGCTTGAAAAATTCGTCAGTCCTGTTAGGTGGCTCAGTGGTTGGAGCGGTCGCCCGGATTGCTAAAGGTCATGGGTACTCGAACCCATGACATTTCGCTATCCGGGCGCCCGCTCCCATCTCAGAGTGCCAGGGACAAAGTGGATTTTTTAAGCATTTTTAAATTAAGAGTATCTTTCAGTATAGCATTGTGAAAGCTAAATTGATTAAACAAAATTAAAAAGTTTGTATACCTATTGTATACACATTTAATTTTTAACGGAATTCTGTTTCAATTAGTTATTACTTTTTTTTTTGGATTTTTTGAATATTTATTATATGTAAATAAAGGGATTGTACAAAAATGTTAAGATAATAGATGTAAACGTATCCAATATTTCCGACTGAATGAATTCCAAGTTAATTAATGTGATGGTTATTAATAGTTATTAATAGCCTCATTTGATTTCGCATTAAATGGTTTATCTTGAACAAAACTTTTAACGAAAATCTATAAAAATTTGATTCGGACTCGAAAATTACGTATTTTGTATCACCGTTCAATATTAACATTCATTTCATTATCATTAGGACAAAGACCTTTCCTTGGATAGAACAGGTCATTACCCATCACGCGAGACAGGTTCCGATTAGTGTATATAAATTATTAGTTTTGTGTTTTGGAAGGTACTTTAATTTGTTAGTCTAGGCTACTAATAGATTAAAGTACCTTCCAAGGCACAGAGAAGCTCGAGATATTCAATTTTAGATCACTTAACCACTGACCGGCCCTTGTGAAAGTTGCGTTGCCTTGCACTTATCGCTGCGCCATTGAGATGATATCTTCGATAATTTTATTATATTTTTATTATTTGTCGTGACGGAGACCAGACACGTATTCTCTGTAAACTTGAAACTTATACTTATTTCCGTTTAAAAAGATGCAGCCTAGTGATAGACAGACGGATGGATAGACGGTCTGAATATAGAAACACTAGCTTTTGCCTGCGACTTTGCCCACGTGGTCTTAAGTTTAGAAATGAGAAAATTCCATAAAAACTGTCATCCCCTAATTTATCCCCGTAGGGGTCGGTTTTCGTAAAATCTTGAATTAGTGAGCACCTACGTCCTAAAAAGAACCCGCATGCAAAATTTAAAACTCCTAGCAGTTTAGTTAGTAACGTAGTTTCATACAAACTTTCATCCCCTAGTTTAGCACCTTCGGGGTGGAATTTTCAAAAATACCCTCTTAGTGCACCTCTAGACTCTCTAAGGAATCTTCATTCCAAATTTCAACTTTTGATGCTCAATAGATTCGGCTGTATTTTGTCTGTCAGTCAGTCAGTCAGTAACTCACTCACTCAGTAAGAATTTTATATATATAGATGTTGATAGAGACCTATCGAAATTTCAACACTGGTGATGTTAGCTATTTTTTTTAATATTAAAATAATAGTACCTTCATTTTAACCGATTTTCATTAGCTTTTTAACTGTTTAATATGAGAATGAGGAATGTATGTGACTTTGTTCATTTTTAATTTATTTTTTGTATTTTAATAAAGTCTTATCTAGGTTAATCTCATGTATGTAGAATCTCGTGTCAAAAAATATTTAATTTGCTAAATATTTGTGTCACGTACTCGTAATAATTTTTAAAAAGGAAAAATATATTTGTCAACCATCTGTAATAATTTGTAAATAAATAATATTCGTCCAAAATATAAACCAATTTTAAAAGTGGACTACGGACAATAACAGCCAGCGAGCGCATTTATCTTCTAAACAATCGTCATGATGTAGATCTACTGTCAATAAAAGACTAGCTATCCACAAGTAGCTTCGTACGCATGGTCCTGTATAATACAAATAAACCTTCCTCATCAATCACTCTGTAGATTGATAAAAACTACTAAAACCGTTGTGTAGTTTAATATATCTCAGACAGTGAGAATCAACTTTGCAAAAAGAGCAATTCGATCAATTTATAATCTTAGGATTAGGGACTCTTTAAGGGAGAAATTTAAGGAAATAGACATTATGACTGTTGCTTCTCAATACATATACGAGAACTTAATGTACGTTCGTAAAAATATTAGTTTGTTTTCTATAAAAAGTGATGTACACAATTTTAATACAAGAAATAAAAATAAATTAACGGTGCCTGTCACTAGACTGCAAAAAGTTAATAACTCATTCAAGGGTCTTTGTGTGCGCTTCTACAATAAGGTCCCAAGCAAAATACAACAATTAGATATCATGCAGTTTAAATCTACTATTAAAAAAACACTTATTAAAAAAGCTTATTATAAGGAATCCGATTATATAACAGATAAGAACGCTTGGACTTGAGATGATCCAGCAACTGGATAAGTGATTACTTCTTAACTCATTATCTTGTTTCCATTATTATTAAATGATTATGTTATCATTATAAGACCATAGTTTTTTTTTTTTATCTCTGTTAATAATGTATTGATCTGGTAATGACATGGTTTTTGTAAATGTCATTACTCTTATTATATTAGAGCTGGTGAGTTTCTTGCTCGTTCTTCTTATCAGCCAAAAGACGTCCTGAACGAGTGGTAGGGAAAAAATGTTGGACGATTCAAAAGTACTTTTAAGAAGTCTATTTGAATTAAGATTATTTTGACTTTGACTTTGAATTTGTTTTATATTACGAGAATTAAAAACATTTTTGTTAGAAGCGTCTGAGCAGCTTTGGACTTTTCCGGCTGATATACTCGTAATAATGATAATTAATAGTTAGATGAAGAACATAAAAATAAAATAAATTTAGTTATTCTAATAAGTAATAGGAGTAACAATTATGGAAAGGTTAGGAACAATTGATCGGAAAGCTCCTAATGATACACTGTGTAAGGACAAACCATGTGTAAAGTTGTAACGGTGCGGTCTTTGATTATATTAATTAAGGGGTGTGGTATCACTGTCACCGTTCCCTTTGCTTGCATTTTGTAGGTTAGATTTTGTTCTTAGGTTGGCATTTATGATTATTTTCATTTGTTAATTTTAAACTATGATTTTATGTACGAGTATATTATCCCGTGCATGCGAGAGAAGAAACTGAGATCCTGTAAGGAGAGCTCCAGCCTCAAACCCTAATTGATTCCGAGTTAATCTCTAGAAAGTTTCACGTTATATTATGAAATAAAAAAACATTCAACAGCACGTCAACCTATAAAAACTGTCAAATTTCGATACTCGATTTAAAACCTTAATACATTGAAAATAGAGGTCAAAATACATTGCAGAAATTAGACATATTGTGTTGTACCAAACATGCAGCGGTGTTCCCTATAGTTATAATTGTATCCAGGCAAGTACTTACTTTGTTTGTGTAAGTTGCTTTAAGAAGTATTAAAGTAATCGCGATAGAACCACAAAACATCGCTTGAATCGATTGAAAAAATAAATATTCATATCAGAATCTAAAACACATTATAAATACAAATTCTTCTGATGGATACAACAAAACATATCCATGCTAACAAAATATTAAAATGCAAATGAATATTGTTCCGTATACATAGTGAGATTAACCCTCTGTAACACGTTCATAACCGAAACTGTGGGCTAGTGAATGCTAATTGAAATAAATTTCGTCCGTCACGTTATAATATACACATTATGGACACAGACATTAGCCGGTCCTGGTGAACAGAGACGATACAATGAATACTTTGCTTAAAACAAGATTGATGGGCATACTAGAAGCTCGGCCAGGTAAACATTGTATCCGACAATTAATCATTTCATCGCCTAAGCAAATGTCCTTACGTGGCAGCTGTTTAATTAATCCATCCGAGAGATTGACGATAAGTATGAGACGGCCTATTTTATTTGGGACACTGTTTTTGCTGAACTTACATGGTTCAATTATATAGTCTCTTAATCGCACACCGGTATTTAACTATATTTAATATTATTGATTATTCCCCAATATACAGTACGATTTGATAGGATGCAGTCATTATACATACAGCGTCTTTCTACTTCAATCATATTGCATAATAATATACTAGGTACAGTTGTCACACAACTGTTGAAGTTTGACCATGAAGTTTTAACACTATTTACTTTTTTTGTAGTCCCTTGTCCGTTCAATTGTCCTAAAAAGTGGCACAAAGTTTTCTTGTCTAATATAATAATCTTGTCTAATATCACGTGGAAGTTGTTTAGTATCACCACTATATTCATTAAACATGTTATCGATAGTTTTCGGTACCACAGATGGTGTTAATAATATTTATAAAGTCGATTGATTCGATACCTATCGTATGCCTGTTTTTTAAGATTAAAAACCTCAAAAACTAATCCATGATTACAGATAAACGTAAACTATCCTTATCGCTAGAACCTCTAGAATATAAAATCCTATTAAAAATGTTGAAGTTCACTATGTATCTTTCAATCATTATTAACTAAAGTGATTTCATCACTAGTGTTCTAAACTAAATTCGGGTAAAGTCAGAGTTGATGATTGAAAATAAAAGAAAAGAAAACTAAAGTTTGTCACTTCTGACGGACCAGCTATCAAACATTTAGGAAAGAATACAGACTAACCGTCCAGTGTGCAGGTTGAATATTTAAAGTATTTGTCACTTTTGGCATTTGGTGATAGTGTCAATAACAAAATAAAATGAAATGAAAATGTAAGACTTTGGAAAATAATCGTATGTATATTTTTTAAAACAATGGAATGAATTGTCATAATAAAAAGTAAATCTACTTATGTCATAGACAGATAGATGATAAGCGACATGTCTTCCATCAAATACGTACAGATTCTAAAAGAAGAACAGAAACTAAATGTTCACTTAATACTATTTCTCAATATGCTTAGTGATTTAAAAAAAATATTTATTTTAATGCGAAAGTTGAAGAATGCAGAAGCCGAGGAAGGGCACGACACACATTTTACGACCAAATCAATCGCGTGACAAGAAGCAGCTTCTGAGAGCAGAAGGTGTCGTCAGAAGCCATAATAACCATCGAGTATGTATTAAAAGAGTAATGAATAAGATGAGACGAAAGATGTATGCAAGGACCGTACATTGTGGCGTTCGGTCCTCTCTGCTAACCCACAAGGGATACGGAGTGAAGATATAAATAGATAGTTAGATATTTCTTGAAAACACAAACAGTTTTGTTGAGATTCAATCTTCTTAGTAAAAGGTCTCTTGCCATATTGATGAAACAATGATGGCTTAACTTTTTAAATTTATATTGCTTATTAACAATCTAGTTTTAATAAAGGGTATAATAATGAGTAGTGCGCGTGAAAATATATTATGAGAGAGCAGTACTGAATAATTTTGAATTGAAATATTGTTTTCATCGTTACATAAAATGAACAACATTCTATATATAATACAAAGGAAAACTAGGCGATTATCGACAACGGGTCCATTGAGGATTAGTTAGTATCAATGACTATAGGTGCAGGCGGGGCTAAAGCTAGAGACAATAAATTTTCAGTTACCAATCAGGTGGCTTCAGGCGGCTTTAACGGACATTTCTAAGCCTCCAATTATAAGCTAACATCGAACACGTTAGATACTGCGGTATCGAACATCCTGGATAACCATTGGGTTCACTTTGAGCGAGTTCCAAATGAAGGTGAACATTCATTTGAATTTCCATATTGAATATTCCTATGACGTCATCAGCATGATTCTGACGTCAAAAAGTTATTGTTTTATTCTTTAAATATTACTAAGCATTTAACAATCGTGATGGTGTCATATACTTATTTAACTTTAAGAAAAAAAAATGGTTTATGTATACTTTAAACTTCAGCATAATTTTTCAATAAAAAGTTACGCAATCTTTTTAAAATTTAAACGGATCTCAAAACTCGACCTGTGTTGGGTTATTAATTATGTCTAAGTGCATTATAGCTAGATGGCGCTATTTAAGAGAAAAGTAAACTCAACGAAGTCGAGCATTTTTCTCGTTAGCTTTATCTGGTTTACTTAATGGTCGAATGCTGGCGGATTTTCTCTTAATGCCGGCCTTATTACAAGTAATTTAGGTGACGTACATCGCTCCTGTCTCATACAATTGATGTTGTTTCATTTTGAAATTCTGGATTTGTAGAATTGCCTATTTATAAGCAGACGTAATCTGTGTTTGTGCAGATATGAGAATTTACGTCGACGAAATGTTTCTCAGCTCAAGTAATCTTACTAAGCAGTGATATTAATTTATTTTACGAAGCTTAAGTTATAAGTTTATTATGCTTATTGTTTATAATCTTATATGAGAATGCTTTGAAGTAGTGTTGTTCCGGTAGATATAGCATTGTTATCGAGGGTATTGCTTCTATGGATGGAAATAAAGTTTTGCCTTATCAATATACAAAACTTAAAACAGTTTTATATTTTTCACTATATAAATTTGATGAGAACCAATAGATTCAATATTTCTAGTTGAATTATTCGAGGTCAACTACTCATAGCGTATTTCTCGTTATTAACTTCTAACTATTCCGTTAAGTTAAACACTAAGAGGAAAGGAAGGAAAAACGGACCACTTAAGAAAAATAAACGTACAAAACCATTCGTTTATTAAAATTTCTTCGTTAGTAAAACTAATTAAAACTCTATATTACGTACGAATCAGACTTTGATTAAATCACAGATATTGAAGATATTGGATAATTTCTAATGCCTTTATTAGTTTCGTTTTACCTTAGTGAGTGTGACAAAGAGACCACGCATGAAGGCAAAATGGACTTACATAAATAAGTCAGTTAACACCTTTTTACACATAAAAATACTGTGCCTTTATCTTCGTCTTCTAATCCTGAACAAGCACGATGAGCCCATACTCGGCATTTGGACATTTGGACATCGCACCCAATCTCCACTTGTCTGTGAGAATAGATGAGAAGAATACAGACAATTGCGTCATCATCGTCAGAAGAATTGTCGTTTATCTTCGTTATTGAAAATTTCCTTCCTTCCTAGGTCTTTTCACCTTGGTCCGTTTTGCCTAGACACGCTTTGCCCTTTAGGCATAAACAACAAAAAAAATACCAGGTAATTAATTCAAATATCGCAGTGATACTTTGTTAAAAGTTCAATTAAATGTCAGTTTGTATACAGATAACACGATAACACATTATCATAAACCAAACTGTTATAGGTTATAGTAAATAAAACAAACTTACCTTTCTAAAACTGTGCGCGTGCAATTGACGCAGTTGAGCACACTGACAGAGAGCTGGAACATAGCGGCCTACATTTTAACGCAACGTGACGATAGATGGCGTTAATAGTTTCTAAACGATAAACATAGTCCGTAATGCTTAGAGGGTTCATTTTGGCTTCCTTTCCCCTGCATATTTAAGATAAGTTTGACAAGTAAATTTATAAGATTTAATGCACGAAATGGGATGAATAAATATAATCATATAAATATACATCTAAATCTTGGTCTTATCATCGATTCACATTCGATTTGATTTTTTTGTTTCTGTCTGGTATAACCTAACTCACTGACATGAAAAGGGATAGAAAATGTCGGGATTGGGCTACAAAACATTTTTTTTTATCAATTACACGCAATCGCAAAATATTGCTATTGTATAAGTTCTCTGTAATTCCATCGGCAACAATGTAGCACGAATATTTATCGATTTCCTATTAAATTAATGATATAATTGTAACAAGAAATGTACGAGTACCGAATGTTTGTAGTTGCTTTGAGATTATTTTATGCAGAAATTATGTGACATCAAATTTTATTTAATTTTATTTGGATGTTATTTCTTTGTAGAAAACTAGTCAAAAAATTATGATTTTGGTTTGAGTACCTTGTATATAATCTAATCTTGCCTACTTTATGATTATAATGTGTTGTGTTTGTTTAGAGGAAAACAAAACTACATCACAGTGAATAATATCCCTAAAATAGTTGTAACTAAACTTTTTCTTTTATCTCTAACGGGAGAAGAAAAAGTTAATTCTAAAGAGTTCGTATACGGCAAGTTTATATTATTTTTTCCGAGTTTAGTTGAGGCGCGAAGAAATTGTAACAACACAAGACATCCTTTTCTTCGGGTATCCACAAAATATTTTAGGGTTACGCCCGATACACGGAATATTATTCAAATTCTGAATTGAGCCTTTAGATATGAAAAGAATTCGAAGTCAGTCGTGCTTCTACAGTATTTGTCGAACAAAACTGAGCTTTATATTGTTATGTAGGGAGACGTTTCACATTTGTATAGGACTTTGACCTTTGAATATCATCCAATTAATATACAAAATCGACGCTTTTGGTTCGCTAGGTCATAATTGGATACACATATATTTATATATATCTTCGTTTAAAATTAAATTTTAATCATGAATTTCTCAGCAGATTAAGGATTCTTTTTTCTTTATTTATTTGAACTCGACATTTGTCTACTTAACACTATAAATTATTAGCCTGACATTATGTTCTACAAAACAATATAAATTAAATATATACGTGAACATACCGTATAACCAGTTCATATAAATATGTAATAAAATCAAAATTAAAACGAGTAATTAATATCGAGTGGCTGATTACTCACTGGGAAGTCTCGGCGTATTTATTGTAATCGAATGATTTCAGTAATAAACTTTATTTGATTTTGATATTAGTTAATATATCTCACTCATTATAAAGTCATAGTTAAAATAACATTTATTCAAATAGACTACTTAAAAGTAGTTTTGAGTCTTCCAACATTTGTTCCCACCACTTGTCCAGGACGTCTTTTGGCTGATAAGAAGAAAGAGCAATAATAGTATTAATGATATTAGCGACTGCAAATTCAGCCAGGATCAACGGCTTAACGTGCCTTCCAAAGCACGGAGTAGCTCGAGATAATGTATTTGCTCACCCATCCCATGACCGACCCTTGCGAAAATTACTTAACAACAACGATCGAGGGTCGCGGTGCTTATCCTCTACGACACCGAGCTTAAGATGTGATTATTACGTTATAATTAGGTGGTAATTGGGATGATGACTGGGTGAAAAATAAAATCTATTTTGTCCATCAGTCAGATAATTGAAAAATATTAGATACGCATTTTTTTTAGTACAATTTAAAAAGAAATAGCTTAGATAACAGTCATTAAAGTTGAGGAGTGGGGGCTCGCTACGTCACAGTATTGTAGAAAATGTACAAAAGCGTGACATTATGTGACATTTTACCTCAATGTGTCGCCGTAATTTAATGATTGCGAAAAAAAATAAAAACTATTTCTTCGGAAAATAAATTCAGATATCAATCAGATACAGTCCAAATTAGGTGTTATGTCCTATTATATTTTTCGTTATTAGTAAACGACGAAACGTATGTAGAATTTTCCTTGTCCTTATTGTTTTGGTGGGCATCCCCGTCGTTACCGTGTCGCGTGACCCCTTGACTCAGTTCGGTAACGAGTCGCGTTGTCGCTGAGAGTCACTCAACTCAAAAATGTAGAAAACAACATGTGTTTTCACCCGAGAACGATTAGGGCTACACTGTTTTATTTTAAAACATTGCGGCTAAAAACTATTGTTTTGCAGCAAAAAAATCAGGCCTTATATTTTTTTTAATACGTTTTAGAACGATATTTCCGACTATGTTACGTCACCGACTAATTTTATTATCATCCACATGAAATAAAAAATATGGTTGCAACAAAGGAGCGCGATGGCACTATTTCCGCCAGTGGTTTCGCTATATACATTTCACCCCCCTATTTCACCCCCTTAGGGGTTGAATTTCTAAAAATCCTTTCTTAGTGCTAAGTTTAATTTCAATCGGTTCATAAATAAAAAAGTTTTATCAATTTGAAGTATTATTTCCGCCGAAATTACTATGAAATTAACTGTTTTATTAAATTTTATCATATTTTATCACCAGCTCTTTCTTATTCCTACGGCAGGGGCTCAGGCCTTTATTTTATATTTCTTTGGTCACCCATTTCTCGACTAACCCTTGCAAAAATTGCTTAGCAACAACGATTGCGGGTAGCGGCGCTTATTCGTTGCGGGTCTTATGTCCCACGAGGTGGTGCATCATAGGGGTTTTTGTGGTTCACAGAGGAAGGTTCTACCCCCTGTTGCTTGCCAGGTAACAGGGATAGTGGCAAACCAAGCTGGCCTCGCTTAAACCTATCATTTTCAGGACAGGTGCGGGGTCCTTTTTTGATAAGCAGGCGAAATGTTCCTTAAGCCTTAAACCAGGTTTCTTCAACGACGCCCCACATTCTGAAAAAGGACAGATTTAAGTATACTCGCTGCGAAGTACTCTCTTGGTGGGAGCGGCGCCCGGGTCCAACCTCACTGCAGAATCCTAAGGGAGGGAAGACTAAAAGTACCTGACCGCCTTTTGCTTAAACGGTGGACCATCCCTAGGGCTAATACCACAGGGGGAGGAAATTTCAGGCCAGGTTACGTGCTACAGAAACTTTGGTTTAGCATGAATCTAGACTAAATTTACACTGTCCTCGAATGATGACTTCTTGGATTTAAGAGAACGGTGAACAGTGAGCTACATCTGTATAGGACACACAGTAGTAACGCTGAAATGAAGACTGTGATAGCCACTCGAGTTAGTCTTTTGGTTTTCATTTAATTTAATTTTTTAGATCTTTGATGTTTCGCGAGAAATAAGACGCGACGTATCTTCCATCAAGTATGCACATACCCTAAGATTTTTATTTACACATAAACTCGCTTACTCGCAAATAAACTCGCTTGAGCTCTCAGAGAGTTTGGACAGAAAGCGCTCGGTCACAGGGAGATATGATGAACGTGAAGCATATTTAACTGCCGATCACGAGACTCATGCACTATCAAGTTGAATCTAAATCATTTATTGTCAGGGAAGATTTCTTGAGCTCTCAGGCAACGCTTGCTGCATGCTTTTGCTTTCAGGAGACTCCTGAAGTTTGCTCAATACGTCTGCTCATCGTAACACACATGCAGTATAGTATGAATATGAAACTTCCTTTGTCAGAGAGCTGTGCTCGAGTTGTTAAAGAACTCGGACTTTGCAGTACAGAGAGTGAGAAAGTAGTTTCGATCATCGCCAATCAGTGTTCCCTTCACCCTGCCTGTACTCCACAGGGGTACCGCAGATGAATTGTCACACTATATAATGAACTAATTGTTTTTCAGCGATTTTGCCCGCGTAAAGTATGACCTATGTCGTCCGCATATGTTGTAGCTTCCCGTTGATGTAGCTTTCCTTAGCCAATTCGATGTAAACAAACAATGAATTATTTTTTCTTTAAAATATAATTGTATAGAATAAAATAAGTCCGTAGACGATATGGTTGGGTAAGTAAGAAAATACTCTTTATTGCACAACAAGAAAATGACATGGACATATATTAATATTTTACATAAGAACAAAAGACGAAACCAACGTTAGCCAGCAATTTTTTTTAGAAACATATTGTGCAATTGTGCAAACTAGATAGATAAAGAGATAACAAATTAAAAATATCAAAAACAAAAGACGACCATGATCGTAATTATCACTTAACCCAAGTGACAACCGGCAGGCTAATTCTGTTAATTATTACGTAATAATACCATCTCAATAGAATCTCGTTGAATTGTATTTTGCAATTATACTATGTACCTGAAGGTCAATATTATTATTTATAGACGCAGCTTTAACGTGCTAGCGTTGCTCCCGGCTGTATCAACAGTCGTTAACGCCCACCAATCCGCATTGGACCTGCATAGTGAGTTATGGCCATTGGTCCTATTCGATTTCATCCATAGGAAAGAAATAATTAATCAAGACGAATTCGCGGGCACAACTAGTTATATGTTCAATATAGATTCATGTTACATTATCACGACCTCAAACAATTACCTTTAACTATGAAGTCTCAAGTATCAAAACTAAAAAAAAAAATATTCTAGAATATCACTAAATTTGAGTTTTTCCAACTTCAAATACTAGGCTTTCTATAGTAAAAACTATTAATATTATAGTTAAAAATCACTGAAATATTGAAAATTTCGTAATAACAAAAGATTACTGCGTAGGATAAGAGTCCGCGTATACGAGACAGCTGATAGCTGTCACACTTTCATCGGCCGAAGGATGGATATCCGTTGCGTATATTAATTAAAGTACACCATTAATCAATGTCAAATAAAAATCTATTAAGTTTTATGGTACGACAAACGTAGTCAGCCTTTTCGCTTGCCAGCCGTGTTCGTTTGAATATAATGGGGTTAAAATAAATTACTTTACACCCTAATAACAAAATGTATACTTAATATACTTTCGTATTCTATTAATTTCTGATTAAAGTTTACAAGACATTTAATCTAATTCATTGTCTTTCATGTGACCACAAAGCTTTTCATAGTCATCAACGTTTTTGACTACTTTAGTTTGTTTTAATTAAAATATACAATTTTTAAATAAGTTTTAGTATTATAATAGGAATTAAGCTTTTGATGAATCAGTTTGTAGCCTTTTCATAGAACCTGTTCAATAGGGATGATGACTGGGTAAAAAAGATGCAATTCTATTAGTCCGTCAGTCAGATAATAGAAAAATATTAGATACGTCTTTTTTTTTTACTTCAATTTAACAAGAAATAGTATAGATAAAAACAAAAATCCGACTGCGTCATGCTTTTTTGTGATATATATAATTTTCATATACTTGGCAACACTGATAATATTAAATAATAGGGAACTGTTTATTTGGTTATCGGTTCATATCATGACACGATGCATGGATATCAAACTGAATTGCAAACAATCATTACTATGGTAAATTTTCTTTCCATTTACGGGAAGCTACTTAATAGGTATTGTCATAGGCTATAATTTACGCAGGTGTAGTCGGGGGAAAAAACTAGTTTGATAGAAATTGGTTCACAATTGGAGAAACATCGATGAAAATGCTCCTATCGGATTTTGAATGAATTCAAAGTACGCAATCTTTTGTTTTTTATCCAACTTTAAAATCGAAAAAGTGGAGATTATATGTTTGTCGGCGATGTATGTTTTTTTTATGTATGTTCATCGATATGTTAGTCAATTGCTGACCTGTTTTTCAAAATTTCATTTTATTTGACAGCTTGATGGATCGAGGTAGTTCCATCTAAATCTAAGTTTTGAACTTTGCGAATTTCAGTTTTTTAATATGTTAGTTAAAAGGAATGGAAACGACTATTTTTGGTCCATGCGTTTCCTGCAAACCTCAACTTTTGGTAGAGTCGCCATCTTGTGAGGTGCTCTTTAGTGCTTTCTTTTTTTTCTTAAAATACTTCCTCATTAATCACCTAGAGAAAACTTCCGCCCGATTTCAATAACATTTTCTTGAATAAGTCGCTTTTGAGATAAGTATTAGTTATCACTTTTATAAATTTTGCAGTTCTTCTCGTACTTTTTATAAAAAGGTTTTATTAGTCACATAAAAATAAATACATATCATCTTAATATTTAGATGATGTATGGTGAAGAGCGTGTTTGTTTTGGTCTAAAATTAAAACTACTGATTCGATTTCGATTAAATTAAAATAGTACCACCTCGGTCCTTTAAGCCGCCGCAGTGAAATCGTAATATTATTATTTCGCTATAACTTCAAAACCAAACATTAAATTTTAATAACTCAAGGACCAAGTATTATCTACATAAACTGTACTTAGTGATGAAATAATTTATTTTGATAAGGATTAATAGCATGAGTAGAATAAACGCGTTTAAATGTAGTACAAAGAGAAACCAAGATTTTTAAATAAAAAAATGGTTGTCGTGCCTCACTCGACATAAATAGGTATAGAGTGTCGCGGACTTTTTTGTAGATATTTGTAAGATCTACAATTGATTAGAAAATTGTATGGTTCAATCTATAAATAGTTTAGGCAGCGTACGCAAAATAAGTAATTTTTCTGGTTTTTTGTAGATATTTGTAAGATCTACAGTTGATTAGAAAATTTTATGGTCCTATCTATTATAGTTCAGGTAGCATACGCAAAATAAGTAACTTTTCTAGTTGATTTTTTACACCTTGTGACCGAAAAACCCAATTAAGGAACCCTATTTTTTCCAAAATAAAATATAGCCTATGTTACTCGTGGATAACGTAGCTTTCGAATCGTGAAAGAATTTTTAAAATCGGTCCAGTAGTTTTTGAGTCTATTCATTACAATTAAACAAACAAACAAAGTTTTCCTCTTTGTAAGTGTAGATATAGATAACCTTAATTGGATCATCACTTTGAAACAGGCTAAGTTCATTAAAGAAACATAGTAGTTCATCTCAGACTATAATCTTAATTTTAAAGTAATATTTTCTTATTCTTGATCCTAAATCCTAAACTAATGTTGTGGGTACTGTTTTATTCAGTCACCTTTTTTATTATTAAATAAATATAATATTAGAACTTAAGTGGTCCAATCATGGAAACATTACTCATAAATACTAAATTAGATTCCACTTGAGAGACAAGGAGAAATAAGCATTGATTCAAGAAAAAGCCGATTGATTCATTAACTCTACAAAGAAGCAAGTCATCCAATGGACGAAATATAATCTACCTTAATCAAAGACGCGTCTTGAACAGATAAAGACAAGGATGAAACATCGATACTGATGAAGAATTAGAGTCGTTACTCAATAATCTTTCCTGTGAGTTTCGTCAAAGGCGATTTCTTAGTAAGATTATAATTATCTATCCGAAATGCGATTTAAAACCACCTTACCATGCTACATCGAGACGGAAGACAATATACCTTATCTCAAAGTAATTATATTAGGGCAGAACAATGCTCAATAGTATCTTCGCCGGCGAAGTGTTTCGTTTGACTGTCGAGTGTGAGAGTTAGGTATGTAATCCTGTGCCGCTATTAAGATATAACGCAGCGATTATTTTAAATTGGCAAGAATATTTGTTGTACACTGTTGGAAGGAAATGTGATCCAAGAGTAGTTTTAGTAGACCGGTGCTTTATTTCAATTAAGAGATTTATGGGTGGAAGGAGTGGAAAAATCAAAGGACGGTACAAATTAACGTACAGTCGGCCAAGAAAGTGGTCTACCAGATTTGACAACATTTCCCTCGTCTTTGAAGCATCGGTAAAGGCGAATCTTAGAATTGCATACAAACATTAAAAGAGATGCACAATGCTGACGTGTTGTCGTAGAGCACAAATAAAAATAATTTGCAACAAGTCTTCACAATCTTTCATAAATTTAAAATTTAAGTAGGTTACTTCAAAGTGGAAACTATTTTGTTACTCACGAAAACTTTTTACAAAAAAAGAAAATATGACTTGACAATTCATGTCAAATATTTTCTTGGCTTTATCCGTAGGTATTTTCCTAATTCATTTATACGACTATCCCCGAAATTTATACATTAACGAGAGAGCTCAAATAATCGCATTACACAATGATGGTTTCAATACTAGTGAGATTTCTAGAGAATTAAATGCGTCTGTAAGTATTATTAAGTCTGACGTGAGTTTAATGTAAAATCTCAGACCAAGTCTGAGTGTAAAAAATCATTTTTATTTTTTCTGTTCATATTTTATTTTTGACTATAGAGACAAACTGTTCGTCTTTGGATAAGACGAGAAAGCGAAGAGGGGAATTTAGACGCTCGGAGTCGTAGCGTTCGTAGACCTGAAATATCAGATACGCAGCGAGTCTTCATGAGATGGAGTTATGAGGAATCTGGCTTTAAACCAACGCGTTATTTTGCCGACATATTTAATGTGACTCTCCAAACGATTAGAAACCATTTACATTACACGGGCTTACATCACAGGCGTTATGCAAAGAAAATTTACATGACTGACGCTCATAGAATGGCCAGATTAAATTTCGCCATAGAATATTTGGATATTGATTAGAGTAACACTGTGTTCTTGACGACAAAACTTTTAAATCCAGTCAACACGGGCGTCTACACCTTTGACGATTCAATAAGACGCAATTCACACAAAATCATGTCGTGCCTTTGTGTGAATCGCGAATAGGGTTTTGTGTGAATCGCGAATAGGGTCGTATCTCTGTAAATTTGTATGGATGGATGACTGCTGATGCTGACCTTTTTGCCACCACGAGCAACGGTATCAGATTATGTTAATGTTCTCCAAAATGCTATGTTGCCATCCGTCCGGAACGTTTATCTAGAAAATGAAATGCGTCAATTTAATTATTTACAGGATAACTGTCCCTTACATAAAGCAAGGTTAACACGTGCTTGGTTTGATGCACATCCGGAAATAATCTTGAAACCATGGCCTGCAAAATCGCCAGATCTCAACTCTATTGAAAATATGTGGGGTCTTATGGTTCAGATATTATATAACCGCAATGAACGAACAGCAAAAGCACTACAAGGACATTGCAGTGAGGTTTGGGAGGAAACCCGTGGGTCTGATATCTGCTCAAGACGTGGGCTCGATGAGGGAACGTCTCCAAGCTGTCATAGAGGCAGATAGCGGCTACACAAGATTTTAATAATTATAATTTTATAAAAGAATTAAATATATTTTTTAACAACCAAAGAATTAGCATTTTCACTACCTCCTCTGGTTTTAGCCCTTGTCTCGCACAAAGCAGGGTCGGCACAATATGTTTTTCGTCTCTATTCATTTCTATTATCCGTTATCTCAGTATATTCAGACCTATAACATGCATAGCTTCTTACTTACAGCATTTCACTACCTACTGAAAATTTTTATTTGCGTTTTTATAATTAATCTACTTTCTAAAGAAGGATATTTGTAGAATAAGACTTTGTTTACGATATTCTAACTCTAAAGTATTCTCTAATTAATCACCATATCGGATTATAAATAATTATATTATAATTAAGTTTTCCGACTACGGCTTCGTCTGCGTGGACCAGTTTTATTGGTTTTTGGAGAAATAGTCTATTTTATAAGTTAGACTTCAAGCAATGCAACTGTGGAAACCGCATTTAATTTCTTTCAGTAGTTTTGGCGTCATGCCCGTATATTATAGGTATAGATAATTACTGTCAAAGATTACGTCAAAATGGTCAAAATTATGAAGATAGCAATAATGACGTGTCCTTGACATGTCAGAAAATTAATGCAACGGAAAATCAACCTTGTTGTTAGTTGACGTACACGCGAACTTCAACATTAGGATGGTAGACCACTTTCTTGGCCGACTGTACCTACTCATTATAACGTATTGTATAAGTTATAAGTTACCCATATAGTGGCAGTTTCTATGCAAAATTGGACTTGTTTATTCTGTTAAATAGCGTTTTTAATTCTGTTTTTTAGCCTAGTATATTTTATAACAACAAAACTGGCTCCAATAATTCTTATCATTTTAATCGTAAAGAGAACCGTTCTTTATTTTCGATGTTAAAATTTTGTTTATGGCTCTTTATTTCTTGTAGTGGAAGTATGCTTTAATTAAGAAGTATTGCAGACACAATAGAACAAAGATGGTTGATAGGACATACGACATTGCTATCGGTTCTATAATAATAGTTATTGGGTACACGCGATTTGTCGTGTTCCACTTACTTTACATAGTGTTCAAGATTTAATCGAAGTTCGATTATACAGTGTAATTTATTAAGTTGAATTTCAATATAAATACGTGTAAAACTATGAAGAACAAATTTGATAATATTGTTTTGATAATATCTATGAATATTTTATTGAATATTGAATTCTGGATATCCGAATCTGTAATAATATGAATATTGCCAGACCTAATGGGAAAACTAATTGAATTATGTTCTTAATAGGTATTGAGAATATATAAATAATAGGCTGTTTTCTGTTTTAATAATTAAAAAAGTGAGTAGAACAAGAAATTAGTAACAAGTTCTTTATAAATATTATAATTGAGATCATCAATTCAGGGCTTTATAAGCACTGATACAGATATCTATGGGTAACGGTACAGTAAGATAAAATTGTTTCACATTCATTATATTGACTGTGATCTACGTAGAAGGCAACATTTTGAAGCACGCAAATGTCGACCAATCATAATGATTTAAGTATCACGCCATTGGACGATCCGCCGATGTCTCAGCGCCTGATTCCCGCGAGTGTGAGGGAGAAGGACATCTAATGCGTTGTATTTTACACCTTATAATTATTGATACCAGTCTCATTATAAATGTTAATCACACGTTCGGTCATCGTGACATTATTAGATCTGCGCAAACTAATACTCATCATGTGCCTTAGTTGGAACTTACTGTTTATTTTGTTTCGAAGCTCAAATAACATCTATGTCCATGTTGTATTTACAATGCCTGAAAAATGCTTAAAAAATCTACTTTGTCCGTGGCACTGTGAGATGGGACTCGAACCCATGACCTGCAATCAATCGATGCAATCCGGGCGACTGCTCTAACAATTGAGCTACCCAAAACCTAACAGGATCGAAAAATCTTTCAAGCATTTGTTACTTTTTCGCTTCTATAGAAAGCATATTCATCAATGTTCAGACAATCCAACCAAAAAGTCGAAAGAAATATTTTTACAAATATTTAAACTTTCGACAACAATGAAAATTTGTTCTAATTATTATATTTAATTAATTTTGAATTCACAATGCTATACTGAAAAATATTCTTCATCAATGATTGACCAATTTTAATCTGTCCCAACGACAGCCTATATTATCTTAGCCGCTACGGCATTTTAGTTAATTTTTACTGGTAATAACTATTATTAAAGATTATTTACATTAAATTTGCAATAGTTGAACTCTTCACAAATTCAATCTTTAGTACAAAGTAACGTCGCGTACCACAAAAAGCTAGCAGAAATTCATTATTCACTCAATGGTGACAATTATCTACTGTTTGTTGTAAAGTATTAACTAGTGTCACTATTCGGAAACAATTTTGATTGTAAGTTTATGGTAAGGAATTTAAATGAAAAGTTAATAATTCGAAGAGAAACAATAAATCGATTTTAAGCTACTTTAATTAGTTATAAAGTTAGACAACACCACATTATATTAGATTTGAAGATGAGGAGCTTAAGCAATATTATGGAGTCTCTAAAACAATACAGAACTGTTAATTTTTGAGATTGATACGACCGGGAATCAAGTTCGGAACTTTAAACATAGCGACATCTTGAAACCGTCATGCCAGCCATTCGAATGGTCAAAGATCTAACTGGCTATGATCATACAAGGCGTGATTTCGTCATTCTTTAATTTAATAAGGCCCGGGGTACACACTGCAAAGCGTAGCAAGTACATTTTCTACATCAAATCGTAAGTTGTGTAGGCAGATGTTTATGAAATATGGTACGTTAAAATATGACACTTTATAGATCTTGTTAGTCGCTACATTCTTAGCAGAGTCGTAGTCTATTAAGGATACGTAACACGCTTCACTATCTATCGCCATGTTTATTTGGCGGTTGCTTTTCTCGTACACTCTTACGTATAACCATTAAGAGCCTTTCCTTGCACCACAAAGCCACAGATAAATCTGTATCCAATGTAAGATTCTTCATCATCATCAACCCTTTTACGTCCCCATTGCTGGGGCTCAGGCCTTCCTTATGGATGGTAAAGGAGGACGGGTCGTAATCCTCCACGCTGGACCAATGCGGATTGGAGTGTATTAACAACTACAAATGCAGGTTTAACGTGCCTTCCGAAGCACGGCACTGGAGATAGATAATATTTTTTTACTAAAAATTATTATCTCACGGTCGGTAACGACCGACTATCGCGAAAATTGCTTATTAACTACAGGTTGTTTGTTTTTTGTCTATTAAATCTAGAGTTAAATCGTTAAATATGATATGAAAATGTTGTTTGGTTTTGTTTCATAAATAATTATAATTATATCATACGACATCATAACACGATTATTATAATATCAAACATTGGAAAGATTAATAAATTAGCGAAGATAAATTTCATTATTGATCGGTGACATCAATAATTTATTTAAAACTAATAATAACTATCCATTTTAGTACAGTTCATATATTATTATTTAATGTTAACCTCAGAATATTGTGGAGAAGGTATTAGTAAAAGCTAAGTTAACTTCGAAGGTCGAACATTGGGGCCTCGTCACATTGTGAAAATTTAATGCATTTTTGATGTGCCTACTGAATACTTTGTTTATGAATGAAATAGGGCTGCTGCAGTAGGTAGTTTAACGTAAAATACTTATTTAACTGAAAATGTTTATAGGACTAATAGTTAGTTGCACAAAATCGATTAAGGTTTGATGAGGCCTTTAAGCTTTAATGAATGTCACATTTGTATAAGTAATGTAGCTTTAAACTAATGTCAATTTTAATGGACTTTTGTGCAACTTACCTTTACAACAAATTTTAGCTGTATACATATAAAAAACGTTATCAAACGTTTTAAAATTATACAATTGTCGTCTTTTGTTTTGTTTTAGTTTCCAAACCGACTTCTCACGTATATTTAAACTAATATTATTAAGAGAAAAGATTTAATTGTTTGTTTGTTTGATCGAATATACTCCAAACTTACTGGACCGATTTGAAAAAAAAAATCACAATCGACAAAGGCGATAACAGCTAGTTCTATTATAAAGAGGAAAGATTTGAAATTACAGGATTGATTTTATAAATTATTTTATCTACAGGTAGTCTATGCCATGCGCATGACGCGAGTTACATAATGCTATAATTTACGCGAGTGACGTCGCGGAAAACAGATGGTATAAAATAAAGATTCTTTTGTGACGTGGAAAAAGGACAAACAAACACACGCGTTTTCTTATTTATCACATAAGTATAAATGAGTCTTAAATAAAATCTTTAACAAATAACATGATTATTTTTAAAAAGAAATTTTAATTTTGTAACATCGAGGTTACGAATAAGATTATTTGATTTTGAAACAAGGCTCAAATTAATCTTACTACAAATTTTAAAGGCAGTAATTCAATAAGAAGAAGTGTCTGAATCCTTAGGTCGTTGCAATATAGGAGTCCCTTAAGTTAATAAGGCTTAAAACTCCTACGAGGGTCTCTCGTAAACTTTGCTAAATTAACTTGCAGAAATCACATTACGATTAAAACTTAGCTTAAAGCTGGCGTATCCAATAAGTTGTATACAAAGACACTATTTAAATCTGGTTGAAAATTTTCACTGAAGAAATAAGGGGCGATTCTACAACTGGTTTTGCTGGAAGTTCGGCCATTGTGCTTCGACCCATTGTCTGTTGGTGGCAGAATGTGTCACTTTGTGGCGGGACAATTGTGCAGTTCAACGGTACAAAGTGTCTGAAATATTTCGCTATTATTATGTTTTATATATGGTGATTACTTTATGATTTTTATTTTATATGAAATTAAATTGCCACTGTTTTTATTTTCGGTTATATATGTTTTTTTTGTTGTATTAATCGTAATGCAATATTGTGGGTGATGTATTAATTTTAGTAATACTGTAAATGAGACGATCGCATTAATATTTTCCGAAGACTTCTAATGGTGCAACAATATTAATGAGGCTCTGTAGAAAATGTTTTCATTCTAAAATGACAAATCATTTTCATCATCAAATTTCATTCAATGTAACGAGTCATGGATATTGCCTGCAATCCACATTTAGGCCTTATAGGCCAATGTAAATGTGAGAATTGTTTGATGCCTCTCAAAACTAGTACAAGTACAACAGGTTGCTAAAACAGCTACATTTCTTCAATAAACTATGAATAAATCTATTGATATTCAAGTTCAAAATCATCAAATCATATCAAATTCGAATACAGAAAATGGACCTATCAGACCGCAGATGCAGCCAGGACCAACGGCTTAAAAGTTCTTCCAACACGTTGGAATTCGAGATAGTGAATTTTGGTTATCCATCCCATAAATGTTCGTTGCGAAAGTTGCATGACTTCCACATTACAGATTGAACACACATCGTAAGATCAAGCTCCCATATATAAGGTGTAATATTATTATACGCCAGGACTTCGCGGAATGCATTAGTTAAATATACCAACCAACACTGAATTCACGAAAAAATATGCACCTGTTTCATACTGTCAACGATTGTAGGTATTACAATTTTTTTTTTTAACTACAGATTATTTTTTCACGAATTGCTTCCATAGTAAAAGTTGTTCAGTATACTTAACGAATCCACCCCACGAAGTCTTTATATATTCTTCCAATGCTTGCTATAAATTCTAGTACCTGTATATTCTAGTATTTCTAATTTGCAAGCAACCTTAATCACACTATTCTTAAGCAATATGAATATCCATTTTCAACTGTACTCCCATTCAACATTTTAGTTGCACGGTTCGATAGGACATAATCTTTGACAGATGCACAAAGGTAGAGACATCAACAGTTGCAAAGAGAACGTCGGTTATTGTGCAAAGCCCATTGTCTGTCCAGTGCAGTATAAAGGCAACGAGGCTCCTAGTATTCCCAGACATAATTGTTAACATTAGTCACTGTTATTTTAAACGTAAAATCTATAACAATTTTATTTATTTCATTGTTGAATTTAATTGGTACAAAGCATTTTTTTTCTACTTTCCTTAGAAAATGTAGAAGAAAGTAACCGAATACGGAATATAATCTCTAATATGGCTTTCTGATATTAATTATTTATATAATCAGCAATTTTAATGTTTTTAATAGGTTTTATTTACTGAACCGGATTTACCTATTTCTATTTATTTAGTCATAGGGGAAATCTGAGGGTCTTAATCAGGTAGATGAGACACGTATCTATTACATAATCCGTTTTTGTATTGTCATTATGTTTAAACTGAAAGAACCGAACATCTAACGACTCAAAGCAAACCCAAGAGTATATATTTGTTCTAATAAAGCAACAATTTAGTAGAGAGAAAAGTTTTTTTTTATCACTGAACGATACACGTTGTTGTGACCACAGAAAACTTGTTGTTTAAAACCTTGTGACCAAAGAAGTAGGTTTTGATACTTGATTTTTAATTTAACACTCCACTTAGCAACATAAATATTTCTTCTTTAAAATAATATTTTATATAAAAAAAAAATTTTATAACTTTTGTGCTCTATTAATTTTATACCTAACATTTTTATAAACTTATAATGCTTCACTCCAGAGGTATTTAAACCTTTGATTAACAAATCAGCTGGCATTTCTGAAGACGGTAAATATTATAAATGAATAACATTATTATTTAAGTGTTCTCTGAAAAAATTAAAGCGAACATCAATATGTTTTGATCTCTTATGTAAACAATTATCATTTGCCAACTTCTGTGCTAACTGATTGTCATTATAATTAGTTATAGCATATGACTCATTAGTTATTTCATATTTTTAGTTTCTTAGGTATATTGCTTCTTTACAACAATCAGCTGTTCTGATTTATTCTGCCTATGTGCTTGACGGTGCAACAGTAACCTGTTTTCTAGTTTCCCATGAAACATCACTTGATATGGCAAAGAAAAAACCGGTATATGAGCGCCTGTCCAATAGATTGCTAGTCCAGTCAGCATCGACATAAGCTTTTAATTAAGAATTACCATTGGCAGTGTATTTTTTGTTGTATGTATTTAAATATTTTGAGATTCTTTTTACATAAGTCCACTGTTCTTCACTATAACAATTATTAAACTGGCTTGAATAATTGACAGCGAACACAATGTCTGGTCTATCAAGTAAAGTAAATGAGTATTACATTATTCACTTCTATTTAAATTCGTCTAAGTTTCAATAGGTGTATGTATAGCTTTGTAATTTTGAATATTATTATTGTGATAACTTTTCAATAAACTGTTGTTGACCTAAAGTTATAATACCATTTTCTTTGTCTGCATGAACTCACATGCCTAAACTTTCTTTCACTCTACCTAAATCTTTTATTTTAAATATAGATGACAAGCCTTTCTTTATTTAATCAGTCTCTAGTACACTGTTTGAAAAAATAAAGAAATAATCCATAAAGGGCAGTAAATTTTTATCTGAACTATTTATTTTTGTATGAAGATAAGGTTCAACATAGGATCTTTTAAAACCAATTGACTTAAAAAAAATGTCAACTCTTTGGTACCAGGCTCTTGAAGACTGCTTCAAACCATAAATGACTCTTTTTAGTTTAAGTGCTTTATTATTATCATTACATTTAAAATTTTCTAGCATTTTCATGTAAATTTTTTCCTTTAAAAAATATTTAAGCAGGCAGTCTTCACATCTAGATGAGTTATATCAAGATTCATCTGAGCTGCCAAGGCACAAAATAATCTTAATGACGAATGTCTTAACACGGGGGAAAAGATTTCATTAAATCCTTTTGCGACTAACCTTGCATGATATGTTACATTATTATCATAGTCTATCTTACTTTTATACAGCCACTTGCATAAAATTTTCAAAAGTTACACTTACCACATTTACACTAGCAATACCGTAATGCTCTGGCTTTTTACGCAAACGACGCTCCCCAGTCACTACACCTGAAACTTCTGGTGTCATCTGTTGCTTCTGCTGTTCGGACAATGGAAGTGTAGTAGAAAACTGAGATTCTGCCACATCAAGAAATTCATCTTTCTCAGAGCTAATCTGAAGCTAATCGAGTCTGAAGTCTCGCTGACTGCATTTTTAACTGTTCTGGAACTTGATTTTGGTTTCTCATATTTCTCTGGCACAATATTGGTCTCTCTCATTGAGTCTGGCATTTCTGTCTCTATGTCAAGATCTTGCTGAGATTCCGTTATGGACACTGGCATCTCTGTAACTGTAAAAGAATTCCCCTCCTCAATCACTACTATATATCGACTCGTCAAAATAGAGTTATTGTTGGGATTGCATAGTCTGTAACCCTTCAAATTATCTGGATAGCAAACTAAGATACATTGGGTTGCTTTTTTATCCCACTTGAGTCTCTTTTCTTTTGGTATACGTACCGTTACTTTACTACCAAATATGCATAAGTGACTGACATCTGGCTTATCTCCAGTCCATACCACTAATGGTGTTTTATTGCTTAGACCTGTTGCAACTGATCTGTTTTTTAAATACACTGCTCCTGCCTAGAATCGTTTGGTTAGTCCTGCATTAAACAACAGACACTTGACTTTTCTATCACTGTACGGTTAAGCCGCTCATACATTTCGTTTTTCTGAGGGTCAGAAAATAAACATTTTCTGATGTAATGTTCCTGCTTCTTCTAAATATTTGTCGAATTACTTATTGCAGAACTCCTAACCATTGACAGTCCTTAAATTATTTATTTGCTTTCCTGCTTGGTTCTATGCAATGTTCTTGAATATTTTGAATTTATAAAGTGTTTCATCCTTTGTTTTAAAAAATAAACAAAGTCAATTTTACTATTGTCATCCACAAACAATAGAAAGTATTTTGACCCTTCCTTGTTTCTGAATTGCTTTCCATGGACTTGCAAATATCTGCATACACTATCTGAAGCAACCCTTTAATTCTGTTACAAATGTAATTAAAGGGTAACCGTGATTCGCAACACACCACATAGTTTGTTTTATTTACCTGCGACTTTGTCAAGATAGTGTTTTTCAAGTGCGCAAATCTACGATGCCATTCACGCCCTGATACTGGTGTAAACAGATAGTCTACTTCTTTTACGTTTAAATTATAAACACCATCCACACAAACTGCTGTTGCAATTAGTTTGTTTTTTTTCGGTTATATATCAGGCAATTACTGTCATTAAATTTTATTTCCTTTCTTAATAAGTTGGCTTACTGAAAGTAAATTTGTAGCAAGATTTGGCACATACCCCTTGTCCATTTAAGCGTTTAAGTTTTGTTAACCACTAGTTAACACGGGGCAAGCAAGCGGATACAACACTTCTGTGACAGGTATATCGTATTCTGTGATGTTAACTATCGTTGTAATCTGTGTATCACCACAATAATCCACAGAAACCGTTGATTTGTCAGCAATAACAATCATGTACACAAATGGCTGATTTGACATGTTCTTGAACCAATGTTTCTTTGCTATCATATGCATGCTGGCTCCCGAATCAATGTACCAGTCCGTGGTCTTGAACTTATTACTTAGAAAATAGCACTAAATGCATTCCATTGGTTTTTCTTTTCTATAAATTTGTATTGATTCTTGTAGTGCCCTTGATTTTTACATTTATTATACTTTATGTTTAATTTTGACATTTCTGATGTATTGACATTAGCTACATTTACTTTTGGATTCATTCGAATTCCTACGTGTTTCTGGCACTGCCATTTTTTCCAACATATGCACTTTGGCTTCCGATGCTGATTTCAATTGAGTCTAAGAGTTTTGACTTTATCAGCGCTTGAAATGCAATTAGAAATACATTTAACAAATTATTTCGCTTACATTACTACTTACTGTCCAACCTACTTAACATTAGGTACTTAAACTTGAACACACTTCAAAGCGAGGCAGATGGCACCGTAATACCCTATGGGTACAAACTAAGTGTACTCAACAAAGTTTTAATTCAAGATTAGTACAGTCTTGCCTAATTCGACTCTAAGCAGATCTAAGAGAGCCTTAAGCTGGTCAGACGTCTGTAAGGAAGGTTCACTTATACGTTGTTAGGATTATTCGTTGAACAATCGGACGTTGTTTTGATTCACTGCGGGTCAGCATTATTGTTAGATTGTGAAGAATTTCCTCTTTTTATCATTGTGAAAACGGCATTTAGATTAATAATTAATAACTTTCCAGATCGTGCATAGGAATCGTGCAATGGTATCGGATTAGAACTCTTCTATTAAACTTGTTTTTGACTATCATTAGATTTATTTGAAGGCTTATAAATTGAAGTATTTTGTCTAGTAATGTGATATGCAGTTGACTATAGTTTAAGTTAGATACTCTCTTGAGACTAGATGTGAAAGAAAGAAAAACTAATTAAATACGTCTGTCAGTGATATAAAGAGATTCAATGAAATAAAAATTTAACTACCCAGGTTTTATTTGATAGAACCTCCATGCTGTGATGCGCTGTTGGTCAACGACGTCAGGTTGGAGGCTGAATTTTTATTACAGAATAGCTAAGACATCATCTGTCCGGCTTATAAAATATTTTTTAATTATTTAGTCACATACCAGTTTATATTATTCCAATGAGTTATTACCAGCTCTTTATCAGAAGTAACGATATTTATATCAATCATGTTATTACCAAAATAATATATATGTAAACGTACGTCAGTTCTTAAAAACAAAAAGCCCGACTGCGTGAAAACAAAAGAAGTGAAAAAAATATATAATTACTTTCACTAAAAACTAATTCAATTTTGACCAATCGACGGAGCCCCGTATAATTTAAATGGGTCCCGACTGTTGATCCTTTTATTCTGCTTTGAATTTATGATATGTTTTATGTGTGTATAGATTAACTGCTCAACTAAAATATATATTTATATTTTAGTTGAGCAGTTATTCAGTAGTACTCAATAACATTCCAAACTACTGGGCTTGTTTTTTCTTTTTAGTTTTTAGTGAAAGTAATTATATATCTTTTTCACTTCTTTCTTTTGATTTCACGCAGTCGGGTTTTTTGTTTTTTAATATATTTTATTTATATTTACACTGTTTAGTTAGTTCTCATTGACTTCGTTATTAGAACTATGAGATGGTAATTTCGCAACCTTGTCATCTTACTGAAGGAGTTTATATCGTGAGGATTATTAACCAACTTACGGTAATCTAAACTAATGATTATTAGTCCCTCTAGAGATCTCACTCAGCTCAAAGCTACATATGCTTGACCTTTAGCTTTAGCGAATTTAAGTCAACCACAGGTCGATCCAAAGTAGTTTTTGGCACTTTAAAGCTTAAAAAATTGCGAATCCAATATTTTTGTAAGACAATATCCCATATCCAACAATATCCCATACCATAGGGAAATAGAAAAATAAAAAATCATCCCACTTTACATGTAGGGGTACCCTAAAAAGAATTTTGATTACTGTTATGTGTTGAGTGACACTCGCAATGTTAAGACAAATCGATTGACGTATAAATCATCATAATTGGCCAAGCCGTTTGGGTTTTACAATATCATATAGGAACAAACATACATACGTATACTCACAAACACATTACCCTCCTTTGCGTTGCGCAGTCGGGTAAAAATAAATAAAAATTAAATAATATACAATTTCACAAACGTTGCTCAGATTCCAAGATGAGTGGCTAAAGCGCTCGTATTATTGAGTATCTGGCACAACGAAGGTAGCACAACACCCAGACCCTAGATATTATAGAAAAAATGTGTTAAGTGTTATAAATGCAAACCACTCGGCTACAGATGATAATAAGCCTGTAGGAAACGCTGAATGACACTATTGAATTGTAAAGGAATGTCTTCAAAATCAGAACTTAGTTTCGTTTCACGTAATCAATAAACGGCACGACGGAAATCGCTATTATTTTTCAATAGCACAAAAGGAACAAACAGCGACTTGGACTCCTTTATAATTCTAAAGAACATTTCCCAGGTTTATAATGGTGCAGAAAATACAATGTGTTTTATGTTAGTGCACGTGCACACGGAGTTCTTTTTTACATTGCCGTCCTTCAGGGATCCTTCGCTTTTAAAATTCGGATCCGAACATTTTACTGGATCCGCATTGAGTTGAACTTAGTTATATACGCCATCATTTAATAAACATTGTCCTATAAAATCAGTTTTAGAAACTGGCCATTGTTTACTTTATATATTTAAGATCAAAACTAATACCTTATGTGTAAATAGACTTGCAATGCAATGAAACATATCGGCAAAATGGACTTGTATACCGGTATAGTCGGCTACCTCGTTACCTCGAAATTATTCATATATAATATTTAAATAGAATACTATAAATTTCATTAGTATAGATAAGTAGTTTAATAGAATACTTTTTATTATATTTGTTCAATTATGAATTCGCAATGCTATACTGAAAAATATTATAAATAATAAATGCTTGGCACTCTGAGATGGGATTCGAACCCATGAGCTTTCGCAAGTCGGGCGTCTGCGCTAACCACAGAGTTAAAGATAATAGAATTAACCACTTTTCAAACACTGGTTACTTTTTCGCTACTACAGAGAGTTTTTTATATATTCAAGCGATCCACCCAAACAGCCGAAAGAAATATTTTTACAAATATTTAAACTTTCGATAAAGATGAAAAGGGAATTGTTCAGTTTGTATGGGCACTTTGGCTTTGAGTGGACATTATCCACAGTTATAAAAAACGTTATTTTTTAATATTTCATATCTTAAGGAAGTTAACTGTTGTAATATTTTCACGGGAAAGTTTAAAATTGTATATATATAAGCATGTGTAGTATTCCATTAACGATGTAACGAAAAGGTTATTTTTTTGTAACATACTTTAATTACCTTATCATCATATTAATTTATTTATGTTAGAAATAAGAAACAGAGATGTCTAAATAAAGAAATTGTAGATTTACCTTTAATTTGACAATACAATTATACAAGCAAAAGACAGTACTTCTAAATACACATATTTATAAGAATAGACTTTACATAATCACTTAATAAATAAATTACACTGCTCATACAGTTTCTCTTCAGCTGGAGGCTGGCATTTGGGCAGTCCAAAAAGGCGGCTACATTTATATAAGTTGGTCACATGACGTCCTAATCTTTGAATCTTCCACGGCCTCTCCTAACGTGTGCTCTCCCTCAAACAAGACTATTCTCCTGATTTGTGCTCACCCTCAAGCACAACTCTTCGGCTAGGAGCAGCTGTAGACTCACATTTACATCTGCGCTTATCAACAGAAAGGACTATTTAAAAACACCTATTCAGTACATTTGCACATAACTACTTAATAATAAATTAACATTAAATATTGAACAACGTTAATCATAGCAGTATTAATAGTATATCATTCTGATGAAAGATGTAGCTTCCCAAAGCAAAAGAATTTTTTAAATCAATTTAATTTTAACTGAAGGAACTCCTGTTTAGACAGACCTTCAAAAGTGCATAATGTTTTCAGTCATTCCTTCAATATTGTTAAAATCCATTATAAGATTTCTTTTTTACAAATGAAGCAAAATCTTATATAAGTTCTATAGTAAATGTATGAATAGTTTGCATGATAGACAACCATTCAGCCCAATTATTATAATATAAATGAGAATTACAGTCTACTGGTTTTTGGTACATAAAAGTTAAAATCAACAAACAATTTTACCTGAAGACATCTGGGAACTGTCAGTTGCTGTAGTGAGTCTCAACCCGGAACAAAACATTATGCTTGTGAATCAGATGCTCTTTTAAAATCCGGCAAGGTAATGTTCTGTATAGGTTCTGGAATATTAGAAGGAACTGTCTCTATCTGCTCGCTGCCAACATGGATGACATATGTGATCAGATCCATGCATCTAAAAGAGTATAGTATATAATTAAATTATTTGTCAACAAAATGTTATTTAACGATATGGTAGCGATATATTAATGTTTTTCATGTCATAAAGGAAGTTTAATTATAGTAATCATTAATAAATAAAAATAACTATAATCCTACCTGTCGTGGGCATATCCAATCAATAATTTCATTTCTAATGTGTGTTTCTCTGTCGGATATTGTTTGCAGTAGATGTGATCTAGTACGTAATATAGATCTTTCACAATTTATACAAAGCTGCTGACGATATTACACGATTTAAATACATTCATTAAACCAAACAATTTTGAATTACCAATTCTATCTTTCTACATGGATTTACCAAAAACAACACGTTAAACGATATTAATACGTTATTTAAGGAATTATTTTCTATAAACAATCATTTTAATAAGAATTATCATTCAAACATATTTGTTGACAAAGTGAAAAGGTGCTGCCATATAAAAATCATTAATCGATTAGAAAGTAATCGATTGTTAGTATAAATTAACTTATATCTAACCGAACAGGATTATTTGTTGTGTTTTTCACATATTTGATACATGATTTTGCAAAAGATCACCTACTGTATGCATTGCATTAATATATATATATACTTTAATTACTTTCATTTGTATTAAAGTTAAAACTTATCGATTAATCGATACTATTAGTAATAGTACTTTAATAACATTTATTGATATGGAAACACAGTGAAACATGTTAACAAAACACATCCGAATCCACAAAATTCTTTTAAAAATAATATTTTTAATGTTTAGTTTCCCATGACGAGAGTATAAAAAATATTTTTTTCAGTTTTAATAATATTTTACCGTTAACATAGTTTTTACTAATTAGCTTGTCCACCAAAAGCCAAAATTGAACAATTCCCTTTATTCTTATTATTATATTTGATCAAATTTGAATTTATAATGCTCTACTGAAAAATATTCTTAATTAGATTAGATTCTTAACTTTCTTAAAATAGTTAGAATACTTTTATCAAAATATTAATATAACATAAACTGTATATACATGTTAGTGATACCGTGAGCATACGCCAGTCAAATATCAAAAGTATCCGATAAACCGGATCCGTAAAACAGATCATTGTGTGAACAAGTTCTTATTCTGATCCGATAATGGCTTGGCGTAATTTATTAAAACCCCAGCGTCTCCACATGTTTCAAGTCGACAGATAATTGGTAATCCTCCCTCGGTAAAAACCCTAAGTTTTAGCTTTTTTTATATAAAAAAAAAACTTTTACACACTGCGATAACATTTTGAACCATATGAGGATTACTGTATTAGATATTCGTTTCATTCAATTTATATAATAATAATCACTACAAAGCCTTTACTAGAGTAGCTCGGTGGCGTAGAGGATAAGCGCCGAGGCCCGCGATCGTAGTCGTTAAGCATCTTTCGCAAGGGTCAGTCACGGGATGGGTGACCAAAAAATTATTATCTCGAGCTACCCCGTGCTTCGGAAGGCACGTTAAGCCGTTGGTCCCGACTGCATTTGCAGTCGTTAATACCCTCCAATCCACATTGGGCCAGCGTGGAGGGTCATGGCCCATCCTCCTTAGCCATCCATAAGGAAGGCCTGAGCCCCTGCAGTGGGGACGTAAAAGGGCTGGTGATGAATCACTACATAGTATAAAACAAAGTCGCTCTCTCTGTCGCTATATCCCTATGTATGCTTAAATATTTAATACTACGCAACGGATTTTGATGTGGTTTTTTTTCATAGATAGGGTGATTCAAAAGGAAGGTTTTTATGTATAATACAAGACCACGCAGGCGAAGCCGCTGGTGGAAACCTAGTTAAATTATAAAATTCTCTTTTACTTTTTAGGAATTAAAAGAGATTGACACAAATGTATGTAACTGCGCTACATACCTTTATGTTAAAATTGTGGTACACGCATTGTTATATGATCTTATTATTCTATCTTTTTATGTGTTTCTTTTTATGTCTTACATTTAGATCTTTATTAATTGTCTGTAAGTGCCCTTATGTATGTGTGCCAAATAAAAGCATTTGATTTGATTTATATAATGATAAAGTATTCGAAGGACTTAAGAACATCTTGAATTAATTAATTAAATTTAATTAAATAATAAGGAATTGGAGACTATTTTAAAGATTTTTGTAAATTAGAACCAAAATGATTAAACATACTTGATACACAATTACTAAAGATATCCCGGAAAGTGCATAAAATCTGTTCAATTGAAAATATATTATTTTTTTTAGTTGGAAGAATAGCGTTAATTCCCGAAATATGTCATGATACATTATATTTGCTAACTGAAGAGCTTTTGAAGCCCACAGAACAATTATAAGTAGGATTGCATGAGCCTCAACCGGGCACTGCAAATAAAACAGACACCAATTTCACATTAAGTGACATTTACACTTGCAGATATTGTAAATAGGAATGTGAAACGCCATCATCTGCTGTGTTTATGTGAACCACTGATTTACAAACGAAGTATACATTTGGACAACATATGATAAGACTTGGAAATATAAATTCTGGAAGTCAGGCTGGAAATCGGTTAGTTAGCGATGAGACAGCGATTTGTCTTTTGCTCAAAGTAATGGGAGTCACCAAAACTGAGGATTTTTTTTAAATGTTTAGACTTACATATATTTAAACCTTCGAAAACTGAAAAGAATAGCATTTCATTTTATTTTGTTCATTTTACAATATTTTTCACACACCTTTCAATAAGATTTATAGAGATATAATTATCAATTTTTAGAACAATCACATTCCCACTCGAGTTATTTTTAATCGAGAGTTTTTTATAGGTATGTCCAAAAGCGACAACTGACTGCTACTATTTTTTCTTTATTTTTGGTGGGTAATATGATAATCATGTCACGCTAGAGTCCTGTACGTCGTATTTTTTGTAATTAAAATGTAGTAATAATTCAGATATATTTATAATGAACGGTGCAACAGTGACATTTTAATTTGCATGGCCCCTTAATAATGAGATTAATAATATTAAACATTAGATTTTTTTGCTGACTCTTTTCACAATATTTAATAATAACATCACTAGCGTTCGAAAGAAGAAAAAAAAAACATTTAATATTCATGTTATTTCCTTAATTGGCAGAATGGAACAAAGGACTCGTAATGAAATTTTGTCACAGTGCGACAAGGACCTGGATATAGGAAAGAACGAGAGGCACAAAAATACGCTAATGCAAAAGTAGTGGTCGCTAATTACCAGCAAGGACGCTTGAGCATTAATTTCATTATTATAAAAAGGCTTGCTGGAGGTAATGCAGCTTCTTTTGAAAGAATGTACAAACAGCAAAAAAACTTTTTAAATAAAAGCTAATAAAATAAATTTTAGAAGTTTTTTTAGGAAATCAATGACACTGGGTCCCAGCAAAATGATACACTAAACAAATTTGATTGGCCTAGCCCTAAGATATTTGATAAACTACTGATAAATTGCTGTTGCATTCATTGTTTGATATTGTCATTACTTATATATAAACAAGTGAAGAAAAAAAAATCTCCTTACGAAAATAAGCACAGCTGAAGTCTGTATGAAGTAGATTTAATATTTTTAAATAATAATATTGCAACATGCCAAACCATCAAATGAAATGAAACAACTTTTAATCGCTTTTGTAATTTATTTTATTGACTTTTCGAATCCTTTACAGGTCCATGTTCACACTGGACTAAAGTGTTAATTATCTTAAAATTTCTAATTTGAATTGATGTTTAACTTAAACAAAACTATAATCTGCATTAGTGTTAATAGGTATTCCTAAAAATCATGAACTCCTTAGGAATTACGGTGTATTATCTAAATAAATATATTTTTTTTTATTCTAAATTTAGTTTTTGCTGTCTGTACCACTTATTTTTCTGTTCCGCTAAATGGAACCTCTCGAGATTGCCGTTTGTTTTTGACTTTAATATTGTTTCCCTACATTTGAGTGCTGCTCGGATAAGGATTTGCTTGAGAAATATTTTATTTCTCCAATAACTCTTCAATTTATTTGCTTTTTTTATAAGTAACACGCAAGCTGTGATGCTCTTTTGTTGATTTTCTAAAAACAATGAGATAAAATTGTAAAATTCAGTATGTTTTGCGAGCATTTATAAGACTTATTTAAGTTAAAGGGATCATCCATGTTAAGTTACTGAGTGACAAATGATTTTTGAACTATTTATCGTTTTAACAATTTAATTCTTCTCAGAATATCTTTTATTTAATTAATTCTATTTCTCTCCTGGGTAATTAGTTCCAGGAAGCTTAGTGGTCAGAGCAGTTGCCCTAATTGTGAAGGGTTGTGGGTTGATTGACATCTAAGAGTACCATACATCAGAGATGTTTCAAGCATTTTTCATTAAGAATATTTCCCAGTATAGCATAGTGAATGCAAAATTGATAGTATATAATAATCCTTTTTAAATTTAATAAATGATTGAGTATTTCCAATAGCACATAAGTACTTTATTATAAAACTTTGAAACCCGAATTGAACAGACAGTATTCCGCACGGTTACAGTAAAATAGTGCAAATTAGCATTACATGAACTTCTACTTATTCTTCTAGTATACATAGTTATTCATTTCTTACTCCTTATTCTACATCAAATAAAAGATATTCTAAACGTAAGAATGGTAGGTAAATAAATAATATTCAAAAGCGCTTTCAATAACCCTATTTCTATAAAATTATTTTATTATTTTGCAATTTTTTTTATTTTACTTAGCCAAGTAATTTATAACACTAAATTTCAAGAGATGGATTTAATGTACAAAACCTGTAACATTAGTGTTTTACTATAGAGAATATCTTTAAAAGTACGTAACTTTCAAAATTCTGATTCAAATAAAATCTTTAAATTCATAAGGTACTTTATTCTACGAATACGTGAAACATCAGTTTCTATGAAACAAGTTGTGTTGATGGCATCTTCACTGCGCTAACTTCATCTCATAGTTCATTCGAACGCGAGTGTTGTAACTCACTGTAGGTCGTTATGTTAGCTATGAATCTACGCCTATCGGCTGTTTGCCCGTTATCGACTAGTGCGCATTTCCCAACGAATAAAAACAATGTGCCTGCCGTCAATAGTTATGGACGGAATTGTTTGTCTTCCTATAATAGAGTCTGGGAGACTATTCCTTATTTGCTTATTATAATAGTGTTATCAAGCTTTTCATCTTAGCGAGCGTTCAATAGAGATGCGCTAGAAAATTGAAAATTTATTTTTCTATCATACCAGAATAGCATGACTATAATATGAGCAACTGAGAAAAAACATAGGAAGAAAATGCATGCTGGATTTTTTTAATAATTACGACTAGTTGTTGTCGAAAAACTTTGAGCCTTGTCAGTTTCGTTTTAACAAAGATTAAACTTCTTGATATGTATTTGAAATTCAGTAAAATAGTAGTATGTGTAATATCTAGTATGAACCACCACGCGAGCCTTTGCGAATTGATGGGTGTTAACGGTGACTGATACCATAGCATCCAACGGTGACTTCCGAAGCACGGAGAAGCTTGTAACAATACATTTTCGACCATCCATCCCATGGCCGTCCTTTGCGAAAGTTACGTTACCTCCGAATTACATATAGTGTAACAAAATGGTTAAATATTATCTAGCTTGCCGCCTTTGGTTTGACACATGTGGTCCTATATTATACATATAAAATTTCCTTTTGAATTACATTGCTATTATTATACACCATATAAAAATGCGAACAACCTTTCAGCGTACAGATGCGGAAAAGCGGGAAGCTATTATGTTTTGTCTAATGAATGGTGTTCGGACCGTGACGTCACGTAACGTAATGTACGAAGCGGAGGAGAGAGGGTCATTGCGCCTTGAGTCGCCGCAGCATAAATACCATTTTTTTATATAAATATACTTTTCAATTGTAAAACTTCAAAGTTAACAATAAACAGTTTAACAAGTGCAGGCAGACTTATTTCAATCTCGAGAAATTGAGAATCGGCGTAATCATTTTGGTGACCCCGACGTGATTATATCACGGCCGCAGTGACGAGCGGCATTGCAAATTTGCCAAAAGGAGACCCGTCCTTCAGGAACCCGCCAGCCAGCAGCTGCAGCATCATTTCCGAAGGAAGTGTGTAAAATATCCTTTTCAATAATACTAACTCCCTTTTGCCTTGATTTGTGTGAATTAGATACTTCAACTCATTCGCGACGTTATTTACCCCCAACAAAATAAAAAATAAAAAAAAATCAAGATAGAATTATTCTTCATACATTTATTTACGTCAACTTAAACTATACTTAATAAAAAGGTAAAATTTTCTCACTAAGTGAATATTTCAGATTTAATAACAAAAGAAAAAGTTGTTGTGAACAGTGCGCATTCAAACAATAAGATACCTACCGTGCACTCCAAGTCGGCCGCAAAACTGGTTTGTTATCTAGTGAACAACATAACACAGCGTGCAAAGGATTCAATCGTAACATATTTACTAATTTATTAATGATCATAGTTTTATAATCTGTAGTGATTTATAGTGTGTTACGTTATTTGTGCCGACAAGATGAGTGATTTAAAAGATCTTATTAAGCAAAGAGGTAACATAAAGGCTCGATTTACTTTGTTCGAAAAATATTTAAAGCCGTTATTGGATTCCAATGATACAAGTGCATTAAGGATAAATGAATTACGTGTCCGATTAAGTAAGATGCGTGAAGTGTCGTGCATCTATGAGGATATTCAATCTCAAATTGAAATGTTGGACGAAGATATAACTAAACAAATGAATGAGCGCGAAATTACTGAGAATTTGTTTTATAATTTAATTGCTCAAGCTCAGTCATTATTAGATTTTTTCGAAAAAAAGGTTAAAGAGGAATCTTCATCCAACAATAGTGGCAAATGTCATAGTAATTTAAAATTGCCACCTTTAAAGATTCCTTCGTTTAATGGGGACCCTAATAGGTGGCTTTCTTTTAGGGATACATATTTATCCTTAATCCACCATAACGAGTCTATTGAAGATATAAATAAATTCCATTATTTAAAATCTTATTTGGAAGGTTCGGCCAGTTCGGTAATTGGTTCTGTGGCAGTTTCGGCTAATAATTATGTGATTGCTTGGAACCTGCTTTGTGAAAGGTATGACAATAAGCGTCTTTTAATAAATGAACACCTCAAGTGCCTGTTTTCTATTGAACCACTGCAAAAAGAATCTGAAGTTGGTATTCGCAGATTAATCGACGATTTATCAAAAAATTTGAGTGCATTAAATTTGTTAGGTGAACCAACTGATAAATGGGACACGATTATTATTTATATGGCCTCAGCGAAGTTAGACAGTGCTACTGCTAGGAATTGGGAGGAATTCAGGAGTAATAATAACTCTCCAACATTAGAAGATTTTTATTCTTATTTACGTCAACGCGCTGCAATATTAGAAACAATACATTCTAATAAATCATCAAAAAATGAAAAACGTCATAGTTTGCCAAACATGAAGTCGTTTATTTGTTCTTCTTCTGAAGCTTCTGTGAAACGTTGTTGTCCCATATGTAAACAAGAACATAAAATATATGAGTGCAGTAATTTTAAATCCTTACCAATTCAGCAAAGAATTTATAAAGTTTCAGCTTTAAAGTTGTGTAGTAATTGTTTGCGTAACGGTCATTTGCCTTTTCAGTGCAGAATGAGTGGTTGTAGAATTTGTCATAGAAAACATAATACTTTATTACACAAACAGACTTCCTTACAAACTGTACAAGTTCCCGAGTCTACTAATGAAGTTATCTTACCTGTTCCTGTTGCTCAGTCTGATCAGAGTTCATCAAGTCCGTCTAATTCTATATCAATGTCTGCTGTAACCACCAATCAAGCCCTTTTGTCTACGGCGTTGGTCAAGGTTATACACAATAATGAAATACACATTTTACGGGCTTTGTTGGACAGCGGAAGTCAATCTTCTTTTATAACCGCTAGAGCACAACAGAAAATTGGTACCTGCAAAGAAAAAAAATATTATCATAATGTAACTGGTATTGGTAACAGTATTCTAAATGTAACAGAACATTGTACTATTAAATTTTATTCATTGCACAACTCATTTCAAACTTCTATTACGTGCTTTATTTTGCCTAGGATCGCGGATAAATTGCCTCAAGTTGAGTTGTGTGTTCGGAACTTGAATATCCCTGAGAATATTCAGCTTGCTGATCCTAAATTTTATAAGCCATCTGAAATAGATTTATTGCTGGGCGCTGACATATTTTGGGATATCATTCGTCCGGATAGACTATCTCTAGGACAGGATAAACCTATACTACAAAATACCGAATTCGGTTGGATAATTGCTGGATCAATGTCTTCAATTGACTACATTCATACAAGGAAAATACATTGCAATTTTTCACAACAAATTAGACAACAATTGTCCAAGTTTTGGGAACTGGAAGAGATCCCTAGTCCCAATGAAATTGATTCTGACAACTATTGTGAAAAAATATTTAGTGAAACTACTCGTCGAAATGACGACGGTAGGTTTTGTGTTCGGATACCACTTAAAGGCTCTGTTGAAAGCTTAGGTGATTCTTATAGCATAGCGGAAAAGAGACTAATACAATTAGAGCGAAAACTAAAAAATAAACCTCAGCTTAAAGTCGATTACAAAAATTTCATTCATGAATACGAATCTTTAGGACATATGACCGAAATATCGAAGCCTACCCTCGGTAATTATCTCCCACATCATGCGGTAATAAAAGAGGCTAGTCAGACAACCAAGCTTCGCGTTGTTTTTGACGCATCAGCTAAAACTACATCTGGTTTATCGTATAACGATTTGCAATATGTCGGGCCAGTTGTGCAAGATGATTTATTTTCAATTATTTTAAGATATCGACAACATAAATTTGTAGTGACCGCAGATGTTGAGAAAATGTATCGACAAATTTTGGTAGATTCTGATCAACGTAATTTACAACTTATTTTGTGGCGTGATGAACCATCACAGGCAATAAAAGTGTTTCAGTTAAATACAGTTACTTATGGCACAGCTTCTGCTCCATTTTTGAGTACACGATGTTTATTACAACTCTCAAAGGAATGCCATAACAGAACCATATCACAACTAATCAAAGAAGATTTTTATGTAGATGATTTTTTGTCAGGTGCAGACAACGAATACGATTTAATAAATATAAAACAGTCTGTTACTGCTACTTTGAACTCTGCATGCTTACCATTACGAAAATGGCGAACAAATGTTCCCGATATTTTTGAAAACGAGATTAGTACCCCTGAGTTAAAAAATTTGGATATGTCATGTCAGTCTAATATTTTAGGTTTGAGATGGGATCCGTTAAAAGATGTATTTGTGTTTCCTGTAGACATTAAATTCAGTTCAAATGTAACAAAACGAGCTATTTTATCAAATTCAGCTAAGATTTTTGATCCATTAGGATTATTAAGCCCGTGCACCATTATTCCAAAAATTATTTTACAAAAGCTATGGATTTCAAAGCTTGAATGGGACGACCCAGTCGATACTGAATTGAAAGGGCAGTGGCTGAATTTTATTAAAAATTTAAAGTTATTGTCTACCCTTGAAATTTCTAGATGGACTCTAATAAATCAAGCAGTCAAAATTGAGTTGCACGCATTTTCTGATGCTTCTCAAGTAGCATATGCGTCAGCGTTATATCTCAAATCAACGGATAGTACAGGTAACGTTGTGGTCAGGTTGCTTTGTGCAAAAACCAAAGTTGCTCCGGTCAAAACTGTAACTATTCCTAGGTTGGAACTACTCGGTGCCTTGCTCTCTGCTAGGTTAAGTGTGAAGGTAGTAAAAGCACTTCGGTGTCAAATAGATACTGTTTTTTATTGGACTGATTCAACAGTAGTTTTAGGGTGGTTGGATTCTCAGCCCTGTAATTTAAAAGTTTTCGTTTCAAATCGAATTAGCGAAATTCAGCAATTAACTGCTTCTTATACTTGGAGACATGTCCCTGGCAATGATAATCCAGCCGATTTAGCATCTCGTGGTTTAAATCCTGCTTCTATTCATTCATCTAAATTATGGTGGGAAGGCCCCACATTCTTGCAAAACGAACTATGTGATTGGCCCCAGATAATAAAATCAAAGGGTTCTGATTTGCCTGAGATCAAACCGTGCTCGCTAACTGCACTAAGTTCGTCTTTAGATTTGTATCCACTAGTAAACTTTGAAAGATTTTCTAAATTTTCTATATTACTTAGATCCACGTGTTATGTATTGCGATTTATTCATAACCTACGCAATAAAAATAATAAAAGAACCGGTCATTTTAGTACTGACGAACTAAATAAGTCGTTACAATTTCTACTAAAACAACATCAAAAGGAATGTTTTCCTAATGAAATAAAATTAATAAAAAGTAATCAATCTTTACCTGTCAAGTCTCGCATTCTTTCGTTGAGTCCATTTTTGGATAAATCTGGTCTTTTGTGCGTAGGTGGTCGCCTTGAGAAGTCCACAGAACCCTACGAAAAGAAATATCCTATATTATTAGAAACAAAACATAATTTAACAAAATTATTATTTGCATACAAACATATAAATCTATTGCATTGTGGTCCTCAGACCTTACTGAGTGACATTAGAAATAAGTATTGGCCTATTAGAGGCCGAATTCTAGCTCGAGCTACTGTCAATAACTGCAAATTATGCCGGACTATAAAAGCAAAATGTATCAGTCCCATTATGGGTAACTTACCTTCTAGTCGGATTTGTCCCAATCTTCCTTTCCAGATTAGCGGTGTTGATTTCGCTGGGCCATTTTATATCACCGATCGTAAAGGTCGCGGTTGTAAAATTTCTAAATGCTACATGTGCCTATTTATTTGTTTCGGAACTAAAGCAATACATTTGGAGGTCGCTAGTGATCTTACCACTGATGTGTTTATTCTATGTTTAAGACGATTTATTGCTCGTAGAGGTAAGCCATCTCTGTTGTATTGCGATAATGGCACTAATTTTGTCGGCGCCAGTAACGAGATCGCAAAGTTTATTAAAGCAAGCAATGATAATATAACGGGTTTTGCGGCCGATGAGGGCATACGGTTTAAATTTTCACCTGCTGGTTCTCCTCATTTTGGCGGTCTGTGGGAGGCTGGCGTTAAGTCTGCTAAATATCATACTACTAGGATATTAGGGGATAAACATTTAACGTTCGAAGAGTTGTCGACACTATTCGCACAAATCGAAGCTATCCTTAACTCCCGTCCTCTGACTCCTCTTTCTTCAGACCCTTGCGACCTCCATCCCTTGACTCCTGCACACTTTCTGATCGGCAAACCACTCACATCGCTGCCTTCAGAAAATCTTATGGATGTCAACCCTAACAGGCTGAATCGTTATCAATGTCTTGAAAACATGCGGCAACATTTCTGGGAGCGCTGGAGGAAAGAATATTTAAGTGAACTTCAACAAAGGACAAAATGGCGAATAAATGAGAAAGGATTGCAAAATGGAGAATTGGTCGTCATCAAAGATCAAAACTTACCACCATTGAAATGGCGTATGGCTCGCGTCGTAAAATTATACCCAGGAACAGATGGAGTTTCCCGCGTCGCAGATGTACGCACGTCAAAGGGCATATTGCGACGAGCCATTCACAACCTTTGCCCTCTGCCTGATTCAACTTCAGCAGCAGTTCCTCGAAACTCTACAGCTTTCGAGCGCGGGGGAAGATGTTCGGACCGTGACGTCACGTAACGTAATGTACGAAGCGGAGGAGAGAGGGTCATTGCGCCTTGAGTCGCCGCAGCATAAATACCATTTTTTTATAAATATACTTTTCAATTGTAAAACTTCAAAGTTAACAATAAACAGTTTAACAAGTGCAGGCAGACTTATTTCAATCTCGAGAAATTGAGAATCGGCGTAATCAAATGGTTTTATAAATAACAAAATCTATGGTGAATATGACCTATTCAACAACGTACATACATGTGATCCAGACAGCTAAGCCCCATGCATACAAACTGAAGACCGATGTTTCCCTGAAAACAAACTTACTGTGCAGATTCATTTATTGCAGCCATAGACGTTAGTGGAATAACCAATTCTGGCAACCGGCCTTATATGAGGGCACGCTCTCGATACCTAATATATGAGAATATATAGTCTCCTTTGACCTAAAACTCACTATCCGAACTTATCTCTGATGTAAACGATGCAAGGAGTCATCTACTCAACCAATGTAAACGAATCACAACCTTGAGGCATAGCGTTAAAGTGTCTATTCCGTCAGTTTTGCTCGTGAATAGTGTACTAAGACGAGAGTTTCATTCGGGCCCGATCTATGATACGATCGCGTCTGTTTTGTTTCCTTATTTCGTCAGTCGAGTCACTTCGGCGGGCTAATTTTGTGCCGGCGAGCTCGAGTTACGAAGCAGGTTTTAATCGGATATCGGATTTGGTCCGGAGTCGAAAGATTAAGGACATTTGGATCCTTTAAGATCTCCCAATGATGTTTTGCGATGGAAACTTTACAACAGGATTTGAGTGGCTTAGCTACTTTTGTTAATGGAATTTGTATTTAAAATTTTCGTTTGTGAGTGATAGGTAAATGGATTAGAGGGTCATACTAATGTAGGTTCGATGGTGCAGTGGTTAGCGCGCTTGATCTGCAATGTCGTTGTTAAGCATCTTCTGCAAGGGCCAGTCAAAGGATGAATGACCAAAAATTTATTTCCTTGAGCTCCTACAAATTTTGGAAGGCACGTTAAACCGTTGGTCCTGGCCGGATCTACAGTCGGTAAGAACCTCCAATTCGCATTGGGCCTTCTTGGTGTGTCATGGCCCATTCTCCCTAATCAATTTGATTCGATTTCATTCACAGGATAAGCCTAAGCACCAGCATTAGGGCCGTTAGTTTCGCTACTACTTAAGACCAATATTTCAATATCTGAATTCTAGTGCATCAAATTCATTTTCTGTAATCCTTTTTGGTGATATCTTGATATATATTATGAGTTAAGCGTTTTAATTTCAAAGTATTTATTTAAGATTTATCTTGTATTTTCATCGATGTACAGTGTATTGATTTCAAAAGATAGAAAATGTCTACTAGTCTCTAGGTATGCCGAGATGGAATTTTTCGATAAAGATATAATATATACATCAGTATAGGATTATGTTTAAACAATAAAGTTTTGATTTGATTTCAATGCAAAATCGAGCAAATAATTATGATGTAAATTTATTCAAATTATACTTAGGCTATTTAGATGTTTGTAGCTAAGCGGATTTCATATATTATTATAACGTAATCCAAGATCGGCGGAATATGTATTCTTTTTAATCATCTCTTGATCTCGAGCCATCTTAACGTTGACTCCTTTTTCACTCATCAACACATCCAGCGTACTAAGGAAGGCTAGGCTCATCAGAATCTCTTTCTGTGATCTCTAAAATTTATAATATACAAAAAATAGGTTTTCCTCTCAGAAGATTTTTGATAACTATAACAACTTTATACGCGTAGCTAAATTAATGCAACACTCATCAGTAGCACAAATAGTGAATCAGTTAAGTAGGTAACTTGTGGTTGTATTTTCATTGTTTCACTGGTGATAAATGTTTAGAATACCAGCTTATTGAAGACTTATAACGTCCAATTGACATTTATATTTGAAACTTTAGATGGAAGAAGAAAGAGAAAGATAAAAAATTTTTTGAAATTTATTAAAAATTAAGATCATTATAACGCGAGCAGAAACATCCATCCTATTAATATGCCCACACGGAGCACATGGCTTCCTAGATGGAATATCGGATAGCGAAATAACGCATAGGGAGAATGAGCCATTACTCACTACGCGGGTCCAATGCTGATCGGTGGGTGTTAATGACTTCCGATGCACCTGGGAAGATAGCGCGGAATATCTTTGAGATGATAAATTTTTGGTCACAATTTACTTAACTTCCGCATCGCTGACTAAACTCATCATCTATTACGCCATCGAACGGCTACATTCTAAAGTAAAAGGAAAGTGAAGGTAAAGTCCTTAGACTTCTTTAATTTATAAGTTTTTTCTTATTTTTTTGTCACAAAAGTATGTGGAGGGTATATTCATTTATTTATTTATCATTTTTTTTGTATCTTTCTCATTTATTTATATACTTAAAAAATACATTTATGTAACTATAAATGCAAAATGTATATATTTATCTAAGAATGCACATTAATTCTATTATTATTGTTATTTTAACAAACTAACAACCAAACGCTTTCCCTTGAGTTTGATTATATTACTGTTTTTATTTAAATAGAGCACTCGTTTGTTTCTCTGATAAATAATAAAATTGTAATTTGTTGGATAGCCGTAATTTGCCTTTAAATTGTAATAAAAAAATGTAATATTATTTTTTACTGAACTGTATACTATCCCTTCAAATAAATAAACAAAATAAATATAGACAGGAGATCTCATTTTTTGTGCCAGTATGGAAGTGTCTCTATCTTTTTTATGTATCACTTTCCTTATCCGAACGTATTTATTAGGTTCAAAAGAATAAAAATTAAATGAAGTGTCGAATTCATAGCAATGCATGCCTGTGCCGTGTGATTTCCACAGGAACGAAGTAATCAGTTTAACTCATGTGATGAAGGTAATGGATTGAAAGCATGCCCCAAAGCCTCACTCAGATTAAAGCATGGATTTGCTGAAAATCATTTCAATGTTATTTATTTCGTCTTTATTTAAATTCTCGTTTGCAAATGCACTTTTATAGTTTAATTTTAAATACACGCTTGTTTCTTTGTGGATTTGTTCAATTTTCAGTATAATCATTAAGTTATTGATCTTTTAATGGATTTTAAAATGTTTTTATTACCTTTCTATGCAGAACCAATCATGTCAGGTATTAAATACTAAATTTTACCAAACTATTTTGCTTTAATATGTTGTTTGTTACCAATGGGTCACGGACTTTTGTTATGTTGCAGCAGCTTATGTGAGAGAATATTCAGATATATCTTCAAAACTTATAGACTAATTTTCATGTTCTTTTTTTGTATTTGAAGCCATAAATATTACAGATGAGCCCATAAAACAATATACGTTACGTAGAATGTAGAAGTTATCAGAAGAAGTGCAGAATGCGTTTAGAACTTTAATTAAGTGAATATTAAAAACTAATAAATATATTAAATCTTTAATAATAAAGCCGGTACATATTTACGATAGAGCCATCGTGTGTTAGATTTGTCAATTTATATGATGCTAAAGCTTAAATACATATTATAGCTTATAGTACTCGAATATCATGTAGCCCACAAGCTTTGAAATTTTACCTCCGACCTTATTATGAAAATATTAACATAGGTGAGAGTTATACACGCTCGGTGGAACTTACGTCGCGTACTAACGCATAATTCCGTAAGACGCTTGACGGATCTTCTGTCAGGTTTGCACCGACCTTAAATTTTAATAATGTACAAACTTTTGGACGACGATGTTTATTTAATTGAATGTTACATGAAATTAAAGGTTACATTAAATGAAATCAATTATATTTGTTTCCAATATAACTATAGATTGCCTCTAGAAGGGTAACGGTTCCATGGTTGAGCAATCAGATACAGTTACAGAGGAGAATTAAGATTTTTTGCGTAACCAATAAATTACAGCGATAGGTACATAGAGTTAGAACGTCATATGATGTCACACTTTTGTGCATTTTCTCCATAACTGTATCGTACGTAGTGAGCCTTTCCTTCTTAACTTTGATGCCTATTATCTAAGCCATTTATTGTTAACTCAAAGCAAAAAATATGTATTTAATATTTTTTTACTAAATTGAATTGCATTTACCCAGTCAGTATCTTTATTACACTAAAATCTAAGTAACCATGGTGCACAAACAAACAATCTGTTGATACTGTTGAATTGAAAATAAACTAACCTTTCATATTAATTATTATTTAATTAAATAAAAATACGAGGTCACTTCGTACTTGTTTTTATATTGTAACTGAAAGTAAACTTAGGCAACCTATATTTTTCCCAATGCCAATTGTTCTGTTCTCTGGATTAATGCTCGATTCTCATAAATAAGGAGATGAGTAAAGTTATTGAAATTTTGTTTTCAGTAGTGGATTGTGACTATTAATCTACACTCATTAATCTACATGTCTCTGTACGCAACTCATTAATCTACATGTCATTTAACATATAAACTTTTCTTTTTTTTTACAATAAAATAAAAGATGAGGGTAGGTATATTTTTCTTATATCGAATTTCCAAGAGCCGCTCTGTAAAATTAAAGCTAGATACTAAATTACATCGGTTCGTAACAACTTTCCACATTAATCCTTAGAGGAAATCAAACCTAGTGGAATGCTGTAGCGAGTAACGTTAAATAAGGCGAAGTTGCAAACACCCGGCTAATTGTCACTGGCGGCGCCTAATTAGGAATTATTGCCTTCTCCAAATAACAAATAACGTTCTTAGTTAATTAATTAGGACATTACTGCAATTGTGTAACCGTTTAGCTTCATTTGATTTACGAGCGGGTAAATCATATTTTGTTTGAGATTATTTATTTGTATAAAAAATTAAAACTTACATCATACGACATATTTTGAATAAATATGTATAAAATTACATATTTTTAATGTACAAATGCTTAAAAATCTACCAGCTCCAAGTAACCCGAGGTGCGACTCGAACCCTCGACCTTGCGTTATCCGGGCGACTGCTCTAACCACTGAGCTATTCGAGACCCAAAAATACAACTACCTTCAAACCATGAGTCAAGTCCCACCTCAGGGTACCTGGTGTTATTTAACCTTTGGGTATTTGACCATTTTTCAGTATAATAATTTAATATTTTTATAATCTTTGAAGAGCATTTTCTATAGTTTTGGATGTTAGAATCTGTAGATAGGTAAGGAGAATATATTTGGACGGATTTATATGACATTTTGGCGCACTGTAGCCATTGTGGCCTATATGAACGTATACAATTACAATACTTTTTATATCACATATATTTTTTGCCAGCGATTTTAAAACAAAACTAAAATATTAAAATTAAAAATAAATTTATTAAAAATAGTAAATTTTAATGAACAGTGCTTAAAAATTCTACGAGTCAGGTACCCCGAGTTTATGTTTAGTGTCCAGTCAAATTTAATCCCATTAATTATAAATATCGTTGCGTTCACGCAATAACATTCCTTATTAATTCAGCAGAGTAAATCGAACTGAGCTGAAATCCCTTGTAAATCTGTTTCCAGTAATGCTATATAAGAGGTAAGCTAATTGTCGCCGGCGGCATCTAATTAGGAATTATTGCCTACTGCAAATAACAAACAACGCTGTTAGTTAATTTATTTGGAGATCAGTGAGCTACGTTGCGCTCTCCAGCTGTGTTGTCGCCAGCTTAAAATAAAATATAAATGGAAAGAAAATATTTATCATATCTGATTGAATTATATATTTTAGAATTATATTTTTCGAAGAATATTTTGGTGAGAATTTTTTACACGACTGCCAAGAAAGGAGTATATTGTGTTTAGAGTCAATGTGTGTATTTTTTGTAATGCGTTTCTTTATTCACCATATCTTTTGAAAGATATAACGGATGTTAATGTATAGGGTATCATTAATTCATTAATATTAATATATATTTAATTTTAACAATATGACTATTAAATTAAAGGTCTTGATGAGTAGATTTCAAAAACATAATTTGTATACATTATGAAGGGCTCACTGTTAAGAATAAAATAAAAATGAATAACTTACTTGCAATACTATTGAGAATTTTGTCAGGCCAACTGCTAAGTCATAATACTTTTCTTCTATTTTTAGTTTAAATTTGGCAGACGTGTTTTTTATTATTGCTATTATACTTAGTATCTGCTTTGATCCAAATTATTGAGGCCTGGTTCAGTGCGACGCGGATGACCTAAGCGGATGTCCGTGGTGGACAATAAAATGTATGTTTCCTATACAATCCGTTTAATGTGATGCGAAGTTGGAGCACGGAATTGCATTTTTCCGTCGCCCTATCCTTTTCTGTCGTTCCGAACCATTATTTACTGAAGTGAGAAAGATGATGAGTATGTGACAGCACACCGCGAAATTTTCGATCTTAAAAAAATAAACACTTTTTATAGACGTTATTCTTAGGCTTGGTTTTGGTGAAATAAATTAAATTTTAAAATTGTCCATAATCATAATTGCCTTAGATTTATCCACAATATAGAGGTATAAGCGTTAATTATTATGATTGTATTCACAGATTCTGTGATTGTATTATACGAACATAAATAGCAATTTTTTCAATCTACCAACGTTCTAAAAAACATAGCAAAATATTTTACAAAAGTATACATTTGTTGCTCAATCTTGTTTCTTAGTAGTTAACTAAATATAAATTATAATAATAGAATATTATTGACCCTTAAACTTATTTCCGTGGCACCAGCTAAGAATGGATCCCTGAAATTTCCACTAGAAGCGGGAATCCAACAGCTAAATCGCTAGCCACAGCATTTATAAATGTAAGTCCGTATGGACTGTTTGATGAATATCCACCATTACAGGTAAAATATTTGACACGACCTTAGCCCATTTGGTTTATAGCTCTGTTAAAGGAAAACTGAGTTGAAAGCTTAATGATGTACTATATGTTATTATGTTGAAAATTATTATGTATAGTCAACAGCAAGTCAGATTACACAAATCTGTCAACTTCATTCATTGATTTTAAATCTTAATATATGTAGGGTAGAGTTTGAAATTAATGATTTGAGAAATTTGACATACTGTATATTATTTATTTTTAAAGATACTCCCTTACATGCATTCGCATGCAATTGGAGAATTCAGGTTAAAGCTCGAGCATTACATTACAATGTGCCTTTCTAAGTAACGAGCATTTTCTTGTAATGTTCCATTGCATATGTTACAATATTTATTAAGTATTTTACATTTTTGGATCTTTTTCTTTACAATGTAACGTTCGACTCCATAACATTACTGTTTGCGCAATTTAATTCCCGACTCTGTATCATTATTGTATTCGCAATGATCCGCTATGCAATATTGTTGTTTGTTCAATGAATGCTTAACTCGCCACTTTCAGATTACACGTTAATGCGCAAGGTACCGTTATTCACTGCAATTTCTCCAACCGATTAATAATCTAAATCTGACACTGTCACAGGTTCAATCAGATAAAACCTACTTCAAAAAGTAAACTTCTATTTCTTTGACATCTATGATAGATAGCGCACAAGCTCTACGTCGAGTTCGAAACTGTTCCTTTACAGAATAGCATTGCTGGTGTGTAAAAGTTCATATGTTTTCATACGAACCTCATCACATACAGTCGGGACTAACGGCTTAACGTGCCTTCCGAAGCTCGAGTAGCTCGAGATAATCATTTTTGGTCACCCATCCCGTGACCGACCCTTGCGAAAGTTGCTTAACGGCTACGATCGCGGGCCGCGGCGCTTATCCACTACGCCACCGAGCTACTCTATTATTATTAGGTTCATACGAACCTATGAACCTAAATTTACACATCAATTCTAAAATTCATCTTACCCAACTCCTTCGACCTAGGTTTAATGTGAGTTTAGCACGGGCTTAGCATTTGTATTTTGACATTTTATGTTTTCGACGAGCAATATACCTATTGCGCCCTGGCTGTAAATAGGTTTCTAAATTGTTATTGTTATGTTTATGATATGAATATTGTTTTAGAACACACAAAGAAACAGTGTATTCTATTTTTCTGTGTTACTTTCGTTTTATCGTCGTACTGTTGTTTTGGACGTTGTTATATAAATATTTTTTATTTATTTTATACCTTACTATGGCAATATTATTATTTATTCTTCTCGAAATTCTTTATGAGGACTATTCTACTGGTTAAAATTTTCTACTTACTTTTACATTATATATAATATACGAGTAGCTTTCCGCCGGCGGCTTCGCCCGCGTTGTCCCTAGGGTACTGTTTAATTGGATATCGATTCATATCATGACATGGATATAAATACAATGACAAATTGAATAGTAAACAATGGTCAATTTGTCACATATTTAATTATTACAAACAATACTGGATACAAACCTTCACTCCCATTTTCAACCCTTTATTTGCTGTTTTTCGGGATAAAATATAGTCTATGTTCACCGCATATGATGTAAATTCCCATAGTTGAAAGAATTTTTAAAGTAGGTATTAAAATAGAAGTATAAACGACGTTTGCAACCGAATGGTATGCACTCGGGTTTCAATGTGTCGCCAACTCTGAGGCCGCGTGTTCGATTTCCGGTTGGGTCAATGTAAAAAATGCTTTTCTATAATATCTAGGGTCTGAGTAATGTGGTGCCTTCATTTGTGAGATACTCCATAATTAGTTTGAGTTTGAGGAATTAATGTGATGTTGTATAAAATTCATATTTATTAATAAACTATTAATATCTAAATTAAGTTTTCTAAAATAAAATAACGTCTACACGAATATTTAATGAACATAAACTTTTTACAAAACGCTTCAAGTATGGCTCTACTTGTAGGAGTCGGTTATACAGTTCTCATCCATAACTCCAACCGTCTTTCTATTTATAAATTATCAAAGTGCACTTCATACAGGGCAGGTTGTTAACAAGCTCTTATAAAATTCAAAATGCTACGCCATCGGTTCGTAAAGCTACGAGCCGTACCGTAAAGTGCCAGTAAGAAAAGTATATGCTCTGCTTTATTTCATGCACAGTCATCCCATTGAAAATTTACCTGCGTTTAAAAGAGTATGAATTTAACTTCAGTAATAGTAGCTAAAACGAGAATATAATAGTTAAAAGCCAATTATAGTTAATGGATTTTTAAATGTTACTTATGGTTTTTCTGTAAAAACAGAAAATAGTTGCCTAGTCAGCAACTACGCTATTCTATATTAATCTATATCTTTACTTCTGTACTAATATTATAAAGAGGAATGATCTGATTGTTTGCGTCGAATAGGCTCCGAAAATACTCGATCATTTTTTTTATTTTTTTATTTACGGGAGTCTTCATCGACATTGCCATAGGCTATAATTTACGTGGATGAAGTCGCGGGAAAACAGCTTGTATATAATAAAATTGGTCTCAAACTCGCTTAAAGCGTAGCCCTCGCATGTTTAGCTGTCTAAAAAGTTGAATCCAATAAACCTACATCAGAAAAAAATAAAGGTTTTATTTAATTGAAACTATAGGCTATTACAGCGATGCGCTCGACGTTGAGTCGGATGCTGTTTATTTAACACAGTAACATCAAGTTGGAACATAATGTATCGTTTTGAAAATATTTTAAGTTCATAATTTAAAATAATATTTCACTAAATATCTTAATCTAAAATTATTGAGGAGAATAAAGTTGAAAAATTCTTAACAGATCCTAAATTGTTTTTATATAATTTAAGTTGTAATTAGTTTGATATCTCAGAAACTGAGACAGACATGTTGAATTAATTAAATGAAGCATGCTTCTGTGAGTTTGTTCTTTTTGTATTTCAACTTGAATCTTCGGCTTGGCGGTTAGTTACTTATGGCTAGTAACATCACAAACAAATTTATTTGATAAAACAAAACAAAATGTATTTGTGAAGAGCCTTTAGACTCACAAATGGAAGTGGTTCTTTAAAAATATAATTTAAAAAAGTGTCCTTGCAGACGAGAACGAAAATGATAAACATTTTATTTTATTACTTTCTAGTCCCCTGATTTTTGACTCGATGATGATTAAATATCAGCACTTTAATTTAAATATAATACAGGTTAATATTATTAAAACACCAAGTGCTACAAATTTCACTATACTTAATGTTACCGCTCACTAGCCGATACATCACTATTCTTAGGTAAAATAAAAAAATAGAACAAAATAAATACTCGTATTTCAATAATTTACAGATAAATGATGACTGTGATGACATTCGAATCCAATAAGACAAGGATTGACATACTTGACTGTGACCTCGAAGTCTAATAAGCTGTAAGCTACAATCTACTTACGTATCTATAAAATAGGACTGAATTTCAAACGTATACTAGTTGGTATTCAAGCCTTTAAAATTAACGGAATTCTTAAGTCTCATCCATGTATAAACATGCAATGAGACTTAAGAATTCCGTTAATTTTAAAGGCTTAAGGGAGTGTCACCTAAAAAGTCCGATTCATTTTCAAATTGAAGTGTTGAATACCAACTAGTATACGTTTGAAATTCAGTCCTATTTTATAGATACGTAAGTAGATTGTATTGATTGTAGTTTATACTAAAGATCTTCTAAAGTTATGGACTTATAGTTAACTTCCACTTACAAAGTCTAAGAAATATTAGCTTCCCGTTATAAAATGCATTAGGAGCCCTCGCATCACAATAGCAAAAACATCGGTACAGTAGTCGGCAATAATTCAAGTCGCTCTCTCGACTTTAACACCCATTTTTCATGTTACGTCATTTTATCTGCTAAGTCGCGCGGCGCCGACTTAAGTGGACTTTCGACTTCTGCGTTTTAAGTGCCAGTTTATAATAATAAGTTAAATTCGGGTGTAGTTAGTATTATAAGTGGATTCTATAAATATGAAACTATTCGGTTCGGTTTTTGAAAGTTTTTGAAAATATCATTAATATGATCGGTGTGCTCGTTCTCGTTTTTGTAATGAAAACAATATTTTGAACTATTACTAGTATGCATTGAATCTTCACAATTTCAAAGATTACAATTTAAAGGAATTTTTATACAAATTTAAAAAAAGATCTAATGCCAGTTTATAATTGTTTGCCCATTTAAGCTTTTTAGGGTTTTGTACTACAAAAGGAATAGCGGTCTTTATAATACATATCTCTTTCGTATATGTTTGTCTGTCAGCTCATCTCGTAGTTAATTTGCTCTTATACTATTTCGTTGACTAAGCTAAATATTGTTGAAATATATAAGCTAATATAAACACAATGACAAAAGTAAAGACCCTTCGTTAAATAATAAATTAGAAATCGGGATATTTAAATTTCACATTGTCCCACGCACGATCCTACTACATGAAAAGAATCTGTTCTATAAGATTCTGTTCTAGAAGAAGAATGGGTTTAGTTATATTTTAAGTGGTATATTATGGTATATTATGGTATATATTCTTTTTTATGCTTATAAGTGAAAAAAGTATCTTTAGGATTTCTATTTTTTGGATATCTTTAGCAGTCTTGCACTTTTTACTTACCTTGTATATCGAGTTGGCAACACTGGTTTGAAGGCGAGCATGCGCCGAAGAATAAGATATAATTAAGAAATTTTAAGATTGTTCAAAAGTTTCCTGACGGTACCAAACAAATAGCCTTCACCAGCAATATGACGGGCATTTTACCAAAATCGACGTTCAACACTGATTACTTTATTAGTCGAATATTTCGAGTAAATAACCAGTCAGTGCGAGATAACAGTGGATACCTGGCTCGATTCGCAGATCCCATCTCAAATTGCCCGGGAGATTTATTGTCTATTGTTTGTACGGAGTTTTGATTTGTTTCCTTCTCGTAAATTCATGAATGGCTAAATTTGGCCCGTCGACGCTGGAGGGTTTGATAATGGTGACAGCTCTCTTATCGATAATATTTTGTCACAACTCTCGATATCTACGTGTGCTTATTTTGTATGGGGCGTAAAAAAAATAATAAATCAATTGATGTGATTTAATTTTATTTTGCCCTCGATTGTAATTGCTCTTTTTGTTTACTACCAAACGTTTTAATTATCTCATTAATTGTTTTGAGTACCTGAAAGTTAAGTATTGCTTTGGCATTCGTTAAGTTTTATTTCCTTCGTTACCTAATATATGGCTAGTATATGCTTTATCGTTTTGAGAATTTAAATTTAGGCATGTCTTAAGCCTTAAAGCCTTAAAAAGAAAACATCACTTAAACAGGTTTTCGGTTCTTATTTAATTTTTTTCCGTTATCAGTTGATAGTTACCTGATAAAACTAGAACTTTTTGCCACGTGAAACGTAAAAAACTTAAGTTATTGAGAATAATCAGTTGAGATTTTGTACTTTTCTCAATTCAGAAACCGGCCCTTATAAACCATTATTTACGGTAAAACGTTTAAAAAATCAGAAAGCGCATTCATGGTCCAATATTATCGTCAGTTTATACTCCCTCCTGCATATAACTAGCCAACTCCAGCCAAAGGATTTACAAACACAAAATTGCTGGATATAATGTGATGTTTCAAACAATAGGAACGTCAGTTTATTGTGCGATAGCGTCGGTTAATTCCAACCTTAAAAATGGGGAAGAACACTGAAATTTTGCTTTGATAGTGTCAGTTGCAATCGCGTAGCCGTTGGGCATTACAGGTGTGCGGACTTTGCAGTATCACAAAGCTGATAAGGTTGCCATATTATGTAAAATGGGAACTGGAACAAGATGTTTATGTATCCGGAATTTTATCATAATAAAGCTGGGAAATAAGTTATAGTTTTACCAAGACCTCGAATAATAATAACATTTTATGTTGATTTTCTGGTACTGGGTTATCATCAAACGCTTGATGATTACAACTTATAGCTATTGAAACCTGGGTAGTAAATAAAGCCCTGTTTGTCAGTTTTTCAAACGCTCTCTTAGTCAGACTAGGGTGAATAGTAATAATAGGGGAAGTAAGAACTTATCATCGTCAGCATAGCCATTCCTCACCATACAGGGGCCTATGAATACAATCTCGAGAAGGTCCCTTCTATACCCAAGTGTCAATTTTCTTGGATACACCTATACGATATCTCATTTTCGACCGGAAAAAATTAACATTTGATGTAAATTCGAGTTTGTCATGTTAGGTGCAAAGGCGCGACCACCTAACTCAGTTACGTGTTTAGCTATAAGATACAACAGCTTAGCAATATTATGGCGATATTTCTTTTAATTTTACTACTTTGCCACTTTTGCAAAATTTTACCTACGTATCTCTATTGCTTTGATTATAGCCAAATTTTATGAAGTCATCAAGAAATTCCGTACTATCTTCAAACGCTTTTCCACGATCTTGAGGACTCATTGATCAAGAAAATTCATTTGTCTTTTCGACGAAGGGAAATACTGCATACCTCGCCTCCCCAGAGTGTTTCAGCAAGCTTTCTCCTGCAAATACATTCTCAGAGGTAGGGTTCAATCAAATTGCAGAAGCCTTCAAAACTCTCCGATGACCCTCTCTATGGTAAAACAAAGAACTACTTCCCGCGCCAGACATCACAATCTTGAAAGATGAATACTCTTCAATTATTAGGTGTTTAGACAAGCTAAATTGACTTGAGTTCGAAAATAGGTTGCAGTTATCGCTTTTGCATGGTTTTAAGATAGTGAAAGGGTCCCATATGAATGGCAACCCTAAAGGCAGAGTGTCAGCGGAAATTGGTGGGAATTTGCTGGAAAATATTCTGACGCGATAACGTACCAGTGTTCGCGCACAGGAATAAGTTCCAAGCGAATTTGGAGCTCGGCGCTACCAACATTGTTTCTTAATTAAGCGCTGTGTTCGTTCTTGGCGGTATGTGTTTTCAAAGTTTCATGGTACCAGTAAACTTGATTGTCGCCTATTTTATTCAGATTCCTATACACACAGTGAAAAAAATGTTTGATTAGTAGTTGTTTAAAGTACTATGAGGAGTGGATATGTTGTTGGTAATGATGACAACGAAACTGGTAAATTATTTTGGCATAAGGTCTTTGTAAAGTAAGTTTGCATATTTACTATGAAGGAGAAAATATTATCCGATTAGGCAAATATTTGAAATTTTCGACCTTGTACATTTTCTTATTATTTTAATTATTGTGAATGTGAATCAATTAGTGCGAATACAACATTCAAATACTAATTTTATCACTTTCAAAAGTAATTTTTAACGGCTTACTTTAAATACTTAAATTGTATTGAATTTTGATAGTATTAAATATATCCAGTGTAGATTTCTAATTTATAAAGAATTCTCTGTAGCAGGTTTGGCTTGCGAAAGCAATTCCTATATTTATATAACCACTGAAAGTATTTCAATATGCACAGTTTAGAAAGACGGTACATTAAATATATATATATATATATATATATATATATATATATATATATATACATATATATATATATATATATAGTATGGATTTTAACTATAATTATAACAATTATCTCGGTTTGTTGGCTTTTTATGGCCCACACATGTTATACCGACACGCAATGAAAACCGTCTTAATCATATAATGTTGAGAACCAATCAGGGTTTTAAGACCTATATTTTGGACTCGCACATAACTGATCATGCCCCAACTGTATTTTTCCTAAAATCTCAAATAATAAGAATCGAATCCCAACATTCTTAAAAATTTATTATCAAGCACTAAGTCAGCAACTTTCTGACCATGACTTTAATAAGGTATATAATGCTGTAAATGCTGATGAATGAGCAGTAGCTTTATTGATATTCTGACTTCTGCTGTTGGGTCCAATTCTAAAGTAATAAATATCCCTCATAAATATCAGCCTCTGAAGCCTTGGGTGACTCCACGACTGGTGCGCTGCGTAAGATACCGTGATAAACTACACAAATAAGTTAAAGTCAATTCAACTAATGCTATACTAAAAATAACTTACACTATATACCGAAACATTTGTAATAACCTATTTAAAAAGATAAAATTTGAATACGAAAAAAGTAAAAAGGAATACTAATATTAACAAAATTTCGAACTTTAAACAAAGACTGATTCGCCCTCAGAATTGCTAAGTTTAGCAGAAAATCCTCACGAGTCGGTGAATGTAATACATGAATATTTTTCGATTATAGGTAAAAATCTTGTGGAAAATATTCTAAATAAAAGAGGTAAGTATGTCCATCAATGAAACAACAAGCCTTCATACAAAACCCAATCTTCTAAAAATTCTGTGGCATTCTTTGAAGTGGATTGTGGGGAAGTTGAATCTATATAAACTAACCTAAAAAACAATAGTGCTGCAGGTTTAGATAACAATCCAACTATGGTGATTAAAAACGCTAAAAGTAGTCTAGTTTTGATCCAATAACACATATATGTAATATATGCATGTCCATCGGCACTTTTAACTTTTACTAAAGAGAGCCTCGATGCATCCTATTTACAAGGGTGGCAGTAGGGATTGTGTTGAAAACTTTAGACCTATTTCAATCTTTACTGCTTTATAAAAAGTATGAGAAAAAGTTTAAATAATATACTCATTAAAGTCCTAGAAAAAAATAACCTTATTGCGGCGAATCAGTATGGATTTTTAAAAGGTAAGGCTATTGAGGATGCTACTTTGAAACTGAAACTATAGTCAAACAACTTGACAATAAATTTAAGGTTGCTGATGTATTCCTTGATATTTCGAAGGCGTTTGATGCGGTCTCTATACCCTTATTGTTACACAAGATGTACCTGATACGTATTAGGGGAGTTGCTCTTGACACGTTTGGTTGTTATCTGTCAAATCGATACCAATGTGTTAAGGTAGGCGAATATTACAGTAAAAACACGGTGTTTTCTTTGGGGGGTTCCCCAGGGTAGTGTTTTGGGACCTTCGCTTTTCCTTATATACATCAATAGCCTGTACTGCTTATCGTTATCTAATTGTAATATCATAACTTATGCGGATGATACGGCTTTCGTTGTATATGGGAGGGATTGGAAACAGTTAAAACATTACACAGAGAGTACTTTCGGAGAGGTTATGAGATGCGATGGATGAGAGATAATTTACTGTCACTTTATGTATAAAAAACAATATAAATATAGTGTTTGTACTCGTGTTGATGCTATGCCTCCTAGTTTTTCCATCAAGGTTCATCATTGTACGACAGAAAATTTCTGTGACTGTCCTGAACTGAGGTGTGCGTAAAATGTGATATATCTTGGACTCATACTGTACAATACTCTAAATTGGAAACTACATATTCAAAACCTAACTAGTCGCATTATAAAACTGCTTTCCGTAAGCTTAGATTCTCTGGTGATCGTGATACATTGCTTTGCGTTTACTATGCGCTGGTTTAGTCATTGTTACAATACTGTGTGTTACTTGGGGTGGTGTTGGTATTAGTAGACTGCTTCCATTAGAAAGGAATCAACGGGCCATTTTAAAGATAATGATGGGGAAATTGATATAGTACTGAGTTCCTATACCTTGAATGTACAGCACTGACAGTAAGACAGCTTTTTTTTAATGAATATTAATCTACGCAGGCACAAGGACCTATCTTACATTCTTTTAAAGCGCAGAAAATATAGAATAAGCAAAATAATTCCCCATAAAACAGCTCTCGCGAAACGCCAACACTACGTTATTAGTTCATGTCTAAATAATGCTGCTAATAGAGTGACTAACATCTGCCCTCTGCTCCTCAGCAGATGCAAAGATTTAATTAAAAATTGGCTACAAAAATTAAATTTCAACGAAACAAAAGAAATTCTGCGTGCATAATGGTTTCTCACATATGTGATGATAAGCTAGTCCATATTTCTTTTCTTTGGACTAATGTTATAATGTTAAGCTCCAAATTTCTAAGTTTATCAATATAACAGGAAGACACAGGCAGCTGTGCCTTAGTTTAACACTGAAATGAAATGAAATGAAATGAAATGAAATGTACAATAACCTATCGTCAATAACAATAAACTAACAATAAACTATCGTAACTAGGTAAATTATTTGTATACTGAATTGCTCAATATATTATTGCATTATATTATATAGTTAGACGTTTTAGATATTTGCGGGTGTTTTTGTCACTAAACTGAGAAGTTTTTCGGGTACCTAGTCTTCAAATAATTAAAACATAGTTATTGTCTAATAATAGTGCGCTACCAAATCATAAACCTATGATGACATACTGATTAAATTAAATGTTTTCGTGTTTATTTTTTGAAATATTAAAAAAGATTTCTATGCGTATGTAAAGGGGACGGTATCTGTTAACAGAAGAGCAAATATTAAGGCGGATTCTTTTATAAACGGATTTTCTAAAACTATTAATCATAATTCGAATAGTAAGTAATGGTTGCCATGCCATAAAGAAATCTCGTTTATGCCAGCATTAAAATTCCGGTAGACTATATCCGGTAGGTAGACTATACCAAATATAACGTAAAATGTTTTTTTTAACCGTACAAAAAGTCCCACGTTTCATTATCTTCAATTAAAGCTTTACATTTCATTATTAATAATGTCAGTATCTTTGCTCACTTCACAAACCCGAATCTTTTAAAAGATTAAGCGAAAACCTCAAAACGATATCCTCAAGTATCACAAAATCAATCCTTCTATTAAAATGGGAATCGGAGAGGCCGTGCCATTTAATAACTGCCGGCGAAACGACATTGAATTAAAAAGTATTCGAACCAATCCATTATGCAGCCTCTGGGCAAGTTATGAAGCGACAATTCCTTAGATTGCGGATATATATTTTATCTGACGTCATCAGCTTACTTTATTGGAGAGATTAAGAGACCTTTTTTACTTCCACTGAAGCTCAAAGCTCTGAGGCCTAAAGGAATCGTGGTAAAATGAGTTATAGTAGAAGCATGTACGAAGTTTGATTCTGTAGAGTCAGGTTAAATACAAATTCAGTCAGGCTATTATCTTTCTGATAATAGCATAATCAGAGCCGTTAGTTGGGGTTTGGACAATCCTATATATAAGTACTGGATTTCGGTGGACCAGAGCGACAACAGAAAATAATGTTTGACAATGTATAATACTACTGAATTTTATTTTAATAATTATTATTTTATTTTATGTAAGTTTTATTTATTTTTACTTGTACTTTATTTTTGTTTTTGTATTATGTATTGTATTATGTATTTGACTGTTTATTGGGTTTTTATGCCTTTCAATAAATTATTATTATTATTATAATTTAGGATAAAATTTACTCTTCCCGACCCCTCGACAATTCGAGGAGGGGGAGGATTCCCCCCGGCAGAGGAGGCCAGACGGCCGGGGGTCAGGGCGACAAAGAGAGAAAACGGCGGACGATCCTTGCGCCTTGCGTTATCGAGCAAAATCGCCCGCTGGAGCCTCGCAATCATTGGTCCGTCACGGAGTCCCAACCTCTTCAGATGGTCGTGAAGAGAAGTTGGAACTAGGCCATTCGTTTACACTACGACTGGGATGATCTCAGTGGACGACACTCGCCACATATCGGTAACCTCGTGCGCCAGGTTCAGATATAGTTTATTATTATTCCCGTATCCATAATTTACTCTTCCTGACCCCTCGACGATTCGAGGGGTGGGAGGATTCCCCCCGGCAGAGGAGGCCAGACGGCCGAGGGTCAGGGCGACAAAGAGAGAAAACGGCGGACGATCCTTGCGTTATCGAGCAAGATCGCCCGCTGGAGCCTCGCAATCATTGGTCCGTCACGGAGTCCCAACCTCTTCAGATGGTCGTGTCGTCATAATAATAATAATAATAATCTTCTTATTATTATTATTATTATTATTAAAAGACAATCTTTTTTTAGACGAAAAGCTTTTAAAACATCAAATATATATCTAGAAATGGTTTGTGTTGTTTTGCGTCTGTAAGTTATTTTAATATGTGTTTATTATCCACGTTTTAGTATTATTTATATAGAAGATAAATAATTTAGCCTTAAAAAATGATTAAATTTTAAATTTGTCAGTTAAAATTGACTAAGTTTTAGAAAAACCCGACTTACAATTTTTGGTGACTATCTGGAAAGTTCCTGCTGTCCTTTTTATATTCTTTTACAGTGAAAAATATTTTTTACATGTCTTTATAACTCTAGGTGTCAATATTTTGTTTGATTTGCTTTGCCAAAGAAAAAAATAGTTTGCACTGTTCACCATTTAATAATTTTCGGACATCTTCCATTATAAATCCTGAGGCTATCAGTTCCTGTGTCAGATAGACAGACACACTCACACACTGAATCCAAAAACTCTTCAAAGTTTCGATTCATGCCTCAATTTAAAATGTAATCCACATTTTTTGACCTCGTCGCTATTATGAATGTAGAAGGCTCCTTAAGAGCTCTGAAACAGAAATATTTGTACGCCTGACCGAGCCCGATGCTGAGTTTACAAGCAGCATTAGCTTCCGATGGTACTCGAAGATTATAATCGCGAAATTTAAGTAGGCCGCTCCCTGACGTTCGAGAATGATTTTAACGTTAACGTTCAACGAGGAGTGAGGGTATATTCATGAATTTTACGTTTAAAGTAATAAGGTGTTTTTAAAGTAGTTTGACCTAGGCCATTTTTATATAGATGCAAATATTTAAATAAAATGAAAAGAATTTGCTTTGTTATCATTTTAAAAACTACCTGAAGTAATAGTGTTTTGGAATAAGATATTAGCTGAGATAGGGTCCTAAGTTGAAAAGATAATGTTATACCCTATTTTTTTAGTTTTGTAGTGTCTTAAGTGAGACAACTTAATCTTTTCCCTTTATGAGTTTTGCCGATTTTTTTTTTATGTAGGTTTCTAATATTTTAACGGTTAATTTGTGGGTTAAAATATAGTTACCGGCGATAACTATATACAGAACATTTTGTGCTCTGTTGCTTATGACCATATCATTTAGCCTGATACAAATACGAGAAAAATGGAAATATATGATACCCCCATAATAAAAAAAAAACATCTGTAGTGGTTTAATGTTTGATCTCCATACTGAAAGTTGATATTTGTATCAGGCTAATTACTTTTATTTTTTTCCATAAAGTTTTGAAAATACGAGTATCATTAGTTTTATTTGGATTCAGCGTAAGTCTGTTTCTCATATCACAAAGCCATAGGAAAGGACAATTTATATATAACAAAAAAAATATTTTTGTTATTCGGAAAATTATGACAATTTTGACGAACGGCCGCATTTTAAAATTAAATGTTTTAAAATGAAAGTCTCGTACTGAGATACGGCACGCTTGACTTATTGAACAAAATTAATCTTTCTTTTGATAGACGGTGCAAATTTTATGATACCATCAAAACTTTTAAACCGCAAAAACAGGGATGACACCTCCGATGAAAGCAATTAGGGACACATCACGATGATTATCTAAGCAAAATGAATTCTACGTCGTCTGCCTCGCGACGCTGGGCACAAGGCCGGGCTGAGTCACGAAGGTACACAACCCTGGTAACATGTTCAGAAGAAAAAGGAACAATAAATAAACATTTAAGAAAATAATAGACGATTCATAAATAAGTAGCTGTTATCACTATTAGGGCTGGTTGCATTAAATTTCTTTAACAATAAGCAATATCATGAAGTACCAGTTAAGGAAATAATAAGTAGCATAATTTGGCAATAGTGAGATGACGCCATTAACTTAACTGTTAACAATCATCAAATAATATTTGCTAGTAATAGTATTGTTTTACTATATTGAGAAAGTATATATTCCGCAATATCAATGATGAGCTATATAATATTAATTGGGATGTTGAATTTGCCCAACGTACGTTGGAAGAATGCTTAGACTTTTTTTACAGTAAATTTAGATTTCTTAGGGATCAATTTGTCCCGCATAAATTAATTAACTCAGAATCTCATCCTATTTGGTATACTACGTCACTAAAAAAAGCAATTAAAGAAAAACATAAATATCACACTAAATACAAATTATATGGCAACAGATCTGACTTATTGTCTTTTGAATTTCAAAGGAGTCGCGTGAAAAGGTTAGAGAAAAAATGCTTACATAATTATACCCAACTTATGGAAGATTACATAACTATTCAGCCTAAAGGTTTTTGGTCTTTTATTAAATCTCGCTCCGACGTTGGTAGTATGCCAAGTAGCCTTCATTATAGGGGCACAATAGTTAACACAGGTACCGATATTTGCAATGCCTTTTCACAGTATTTTCTAACTAATTTTTCGCCTAGAACAGCAGCTAATTTAAGCTTCGACTCTGACGAGGGTATTAATGTCATTTCTGATATCTCCAGTGTTGTGATTCATACTGACGTGGTATTCAAATTACTCTCTAATCTTGATACAAGTAAATCAGCAGGCCCAGATCATCTTCCAGCTCTATTCTTGGTTAATTGTGCGCCCAGCATTACTAAGCCCATTTCTTTGTTATTTCAGCGTTCCCTTCTTGAATCCAAAGTATCTAATTTATGGAAACAGGCATTTGTTACACCTGTCTTAAAAAAGGGGGCTAGGACTGAAGTTATTAATTATAGGCCTATCTCTAAGTTGTGTGTGGTGGCAAAGGTATTAGAAAAAATTGTTTACTCTCAATTATTTAACGCCATAAAAGATTCTCTAGCAAATTACCAGCATGGGTTTATGAGTCATAGGTCTACAGTTTCTAATCTTATATTACTTAACGACTATATATCAAAATCTATGGATGACGGATCTCAAGTAGACGTCATCTATACTGACTATTCAAAAGCATTCGATAGGATTGATCACGTCATACTTCTGGCCAAGCTAGCTCGGATCGGTGTTAGGGGTGACTTATTGAGATGGTTTTCATCCTACATAGATAACAGGTCTCAAGCAGTAGTCATAAGTAATCACGTATCTAGTTGGGTGATTATACCTAGTGGAGTAGCCCAAGGCTCATTGTTGGGTCCTCTCCTCTTCAATATATTTGTCAATGACATAGGAAGTTGCTTCAAGTACTCAAATCTTCTATGCTTCGCGGATGATATGAAGATATATGCTGAAGTAAAATCTGTTGCGGACTCAGTAGCACTACAGTTTGATTTAGATAGTCTGGGTGAGTACTGTGTAAGAAATAAGTTGGACCTTAATCCTTCTAAGTGCTTTTCTGTCACATTTTCACGAAAGTCAACTGTTATTAATCACGTTTACACTATAAACAATCAAGACCTCCAAAAAGTGAGTGAGATTAGAGACTTGGGTATCATACACGATTCCAAGCTTATATTTGATTCTCATATTCACTCTATTATTCTTAAAGCCGCTAAGTTATTTGGGTTTATAATGCGAAATTCGGCTTGCTTTTCTCGAATTAAAACTTTTAAAATATTATACTGTGCTTATGTTCGTAGCCAACTGGAATATGCGTCTCAAATTTGGAATCCTAGATATGCCACTTATATTGACAGAATTGAAGGCATTCAGAGGAAATTTATAAAGTTTCTGTGTTATAAGATGAATAGACCATATGATTCATCTGAATACCTCCAAGTATGTAAAGAGCAACATTTACTGCCACTAGTGCTCCGTAGAACAGTAGCCGACATTATATATCTGCTTAAAATTATAAATTGTCAAGTTGACTGTCCTGAATTGTTGCGTATCATTAAATTTTCAGTCCCGACAAGATCACAGAGATATTACCGACCTATAGCGATCCCCTCGTCATCTACAAATTATAGGCAAAATAGCTTTATTGTTAGGGCCAGCGTAAGCTTAAATATGATGCTTGATGAGTGTGGGTATGATGTAGACATCTTCGATTGCAAAATTAATTCATTTAAGCGGAAATTAATAGAATACTTTCTGTCTCGTTAACTTATGGCGCAGGTATGATTACTTATTTGATTGTGTAGCTTGTGTGCGAATTCACTGATTAGATCTAAGCTATTTCTATATGTGGAAACCTATAATTGGCTTTATGTTTTTTATGCTGAAATCTATCATGTTTGTTTAGCTGTTGGTTTTCCAAGAATAATAAATAAATAAATAAATAAATAAATATATTCCACGGTCAATGTTAAAGTTAGATTCATAGTTATTGTTAAAGTTCATATAAACCTCAACTTTAATTGCTCTTATGAAGTTATGAATATCAGGATAGTCACAAGCTATTACTACACCAGTGCCCTGCATGCAAATGCAGGGCACTGATGTGTCTTAAGAGTATGCGTTAGAAGAAAACGCAAGAAGAACGGGAAAGCACACGCTATAGAAGTACCTATTTATAGGCATCGTGCTGCTCGGTTTTGTCTGTCTTCCTTATATACCGTACAGACTCAAGCCACGTGAGAGAGAGACAGAGTAAACTATTACACATATACCAAAGCGTTTGATCTAGCAAAATCGTCCTTATCGGAGAACGGAGAGAACCAGTCCGAGAACTCACCCAGAGTATGAACAGTGTACCTATTTCTCTTCAAGTCTCGCCGAGTCTTGTCGGTGAGACTTTTCAACGTGAGTCTGTACGTCCTGTTACAAAAAATCTGACATAAAGATAAATATAGATAGAAAAACTCTATTCAGTTGCAAAATGTTTGTCAATACAAACAAAATAAGAAAGAATTATTATTGTTGATAGGCTTAGAAGCAAACATGAAGTATCCAAGGACCTAAATCAAAATATTAAATTGAATAAGAGAATCAGCAATCCATCAAAGACACAATTTGATTAGAATAAATAAAAACTTCATCCAATTAATTAATGTTACTTCAGCCCGATGCGTATCAAACCCTTGTCTGTCTCCGGGATCAATTGAAAAACGTCGCCGTGCTTAACGGGCCCTATTTAATTAACTCGACAGGCATTATAGCCGGTTCATACCGGTTCGAGTCGACCGGTATTGTACGGGCTAATATTGGACGGTTTATTGTCCCTAGATCGGTCCATTCTTTGTCAAGTGGCATGGATTGAGAACTTCGATTGTTGCGACTTAGAATACTTTTGTGAGAGATTAATGCTTGCGGAGTAATATCAGGGTTTTGGTTTCAAATGGTATACCAAATCGTTTGATTATGTAACTGGAAGTAGTATAAGAGTTGTAATATTGTTCTTTTTCAACTGTATTTACTTTTATTTTGTTCAGGCGCTTTAACATAAGGGTAAAATTATGGTTGTGTAATTGAGTCTCTTCATACTAACTCGTGTGTTCATAAGTTTTGAGATGAAATAAAAGTGCAACTTTTTAAATAATTTACTTATATTTCTAAAATTTTCAGTAACAATTAAATATATAATAATCAATAATAGCATATATATTTTATCCAAAATGACTGCCCTTGTTTTTAATACAGGCCTTTAGACGATTTGGCCAGTCATCAATGGTGGCACGAATCTTCTCGAACAAGGGTTCGCTTCAGTGACTCCAAGTTTGGGTGGGATATACGGCAGGCCCTGAGCTCTAATTCAGTACATAAAAAATAATCCATCGGGTTAAGGTCGGGGCTGGAGGAGTGCGAATCGTCCGCCGCGATGATGGCCTACACATTTTCCCTCAGCCAAGCTTGGATGCTTTGTGTCTTATGTGATGGCGCCGAGTCTTGCTGAAAAATCTAATGCTTACTGTGAAATAACGTATCAGAGAGAGGTGTCACCGCGGGCTCTAAAATGTTACTCTGATAATACTTGGCTTTCACCTTGACACAGTTGGCAAAAATGGAGCGGAGTGACACCTTCATACGAAACTCTTCACCATACCATCACACTAGCCGGATGATGAGTGCGCGAGACATTCCGTGCAAAAGGTGGGATATCCTTGCTACTTTTAGCGTAAACTATTGATTTGTCTGTTGAACGTTTCTTCGACAGTAAAAATTTTCTCGTCGGTGAAGAGTATCTTCCTGGCATCATGTCTCCTCAGCAGCAATGGATAAAATGTAACTTACGAAGACGATCGTTTAAAATGTGAACTTTTCTAACAGGCCTTTACCTTGAGATCGTATTTCAGTAATCTATTCACTGAAACGCACGAAATATTAGTCTGCAGAGCGAGTTTCTTCTAAGTGCAACATGGAGTTCGGCGAAGTCGCTCTGTGATGATTTTGATGTTCGCAGACGTCCTCACAGAGCGTGGCCAACCACTCCTTTGGCGATCTTGCAGAGAACAAGTCTCTTTGTACGCTGTATTGTGTAATAGATGAAGTTACGGCTTACAAGAAAACTTTAAAGCTCTCGGAAAATCTGCATCGGCATTTTTTCCTGCCTTTTTCACTTGCACGTACTTGTTTCGTTCCCTCCATCACGAGAAAATATAAACAAATGAATTTGTGATACAAATAAACTAAAAGTTAACATTCAAAATTCAAAATCGGTAAAAAATTTTTTTTCAACACTACAAAGGCGGTTAAAAATTACATAAACTTTATTTGAGTTCTGGTGAGATTTTAGTGGCCGTGCTTTTAGTCACACAATTTCACATATTAATTATTAATTTGCTAACCGCCTTTGTAGCTTTTAAGAATTATTTTTCGTTTCTTCCTTATAGTCGATTTTAGTTTAACAAAATAAAAATGTGATTTTTAGTGATAGCATTGTAGAGATTATTTAGACGATGCAGTTTTTCAATATTTTCGACCGACCGATAAACAAAACTACTGATCCATTTCGAGAAAATGATAACGGAACCTCCAGAAATACTTTTTCTACAAATTAATTATCAGGATGTGAAAAAAAAAATCTTTCTTCTATTTTTAAGTCGTTTAAAATACGAGTAAGATGATTTTGTAGTCACCCAATGAGACAGATTTTGACTGACAATTTAATTTACGAACTGAGTCAAAATTGAATTTTAGTTTTTTTATTTATTTTATTATAATAGGTGAATTAAAAGTTATATAAACAAAAGTATTAGCAAATTTTAGGTTCACACATAGAGAAAACAAACTCTGAAACACACGAACCAATGTTACACGTAACCAGTGAGATAATTAAAGACACAAAAAAATATCATAAAATTAAAAAAAAAAAACAAAGAAATTCTTCCGATCAAGTAAGCAGTTTCACATTATTTTGCCTCGATGAGTTACGACTTAAATTGAATAACTCTCAATTTTATCACACAAGCTGTTGATACATTGCCTACATGTAGTAAAAAGGCATTTTGCTTATAAAACGAAGATTCTTTCTTTAGAAGGTCGGGGAAATCAATAGCGGTAGAAGCTATTTTAATAAAAGCATAATATTAGCAATCATTTGACGATTTTATAAAGTTAAAAAGTGATGTTTCTTATATAAATAAATATGGTAACTGGAATCATACATGGTCCTCGTGCGGCAACATATAAACAGCGTATCTATAAACAGCGATTCCATATTCTTTACATTACTTGATTACTTTACGTTATCTTAAAGTCGCAATTTCCAGCGAATCAAAATCACATAAATATCATTGTAGCCACTATTTTAATAATATTAAACCGCTTCATTCTTTGTAGGCCGCTCCGAACACCCTGCTCAGCTAAAGCTCTGTAGATTTTTATTATTTTTGCCCTTTTGTATAGACGTTTGCTCGTCTAACATTTTTTTTTATCACTCGTTCTGGGTTTGGACCCATGTCATAGTGATCAATCATTTGCGCTTTGCCCGCTTGTGTATATACCTATTGCTCCCCCCCAAATTATATATAGGAGACGGAAAAACGAGCATCGATAGCAAGGGATCTTATTTTCTCAGAACTGAAATATTTCTCTTCGAAGACTCTTTTTTTATTGTTATTTTGATAGACAATACGACGGACTGTGATGAAATTAAGTATCGAGAAGCTGAACTGGAAATATCTTTGGATGTTTTTGTTGTTTCTATAAAACAAATAAAATGAATATTTACGTGTGGGCTGTAAGTACATTTACAGGATTTTTAAATACTGTTCTGTTACAATGAATGTTAAATAAATTCTAAGAATTTACTACAAAAGAAGGTTTATTATGTTATTTAAAAATTCGTTTGTTTTTAAAATAGTTTTACTATGTCGAATTTAAGGGTCATTGGAAGTGTTAATTATCTAAAGATATCTTCACTTTATGTATGGAATAAAAGCATTAACAAGCCGTCTAATCGAATGAATAAAAACATATTGTAAACAAAACGGAAAATATCCTGGATAAATTTTAATTAAAATTGATTCAATAATTCAATGTATTCTATTTTATAAATTACATTCGATACAAAAAGCAATAAAGGCTTCTAAACATGAACTTTTCGTAATTATGTTATTTTTAATATTGAAAATTATTAAATATGTGAGTTTGTAATTAAGATAACTATAATTTTTTTTTATTTAACAGTAATAATTTTAAATACTTGCTGAAATATTGAGACTAATCACGAGTCACACAGCCGGTTTCTGAATTGAGAAAAATACAAAGTCTCAATTGATTATTCTCAATAACTTAAATTTTTTTTTACGTTATATATGGCAAAAAGTTTTAGTTTTATCAAATTGCTGTCAACTGGTCACTAAACTAAACTAAAATCAGAATCCTTTAAGTGACGTCTAAGTTCAGTTTGAGACGTTTTTAACTTTAAATTCTCAATTCAGAGACCGCGCGTTAGAATTTGTATACTGAGTAGTAGGTTAAGTATTTATTACATGGCATATCAATCAATTAACGTCTGGATTATCTTTTTTAGTTATTTTAATATTATAATGGGAAATTACTCCATAGTCTTAATTAATAATATTGATTTGACGTTACAAAATAAAGAGGAGTAAGCAGTCTTTTCTGAGTTTGTTACTGGTTCTTCTAAGCATATGGAGTTCCTTGATATTCAAAAATTTTATAATAGCCATATTTTGCCTATTATAAAGATTGAATAATTTTTATAATAGGCAAAATATGGGACACGATTTTTAATTATGATTACAACATTTCCTTAGTTTATGATTATAGTCTCATCTCACCATCTCACCAGCCCTTTTACGTCCCCACTGCAGGGGCTCAGGCCTTCCTTATGGATGGTTAAGGAGGATGGGCCATGACCCTCCACACTGGCCCAATCCGGATTGGAGGGTATTAACGACTGCAAATGCAGCCGGGACCAACGGCTTAACGTGCCTTCCGAAGCACGGAGTAGCTCGAGATAATAATTTTTTGGTCACCCATCCCGTGACCGACCCTTGCGAAAGTTACTTAACGATTACGATCGCGGGCCGCGGCGCTTATCCACTACGCCACCGAGCTACTATGATTATACTGCTTTTTAGCAAATTTTGAACCTAGATTTGGAATAGTTAACCTGAATAAATTAATAAAAAAACTGTATATCTAAAAAATAAAAAGCACGATTTTTTTTTAGTAACAGAAGGTCTTTCTGGTTTTTAACAAAATTTTCTATCCTTAGTTGACATAATATTTCTGTTATTTCCTAGTAAATTAATTCTGGCGGACAGGTCGATAGACAGAAGAACATCCCTATTTTTTACATCAAATACCTAAAATAAGGCCATAGTAAGATTTTTTTTAAGGCTTCAATACCTTGCAAAATTAATACTTACTTTATCTTGAACAGGATAACATTCCATATTGCCTTATAAAAGGATATTGAAGAATGGGTTAAAGAGTTTCTCAAATATGATTTCCTATTATAGGAGTTCCGATGAAGCGACATCTTTAAGCTCATATCCTATCTATACTTCTACGCTACTATTATAAAGGAAAATGTACAATTTTGTGTTTTAGGTTCCTTATATGAAAAGAAAAAGACCGGATCCTTGCGAGTATCACTTTGTGACGGGTTCGATGCTTAGGCAAATTAATGAAAGGCTGAAAAAGCTTGAGAGCTTGATTTTATTATACGGTAAAAAAAAGAAAGCCCGTTTCTATAATAGAAAAAACTTGGACGATATTTCACGAATATATACTTTTAGATTAACATTATTCTTATTTATAACTTAATTATTATTAATAACTAAATATATTGATTACAATAACATAAACCTCCTAAAATAAACCTCCTTAATTAACGTAAAAAAAGATGACGGACGTTTAAGTCACAAAAACCCATATTTTGAGATTCTAATGGACATTAAAATTGATAGTGTGCTTAACCTGAACCGTTAACGTAGAAGTATGAAAGTTGACAAGTAACGTTGTTTTATAATATAATCATCATCAGCCCTTATACGTCCCTACTGCAGGACATCAGGCTTTCCTTAAGAATGGTTAAGGAGAATGGACCATGAACCCCACACCAGCCCACTGTGGATTGAAGAGTATTAACGACCGTGAATGCAGCTGAGACCAACAGCTTAACGTGCCTTCCGAAGCACGGAGGAGCTAAATTTTTTTTTGGTCACCCATCTCATAAATGTAGATACCTTATATTTAAGAAATGTAAATATAACTAAAATATAAGGTAGAAACTACTAGTTTAAGAGTAGGCCATGTGTATATTTCAAAGATATTTTACTTGATTCCTGAACTTTTTATAGCATACAAAATTGGACGGAACTATCCGTAGACAAGTCAGGACCACATTAAATTTAAGAAATAAACACATGCACTGTTATATATTAAAAAATTAAAAACAAAACTACTTGATACTCGTAGATTTAAAAATTCTTTTACCAATATAAAGCTCTTATTACAGACTAAGCTGTTAATAATGTACATATTGTAAAAAATTAGCTTTAAATTCTTGTTAATTCATAATTACTTGTCAATTTTGTGTAAGATGCCTATGTACACGTAGTCGCAGAAAGAGAATTTCCTTTTCAATTAATACTTAAAATTATATCAAAGCAAATGGTTTCTTTTTTATTTCAATCGACTTAAAACAGAGAACGCTAATTATCTACTAAAGTAAATGTTAAATTTTAAATGAGTTCGCAATTTTTTTGATTAAATTAAAAAATAAATATTGTACAAAATGTAAATTTGAAAGCTAATTAAAAGGAACTTTACATTTCTGTTCATATTAGATTTCAAACTTATGACAAGTAGATAGAGACAGCCAAAATATTGTTTTGAATATTTTATATTTAAATTAGCCGTTATCCCGAGACTTCGCCTTCGTAAATTATAGTATATATCAACGCGTATGATATAACATCTGTAGATAAAAGAAGTTTTAAAATCAGTCCAGTTGTTTCGAAGCTTTTTCGATGCACACCAATCAATCAAATCTATTATCTTTATAATATAACCTAGTATAAATTTGACAGTATGTATCTCCATGATCTCCATGTTTATATGAAAGTAGCTCGGTGGCGTAGTGGATAAGCGCCGCGGCCCGCGCTCGTTGTCGTTAAGCAACTTTCGCAAGGGTCGGTCCCGGGATGGGTGACCAAAAATTATTATATCGAGCTACTCCGTGCTTCGGAAGGCACGTTAAGCCGTTGGTCCCGGCTGCATTTGATGTCGTTAATACCCCCTCCGCATTGGGCCAGCCAACGGCCACCGCCCATCCTCCTTAACCATCCATAAGGAAGGTTTGAGCCTCTGCAGTGGGGACGTAAAAGGGCTGGTGATGATAAAAAAAATATAGACTAATGTTAGAAGGGTAAATCTGTCATTAATCTTAGTCAATTCATATTTAAATTCCTCTTTTGTTACAGGTGTGGACAGACGTGAATAACGGACGTGTTACTTTAAATCTGAGATCAATGACGCAAATGTCTCGACAATGATTGGTTTGGAAAAATGTGAAAATGTGTGACAGTGGCATGTGAACCGGAGAAGTGGTGACAAGATTATGATATCAAAGTGAAGACACTGAAGGGTTAAAGATGGGAACTATTACAGCTACTGCTATCATGATTATCGGAAAGCTTCTATTTATTTGGATTGCCGGTAAGTTGTTTGTTATATTTAATATACAATTATGAATGGAATCAGTTAAAGAAAAAAAAAATTATAATAAAGTAATCGAGATTTTATACACAAAAAAGTCAATGATGCACTAATATATTCCTACGGTTTAGTATCTTAACTAGAAAACGTTTACAGAAAAAAAAATTAAATATTAAATTGATACTATAATTTGTATTTAAATGTTTGTTTTCATCTAAGTTTATAAATTATAGTTATATTTACAAAAAAAAAAACAATTCTCAACCTATAGATACTGTATATATATATATATATATATATATATAAGTATATATATATATATATATATATATATCATAAGTGACAACGTTTTTATAAATATCTCTTTTCTTTTGTTATTAAAAATAAAAATAGTCAAAAATATAAAAGTAATTTCGATTGAACATATTATTATATGCAAACACATTATTATTTATATGCAATAATTTAATTTTCAATCTAAAATTAAATCAACATTTTATCCTTAACTTAAATCTTATGTATCAAAAGTTACACAAAAATAACTCATGTTAATTTTACAGGTAAAAAAACAACATTACATGTCTGGATGTATTATTTTCTCTTTAAGTTGAAACAGTAAAAAATAATCCAATTATTCGTTAAAACCGAGTTCCCAATGCTACGAGCATTAAATAATTAAAACGCTATCCGAAATGAAAAATTCAGAGCGCCCTCAGTGCTCCAATTAAGATACAAAATAATAAAAAAATACTTCAATTCGCCATAAATTAACCCGTTTCTTAATCTCCTGAAGGGCAAAAAGGTTTTAGCTGATTAACTTTTCAACGTCACTGTTTCACCGACTGCTATAAATCAAGTATAATATAATTAATCTATTATTAAATAGAAGATTTTGGCTTTGTATTATTCCAACTTATTACTTTGCCTTGGTTTTCGCTTCGTTTACAAACCACGAGTTACACTCCTATTGTTACAGTCAAGAGTTGTATTTGTTTGAGCATATGTCATAAGGTAAGCAAATATCTATTTTACTAAATAAACAAGAATTTGAATAAAATAGAACCTGTTAATAAATACAATACTATTATTATTAGCTACTACTTCCTTCAAATTCTTGTATATAGGTTAAAATTATTTCTTTAATGAAAAATGCTTAACTCTATCAGGTCTAGGTCTGGAACTCGAATCCTGAACCTTTCGCAATCTTGTGACTGCTCCAGTTATTTGATTTATCAGTACAGCATTGCGAGCGCACAATTGATGAAATGTCATCATTATAAATATTTGAGTTTAAATTGAATGAATAGTTATGACATTTTCTCAAGTAATTAAGTTTTTCAACTATAATTTTATACCAAAGATGAACAAATTGGAATTTTATTTGTCTTCAATTAAACATAACGTCTTGATTTCTAAATTTATAAATATATCAATCAGTTTATAATCGAAGGCAGACGGAAGATTTAACAATAATAATCTCACAAATACACATATTTGTCTTTTTTTTATAATTAAATCACTTTAGTTCTTAAAGAGCGGGTACTTTCTGAGAATTCTTAGAAACAGTTATGAAATTTGTTTTGTTATGTAAATAAACATTATTTTTATAATCATTATAGTTTACAAGTAAAAATACTCTTTTGTTCATTACTTCCACCTTCCACTTGACAAGCGACGTGAGTTCGTCTCGTTTTATACTTTTAATGTAAATAATACAATTTATAATATATTGCAAACCATCAAATCTTTACTATTTATAGAATAAGAATAAAGTAACTATCTCTCCGCAACTTTATCCGCGTAAATTATAGCCTATGCGTCCCGCTTATGAAGTAGCTTCCAGGAGATGAAAGAAATTTAAAAATCGGTCCAGTATTTTTGGAGTCTATTCAATAAAAAAATAAAACCATTAACTTTTTTCTCTTTATAATATATGGTGTATAGTAAAAAAAACTTAAAGTAGGCTAAAAGTAAAGTCAAGTATGATTGAGTGGCACATATTACTTTTCATTTTGCAATTGACCCGGAGCAAGATTTAGAGTGGGCTATAGCCTTCATCGATATCGAGGTTAGATTGTGATTTATGTGAAGGATTGAGTTGCCTAGAACCGTTATATTTCTAGTTAGGAAATATTTTTAGTTATGATATATTTGACGGCAGCTCTTTGGGTAATGGTGAACCGATCTAATACAGATTCGAATCTTGCATTGAATACAACGCTTAAGTATAAAAACGATTTTATAATTTTAGTGTGGATGGTATTAACATTATGCATAACCTGTTATTAGCATTGGTAAGAATAGATAGTAGTTATTAGCCCAAGCTTGAAAGAACAGAGATTTTCTAGGACTATAATTTTTCAGGGACGTCTGCTACAAAATAAAAAAAAAAAAAATTTGTTTACCTGAGTTTTGTGAAATAACACTGTCACTAAATATAACAATTACAATTGCCAAATATTATAAAAAATACGTTAAAAAGTGTTTAATCTATATACATATTATATTTATCATGCCTTTCTTCCGGGGTAGGCAGAGACCGCAAACATCCAATACCTGTCCACTTATTAATATCATTGTAAAAAAAAATTGGTTAATATTTATGTGACACACTCCAACAAAACAATAATAAAAATAAAATTACTGTCTTCAAAGAAAATATCCTAAACAAAACAAATCGGCATACGTGGTAGGACAACCACACTTCAACCTGACATTTTCAGGATAGGATGGTTTAAGAGCCCTGGTTTAAGGTATATGATTCATTTTCCTTGCATTATAAAAAAAATAAATATCACTGAAATAAATTTCTTCTCTCTAATCAGGTGACTGGACTGGACGTAATTTACAATAATGTAAATTACGTCGAGTCCACTAGTTGCTGAAAAAGTCTTAAGTTAGTTAAGTATAAATAAAATACCTGTATGTATCTGTTTTTCAACTGCAGTGGTTGGAAATATTCTGAGTAGTGTAAACTTAAGCTCTTGCAAGCGGTATCCTTGTACATTGTAGGTACAATATAGTTGGCTTAAAGCGCGTATAAGATTACCCAGGGTACATATACTAAGGACAGCACGAACAAGTGAGGCGAGCCCTTTGCCGGCCGAATAACCACAGCTGAACATAATCCTTTCTCGCCCACGCCAGCTTCGCTCGTTCTGCCGTCGTCTATATGTTGTTGCCAGATTGTTGAATTGACCAATTCATGATGCGGCCGGCCGTTTAAGTAGTATTTTATGAAATGAAAAAGCAATAAATAAATTGCGTTTATCGATATGGGGGGCCGATCGTATGACTTCTATATTATGTAGCCAAGCATTAGCGATTATATCGTAAAATAGTTACATTAGTTTCATTAAGAGGCGCTGATGTCGCATTGTGTTTGTGATACATTAATTTATTTTAAGTTTTAGGTTATACAAAAAAAATGTAAATAGGGTGACCAAGCAACGGAAAACAATTATTCTATTAACTTAAGTTAGGTGTATCACATGAAAACTGCTAGTTATTAATTAAGTTTAAACAAACAATCGGATATATTTAAAGATACAAAGATTATATTTATCATTGAGAGAAATGTACTGAGACAATTTACAAGAGAAATATATTACAGTCCCCGCGGTCTTAATCCGAATCAAGACATTAGAATTTATTTTCTCCTTAAACACCCACTTTCGTGCAATCTTTTACCATTTGTTGAACGAAGGTGTTTTCTTTATTAAAACCCAAGGACATTGTAAATCTCTTTTATTAAGAGTAGTATCCCGATTTGTGCTGCCTAAATACAAAGTTAGAATTTTCTAGTGTTATTTTATACACAAAAAAATATGTACAATATCAATACATTTCAGTTTATTTTACATATACTATGCTAGCTGTATTCTTACGATTTTACCCACGTAAATTATAATTAAGATCCAGTAATTTAGAAACATGTTTGATGCAAATAAACAAACACTCAAATCTTCCCTCTTTATAATATTATTTAGAGGTTAAAAAATAAAATAAAAAAAACGATTAATTTCTTAATTTTAATGTCATTATTAAAATAAAATAACCAATTATAAAAGTAATTATTAAGCATAAAACTTGTAAAGCACTTTATAAAATAAAAGGTAACAACCATTTTCTAATAAATAGATTCTATTTCACGCAGAGGGTTAAAATTGTTTAGTAAAGGTGGATGGATGTTCATATGTCAGCACGTATGCAGCGGCGGCCGTACGATACACAATGGATAATATTAAAAATTCCTATGACGTCATCAACATAATTCCGATGTCAAAACTGTCAGTCGCAGATTCGAAAATAGATGCGATGCGACCGGCGCGTGCTTGCTGAGGCAGTGGACGAGAACCTTTAACCCTACTTCTCTATAGTGAAAGCCACCATAGCTAGCAAAAAGTTTTCAATCAAATAACCCCAAACGGGTCCGTCTTGACTCACATATTATTCAAAGTACATGGACAAAAATGGAACAGTTTCGAAATCAGAAGTTTGGTTGAAAAAAAAGAGAAAAGATATCATCATTCACGAATGTCCGATGAGATTATTGTAGCGCGGCGTCTGCGAATCCAATAATTCGTTATATTGAAGAAACTTTCTTACAAAGTTGCCGGTTCGAAATGATTTTCTTTGACCCGGATTTGGACGTTATTAGTATTATTCGGAGTTGCCAATATTCTCGGATTCACTCTGTGTCTAAAACGACCTCCTGTTTTAGGGTACATTTCCCAAATAAACGAAGACAAAACGGATTTATATGTTATCTATAAGTACTTAGTAGTATTATAAACCTAAAGAGTTGTTTGTTTGAACGCGCTAATCTCAGGAATTTCTTGTTTGAATTGAATAAAGATTTTTGTGTTGAATAAACCATTTATTTAGGAAGGCTATGGGCTATAAAACATGACGCTAAGATTAATAAGAGTGGGATAACATTAAATAATGTTCCAACAACAGGAACGCTGGCGGAAAGGTAATTTTTAATAAGAATTAATGAATAATGTATGCACAGTATCATGAAAGAATAAATATGACATGAAATAATAAAGCATAAAAGTAAGACTTAATTAAATCAAAAATATTAAAAAAATACTATGATATATTATCGTAATGGAATACCATTATAAATTACCATAAAATAAGGCACTCAGGCTGTATAACTTTTCTCGAATAACTCAATTAAGTGTACTTTTTGCCATTTTCATAAAAAAATATTTTGGAATTTCATATATTACATATTCTTTTATTCATTTTAAATTATATTAATTTATGTTTCTTTTTTAATCAAGGACATTTTCAACAATATCTCAAGAGATACTGTATTTTTTTTCATTCATTATTAGATATTTTCTTACTAAGTAACTCTAGGGACTACTTGGCTGAAAAGAATCCAACATTATATTAATAATTAAATTTGACAGATACATCTGATTAACTTGATAATTAACTTCATTTTAATAAACAACTTTAAATAATACGACGTACTTATTATGTATGAATAATGAATTACTTTTTATGTTCTCTTGAAGTAATCATTACTGTGGCAACTCTGACAAAATAAAAAGAAAAATACACAAGACTGACGTAGAACCTGTGAGTTAATTGTCGCACGTTAAAAATCTTCCGTAATCCCTATCAAAGATATGATTTATAGAATTATACTTTTGAATAAGTTGTAATCGCTATTGAAACGAAAGATTATTAAGAATAATAATGATTAAGAATAATAATAATTAAGAATAATAATATAGGTAAACTTACCTAAACCCGTCCAAATATTGCAAATAGCATTTCCATTTGACATTTCTGAATAGCTTCCATAATTATCTGCGTCTAACGCTCGCCCTATATAATTTTATTTAAAGTTAAATTAACTTTATTGGTCATTCAATATCTTCCAAAAAATAGCGTAGCGTGAAATTCGTGACTATATTTATATCAAGGGATTGCAATAGATTTTTAAATTTGAAAATAAACCTCCGCCAGGAGCCCTTGCTGAGTTTCCTGTCGGTTCTTCTCAGTATAAGGTTGTCTTAGATTTGCGCTGTAGAACAGATCGCATAGTTTTTTTTATTAATAGTCTAGATTTAACTGACTTCGAATGAATCTGTTTTTATGCTTAGTAATCGCACACTCGTTATCTACTAAGAGAATTGCGAGATAAACAATTCTATATAATATGGCTGACTTACTTAATAAAACTAATACATATGCCAACGTTATTTAACCAAATGATGGGATTCTTAGTGAATAAATATTTTTCATTATAATATTATAGATAAAGTCCAATATAACTTCAGTATGTATTTTGATATACTCATATATTTATAATGATCATCATTATCAGCCCTTTTACGTCCCCACTCCAGGGACTCAGGCCTTCCTCACGGATGGTTTAAGAGTCGGTTGGTAAAAAATATTTTCTCGAGCTACTCAATGCTTTAGAAGGCACGTTAAGCCATTAGTCCTGGCTGCATTTGCAGTCGTTAATACCCTTCAATCTGCATTGGGCCAGCGTGGAGGGTCACGGGCCATCCTCCTCCTATTTTTATAAACTTGCTAGTTTTCGCCAGCGGCTTCGCCCACGTGGTCCCTAGGGAAATGTTTAGTGAGATAGAATCCTATTATCTAAGTCAGCTAATACCCTATCTGCATACCAAATTTGATCAAAATCCGTTCAGTAGTTTCGGCGTTATTGTCGAAAAAACATTCAAACAAATTTATAATATTAATAGGATGATAAATTAAAAATAAAATGGTTTTAAAAGTACATTAACATGAAAATTATACAATAGACAACAAAGATTTCAAGTAAAAAATAATTTAGATTATTTTCAGTATGTACGGCTCCTTTATAACGGCCGGTCAAATCATCTAATTAGTATTATTATTATTTTAGAATTCCGTGTCTGAAAACGATAATAACGCCTCAAAAAAAATTCTTGTACGGTCACTAGTGTTTGTTTGGACATTAATAATTTGCAAAGAAATTAGAATAAATAAATTAGGATGTATTTTAAAAATAAATAATTAGATCTATTTAGAAAATATAATTTTTGCAGACTGTATATGGTGTGATTATTTATGGGTTATTTGGTAAAATCACGTTTTTTTTTTAAATAGGTATGTAAAAAGTATTTAAGTTATTTAAGAAACCAAGCGAAAATTGACCTTATTAGCTTGACCTTAATTATTTCTGTACAAAAAAAAAAACTACCACAAAATACCTATATCTCTATATATATAAAATTCTCGTGTCACAATTTTCGTTCCCGTACTCTTCCGAAACGGCTTGACCGATTCTCATGAAATTTTGTGAGCATATTGAGTAGGTCTGAGAATTGGCCACCATCTATTTTTCGTGCCCCTTAGTGATAAGGCTTGTCTACCCTTCAAATTTTTTGTCTATACTAGAAATTACTTAGAAATAATTTATATGGCAAAACAACGTTTGCCGGGTCAGCTAGTGATTTATAAAATATAAATAAGCTGGGTTTTTTTATTTAACAAATTAAACACTTTTTTGTTACGTAATCAATAGATTATGGCCATATATTGAGTTGAACTGGCGTATGACGTCACATCTTTGTACATTGTCTACATAGTTGTGAAGTAGCGAGCCCATTCTCCTCAACTTTAATGCCTGTTATCTACGCCACTCCTTGTTAAATAGATCCAAAAAATACGTACCCATCTAATATTTTCAATTAGCTCACTGACAGAGTAAAAAGTATTTCTTTTTTTTTTATATCCGTATCCCCTATTGTACGGAACTATCGGTGTGCTAACCCGTTTCGTACTTGGCCGGTTTTGTATTGTTTAATTTAGAAAATTAGTCTTGAAATACATTCGATTATGCCAGAGAAAATAAAAATACTGACGCTACATAATTTACGTTTACCTTTAGAATATTATATTCAATACCAATCTTTGATCCGCAGAACGGTAATATTTTTTTTGTTACTTCAAAAGACTGTAAGATGAAAGGTTACTTGATAACAGAGGTTTTGTTAGATATTGTTATATTATATATATTTTTTTATCTCTCCTTTAGCCTATTATCAACATTTGGATTATACCTATAGATTCCGCTTTTTTTCGTAGAACGCGTACAATAAAATCATGATTTTTCGAGTTGATATTTGGATTTAAATCTCTGGATGCTTCATCGTCGAACGCAACGCTGTTACCTATTAGACTTATTAGCTTCTCTATTTATTAACGTCGTTTTGAATTCATTTAAATCACCATCATCAGTGTGTTAATGTCACTACTGCGGTGACTCAGGCCTTCCCTATAGATGTCATTGAATAGGGAGGATGGGTCATGGACCAAACGCGGATCCAGTGCGGATTTGTGGGTATTAACGACTGCAGATGCAGTCGGGCCTTCTGAAGTACGAGAGTGCGAGATTTAATAAACTTTTGGTTGACCGGCCATTTGCCACTGCACCATCAAGTTCCTTAGGGAATTCAAATAGCTCCATTGAATCTTCTTTCGAAGAAAGTTTTATTTGATCGAACCTCTATGACGTGACAGCGCTGCATTTGAAGGCGTTTTCGAGACTGTTATCGGCATTTTACAGGATATTAATATAATTATGGTGTGTTATAATGTTCAAAAACTTCTAATTTTTACTATTCTTGCATGATTCGAACGAAACGTCTGAGTTTGACACAATTATGTAAGCGTAATCCGAATTAAAGCTCTGCTCACGTACTATGAAAGTTTAGCCAAGACACCGTTCTGTAGGTTCCTCCTGATTCCATATTAAATAAAACAATTATTATTTCGAAAAAAGTTTTAACTCTGTGTAAAAACAGTTTTTATAAATACATAATTCTGTTTCAGCGCCTTTTTACAGCACACAAATTTGTAGTATCTTAACTAAATTATATCACCTACGATATATTATGATCATTCTGTAAGAAAATCAGCCCTGAACGCATACAGTTTCAATTAATAAAAACTTTATTACCTCTTGAAGTATAATTTATTTGATTGAATCTCTATTCTGTGATAGTCTATGAGATCCAAGGTGATTTTATTAGAGAACTAGCTGTGCCCGCGACTTCGTCTGCGTAGGAAGTATTTTGGTAGAATTATTTTTTTCCTATGAATGCAGACGAATCGAATAAGATCAATGGGCCATAACCCACTACGCGGGCTTAATGCGTATCGATGGGTGTTAACGTTGCTGATGCAGCCAGGACTAACGCCTTAACGTGCATTATGCCAAAGTTATGCACAGTGCTCAAGATAATAATGTTTTGGTCACCCATCCTGTAAACGGTCCTTACGAATGTTATTTTTCTGTGCTTTTCTCGTTTCTCGCGCTCTGGTTGTTGCTTGTGTCTGAGCATTTTATTCGTACCTTTAAACGGTCCTTCTTTTGTTTCGATCTAATTAAATTATTATTATTTGTCTAGTTGTATGCACAATCGGTTATTTATTGTTCTATTTTTCATGTAATGCCAGTTTGCCTGGAAGAAATCGCCGGCTAGCGATGATTTTGTCGTTTGTACTTATTTATGTAAAATAAGTATTCATGTATGTTCTTGTTGTGCAGTATTTACTTACTTATTTAACTGCAATTTAAACCGAAAGTGCTAACCCACTACGTTATCGGACCCCTTATGCCTAAGCTATACTAATATTATAAAGAGGAAAGATTTGGTTGTTTGTTTGTTTGCATCGAATTTGCTCCAATACTACTGGACCGATAGTTGCAGAGCGATTCCGACCTACGGGAAGCTACATCAGACGCAGATGTCATAAGCTATAATTTTGCGGCAAAGTTGTGGGAAAATAGCTAGTTCATTATACCCTGTGAAAACTTATCTGCGGTACGCCTGTGGAGTATGAAGTCAACACGGGTTGGCGATAATCGAGTCTACTTTCTCGATCTCTATTATGCAAACTGCGAGCTCTTTAAGAGACCAAGCGCATTTCCCTATCAAAAGAAGTTTAATACTCATACCATACTGCATGTATGTAAATGCTTCAGATTCAACTTTTTAGTGCATAAGCCTCGCGATGGGCAGTTAAATACGCTTCGCGTTTTTCAAGTGTCTCCCGAGACCGAGCGCTTTCTGTCTGATCTCTTTCTTTGTCTTTAAAAGTCGGTCAGTACATGTCTGACGGAAGATGCGTGGAGTTTTATTTATTGATATAAAAAAAATATATATACATATTTTAATTTCGACTTTCCACACTCGAAGGAAATCGTCTACTAACATACTTCCGTGAGGTGCTTAACTGAGCTTCTGTCAGATTTGAATGGCCCTCATCATCATCATCATCAGCCCTTTTACGTCACCAACTGCAGGAGCTCAGGCCTTCCTTATGGATGGTTAAAGAGGATGGGCCACGACCCTCCATGCTGGCCCAATGTGGATTGGAGGATATTAACGACTGCAAATACAACCGGGACCAATCGCTTTACGTGCTTTCCGAAGCTTGGAGTTGCTTGAGATAATATTTTTTGGTCATCCATCCTGTGCCTGACCTTTGCGAAAGTTGCTTAACAATTAAAATCGCGGGCCATGGCGCTTATTCACTACGCCACCGAGCTACTCTGAACCGACCCACAGACTCGCGTAATATTATATGAGTGTTGTGACCTATGATTTAAGCAGTTTCCAGCGAAGACTGAAAATACCAACTTTGAAGTACGTCTCTACAGCAATTTATATGTTAAAAAACATAAAGAGTATTAACATAAAAAATAGTAATAAGAGAGAAAATATATATATAACTCGAGTTGTCTTTACGTCCTTAACTTCAGTTGACGTGAATCTAAGTTTTTTAACGTCGTGGAAAAACTTCTGACATTGTCTCTGTTAGGTGCCAGGTGGCAAGCAACAGGGGGAGTAGGATTCTCCTCCGTGAACCTGACAGTGAGCTGCCCGGTGGGTTCCCAGAGGCCTACCCACCAAAACCCGTACTCTACACCTTCTCATTGGAAATGAAAATCGGCAAGCTTTGGCCGAGTCACCAGGACACTCAAGTATTGGACCCTTGCAGATGGAAAATTGGAGAGGCTCGGGTAAATCGTGTGCCTCTCCCAGACAGACGAAACTGTGCAATGCGGGAGTGCCAATCACCTCCGCTGGCCCCGGCAACGACGTGAACCTAATCTGATAAAAATATGCGTTCACCGTAAACTACTCGAGGCTTAATTGCATCATCGGAAGGCTCTTTCCGCTTGTTCTCCTACTCGCGTGATCGTATACCACATGTCCATTATAAGCTGAACCCTATTTAATACGATTGGCCATATATAAATGAGGTCAACTTACTTCGGAGTGTCAAAATTTTGGGATCTTATTTTTTTATTTGTCATCATACAAATTATCATTTTATAGACAATATTAATTCGTAGTTCGGTGGCTCTACGGATATGCGCCGCTGCGCACGATCGCTATTGCTAAGCAATTTTAGCAAGAGTTGTTCACGGGATGGGTGACCAAAAATTATTAAACAAATGCCTGAGGCCCTGCAATTTGGCTGTGAAAGAGTTAATGATGATGATCAATATATCAAAGACGAAAATTTAATAAAACGGTAAATATTTCATAGCAATTTTGGCGACCACGTCACTTGAAATTGACATAACTTTTGTATTTGTGAACCAATTGAAATAAATCTTACACTAAATGTTAATGGAAGAATGCCGCAATATAATAGTGAAAACTGCATTTAAATCGATTCAGCCGTTTCTGAGATTATCGTGCACAAACGCACAGACAAACAGACAAACCAACAAACAGACAAACAGACAAACAGATAAACAGACAAACAGACAAACAGACGAAAAATTAAAAAATCATTGTTTTGTGTTCTATTACTCTTATAAATGTCCCTCATAACAGTTTTTTTCATATATCTTCAATGTACAGACATCGATGGGTTACGTTTTTATTATAGTATAGATAGCATAGATATATCTGTTAATTCAGTTATCAGCTTTACTTAAAGGGTAAGCTTTACTCAAAAGGTATTATTGTGTATTCTGTGTATTTCCCACGTGGTTTGGCTGATGTATACTGAAAGTTATCACTATGTGCATCCGTTTTTACTGATACTGGCATTTCATAGACTTTTACGGTGCTGTATCATCTACACTATCCTCTTTGCTTGCATTCTGCATATACAAACTTTTTATGTTAGTGTTCTAAAATAAAATATTGTGCTGTTTTATTCTTAATTTAAAATTATTCCGCCATTCTTGATTCCATAATTTCAGTTGATATCATGTTGTATATTCTGAGGCACATTGCTAGACAACTTTTATTATATTCCGATGTTTTGTGTATATATTATATATAACTAATTTATATTTATCTCTTCGCACTCTGGAGCTATGAACAGCAGACGCCTCTGTAAAGAGGTTTTTATTTTGATATACAAAATTATACACTTCGTATATGTAGAACTACAAACTTATTCAGCCGGGACTTTAACGTGCCTTCTGAAGCACGGAATAGCCCGGGATAACAATTTTGGGTAACCTATCCCGCGACCAACCCTTGCGAAAGTTGCTTATCAATTTATTGACCGCGGGCCGCGGCGCTACCGAGTCACTCATTAATATTATAGAGTACATAGAAATGAATCTTATCTATGTATTGTCAGTTATCGTCATTAAACTAGAGGGTAGTACATCACCAAATCATGGTATCCACCATCTCCGGTTCCGACGGTCTATGCTGTAATACATCACCATGGAATGACTTCCGGGTACAATATAGCTGAAATACTGCCAGATTAGGCAAATAACGCAGTGGGGGATGAGTATTACGTGTAATGTTTCCTAAAATTTTACGCACTATTATGGATATAATAGTCTACTGGGTATATTAAGATCTCTTAACGGTGCAACTTTATATTGTAATGGGTAAAAGAGATAGAAATAATGTCGATTTTTTTCTTTACTTTACCCGTAATCAAAAGGTACTAAATATTATAAAAAGGAAAGATTTGACTATTTAATTTAATTGAACAAGCTCTACAACTACTTCTCCGTGTTTAAAAATTCTTCTATTTACAGGAAGCTACATAATATGCAGGTGAAATAAGCTATAATTTACGCGGGTGAAGTTGCAGAAACAGCTAGTTTATAATATAACGTAATACTAATGATATCATGGCATATGTGTAAAAATATCGATTTAGGGATATGCAGAATTCTTCGTCGAATTTTCTTAATTAGATAAGAAACGAGTCTCACTTTTGAGACTCGTTTCTTATCTAATTAAGAATTTTGAGTGAGAGTTCGGTCACTCTATCCAGCTCGAGCCCGATGGCGTAGTGGTTAGCGAGATCGATGCAAGAAGTGGAATTAAAACAACTTTCGTAAATGCCAGTTTTAGGATGGGTGACTAAAAATTTACTATCTCGAGCTCCTTGTGTTTTTAAAGGCGTAGCATTGATCCTGGATGCGTTGGTGTCGTCGATACACCAAATCGCACTGTAGTCGAGTGCTGACTCATGTTCCATTTTCCCTATTCGACAGCTGCTCCAACCACGCATTGTTTGATAGAATTTATATTAATTTTAATTTTATAATAATTTTATAAATGTGTGGTCCTGTATTATACATAGAAACTTTCCTATCTATTAAATCCGCATAAATATCCATTGCGTAGTTTTAAATATGTAAGCATATATATATGTACTGACAGACTGAAAGCTACTTTTATATTATATATTGATATGGAATAGCGTTTTTTTTTTTAGGAAAATAAAAGTAAAAAACCTGAAATCATAACTCATCAGAGAATTTTGGTAATTCTTAATATATACTAGTAAAATATCTTCGTTACGTATGACCCGATGGTTCACAAGTAGATAATAAAATATTTACTACCCAGGTCACTGTATGTACTCTCAGTTTTATGATTCGGTCATAATAAGTTCTCACAAAAGAAAAACTCAGTTCCAGTTTCATAACGATCCTATTTTTCATGGTGATAACACTCGTAAGGGTTCGACTTTAATGATAGTAACCTATTTTGTAAGATCAATAAAAATAAGCAGCTATAACATAGAGGTATTCCACAAGAGTAGGAAAGTATACGGTCGTAATAATAATACGTGGCTAAGATCAAGAAAGAGAGGGAAGATCGTGGAAAGCTATCAGTTGTGTGCACCACATGAGTTCGATAAACGAAAGTTTTTTTTTAATAAATTAAATTAATAACAAAATGATTAAGTTTTAATTACTTTCCACAGTAAATGATTTCATTAATCTAATCACATTTCGTTTACATCTTGTCACCACCCTTGTCACACCTTTATTTGCCAAAGTATATTATTATCTGCTTTACAATACCAAAGTGCAGTTCCGCTAGGTATTCCTTGCTTCAATCATTTCATTGTACTATAAAATTACATATTGATATATTTTGAATGAAAACATAGAAACATCAAAATTTTTAGGCATTTTGGATTGAGAATATATATTTATTACAAAATTAAATTAAAAAGAGATTATTTGTAAATCCACACATTGCTAAGTTATATTTTTATTCTTTTTCCATTTTCAAAACTTCAAGCTAAAAACATTTTTAACTTACTATCTTGTCGTTAAATATAAATAATCTTCCAAAGAATATATAGACAACAGAAACGTTCCACAATTTGGATACTTGCATTTCACACACGTATTCGTAATAAATTAAGTGATCCATAAGACCGCTGACACATTTACATCGGCACTGTGTAATGGATGCATATAATAACAGTTCACTTATCCGAGAATAGTAATATAATAGGTTTATGCTAAAACTATAGAAATAGAAAATCATTTTATAGTTTTATGCGTTTTAGAGATGCATATAAATTTAGAACTATTGCTTCGATTTCCAATTTTGATGTTATGTTTTCAAAGAAAAAAAAAAAACATTCCTGTTTGTATTTTAAACACCTGAACGTGGTTTATAAGCATAAATCCAAGATTGAATGTTACATTACAAGTTACAATCTTTAATGAACTTTCATCTTCTTTGTTACTATTATTTAAATAAAATATACTTTATATATACTTGAATTCACGTTTCTTATTTCGAAATAATGTTGCCAATGCTAATATTTTTTTATATACATAAATAATTTTTATCATTAAATAACATCACATATATTGTTTAAATTCCATAACAAGTAGCCTATGCCCTTATACCTATTATGGAGTATTATAATAATAATACTCCTATTGATATTCAATTTTGTTTTGTATTTTTATACAAAAATGGAATCAATAGAATTTCTTCGCTAAATTTTGGATACATGATTTAATTCGAATTAGAAAAAGGACTTTTCTATATAGTATCGAGTGTGTGTATGTTCGTTGTTTCCGATTACCATAGTAAAAGTTTGCTTGTTTTGCATTCTGAACAATATACTATTACAATATACAATATACTACCTATTTCTATTTATGTTTCAAGCTCTAAATTATACATTATCTAAGCTACACACTGGCGTAGCTGGGTAATCTAGGGCCCTGGGGCAAATAAAAAAAATGGGCCCACTGCTATCAAAACTGGTAAGGTTTTTTGAAGTAAAATCATTAAATATACAAATACTTTAAAAATGTTAAGCAACTTTATCATCAGCTCTTTTTCGTGCATGGGCAGCTAATAAAACTGCGTTTAAATGATAAAAAATGGGAGAAATTTTCAAAAGTTGAGTTCGATTGAGATATTCTGGTAAAGATTCGAGGGCCCCCTGAGCTTGAGGGCCCCGGGGCACTGCCCCGCCTAGCCCCTTGGTAGCAACGCCACTGAAGCTACAGTATAACAAACACGGCAATAAATTATTACATTCACTTATGAAATTTACAATGAAAACTCAAAATTAAATTTACTTCATTGACCATTTGAATAATTCTGTGATATAAAACAAGACCAATTCTAAGAAACAATTTCAATTTAATTCAATGTTGTGTCGTACAATAATACATTGAAACTTGACAATTCCCCTTAAACGATAGTCGTTCTGATTGCTACTATGCAAGTGACATGACAATAGAATCGTGATCAAATTGTTTACTGTGAACCTTAAGACACATGCATTACAATTACGAGCTTGATCCCTCAGGAACTGAGTATAGTTTCGAGCTACAAGATTACGAATCAAAGCCGGGTAGCAAATACTTCGGTACATCTAATGAAATAATGAATGAATCTTGATGTCGATCATGGCTTCAAATAGTATCTAGTAAGTTAATTTACTAGAAAGTTGTCGTAAGAAGATACATTTTATAAGTCTAACACGAGCAAGAGTGACTCTTGCTCATGTGAGACCATTTCTTTCAAATTAAAAGAACTTTTTTCAGGTCTATTGAACATCGAGTGAGTAGTAATTGCTTTAAGGCATATAAATTTCGGTAGCTCGGTGGCGTTCGGTGACGCTCAATAGCTCGGTGGCGTAGTGGATAAACGCCGCGGCCGATTGTAGCCGTTAAGCAACTTTCGCAAGGGTCGGTCACGGGATGGGTGACCAAAAATTATTATCTCGAGCTACTCCGTGCTTCGGAAGGCACGTTAAGGCGTTGGTCCCGGCTGCATTTGCAGTCGTTAATATCCTCCAATCCGCATTGGGCCAGCGTGGAGGGTCATGGCCCATCCTCCTTAACCATCCATAAGGAAGGCCTGAGCCCCTGCAGTGGGGACGTAAAAGGGTTGGTGATTGATTGATTTATATAAATTTCAGCACATATTGTTGAATATATAATATATCCGCCTCTTATTTATATGTGATAAATAATTTTTCATTAAGAATATTTTTCAGTGTAGCAATGCAAATTAGATCAAATATAATAATTAGAAGAAATTGTCATCTTTATCGAAAGTTTTAAAATTTGTAAAATTTGTTTGTTTTAATATTTGTAAATGTTTAAATATTTCTTTCGGCTGTTTGGGTGGATTTCCTGAACATTGATGATAATACGCTCGGTAGTATCGAAAAAGTAACAAGTGCTTGAAGAATTCGTCAGTCCTTTTATGTTCTGGGTAGCTCAGTGGTTGGAGCAGTCGTCCGGATTGCGAAAGGTCATGGGTTCGTGTCTCATCTCAGAGTGCCATGGACAAAGTGGATTTTTAAGCATTTTTTATTAAGAATATATAAATAAGTCTTGCGTATTATTATTATTCTTTTATTGTTTACGATCTACGCACTATTTTTAATAATTGAATTATTCCTTGACATATAATATAAATGTTTTTAAATAAACAGTCATCATAAGTACACATGATTGTGCCGCCCGAAATACCTACGATGATAAATGTCAGAAAAAGTATTTATTATTGTATAAGGCAAATGGGTCAGGCTCATGCCGCCTAGTCTGACAGAATATTTCTCTAATGTTTGCTTTAATATACTGTTTTCAAAAGTTCAACGCTTATTTAGAATTTTTAAAGGGCCAATCAAAATATGTAGGAAGCCAGAGAACTCCACATGAAAGAGGTAACCCAATTACGTTGCTGCGCAAAATACTTTTAGGAATACTTTTCCTGTTCACATATACAATATAATTTCACTGAATTGACTGATATATTGTACAGGGTAATACACAAACATCTTTTTTAATAGTCGCTTTTCGTTTCATACTATATATTTTCTTACAATACTTTTTCCACATTGGGTATCCGCCGAACGATCCTCACGTAATGTAGGCACGCAGCGGCGAAGTTTAACACCAGTACGTCACTGGCAAATTGTTTAGCAAACTATCGCTTCAATAACGGAATACGGAATAGCTGCCGGATGGTGTAAGTTACAAGCATTTGGACCCCAGCATGGGTAATATCCAATGTTGTATTAAAAAGTTTAGATGGGTTCACAACGTTGACGACATAAAATCAAAGGAATTGTCTCAGTTTCACTTTAGTTACGTTTCAGAAAGCGTTGTGGCTAATGATATTTTCACTCGTATATTTTCTGTTAAAAGTTGTAGAAAAAAAGTTTAAACAATGCACAAATAACACATTGACAATAACAAAAGCAAAAAAGATATAATTTCAAGTGTAAGTATTGTAATTACTCTTTTTTTATTTTCATAAAAATAATAAAACGTCATTAAATGCGGCCATTTTTTCGTGCATCGTGTTCTATGAGTATGCAGCAGTTGACATGTAAGCTATGCAAGTATGTTCATCTCGTTCTAACAAGAGGTATGTTACAGATTCTGATAGGGAGATAACTATTTATGATTTCTACGCGGCTTTTGTGGTTATATTTATTATAATGTTACGCTACCACAATAAAATTTACGCTGTTTTAAAACGAAGATAAGTACGGGTATGACGTGTCTAAGAAATTGTTTATTTCATATTTGTTAAGGTAATCGCATTTATAGTCTAAATTTTACAACCAAAACTGATTTCTCTGTTTTCGATTGAGTTAAAATCAATGCATATACACATAGCATATGTGACAATGCAATATAAATATTGAGTTGAAGACATTCCATCATCAGACCAGCAGATTTATTCACTAACTTAATCATAAATCGTAATCACCGAAAAAAGTGAGTAACTCCAATGTATCAAAATAATTTATTCGTACTTTCTATATATGGTACGCAATTTTGAAATGCCAATATTGAAATACAAAAAAAAAACCGCTCGATGACCACTTGCCAACAGAGCTTTGTGAACAATTAATTCAGTGTTTCTCGGAAGTTGCCAGAGTTGCAAAATAAGGGGGCAGGATAGGTCATGGGACCTCTGTAATTATACGAAGCAACCGCACAGAGATTGGGTTCGTTTAATTTGTCTTGTCAAGGGCTTTGGTGCGTGATCATATCCAGGAACTGAATGATGTTCACGGGTACTTTATTGTTAAGTAACTTAAACACGTCGAGTTTGGCTCGTTTGATTTTTCTATATAAGATATTTGGTCGAAGAAATCATCCAACAAAACTAATTGATGTCCATAAAATGAAAATGTCTATATTCTTTGATAATTCCGCATATTATGCTTAAAGCATTGTATCATTTACACTCCAAACGTTTTAAATTCTACGTTGCAAAAACAATTCATAATAGATTGCGGCAATTTGACATTCTGTAATAAGCTGTGCTGCTGTGTGCACATTTTCCATACTTGTCAAATCTTTTATTTATTAGAATAAATGGTCGATGAGTAGGTGTCAGTAAAGAATTTGGATTATTAATAATAAATAATCCGATTTGTAGATGTGTAAACCCAAGACATTTTATTAATTATCTCTGTGGTGTAAAAAATATCTATTATTTTCAAAGTGTATGTATACTTTGATATTATGACCATAGGGATACCATGTTTTCAGATGAAAGTATTGTTATTTTACTTAGATTTTGACAAACAAACGTATAGCCATTTCCATGTATCATACCACTGGTCAAAATACGTCAACAGGATAATAAGCACGTATAACTACAAGGATATAAAGACGCAATACTGACTGGAAGTGGTGTGACTCGAATATTCCAAGTGCTCTCGAAGAGATAAATAATATATAAAAAAATGATATATAAAAAAAGGTTTTTTGCTTGGAAAAAACTTTTTTATATTTTTTATATTAGCTATATGTTTTGCAAGTTTCTCTAAATACCCGGTTTCTTTATAACCCGTGCCGGTTTAAAATAACCCACCATTTACCTACCACCAACGCTTATCCTACGCCTATCTTATTTAAACAGGTTTTTATTTTTTTTTGTCCTACCTACTTAATAATTATATAATATATCGGAATAATTATATTTATATAAATTAGGTTATTAGGAATGGAATACTTATGAAGATATAGGGACATGTCGTAGTAATCTGCTAAATATGACTATTCGAATTTACACTTATTAAAGGCAAAAGAACTCAGAGATCTTAATAGAAATATTCAAAGATATTTTTTTCTTCTAAAAAATGAAACATTCTTTCTTTCCACATAACATTTTTTGTTTTTATATCAATGTATTATCATATCTAGTGGAAAAACTAATTCTTTTCAGCATGGGCAGCGTGCGGAAACAATGCCGCATCATTTCACGTCGTCGGCGCACAAATATATGTAGTCTTGGGACAGACTGATAAATAACTCACCAAATTACTATTTGTATGCATTGTTATCCTACGTTGTTGACTACTTTATTTTTTTATTTTTTTCTGTCGATCAATTCATTTATTTATTGAATTTCACATCGATAGTCATCGAATGAAAAGTACAGAACTACATTAAATCTCTTAAGTGCAAAGAAAATTAGATTTATCTATTTTTTTATTTATCAAGCCTAAAGTTTCTTTTTGTCACTGTAGGGGGAATCCGGGAGACTTGCCCAGATGGGAGAGTTGAACCACTTCTCAAAATTCAACGTAAATTGCAAGCTAATGAAACATTAACACAGTCGTAGATCATGTATCGAAGACCAATAATGTATGTGTCACTATTGCACAAAATGCCTGGTTTGTAATGCTTTTAAGTTGCGTAAAGTGTTTTGGTCACTACAAAATAAATTTTAAATAATTCGTAGTTTTGAGATACTGGCCGTGTTTGTCGATGTAAGTATTGTGTATTATTTTTATCGTGTTTCCTGATTATTCTAGTATGTTAATTTTTTTAACAGTAATTGAATACCTTTTCTGCAATGAAAATTTTATGTCGAAGTGATGTATGAGGGAGAGTTGAACCACTGTTCTTGTTGAAGACATCAGTGGTTAATTATACCATCTGTGGTGATGATTCTTCTGCCATAATACTACTTGCACTCAATTCAATATTATAAATGTTAATAAAACAGGTGAACAGAAGGCAAATAACATTTAGAATAGTTTTTATAATTTTTGAGAATAACGATAAGTATCAATTCCAAAAATAAAAATATGAAAGCAAAACTACGCAAAAGACTCTAATAGAAAGATGATACTAAAAAAATAAACAGAAATTACTAAAACCCCTGATAATGAGTTTCCTCAGACTTTTGATCATATGTCCCTCATAGTGGGGAGAGTTGATCAATTTCCCATTTTTACTTCAAATCGGCTTAGCAATTTACAGTATTGAAATATTTAAAAAGTAATGATGCAAAAACAAGTCTATATAAATTACACATGAATTAAAATTATAATCTAGTCTCTTCGACAAATCTATACGAAGATATGATAATTCAAGTAAAAGGAGATTCAACTCTCCGGACTTCCCCTACATTAATCTTTTCATTTTCAAAAGAGGTGGTATGCCACTTTTTGTAACACGTTAGGCTTCCCTAGATTATTAAAAAATATCTGAGCCGCTTATATATTTTTGCATTAATATTCTTAATAAAAAATATCAATAATTTAGTTTTTTAATGCAATCAACCTATTCCTTTCCTATCGGAATGGTATGAGGAGAACAAGCCATAATGCAAGTGCGAGATTGGTATTATTATATGATGGATGGATAGAAAGATAATTCATTTAATCATATCACTTAAATTAGCACAGATGTATTATATATTCTTTACTACAAAAATAAAATCCCCTTTAACGTATTCTCCGCCGCAGCGATGCAAAAGAGGAAAAGCTCAACGATTTCTTTGCCTGAGCAAAGAGCAATCGCTGATCACTTTAATATGTTAGTCTTAAATAAAATTGTTTCTTATTATCAAATATTACAAGTATTAGCCTACAATGATTATCAGTAAATTCCCAGAGTTTGTAGAAAAATAAAACCAGTATAACCTCTTCGTATTATTTCATCCGTATTCTTCCAAAACTGGAAAAATTTGCCAAACTCCTAAAAAGGTCCGGCAGAAGTGTATTTATTATTGCATAAACCTTTTCAATCCATACACAATTCACTTCAGTCCGTTCGCCGGGGTAGCGATTTCTTTAGCAAGGCCTAGAATGATTTCTTAAACGTAAAAAATATTAGAGTCACCGTCCCGCAACACGCATAAAAATGAGGACATTCAAAAGCATTCGAAAAAAGGTCGTTTAAACGCCCAATAAAATACTTTTGTCCGCAAAGAGTAATGTTGGTGCTATTTTAACGAAATAGCCTCTATATACTGGCGATGGAGACACAATAGGAAACAATTGTCCAGTAATTTATGATCCCGCAACGGAGCCGTATATACGGCCCGCGGCACTGGCCTATTTGCATGTATCATTTTCTGTTGGTATCATCAATGTTTTTTGCCGCTTATTCTATAGAATATCGATGTAAACAATCTTTGTTTGTTTTTTTATCAAATCAGATTTGACTTATAACCAGTAACACAAACAATTGATGACGACTTTAAGTTCAATTATGTTCCAAATTTGAAAATCTGTATTAGCGATGTCTTTTTTAAACTTATGACATTTATACCACTTAACTCATGGCTGGTTTACAATTAGAATTAAACTTTAACTTGCTACTTGTTTGTGTGTTTCATCATCATCATTATCATCAGCCCTTTTACGTCCCTACTGCAGGGGCTAAGGCCTTGCTTAAGGATGGTTAAGAACAAAAATAAGGTCTTAAATTTCTATTAAATCAAAAGTACTGTAAACCAAGATGGTTCAGGAGATTGGATTATGGCGGGCAGCAGCGTTTATCCACTACGCTACTTTTTTAACTATCACTACTTAGTATAAAACAAAGTCACTTTCTCTGTCCCTATATCCATATGAATGCTTAAATATTTAAAACCACGCAACGGATTTTGATTCGTTTTTTTTTTCATAGATAGGGTAATTCAAAACGAAGATTTTTATGTATAATACAAATAACTAATTACTTTTAATAAATACTACGTTTTTATTATCCCAGATATTAAAATTTTATATTTATATTTACAGATCTACAACTTGCGCGCCATTTTTCATATTCACGTGTTACATTGTGCATCATAGAAATATATATTTTCAACAAACTCCAAATACAACAATACGCAGTACACAATGCTACTATTATTCGGAATGTTTTCGTACTATTTTCCGCTGTATTCCCTGTTTGTATCGGTAGGTTTCATATTTGTTATTTCCTAGTTTTATTTCATGGCATCCTAGTAGTTTCTATCACTCATGAGAGAGTTTTTAATAAAAATTACATTGCTCTAAGCACTCGATGGCGAAAATAATATTCGCTGAGAAAACTTATATAACGTGTGTGTTTTGGTTGATTGTCCGGTTCTATATCATTTATTTTTAATGACACAGAATAGGACAGAGCAAGATGAATTTGACGTATATCGAAAACTAGTTTTCAGAATAGAACCCCTAATAGGGATGATGACTAATTTTTGTTTGTTTGTCCATCAGATAAAGTGTTTAAAGATATTAAACACGTATTTTTTTCGTAATCATAAAATTACGGCGTAATAATTAGTTGAAATTTCGCATGACGTCACGTTAGAGTACGTTTTCTACTCAACTGTGACGTAGCGAGCCCCCACTCCGCAACTTTAATGCCTGTTATCAAAGCTACTTCTTGTTAAATTGAAGTAAAATAAAATACGTATCTAATATTTTTCTATTATCTGACTGACAGACTAAATAGAATTGCATTTTTTTACTCAGTCATCATCCCTATTATACAGTAAATAGGTTTTAAGTTTTTTCAGATCTTAAGATAAGTGAGTTGTATAAGAATTGTATTTATAAATAAATGATAAATATTAGACAATGTCACATACACCTCACAATCCCCAGATGAGTAACTTAAGCCCTTGTATTATGGACTATATGAGACAATATTGAAAAGTCAATTTTCACCTACCCAAGACCTTTAGCAATGTGGCCGACTGCTCTAACGACTGAGCTACCCAGGAGGCCTACTCGCTTTCTCGAAAACGAAATTTCGTTTACGAACGAAATTAAAACGAAATTCGCATGGAACGCTACTCTTTATCATTTTCGTATACACAAACGAATGTTCGTTTCCAAAGACAATTTTCGTGATCGATTGGAGTGAATGGCGTTATTGGATTTCTTATAATGTCAAATTCCGGTTTTTACCGTAACTTGAAATATATAATATTAAACAATACATATATTTCTTTTAAATAAAATTTTAGTGGCTAAACATTGTTTAAACATAAAATATTATAATAATATAACGAAAAACTTCAAATCAAATCAAATCAAATCAAATCAATCTTTATTGTTGATCACAGGTTATATAAAGATATTGGATGCAAGGACTGAATAGTTACACCGTGATCTGCCTAAAAGGCATACAATATTAGTAGGTTAGTAATTGTCAACTAATCTAATCAATAACATGTTATGTCAAAAAAAATCAATTAATTCATTAAGTATTTATACATTTACAAAGTACTGTCAGCTAGATACTCGTTTACACTATAATATGCTTTAGCTACTAACAATTTACAAAGTTTTCTTTTAAAAACATTACAATTATCCAGATTACGTATTGTTTTTGGAATTTTATTAAAAATTTTTGGAGCCATACAAAATATACTTTTGTTCAACAGTGCTGTCTTAGAGGGTATTGTACACAATTTGTCTCGATGACGCAATCTCGTCTTATTTTCAAACAGTTGTTGATTCTGTTTGACAAAAATACCAACTTCGAATATATAGATTGATGGCAGGGTCATAATATTTAGTTTAATAAAATATGGCCTACAGGTATCCGTACTCTGTAAGTGACACATGCTCCTAACACATTTTTTCTGGGCTCTAAAGGCAGTTACAGAATCAGTCGAATATCCCCAAAATATAATGCCGTATCGAACAGTAGAAACTACGTACGCGTGATAAGCTGTAAGGACCGTGCACTGATTCGCGATCCTACTAAGTTTGTACAGTGCACAAGAATACTGGGACAACTTTTTGCAAACATGTTCAGTGTGTGTTTTCCAAGTCATCCTTTTATCAATATACAAACCCAGAAATTTTGCAACATCTGATTCTTTTATTTGTGTACCAGCATAGTTAATGTTTAAGTCAAAGAGTTTGTTAGTCCTTTGTCGGAAATTCATAAATTGAGTTTTTTCTAGATTTATTTTAAGATCGTTATAATTTAACCACTGAATAATTAACTTTAATGTCATATTTATTTCATTTTCATGATCACCTACATCACTATTACCTATGAACAGAAGAGTACTATCATCTGCAAACAAAGTCATGTCATGATTAGTTATATTGGGCATGTCGTTAATATATATCAAAAATAATAGGGGTCCCAGCACACTGCCTTGAGGCACGCCAAAGGGATAATTATATCTGATTTTAGATGAATATACAACTTCTGTTCTAGTCCTTTGACAGATTTTTTTAAGTTGTGTTTTTTGTCGTCGATTAGATAAATATGACTCTATTAGTTTGTGTATATTACCGCGGATTCCATATTGATATAACTTAGATAATAAGATCCTATGATTAACGTGATCAAAAGCTTTGCTCATATCCATGAAGAGCGCTGTCGCACGAACTCTGGCATCCATACTCTTCGTTACTTTTTGCAAAAAATTGAATATCGCCATATTTATAGTTTTACTCTTCCTGAATCCCATTTGTTGGTTTGCTAATATGTTATGTGATTCAAGAAAATTATAGATAGCTCCATAAATTACCTTTTCCAATATTTTAGAAAAAATGGGTAACAAAGCTATCGGGCCTATAAGAATTCATTTCTTCCTCACTATGCTTTTTGAAAATTGGTTTAATTGTTGATATTTTAAGTCTATCAGGAAATATTCCCTGTTCTATACATAAATTTGTTATGTAACTAATTACAGGAGCAATAATTTCTGCCACTTCTTTCACAACTTTTGTTATTATGCCATCATAGCCCGCACTATTTGAATTATTCAGTTTTGTTATTATTTTTAAAATTTCACTAGAATTTGTAGGGTTAATAAACACAGAATTGCATTGATTTTTAATAGTTTTGCATGTCCACTTTTTGTTTTGATTGGAATCATCTTTAATTTGGTCAATAAAATAGTCATTAAAAGCAGATACGATTGTTTTAGGATCATTTATTATTTTATTATTTATTCTTATCTTAGATATTTCGTCACAGGGGAGGTGTTTTCTCTTGTTGTTTATGACTTGCCAAGTCGCTTTAGATTTATTTTTAGATGATGTAATTAAGTGGTTGTTTTTTGCTTTTTGTGTTAGTTTAATTATGGTTCTAAGCCTCTTTGCGTATTGTTGGAAAATATCTTTATTGTTTGTGTTTTTGTTAGTTCTATATTTCCACAGTAAAATTCTTTTCTTTTTACAGCATGTTTTGATTCCTGGTGTTAACCATTTTGGGCGAGATATTAAATTTTGCCTGATTTTTAGTTTTGGAAAACATAAGTTGTAGAAAAGCAGGAATGTTTCATAAAACTCGTTAAAAGATTGATTTGCTTCTTTGGATTCGAAAACATTACTAAAACTAATTTGACTCAAGCAATTTTTAAATTTGGAACAATTTTCGCCAGAGTAATCAATTCTGTATCTAAACCAGTATGGAAATGTGCATGTATTTAAACTTAGTATATTAATGAATTTTATTTTTCGTTACAACTTATCAAGACACTATAAAGAACTCTTTTATCCACAGTATTAACCGACATATTTAAAAACAACCTTTCATTTATACGATGGCTATAATCAACGTATGGCAATCTTAAATATCCGTATAATACAAACGATTCTCATCCCGCCAAAAGTTTTACAAGTTTTCACCAAACTGTTCAGTGTTTACTAATATTTTATTTAATTATTGTGAGTTCCGAAATTTATCTTGACAATTCAGTAAAAAACTTTATAAGTAAGTATGAAACTAATATTTAGTTTTTCGGCACAAAAAAGGTTTTTAGTAATAAATTTACTTTTTATCAGTCATATTTTCAGGTATAATGGCATAGCCTATATGCCTCGTAAAATCTGTAATATTAATGACATAATTCTATAGGTAATTATTCACAATTCATACATAAAGCCAAAATAAACAATAAACTATTAGGTACTCACTGTCTCTTAATAAGATTCCTTTCATTTTGGTTTTGAGGGAATAATATATTTTCTTATAATGCCTATCTGGTGAATTGAGGACAGTCCTAACCTCCTAACACCGTGAAACTGTTTGTTGGGCCATAGGCCCATCCATGTTTTGAGATACGAATCCTTGGTAACTACCTCGGGCATAAAAATTCAACGCTGTAAGAATCATAAAAATATGAAATGCATAATGGTAGGCATGCAATTTTTTTTATCAAGAACTACGATAAAATATCTTCCAAGTTTAATTGTGGAGTCGATGGCATGAGATCTTGCCTGTGGACGCAGTAAAGGTATAATCTCTTGGCATAGTTCTTGAAATAATTCACAACTGAGTCTGTAAATACTTACAAACTCAGTATCGAGAATATTTTTTATATTAAGGCTATTTCGAAGCCACTGCCGATTTCTTCTACGGTCTAATCGTTCTTTATTGAGAGCTGACTCGATTTACCCCATTTCGAAAATAAAAAATTGCTAACGAAAATGAAAAGGTAACATTTTTTACTTCGTCAATTTGAGGTAAGAATTCCGAACAATTAGATGTCAAAGTCAAATGTTCGTTTTGTCATTTCGTGAAATAGAGTAGGTTTAGAAAATAAATATGTCAAACATTTTCGTTCGTTGAATATTCGGAACGAATGTAATTGTGGTAGGAAACGTCCGAAATTTCGAACGAAATTTCGTTTTTCGGTGAATTAGAGTAGGCTTCCAGGACCTAACAGGACTGACGAATCTTTCAAGCACTTGTTACTTTTACACTTTTTTACTTTTAAGGTCGTGGGTTCGAGTCCCATCTTTGAGTGGTTTTTTTTTAACAATTTTGTCACTAACAAGATTTCAGTATAGCATTGTGGATGCAATATTGATCAAATATGATAATTAAACAAATATTTCTTTCGACTCTTTGGGTGGATTGCCTGAAAATTGATGAAAATACGCTCTGTAGTGGTGAAAAAGTAACAAGTTCTTGAAAGATTCGTCAGTCCTGTTAGATCATGGATAGCTCAATGGTTAGAGCAGTCATGGATTCGAGTCCCATCTAAGACTATGAGTGTAAGTCACAAAGTGTATTTTATTCAATAAGAATATACAAAGTCCATTCTTTGATGACACTCTTCATTTAGAAATTTATAAAAAGATTTTATCAATAAATATACAAAATATGAGATGGTGAATATAAATTAACGTCTCGTTTGGAAATATCGAACGAAGTGACGCTAATTGCTAAGTTTTAACAATAGTTATTCTTGGCGTCCTCGCACATGTCTGCTCTGGTATTCCGCGACAATACCGAATACATTTAAAGCTTTAATTATTATGAATTTCGGGCGTACAGTGCTTTATTGTTAATATTAAAAATCGATACTTGAAGCCGTTTTTTATCAAGCATTTTTAACATTTGTAGTTCTCATATTTGAAAACAATCGATCATACGCTGTGATTCTAAAAAGGAATATAAAACGGCGTAAAAAAATTGAAAAGATAAAATGTATATTATTCATACCCAAATGAACACAAGTTACTGAATTAACAAAGTCAGTGTTATTTTTAACGAAGTTTCACAACATTAGCAAAACCCTTTCACGTACTTATCGATGTTCGAAGCCCCACAAATTGTTGTGCAAAAATTCCGACGAAAATATAATTTCTTCACTTCCCCCTCCAAAGTGCACAAGTTTCCTCACCAAAATACAATAATGGCGGATAATACATAACGCTTTATTATAATACTAAGCGAATCTGCGTATAACAACCAACAGCCAAGAAAATATTACCTCGAGTGGGCCAATATCTTATTTCGTTACCCGCCAAAAATAACTCGGGGAATTCTTCTGTCTTTTATTATTTCCCTCCTTTCTCCGATCAGGACCATTCAATTAGTTTCGTACATGCATATTTATAAGACCTTTCTGCCCTTTATGTTGTTCCGTTTTGCTAACGTGCATAATATGAGGAGATTTTCTTTTAAGGCCAGTGGAATTTTGGGGGAATTTACATGCATACATTATTCCATTATACCGATACGAGCAACTTTGACGAACTTCGTAGACAAGTCGCCTGTATAATTAGTTTTTTTTATACTGTACTTTATGTTACATTTTATCTATAAAATCTATATTAATCATATTAGTACTATTCGGAGTGTATGTTGGTTTTCCTGTTACTTAATTTTATATATGTTTTAATAGATACATTATATTGAAAAGAATGTTGCATTTAAGTTGCAAAGAAGTGTCTTATAGTATGATTTTTCTGTATAGTTCACACTTTATTGATAAACGTCACATTAAAAAAATACAGTATACAAATGCTGGATAATGTCTAAAAACATAATTAATTATTGAACTGACAACTTTGGATAATAAGATAAAAGAGTAGTGTTCTTGTTTATTTAAGAATAAACTTATGAACAAATGTTTATTCTTAAAAAAAAAAACTAGGTTCAGAATACGTAACACAGTAATAATATAGCAATTATTTTGTACCGTTTCGTTTAGATATAAACATTCCTTCCATGTATCTTAAAACTACTTTTTCTCATCATTAATTTAAATAAATCTATAGTCAAATAGTAATAGCCTTTTGCGTATCTATATAATTAAAGTTAGTTAAAATATGATATCATAATTGCTTGATTTACATGAAGCTTGACAGGAACAGCTTGTCAATTAGGCTAAAATTCTTATTGATTTTAAAGAACAAACGTTAGCCTTTTAATATGATAAAAATTATTTACCTCTTCAGCTTTTCGATAATGCAGCCCGAACTTTTTTCAACTTACAAGGAAAAATCCATAAAGGCGAAGTAATAAGTTTAGAAATTTGCAAAGTAGCTCGCTAATATTTATATAGGGCACGCTCAAATTCCCGCTCGTATAAAGGGTTTGGGCCATTGATCGGTTGGAATCTAGTGATAAATCACCGACATATAACGCCTTCAACATCGAGACGAAAGGCTGAAGACTTAACTGAGAAGCGATAGCGACATTCTTATACTTTGGAGTGTCAGAATGACATTTAAGTTTTTCGGAAAAACATTATAAAACCAAAAATATTTTCATTCTTAATTATAAAGGTTAAAAATATAAATATATATAAATTAAAAATGGAATTTTATAGATGCATTGATAAATATTCAATTTCAAAAACAATTTCATAGTAACCAATACACATTAGTGTGGGAATGTTTTTTTAATTGTTTCGCAAGGAAAATATACTTTATGTCTCAAATCATGGCACTCTAATTACTAAGAACTGCTCCAAAGGGTGAGAAAGAAAGGAAGAAAGAAAATGATTTATGGTGAGGTCAAACTGTGTATGGCCTGTCTGATAGAACACGCTGTGGAATCTCGGAGAATCTTCCTCTTGCGTGGGGAAAGGATATAGGCTCCGGCTCTGAGGGCATCGCACCATCTTAGTGTGAGGTCTAGACTAGCTGCAAGGAGTTTTTACCGATAGTAGAGTAGGAGCGCATGTGTTTGTACATGATATAATTATACTATACTAATTGTGGAACCTACTGATATTCAGTGTTGATCCAACTTTCAGACATAGCATAAAGTTGAGTACAGAGGCAAATTTGACTTGGCCGCCCTAGACCATCCTAGACCTTACCGTCCCTTTTTTTAGTTCTTATAATTTAGGCACCATTATTATAAGTATATCTTATGCAATTATTGACCTACGCTCGGACCTATTTTGGTCTTAGGGCAAATCCGCCTCTGGGTGAGTATCGATCCTTTTTATTTGTACCATAGTAAGTGCAAGTTCGTAAGGTCAAAGCTCTTTACCCCTTCTCGTAACTGTACCAAAATACAATGTAATTTATTATCGCGCTGATTAATGTGTAACGCTCACTATTTTATCAAATTATATTTACTTATATAAACCCGCTTTAGTTTTCAAATCAGCACCACGCCTGAAGCGAGGTAATAGTCTGTCGGTCGATCACATCGCATCTGGAATATTAATAATGGTGAGTTCCGCCCCGTGGCGATGCCCGCAGTTTCATTTTATTGCTCTCACCCTATTGTAGACGTGACAATGGTACAATTTGATGCTCTATCAACTATGTATCTATCGTGAGTGCTTACTTCACTCTAGTTTATTATAAGCATTCTATTTATTGTTTCTTCAATATTTCGATCTCAAAGTTTCGAACGAGAACGTGTTTTTATTTTAACTGGATTTTGACATCATTTTATAAGAAGTTGATACTGCAAGATTCAACGATCAAGGACGGAGGGGCGTAATACATGCAAAGTAATTGTTGGATGTAGTAGCAAGATCTATTACGACTTGGCCACGTGTATTTATTAGTGTGTGGTGCTCTGAAGGCTTGCACTCTACCTTGAGTGCCTTTTGATATAATGGAAGGCAACCGAGTAACGATATCAATACATACAATTACATGCATCTTATCATGAGAAGTAGGATTTGTTTATTAATTGTGTAAGACAACTAATAGCTATGATTAGGCAATTTATAAATTTTATAGACTTTAGTAGCGCGATTTAGTTGTCATTATATCGATGCTAATATTAGTTAATTTTAATCTGTAAGCTTGCAGTATGGGAATGTTTTAATAAATTAATTATCTTATAAATGGGCAGGTGGAAGTTGTTTAGCAACTGCTTTTATAGTTTAATCGTGTCTATTTTCTATTTACTCGTGAGAAACAAAATGATTACAATTAAAACAGTCAAGTAGGAATACTTCGCATTCATATCATGAATAAATATTAAATATTCCAGACTTATTTGTGTTGTAACTTACTTAAAGATAATCTAATATGTTGAATATTAATTGGGTTTATCTTTAGAATTAACCAAGTTTCGTACGTTTCTCAACAATCTTCTTTTAAAAGATGTGTAGATCGTTATTTTCATTAGCTATATAAAGATGAATAGGAATTCGGGCATTGCTTTAATTAAACTAGTACGATAAATTGAAGGTTCCATTTGTATGTTGAATTTATATTTAGTCAGAACAGAAATTCGTTTGTTCCGAATTTAGAGAATTATATGTATACTATACTTGAGTATATACTTAATTATTAATTTATTACACAAAATAGATATTGAATTAACTAAGAATATGATGTGTCAAGTTAAATTTATTTGAATGGGATTATTTTGGTTCAAAGGAATCTTATTCGTATTGAAACCTATCACTTACATGCTATTACACACATAATTTTAATAAGTACTTATACCAAGATTAGAAGAAAAAACTGAAGGATAATGAATATGATAAACCCGTACAACCGGCGAGTATGTTTGAAAATGTAATTAATGTGGAATGATGGAAGCGAAATGTCAAATCTAGAAGCTGCTTAAAAATACAGGGTTAGTTTATAATCGGTGCATATTTTGAATATGAGGAAGTATTTTAAAAACAACATTAGTTCCCGAAATCAAACTGGATGTCGCTACGGTACATTCTTGATTTCTTCAAGACAACCCTTACGGTTTTCTTTTATGTTTAAGAGTAAATTAGTTTTCAAAACTCAATAAACAACTCATTCTATTTGTAGTTTATCGTAATTTTATTGATTTCTAAGTTCGAACTTTTCAAATTTCAGTTTTTTATGTTAGTTAAAAGAAACGGAAATTACTGTCTTTGGTCCATTCGTTTCCTGCAAAAATCAACTTTTGCTAGAGTCGCCATCTAGTGGAGGTGCTTTTTTAGTGATTTTTTTTTAATACTTCTTTCTTGATATTTATCAACAATTGTAACGTCATGAGTCTAGCTCCTCTTACGACTTATAGATGACGCGGTGATCTACTGAATCGCACAAGGGAAGTTGTCATCGTAGATTTACTTAATCACCCAAGTGCCAGGTCCGGGTCTGGATATCCAACCAATCTCATGAGCTCAAATTGCTTTAAACATTATAAATTTTGTAATAACTTACAATATACATATTATTATTATCACCAGCAGCTGGACATTTTATTTCCGTCGTTCCCGTATCCCCTCAACAGTTTTAATTTTTAAATTCTTTAATACAATAAATAGCAGCATGTTTCTTTTTTAGTTTCTATGTTACAAGGTTCCAAAAAGAAAAAAAATAAGAGGACAACGATTATTTTACAGTATTTATAATATTATATTTAACGAATATAATATTATAATTTGTGCACTAATTATGATTTTTCCCTGTGTACCCGATGGTAGAGTTTAGAAAAATTTAATTTTATCCTAGTATCGCTAATATTATATAGTGTCCTGTTTATTGAAAAATATCTGTAAATAACGTTGCCGTTCGCCCCAACTTATGAACATTGAAAAATGATACTGGGACGCTATTAGTCTTGTTAGTGCCGTAAAAATATCGATAGTTTAAATGTCGATAATTGGGGTTATCACTGATACTGTATCATCAATTGCATATTTTATTTTTATTTAATATAAAAAATTACAGAAACGATTTTAAAGTATCACAAACAAATACAGAAATGTAAAAATTGTAACATAATTTAATTTTTAATTTGTATAATCTATTTCACACATAAACATTCACTCTGCCACAATAAACAATATATTAAATAGACCTCATAACATTATTTACGTTCCTTGGCAAATATACTGAGCATATACTGAGTACGAATAGAATTAGTTAATATGTCAAAAGTTGCAATTAACTAATTAGAAATCCATGACTGCGACCATTCTAAGAGGAATGTACGACTAAGACAAGTACAATAATGATGGAGATGCAACCTTTATTCCTACAACATTAATATTTATAAACTATCGATAACCGTATCCTCAAAATCAATACCGCACTATTATCCGATGATGCTTTAATGTGCATTTCAGATAACTTTATGAAAGTTATTTTGTTTGAGTGCATCGAAACATTTGTTATAAATGCAATACATTTTAGAGCACCCATAATATTTAAGTTTCTAACCGTAACGTTCAAAGCTGCTAGATATTAGTGATTTCATCTACGATATAAACCGTTTACGAGTAATGAAAATAATACTCAATTTCGAAACTGTGTTATTGACGTTGCTAACTGCATTCATCGGATAATCTCACTGATAGCCAGTTGCACAAACAACCATTAAGTTTTAATGATACTTTTAAGCTGTAACGAATATCAAATTTGTATCGGTAATGTCGCTTTAAACCAATGACAATTTTAATGTACGTTTGTGTAACTGGCTATGAGGTTATTAGTGCCTTATAGAATTTCTGCTTACTTTTTCAAGCATTTTATGGAGTCACGTACATATTTTATGTATGCAAATTTGAACCTTAATTCCATATAAATGACCACAGAGTGATTGTCAGCAAATCAGTAATGAATGTTGTTTTAAATTAAGTTTATATCATTAAATCTTTATTCTGAATATGTTTATGTTAACATATAAATTATGTATATTCATAATTTTATTTTGTATAGTGATAGTTTAATAATAAGCTAGTTAAGGGAGACTTTTTCTCCACCTAATATACAGGAAGTTCCAGAAAGGCTCTTGTATTTTATTTGGTCAATTCATATTTTTATACACCGTGTTTATAAGTAGACCAATAAAGAATTTATTATGATTGCTATTGTAGATCAGCTAATGTCTTCATTTTTCTGAAATATTTTTTGATTTAGAAAAGATAAATTTTAATGTTGGTTATGTAACAAAAGCGGGTTCAGCCAATCTTTGAGTTAAGATTCAGTACGTACTGGTCAAGGAAATTACACTCTATATTAAATTCACCTGACAGACATAGGCTTAGGCTAGCCAATCATATCTAACTAACTAAGAACATAATCGCCGGCAGCATCTAATTTATATAATGGTGAAATAGCGAAATACTCTTTGAAGCTTTACAAAGTATGAGCAGCAAAACCATTCCGCTAACATAAATTGTAACGTTAAATTACATTATTGTTTTCAATTCAGTCGCTAGAAATAACGTCCGGGATCGGGCAGACAATAAGTCTTTGTTGCTGTCCGTACTAGTGGAGCGTTGTGATGTTAATCGAATAGATTGCTTGGAGGTCTGCCGACGTCACTACGTATATACGTACTAAGGTAATATAACAGGTTATCGTAGCCTCATTGTGATTGGTAGTCGACATGACATAGATAATAATAAACATTTAGCACTTTCATATCTTTTTTTACGTAGGGAAAGTGTGTTATGAGCTTTCTTTATGAGTTATTTGTCGGAGAAATCACTAAAATTCCCTCTCGCTTTGGTATAAGTCTCAGGAATAAAATCAACACGGATCTCATGTAATTTCATTGTAAATGACTAATGACTGATCGATAAAATAAGTCGCATACAGACTCCATCGACCAATACAAAAAGCCACAATGCTCTTATAAGGCTAAAGACACAAATGTGTCAATAAAACTAAAGAGACAAAGACTTTATTATCCACTCTATTCTATGCTCATAATGTCGTATGTGTGAATATAGAAGCTTGGCTATAAATCCAGTTCAGCAATTACCTGAGAAACGTACGGACGTCAGTTATTCCGCTGCGGTCACATAATGCGCCCCCCAGACTGTTTGGAGTGTAATCCGATATTTATTGTTATTACGGCGAGCCAGCACCTCGCCTTATGAAGATCCAACGAGTTTCGTGGAATTTGACGTCTCGATGAATTATATTTGACGGGTAGACGTGACTTTTTTAATGCTCTTCGATTTTTCCCTACCCAAATAACGGAACCCTATCACTAAGACTGTCCGTTACCAGGCTGTATTTCATGAACCGTGTTAGTTAGACATCTAAAATTTTCATATATGATGTATTTCTGTTGGCGCTGTAACAAAAAGTACTTAAGAACAGAATAAAATAAATATTTAAGGGTCTTCCATACAAAAACGTGTTTATTTTGCTCGATATTGATAACGGCCATAGGTAAACGCTAGACATCTTCGCAGAATATTGACTTTCATTTTTATATCTCGTATACGTATATAAAATGGTAAAGAATCCTTCATGCGCGAGTCCAACATGCACTTGGTTGGTTTTTTATATCTTTAATATTAAACTTCATTACGGCAATTACATAACGATCACATAATATGCTAATAGACGAAACGGTCCTAAAGAACTTTTTTCGAATCCGAAGCATTTATAGTATATATTAGATAACATCACATGTATTGCTCAGATTCCAAGATGAGTAGTTAAAGCCTCTGTATTAAAGATTTATCTGATAACGGAACAACACCTAGATCCAAGACAATATAAAAAAGGTCATTTTCTAAATTGACGCGATCAGGAATCGAACCCATTCGGTTATGGAGGTCGACATCAATTATTAACTTGGGAATCTTTTATTGTCCCTTATTGAATCGTTTATTTCTTAAAGCTAGAAATTTGTAAAGTGGGTAATATTTGACAGAGTTACTCGAATGAAAGACTTCAATTTCTTAAAACGTCTGCAAATGAATTAAGCGAAGTTATTTAATAATTCAAAACAATTTCAAATAATAAATTAGCTTTATTTGCAAAATTTAATGAATAATCAAATCGTAGTATTATATATAATAATTAGTTTTCGGATTAATTCTATAATTATTTCTGCTCATTGGGTTTTCAGAGGACTTAAGTATAAGCTTGGTGAGATGGCACTCGATATTGAAGACCTTAAAATTTTCTATGAAAATTTGTTACTCTTGACAGTTACTGTATAGGGTTGCTTCCATATCTTTATCTCATCTATACAAATAAATAAAATTGAGTGTCTGTTTGTAACATTAAAATAACAGCTTTTAACTAAATGTATGTTATACACGGTACGAATTTCATTTTTTTTTTCCATTTTTTGTCTGTCAGTCAGTTTGTTCCAGCTAATCTCTGAAACGGCTGGACTGATTTTGACGGGACTTTCACTGGCAGATAGCTGATATAATAAGACGTAACTTAGGCTACTTTCCACACGAATGAAGTCGTGGGCACAGCTAGTACTCGATAAAATGGTGACAAACTACTTATTTTAATATTAAGCGAAGTTATTTCATGGCTATGCTTTTTATGATACCGCTAGACCTCACACATCTTTAGCCACTCAGCAAAAAATGGCAGAGTTTGGTTGGGTGGTGTTAATGCATCGGCCGTATAGTCCTGACCACAGAACACAGAAAGACGTTAGAAGGGCCTTGTGGACGTGGCACTGGAGCCACGATCCTAGACAAATGTACAGGATCGTGACTTCACCACGCGATCGCGATGTTTAGTCATTCACGAACGCGCGCGCTGTAAGTACTGTGAAACACGCCACTAAAAGTGTTAAAAATGCCGACTTTCGCAGTTATTAATTGCAAAACAAGAAGCCCATCCTCAAGTAGGTCTAAAGGAAGGATTTCTTTCCATTATTAAGTAGAACACTTCTCAAATTTAGTATTTTTAGTCGAAAATCGTGAAATGTTATCAAAAGTGTGAATCACAAAAAATATTCTCAAGAAAATATACATTGCTGGAGAAGTGCGCATATTTATTACATTGCGTCGTACTAAGCACGTAATGTAATGAATATCGCGAAATTACCGTTTTAAATAGCAACATAATAGATTACGGTAGATGGGTAGCGAAGTGCCTGGAAACATTTAATCGATTCTTGGTATGTTAGTTAGTAAAAACTAAATAAAAGTATGGACAATAAAAATGGTGGTTATAAAAAATAAATTTAATCAGAGATTAACCATATTGACTTCGTTTGGAATGCGTTTGTATATTAATTTAATAATGAGTGTGGCAATAAGTCTGTTTTTATATTCTTAATATTGTAACAGAAAACTAGTTTTTTTTTTTTGAACCATTAACAACTATACTTTTTAAATTATCGGAGTCTGTTCAGGATAAGTTCCAATAGCATTTATTGTACTGATAGTATTTTTGTCATTTAAGCGATGTTGCCAATCTTATCTGTTTATTTGATACGAAATCAAGTAACGTAACGTAAAAGAAAACCTACTATTATATTATTTATATGCATATATTTAAGCTCGACTAGTACCGATTCAATGTTAGTTCATTAGTAATTTAAATATTTCTTATTGAATCAACCAACTAATTAAGAATTTATATCTAAAGAAAAAAGATAATGTCTCATTTAATCAATAAAATTCAATGTATATCCAATATAATACAAAGAAATCATTAATCTAGTATCCTTTCAATTAATCGACTTGTTGTTTTTCAATATCGATAGTAAATAACTTTATGTCAATCACTAGTGTGATATGTCACTATAGATGTCTGTTATGGTTGAGCGTGATTGGTTCTAGTTATATTGGAGCGTTCTGATTGGCATGTTTAAAATACAAGTGTGTGCATATCTTTTGTATAATTGGTCTGATTATTCGTCTGATGTACGGCGGACTAAAAGTGGGGCAAGACTGGCTACATCGGTTTTCGTACAAAGGATGCATGATCGCCTTTCTAACCTCTTTTCCGTGTTCTGTGGTCCTGACCATGCACCTCCAGATTACCACCTATTTCGGTCTCTTCAGAATTCTTTAGGCAGTTTCAGGTTTACATCACGCGAGGACAGTCAAAACCACTTGTTGTGGTTTTTGATCAGAAGCCCCAAAAATTATATGGCAATGTAAATCATGTCCCTATCTACAAGATGGCAAAAAGTTATCAAACAAAATGGTTCTTACATACTTTAGTTAAAGAGCTTTGCTTATTATTAGTTGTTTTCCTGCGATTTCACACGCGAAAATTATAGCCCATATATCACATGCTATATGTCACATACGTAGAGTTTCGAAGCCTATTCAATTTAAACATATAATCAATCCTTTTTACTATCGTCTTATAAGCGAGAAGCGAATCGAAAGCTGTTTCTAGGTAAACTAAACGTAGTTGCAAAAATCCAGTATATCTAGCGAACTGAATCAATAGAAATATTGCTAGAAAGCAATTCCGAGGCTACTTTAATACTTCATTGTATACTCGACTACCCTCAAATAATATTTATGTCTATCACCAACATTGAATCGAAGTAAACAAACAGTTTCCCTTTACTCAATATTTCGGCCAAACAAACGCAACGTTTACAAAACTAAAGAAGTTAAACTCAGTCCCTTGCCAACATTTACAGCGTCTAGCGTCCTTTCGTTGGATCGTGATCTTATCACAGTGCACATTTGGAAACGTTTTCCATATAAATTGGTTGTTTCCGTAATAAACGCGTGGGCAAAGGTGATCGCTCACGGGGGAGGTCTGTTTTTGCGTAAAATCTCCTCTGACCTTTACTATTCGGAATTAGATAGTGTTTGCACACCGAACGCCGAAGGTAAAAAGTATTTACCGTCAGGTATTTTTTGGTTTTAACAGCTTGACATGACAACAATAAGTTTGTTTCTATGCAAAACAGTCTAAGTCTTCTTGTAGATTCTCCAAACAATTAATGATTTATTTTTAGCTATAAATTATACGTATATATATGATTGTAATGTGGATCTCAGTGTTACACAGACACACATTGTTACATTACTATTTACAATGTTTATATAAGGCCATTATATATATGGCCATTTAAAAACAGTTTTCATTACCTCAGTTTATACCGCATATCGATGTTTAAAAAAGAATTTAGCTGACCAACCGTAGAAAAATATACATTATAGTTTTTTATTTTTTCTGATACATGACATTTAGGTAAGTGATAACGGTTTACATATAATTACTGTTTTTTTTTTTGGCTTCGTATTATCGTTTAGTAGTTTATTTTAAACACATTATCTATTACTATTTGATTTTTTTTTGTTCGGTTTGCCTATCTGGGGCTTTGTGTTACACTGCAACAAAAGTGGGATAAGCCTTCGAAAGAGCACCAAAACCTATCACTGCAATTATTATTTATTCCCGAAAATAAAAGAACTTACCCTGTAACAGAGTACCACAATTTAAATTTGTTGCTAATAACAGTCTTGTTTTAACCTCCTCAAAGTGTCGCCTGATCTATGAGGACCTCCCGGTCGAGTATATATAGAAAATGAAATTGACTCGGGTCTGGGTGTTGTGGTACTTTCGTTTTCTCAGATACTCCATAATACGGGAGCTTCAGCTATTCATCTTGGAATCTGAGCAATGTATGTGACGTGGTTTAGTATTTATTTGTTCTAAGTAAAGAGATTTTATTATAGTTTTTAGCCAAGTCAGTTAAAAGTATTTTAAATCAATTCTTCGCCAAATCGTCCTTTGATTTTTTCTATAACACAGTACACCACTTGTTTTGCATAAACATATAAAATGCGTATACTTTTTAATAATGAAATTATAATAAGAAGTATATGGAAAACAAACGGCTTTTTCTTTGTGGGTCTCCTATTTATATAGAACTTTTTATGTCTTAATATAATTATAGAATAGTGAATGGCATAAACTTAATTTAGCAAAAAGTGGTTTGGCGTACATTTACATTCAACGTACAGTCAAAACTTTCAAAGTTTTGGAAGACAGAATAATCTTTAAACATAAATATTTAGTGCATAATTAATTTTTCAAAAAGGTCGCAGTGGGAATCATCTCTTCTTATACATATTAATTTTAAAGATATAATATTGTTTTTTTTTTAAGGTGCAGCCCAGACGTTGCTGCAGCACGCTAGCTTTTTGTTATAGACACAGTTTTGACTTTACAGATTAACCAGCTTTTGCTTTGTTTTACTAAAGAAAATTATGCGCAATAAAATTCTGCCAAACGCAATTATGCCAAAAGAAATTTTGCCACAATAATAGTGTGTGATTTTGTATTGGTTCATACAAATAAACATTCGGTAAATCGATAATAATGCTTAATAATCTTTATAAATGTCTACATCTACACCAAATAAGTTTTGAAGCATCGAAACTTAACCAAATATAGGGAACCTTATGTCAAACTCTTGTTCCTGTCTCATGCAAAACTACATAGAGTGATAATTCTCTAACTGTCTTACTTACATTGTTTTATATAGGCAATACATATTTCATACACATACATATTTCATTACTATAATATATCTACGTCCATATTATTACGAGTTCTATTATAATTTTTAAACAACAGTTGCCTGAATATTCAACTGATTAATGAAATGAAATCTCCCCATTTTGTAACATGTACGGAATTCGGGTGGGCCACGAGGAAGATTCCAATACGAAAAAAATTTAATAAGGAAGATATTTTTTTTATCAAAATCCGCTTCGCTGATTCCTTTGCGATTTTACTTGAAAAAAGTCAGTCAAAAGCGTAGCCTTCGTCAGGGGCCACTTTATTTTGGTCACGCGTGAGTCTGTTAATGAAAATAATAGGAGAAAAAGGGCCGACCACGGAATAATGTCCCTGTGGATGTGACGGGGAAATTGAATTACTCACGCTCTACTTCGCAAGAGAGTAAGAAAAATGTTAGTACAACATGTTTAAAAAGAATCCATATGACTGGATACCTGGATTGCACTGTTTATTTCTTTGTGAAATTATCTATGTATCGAATCAAATATAAATTCAAATTAAAGCAAAGAATTTGTATTTTGAGTGTCTAATCTAACCTAACGAACCTCACTACACTTTTTTTAATTATGTCTGGATGAAAGTAGAATTTTTGAGATAGTTCATAAAGAAATTCTTGTAGAAACGTTATAAGTGCGACTGAAATAATAGTTGTGTGTTTTTTTTAGAAATAGAGGAGCAGGTAATTGACTCTATTTTTTTTTAATCTGTTACTTTAAATTATTTATTTTATGTTTATCGATTTTCTTAGTCAACCTCAAAGCTGACTTCATAAAATAATAAATCTAGTTTTCCGATTTTCTAGTTTGTTATAACATCTTACTTCAAAAGAAAAGTTGAAATATGTAAGCCGCTTTTATAGTTACTAAGTATAAATTGTTTTAATAATTATTGTTTTATGTACACATTAATTTAAAGTCAGTTTTGGTTTGATAAAAACTCTCTTTTGTTTTGATATATTTAATGACATTCTACACAGGTTTACAAATAATTTTATTGTGATTTTGATATTGACATACTAAATTAAGATGGAGGCTTAGTCGATAAGACATAAATATAAATCATATTTCTATCTAACTTTGCAAGCCTTATCTCTTGCGGGGTAAACAGGCAGATGGAGAACCAAGCGTCACAGGGCACTTGAACTTCATAGTCGTGCATATTGTACTTAAAATACATATAGTACCTAAAAAAATAATATACTTCATCAAAATCTTAGATTATATATTGTACGTAAAATAATAAGTATATTTTTTTAAATATGACTGGTTTACAATCTATGTGCCTTTATAATATATATAACTAAGTTCCCTTAATTCTAACATAATTTTATATATACTCGTATCGTTAATAAATGCAGTTTAAAATTGAGTAAAGTCACAAATAGTGTACTTCATTAGTGAAAATACATATGTATATTATTTATACATATTTTGTATTGATTTCGTTGAAATATTTATTTTAATGCTTAAATATTTATTCATCTGTCATCTGGTAGAAAAAAGACAGAGTAGTTTTCATCCAACAAAGATTAGATCACAAAAGTATCTATATAACACTCTAAGAAGCAGATACTACTTATAAATATTACATTTTCACGTCAAAGCCTCTAACCAGGTGTTTTTCTTATAATAACTTATAAAGAATGGAGATTAATAGAAACATGAGTCACTGGAAATACTAACTCCATATAGTGAAGAATTATTAAACACAGGATTTCGTATTTTATAAAAAGAATATAGTAATATAATTCAAAGCACAATGCATCTGATGTGGTGTTCAGTATCAGCTCGACTTTGTTGCAGGTTAACGCAAATAGTGATGCTCTACATAAAAAATATACTACACAACTACTGGTACTGATACGACAAAACAATAACAATTACAATACATGTCAATCATAAATATATACCCAAAAAAAAATATATATATAATTTTAGTTTAAGTTGAGTCAGTAATAATTAAAAAAAATCGTCATCGTCATATTATTTGCATGTGAAGAGCAAAATATAATTTAATAAAAAAAATATCGAAACAAAAACCAACATCTGGTTATTCTATGAGTAGTTTATAAATATCGTTATGCCACATCCACTATTTGATAGCTTTTCGTCCGTACTAACCGCGGACGAGAGTCCCTGTTTTGTATTCAACCGAGTAGCTTGACAATAAAAGCGTCCCAGGGGACCCGCGCCTCTGTCACTAAATATGAACCCCCTTTCCATCACCAACTTCTGAAACTTACTGCTATAATTTCGTATGAAATAAATGACGGCTCACTATATGATTACCGGTATACGGATAGCTTCATGTTAAATTCGTATCACGACTGGCGGAAAGTTATATAAAGTAAATTATAATTTATTAGGTACAGAAGTTCAAGTTATTTTTTACCCGACTATGAATGTATGTTAGTAAGAATGTTCATCTGTTCCATTATAACTTCCAAACTACTCAGATAACTAGACAAATGAGATATCATTAGAAGAGTCTTAGTTGTCCGAGTGCTATATACTATGTGACGTTACATTAAATTACCATAACGCTCTCTTGACAGCATAAAGTAAGAAACTAAACTAATATTCAATCATTCTGTGTAGGATATCAAATGAATAGGCTTAATTGGCTTAATTATACACATTTCAAACATATATATTAATAACTTTTCTTGCAATTTTGCTTAAATACACCCGAAAATTAATTAAATAAAAATTAAGTTCAGAAACTAAAACCCGATTATAGCTATATTATTATTATTAATGCTACCCAGGATCTAATAGGACTAACGAATCTTTCAAGCACTTGTTACTTTTTCCCTACTACAGAGCGTATTTTCGTCAATGTACTGGCAATTCCCCCAAATTTCTAAACGATTTCATTAAGAACATTTTTCAGTATAGAATTGTGACTAAAAATTAATCAAATATCATAGCATATTGATATCAAACTTTTGAGAGCGTGATTTAGTTGTAGTCGGGTTTTAGTTATTGAACTTTTTTTATATTACTTTGAAATATGCCTGTTATAAAAAAATTAGTTTATTAAAGTATAAAAGTAATAATATAACAGTAGCTGATATTAAAACACTATTCTACTATACCAAATGTAATACTGGCAATACTATTAATAGAAATTTTGATTGGCTTTGAAATAAGCTAAGCGAATAAGAAAATCGATAGCAAATTTCCTGAACTTATGATAGATACTATGAATAGTTTTAGCAAGAATTTGAATATTCCATATAAGAGATTATTTTCCATATTCGGTAACTTTTCTCTAAATACTTACAGTATTAAATCAGAGTACTTTACCATCGTCAGCCTATATACATACTAATGACCCCCACTGCTGGGGCATAGGTCTTTCAGATGGAAGGAGTTTTATAGAGAGATGATTATCACCCACGACAGAAGCCAAGTTTGTCTTTTTGGATGACATAGCTTGCCTTCCGAAGTGAAGAGCTGGAATTCTAATAAATTTTTGGTCACCCATCCTATGACGGGTCCTTGTGAAATTTGCTCAATTTCCGCATTGCAAACCGAATGCGCCAATCATGACGCCATCGAAGTCCCCCTATGCTATAATACTTGTATAATTAATTACTATAATGTTTTCATATGACACCTGATCATAGTTTTAATTATAAGTAATTTTATATGAATGCATATCCTTAGCTTGGAAAAGTAATTTTCCTCTTTTGCCTTAAAATGTGCCCTGTTCCGCTTCTTCCAGCAGAGTTTCTTGCTAAGTAAATTTTAACAACCATATCATTAAACAAAACGTGCAGATTTCCAAACAAATATTGTTTCAAGGGGAAATTGAATTTTCCGTTCTCATTTACAGTAGAATCGTTTGAGAGGATATATATTTATAAAGTAACTGAGTAAAATGTTAACTTTAGGTTCGCTTATTTGATTAGAGAATGTTTAGATAAAGTGCTAGTCGAACTCGCGCACGATATGATCTCACTTGGCCACTGGCACCCTGAAATGGGATTCGAACCCATGACCTTTCGTAATCCGAGTGCAATCTTAGTAGTAGTGAGAACAGTCGCCCGTAATAAGAAATTGATCAAATATAATAAAAAAACACGTTTGTTGGGTGATCGACCCCTCAATTTGATTGTTTTTTCTAGCTTAAATAGTAATACATCGTGTATGAAAATTCATCTATCACGGTTGATGAGATACTGCTTGGTGACAAATAGATAAACAGCCGAGTCTAATTATGCAATAAGGTTTCGTTTTACCCTTTAGGTACTACGGAAAATGGGAAGAGTGATGACCATGAGAGATAGAGTGAAAAGTTGGAGGTTGAAAAACGCAGGATTCGGTGAGGAGAAGCACCAAGAATTTCTGGACATCAGGAAATACGCGCATTGCGATTTTATCCATTTATTAAGAGATTTATTTTCTCTTATAATTGTTAATGTAAAATTATATTAGGAGTTAAAGTATGAAATTGCCATTTTATTGTAATAGGTTCCTTGAATTAATACATAATCTTCATGGCTTGAGGTTTTCGATAGAAACTTTTTTCACATGGTTTCTATGACGTTCTTCTTTTAATAAATGTGAAATATTTAAATATCGTCTTTCAATTGTTTTTGTTATTCAACTTAGACAAGAAAGATGGATAGTGCGAAAATTCGAGTGATTTTTGAATACGAGTTCCGACGCGGAAGTAACGCGGCAGAAACAGCCCGCAATATCAATATTGCGTTTGGAGAGCGATCTACAAATGAATGCACAGTGCGATTTTGGTTTAAATGCTTTCGTGATGAAAACTTTGACTTGAAGAACGAGCCACGATGAAGACCAGTCATTTACGTCAAATAAATAAAATAAAAAATACGAAAAATCGGTGCCTCATGATTAGACTGATCTGCAGAAGGAAACGCGTATTGAAACTTGTGTTGCTTTGTTGAATCGGTAAAGAAATGAAGGAATCTTGAATCGAATTGTGACATGTTCTTTATGATAACCGCAAAAGAAAAATACAATGGCTGACTCCAGGTCAAACGTCATAACAGTGTCCTAAAGCAATAAAACAGGTAATGGTAACTGTTTGGTGGTCTCAGGATGGTGTTATTCACTATAGTTATCTCCGATCTGGTCAAGCAATTACGGCAGATGTCTTTTGTGCTGAACTCCGAACAATATTGGCAAAACTAGCAGTAAAAGAGCCCCGACTCATGAATCGATCTTACCATTATTGCTCCATGACAACGCGAGACCTCATACAGAAACCGTTTTGACCCTTCAGGAACTGCAGTTAGAACCCATTCGTCATCCCCTGTATTCGCCAAACATTGCTCCAACGGACTACCATTTTTTCGTAATTTGGACAATTATCTACGTGACAAGAAGCTTTCTTCCCAGGAGGCAGTACAAAATGCTTTCACAAAGTTTGTGCAGTCTAGATTCTCAGAGTTCTATCGCAACGGCATAAATGATTCCCTTCCTACTAGATGGCAGCAATGTATAGATAATAATAATAATAAGTAACTATTTTAATTAAATAAAAATGTTAAAAATTGAAAAATAAACAATTTTGATTTTCAGTACAAATCGGCAATTTCATACTTTAATTCCTATTATGGGTATACATTTCCTTGTTATGCAAACTATATGGAATGCAAAAATTTAAAGAAAAAAAAAGCAATTTGCGTGCCGCTCTAATAAATCAAATTAACGTTTCAAAAATAGAATCCGTTCAACAGTCAATCATTCGTCAATCTTAATTTAAAATTCGACGACCCTAACAAGGAAAGAGGTAAATTGATTCAAAACGAGAGTTTGTTTTGAAAATAAACACCAAGGAATATTACATTTGGAAACAAACAAAAGACCCACAAATTAATATTTAGATATACCTAGATCGATTTCATAAACTTCATTTGAATAATACAGAATTGTTATTGCGATAAATATTATCGTCAACAAAATTGTTAGAGAAAAAAAATCAAACCGATAAATCTGACACTGTATACATGTATTAATATATTAGATATTAGGAAGATTTGAATTATATAAAAAGAAAACAAAGGAACAGATTTACAAGAACGCCGTTAAATTGTTACATTTGTAAATGAAACAACTTTTAAACGGTTTCATCGAGTTTGTATTTAGTTTTGTTGACGTTTTGAGATTACGGTAGCTAGGGGTAAGTGATAAATAACCCAAATGTATTTTTTAAATAATTTAATTTAATAAATGTAAAAGTTGCCGCAAAATATATAAATTTTTGTATTGTAAATGTGTCCAATAGTCTACCTCTATATACTCTTAATTAAAAAGACAATCAACAACTTAGTCTTATGTGAACACGGAACATGTAATGGGTCCGAAAGGTCAATATCTAATCCATAAATGAAATAACTTGTAAAAAGTTTAAGGCTTTAAATTATCTATAAAAAAGTCCACGATTTAAATGTTTTTAGATGTTTATTACAAAATGTAATATAGAATTCTAATGAAAATAAATATGCTTATTGTCAAAGAAATTTAATGCAAATAAAAATTGTCTTTTACACCTAAGTTTTATGTGTAGGTTGTATTTCAATACGATGTTTTTGAGAAAAGAAAAAACACACCCTGCCGATTTTATAAATACTATTTCATGTGTATGTTATGTATTATAACAACAGTTTTTTTTTACATGTATGCAAAAGCTAGTGTGCTATAAAGTATCTTACTACCGCAGCGTGTCGCAAACTCGCAACTATGTGGCATACAATCCGACAAAATTACAGTGGTTAAATTAAAATTACTTGCGGGGCCGCAAATGCTGTGTGTCATTGCTTCACACGATGTTTTCGTATTCATTTATTAAAACAAACTCTTTGGTGTAATTGAAGTTACTATTCTTGATATTTCTATAAAGGAATCTTCTAGCAGATTCACCTGTTTTTTTTCTGTAATACAATTGCTTTAGAAGCATCTATGATCAGAATAATATATGAAAATTTACATAGTTATAATAACGGGTATTAGACGCTTTTTTTTTACTTTGACCTGCGCCGATCTTTCGCCGGGTTGCACTGGCCGTACTCACGACAAGACTCTAATACCCGTTATCATAAGTATGTAATAATACAGCGCGATGGTTAAAAAGTGAATATGAAAAGTTGTCCAAACAAATGTACTGAAAAAAAGCAAACCATATGTAATAATAATGTATGTACTGTGGCGACTTATGGCAACTTAGTCTAATGGTGGAGGTGGGTGGCGCAATGAAAAAACTGGTAGCACTCCTTAGTCTTGATTTATTTCTGATAAGAATTACAGTTAAGCACTTACAATAATTATACTACGATGCTCACCCTAAGCTGGTCTCGATCAGAAAGAAAGACTATTCACCAGCAAAACACGAACACGCGAATTCGAATATGAAAAAGTAATAATTTAAAATATTAACGGCCAGCACTTGACCATAAACCGTCCGAAGAGTAAACCCTACCTATAGTAATGTGCTCGGACGTTACAGTACTTACTAAATATAGTGAATTAGCTACAGTGTCAGTCATTACATACAATCCTGTTCAAACTTGGTTTTGGTGATAATTCAAAAATGGTTTCTAGTAGGTAGAAAAATTATTATAAGCACGTTGCTTTATGATCTTGAAAATTGCCACTTGTGTAATTTGATCATAAGGTACCTTATGAAAAACAAACAAGGGTTGATTAGGAGTCTTTTTCAGCTTGAGCTCGTGAAAATATTTTTCTACATTCTCGTTTAAGTAGCAAAAAACATTTGAAAACGTTTTTCGAAACAGAATTGACTGTGATGTTTGTTTACTCTTCAAGGCTTATGTCGTGTGACGAGTGCCCGCATGTTGTCTCAACAAACACACTTGGAAAATAACTCTATGACAGGAGACAAATGTTTGTTATGAAAACCACTGACGACGGTTAGAACTGTATTATGATTTGCATAGGTAATCATGGTTCGTTTAAGTATCGTTACAATCTTTACTAGTAGCTTTATAAAAATACGTCTTATTTAGAAAAAATAACTCGGTGGTGTAGTCGTTCACGGATTCGGTGACCCAAAAATTATTTATCTCGAGCTACTCCGTGCTTCGGAAGGCACGTTAAGCCATTGGTTAACTCCAATCTGCACTGGCTCGTCCTTTTTAATCATCCACAAGGAAGGACTGACCCATGCAGTGAGGCCGAAGGGCTGATGGTGATGATGATGAGAAAATGTAAAAACTTAGCTTGTCGTAATTGAGGTTGTAAATACAGTATGTTAGTATATTCTTCTTTATCATCCATCATAACATTATTATCTGTGTTAACATTCGTATCTATTTTTAAAACGATAGTTTTCTTTATTTTTCAATGATGTTTTTAAAAGTTTAGATGGGTTATCTGATCACATAATTGACAACAAGAAAGCAAGGCAAGTTTCGCTTCAGTCACGTTGGAGCAAGCGTTATGGCTAATGTCATTTTCACTCGTAATTTTCTGTGAAAAATTGTATAAAAAATATCTTTCTGCGTGTTTAAACAATGCACAGATTACACATTGACAATGAGAAATACAAATAAGATAACATTTCATTGCGTAAGTACTGTACTTACTTTTTTTTAAATAAAAATAACAAAACGTCATCAAATGTGGCCATTTTTCGTGCATCGTGTTCTATGAGAATGCAGCAGTTGACACGCAAGTATGTTCATCTCGTTCTAACAAAAGGTATGCTGATAGGGAGGTACCTTTTTTTGATTTCTTCGCACCCATTGTGGTTGTATTATAATGTGAAGCTTAAAACTTAAAATGTCATTATTATTTCTATAAAACAAGAACAAATAAATCAACGCAGTGAGTGTATCTTACAGAAAAAAGTTTGCTATTGAAGTTCCCCTGTGTTCTGTGGAAATTCCTGTAGAAATTTAGACTCTTAACATAAAATCACAGGATCAACATTGTTATGTTGACAATGATTTGCTTTTATTTTAATAGTCATTGCTCCTGGTTCTTGATATCCCGAGCGTTTTTCTTCAATTCCACATCTCAAATACATCGATAGGTATGTAAACGGTTAACTTTTGTAGATTTTTAGGTTTGACCATTTCATAGTAAAATTTTAATAAAACTTTCGAATTGAACCGACTCGGTGTCTATCCAAAACAGTATATTGTTTGACACGTAATATTTATTGAAATAATTGTCAGGCCATTAATATTTTGGACTAGTAAAAACTTATTAAACTACCATCCACCAGGTATTATACTGATTATTGTTCATTTGTTGGGCGTATTATCTCTTTTAAGTACGTTACTTTAATAAGGCTCGATTCATTTTGTTAGTTCCCTTCATAAAATCTGATAAAGGCTTAAGATGAAACAAATTTCCCGTGATACACTCTTCATCCCTAATTTCTGAAGGGCTCTGTTCATATAATGAGGAGAAGAGGATAACGACAAACTCAATATTGTTTCCATACGATCTTATATTAAGTGGCTTTGCGCAGACCTCAATTAAAGCCGGTTGTAACTTGATCTCTCAGAGAAGGGTCTCGTAATATTAATAACGAATTGTGTAGATACCGTAATTTGGGTATTATTTTTTGCTTCGGTAACTTGCTGGAATTTTATGCTCAGATACTGTTTGAAATTAATTTAACTATTGACCTGTCCGATTATTTCGACACTATTCTATTATGAACTCCGTTATGTTATTAATAGGGGTTAAAATAGTAGCTCGGAGGCGTAGTGGATAAGCGCCACGGCCCGCGATCGTAATCGTTAAGCAACTTTCGCAAGGGTCGGTCACGGGATGGGTGACCAAAAAAAAATATTATCTCGAGCTACTCCGTGCTTCGGAAGGCACGTTAAGCCGTTGGTCCCGGCTGCATTTGCAGTCGTTAATACCCTCCAATCCGCATTGGGCCAGCGTGGAGGGCCATGGCCCATCCTCCTTAACCATCCATAAGGAAGGCCTGAGCCCCTGCAGTGGGGACGTAAAAGGGCTGGTGAAATAAAAAAAAAAAATGAAATTGTCGATTTGTACTGAAAATCGAAAGCTATAATTTTTTAATTTTTAACAAATTTATTTAATCTTATTAGTTACCAATATTATCTTTACATTGCTGCCATCTAATAGGAAGATCATTTATGCCTTGGCGATAGAACTCTGAGGATTTAGACTGCACAAACTGAGTGAAAGCATTTTGTACTGCCTCCTGGGAAGAAAACTTCTTGTTACGTAGATAATTGTCTAAATCACGAAAAAAAATGGTAGTCCGTTAAAGCAACGTCTGGCGAATACGGGGGAGTGTGAATGGTTTCTAACTGCTAGTTTTCATCGTTATTGAGCTATGTGGGCGGTCTCCCTCGTGGCTCGTTCTTCAAGTCGAAGTTTCCATCACGAAAGCGTTTAAACCAAAATCGCACGGTGCGTTCATTAGCAGACCCCTCTCCAAACGCAACATTGATATTGCGAGCTGTTTCTGCTGCGTTACTTCCGCGTCGGAACTCGTATATCGGTTCAAGCAAGTTGAGGTATTTGAGGTTAAAGCAGAGTTCCACTTACGTCTCAGGGTGGCCTGCGAATCCAAAGGAGGTTTTCCCGCCCGCGAAGCACGGGTTAGGGGGTATTTACCGATGTCGCTTGAGAGAGCGCTTGGAATTACCGAGGGAAATGGTTCCTCAACACCACTGCAGTAGAAGATTTGACTCTCTTTTTTTATTTTTAATTAATTTCATATTTCGTATTTACAGACGTCGACTTATCACGTGCAAACATAAAAGACAAGTCTAATAGGCAATATATAATATAATAAACATAAAAGTGTGATTATCGAAAATAGTACATTAAACACTACCAGAAAAATATAATATTATGTATTTATTTTCGTTAACTGTCTACACCCGTATTAGTAATAAATTATTTAACTAAAGTGACAGATAAATCAATGAACGGAATCCAGTTTTTATTTGTTTTTATGTTGCATATCATATATGACAATTTGTATTCATTGAGCCCTGAGAATGAACAAAAACAGTTATTTAATTTCGAATTTGCAAGGAAGTACTTAATAGTGGACAGTCCGCAAGCAATCTACTGGAAGAGACCTTAATTAAGTCGGTATCTGAGACGATTAAGTTAGCCGCCGGCGGTAAACAATGGATGAACGTTTGTTCGTGAGCTCGCTAAGAAAACAGATGTTCATTTTATAATCAGAATTTATTTTTGCTTTTCAATTACTAAACGAAAATAGTAGCTATATAATAATGTTCGTCTTAAAATGTATACTATACGTATTTTATTCCGTTATTTTCTATTGCTTTCGTAATAATTATTCAATATTTTAGTGAGTGCTTTATAAAATCATATATCCAATATTTTCTTGTTTTAGAAAAGATTATTTTAATCAAAATTTTATGAAATGTATAATTTACTATTATTTTCTTTCCGTCCGCGTTTTCTTTCTAACTCTTATTTCTGAACTCCGTAATGTTTGTTTTATGGGATATTATCTGTTATTTAACCTCTTTAACATAAAAACTATTATATTGTTGTGCCAATTTAAGGTTCGATATTTCTAGTTGTTTGAACTTTATGTTACTTTTTTAAGATCACGAGCAATTTTATTGATGATTAAATAAAACAAAATAAAAATAAATAGTATGCTACTATTATGAGATTCCATTAGACTAAAATCTTAATTAAATATACTGGTACATGAGTAAATGTGGAGTAGTTCAGAGTTGTTTAACCGAAAAAAAAACGGAGTTGCGTCACGTTGTTGTATAAATATTGAAATGTAAATTGAATTAGTCTTAGTTTTGTCGAATATTTTCATAAATATATTATTAAATAAGAAGTACGACGTCCTTTCGTAAATCGGGATCTGTATGTTCTTTTACAGACACGTATTCCTTAGTTTCATAATAAATGAGACGTGCTATACAAATTTCACATTTGTGTTAATATAATTGAAGTTAGGCATATGATAGAAATATGAAGATCTATAGATTTATTAGAATCTGAATCGAGTAATGAATAGGTATATTAAAAAAATATAATTAGGTGTTATACTCGAAAATCTATTACATGATCCGTAAAATACAATATTTAGCATCTTTCATATTCAGTGCCTGTGAGATATCTGTGCACCACCACACGCAACTAAAAGCACACTAACACCAGAAACGCCGCTGAGCCATTTTTGTCCCAGACAAGTTTGATTTTATGTACATTTTTTATTTGTTGATTTATGTCGATAAGACTTTTTGACTTTTAATCAATTTATATGTTTATTTAAATTAAAATATTTTTTATTTTATATCAGCAATACTTTTGAAACAAATGTTTTACCTAGAGCTGCCGCTGGGTCATTTTTGTTTCGTTATTATTTGAAGGAATATGCGACATATAGTTATTGGTCCCGGAACATACTGGAGTGATAGGTATTGTTTAGCAGTCGGTTGACCACACCAAACATTATTACGTTAGACATCGCTGTACGTAGCGTACATTATTGTTTTTCTAAGGGCATTTCTCACGTGTTTAGATATTTATATTCAAAGTCATAAAATAATGAAGCCCCACGAAATTGTGTATTATTTTAATGATATTTTGGAAGATGACTCAGACAGCGAATCTTTGGAATACTCCAGTTTTTTAAGCCTCGTATCTGAAGATAGTCAGATAGAAATACTACAAGGTTTATTATTTATAACTATAAAAAAAATATTTTTTATGTTTCCTAACATCATACTGCGCGATATTTGTAGTTATATAATAAATATTCAACATATTTATATAAACATTCAATATGTATATCTTTTTTTTATTCAGGACCGATAAGTTTGATCGTAAATAAAACACAAGATCGAAGGATTCTGATTTCTTTTTTTTATTTTAGCGTTCTATTGTTATTACCTATATTTGTTTTTAAAATATTGTGGAGTCGGAGAGGCTTTTTGTTCTTGATGACTTATGGGTTATGGTTTACTTAAGTCGTAAACATGTAATTAGAATTTGAAAACTCCCTACTCAGTAAATTGTAAAAACGAGTTTTTTTGCAATGTCTGTTTCTTTGAACTCGTCGGACTATTATATTGGCACAATAAATAAAAAAAGAACTCACACCCCTATTGTTCAGACCTTTTAATAAATGTATACACGAGATTATTACAATATACGTTGATTTTTTTAAATATATCGAGAATCTTAGCATGAAAATGTTCTCTTCGTGTTGAGTCTGCTTTATTAAAGAATTCCACCTCCGTTTGCTAGGATAAAAGTTCCTTCCTCTCTTTGTTTGAGTAGATCTAAAATTCCCGGCAAGGTTCAACTTGCCACCAAAGTGAGCTCTAGGTAACCGTTTATGCTGAGTCACGCTGAAATAGGTCTTACTTACTAGTAAACTTGCGTTCACTGTGGTGTGTAACTCCTCTAAACAGTTTTATGTAGTTACTAAATTATTTTACCTTAACATGCTTGGCCAGAGTACTAAGGCAGAGAGTGTACTGCAGATAGCGGAAATCTGCGCTACTTTAGAATAATAGAAAGGTTTTTTTTTTTTCAAATATTATTTGATTATTTGCCGTCATGCTCACGCACGTCGCCAGAATCTTGTATACCCAAAAATAGCCATATTTTTCCTTATTTATTTATTTCTTCTCCTTGTTAAGTTGGTATCGGCCGAGTAGCTCGGTGGCGTAGTGGATAAGTGACGCGGCCTGCGATCGTTGTTGTTAATCATCTTTCGCAAGAGTCGGTCATGGGTTCGGTGACCAAGTAATTATTATTTCGAGTTACATAGAGCTGTTAGTCCTGGTTGCATTTGCAGTCGTTAATATCTTCCAATCCGCATTGGGCCCGCGTGGAGGGTCATGGCCCATCCTCCTTAATCATTTATAAGGAAGGCCTAAGCTCATGTAGTGGGGACGTTAAAGGGCTGATGATGATGACGTAGTTGTCATCTAGGTCATGGCCCATCCTGATTAATAATTTATAAGGAAGACCTGAGCTCATGCAGTGGGGACGTTAAAGGGCTGATAATGATGACGTAGTTGTCACCTAGCTTTAACACTAGAAGGGTCGGGGAAATTGCATACCTTCAAAGACCGCGACCGTCAAATTGACGGTATATGATAATTACGGAGAAAATATGATTGAAATATGTACCTATGTGTGTCATAAAAACAAAATTACGAATTTTAATTAATGCTTTTAATTAAATACTTTGATTAGTTACATAAAACATTTATTACAAATAATTTTTTTAAATACTTTTTTTACACATTGACCACAAACAGCTTTCTGGCAAATAGTACATAAGTCACAAGTGCGGTTCTTTTTACATTTTGAATTAATTTGACATTGTCGTCTTTTTTGTGATGTAGAAGGCTGTTCTTCTTCAATAGTTATGTTATCCAAACGTTGAAAAGCTGATGCACTTTGTTTTTTATTCACGTACTCTGCGCGAAGTTCACTTACAAGTTGTAGAATATAATTATGACGAGAAATGTTTTCACCTGTAACTTGGCGATAAATAATCCATGAATTTATGGCGGCCAAATCTAGAATATTATAGAAGACGTGGACTGGCCATCTTCGTGTTCCAGCTCTTACAGTGTATTTTCGTGCCATTTGGTCAATTATATCCACGCCTACCTTAGTTTCGTTATAAAATTGTATAGTCTCCGGTAGTTTTTTTTTTGACTCAGCATCAATATGAATATTTTCGTGTAATGTACTCAATACAATGACATTTTTCCCAGGTTTACCTTGATAAATTGTTAGGGTTGTGTTTGTTGCCGATTTCAGTATAAAGGTTTCATATCTCTTTGTACGAATGTTTCTACAATTCGCTGGTACTTCTCGTCTTGCCCGTCTCATTGTTCCAACAATACTTGTACTTTCAGATCTAAGCTTTTCTGCCAATTTTAGAGATGTGAAAAAATTATCCGTTGTAACGTTCCGACCTTTTTTGAGGTAAGGTTGTAACAATTTCATAACAACATGTTCTGGTAACGACATATTACTTAGGCGCTCACTATCTTTTCCTAAATAAGGAAAACCCCCACACAGATATTTGCTCTCAACATCCACTAATAACCAAAACTTTATTCCAAATTTATCAGGCTTGTTCGCAATATATTGCAAAAAAGGGCAACGTGTTTTCGATGGAAATAACTGCTCATCAACAGTCATATTTTCACCAGGAATATAACACATTTGGCAATTTTCTATAAAATTATTCCATATATCAGAAATCATTGCAAATTTGTCAGTAGATAAACGTGTATTACGCGTGCTTCTCAAATCAAATCGTAAATATTTTATTATTTCTTTGAATCTATTTTTACTCATAGTATTTTTGAAAACTGGCGGACCCCATTCTAAGGACCATAAAATGTCTAGGTCTAAATGGCTCATGTTGTAAGCTCCACGTGCATAAATCAGTCCAATGAAAGCATCTAATTCATCTAAAGAAATTTCCCACGATTCATCTTGACATTTGATACGTGCTTCAGTTTCAGTGCACAACTTTATGCGTCGTAATATAAATTCTTGAATAAAAAGACGCCAAGAAGTAATAACTTTTTTGGATTCTACATACCGCTTTGCATATGGAGTGGGACCTGGGTTTTCTCTCAGTACATTTTGCCGACTTCGACGGCCCGTCGTTCCACCACTAAAACTAGGAATACACGTCCATTCAGTGCCATCACTAGCCACTTGTCTCATACCTATTTCGGGTAATGATGACGTTCTGACTTGCCTCCCACCACGTGTTATACTTCCCGAATGCACTGCTCTTCCGCTGGATCCAGGTCTTCTGCCACGACTTCTACGTATACCACGTTCGCTGTGTAAATTACTGTCCTGCGTTTCACTGTCGAAATGACTTTCAGTTGGAATGTCGGCTTCTGAATCCTCAGATGTAGAACTTTCTTGGTCTAGCTGAAAGTCTTCATCTTCGTTATCACAATGCGTTACTGATAATTCATTGCCACTTTCATCACCTGAGTCATCTTCTACAATATTACAAAGTTGCGATAACTCTCGTTCTATTTCTAAACTCGAGAGCTGTTTGGAACGCCGATTGGAACTCATTATAAAATAAACACACGACAATTCTCTTCAAATAATCAGTTGAAACTGTAAGTCATGTCAATAAACACAACATATAAATATATAGGTAAGATAAGAAGGTAGAAACAAAACTTTTGTTTATAACACTTCAAAGTATTCAAGTGCCGTCAAATTGACGGCGTCCGGTCTTATTAGGTATGAGTAAGCATACCCCGCATATCAATCATTATTTATTTATTTTTATTAAGTTAAAACTTATACAATCATAAGTTATGAAAAGTCATTAAATATGAATACAAACTGAAATACAGACAAAAAGTTATTAGCCATCAAAATTATTTTGCCGTCAAATTGACGGCCATGGCCCTTCTAGTGTTAAGTGATCGATTATTGTTCGATTATTGTGTTCTGTCCTTTTTTCACGTTGCGTAATTTGTTTTTTGGGTTATGTCTTGTGCATTAAAGTATATTATTATTTTTGTTCAAGCTCACTTAGCCATCTTCGTTGGCAATTGTCAAAATGCTTTTAGTCCTTATTGAGATACGAGTTATCACACAACACCGTTATGGTGGAACGCGCACTCTGAACACTTCTTTATTAATTATGTATACTCTGTTAGTAAGGCAGGTGAAAAAACGGATAACGATACAAAGTATTTTGTAAGCGGTAAAAGAAAACGATAAGTATCTATCCATAGACATCAATATTATTCTGTACAGTATTAATATTATTTCTAAACGACCGTGTAACGTTAGACAGAACTACATGGATATTAAGAGCTGTATGGAAAATGATACTTATAGTTTTTTGTTTCAATGCTCACATCATACTTTTTGTTATTATCTATTCTTTCAGCTTTCCCTCTAGAAAATATAATACTACCACAATTTTTTTTCTGAGATGTGTAAATACCTTATAACTGATTCCTTCACGCCACCGCTTTGCCCAATGGCTGGATGAAATAGCCAGCCCACTGTGTGGTGAGGTCTTAAGTATGCTCGATTTTAATTTTACGATAATAATAGAACAAGGGTGCATTTTTTTCTGTACTATGATAATACATTATGTACTTTACGCCAGCATTTTGCCCAATACCTCACCTAGCCAGCTTTGTGGTAAGATCTTAAGTATGCTGGCAAAATAATTTTCCTTGAAAGACCGCTGGATTTAGGTTCCTCTGTATCTGACGGGAGCTTTCCTCCATATTGTGTAATACTTGCACCGTTTGTGCTCGGCTAACAAGGGTTTACTTGTACTTTATACCTCATATTTTCTTTAGCTAATCCATATTTATACGGGTGACCCGAAACCGGCTGGCCTACGCCGATAAGGCGGAATTCGAATTTTTCTTCTATATTAACAGTGTTAATAATTTCGCATGAAACGACATAGTGACGTTAAAGTCTATTTTGGGATAGCACCATAACTTTTTATTGAAGGTTCGAGTATCGATGCGATGAATTGGTTTTAGTTGAATGGAACTCTTGTGACCCCCGATATTATTGATTTATAACCAGTTTTTGAGATATATATGAATGTGTTTACATATTTTTATGTGATTTTGGAAATGGTCTACTCCGAATTCGAGATTGAGGTAGATAAATTTGCGTATCAGCGAAGCGATTATGCTTCGCCAGGTCATATTTCTCTAATCTATTTTAAGCCTTATTCTGTTAATAGTTAGATATAAATTTGATTGCAAAAATTTGTAGTAAACTAATGTGCTAAATAAATAACAAAATTTGATCTACAATTTCAGAAAAAAAGAAAGAATTCATATATTTATTGTCCTGTCGTGACATTTTTAACCGACTTCCAAAAAGGTTCTAAATTCTACTCTATATTTTTTTCTTTTTGTTACCTCATAACTTTTTATTGGGTGGATCGATTTCGATGATTCTTTTTTTATTTGAAAGCTAGTGCTTGGTGTGTGGTCATATTTGGTGTGGTCCCAAATCTGGCAATGACATATACGAGAAAACAATATAAGTCTCAAATTTGCATTAAGTATGTGTGATATTTGTTACCTCAAAACTATTTACAGGGTGAACCGATACTATTGATTCTTTTTTTTATTTGAAAACTGCTATTTCCGGTGTGGTCCCATTTTAATTTTCAACACAGTATTTGTCAGACTTAGGAGAAGGTTTAAGGTATAGTAACAGACTACATAAATGGAGGTTCGCACTTTAAGACGGTTTTGACGCAGTTTTTAGAAAAGTATTTTCAGTATTTTTATATAAAAATATCAATATCACTAAAAAAGCATGAAATAAAAAATTTAAAAAAATAAAACCGACATCAAACTTATATATATTTAAGTTTTTTTCATAAACGACGTTACGTTTTCATTTTATATGAAGTATCTTAGAGTGAGATTGCTTTGTGCAGTTTTTCGGTGCACAAAGTAAAGTAACAACTAATAGTATAAATCACTAAATAAATATTATGGTGTTCCCAAAAGATAAACCGTATAGAAAACGATACAGAACCGTAATTTAATATTTACGAAACTCCGCTGATCGACAAAGTAATTGAATACAGAAGTAAGTTAACTCTATTTGCTAGAGGAACGGATATCATCAAATCAAACTAGTACTGAGAGAGTATAAATATTGTGCAAGAGAAATATTCTGAATCGTGAAAACATATAAAGGATATTATAACATGAAGATCGAATTAAATGTTTAATGTTTATAAAGTTAAATTGACCGAAAAAGTATTAAGTAAAGCTAGGATGCAATTTAAGCTAGAATTAGTGAAGAAGGGATGTCTTTTTTCTCGCCAAAATATTTTTTGGTATCAAAAGAATAAAATTATTAAATTATATAAACATTTGCTTTTTTTAGAGATAAATACCTATTTATCTCAATTATAAGCATGGGATAATTATAGTACCTATACCTATAAGTACTATAATTATCCCATGCTTATATTCTTATTGACATATCAAATTTAATTAATAGATATTTGGTAAAAGTACATATAGGTATAATGAGAGTCGTTATTATTACGTTGGAATGCGGATGTAACATATTGATCGCGTTTTGTTTCTCTTTCTCCCTCTTCTTCGAGTAGTCTGTGTTGCCCAACAGGAAAATGTAGTAGACACACATAAATGTATTATACTATTAACGTACAATAGACAGTTGATGCTTATACTTGTCGGACGATTTCTTCCAGACAACGACAGATTGTGCTTACAACAAAACCCACAGACATAATAACAAATTTCAAAAAAGAAAGAAGAAGTTGTAGGTTGCAGCAGCGTAAATGTCAATAACAGCATTCCATAATGTTATTTTCTGGTTGCAATGAAAAAAAAAAAAATAATACAGAACTTAGGGAGAATAGAAGGTACAAACATATTTTATATGTCAGTGGACTGACTTTACTGAGCTAGACGTTACCCGAATAAGACTGTTTGTCCTACTCTACAGATTTAGATTTCTAGTCCAACAAATCCAATCATTATCTTGGTGTATTTTCTTAAGAAAACCTCAGAATTTACGAAAGTTTCATAAAGATAAGAAGATGCAATAAAAGTTTTAATTATTAATCAAATAATAAAAGCTTTTCTTGGCGTAATAAATGAAGTGAATAATAAATAATATTCCCTAAGTAAGGGTACTAAACAGAAATGAAGAGATCAAATAAAACTTGGAGGTGTACGACAACTGCCGATATTTATTTTCATTCAAAGGATTTCTGTAAAAGCGTAAATCCTTTTCGGAACAGGTACTATGATATTGCAAAAGGAAACGTTAACTTAAGAAAAAAAAAGTCGAAATATACACGTTTATTAATTAAGAGAGCAAAAATTTTTCAAAAAGCGGTTGTGCTCGTTAAAATTAGTCTATGCCGCTTAATGGGGTATTATTTCGTCAGCGGAGCCACACCGACTCTTGAGTAAATGAGTGTCTATGGAACTGTTTACATTCCGCGCCCTTTTGAAGTGCTCGTTACTGCAACTAGGGCTGCTGTCACTAATAAAAGTCTAAAAGTCTTTCAATAAACACATTCTTTCTTACTATTCAATCTGTCTGTGAGATATCGTTGCTTGTTTTCGTTTGGAAAGCATATTGATGTCACTTAATATGATATAAACATGAATTAAATATGTATTGTTGCTTCGCTGGAAGTCTCAATCTCAATATCTTCAAAAAACCTCCAAAATTTTCCATGACCACATAAATCAGGGCAAATTTGACCAAGGGAATATGTTGGGGCATTTACATTTGCTGACAGGACATTTTTTATCGTAGAGGAATGCTTTATGCATTGTCCCCGTCGCTTGACAGGCGGCAGGGGCGTGTGGTACTCTCCGAAGGCTAGTCAAAACGCGGATGGCATACCCTCCAAACGCCCTCCGTGCATCCTCTCTTTTGGAGGAAAGGCTTAGAATCCAGCAGGGAGATCTACACATTAATGATTACATGCTGAGATTTCAGCACTCAGTCATATGCGCCATTAGAAAACAAACACTAAATCAAGATAACGGTATTACAAAACCATTTTGTTCACATTTCTGTTTTGTTAATATCTATCTACAGAAAGAACGCTTCAGCACACGTTCTTCAGATAGGTATGTTTCAGATAGATAGGCAAAGGGTGTTCTGGCCTCTTCGGGTGTTGACATCGTTATTTCAGTTCCATCATTTTTTAAACAATATTTGTACATTTCCGAACTAATGGAGCATGGCCCCTTGAGAGTTAATTAATTTTTTATGCCAAATGAACACGAACACAAGTATAGAACTTAAAAAATGAGTTAAATACACAACCCTAATAAGAGGTAAGTTCATTGAAATATGTCGAGGGTTCCTCGCGAGACACGAATGAAATGGATGTTTATGTGTGCTTGGGAGTATTAAGTGGTTCCTATTGGTGTTCACTATGAATAGATAGACGCCTGGATTATGTGCAATTATTAATAATGTATCAAGACTGTCAATAGCTCCTAAAAATGGATAAACAATTTAACAACCTTGACATTCAACAGTTAATATTATATTTGATCAATTTAGCAATCACAATGCTATACTCGAAAGTATAACATAACATATATATGAAAAATGCTTTAAATCCACCAGCCCCAATGCTTGAAAAATGTATCAGTCCTGTCAGCTTCTGGGTAGCTCAGTAGTAAGAGCAGTCGCTCGGATTGCGAAAGGTCCTGGGTTCGAGTTCCAAAAATCCTAAAGATTTCTTAAACATTTTTTTATTAAGAATATTCCACAGTGGATCATATATATAGTATTGGGCTGTTTATATTAACGCCATCTTATTTATTGGAACCGAACCGCGCGTATTGATTCCCGTTTTAATGAATTTTATAAATAAATAGTTCACGCATAGCAAAATCACAGGAAAATAAGACTCAAAACAATGCAATTGTTGCTGCAATTTGTTGCTAAATAAGAGTGTAATGAAATGAAATGAAATGAAGCATGTGAGATTGTGAGTATAAACTTTCATAATTGTATTTTTTTTATTTTCTCCATAAATAACCGCTTCATCATTGTAAAATAATAAGTTTTTCAGAAACTATTTATTGTGTTTACTAATTGTTGTGTTAATCGACTTTAAATTCATAAAACAAGTTTTGTAATATTACAACATCAGTCTATTCGTAAAGTTTGGAACATTGGTGGTACATACTCAAGATAACGAAGTAATTCTCCTACTTTTGATAAGAATAAAAGATTTTTTTGGGATTACAATTCCAAAGTCCACTCAGATGATATCGGCGTTGGGAACGATAGGACCACAAGCAAGTTTACAGTTCATCTTAAATTAAGCTTTATTATATTTTAACATATGTAAGTTACCTATTGAAAGCTCAACGCTTCGTTTTACATATTATACTTGTTCAGACATTTATAATTTTATTCTTAATATATATAGTTTAAATAAATAAATATTATAATATTAAAAAACGATAAATGATACATTTTAAATGGCATTTTGGTAATATTCTCTAATTACATTTTTAAATAAAATCTTGCCTTCTTAATAGTAAATTAACATTATTATTATTAATGAAAAGAGGCGACTGCTCTTTTGGATAGCGAAAGGTCATGGGTTTGAGTCCCATATCAGAGTGTCAGGAACAAAATGGATTTTTTAAACATTTTTCATTAAAAATATTTTTTTTCAGTATAGAATTGTTGATACATTATTGTTTGATTTATGTTTTTGTAGTGTTGTCATTAGTTATTACAATGAAGTAAATTAATAAATATAAATAAGAAGAAATGTACACTATCATACAATTGCCCTCCCATATATGTAGTTCTATAAGAATAAAGTTAATCGTATTGTTTCATTAAAATAACTATAACTATGATAACAGTTGTGTGTCATCATCATCAGCCCTGTTACGTCCCAACTGCAGGGGTTCAGGTCTTCCTTATGGATGGTTAAGGAGGATGGGCCATGATCCTCCACGCTGGCCCAATGCGGATTGGAGGGTATTAACGACTGTAAATGCAGCCGGGACCAACGGCTTAACGTGCCTTCCGAAGCACGAAGTAGCTCGAGATAATAATTTTTTGGTCACTCATCACGTGACCGACCCTTGTGAAAGTTGCTTAACGACAACGATCGCGGGTCGCGGCTCTTATCCACTACGCCACCGAGCTGCTTCACAGTTGTGTGTACATGTCTATAATTTTTTTAAAGTCTAAATAAGATAACAGTATACTCGATTTACAGGATAGTTTCTAGATCACCCACAATCATCTTATTATGGTCCTTCAAATCTGTCTATTCACCATTCATCCGTGAATTTTTCCATAAGTTTGACCGCTGCCAAAAACTATAGTAACATTAAGAAAACTCGGTTTCCTCTTATTGCATCCATTAGACGCATAGAACTACCGTTAATCCGGCCCTTGACCAAAACAAAACCAATTATACTCCCGATAAATCACCCAACGTGTCTTCTGGTCAGGGCGCTCAGCTTAGCTATTGGAAAACTTGTGCGTTACAAATGCGACCTAATATTTAGAGTATCAAGATTCACAATAGCTTGGAACACAGGATATATTTTTTCAAGAGCTATAATGGGCGTATAGTGACTTGTTACATCATGATTTTGTGTTAAAACCTTTTTAAGTATAATGGCACACGCTATGAGTTTGAGATAAAATCTAAATGGAGTAGCTTTGGAGGTTTATCTTTATTAAGATCGGGTATAAAAAATAATTGGTTGACCATTTTAAAATATTTTCGAAATTACAGCTACAAAAATGAAAGCACCAATGCAGTTCCAAATGTAATTATAATTACGATCGTTGCTTACTCAAGACAACAGGCAGTTTTTCAAGACAGTTTTTTTTTTTAAATAATGATCTGACCGTAAGCATGAATACTTTTTTCTAGTCAACTTGATTAATAAAATATCCAAGTCGCAAGTTTCATGAAATAGTCTTTTAGACATGTGCTTTAAATTTTAGTGGATCTTTTAAAATGTTCCATTATTGATTAATTTTTAATTTTAACTTAAGGCTGAAATATATCGGACAGGTCTCATAATTTGTTTATCTTGTCCCCCTAATTTAATTTTGGTATGATATTTCTTTTACACTTCTCTCTTGCTACTTAGACGGGTTTCTGCAAATATTTTTTCCCGAAATTTTCATAAATACATATCACATGTATATGCTATTGTTATATATGCTATAACATGCCTAATTATACTTTCTATGTTGTCTTTTACTATGCTTGCAAATGTTCACCTTTGCTTAAGAGTAAAAACAAGACTGTAATGTTATTCCACTCTGCCTGTAATTATGCCGGCGTTCCTCATTCTTCAAGGGCTCGGTATTGCTACTCTACCGCAGGAAAAATGAGAGGGTATATACTGCCTGTTAGACGTAAAAGGTCCGGTGAAAAACTAGGGAAATTTGTTATTAGCAAGCAAGACAGATTCACTTTTCTAAGACCATTATGTTATATGTGGTAATCATAAGAATGTTTGGTTCTAAAAAATCAAATTGACATGAATCTTGCACAAATATCACTTGAGAACATAAAAATTGGACATGGTGCTCGAAAACTTCATCAGATATATTTTTGGTATTATAAGTAATTATATTTCTTCTCTCGTTTAATATTTTAAGCAATTCAAGATTCTGTTGTGCTCGCAAAATGTAGTGATCGGTTACCGTGACACCGGAGGCGGACGTGTGTTGTTAGATTAACTCCAGTGACAAACGTCCCCAGCCGAGGAGCTACGCTGTCAGACATATTGTCTAACCTAGATTAATATGTGGCTGGTCGTGGTAGGACTCCATATATCGACTACTAAGCTGAGGCTTTCGATTAAAGATGGCTCTATTGCCTGTATTAACCTTAAAATGTAAAGAGGGAACATTAGAAGTAACAGTGCAATCTCAATTAGTAATTAAATTCCTAACGTTTACTAGTCATCAGAATATTAAAGATCCACGACTGGAAGATAGATAATTGTCATAGGACATAGATAAAAATATATTTACCGTGAGGAGTAGTATGTACTATTGATTGCATGTATCAGAGACTAATGGTTTTAAAATCTTTTCCGAAGCTTGAAATTTTGTCTTGTTAATATATTTGTTTATATTTATAATAGATTACTGCAAATGTTTACAAATTTGAATACTTTGCCATCAAGTTTCAAATATATAATAATAACTAAAAAAAAATCAACATAAATTAGGTTTTATAACTTACTTTCAAGTAATTGGAATGCCAACAAGTCTACTATCAGCTATAGTTATTCAATCTGTTACATAACGTTCTGTTTATTAATAATTGCTCAAAAGCAATTTGTGAAGAAAGTGCAATTTAGTTTTTAAACAAGAATAACGGACTAGGAAAGCTTACATATGTTCTTATGACGTCACATCTTTATAAGCTGTGTTTTACAGTCCAAAACCATATAAAAATTATGGGGTCTTATATTTGACTGGTTTGAATCCATGCCATGATAATAATATAAATACTTTAATAATAGATGTGTCGCTTTTATGATATAAAAACCAGAATTTCCATGAAAAACACTTGTGTATAGTGCTAAGGATGTAAAGCAAAGATGCTTGATGTCTATTTTTACAGGAACTATCGGTATCTGGAAAGGTAAAAGGAAAATCAACAATATAACGGACGTAGTCTACAGCCGTCAAAGAAGAATATCTTGACATTTTCCTTTTAGATATTTTCATTGGGTTGAAAATTACGTCGCACTAGATGAATATCATAACTTTCTTTGTTATCTCTTCAACAAATTATTTCTACATAAAAATGGTATTTATATTGAAGGTAATGAAATTCATTAGATATCCAATATTTAATAGGTCAAAGGTGACAAATGTTTTTGCGTATCTAACATTTTGCGTAAACTTATAAAAATAAGATAATTAATTTGAGAGCCTATAATATTATGCAGCATAACCTTCTCAAAGCATTAAGAAACTTGGCAAGATATTTTCTTTCCATTACAAGATCTAGTCTGTTTACAAAATTATGATAATAATGTCTTGGGAAATGTCCTCAGCGCAAACAAGTATTTATAATAAATACTACCCTAGATAAAACCTTTTCTTATGCAAAATTGTAAATAATGGAATGCGGCGGTTATTTATGTAGTCTCTGATTTAAAGAAGTTGGATTATAGAGAATTGTATTTTTTGTTGACCTTATAAATTTCTGGCTTAGCAAGTAATTGTTTTGGTCTCTGGTTTAAACCAGGACTGTACAGGTATGCTAATAAATATATAAGTAAGGTGTTGTATGTTGCTAAAGTGATTAAATATATTCTTGCATTTCTCACTCAGTAGAAATTCAACGCTCAATTTATACATCCACTATCCATATCCGTCTAAAAAGAAACTGAATAATGCGGAAATATATAAAAAAGCTGACATAAATGGTAATTTGTTCCTACATTTGAACACTAAGACACTATATGCTATTAAAAACATAACCACGATATGCACATCACCGAAACGGATATTTCAGCTAAAAGACCTGACTCAGTTTACAATTATTCTGTAAGTTATTGATAAAAAATTACCTATATAGCAAATATAGCTATTATTACCTTATATTTATCATCGGAAAAATATTGATTAGGTTCAGTCTACGAAGTAGGTCTAATGTTTTCTCGAAGCAGAAACTAAACTATGTAGGGCACACATGCCCCTGTTTCTGCAAAGTCGCAGATGAGTTTTGCCCACCGGCGTGGTGAATATGCCATTACTAACTGTTATTTTTTTCAACGTCAAAAATTAATTGAATTCATATGAAGATCATTAGGTTTTCTTTTATTTGTTTACCTTCGTGCCCCACGGAAGTGAAGGTCTTGAATCATAAAACCCCATTGACGGTTCAAATAGTCCACGGCGGCACAAGAAACTTGCACTCTTTTAATCTAATGGAGTGGATAAATATTTGTACAATCTGACGTGCTGTTTGCTATACTTATGAATCGTCCAACATTTACAATGACTATATCATTAAGAGGTCAATAATAGCAGCTCCTTTAATACGAGTATATAACAACCTCTTTTACGTTGCTACAAATAGCCCAAGCACTAATTTGTCTTTTGTGTCCAATCACTAGTTGACCCAACAACGGCCTAGCATTAATTCCTATCAGTGATGAATGTTCTTTGTTTTGTAAAAAAATTAATAGTAAAATTTTGTTTCAGATACGATAGCATTGCGGGATGTCCAGCTCATAGCCCCATCAGCTGTTAGATTAGGGGACACAGTACAGTTGGGTTGTAAATGGGCTTTGGAGGGCAACGAGACTTTGTATAGCGTCAAATGGTACAGAGGCAGGCAGGAGTTCTTCAGCTACCTGCCCAAAGAGTACCCTTTCACCAGAATCTTCGCTCAGCCTGGCATCGATGTCGATGTAAGTTTATTTAGATATCATCAGTGTTATTTTCACCAGCTTATAAATGTCACTGTTGTTAGGGTTTTTCATGTATATGAGATTGAGTCATAGCATGGTATTGTAAAACCTTGATTTTGAATATTCGAGATGTGTGTGCTAATATGTAACAGAAAGGTTACTGATAGTTTGTTCAAAATTAATCTGTTTCTATTCGATTTTTTTCTTCTTGAAACTATTGATGATGTGCTTGAAAGGTTCGATATAAGTTAAAATTCTCAATAAAAGTACATAAACTTTGGTACAATCAAATAAGGTTTTTAAGGTACAAATAGAGGATTTTTGGGGTGTGTGGAAATTTTTATGTACGAAAAGACTATTGATATATTAATATTGCCACTAGTGGACACCTGAAACAAGAATTGTGTAACTCACTCGCGCAAGGAGATCGTTATTGAAATGAGAGTTTAAATAAGATTTATCATAGGCCGCTATTAAAAGCAAACGATTAAAACTTTTAAAAGCGCAAATTAAATGTCATAAACAATTTCAGAAGTAACAATTCACGAACTATAAGATGCTTTCAAGAATATTAAAGATAAAGTTCCTTTCATTTTTATGAATGTCCAATTCAACTTAAGCGCTGATCCGAACATCTAGATTATTCGCTGCAACAACTGCGCCCGCGTTCACTGAAGCGGCATAATTTTGAAAAATTATTATCCCGTTTGTTCAGCATTCAACTCCCCCCCTTCCCTTCCACCGTCGGTTCGAACTAGACTATTAAAAGTTCACCCAAGCCGACCAGAGTGTTCTGTGCGCGACACGATAGCGCAAAAAAGGCATAAACTGTCTTTGTTCACTCGGCCTTACATTTTAATTTAAGCGGAAAATGTTCAATGTTCTCAACTGTTTTGTGGAGGTTAATTATACGAAGCAATTTTCTTAAGTTTGTTAATCGTCTTAAAATATACACGAGATTTTTATATTTTGAATAACATTGAAAAATTAATATAAAAAATATTTTAAAGATGCTACACTATTGTGTAACTACTTATATGTCTTTATACGAACACGTTTTAAGTTTTATATGGTCTATATTTTGTTTCTTTGAAGCTAGATCGTATTTATTTTATTAAAAAACAATACTTCTGAACTTTATATAAATTTAAGTAGAAATATCAAATCAATTGCTATTGCAAACTCGATGGCTGCCTTAATTATATATGTAATACGTTTCAGAAATTGCATTTTAAAGTAACCTCATACATTTTTTAGTATAGGTCAACAATATTCTGAACGATAGCAATAACGTAAGATTTTCTGTAAAAGTTAGCTCATGTTATTAAACATCTTGGATAAGAATAGATATTTTATGCGACAATTGATTCTCCCTTTTAAGTCGTTCTTCGTCTATAGTGTCTTCGGACATTGTTTATTTCTGCTAATACGATAGTTGGTCGGTGTTCTTCTAATAGTTCGAATTACCGCATAGATAAAAACGCAATGTAATAACAATTTTTAGCATTCAGCCTAACAACAGAATCTATTCATATTTTGATCTCGTTTTACGGTACACAGTAAACAAGATTTTATATCGTCGTTAACGTACTTTTCATGTTTTTATTGTCAACCATTGTTAGGAAGATTCTCTTTACGATCTCCACTAAAACCTTCGTCTTTCATATAAATAAGTAACTGCCGTATATTTTTATTGGGAGGTGCGTTTTACTAGTTACGCTCAAGTGACCTTATGTCCTCTTAGAGTATGTCGTGCGAGTTTTTAGACCGTACTTAACGCTCGAATAACTTTTGTTGTCACTATTAAAATATATCTACTTGATTACTAGGATGATTAGCAACTAAATTTAGTACTGTAATAATCTAATTGAATCAGGCGTCACCTTGCGGAAGTCCATTGCGATAACTGCAAGACATTATTAGCAACTCATACCGTTAGACTAGCAAGTACTGTCTGATAATGGAAGTTGCTGAATGTAATATAATTACTGGTATTAATAAACTATATTCGTATAATGACAAAGTAGTAAAACTTCCATCGCACGCAATGTCCAAACAGTAATATGTCAATGCGTACATTTTCCAAAGAGCAAAACACTCAATGCGTACAATATTTATTCAGTGGTGGTTGTGCTCTTTATTTTAGTCGGTGCTGTCACTGTTGGCCTCAACAGAATTCAACGGTGGGCTTTATTCGCTGCTTATACGGAGTTGGAGACGACTTGGCAACACGCAACATTTCAAAAGTTTCATTGCTATAGGTTTATTTTTTAATTTATATTGTATTTAAATTTTGTGCAAGTGATGTTCAAATTCTTAAGTAGTGAAATATCTATGAAATTGAAAGTTTAAAAAGCTAGGTCTGGGTTTATCAGAAAATCTAATGACTATTCCCCCTATACAGGAAATTGCAAATTATTTAAATGTGTTAAAAAACACATACTAAAACACATACAAAAACAAAAACACATACTAAAACTTGATGGTGAATACAAAAAAAATATAATATGTCATACAATGAGGATTATCTTATCTTTTTTAGATAAAAATAAAACAAAAATAAATATTAGACAATATCACAAACTGGAACAACGAAGTTACAAAAATAGGTATCCTGACATGACACAATTAATTAATTTCCTATTTTGACCTCGCCGGGAATTGATCCTGGGACAGAGAGGGCGATAATTTGATTCCAATGAGCAAGCCTCTCGTTCACGTAAGTCATCTATTTCAGATGAGAATATTTTCTTGTTACGTGATATTTTAGTAGTATTTATAGTTTTCGAGCTTATTTTTTTATTAAACGAGTTTTATTATACGATCGGTATTCCAGTATGACGATCTGCGTTAACGAGTACGCCCTTTTCCATCTCGGAGGTCCCGTATTCGCTTCCAGGTCGGGTTAATGCAGCAAATGAACTTTTCTCTATTGTCTCAGGTTTGGGTATAATAGGTACCTTTATTTATAACCCTTTATTACCCTCGTATTATGTTACTGTCAAGTTACACACTTGGAATCTGAGCATGTGGTCGTAAGGCTCTCTTGCATCCATCTCATTGTACCAATCCATTCCTATACAAATAAGCATTGAAAGTAAAGACGCGCTCTCTTGATATCGTACATCTTTAATCACAGAGGAAACAAATACAGTTAAAAATGATTTAATTATTACATCAAAACCAATTTTTGTATATATGTCGCAGGCAACTGTTTAAAACAGCCGTTCAATTAGGCAGCTAGCCTGAATTTGCAAGCCTAGTTTTATACTTGAGGTATTAAGACATTTGGACCCTTCAAAAAGACGGCAGATTTAAAGCCGTCAAAACCGCCGTATTGTAGAACATTGGGTTCAGCTATTCGGCTGATAAAAAATCAGCCCGTTACTGGAATAGTTGGCTGCGACTTATATATTTTTTTTAAAGTTAAGAAAAAGTATATAAGTTTTAAAATCGATCCAAAAAACCTATATAGAGTATTTTCGAGATTTTTATTTTATGGGGTTAATTATCGAAATTTGTTTTTGTTTATTGCAAATAATCGACTGTATGTTTAATTACTATAAAATGATTTCTATTTGGCAAAAATCAGTAGAGTAGAATGCTTAGAATAAAATTGTCCTAAAAGTGGTAATTTCGTAAAACCTCGCCTTAAATTTATTTATGTAATCCAAGCAGCGTACATAAGCAAGCTTGTGATTTACAATGAAATGTAATTTTAGAAATCTCATGCTATTCGCGTACCATTGGTATACGGAACACGTAAAACCTTTGAATTAAGTGAAATGGGCCTATCACAGTCGTTAAGTTTCGGGGCCCAGAATAAAACCGAGGTGTGTTTATGTCAATACGTAATGTGGTGAGGGTGTTGTGAGGAATAATCGGAGTAAATGCATGAGTAACATTTTACTGCAAATTCTAAAAGTAAAACGAAATACGTTATAAATGTATCTTATGGATAAATACTTTATATACAAGCGTTCTCATTTATATAGATATATGATTTCTTTTGCAAAGCTTATACATATTGTCATCATCATCTATGTATGTGTGTATATGTATATATATATATATATATATATATTTGGAATATTATATGTTGTAGTATAGTTATGATTAGTTAAGTATTATTTGTTGTGGTTTTATTTAAATTATTCATATACTCGTATTTTATTGCTCTGTACCGCCTTCGCGTTTGACAATTTTCACAAAGGTTGACTGGGAGAGAATACTATAAGCATTAAGTCCGCCATTTGCACCTTGTTTATATGAAATATGAAAGTTAATAGAAATATGAAAAATATGAAAGTTCAATAAATAAATAAATATGTGCAGACACATATTTAAAGTCTTATCAGTATTATTAATAATCAAGGTTTAGCGTTAGAGTAAATTTAAGCTGATATTTTTTTTTTTAATATTTATTTCCAAAAAAATCTTATTAAGCTGAGATTGCACTTTGTTTACTCATAATTCATATAATTTAACAGAAAATTAGCAAAGTTTAACGAGGTTCTACGTCAATAATATTTAGTAAAAAGCTGTTATTTTGATATTATAAACAAACACTCCCATTTTATTTATTAGTAAAGATTTATTTCATTGTCGGTGGATTCATCTCTTTGATTGTAACTCTGTTGCTGAAAAGGGGGCCTCAATTGAATCATTTTACTTATTATATTTGTTATTTACATAAATAAACAAATATATATATATATATATATATAAATATATAGTTTTTAATCTTTCACAGAATCAGATTTTCCCTTGCAGAAGTCTATTACTTTAAGTGTAAAAATGCAATATCTATAGTTTATTCTGAGGGCAGGAGATAAAACAGACAATGGCCCAAAGTATAATTTGACCGTCAAAGTCATCAAGTCATCATCATGAGCCCTTTTACGATCCCGGTTATGGAGGATGGGCCACGAGGCAGCCATGGTGTAGCCAGAACCAACGGCTTAAAGTGCTTTCTAGAGCACTGAGTAGCTCAAAATTATAATTTTTAGCCACCTATCCCATAGCCGACCCTTGCGAAAGTTGCTTACACATTAAGCCATTGGTTTTGGATCTCCAATCTGCACTAAGGCAGCGTGGAGGGTCATGACCCATCCTTCTTAACCATCCATAAGGAAGACCTCAGCCCTGCAGCGTAAAAGGGTTTTTAAGTTAATGATAAATTACATAAGTAGCAACGTGTTTAAAATCTTTTTGCTTTTTATTTTCGATGTTAGCTAAGTTGGAAAAATAAAAAAAAAGGTAATATGGTTGACCGTAACAAAAATAATATTAAATTTTGTGCATTGACTATACATTTTTCCTGTGTGTTGTTTATTTAGTATTTATATTATTTAAAGAAAAAATCGAGAAAGTATATTCTTTTTCGATACGTTCTAAGAATTAATTTATGTAATAAATCATATAGTTTGCTGTAACATAATATAAATAATCAACTTGTTATTCTGTTCACTCAATAAAATTTACAAATTGACTAAGATTTAGCGAGGCGTTGCCTTCTCACTGAGTTTCAATATTAATTCTCTTAACTTTCTCGCCGGTTAAGAACTTTGTCCATGTATACTAAAGCAGGCTTTAGTCTAATTATCTAACTTAGTGAAAAGTGAAACTGTCAAGTTTAATTTGGTTATAAAATTTTTATAAGAGCTTATTTCATAATATCAAATTTTATTTATGATAAAATTCAACGGCATTTGTAAAACCTGTAGCCTAATTGTCTTATTTTTAAATCAATCACAATACTTTTCAAAAGTATATCAAAAAAGGTAAACAACATTTAACTACAGTGCCTAAAGTGGTTAATGAGGAAGTAAAAAAAAAACAAAAGCACTAAAAATCACCTCAACTAGATGGCGACTCTAGCAAAAGTTGATTTTTGCAGGAAACAAATGGACCAAAGACAGTCGTTTCCGTTCCTATTAACTAACATTTTAAAAAACTGAAATTTGAAAAGTTCGAAACTTAGATATCAATACAAATACGAAAAATTGCAAATAAAATATGAGTTGTTTATTGAGTTTTGAAAACTAATTTACTTAACCATGAAAGAAAACCGGAAAGGTTGTCATGGAGAAATCAAGATCACCGTGGCGACATCTAGTTAGATTTTGGAAACTAATGTTTTTTTTTTTAATTATTCCTCATTACTTTTGTAATGTTATTGTTATAATATGACAAGAAAAATAATCACTTTTTTGTAATATGTACTATTTGATTATGACTAATGGTATGGTTATTACTTCAGCAAAAATACAGTCCGAACGAATCTTAGGAAAAAGCTTATTTCAAGATTTAACACTACAATGTTTTATTTGTACAACAATAACAAAATGTAAATAATCTAGAATTGTGCTCACAATATTACCCGGAATTATAATATAATCGAAACCCACAGAGCAAACTTCACTAAATGTTTGTTCGTGTCTAAAGACGCACTAAGGGCAGAGTTATAAAGATAAATATTTGCCGAGAGCCCTTTACAGGGCAGCAGAAAGCCGGGATTATCCAGCTGCCGCTGTAGAATTAGTCGAATTTCAAAGTTTTTATCCCTTAGGATACGTAGATGGTAAGGGTTATCACTTCTACAAATTAGTTATTTCTCATTTTATTTAGAAATCAGTGTGCATTCGAGCCACTGACATGCTTGAATTTAATGATAGGAAATATATCAAAATCCCATAATTGCTGTTTTCCTACTTATTAATCTTTTCCCACACTACTGATTTTGTAGCCAAGGCGTCATCATCACTTTCTGTCGGCGCTATTGAAATATGGAACTCTTTACCTGTAGATAAACACGCGGATTCACGAGACTTTTTTGTTGAACTGATCAAAAGCAACTTTTTTATGTACTAACCGCGGTTATTTTCAATTATTACTATGTTTTCTTTTAGCCCAACCTTTTCTGATTAACATTGCTACATCATCAGCAATAAATTGATAGCCTTTTATGTATTATAGTAATTATATTAAGAATAAATAATATTCGTTCATTTAATATCTATTAAAAATTCACAGAAAATCAAAGAAATTTAAGACGATTTAAATTTATTTTTCGGTGAAATAACCTTATAATTTAAAATGCTAGTTTAAACTCTTAATTGGACATTATTATTTTTCATTCAATGTAAAGTATTTAAACAAAAGCCTTAGTAAATTTTCCAACTAACCCTTTGCGTCTTTTACTATTAACGCAAAATGGGCAACCCTAAATACTTTTCTAACCTTTTTGGGTGTGAGAATTTAAATATTTCTTTGTATAAATTTTAATTGATTTGACATAAAGACACTATCCATATATAAGGCATCATATTTTTAAAAGTGCTATTACTAAACATACAAACTAAAATGTTACAATTTGAAAGCAATAATCAATTGATCGAAAAGAACGTAAAGAATACGACGGGGCTTGTCATAGACTATTCGTGGATTTAAAACAGTAAAGCCGGAATAAGCTTGAATGTTTTAATTTTTAAAAGTTAAGATAAAAAAGGTCTGATGAAGAGATAAAAACTTTTATAATGTATGTTTTAAAATTACAGATCTATACATTACAGAAAATGTGTTAGTGACACCATTCATAACTCGAGTACGTCTTGACAGATTTATATGATATTTGTGATTATGGATTTGTCTTCGTTGGAAAAAGGACAAATATCGATTTATTATAATAAAAGACTCAAACATCACAACTGACAGTTCAAGTAATGTTTTCTATGTCCATTGTTTGTTTAAATAGTGACGTAATATTTTTTTGAATTAATTCTAAGATCCTAAATCTGCTCAATCATTAACTGTTAGGCGTGTTCCGCCTAACTGTTAATGATTGAGCAGATTCGCCGCGTTGGCTTGTTACGAATAATAAAAAGTCATATATAAGATCAAAGACAAAAAAGCGTAAATGTAAACAACCTACGAACAAAACGAACGGTGTTGATGCTACAACCCACCGTTGTAAAATTGTAATTTTGTTGTTTTAGACTAGAACTTCAAAAGTATTCTCATAGTAGTAGTTAGTTTTAGAATACTCGCTATCGAAACTTACGTTGATTATATTAGACTATATTTATTTATGATTGTTCAATATTCAGTTTAGGTCAAATGAATGGTTTTTTAATGTTTTTGTCGTGTCCGTGACGGTTTCTTTAAAAGTTGATAAATGTATTTTTAGTATTATTAAATTAGATTCCTAAGCTATTGGACCGATTTCAAAATCTCTTACACCTACGGGAAGTTACATCATACGAAGGTGATATAGGTTATAATTTACGCGGCAAAACAGCTAGCATTCATCTCACAAGTTTCAATGAGGAATTATTTAAAAAAAAAATTAGTTCCCGAAATCATACTAGATGTCGCTACGGTACGTTCTTGATTTCTCCATGACAACCCTTCCGGTTTTCTTTCATGTTTAAAAGTAAATTAGTTGTCAAAACTCAATAAACAACTCATACTCTATTTGTACTTTTTCGTATTTGTATTGATATCTAAGTTTCGAACTTTTCAAATTTCAGTTTTTTTATACGTTAGTTAAAAGAAACGGAAATTACTGTCTTTAGTCCATTTGTATCTTGCATAATCAACTTTAGCTATAGTCGCCGTCTAGTGGAGATTTTTTTAATACTTCCTTATTGCAGTTAAAACATATCAGCATTTATTGTTATCAAATTTAAATACCACAATTCGAAGCGATGCATCGATTATATGGTATCGTAATAACAAAGTGTTATATCGATAGAAACCAATTCCGATTCCAAATCGGTTCGTTTCAGATTGAACCGATTACTGTAACACCTTCATCGGGTTCAACATTATAGCGTGTTTATTAGATTTCCCTCCATTTTTGGATACGAAAAAGGTGCTAGATTGTAATGGGCACATTTTAATGGTTATCCCTTGAAAATTGCTTTGTATCTCAATTTGGGTTTATTGAGGATTGGTACATAATAGAGATACTTATAATAAATGCTTCTGTGATATAATGTGTTATTAAAAATGTGAATAAATTAAAAACTTGTTTACTTAAATGAATACACAGTTTCTTGATTAGCTTGGACGTGCTAACTCGTTCGGGTTGATTCAATTCTACATGTAACTAACTTTTTTTCATATTTAAATAAAAAAACACATTAGATCGTATGGAAAATAAAGTTTTTAGGTTTCCGTACCCCATGGGTATTACGAGATCCCTATGTAACGGTGCGCCGTACAACCGTTTATTTTTCCTAGGTTTCAGCATGCAAACTTTTTGACTTTGATATTCGGCATCATTTCTTTTTATTATTCATCGTTCCTAATTTGAAATTTTGACTAATCCAATATGCTCTTTATGAATGTCAGTTCGTAAAAAAATCTTCTGCTGTGAACATGTTATTGTAAATCGTATAAATTTAAATATAAAATATTATAATAATGAAGTTATCATGATTAAATGAAATGAAAAATGAAAGCCAAAAAGGGTCTTTTTATCTTCTGAAGCACGGAGTAGCTTGAGAAAATATGAAGCTTGAGAAAATAATATTTTTTTGTCACCCATCCAGTGACCGACCATTGCGAAAGTTGCTTAACAACAAATATCGCGGGCCGCAGGGCTTCTCCACTACGCCACCGAGCTATATTTGGTATAAAACATATATGGAAAACATGGACAGGAAACCGAGGAATCGAAAATAACAATAACAATGGTTATTGTCACTGACAGTTCCTCTGCTTCCTGTGAGCAACGAATAAGAAAAAAAAAGAAAATTTTAAAAATATGACATATAGATTAACTATGATATATGATCGATATTTTTCCAACCAGTTGCCAGCAAATAGCTTCTACGGATTTCTGATAGTACTTAAACATGTACCACATAAACTTGTCAAGTCAGCATCATATCAATGAAGTTCGATGATTCAATGATAATTAACAGTCGCAATAAACTCGGAAACGTAAGACAATCACATTGAACTGATTACATTACGTTCGAAAACGATCTCGATTCACTTTTATCACGAGCTTCTTGGCTGAGTAAAGCAGCATTGATATATATCCCGTCTCTCCCTACCCCGAATGGTTCAATTTTACATATTTAGTTCGGGTGTGACTAAATTAGCCACATCCCTCGCTTCAAGTTTTCTATGATAACTAGCTATAATACATTATAATGGCACACCAACAGAATCTCAAGTAATTGCATATTACCATTGTGCTATCTCCCTGAACTCAAATATTATTAAACCTATATCTGTCAACTTTGATGTGTCACCAGCCCTTTTACGTCCCCACTGCAGGGGCTCAGGCCTTCCTTATGGATGGTTAAGGAGGATGGGCCATGACCATCCACGCTGGCCCAATGCGGATTGGAGGGTATTAACGACTGCAAATGCAGCCGGGACCAACGGCTTAACGTGCCTTCCGAAGCACGGAGTAGCTCGAGACAATAATTTTTAGGTCACCCATCCCGTGACCGACCCTTGCGAAAGTTGCTTAACAACTACGTTCGCGGGCCGCGGCGCTTATCCACTACGCCACCGAGCTACTCATATTATGTGTAAAGCACTAATAATATTGGACTTTAGTTAGATAGTAAAAGGCAAGTAGTTCAGATCCTATTGAAATGCGATTATTATAATAAGACTAATAATAATCTAATGTATAACTTCAGGTGGATTTATTCTTGAAGTCCTTTGATTAATCGCACGAAAGTAAATTAAGCACATGGTATGGTCTTATATTCTGTCTGGTTTACGGTCTGTTATTTAAAAATTGTCGCCTCCAAAATCAGACGATACCCTCACGATTATCCAATAATGTTTGGCCTCTACTTATGCAGTTGCTATCCTACTTTTCTAAAATAAAATACATTCAACTTCATACTACTCATACAATCATATTAAATACAATCCGCCTCAAGACAAAGGCAAATATAAATTTAAATATGCAAAAAAGTACAACTTTTCTATTTGTTGCCAGTGAGAGCGGATGAAGCGTGAAATGTAGTCATGAAATGAAATGTAGGCGTTACAGTATCTTTGTTGGTTAGAATTTTCATAAACTCATACGTTAAATATTAATTTAGTTAATAAATATTTATGATCTATCATTATTCATTTGTATTCAAATTACAACATAAATAATTTTCTATGAGAAAAAATGGTCGTTGTATAATTTATTGTATTGTAATATAAAATATTATTTTTATTTAGAGCAAATTTTATTGGATGAATGAGCTAAATCCACTCATTTATTACTTTCGTTAGTATATGTTTAGTAAGTCAATATTTTTTATCTTTACTTTTTTTAGTTACATTATGCTGTGAAAAAAGATCTATGAAATTTTATTAAAAATCCTTAATTGATTTCTAGTAGAATTGCGCCGAGTTACACTTTTGCCGAGTAACGAGTACCGAGTTTAACTCGCCCCAATTTTTTTTTCAACCGAGTACTCGGTCGAGTAACTCGGTTTTATTAAATTCCCATTTCGCGCGCGTTAACAAATACAAACAGGTTCGTGCCGGTTGAAAGGCAGGCTCGCTATGATACACCCACAGGACCACAGAACAAAAGTACTCTACGAGAAGAATGCCAACTTCATAGAAAAATATTTTCCATAGAAACTAGCGCCACCTATAGTCAGCCCCCCGGAACAAGTAGTATGGCGGGAAGTTTAAATACTAACTTTATACTTAGGTTTCATATTAACTACCAAATTACTAAAACCAGCGTTTTCTGTGAATATTTTTCGTATACGAAATCCATAACATACACAAATTCCACAAACGAAAAACATCCACAGGGAACACAGGTTTTAGTAATTTGGTAGTTAATTTAGGTGAAATATAGGGACTACTTCAAAAAGGGAATAATAACACAAGCAGATTATAATAACACACTTTATTTTCATTATTATTGTAACATACCGCTTAATTACACAAATTAAGTGAATTTTGAACATACTGTTTGGTTTTTAACTTTAATTTAACACTGATTTACAAGCCTTCAGCATTATTTTAATGTGTGCACCAAATTATCAAGAAAATCGTTTTGACACAGCATTCTACAATATGTTCACATCTGAAAACAAATACAACGAAATTAAGAATGTTATATCCTTATACGAGTAGTACAAGAGATAGAGCTACATTTTCCTAAGAATTTTATAACAAACTAATTTAATTTATAGTTCGTAATCGATAAACATCCTTAATCACCTTCACCTACAGCATCACTTTTATCAGAAATAACATAAAATTCTTTCATACAGAATAGTATGACATACCTAATACTGAAGCTCTTTGACTCAAGTCATATTTTTTACAACTAAATACAAGTATTTATGTAAATTCTAACTATAGTGCTAATAAAATACTTAACACTAGCATTACATAATGGGAATATTCTCTTGTTAAAATGTAGTGGAACTTCACGTACTATTCATTAGTTTGGAAATCTATAAATAGAAGATTAAAGCAAGTACCGTATAAGATTCCCTTTAGCCGGCTTCGGAAAACGAAAGAGCTTTACATTATGCTGCGTTGGCGAACGCACACTTAAAACATTTTCTTCTGTTTTCTTTATCAGCCATATTTTCAACAACCACAACAACAGAAAAAAGTCATTAGCTCAAATTTCACAAATAACTATGAATCCACTTTCTAATCACATTAAAAGGAGGAACAAAAGCTCATCTCGACGTTATAATGATAAGAAAATGCAGGAAATAAGTAATTGTGATGGAATCGCATGGAACAAGTGGGAACTACAACAAAACAAATTGCCATTATCGACACTAAATCAGTTAAAAAAATAACTACTACTAATTTTAACAAAGATGCCTTCCAATTAATAAAATTAACACGATTGCAACTCAAAAAAAAATTAAAAGTCAACTGTATTATTTACTTGACTTAATAAGATGTATTTCTGGATATTAAAAACTTGGATAAATAGAATTTTTTGGTAAAAGACAACTATCAGAGACTACTAAAATGTGTGAAAGTAATAATATGAGGCAACACTGCAGATTCATTTCATTGCCATACTATTAAATCTTAGTTGCTAGTTAAAAATATGGTATTATGAAAGATTATTTGGGTCTTTCATCATAAAATTTTGCCCCTCTAGGTATAATTTTACACTTGTATGAAGTTACCACCCCCTGCACAGGACTCACCCAGCCCGTACCTTTCAACTACCAGTCGCTTGATAGTAAGGCTTCTACGACGGCAATGTTTAACCATGTTAAAATAAAACACGCGGAAGAGTTTAAAGATTTGGAAATATCTCAAAATCGTGAGCCAGTAGCATCAACTTCGTCGTCGCAATCGAATGCAATGAAAATAGAGCAAATCCTTATCGAATCATTTAGTACAAAATGGGACATCACTTATTCGCGTGCTAAAAAAATTCACAAAGCTGTTGCGGAGATGATCGCTTTAGATAACCAATCGATATCTATGTTGGAAAAAAATGGGTTCCAGAGTTTAATGAATACCTTAAAATCCAAATACCAAATTCCTAGTAGAAAGAATAATAAATACTTTTTGATTAACACTGTTGTTTTAATTATATCTACTGAAATATAATGCTTTTCTTAAAAAAAGTATACTCGGCATTCATATCGAGTTACTCGGCCGAGTACGAGTATCAAAAAACCCGCCGAGTACGCCGAGTACCGAGTATCAACCGAGTACTCGGCCCATCTCTAATTTGTAGTTATTTTTGGTACAATTAAAACCATTCTCGAGTTATGTTAAAAGTTAGCACAAACTGTTCGTAACTTCGTCTACGAGGATTCCTAAATGTTTTACCTGGGTAATCTATTAGTAGAGTAAGCAATATTCTATTCTCGGATAAATTTTATAATTAATGTAATTTAAGGGTTAAATTATCTTAAAACAGAGACAGTAACAAATTTCCACCATTTTATTTTCATTTAAATCATTAAGAATTCTAAATCCATGAGAAAGAGCAAGAAGGATTACCTTAAAATCGGTGACAAATATTTCTTTAGAGACTTTTATTTAAATAACTTTACCTTTGGTATAATAAAAATATTATCTTTGTTTCATTTTCAATCACAATAGGGATCACAGGGATGATGACTGGGTAAAAAAAATGCAATTCTATTTAGTCCATCAGTCAGATAATAGAAAAATATTAGATATGTATTTTTTTTTACTTCAATTTAACAAGAAATAGCTTAGATAAAAGGCATTAAAGTTGAGGAGTGGGGGCTCACTACGTCACAGTTGAGTAGAAAACGTACTCTAACGTGACGTCATGCGAAATTTCAACTCAATGTAACGCCGTAATTTTATGATTACTAAAAAAATAAAAAAATACGTATTTAATATTTTTTAACACTCTACCTGGCGGACAAACAAACAAAAATTAGTCATCATCCCTATTATAATTATTTATTTTTATTTGGATATATATATAATTGTCATATATTGTAATTGTTATTGTTTTGTCGTATCAGCAGCAGTAGTTGTGTAGTATATTTTTTATGTAGAGCATCACTATTTGCGGTAACCTGCAAAGTCGAGCTGATTTTGAACACCACATCAGATGCATTCTGCTTTGAATTATATTACTATATTCTTTTTATTAAATACGAAATCGTGTGTTCAATAATTCTTCACTGTGTGGAGTTAGTATTTCCAGTGACTCATGTTTCTATTAATCTCCATTCTTTATATATATATATCAATATTGTGACTTTATCATTATATTGTGACATCATACCATGAAAGTATCAAACATAAAACAAGAGGAACCATACCAATAAATAAACCTAAAATTATATAACCAAAGGTTGTTGCTTGTTTCAAAAATAAACTTGCTTTATCAGATAACTCATTCAAATAAAAATTAATTTGACTAGATGTTTTTCCCATTTCTTTATATAACCACAATATAAAATAGAGAAAATGTTACACAGTGAAATGATGTTAGGTGATTTGGCACGGTGGAGAATTCCCATAGTGTATGTTAACCCATTCAAACTATCAACTGAGACAGTCTTTATTTGAAATACGATGTGGAATGGATGATTCTGTAGAGGGTAAAAATAAAGCGTGTATTCTACAATAAAGAAGAAAATACTATGGTGTTGTATTCAGTTGCCTTTTTTGAAGAAATTCTATTTTAGCGATATTCTATTTGAGTAAAAAAATATTTTAGATCTCATACAGACAAAGATATGCGCACATGAATTTAATAATAATTTTTTGTAATTTTCTTTATGACAGTTTTTATTTTTTCTTTGACTAAACAGTAACAAAATTTAGATTCGCTCCCTTTAAATGATGTTAATTACAACTATAATATATAGCACTAAACCTTAAGTCGTTTAGTGCTCATCCGCATATACCTGTATTATTACTACATAATGTAAAAGAAAATCGCTTTCTCTGTCCCTATATTCCTTTACTTTTGCTTAAATCTTTAAAACTACGCAACGGATTTTGATGCGATTTTTTTCGTAGATAGGGTAATTCAAAAGGAAGGTTTTTATGTATGATTCAAGACCACGCGGGCAAAGCCGCTGGCGGAAAGCTAGGTCCTTATAATACACAATCGGGAATTTCATGAATGGCATAAGCCAGTTAAAGTGTTTGTTGATCCTATAGTTAATGTAGATAATCAAGCGGTGACATCTTGATCCTGAATGAAATAATTTCCTAACAAGTGACAGGATTATGATAATCCGCATCACTTAAAGGTTGTTACCAAGAATTAATTTATAACAGAAAATTATTAAATATATACATAGATACATAACACTGTAACGGTGCATCATACCACACCATTTATTTTGTCCAAGGTTATGACATAAAAAACGCGCTTGGAAGTGTTTTGTTATTATGATGGTTTTGTTTATATTTTTTGTTGAAATAAAACAACAAATAAAACAAAGTTGTGTTTGTCAAAAGTATGAAATAATTTAATATTCGATTGTTTTATTTATAAATAAATAAATAAAATCCATTTAGTCCGGACAAAACCGAAAACAGAAGCAACACAATCACATAGAAAATAAAAAATGGTTTTAGAATATTATTTTTTAGTCGAAATAGGAGAATTAATTACAATCATACAAATCGTAAAGATTATTTCACAACTTAACAACAACAAAGCGAAATGATCTATGACATTCTATATCATTCAAATTATCATTCGTTCCGAAAGCCATTGCGACTATAGTTGTGAAAATTTCAAAGTTTGCTCCGAACAGACCGGTGGATCCGTGGCACTCACTAACTGAAAGAATGAACTAAGCAACTGTTCGGAAAGATTCGGGCGACATCGAGTCGCGTGTCGGTAAGAAATGAGCGCAGTTGTCGACCAGTCAGTGGCTATATTTGTTTATTTAGTACTTTTACTTGATTTTTGTTTGGAAATCATAAATTATGATTTTTCATTATATAGGTATTAGTAAATTGCATTATGCATGTGTAAAGATCAAACTCATAGGACATTTCGAAAATAATATGAATAGTTGTTTTTGTAGTGCAAATTGTCGATCCTAAGCCAAAACAAAGTACGATGGGGAATCGATGAAATTTTAAGTGTATTTTGAAACTACTTGTTTCTACTACTTGTTATTTATTTTATCTTGGTACGAAAATTATTTTATTTTATTTTTAAAACAAAAATTTAATATAAAATTTCAATGAAAATCATAAGGTAATTTTTAAATATATTCGTAATACGGTTAAGTACCTGCTCTCTGCTCATGATTCTATCTGAGAATCGATTATCCAAATGAGCCAAATGAATCATTCTCCAATTGAATCTTTGCACTGGTTCAGATGCAAATGATTCAATCTTTAGAAGGATACGTTTTTCGTAGTACTAAAAAGTATATAATTTTACCTCCATAGCCGAATGGTTCGTACGCCAGTTTCAAGGTGGCGCCTTCTCTGAAGTCTCGACATCAGAGAAGTATTGGTTTGATCCCGATCGGATCAATTTAAAAAATGGGCTTTTATATATGGCTTCGGGTCTGGAAGTTGTACTTGTCTCACCTCCGTTATGGCTTTAATTACTCATCTTGGAATTCGAGAAATTAATGTAATATTATCTTGTATGTTTTTGGAAGTATTTCGATAAATTGGTGAACAATAGTTTAATCAATATTTAAATTTAGTAAAAATCCATTTGAAATAAATAAACCAATCTGAAAATAATTACATAATGATAACCTTATGTATAAGACAAATGTCCAAAACCTGCCTAAACTAGTATAACAACTGAAATGAGATGGTGATTATACAAACCATAAAACTAAGAAGTCTCTATTCGATTGTATGTTGAATAAACATAACAATAATATTACAATAAAAAAGAATTGCGGTGTTCATTTACTTGGTTCTTAAACGAAAACAAAAGATTATCATGAAAATAATGCACTCTTAATGGGTGAGAGCTTCTGGTAGCAAACAACGTCGATGTTATTAATGTTATTGTTATGTTGGTCCCATATTCCTGCATAGTTAATCTGGCTTTACTGGGTCATCAGGTGTAGTCTACTACACCGGTCCAATTAGGGCCTCCAAAATTGCTTCATTGGTAAAGCGAGTTTACTTATCAAAATTCATGGCAACCTTGAGTATAATAAGTTTATTTATTAAAAAAAACTTGTAATATGGATAGTAAACATGTAAAGTTTATAATCTACAGAATGTTGGACTTCAATGTAGTGTGGGCACATCTAAAATCAAAAACTTTTTTCTTGGTTCTTTAATAGCGTCAAAATAAGTTGTAGCTCAAAACCAGCCAACCTAAATTATATTTCTATGGAGTTCTGTCACAACTTAAATAATCACTAGGTTATTCACTAAATTTTGTTTTATTTTTCTGTTAATTATTTTCTGTTACGTATAATTATTATACCGTTTTATAAGGGAAAATTAACAATATTTAATAAATATGCGAGTTTATTTGTACCCGAGAGAACTATGCAGCAGTTTTTACAATAGTTATAATAGTTTGAGGGTAGTTAATTAAAAATACTACTGGGCCGATTTTAAAATTTCTTTCACCTACGAGAAGTTACATCATACACGGGCAATAAAAGCCATAATCTGTGAGAAATAGTCTTATTGTCAAACCAAATCAAACATATGTGGTTTGACATTAAGAATTAAAAAAAATACAAGTTCCTTAAGTTATTGAATATGTCGCATATATGTGAAAGCTGCGATTTCCATTTTAGGCTGTGACTTAGCCTGACAAACCGGAAACTTGTTGTTTTTTCAGTAAGCTAAATATCAATATAGCATTATAAATGCAATATTTATTAACTAAAACATTACTGATAAAGTCGTTTGATTTTCTTTCACCTATATTTTACTTTTACGGAAAAAAGAGAGACAGTTGTAAGATATTTTAATTTCAAAAGCAGTCAATATCTAACAAGCTTATGACTCTCATCGTCAATTTCATGAATACAAATCTTGGCTTACAAATTTTGTGTTCCGCAGAATATAAACTGGCATTGATATAAAAATGTTTTGTACGATGTTTTTCACTAAGTGAGATAATAAATTACTTTTGATTTGGTGATTGAAAGCAGAAAACGGTACTTCATTTTGGAACCATGTTTCAGTAAATTTTAACGAATTCTAACAAAGTGTCTTGTTCCAATTATATTTTTTAGAGTTATGTATTTTTATAATATTTTAATAATATACATTATATAATAATGTACCTTTATCTTTTTTGGGATTATTGAAGATGCCTGCTAAAAGGCCTATCAGAATTTCGGTTTTTTGTTCTGGCTTTAATTAGTAACCATTATTTCTTACTCGCGTTATTAAATTATTAAAAATTAAATAGATACCTTTTTATTTGTTTCAGTATCTAATGTAAGTCATTAAATAAATATTATAGTTTACAAAAATATACACATAAATTGTACTGTAAATACATATAATGTAATAACAACAATGTAATTATAAAGTACTTTTATTTTAAATGTCTTCTTTATATATAATAGAACTTAGAACAACGTTTTAACGATATCGAGTAGTAACAATGAAATTCTATCGGACTACATAAAACTAATATATGTGACCTCTACGCTTAATGTTAAAAGATATCCAAATAAAATGGAACTAGATACCAGATTATTTGATACAGTAGGGAAAATCTCAGAACATAAATATCCATTGGAATGATCTTATAAAAATGAACGAACAGAAGAGGGGGTAACAAGGGGGCATTCAACTCTTCTTGTCATAAGATATAGTATAAGAAAAATATATCGGAGAAATTAAAATGAGAGACGTGGTCAATGTAAACAGACGCGGCGGTGGAGGGGATTTTATTTTCCCAATGGCGGATCAATAGAGAACTGGAACACAGGATATTACTGGACATAGAAATAAAAAGGGCGCACTTTAATTACGCTAGGAACGCTTTGTAATGCCATCGAGTGGAGTGTTTCTGCGTAGCGTTTGTCTCCGTTTCGGCTATTTATCCGTTTTGTTTTGTTCGAAATAGCACTGTACAAACTTTTTCTTTGTAAATTATTGTTTTTCTCGAGTTCTCTACGCCAATTAAGAGTTTACTATTGATGGTGCTGAGAGCTGGAAATGGAGGTTGTATTTTTTTATGAATTTATACCCGGAACTCGGTCAGGATAAAGCGATAAAACTTCGTAAGTGTTTGATCTGTCCACTGTTTCTCATTTGTAGAAAGATAAGTATAATAATTTACACTACAATTTTTTCCTTATTTATTTCAACCGTTTTCTATAATGATTTGTGTAAAATATTTTAAAATACTCAATTGGATGGTAATAAATATATACTACAATTATAAAGAGGGAAGATTTGACTGTTTGTTGGTTGGTATTGAATAATCTTGTAACAACACCCCCCCTTACCCACTAAATAAATAAATAATATTCTATTTAAGTCTATAAGGAATTTAAGTAAAATAAATCTTTAATAAAATAAATATTAACCAAATATTGGCCATAATTATAAAGTTGTGATCATCTAGTGGTAGGACTCCTCGTTGTGTATTATATTTGTAGTAACCTTAGATTCTTTGTATGAAGGTGATTGTGAGTGGTTAGAGTATATGTTTTTGAAGGCATGGAGAAGATTAGATCTTAAACTAATAAATTAAAATAACACTATAAGGTGATAAAATATAGTTGTGTATAAAATAATAAAAGTGAATATTTCTTCTCTGGTAAACAAATAAAATATAAGAAATGTTTGTTTACTAAATTAAGCTTAAATATTTAAAGGAAAGTTATAGAATGAGTCTGTTAGGTAATAAAGGAAATAAGGTAAGTAAACAACAACAATGCCAGAAGATATGTAAATAAAAGAAAATAAATACAGCATTGCTGATGTTTAAAGTGCTTTCGAGCCCCAACCACGCTCAAAGCCCAGGGCCCACCACACGGCCCCTTAACCATTATTAACTCTAACCGGTCCAGCAAGGAATACCTTTCTAACCAGAAAATAAAACTACACCTCCACCAAAAAAAAGAATTGCTCTGCAAAAGAGCAAAAGAAAACCCTAAGTAGTTCGTTAATATACCCAGACTGATGTCCTCCATAAAGACAATGGAACATAGTTTGACATAGCATTAGCGATCGTCCACCGGTACCACGGGGAATGCGCCATTTCGACCACTCCAGTACGGGATAAGGAGACAACTAACACGATATCGCACAGGACCTCACCAATATGGAACACACGCCTAGGAACATTAGCTACCACATCAGAACGACACAATAAAGCGAAGCCCTATAATTATTCGTAAATATAACAGGATTATTTGCCCTCCACTGAACGAATGGCACAAGCAATCAACCGAGCTATCTCTCACACTTCCGATACTGGCGGTGATCACCATCCTGACCCAGTATAGGATAGGGGGTCATTGATACTGGTATCTCACCGAACCATACATTCAAATAGCGGACAACACCTACGATATTAACGAATGATTGGAACAACCCAATATTGTGACTTCTTTGAAAACTACGAAAACCTAGTAATAAAAATAAGTATGAACAGACTCTAAAGAGTCCAAATAAGAAAAAAGTGAAACTCATAAGAATTCTCATTCCAATCTGGACCGATAGAAATTGATATTGAAAGTTAGAATTATGAAACTGACTAGAATAATTCAAAGTGGTTATATTTTTTTATGTCAGGTTAGTTATGTGTTATTTGAGTAGTATGTTATGTATATAAATAGATAGTATAATGTAAAACATCTGAAAGACATAATTATAAAGTAATTAATGATAAAACACACACAAAAATCCTGCTCGATAATAACCCCTTATCATAATTTATCTGCAATATACAGCTGTAGAGTTTTCCTATCAATTTCAAGGATACTTCAAAATTCGTCATCCATCCTTCATACATACTATTTTGACTTACTATAAATCGTTGTATTTTCAAGATTATATTATTCACTAAGAACATATCGGATATTACTTTCATATCTATGTCAGAAAAATATAAAATTTGATATAACTACGTTCCCTAATAGCACTTACTTGTGGTCCAAAGCGGAAGCCCTGAACCCAAACCTGTTAAACCTCTCAGCTCCGTTTATGCTCAAACCCGTATCGACAGCTCCTCCCCCAGCACTTCGCTCTTGTTCTGCTTCTACTTGAACACACACTGACCGACTACCAGAGTTCCGCCCCTGTTGATGTCACTCGCCGAAAAAGATCCAGAATCTCATGCCTATTTCCTTTTATACACTTATCCTTCTAGAACATTCTACACACACACATCAACGAGTTCATTCGCTTTAGTTTAGGTATCCATCCCCTCAACCAGTCAAATCCATTACTAAATATTGTGATATTCTAGTATATTATTCTAATAAAACGATAAATCACTAATAGAATGTACATATTAAATGTTTCGATATATTCAATAATCATTTGTCGTGATGCTGTAGTTAAATATCTTCCTAACAAAATTTTATATTTTAATCATAACGCGTTAACACCCATAATCATGTCCTGGCAACCAGAACCTTAGGAACCATTTAAATTCCTTTAACAATAACACTAGTTGTTTTATTGAATGTTTCTAAAATGTTTATCGAATTCCATTAATAGGTAAATAATTCATTATTTATCGAGATTAGACAATGACTCTTCCTTGCTCCTTTCTATTTTTGTGAATTTATTAATCACTTGAGCCTGACAACAAAAAAAGATGTTTACAGTGGAATAATTTATCTTTTTGCATTAAATTTTCAGTTATTAGCTTACTTTATATTTTCAAAAACTATTAAGAACCTTTTAAGAGAATATTAGAGCCATCAATAATTTTTATTACAAACTTTATTAATATTACTCAATTACGACTTCCGCTAACTAGCTAAATCTATTTGTCCGTGAAATGAGCGCCATCTGGTGTTGAGTTACCAAACTGTATATATATACCTATATTAAGTTACTATGATGGTGGAACTACTATGATATTCATTACAAACAAAATAAATTTAATTACAACCTTTATTAATATATTAAAATACAATTTCCGCTAACTAACCAAATCTATTAGTTCGTGAATTTCATTCTTTCTTTTATTTTTTGTAAAAGCATAAGAGCGCCGCCTAGTATGAAGCTTGTAAACTAGCTGCTGCTCTGTATTTAAGTTACTAGGTACATTATATATGGATAGAGATGGCAAGACTATCATTTCTAGACTATTGTTTCAAGAAATAAATAAAGCGATATGATTACAGCCATAATATTATTCATTTGCCTTTTTCAGTGTTTTTTATTTATTTATTATTTAAGGTAATGGTGATATATTTATTATATATGTTTATATCGCGGTGTGTTCCGTCACAATATCCAAAAAAAACTTAAAAAAAAAGAAACTTTCACATTAGCTACATAATGCGTGGGTGACATAGGCTATGATTTATGAATGCGAATTCGCGGGAAATGTAAGGTCTCGGTGAAAATTGAGTGAAGTAAACAAGAACGGGATTCTAATCAAGTTAAAGATATCCTAAGACATTTAATCACTTAATGTAGTTTGAAAACAATCACGAATGATTAATGTTAGTTGAGAGTTTAGGATTGCGACTACGATTTAGTGATATTTATTGTTCTGTAGAAAAAAAATACATGTAATATTGGAAGTATGTTTTCCTTAAAAAAACGGAATACTTTGTTGACCGACTGTTTGTTTTTCGACACCCGTCATGGGCTATGGCGTTTTGACTGCTTTCTGTAGCACGGAAGAGCTCGAGATTAATTTCGTTCACAATCTTAATTAACTTTCGATTATTTAAAGTATTTTTAAAACTAAAATTAACTTAAACATAGTTGAGTAGCGCAATATTACGTTGAACCTATAAAAAAAACAAATTTGTTCATCAGCGCCATATATCGAGACTTAGAATTGAAAATAACAAGCTTATAATAAACTAGCTTTTCGCGCCGACTTCGCCCACTTGGTCCTGTATTATACATATAAACCTTCCTATTGAATCACTTTTATATTAATGAAAACCGCACTAAAATATGCTGTGAAGTTTGAAAGATACAAGCGTATAGACCGCGGGAAGCGGCTTTGTTTTATTGTATAGATAGTCTCTTATGAAAATTACTTCATATTTGTGTGTTGTCATGAAACTTTTGAACATTATGGCTCATTACGGATTTAAATACAAAGTCGTTAGAGGATCCTCGTGAGCAAGTAAGGCGCGCCACAAGAATACAAATAAATGTTATCCTTTATTACTCAGAAATAAATCTGTGGTATATTTCCTTTTTACCGAGGTTTATCTATACATTTTTACATTAATTACCACAATATTTTTGTGTGCCATCAGAGGGTTAAAACTTTACTTATTTATATATATTAAAAACCTGTCAAGTGCGAGTTGAACTCGCGTACGAAGGGTTCTGTTCTTCGTACCTTTAAAATCTTTTAAACAAGTAAAAAAAAAAACATGTTTGTTTTATTCTGTGACTATTATTACGAAGCCAACTTAAGATATACAGTTGTCCTTTTAACTTTGTTATATATAGATAAGTAGGTACTTCTGCGGTAACGTTTGAATTTTTGCCAACGATTATTTAGTTGGTAGGGAGGGGGGGGGGTTATGGGGTGGGTGGGGGTTTATATTTGACTATATCGAAAATTTGCTATTTCAAACTTAATAAGTCTCAAACGGCTTACTAAGTGGAAAAACGGCCTTCCAACACCCCTAATGTTTTTGGAAGACCTATCCAAAGATGCCCCACACAATAGGGAAGACCGAAAAAAAATTCATAGGTACTTTACTTTACATGTAGGTGAGGTACACATTTTTTTTTCAAATTTTACTTTACCTATTTGTCGGCGTAATTAAAGTGTATACTCATACCAAATTACAACTTTCTAGTACCAATCGTTTTTGAACTAAACCGTGGATGGATGGACAAACTTTATTTCTTATGGGATCTTAAAAAAAGAAGTCTTCTGACTGGCATGGCCGTGTAAATTGTAACCTTATGATGTCGCTTCACGTAGGTAAATTCTTAAATATGATCCAGTGGTTAGCCTATTCGGAGCTTATTCGATGCTAACACACAATCAAATCAAAATCAAATCATTTATTGGCCATATAACTCAGAAAGTTACACTCAGTTACACTCACCCATCTTTATGTACAAATAATATTCATCCAAACGATGAATAAAAAAAAATATCGTTCTTTCGAATTCGTCATCATTCATGTTTGTTATACCGAGGGGGAGTTTATTATACATTTTAATTTTATTATAGATGCCTTGTATAATTTTTGTAACTTTACTAATCTTGTTCTAGGCAAACACAATCGTTCCTTATTACGTAAATTATAGCTATGGATGTCCATCTTTCTTTTGTCTTTTCGCGTTATGCCACTATCGTTCATCGCACTTTAAGCTGCTGGTCCTGACTCCACTTGCAGACATAAACACCATTCCGAATGGTTGATTATTTTGTAATATGATCTCTTGGGGACTAAAATCTGGTAAAACTGCACGGGCTCAGGTGCCAGGCAGGTAAGGATTAAGAAGAATGGGTCATAATCCTCCATGAGGGCTCAATGCGTGTAAGAGGGATATTAACGATTGCAAATGGAGCATGGATCAATGGTTTAATGTGTCTTCCGAAGCACATAGTTCGATATAGTAATTTTTTGGTCACCCATCACGTCAGCGACCCTTTCGAAAGTTGCTTAGCGACAACAATCGCAGGCCGCGTTGCTTATCCACCAAGTCGCCAAGCTACACATACAAGTCTGGTGTAATACGTTTTTTTTTATTTATTAGGTGTCCCGCTCGACGTCCCAGCAAGTAGTATTGAGGGACGCAACACGAGCGCTAGCGGGGCGGTACAGATGTGAAGTATCAGCGGACGCACCCTCATTCCATACTGAAGTTCGCTCCGCTTTCATACACGTCGTAGGTGAGTATAGTACGATACGCTTTCATATAGGTTATTGTCCTTAGTCATAAAATTTTAATATAACGAAATATGTAACACGTGTTGTAAATGTTATTGATAAAAAAAAATCTCATTCAATTGATTTATTTTATATTAAAAACATAAACATATTCAAACGATACCATATCGATTCACGACTGGCGGTACATCGGCGCAAATCTCATCTTACGTCAATGTCAAAGTGACAGTGACAGCGTACAGACAGATAGTGATTTCCGTAATGAAATCGAAAAATAGTGATTTCCACGGTATTTGATATTTTTGTCTGACAATATATAGACAACGAGTGGCTGATTAATCGATACCCAGGCACTTTAACCATGTCCCCGTTTCGAACTTCATATCATGAAAAAAATATATAGATTTCTTTTTTTTTTGACATCTTGCAAATTAACGTTTTAATAATAATTTTCATTGTTACAAATTTATGGATTAATTTTATCTTCAAATACAGTGAATAAAAACAAGTAACGGTAAGTTCTATAATGTGTCAACAAAGTCTGATGTAAAAAGACACAAAATTGAGTCTTCATGCGTGGAGATAAGATTGGGAATTACTAATGTTAAAAGTGACCGCTTGTGATCTGCCGCAATTTGCATGGCGAGGCCCCATCGATTCTACAAACCGCTGCCTCATCACTATCAAACACCATAGATTGATCGTAAACACTCTCATAGTGTATTGTGAAGCAGTTACTGACTAATAGTTTTCGTAATGCTATTTAGTAGATACCAAACTTTATTTTATCATACATTTACTTATTTCGATGGAAACTGGGAATATACCAGCAGCGGACCTACCAATTTATTTTGGCTATGATTCAATCGATATAGAATTCAATCGATTGTACTCAACATTCAACACAGTGTAGAAAATTGTGCGTATTTTGGTTGTTTATAAAAAGATAATGTAGGACTACTGGTTGATCGCATCACTGGCTTCGGTTTGATTTGCATTGGATTAAATCAGTTGCACTCAGCGTTCAAACAATTGCAGCTACCGCATAAACCAATGTTTTCAAGTCTATATCGACCCAAAAATATGTACATATTAGAAGCTTCCTCCATATATTCAAATATATTGAGCGTTGACTCAACGCAAATTTTATAATATTTTAGATGGTTTAAATTAAACCTATAAGGCAGCAAATTTCAACTATTACATCACAGTTCAGTGACAAAAATAAATTCGCTCCACCCTAGCGTTGAGTGTATTTGATTCAATCCGATGACAACCAAATCGAATCCACTCGAATTCAAGTCGAGATGACTCATCGTTAAGAGATTAAATGAGAGTGATCTGAAAGATAGTATTGAAGATAGTACATTCATAAGCTATTTATATAAATAATTGATTAATTGACGATTTCGATAGAAAGCGACCACTTCATTTTAGAATTTTATCTTCTAGAATATGAAAAGTTCAAAGACAATGGCATCAAATAGAATATAGACCCACGTCTTACAGAAGGGACTTATTTACCAAAGTGATGAAAAAATAAAAAGTTCAGTACTTTGATGGTTCATTCGATTCCTATGCGTGGCGAAATCAATTTTGTATTTCGTTCGTTACGTTTCAGGAATTCTTAGTTTTACTGGTTGATAAGATTTTACTACACTATTTTCTGGTTAGTTTACTGAATATATTTTACTACATTAGGTATGGGTCAGCTGAATAGTTTTTCTGCGAATAACTTCGAATGTTATTTTAGGTCGATCCGTTGATTGCCCTTTACGAAATTAAGTGCGAAGATATTTTGGATTCACTAAAATAATAGTATGGTGGTCGCATATGCAACCATTATTATATTTCTTTTAGGAATAACTTGACTTCGGTTATTATTTCGTTTTATATTTAATAATACTTATGCAACATTATTATTATTAAAGAAGGATAAAGCAAAAAATGTTTAGTTTTTAATATTAATTATGACAGTGTAAACTGAATTTATATATAAGATACTTTTGTTCTATTAAATATTGAAAACTTGAATATTTTTAGAAGTTAATTATGAGTTAAATTAAACGGTCACTGCGCAAATAGTTGAACTTCCGCAGACAAAAGGCGTTAACTACTACGCCATCATTCTCATAATGAAAAGCTGATAAGCATGTTATTAATATAAAGACAAAAAGAAAAGATCGCCTCGGGTATTTCTTAAAGAGTTTCGATTCTAGCATGAATTATATATAGTTATACGACAATATTCATTCAATCATATAAACCAATAAACTTTGCTGACATTGTTTGAAAGATTGCTCAGCTGAAGTTGCAGTGGGCGGATCACATAGCTAGGAGAGCCGATAGCCGTGGGGGCAAAAATTTTGGGATAGCGACAACGCACCGGATGAGGCTCAGTGGGTTGACTCTTCACAATGTAAACCAACGATCTTATAAAGGTTACGGGAAGCCGCTGGTTGCGGGCAGCTCAGGATCAATCGGCGACGTAGAGATCAACGCGGGAGGCCTTATTTCAGTGGGAGTCAAACAGCTGTTCATGATGACAATGAAATAAAAGATGTGACATAAACTCGTGTCGTAAATTCAATTTGAAATAGACGTCAATAAAATATGTTTCACAAAAATCATAAAAACATGGCTGTTAAATTCGCAACCTTGTTTAATAATTATTAGTCCTGTTATCGATACCTTGAATAATTTTATATATTGCTTCTGCGAATAAAGCGATTCCAATAAAAAAGAATGACCCTCTTAACAATGAAGCTACTAATAGTTTCCGAGTAATAAATGGAAGAAAATTTATAACCTCCTCGCTTTATTCGGTCACTATTCGTATGCTAGATTTTTTTACGGTCGTACTTCTGTGAGAATTGAGATATCCAATTCTTTTGAATATAGCTAGTTTAGTGACTTCAGAATAGAGATGTCACTTTTATTGGAAAACTTTTACTGGTAGAGTTGAGAATGTTTATTGTCTTTGGACGTTGGTTAACGTGTGAGGGTATTCTTATTTCATATTGTTTTAACGTTTCAAATTTATTGTTTGTCAATAAAAAAATCAAATTAAAATCAGATTGTTTTTATTTTATTTTTAATACAATAAAGTTACATTATAACAACGTGTAATTAGCTCTAGCGGTATTTAGGATTTTTTCTAATATCGAAAAGCATTACATAATTGCTCTGCTCCCAAATTAAGTAGCACTTGTATCACGGAAATCTGAAACAAGGAATGTGCAAGACAACACCCATACATACAAAATTAACCCGACCTGGAATCGACTACAGAACTTCTCTCTGGAATATTCAAGTGTTAACTAAGAGTCAACCGCGAGCAGCATCGTGTGTAATATTGGATGAACAATTTGGAGCTTCTCTTGATCATCAGCTCTTTTTACGTCTCCACTGTAGGGACTCGGGCCTTCCTTATGGATGGTTAAGGAGGATGGGAAATTACCCCTCACGGTGGCCTAATGCATAAACGATTATTATATGGGTGAATCAACTTTTAAGGCACTCCTTTAACAGCATTGTGAAACAAAAAATCAAAATATAATTTAATCGAATTTACAAGAATAAATGTTTTTATATATTATAGCATTTACCCTATTTTTAGATTTCTAAGGTAGCCGCGAACTTAAACCTTTACTTATTGAGATTTTTGAGTACAACGGAAGGTCTGTCGTTAATCTTTCACCTGCGTTATCTATTTTGCCACATATAGCAAATATAGCCGGGATCATCGTGCCTTCCAAAGCACGGAGTAATATTTTTAGGTCACCCGTCTTATGACCGGCCATTACGAAAGTTGCTTAAGGCAGTGCTTATTCACAATACCACTATTCAAAATCTATACGATAAGATAATCACACCAAATTTGGTTTATATATTGAGATCTATCAATACTTTTATACTTTAAATTAAGTCTTGTAATAATAACACGAAAATGAAATAAGAGTCGAGAAGACGGAATCGATAAAAAAATATCAATTTACGAGTTAGAAACGAAATTCTTTCGATTCTCGGTATATTTTGGAAACAAACTGAAATAATTATAAATATAAACTGAAATTACCTCGTCTGTCAGTGATGGAATAAATCAAAAGGAGATATCGTTTGCTCATCAGCGTCATGCTTATTACGTGTAAGTTGGCAAAAAAAGATAAATTAAAAAAGTCTAAACGAGAAAAAGTTTCAGATTAGGTCCTTAATAATTATGACAATTCCGAATTACCTAATAATCGATTGTCGGGAATCGGAAAACGGAATCTCGTTGATAAATCGTTTCTAACTTCTCCCATCAAAAGTGTACGTTAAAGCAACCCTTTACAAATGAAACGTTACAACTTTCGAAAGTTTCATTTTTACGAGCGCCTTAACAATCCCATAAATTATGTATTACCTTACAAAGGAAATATAACAAACGAAGTTTTTTTAATGGAATGCTATTATTATACCGTGATTCTGAACATAAAGGATATAACCAATAAATATTTTTTTTAATTCATTCTAATGATTCAGGTGTTTACATTTTGTATTATGCTTGATCACGCAGATGCGTTGAAAGATGAATCAGAATTTGTCCTCAGATGTGAAAATTCGTCGAGTAATTTCGTATATTTTCAATAAGATCAAATGTGAATCGCGTAATCGTTATTGAGTGGGTATCATATGTTTTCTCAATTGAATTTAAAAACATAGTCTGTTATGTAACATTTTTATAGCTTATTATTTGTCATTCGTATTTTTACATTCTTAATCAATATCCTTTTTTTCTTTACTTTCACATTAGCTGAAGAAACTCTCCGAAAAAAAAGTGGTTGAGTTTTAATAATAATAATAAATTTATTTTCAGACAAAGTCCATAGATTTGTTAGTAAACGAGAACTTTAAAAACTTTGTAACTACTTACAAAAATCCTGAACCCAATTGCAAATAAATAATTTGGAAACAAATCCATATAACATGTTTTTAATACACTTGCTGTTTTTTACTATGTCAACCGCGTATGATGTAGTCCGTAGATGAAAGATTTTTAACCGATTTCAAAAAACGAGGTTCTCAGTTTGACCTGTGTTCTAATTGTGTAATTTTTATATCTATCACAATCATTTTCAAACGTATAGCGGTTGTGATAGTGATTTATGGATTTGTGTAACTTTGAAAGTCACAATTGCTTTCGGAACGAATGATAATTTGAATGATATAGAATATAGAATGTCATAGATCATTTCGCTTTGTTGTTGTTAAGTTGTGAAATAATCTTTACGATTTGTATGATTGTAATTTATTCTCCTATTTCTTTATCCGATTGTTATTTATTTTCCGTTTTAGGACATGGCTTTCATTTTCTATGTGATTGTGTTGCTTCTGTTTTCGGTTTTGTCCGGACTAAATGGATTTTATTTATTTATTTATAAATAAAACAATCGAATGTTCAATTATTTCATACTTTTGACAAACACAACTTTGTTTTATTTGTTGTTTTATTTCAACAAAAAACATAAACAAAACCATCGTACTAATAAAACGCACCAAGCGCGTTTTTTATGTCATAACCTTGGACAAAATAAATGGTGTGGTATGATGCACCGTTACAGTGTTATGTATCTATGTATATATTTAATAATTTTCTATTATAAAATAATTCTTGGTAACAACCTTTAAGTGATGCGGATTATCATAATCCTGTCACTTGTTAGGAAATTATTTCATTCAGGATCAAGATAACACCGCTTGATTATCTACATTAGCTATAGGATCAACAAACACTTAAACTGGCTTATGTGTATTATATTGTGCACTAGCTTTCATTTTTCATTATACATAAAAAGCTTCCTTTCTTTTCAAATCACCCTATCTATTAAAAAAACCGCTTCAAAATCCGTTTCGTATTTTTAAGCATACATAGGCATATAAGGACAGAGAAAGCGACTTTATATGAATTATGTAGTGATGACATTACTCTTATAATTCTATGTTATGCGACTGTTAAAAATGGTCGCATGGTCTTAAAAAATTATAAGATGACAGTCGGCAGGTTGCGCATCCCATCTCACCACCGCAGTGGGAACCACAACGGATTTTGGCGCGTCGGTGCATTCTGGACTTCCTGGGGGCTGGTATGGAGCCTTTCTTTTTGGATTTCATACACTTTCTTTGTAAGTAAGGGTTCATTGCAGGGGGTTTATTGGGTATACCAATCGCGTTTTGTAGTCTTTGGGCGAGTGCGGATGGATTGGCCCACACCCCCATTGCCGCGGCACGGATAGTGCATAATTCATTCCTCCTACGATATTTAAAAATATTCTTAAGAATTGACTTAACCACTAACATCTCAGTTTAATGACTACTCAATATACTCGTACTTAAAACATCAAGAAATATAACAAGTCTTCTAAATCACGCAATTAAACCTGATCAAAAGTTGGTTTTCAAGCTAAATTCTACAAAAGAGTTACCGCGTTTACAGTTTTTATTCAAAATGAAGTTATTTGGCGTGCAAAAAGACGCCGAAAACGTTAAAAAGCGTCTTTATTGCCAGGTTTCCGGTCCTGTTACCAATCATAATAAAGAATGAAACGCTAAGGTAATATTTTTCCCGCCTTACTTGGTCCGCGAAGTGAAAAAAAAAGAACAAACGGCCATTTTATGCGCGAAGTGTTCATGTTTATGAAGGTTATATAGCCCGTGAGAAAATTTAGCGCTGGATAATATTGTCGCTGAAAACTAAGACGTTACTGGGTCATTTTGCGTTTTACCTGCATTCTGGTTTTTTAATAAAGCTCTGAAATATATAGTATTCGTTGGAATTTTAGCTTTTCAGTAAAACCCTAGTAAGTTTATGTTTATTTCAATGCACCCTTTATATTGTACGATAAAGTTATTCAGATTCACTATTTATCTACGCTGATATAATAAAAAGGAAATCTTTCATTGCTTATTTGTTTACTTCGAGGCTCTGAAACTACTGAACTGATTTAAACATTCACTTACGGGAAACTGCATCATACGCGGGTGACGTAGATTATAATTTAGGCGGGCAAAATCACGGGAAAACTAGTAAGGTATAAATAGAATATTAATTGTGTAATATATTAACTAGACATTTTTAGGTTACAGGTGTCATATTAATTCGTAAGAGTAGTATATGATGCAATCTAAAAGTGGGCATGCCTATGAATCCCAAAAGGAAAGAAGAAACCCTTTTAGGAGCCCCATTTTGTTCCGAAACTACTGCAGTCAGTGTAATTATGAAACACCTCGAACTCGAGGCTCAATAAACTAAAACCTGTTTCAAAGGTAAAAAACATTTTAGTAAGTTTTTTCCTGCTTGGATGTATTAATCATCATCATCAGCTCTTTTATATCCCTACTGTAGGGGCTTATTTCTTTATTTTATAATTTTTTGGTTACCCATCCCTTGACCAATCCTTGCAAAAATTGCTTGGTAACATCGCGAGCAGTGGCGTTTATCCGTTATCCGCGACAAATTAATAGAAACATAACTTTCGTAAGGGCTATTCATAGGATAGGATTCATTATTATCTTGAGCTCGTCCGTGCTTCGGAATGTACGTTAAGACGTTGGTTTCAGCCGTACAACCAATCCGCATTGGGCCCGTGCAGTGGGTTATGGCCCATTGATCTTATTCGATTTGATTCCATCCATAGCAAAGAAAAAACTCCTAATATACTTTCGCACACAGACGAAGTTGCGGGCACACCTAGTTATAAATAAAATTAAAGTAATATCGTACATAATATAATAGTACATAAACACTTTTATATATAACAAAGACAATAAATAAAATAACAATAATTAAAAAGACGCAAGGACCACCAAAAATTTAAATTTTCAATGATTTGATTCATCCGACTAAAAGAGCTTAACAATTCTTGAAAGACACTAACGTTTGAGCACGTCTAATGTTTTCAAATAAAGAATTCCATATTAGATTGTTTGATTGTTGTTACCCGGTTGAAACGTCGGGAAATATAGGTATGTGAAAACCTAACTATCAATCTATCGTGTTAATATCCGTTTCATATAATCTAAATATTGCAAAGCGAAAGTTTAAAAGTTCATAAAGAATTCCATAATCGTGTGGCTTATAAGACAAAATATTAGCTATAAAATATAGGCGGAGATTGTCAGAAGAACGCAGGGAAAGCTCATGAGTAACAGATAGAAGTAAAATGTTCTTTAAGATATATAGGTGTGAACGCATCGAACAGCACGGAGATGAGAAGGGTTAGCATGAGTTAGTCTCTGCGACATCTGATAGGGAGCCATTGTATATATTTGTATATATTTTATTACGTAATATTAAATAAATCAACTTTAAACGGTTTTTCGGACCCTTTATAGGTTCCGTGTTCACGTAAAACTGGTGTTGATTATCTTTTTATATTACGAGTATAGCTATCTTCGAAACCATATTCACAATAAAAAAAAAATATATGGAAAGGTTTAAATTTATTAAATTAAATTGTATTAAAAATACGTTTCTCCTTAAAATTTATTCATCAACCATTTGTTATAGGATTAATATCTGATTCACTTGAAACTTAATTTTACATAGCAGGCAAATAAGAAAGGAGAAATCAAGAAGACTTCGTTTCGCTCGAAAACGCTACATCGCTTCAACAAAGCATCGTATATCGTTCGACCAGGTTTCAATATTACGAAAATCGAACAAACAAATTTCAGGCTCAAATATGAAACCCAATTTAGACTGGGCTAACTCTTTACCGTCGACGTGCCACATTTTATACGAAACTTGGTCCTTAAAATACCTGTCGTATGTGAAAAAAACCTTTTAAATAAAATATATGTCGTGATTCCTAGAGATTTACCTTCTACACAAAAACCCAATATTAGGTAGAAAGAGTTGTTATTGATGAAACCTTGTAACTAAAGCATTTAGTGACATTATAATTTAAGGACTTTGTTGATAATAATAGATATTTTTGTTGTGTAACTAGTATTATTGACCAATAATATATCATAATATCAACTAAGAAACAATTTAGGTATTCTCAACACAGTAACTTTACAAAGTGACACTGAATATTTGTTATTCAAACTTTATAACTTTGAGGAAAGGAAAAAGCAACAAATTCCGGTTTTCTGAATACCGGCAAAAAGTGCAACGGAGAAGAAAAACTGTAAACGGAAATGTCATCCCGCTGAATCGTAACACCAACAAAGTAAATCGAATTGTAGTTAAAGCAAAAAGTTTAAATAGCTCACAGAATACTCTTTGATTCGATAAACTTAACGATACGGTAAAGGAGTTGTAAAAACAGGCTCAAATTAGAATAAGTTATGTTTCTTTTTATTTTCTTAACTTTCATGAAGATATCTCTCCCAGTCGTAATGTTATTAATGATGTATTCAACCATAAATTAGGTATAAGTTGGAATGTAAATTACCTTTATCTATCTTAAATAAAAGTAGCTCTCCGCTGTCTGTACGCTGAGATCTTTGAAACTACAAAACGGAATTCAATGGGCTTTCAGTATTATACGGAGTGATTCAAAGGTTTAATAAGGTAAAATTTGTCACTTGAGAAGCACTATCTATATGAACTTAATAACTAAAACTAATTTCGAAAACTATGAAGAAATATATAAAATGTTATCATTTTCATTTATAAAAAAATAAAAGTCTCAAGCAGCAACAACCATAATTAGATTTGCTACTCAATGAGTCTTTATAAAAAATATATAGCATTAAATTTTTTTAAAGGTAAGTTATTCAAATTGGCTTGGATCGAAGATAGAGAATCTTTATTAAAAATGTATAAAGCTTTATAATTTTAAAGTAAATTAAATTATAAATAAAATTTTATCGAAATAAAGCTTAAGTTAGATCAGTCCAGTGTAATCTTATACCCAGAACGTTAATATAAAAAAGATGTTATTTCATAAACACAGTCAAAGAGTGTTTTAAAGAATCCCATTCCATTTGTAAACAAAATAGTTCAAAAGAGCAAGACAACACTTTGCCCACTGCTGACCTCAGCGGCTGCGAGTCGAGCAATCTCTATCTTTATTTTGCATTCCCTCAAAAGGTTTGCAATCCGATTTGTGGATGTACAGATGACTCGATTCGTTTATGTGTTGACTTTGAAATTCTAGTTCACTACTACCACTGAGAAATTTATTGTCTGTATTTTAAGCGTGTTTCGATTATTATTTTATATATCTAATAGCTTTCTGCCAGTAGCTTCGCCCTCGTAGTCCTGTATTATATATTGTAATCTTTCCTCTTGACGCAGTCTGTATTGATGATACTGTATTAAAATTCGTTGCGTAGTTTAAAAGATATCAAGTGTACAAACGTGTGGGAAGTGGGAAGCAAGTTTGTTTTATAGTTTCTATAAATACATTATCTTATATTCCTTGTGAGGTAGGTAGATTATTGTTTTCAATTTGTATAATACTCATCATCATCATCATCAGCCCTTTATTTCGTCCACACTGCAGGGGCGCAGGCCTTCCTTATGTGTGGTCCACGCTGGCCTAATGCGGATTGGTGTTTATTAACGACTACAAATGCAGCCGGGACCAACGGCTTAAAGGGCCTTCCGAAGCACGAAGTAGCTCGAAATAATATTTTTTGGTCACCCATCCTGTGACCGACCCTTGCAAAAGTTGCAACACAACGATCATGTACTGCGGCGCATATCCACTACGCCACCGAGCTACTATTCAAATTTTATCTCATTATAGTATACCCAAGAATTTCTTTTCTTTTCAAGCTGGAGCGGTTGTAATTTAAAAAAAAATGTGTTATTTACTTTTAAGCTGGAGCAGTAATTGAAATAATTACACACTAAGAATGCCCAAGACAATAATTAAGTTACTGACTCTTCCACTTTTACAAGATAAATTCCAGATTTTGTGTCATGATAATGTCTTTTCATGATAACTGTTTATAAATCAATAAAACCTATTTAACAAACTACAAGTAAGTAGTTAAATTTTGATATGACTTTAAAAATTATTATGAAATTATTTTTGTATTTACAACTCTCTCACTATGTAGCCCCTAGTTTTATATCAGTAAGCCATTAAATCACAGCAAAATATATTATAATTGTCGTAAACCAAATTAAATAACTATATCGATGATTCTTGAACTGAATTATGATGATAATAAACAATAGTAAACCTAAGATTAATTATAAAATTTAAAATTTTATTCTGTATTGAAGATTCATCATAATCATCAGCCTTTTTACGTCCCCACTGCAGGGGCTCAGGCCTACCTTATGGATGGTTAAGGAGGATGGGCCATGTCCCTTCACGCAAGCCTAATACGGATTGGAGGATTTTAACAAGTGCTCTATTGTAGATTAAATCATATGTATTTACGAATTCATAAATAGGATACAATCAATAAATAGGATTATATCTTGCCGATTTCCGCTGTAATTATCAATGAATATTAAAACCTAATTTGTAGAGAAATTCATTCACTACATTGCCAAAAATAGAAAAACTTATCTATATTGTAGGTATTTGTCTACAATAGTAAATAAAATAAAGCTTGAGCAACTTTAAAATAAAGACCAATTTAACTTTTAAAACGATCCCAGCTTCTAACTCGTTTCTATTTCAATAGGTACTTCTAAAAATTTGCCTTTTAACCAACTTTCTACTCTGTCGGTTACTTTTCACTAAAGATTTTTATCGACACGAATCGTACTTTGAAGCTTTAAAAATTCAACGCAACTAAAAATAGGGGGATATTTGGCACGCTAAGAACATTCGTCGAACAAATATCTTTTAAGTAATTCAACCGCCATGGTGCTGACATTTGAGGGTTTGCCAAGTTTCTTTGGTCGCTCGTGGCAACTTGTCAGTCACGTGTCGTATGCCATTGTAAACTTGGCAATAACTAACATCAACACTTTAGTTTGTCCAATTAAAACTACATACCTCAGCGCTCTTGTCAATTTTTGTACGTAGACGTTCTAATAATAATTAAAGATAATAATTCAAACTTCCCTCCGTTCAAAACTTCCCCTTTCTCTTGTGTATATAGTTTTATATGATCGTTAACTATGTGATATTAGAAAAGCTTTATAATAAGAATCTAACAATAGTTTACTATTTCATTTGATCAATTTTTATTATTAATGCTAATTTTTATGCTATAAAATTGTTATGCTGAGAAATATTCTTAAAAAAATTGCTTAAATAATCCGCTTTGCCCCCGGTACTTTGAGATGAGACGCTGTTTAGCTGGATTGCTTGAACATTGGTAAAAATACGTTCTGTAGTAGCTAAAAAGTATCAAGTGTTTCGAAAATTTGACAGTCTGTAAGGTCCCAGGTAACTCAGTGGTTAGAGCAGTCATCGGATTGCGAAAGGTAGTCAGTTCGTGTCTTATCTCAAAGTACCAGGAACAACGTGGATTTTAAAAGCATTTTTCATTAAGAATAGTTGTCTATTTTATATTATTACTAGATTATTTTGCACGAACCAACTACCAAGGAGGAGGGGTATAAATTCGTCTTAGTTTTTTTTGTATTTTTTTTGTACTTGTATGTTGATGAGTAAATTGTTAAAAGAGCTAAATAAGATTATCTAAATACAAGATGTTTGAGAACTAACACACACAATTTTTATCGCAACATAGCATGGTCTAGTTTTCCTAGAAGTCTATTTTTGATAGACTCGTTTAAAATCGCCTTGTCGTACACCACCTAAGTCACATGACGCCGTTTTTAGTACTTTTGAATCGTTCGTTTGTAAGGTGGCCAAAATGATTCGGAATATTGAATTTTGTCTTTCGTATTGTATAGAAAATATTTTTTGCCATACATTTATACAAAAAACGTGTGATGTAAACAAAACGGCCATAAACGTCATTTATTCATTCATTTCAACGTGTCTTATTCATTTCATGTTTTAACGTTTATAAACAACAAGTGGTTTAAACCACTCGTTACAGTAGAGCGAATTTGCTATGCCGAACAAAAACCTGTAGAAAACGAGCGCTCGACGCGAGACGAATGATTCAAAAATAGAGCACCAGGAGCTCTATTTTTGAATTCGCTCGAGTGCAACGAGTAGTTCGTAACCAATCGTTGTTTAGCGAACGATATATGCGAGTGATAGAATAAACATCAAAACATAAATTAAATCAATGATGTTGAAATAAATAAATAAATGACGTTTATAGCCGTTTTTTTATTTTCACACTTTTATTATATGGCGAAAAATGTTTTCCATATAATACGAAGAACAAAATTCAATATTTCGAATCATGTTGATTACTCGGCAGACGGACGATTCAAAAATACTATAAGCGACATCATGCGACTTAGAATTCGAGCGTGACTTAGGTCATATACGGCAAAGCGATTTTAAACAAGTAATCAAAAATAGAGCTCCTGGAATTTGTAGTGATATTAGTCGTTTTATACCCGGTTTCTGAATCGAGAATTTAAATTAGGTTTTCGTTCCTGATTTTAGTTTTATTAATTATCAGTTGGTGGTGATGGACCATCTACATGTTAGAGTCTTAGAGTCAATTCAGAAACTATCTGTCTGTTAGAGTCTTACATTGCATAAACAACTTATGTAGTATTGAATAAAAACACACTTCTTTGTGTTTATAAATCCTAACTGGTACAATAAATGCGAAAGTAACTCTGTTACAATTTCACGCTATAAGGATTCAACGGATATGGAATACTTTTGTCTGATACTTTGTCGTAGTATCGCCACGCTTAACAGGCATAATTCCTTTATGAATAAAATGTACATAATTGTACGTATAATAATAAAAAGTGTGCGTTGTGGTTGAGGTACACGTAACACCACAGGACAGCCGCAGTACCACACTATGTATTTTTTTCCAAATACACATAATTTACAGATTGTGATTTTCTTGAAAAAATTAACGCTAATTGTACGTTTTCATATCAAATAAAACAGTGTAAGACAAATAAAACAATGGTTTAGTGTGAGGCAACCTTACACTGGCACCATTTAATTTTTTTGTAAATTTCTCGACGCCATTTCTGTGGGGAGATTGAAAAGTAGAACAAACAAACCATAGATAATTTTTATGTTGGATATATTTTTCATGATATTTCTGAAACAAAAAAGTACAGCAAAAATACTAACAGAACGTACAATTAACGTACATTTCTTTTTGATAAACACAATTTCTTTTTTAAATAAAAATCGTTTGTAACAGATCCACAACACTGTAGACTATAACGTAAACTTTATATTACTTTACGTACGATTCATGTATATTTTATTCATATAGAAATTATGCCTGTTAAGCGTCGTACCAAATTATTTAACTCGTCATCAATAGAACGGGGATTGAATAAAAATCGGGGAAAAACGGCTGCAAGAAATACTATTTTATTGCAGGAAATACGGAGACAAAGTAGCGAATAAAATATAGTTTTATTGCTAGACCTTTTCATTATAATTTGAAATTGTAACACTAGCTTGTAGCTCGTATTAATTAGCTTGTACCGAATATAATCCCTAATATGGAATATTAAAAATTCCTTATTAAATTAGCCCTTATGTAAGTATAAATATTCCTCTGGCTTTATTTCAAATAAAACATAAAATTTTCAATTATTAATAATTGAGAAAGTATTCATTGCATTTAAGGTATACTATTCCATATTTGGTTACTTTTCTCTACCACGATTGGGATCACAAGCATGTTATATATCCCATTAATATTATAAATGTGAAAGTTTCTTTGTTTATTTGATGAAATTTGGTATACAGATTTATTTAAAAGACTTAGATAATAGGAAACTTTTTATCCCACTAAACAATTTCCTAGGGACCACACGGGCGGAACCGCTGGCGAAAGCTAGTAATAACTATAAACGTACAACATACCGTTGCATCACCCCCATCTCATAAAAGTTACAATTGTCAGCCTGTTGCCTACATTATGGAAAAAATAATACCCCTTCCCCTATACGTATTTTTACGTGGAATGACAAACAGTTAACGCATATGTCTCCTTAACTCGATTTCCTTGTGGCAATTCTTTCATAAATAGAATACTTTGTCGGTGTCGAGTTATATTTTTATAGTCATCGTTAGACTTATGAAAGACGTACAGCTGATTTCTGAATTGAGAAAAAAAAACTCACCTGATTCTCAATAACTTAATTTTTTTACGTTTCATAAGTCAAAAAGTTTTATTAAACTGCTATTAATTAAAAAAATAAAACTAAAAACAGGAAAAGGAAATCTATTCAAGTGACGTTTAAGTAAGAACATTCTAAGATGTTCTTAACTTTTCTCATTCTCATTTCGGAAACCGGGTGTTATAAAGTAATTATTTATTACATTATTATTACTCATTGTCAGAGGGCTATGCAGTTGCATATGAATCAATTGTAACTTGCCACTAGTGCAGGAATGATGCCTGAGTAAAAAATAAAATCTATTTAGAATATAAGATACGTATTTTATTTTCTTTATTTAATAAGAAATGACTTTGAGAACAGACATAGGCTCACTACGTCACAACTATTTGAAAAATGTAAAATAGTGTGACGTCACGCGACATTTCAAGTCAATATATTGCTGCAATTTGTTGATTATACAAATAATACGTGTTTAATATTTCTCAATATTCTACCGGAGGGATAGAAAAAAAAATATAGTAATGTGGTCTTTTAAAAGTCTATAATATTGTTATCTTTCAAATCGAATTTGTTTGACTTAAATCTTTAATCTTTATAGAAATTTGTTAATGCAGACCAAAATAAATATATTATAACTGACACCTCCTTTTGAAACAAAAAAATCCAAAATTAAAATTCCAAAATAACAGACAACTTTTGAATCCATAGACTTTTGCGTTTCGTGTAAATAATTAAATATGCCAAACGTACTGTCTGGCGACCACCCGCCGTTCTCACTACATCGACGGCAATCAGAACGCACGCTGCGTGAAATGTCGAAATTTATTGGCGGAAACGAACAACGATCCCTCAGATTTGATGAACAAACGCTTTGTCGAAAGATAATCTGCCATAAACATCTGACTCCGAAACATTAATATCTCCACTCATAGCTTCACTTGTTTTTTAGCGATTATTTATGTATTGTACCGTATGTATGTATTTATGTAGAAACTTGATAGTGCCCAATCCTGTTTTATGTTTCTTATTATATATATATATACGATACTAAATCTATTATATACATCCACTACATTTTTAGTTTTCTTTTTCATATATATAATTACGTTACAATATTCTTTGTGCCATGCTAGTTTGAACCTTATTATGAGAACCAGTGCCTTTCTAATTGCTGTTATAATTTTGTGTCGGTGTCGTTCAGTGTGTGTGATTTTCTAGAAGACTAAATACAAAAAGCGATTTATACGCATGAGTTAACCAAAATGTTTTACCAAAACTAAAATCTGTTTGGAACAGGTTTTATGAGTTTTCACGTCAAATGAGTCTGAAATGCTAATTTGTTAAAAAACCGTCTCGAACTCGATATCGACTCAATGTCTACTACGACACGATTCGAAAAATATATTTATGTTAATGGCGTTAAAAAATAGTATGCAGTAAATTAGTCTGCATGAAACTCTGTTAAGCCAAAACCTATTTGAGTCTAACATGACTCGCAATCTCAATATATCATTGACAACAGATCCAAAATGGCGACTATTAATTAAGTTCAATTGTAGTGCTGATCTGAAATGTGCTGAAATGTGAATTTACTTTCGACAAATCATGTTTGAATAGCTACTGCTGTATTGAACTTTCTCAGAATAAATAGGTGTCATATTTACATATAAACAAAAGAACTGAATTACTTATAATTTACAAATCACTTATAAATAGATAAAAAATTATGAAGCTCTGCTGAAATTTGCAAATTTTCATTAGGTCCAGAAAAACTGTGATAAGCTTGTGGATTTGCTTGACTTATTTTAAACTTTATTATTATTTTTCATAAAGAATAATTTGGAAATTAATGTCATTTATACATATTAAGGATAGTTATTTTATAGTTTAGCTTTACTCTTTATAGAGATATATATAGTAAAAAAAACACTCACAAAACAATGTTAGCGCGGCTACGTGCCGGAAGTAGGCTGTTGCCGCCACCTCCGGCGGAAGCGGCTCCACCTGCTTGTAGCTTGTCAAGATAGGCAAATGTGTAAGATTTGTTGATATTAAAGTAATGTAAGTCTTATTTATAATTTAAATTACTATGTGACAAGCGTTATAAAAGCACAAATACAAAAAATAAAGTTTTTTAAAAATTTTATCACGATATTTTTTGTTTTAAATATTTTTACAGACGTTGTGGATCTTTTAAAGGTTCCGTATTCACTTAGACTTAGGTGTTCTTATCCTGTGTTTGTAATTACTCCTAAAAAGGTCATACAAGATAGCGCAAAGGTTATACGAGCGATAAGTTAAAGCTAAAAGTATTGTTTGATTTACATAAATTATTAAAAGACGAATATCTTACTGTAAGTGAACAAAATATTTAAAAAATGTCAAAAAAAATGCAATTAAATTGATTAAAAGTAGTTTTACTTAATGAGTGCGTCTAAAAATATAAGAAACAAATTGTTATTACAAAGAAAGGTATTCATTACTTTATCAAAATCCCAAAAATTTTCTACTGTTCTGTGCTCCACTCTTCTATATTTGAAATTGATATTTTACCTACTTCAAAAATAAAGGTGGAGGTTCTCAACTCATCTATACCTCAATTTTTTTGACAAATTCTACTAGCATCCATTGATACTAAATGTATCATATATGTAGGTATACTAGTAGGTGCATACACGCCCTCCGTTATCTTCTCTTCTGAAGGAAGGACTTGGTATCCAGCAGGGAGCCCTCCACATCCAGCCCCCGTTCAGGCACTCACATCGGGGAAGATTCGCGTAAATTAGAGCCTTCTCAGACAGTCGGCGACGTGCAATGACCAGCAGGCTTACTCTTGAAAGTAATCTCAATGATAATTTCAATTCAAACCAATGATGATCTCAATTTTCATCAATCTACAATAGTTCATTCAATAATAACGCAATATTGAGCAAATTGGCGTTAATGTACTAAATCAAGACCACGAAACGTCATAATTGCAATGTCGACCAATCGCTATTGCGTCCAAGAGTAAGCATGCGGGTGGTTGACAATCACCTTCCCCTTTATGATGATGACTTGACATGCCTTCTGAAATATAGAGAAAAAACATAAAAATCATTTGATGGCCGCAATCTGTCAGTGGTATCTTGTGTTTGATCAAAAAATTCTTATCTCGAGATACTCATTGCTTTGGAAGGCACATTAAGCCGATTGTCCCGGCTGTATTTATAATTGTGAATACGCTTCATTCTGCATTGGGGCAGCGTGGAATGTCATAGCACATTTTGCTTAACCATCCACAAAGAAGGTCTGAGCCCGTGCAGTGTGGGCGTAATAGAGCTGATGACGATGAACCTTGTGTTTACTTCGCAGTGTAGATATTTTATTTCAAGACTTATTTTATTTCAAAAACGTATATTGATTAGCAATTAGCATTAGCATTAAAAACTATCTATTATATTAAGCTCGTGTGGAGTTTTGCGAGAACAAATTGGCGTGTTATTTTGGCTTCTATTTTTTACATCTTCAAACCACTTCAACACGAAATATTAATTGTGATATCAAATTGTTATATCGGTATATCTCGAGTGTTTACCCAACTGAAATATACCGATATGAAATTATTGATATAGGCTCTAGCTCCCTTCAGTAAAAGAGTTTTATTATTGTATTGACAACGTCAAATACACTCAGTAAGTTTTCTGGATATATTTGATGTCGAAGATTTTATACGGATCTCTAAAATGATAGATATACAAAAGAATAGAGAAGAGATACATGCAATATTTTTTTAACAAAAGAAATTTCTTTTTTTTTTCTAATATAAAAGATTCGTATAATCACAGTAAAATAATGTAGTCTCCATCATCGTTTTTTTCGTCACAAAACCGTTATTTTTCATGAAACACTTGCAATAAGGAGTAGTTTTTTTTTTTATTAATTGTATTTTATTTGTAAAAAAAAAGCAAATAGGAGCGGCCATAAAGATAGCTGGGGTCCCACGACTTCGCACGTATAAATTATAGCCTATGTCAATTTTTAAATTCAGTTCAGTAGTTTCGTAGCTTATTCAATGCAAACAAACAATCAAATCTTTACTCCTTCTAATATTAGTATAAATAAAATGTAAATTTTAATTAAAAGATGAACGTACACTGATGCCACACGCACGCAACGGACGCATGGGTAAGCAACGGATTGTACAGATTTACCGCTGTCATACGTCCACTACATCCGTACGTTATGATCGTAGAGAAGTATCATTTGACAGTTTTGAAATAACGCTGCGAGTAACGTACAGTCGTCTGCACGCATCGTAGTCTTTGCTTATACAATGTATGCGATCGATGCGACCGGTATGGGTAGTAGACGGAGTACTATACAAAACTATAGGAAATCCGTTGTTGCGTGGCTTCGAAATGCACGTTCACCTTAAGTTGAAGGAGCACTATAACTGCTCTAATCCTCTCAGTTGTGCCCCGCTTCGCTCCTTCTCACTCCGCCACACTATTCTTTGGCCATGAATCGTTATAATTTTTACATAATTTCACTCAACTTCAATTCTGTTACAAGGCTGAGCATTTATCTAAATCTACCTATATATTTATAATGTCACTCCATTTTCCCTGCGGGATAGGCATAGGCCACCTTCTTCCATTCTGTACGATCGTAAGATGCCTCTTTCGCTTCTTCCACACGCATAAACCTTTTCATATAAGAACGCGGGTTTAGGATACTCTTGACTTGACCTTTATTCGTCCGCAATTTGGTCGTGGTACTTTCGTCTAGGGCTGAACCTTCCTTCGCCTTCTAGTATTCTTTGTCACGCATTCAATTCTACGTCGCAATTAAGTCGAGACTTAAAAATAAAAATAAATTTTGATAATCAACATCCTGATATATTTATCACTCTGTTCTGTTTCGCATCACCTCAGTGCCATCCTAAGGATCCTTCTTCGTTTAACTATAATGGTAATTTAATGATAAAAGTGCAAATAAATTAGCATTTTTCCCCTCAATTATGTTTTATGAAGAGCGATAATTGCAACTTTTTTTTTAAATAAATGACGTCTCCTCGAGTATGAATGGCTTTATTCATTCACTTAGAAGGTCGGCAGTTTGAACCTACCGATCGATCGATGCCCTGCAAAATTATATTTCTAAAGCTTAATCTAATTTGGGAAAATCTGCGGTTATCTAGGAAATCAGTTGCAATCGCTTAAAAAATATATGCATCTATCCATATGATATAACTAAAAATATAACTTTGTGTTATTATTCTTGAAACACTACATAATAATTATTATTATTTTTAAATACTAGATGACCCGATGTACTTCGTGTCACCTCACTGTTTATACTTTCCCTGGATTAGGCAAAAAAAGAAGAATTAAAAATCACCAAATGTTTAACTGAAGATTTATCTAAGAATAGTTTTTTTTATCTCAACTCTGCCCACTGAAGTTGTAGTTTCTTTTAACAACTGTTAATTTGAATAAAATGGTAATTTATGATAAAAAAAATTTCAACTCAAGTGTGTATAAATTTAGCGTATGTATCACGGTCCGTCTCCCATAGCAAGGGACTCCTTCAACTTGCTATGATTACTACATACATATTCCTGTTATCCATTCTCATCAATCTTGCCTTTCTTTATCCTTGGGAAAATTTGCGGTTAAAGTTTTTCTCTCATGCATAAATAAAGTGTATGTTAACACGTAGTCACAGTAACTAACTCCAGTAAACATGAGTCGGAAACAAAACATATTACGTTAATAGGGATGTAGATAACTTTTTTATATTTTTATTTTATAGATCCATCCATATAATAAGTTAAAAACAATAAATAAATTTAATTTTCAAAATTTCCCGCGAAAACGCCACATCTGTTATGGCATCACAATGATGTCACGGCCCTTTGAAACTAATATCATTCTATGTATGCATAAGGTTGAATTTACTATGTTCTGATATGAGTAAGAGGGGCGTGACGGCACGCGCTATTTGCGGTCACGTGACAATGAATTTAAGATATTTGTTTTTTCATAATTAATTTAAGTAATATTATAAATATAATAAGCATAAAAGTGCGATAGTCAATAGTATATTAAACATTACCAGAAGAAAAAAATGTATTCAAAACAATTTACTGTCTTAACCCATATTATATAAAAGTTTATTCTTTTAAAGGGTTTTATCGCGGGTAGATTTGTAAAAAGATTTGAAAAGATTTATCAATACTAATGTCATGTCGAAATAAAATGGTTAATAGAAAATGATTATTCACACTTAATAAATAAGCCCTGTAGTATCTCTATGGATAGCGATACGTATCGTTTTCTTTCGATGCTTACATAATAATATTTTTGCCCATTATACGTTTCGCCATTGCTAGGAATAGAGAAAAATGATGTGTCTAATGTGAAATATTATATTATGTTGTAGTAATCGTCGTCCAATTATCTAATTTATTGTCGAATTCATTTTCATTTAAAGTTTTATTAATAAAATTATAGTATAGAGCATTGGAGTTCGTCCAACCATAGACCATAGTTTGAAGTTTATTATTATTTTTTATTAAAAACTTTACCTTTTATCATTATTTAACATTCAATTAACAAAATCGTTAAGTATAAAACAGTACTTTCTTTCTCATTAAAAAAATACTCCGAAATTTCTGCGAAATTTTTGGTAAAGTGGGACCAATCTTTTCTATTTACTGTTATCAAATAAATTTGTGTACTCATTACAAATTTTTCCTTTTTCCTGTATAAAAAAACACAGCGGACGTACTTATTTTGCTTTAATATAAAAAGAGATGAAATAAATAAATGTACTCACAAGTATGTGTAATCAATTCAGTGATATATAAGTACACCATATTTACATGTGTGTTAAAAGGTTCCGGGCAGGTGGCGCCGACCACTTCCGTCGGAAGCTACGGTAACGGCCTACTTCCGGCACGTAGGCGCCTCGTATAGAAATTGTTTCTTTTTTATTACTGTAAATACATTTCCTAAAAAAGAGATGATAATATTAAACTAACCTTTATTTTCGATTTCGTATAAGACTATTTTATTTTATATTCTTACCTTTGAATGTGTCTATTTTCATTTAAAATATAAAATTTTATTTCCCTACGATTTATGGTACTGATAATTTACAAAGATACGCAATATTTTCTGTCTGAAAGTTTATAAAGTGAGTTGTGAGTTGCCTATAAAGTTATATGAATTCGTGATTTGGAAGAGTAACCATTAAATGATTTAGTTTTTCTAAGCCTAATCCTAATTCTAAATTTTATTTCTAAACAATAAATTACACTGTCACAATGTAGAAACAATTTCTTGTTCATTGAAATATTGCCCTAGATTGTACTTATCAAATATAATAGGGATGATGACCGGGTAAAAAAATGCAATTCTATTTAGTCCGTCAGTCAGATAATAGAAAAATATTAGATAGGTATTTTTTTTACTTCAATTTAACAAGAAATAGCTTAGATAACAGGCATTAAAGTTGAGGAGTGGGGGCTCGCTACGTCACAGTTGAGTAGAAAACGTACTCTAATGTGACATCATGCGAAATTTCAACTCAATGTAACGCCGTAATTTTATGATTACGAAAAAAATAAAAAAAAAACGTGTTTAATATTTTTTCACACTCTACCTGACGCACAAACAAACAAAAAATAGTCATCATCCCTATTATAAGATCAGATAGTTAATTAAGTGTAAATATAGAAACTTGATATCGTCCATATTATTTTAGACAGACATCGCCCAGGCGGTAACTGTCAGGTATATTCACTTAACATACAAATATTTAACGTGGTTAAGATCAAGTTTCATATGCGTAAACTTATACTGAATCCTTTGGATTTTGATTATGTATATAATATTTTGTTGTTTTGGGACAAAACTCAGCAAACAAAAGATTTACGAGTATAACATTAAGTAGCAGCAAATATTTATTTAACAAATAAAAACTAAAATAAACCAATTCAGTTTACTAATGATAAAATCATACTGGATTAGTTTATTTTAGTTAGTTACAAGTCAAAAGCATATCACAAAAAGATGGGCAGAGTGAATTGATATTATCGCACAAATATTAATAAACCCGATTTGAAAAAAGCATCTATTTGAATAATTTTTCACTGTATTTCATATACACATAAATTAAACTGTATTAAGCATATAGATTTTTTTTTAATATGACATTCAGTTAAAACCTATTACCGTTAGTGACCTTAACCAAATTCATTGTATTGGTATAACATTCAATATATAAAAAATCTTAATTTTCTTTTAAAAATTTCCATGAAAGTATATCTTAATTGCAGATTAAAGAAACGAAATGATTTGCTTTTACCATTAACAAATTGGTTGTTCAAATTAATAAAAAAGTAACCTGTATTACTTTTTTTGTAACGGCGGCGGCCGCTCGGGAATTAGTTAAATGAGAACGCAGACGCAAAAAATAAAAGACTAATAAATCAGCTTTTAAAACGTTTTAAAATAAATTGTGTTTCTAATAAAATCAGTGGGTGGTTGCTAAAGAGTTTGGTTGTTTACTCAAATAATTACATTTAGTTGGTTTATCGTTGCGGATCATTACTAATATTTAAAATTTAATAGTGTAAAAAAACAATTATTTTCTAAACGCATAGTTGTGGTTTTTTGAGTAGCGACACACTCGTATTTTTTAAAAGATAACTTATTTTTAGAAATGACATTGTAAATGTTTATATTTTAAGCTCGATGTAAACTTTGCTCGAAGTTTTTATCCGGAGAAATAAAATTTCATGACATCAACAAAATCTAGAAAATTCAAAAACAATCGAATTGGAAGCACATATGGGACTTGAACTTGTGACAGATAATATCAAAGTTAGCTTTCTGCGGCATTCTGTTGATGTTATTTTAATGTCATAAAATGCGGGCAATCATCGATGGGTGAATATTTTCAACAAAAGGTCATGTTAAAATTACAAATGAATGTCAAAATATATATTTTTTTTTAATCGCCATGTCTTTGAAGTTGAAGTTGCGGGTGTTATATGAGTTGTCTTGAGTTGTCTCTTTTGTCTCTTTTGTTGTCTCTTTTTGAGACTTTGAGTTGAGTTGTCTCTTTTGAAGTTTATATGAGACGCGGTGGCAACATAGGGTGGCAGTCCCTTGAAAACATACCACAAACTACTTTAGTGGTACACTCTTTGAGAAAATGAAGAGATTGTTTGAGAAAACTTGAATTAGAAAAGTGTACAGTCTGTGAGATTCGCAGTAATTCAATTCACATCCCGTGACTACCTAAGCATCGTATAAACAATATCAATAGAAAATATATTAAGCGGATTCATCAACTATAATAGAATACAAACGTATACAAACTTTACAGTAAATACTTCTCTTGAAAATCTTAAAATTATTGACGTCATGTTTCATATAGGAATATAGAAAGAATAACAACTTTCATTTAAATAAATAAAAAAGAATACATTAAATCATTTACTTAGGTATAGATACATATTTTTTTATTATATTCGCAAAAAACTCCTACGTACTTGTTCTATATTTAATAAGCAATTTATTTTTAAATGTATAGTGATAAACAGACCCTATTGAAGAAGACAAAATAATTAAAAATAAATAAATTAAAAAGAAAACTTGATTCTTTCGCTACTAATGAGCCTATTTTCGTCAATATTCAGTATAATTATTTTTAAATAATGTAGAGAGTTTTTTCAATTTCATAATCCTCCAACAATCAATTAAAACCTCGCGAAATATAAGATGGTAATAAAAATTGTGCAACAAGTTTGTGTAGGCTTTAAAGTGGCAGCGGAAGTTTTTATTTATTGCCACAAAAGATTTATGAGTTTATGGATTAATGTGACTTATATAATCCTTAATACAAGGCAATTTTAAATAATTATTGCGGACTTTAATTCTGTAATTAATAGCGGCATATTAAATTACAAAAGTTTTAACGATAAACAATGTATGAGCAGTTGTAAGTTGCTACTTAATTTCTCATCAACCATAATAATGGTATAAAAAAACGCTCAAGTGCGAGTTGGAAACGAGCAAAATATCACGTTTGTTAGTATGTGAGCACCGTTAAATATTTATTTTATTCAGAATTTAGTATTTGTTGTTACAGCGGCAACAGAAATAGGTTATTTGTGAAGATTTGAACTATCTAAATATTAAGGTTTTAGACAGCGTTGTGCCAGCATAAAAATCACCTTTGTTGTGTGGGCGCCATCTTAAATATTTATTTTATACTTTGTTTTAGTATCTGTTGTTAAAGCGGCAAAAGAAATATGTCATCTGTGAAAATTTCAACTGCCTAACTTACACTTTCTAAGTAATAAGTTTCCCTTTTTACCCTTTAGGTACGGAACCCAAAAAATGATGTAAATATATTTTGTATATATTAAAATATAATTTGTTCCTAGGGCAAGCATGATACATATAATATATTGCAAGAAAACGATATTTATCGTTATGCATAGATTATTGTATCGTTTCTGCTTAGTTCTATGTTTTATTATATGGAGCGCTATATGTTGCTGACCCCACCTCGTTCAGCAATAGGCAGTAATACACGGAAACTATACAAAAATATCTATGAGTAGCGATATTTATAATTTAAACTTTAGTATCCGTTTTAAGAGGAGCTCGATGATGTATTGGATAAGCGCTACTGCCCGCGATCGTTATTGTTAAGCAACTTTCGAAAGGGTCGGTTACGGGATAAGTGACCAAAAAATTATTATTTCAAGCTACTCCGTGCTTCAGAAGACACGTTAAGCCGTTGGTCCCGGCTGCATTTGTAGTCGTTAATACCCTCCAATCCGCATTGGACCAGCGTGGATGGTCATGGCCCATCCTCTATAAGCATCCCTAAGGAAGGCCTGAGCCCCTGCAATGGAGACGGGCAAGGGCTGATGATTATTGTAGAAATAGAATTAACAATGTCTTAGCCTGTTATAAAATAAAAAAAAACATGTCACACTAGCGCCACTTCGCTATATTGTACTTTTTATAATTAATAAAACTTTCTTGTTTGCCACGCATCCGGTTGTTTCACTATAGGTCATGGGCCTCACGCGATAAAATTATTATAAATAGTGTCAAAATAAGTTTCAATGGCTTCGAGTATTATTTCGATGATATCAAAGCTCAAAGGCAGAGAAAATTATGAAGATTGGCGGTCGAGAATTTCCTGATTTTGGAGGGAATGCAGGAATGCATCTTCAAGGAAGACAGTGCGACTGACGCTAAAGCAAAGGCCAAGATTATCTTAACTATCGATCCTAGTCTTTATGTGCATATTAAAAATGAGAAAAACGTAAAAGAACTGTGGTTAAAGCTAAAGAGAATGTTTGATGACACCGGCTTCACAAGAAGAATTGGACTACTTAGAAACTTTATTTCTGTTCGTCGTGAAAATTGCAATTCAATGGCTCATAGCCAGTTGCACAAACATCCATTAAAATTGTCATTAGTTTAAAGCCACATTACCCATACAAATTTGACATTCATTAGAGCCTAAAGGCGCCATTAAACCTTAATGGACGTTTGTGCAACTGACCGACAGTATGTTACATTAATGGTGGAAACGAGTCAGAGATTGAATACAGGAAACAACATAAACGATGAATGGATCGGTTCATTACTTTTGGCGGGATTACCTGAAAAGTTCGCCCCAATGATAATGGCGATCGAACATTCTGGTACAGACATAACGGCAGACGCTATCAAATCAAATTTGATAGATATGGAACATAGCAATGGTACCAACAGCCCGCAGAATGCATTTACTTCGAAACTTTGGCAACAACGTAATAACAAGGCTGCCAACATGCTAAAATCGGATATGTCAAAGTCAAACGTGAAGTCTGCCATTACTTGTTTTAAATGTAAACAATCGGGACATTACAAAAATCAATGTGGGAAGCAAAATAAACAGACTTCGAATGCATTTAGTGCAGTTTTTTTAAGTGGAAGTTTTAGTCGTCAGATTGGTATATAAACTCGGGGGCCAGTAAGCATATGACGCCAAATGAAGATTGGTTATTCAACAAAACCTACCATGAAATAAAAGAAATCATCATTGCAGACCAGTCGAGAATACCTGTAACATGCTGTGGAGATACACAAATCACAACTATGTTAAAAATAAGAGTATCAACATTCCATTTTCAGAAGTCTTGTGTGTCCCAAGTTTTGTGACAAACTTATTATCAGTAAGTCAATTAATGAAACAAGGTAATAGAGGTATTTTGTCGATAATAACTGTTACATTAACAATAAAGAGGATCAGCTTGTGGCAACAGCAAGTCTAACAGAAGGAGTTTATAAATTAAATACTATAAATATCAATGTTTAATATCTTCAGTGTCAGGGACAGTGTGGCATCGTCGCCTAGGACATTTGAACAGCACTGATCTAGAAAAAATGAAAAATGGTGCTGTTATTGGAATGTCATATACAGAAAAGTCCCAGAATACAAAATCCTATTGCAAAGTATGCTGTGAGGGGAAGCAAGCCCGATTACCATTCTCTAATGCCGGTAACAGGAGCACAGAATGACTAAACACTGTTCATGCAGATGTATGGGTCCACTGGAGACCAGATCAATGGGTGGCTCTAAATATTTCCTGTTGTTTGTTAATGACTATAGTAGAATGACATATGTTTATTTTCTGAAAACAAAAGATCAAGTGTTTGGTTGTTTTAAAACATATAAGTCATTGGTAGAGAATCAAACTGGAAAGAAAATAAAATCATTAAGAACGGATAATTAAATGGAATTTTGTAACAAAGAATTAGAAAATTACCTACGGAATGCAGGAATTATACATCAAAAAACCAATCCATATACGCCAGAACAAAATGACTTGTGCGAGAGACTCGACAGAACCATAGTTGAAAAAGCCAAATATTTGTTGTACGATACAAACCTTCCTTAGAAATTTTGGGCAGAAGCAGTGAACAGAGCGGTATATCTGCGGAACAGGTCTGTTGTATCAGGACTTAACAACAAAACTCCTTATGAACAATATACAGGAAATAAACCTGATATCAGTCCTTTGCGTATCTTTGGAAGTAAGATTATGGTACATATACCAAAAGAAAAAAGAGTCAAATTCGATAAGAAGGTAGTAGAATGTATTCTCGTTGGCTATCCTGACCACATAAAAGGTTACATATGTTATTGAGGAAGGTAATCAGTATAACAATGTGGAGATAAGGCTTGATACCGATATCTGCAAAAAGGAAGAAAAAATTTCAGACAGCTTGGCAGAGGTTCCAGGGGACATAGCAGAAACACCAGAGGAAGATGGTATGGTGCAACCTGAACGTATAAGAAAAAAACCTGCTAGGTACATAGTTGGTGTTGCTAAAAGTCATATCAGTGTTAGTGAAAGTGAACTTACAGTATATGATGCTCTAAATGGACCCGAGAGTTCGCAGTGGAAGCGCGCTATGGCAGAGGAACTCAAATCATTTGAGGACAAAGATGCCTGGGAGGTAGTGAAATTACCAAAACAGGGTACTGTTGTACTGTTGTTTCTTGTAAATGGGTTTTTCAAAAGAAGTTGAACTCTGATAATTCTGTAAGGGCTAGTCGCCAAGGGTTTTACCCAACGACCGGGTATAGACTTTGATGAAACATATTCACCAGTGTTACGTCATTCTACATTAAGATTAATGTTTGCTTTGTCAGTGAAACTGAATTTAGAAATGTGCCACTTAGATGTAAATACAGCTTTTCTAAATGGTATATTGTAGAGGAAATCTTTATGCAAAAACCAGTTGGTTTACAATGCAATGAAGATAATGTTGTACTTAAGCTTAAACGAGCTATTTATGGTTTAAAACAATCCTCAAGGATATGGTATCAGAGAGTTGAAGAATTGTAAAAAGTAGTGGTTATGAAAATAAATTATGTGGAAGATTTCTTCTTATTTTATAATTGTATTGAAGAAACTAATAGATTCAAAAGTAAATTATCAGAAAATTTCAAAATTAATGATCTTGGATGTATAAAAAGATGTCTTGGCGTGAATGCCACTTTTGATAAGATAAATGGTGTTATAAGTATTGACCAAAAAGATTATATAAATGAGTTAGTAAAAAAAATTAATCTCTATGATTGCAAAACAATAAACACACCTATAGAACAAAAGTTAAATTTAACTAAAAGTTCTGTTTGTAATAAGAAGTTGCTTTATCAACAGTTAATAGGTAGCATGATCTTGGCTGTCCTCACTAGACCAGACATTGTATTTTCTGTAAATTATTTAAGTCAATTCAATAACTGTTATACAGATGAGCATTGGGCATATGCAAAAAGAGTACTAAAGTATTTAATAACTACTAAAGATTTTTGGGGGTTGGCTGATTGCTGCAAAGAAGCAATTTATCTTAAAAACTTAATATTCGAAATTACTAATGACAATCAATTAGCAATTAAGCTATCCACCAATGCATGGACTCACCATAAAAGGTCCAAGCATATAGATTTACGTTATCATTTTTGCCGAGAATGTATATCCAATGGCTTGATTGAGGTTAATTTAAACTGAGATGCCTACGGAGATTCTCACAAAAAGCCTAAGTAAAAATAAGCATTATGAATGTATGAAAATGTTAGGTCTTTTAGAATGTTAATTAAAATTAAACAAAAATAAAATTGTTATTTCTTTTGTTTGTCAGACATTGTTAAGTGGGAGTGTAGAAATAGAATTCACAATGTCTTAGCCTGTTATAAAAAAAAAAACATGTCACACTAGCACCACTTCGCTGTATTGTACTTTTTATAATTAAAAAAACTTTCTTATTTGCCACTCACCCGGTTGTTTCACTATACAGTTTTGTCTCCTGCCCTAAGAACAGACTATAATGGCAACTAAGGAAGTACGCGTTAGTTACTTTTATGATCTATATTGATCAGATACTAAGAATCTGGAATCCTGTTATATTTTAATCAACTTAATTTGTCTTTCCAGGTAAGACTCGATAACGTGGCATCAAAAATTTGGCTTGATGAGGTAATATTTGGTACGTAATTAAAAGCGGTATTGAAAATCAGAAACATCGTTTTCTCGCTCAATCGACTCTCATTTAGTATCCGAAAGTTATCGAGGACTAATGAAATTTATTACAATATCATTGCAGTATGGTCTTGGTTATTGTTTATATCATATATATCACTTTTTTCCCTTAAATAACATAAATACCTAGCATTCAGATTATCTCTAGCCAGCATTACCAAAGACATTTAGATAACGTAACAAAACTACACGTTACATACAAGTCCACGTATCTCACGAACTTGTGTTCGCAATACAAATTAAATCGGCGACTTAGATTACCAGGGTAAATGGTCCAATTAGTGACCGTTACAGTCCTCTAGCGGACCGGAGAGGGAAGACAAACGAGATTGCACGCCCTGAACACCTGTTCCCTGTTTACGGGATGGGATCCGCTCTCTTGATTGTGGCTCGCACTATTTAAGCGGCCCTGCCGACGTTTGGGTAACTTACCCGAAATGAGTATTGCGAATTAAATAGGTGTCGAGTAATTCTTTGGGTGTATTTACTTTGATCGTTTATTAGTTTTGGTTTAATTATATTGCTTATTTCAATGGTGCGGTAAAATAGTTTGTGAATTTGGCTACTCACAAACAGAAATAGGTAAAATAAAAATAAAGATGAAAGGCAAATCCTTATTTTCTAGGAACAATAAAATCTTGAGATTACATTGACAAAGCTGCGGGTTCAAGCTAGTGGTAGATTTATTTCATCAGCCCTGTTACGTCCCCACTGCAGGGGTTCATGCTTTCCTTATGAATGGTTAAGTAATACGGGCCATGACCCTCCACGCTGGACCAATGCGGATTGGAGGGTATTGACGACTGCAAATGCAGCCGGGACTAACGAATTAACGTGTCTTACGAAGCACGGAGTAGCTCTAGATAATAATTTTTTGGTCACCCATTCCGTGACCGACCCTTGCGAAACTTGCTTAACAACAACTACACTACCGAGCTACTTAGCTAGGTACTGGTTTTATTTACTTAATTTTTTTTGTTATCTAATCTTAATTTTTCTTGTAGAAAAATACGTCAATAATGTATAGTATCAAAGTTCAATGTTGAAAAATTAAGACTATGTATTTTATATATTATATGTATGTATTATATGTATATATATATATATATATATATATATATATATACATATGTATATATACATATATATATATATATATATATATACACAAAAGGTGGATGCCAAAGGCATTCTCTGCCATATCAACTCATAATCGCTATTATAAAGACCACCTCCTTACATGAACTTAATGCGGATCATCCCTTGGCCTTCCTAACGACAAGGAATATCTCAGGATTGGTTAGTATCCATGGAAAATTCTAACTTGTGAAAAAATAAAATAATATTCTACATAAATAATACAACATCTTACTTAATATAGTGCCTCTACCCATGTCGTCTCAACGATAAAATAAATTAGTCTAAAGATGGAAAATATCATATATTTCTTTAGATAGTTTTTAACAAATGGTTGAGTTAATCACGGATCAAAAAATCGGCCTTAAATGTAACCGGAACCAAACCCGGGCATTTGCCAATGTTGCTTAACAACTTATTCACTACGCGACCGAGCTACTCGAGATTAAAAAATTACCTTAACATAAAGTACACACCGGAATGCAGTTTAATCTTATTTGAAATTGGTTTAGACTAATATGAGGCCTACAATTGGCAAGTCAAAGGTTGCAAGATGAGCTCACTTGGCTTGTAGCCATATGCAGTTAAGGTACGGATACACTAGTCCTATGATTAGGAGTTTGTCTATATTCAACTTTTCATAATGATTTGCCGTGAAATTATCAAAATAGAGTTACAAACACATCAAAACTTAGTCACTTGACGTGATTTGACATGTAAATTTATAGGACTCTGTGAAATAGCACAATGAGTAAACTTTGTATAAGTTAGCAGCAAGTGAGGTGTCCGTATCACTAGTAATTTCTTTTTTTAATACGGAAGTTTTATCCGCAATTACTTATTTAAACACTGCACGAGACACCCGAGTGTCCTAGTTAATTTACCAATATTATTCAAATTTCTTTCTTTTCTTTTGTTGTTTTATACTTTCATAGATTGGTTAGCTTTAATAGATTCGCACTTTTACCTCACATGGTTCTGCATATTATTTTGTCTTTCATGTGGGTATAACAACTTAAGCTTTTGCGCTTTCGAATTCATTAAACGAATTGTATCTAGGTTAACCTCCTGTTTATTTGAAAACTAAAATCTGTGGACAACAAAACTTATATTTAAATAAGAGAATGTCATCATTCAGAATTAAATTAGAAAACATTTAGGATCAATGTGTTCTTACCTTTAAACCTGTGAATTGGGCGCAGTTCATGGCTCTAGTTGACCTAGATTGTGAAAGCTGGACCAGATTTTCGGGTTAACTTGCGTCCATTTAAATTTTCAGATATTACCTAGATGTTCCGTGTTAAAAACAACTTAACTTGGCAATTTTTTTTTTACTTTCATTCTAGTATAAACATTTTTGTAAAAAAAAGTAACTTTCTTAAGGTATTATGTACATAACTATTAATTCATTCAAAGCAGATCTTTGGCAATATTATTGGCTACTTTAGCATTTTTAATGTTTAAACAGAGGCAAAGAGTGCCAAGATCTCTTATTCCTTTCCAGCCAGCTCTTAGTTTGATGAGTGGCTAACAACTTACGCGATGAACGTGTGATGTTATATATATATATCTTAATTTAAGAAAAATGTGATTGAAAATGAATAATGTAAATATGTAGTTTGAAGCCACCTTTCATTTCGACGACCAAAATCAAGAAAACAGTACATGATATCGTCAAAGAGCAATTAGCGCCCAACGAGGGGTATGAACCTGAGACTAAAAGTGGTCGTTCACTGTCTCCACAGCATGCACTTGCCGCACAACAAATCATGCGTCCACTCCATCCGTATTTTCCATAGATGCTATTCACATTAGCATTGGTATTTAAGTCTTTTAAATTGACTTATTTACTATCTACCTTTACATTAATATCATAAAGAGAAATTTTTTTACTGATTTTTTGCACCGAATTGGCTCCGAAACAGATGATTCAAAACAACTGGAACTGATTATGAAATATATTTTGCCTATGGGAAGCTACATCATACGCAGTGTGTCAATAGCCATAATTTACTAGAGCTAAATCACGAGTTTATTTTACTTTCATTATATTAGTTGCTACTAGAAAGCTTGTTCTTTATCCACATTTACTTTAGACGTATATGATAAATTGGTCTATAAAAGGTATAAATGCCTATATTAGTCTCGGGTCACAGGGTGGTCACAAAGCGCTGTGGTCGCCCGGACAATTGTCGAAGCGGAATCCTTGCATTAATAACGCATAACGGGCTTTGCGTTTGACTTGTGGCCGCTCGACGCGACGCTGCAGCTAATAGACCGTTAGTTGTGCTTAGAAATGGTTCAGACTCATTTTATGAAAATTGTGGTACTTTAAGTATAACATTGACATTTCACATGAGAGCTAAATACTAAGTGGGGTTAAGTACATGGAAATAATTAAAAATACACATATTGATTTCTTATACAGGTACTTTCACGCGTACTATCCATTACAGGTTCCGTGTATGTGGATACGGAATTAAATGTCAATAAAAGAAAAACACAAACGCGATATAATCGTTTAAAAGTTGTTTCATTGCAAAGATATACATGCTTAGAATATTCCCGCATCTTTACAATGTAGAAATATATTGAGACCATCACCACCAGCCCTTTTACGTCCCCACTGCAGGGGCTCAGGCCTTCCTTATGGATGGTTAAGGAGGATGGGCCATGACCCTCCACGCTGGCCCAATGTGGATTGGAGGGTATTGACGACTGCAAATGCAGCCGGGACCAACGGCTTAACGTGCCTTCCGAAGCACGGAGTAGCTCGAGATAACAATTTTTTGGTCACCCATCCCGTGACCGACACTTGCGAAAGTTGCTTGAGACCATCATTTACAGATAATAATAAAGATAGATAAATAGAATACTCTTTATTGTACCTCTACATATAAAAGAGAGTATTCAAAACAGCACGCGTAGCATGACGAACTCGAGAACGTTTTGTCTGCACTCAAATGTCACTTTTCTCGGGTGCGCCCATTCTATATCTCACTCTCGACCCGAGAACCTGACAAATGAGTGTAGACAAAGCGTTTCTCGAGTTTGTCATGCTAAACACCAAAAGACTTCGTGTTCACATAAACGGTAAATATCTACAATGCCTGAAATCGGATTCAGAAACATTAAAAATCCTCTGAAAATAAGTTGTAATATAGATTTCTTCAAGTCACTCTAACAATGGAAAGTTAATAACGTTATAGTTCTCGATTTGATGGTACATAGAGTATTGAGGTAATAAATCATTGATGTTCGAGTCGATCTTAAATTTATATCCTAAGCTGCACAACACAAAAGTTAGTTTTGAACCTGGAAATATTCTGAGGTTTGTTCTGGATTTGGTTATTATTATAGTCAAATCTCTCGTTTGCTTCCATAATCAGCATTACACGTAGCCACTTTAAATTGTTACAAGATGTAACCAAAAGTTCCATAACAACCGTAATGGTATTCGCAGCACGCGCTCTCTACCGAATGTTAAACATGTTCTGGGAAATTAAAATTCCAAGTCAAACCTTTGTTAAGCCAAAATTGAACTTTGATTCGGTGCTTTAAAGTTTACTTTCGGTTAGTTACTAGTTACTCTCAATTTGTTTTATTTTAAAATATAATTAACACATCTTACAAAAATGGCGTGCTTGTAGCGATCTTAATATTTGTAATAAGCACCCATGACTTCGCCCTCGTAAATCATAGTTAATGCATAACGTAGTATTGAAACATATCCAATACAAACAAACAAATAATCAAATCTTACCCCTTTTCACCCGACTACGGCGAAGCGAAATGAAAAGGTTATGATTTTGGCTGGTATGTGTATGTATGTAAGAATTTTCATCTGTTCCCTTATAACTTCGAAACTACTTCTCTAACTTGACAAATGAGGTATCATAAGAAGCTTCTTAGTTGTACGCGTGCTATAGGTTATGTGACGTTACATAAAATAAACAACAGTGCCCTCTAGAGAGCATAAAGTAACAAACTAAAAAAAATATAATATTCAATCATTCCATGTCCCTACATTATATTATATTCCATTACACGTTTGCTTGCGATTTGTTTTATTATACGACTAAACTATCCTTTGGTCATCGTTATTATAATATAGCTATCGCTATAAAATAAATGTCTTGTTTGAAACATTTTAACTGACGTAATTTGCGATTATCAACAGACTATAACAATTTTAACTGAATTGTTATTTTCTAGCTATGACTAGCTTAAAGCTGCCTTTGCTCTAATTTCAGCTTCCTGTAAGATTTATAATTAGCATTACTGGAAAATAATCTTAATGTACATTTGTGAATGCAAATTTGATAAAATATAATAAATATATAACTATAAAAGGTGTAATATTATTATATACCAGAACTTCGTGGGGTGGATTAGTAAAGTATACTAAACAACATTTACTATGAGAGCAACACTGAATTTACGAAAAAATAATCACTTATAGTAAAAGTTGTTCAGTATACTCAACTAATACACACCAGGAAATCCTAGCATATAATAAGTTTACACCTTATATATTCATAGACGGAGAAATTTCAATGAGAAAACTATCATAAGTAGCCTAATGAGCTCACCGCGTTACAGTTTAATAATACAGTATCGCTTTATGGCGTATCAGGGCATGAATCCGATCTTAATTCTCTTTCAGCAAATTGGGAATATAATGCCAATTAATTATTATTTACGGCGTGGTTTCCGTTAATGAGATAAACATAAACGGCGTACATTTTCATCGTCGTTTAGATGGCTTTATTTTCTTTAATATCATTTTGTTTCAATATCGGAGTACAGTTAACAGCACGTCAGATTATATAAATTTGTCAGATTTCTCCATACGCTTATAAACCATAATGCTTTGAGACTAGACTTATAAATCTACCGCAGAAATTGAAATATTATGATAACCTGACGTGTAGCCAAGTTATCGCACTTTAAATACTTTCAAAATGACTAGGACTTTCCCCAAAGGGCAAGGTTACAGCGTGGTTTCTACCTCGTAAAAATAGCTGCTTTTATTCTATTCTAATCAAAGTTTCCAGAATAATAATTAGTTACTGGACCTACATTTTTATATCCACAAATAATACAATAATAAATCTTTATTAAAATACTTATGAATACGGTGTATAAAACTAGAGATAATTATATAAAATTGAGCAAAAAAAACACAATATACATGTATATGTGAGTTTCAGTCATAGCCAAAATAATATTTATTTAAATAGACTTCTTAAAAGTACTTTTGAATCGTCCAAAATTTTTAAGACGTCTTTTGGCTGAAGAAGAACGGACCAGCTCTAATGGGAGTAACGACATTCACCATGACTTGACCAGATCAATACTTTATATACAGAGGAAAACTATATTCTTATAAATGCAACAAGAAAATTTTGAGATATCATAAGTTTAGAAGAAATCACCTATCCTGTCGCTAGACTATCTTAAGTCCAAGCATTCTTATCTGTTACATAATCAGATACATAATAATAAGCTTTTTTATTAAGCATTTTTAATGGTAGATTTAAACTTCATGATATATAATTGTTGTATTTTGTTTATTCCACTTTAAAGGGTATTAAATTCACATTTAATTTGAAGTCAATAATAGCTATATAGAGTTTATTTAATAACACGGTAAAAGGGCCAATCTTATTATAATTTCTTCCTATCATTGATCGTTGCTGTAGTTTAAATTAGTTTTTTAATAAAAAGAAGAGTAAAATAGGATAGTCAAGATTTAGATTATTCAAAGGATTTATTAATTTTCAAGCATTCGTTGAACTGAATGGGTTGTCTTCCAAGATGCGAACCTTATTAATTCATGCTTTGCTTGAAAATCTTTATAATTTAAAAGACTAAATAAAGTAAAATATTGATTACTCAAGTGTTGTACAAAGTTTATAAAATACAATCACTGGAATAGATTGAAACAACTGTACAGATAGATACAACTATCTAACGTAGCTAAATAACTCATCATTGCTTACAAATATAAGCTATGAATCTTCGTCCAATTATTAAATTTGATTAATTTTCTCTTCAAAATCCATCAGTTCCAGGTACTCTGAGTTGGGACTCGGACCCACGACTTTTTGCAATCCAGACGACTTCTCTAATCAATTTTTATTGTGATTATTTATTATGAATGTTCAGGCAACCCATTTTTTAAGCATTTCTCATTAAGAATATTCTTCTATTTTTAAAAATCCAGTAACTCGAAAATCACTTCGGTTTTTGTCTCTGGAATCATCATCATAGCTCTTTACTTTATCATACTAATGTCCACATAATATATAACGGCGGGTAATCCGAAGTGGCTATTACGAAGCCCAAATAGATTGTCCGTATCGGAGGACTATCTTTAAAATAACACTGCAAGCGTGTATACCAACGTGGATTTGTCCCATTTTATCACTTTTCTTACGAAAATATAACGAGATGAGCGTGATGTCATCTGATGTCTTTACGCCTCGGCGTTTGGAAACAGAATGTGTCAAAATGGCGGCAACTTGGTTTTTATAAACGAACTGTCAAAGTCAGTGTCACCATTCTAATAAAATTAAAAGTATCGATGATCACGCTCTCTTTACAATCGAGTAATTAAGTAATCGAGTAACTAGCAATTAAAATAAAAGAAACTAAATCAAACGATCTTCGTAATGATGATGCGACATATACAATACGATTGTATCTGGATAGCTACCTATCTAGTTTATCTTTGGTTCATAGCTAGCCTGCAGCGCCTGTGCCTGATTGGCGTTCATGTAGCATATAAAGTAGAAAAAGTAGAATAAGGATGTTATTTTCAGAGTAAGAAATTGATACTTTATAAATGCCTTACCTTACCTTAGACAAAAAATAATCACATTCTTTTTAAAGATAATTATTGTAATACAACTATATAAATCATTAAGAAAAATAAATTAATTTTACCCATTAAGCATCGCTTAAAAGCAGATTGGTTTATTGACTATTCAAATCGAAATTCTAGAGCGTTTAAGTATATTTGTCACTAAATTCATCACTTAAACTGTTGAAATATTCTTATGTGTCTGTTTATTTACTTTCGCTGCCTCAGGGATAATTTCGCTATTTAATATGTTACGAATGCTAGCGAAATTTTTGAAAAAAGATATTTGGTAAAGCTGGAGTATTAAATTCTTTCATTTGCATAGGAAACTGTAAAGAGCTCCTCATTATATCTAGTGATGTAATAACATCAAACCTAACTTCAGAACTCGTTTCGTATACTCTATTTTTACGCTACGTAAACTCACATTACAGAATCTCGAGGAGAAAACAAGTCGGAATAACGTTCACTATGTAAATGGGATAACCAAGAATCGTTACCCGAAAAATAATATTTTGTTCGATCGTCGATCAGCAGGTAACTTTAGATCTTTTTAGATGTCACGGAAAGAGACGCGAGAATAAAAGAGCGAATACTGAATTTATGGAAGCGATGAACCGTGAACGTAGTGACGGGGTCGCGGGGGGCGGGCGGCGACATGCATATTTGATTCTGTCATAAACTCAATTTACAGCTAATCTCATCTCAGATTGTTGAAGAAATAAAATTTCACACGCCGTTGGCTCACTCGTGAATGTAAATAGGGTAGGCGCGAGAGCGGACGCGAGCGAGCGGAGCAGGGCACAACGCGGGCAGCGAAGCGGGAAGCCAACTGGTGGGGGTGGGCGAGCTAATAAAATATACGCGGCAACGTTCACGGCTCATTTGGCGTCAGACTTTCGTCCTGGCAAGAAGCTACGCGACAATTTAATATTTCGCCTTTAATTCCGAACACTAAATTAGAACCTTTCGTAATCTCGAGTTTGCCGTTAAATTTTTGTCCCCGCCGTGATCAATATCGGCGGGTGATCGATTTTACGGGCATACTGGTCCCGTTCTGTACGGTTGTAACTTTTTAGTGCTCCTTTTATTACGACAAACGATTTTAATCAAGCGAGTTTTTGTTCAGAGCGGACGCCATTAGCGCCCCAGAGTTGGAATAAAATTTGAAGTTAAGTCGCATTTGAGACTCGAGAATTTGCTTTTAACTTCATTTGATTGGTCGCCTTCGAAGCGTTTAGTGACCTTTACTTGAAGTGTAAAATAAATCTTCGTATACTGGAGTTTAAATTTTCAATAACGAACAGTCTAGAGTATTAGGGCTATAAATTAATCTAAAAAGGTTTCCAGATCTCAAATCGAGATAAAAAAATGTATACCACAATCTTAAAATATGTTCAGAAAAATTAATTTACAAGTCCTTTTTGGAGATATTCCAATTTTGTTCCATTCGGCTATCTCTATTACATAACTGTAAATGATAATGATGATGGCCAGGTATATTACTTATTCAATAATATTCTATTGTTATTATGCATTTGAAGAATGTCGTTAAAACAGCAAAGCAGAGTGACATCCTTAAAACTGTGATTTTAAAAGTCTATGTAGAAGCATCGGACGAGTTGGAAATTCTTGAAAAATGGCATTGAAGACGAAATTCTTTTCGAAGCACCATTAAAAAGTTTTCATAAGGAAAGTTTTCGTGTTCCGACGTGTAGTTTCTTCGTAGAACAGACTCATGTTATGCTCGGAATAGTAATATACTTCTTTTAGATATAGCGAATAAAGTAATTTTTATACTTCCATGAATGTGGTGAAGTTGGCAATCCTATTGAGAAAGTTGTTATATTAACACTCGTTTTGGTTTTCAGTGATATTGCTTCTAGGTGTTGTTTATCGCTCACATGCATGTAATTCGAACAATGCTGATTATATTATCAGCGCTAAACAAATCTACAGAATACATCTTAATTCCAGTATAGCAAGCAGGCCAGAACAGACTTGGGCAACGTGGGCAAAGTGGATTACAGCTAGTATATTATGTTTCTGTGGTTTGCCTGACGAATCACCTGATATGTCTGGAATAAAATCATGGACTCATAACTGTATAATTGATACTTCACTGATACTGATGAGTAGAAATATAATACACGGCCATAGAGAATATATGAAACAATAATTATTACTGATACGAAGCTGTGCCGGTATTGCATCTGCATTGATACGTCACAGATGTGTGTGAATAATTGTACGTGTAAACGTTCAGTTTCGCAATGCATGCATTAGTTTCATGAAACTAAAGTAGTTTCGACCATTGTGCATATTTTTTATTTAACTAGTGTCGCGCGTAAATTCACCTTGATTTATATGGTAAAATTATTTTCGCTGCAACATCTGCGCCTAGGGAAGCTTTGATGTTCACTGAGCCAGTATATCAAAGATGTTGTTGTAGCATGGAATGTGATTAGGTATGAAACTAGTTTCACATGTGTTAAAATTAGTTTCGTAAAACTTATTTAAGCTTTGTACTTACGTATGTACTAATTCGTACTTACTTAAGTATTATATTAGGACCTTACATATAAAATTGGCGTTTTGTCTTAATGGCCAATTTAATCACAAATTTCTCTTCCTTGGTTGGGAAAACCAAATTAAAATTTATACAGCCATTTACACATGTTGTTGTTGTCATTTGGCGGCATTCATTCGTTTTTTTTCTTCTTTTTGTCCTATTTACGTCACCCAGTACAAAAAATGGAAATCTTGAAAAATCATGTAATTATTTACGAGCACGAGTTCCAATGTGGTACCAGTGCTGTGGAAACGGCTCGAGGGGTTAATGATGTGTATGGCGGTTCCTGTCGCAAAGGAAAACACAGTGCGTTTTTGGTTTCAACGTTTTCGTTCTGGAAATTTTGACCTGCAGAACAAGCTTCGAGGACGGCCGGAGACCCAAGTTAATAATGAAGAATTGAAGGCTATTGTGGAAGCGGATCCATCGCAAACCACTTCCGAGTTAGCTGCAGGCTGCGGTGTTAGTGATAAAACTGTTTTAATCCACTTGAAACAAATTGGAAAGATTAAAAAGCTTGAAAGGTGGGTACCTCATAAATTGAGTGAAGCAAACCGGCAAACGCGCTCCGACTGCTGTGTTACATTACTTAACCGGCACAACAATGAAGGGTTTTTAAATCGAATCATTACCTGTGATAAAAAGTGGATTCTCTACGATTATCGGAAGCACTTATCGCAATGGTTGGACCCTGGCATGCCAGCAAAATCCTGCCCCAAGCGAAAATTGACCCCAAAATATTTACAGTTTTCTCAAATCTGGCCAAACGATTACGGCAGACTTCTATTGTCAGCAATCGCAAACCATGCTGGAAAAACTAGCTGTTAAACAACCGAGTCTGGTCAATCGCTCTACGCCACTGCTACTTTACGACAACGCTAGACCATACACTGCACAACAGACGGCTACCAAATTCGAAGAGCTTTAATTGGAATGTCTAAGACATCCACCGTACTCTCCGGATCTTGCTCCAACAGATTACTAATTTTTTCGAAATTTGGATAACTTCTTGCAAGGAAAAAATATCAATTTCGATGGGGCACTGCAAATCGCCTTCAAAGATTTTATTGATTCCTGTCCGAATGGTTTTTTAGTAAGGGGATCAAAGTTCGATGATCATTTCAACTACCTATGAGATGGCAAAAGTGCATAGATAACAATGGATTATAATTTGATTAAATAAATATATTATATTAAAAAATATTCGACTTTTTGTTCCATACCAAACACTGATTTCATATGTAAGGAACTAATATTAATTTAGTTTCGCTATAAAACTTAAGGTTTGACGTGCTTCTGATGGAAAATCAGTCAAGCAACTCACGGAAATATGCAGTAGTATGCGTCCAGTGCGTAGAGGTTGAATATCATATTATATATTTGTTAGTTCTGATGTACCACGACTGACAAGATGTGTCTTCCGTCATATATACACCGACTCCACGATAGAGAGATTTAAATTTTAAAATAATAAGTAAGTAATTGTATTAGAACATCTCAGGTAATACATGAATATGGAGGATGTGAGCAAAGACAACGGTTTTGGTTTGATACCGATACAGAATTATTTTATTACGGTACCATATAACAAAATTAGTTTTGATTTTGTCAAAAATTAGATCGTCTATAAAGATGGAATTAAATATAAAAACAAATAACTTAGTACTTTTATAAAGTTAAGAATGTAGATAACAGATATATTCTGATTTACATAAGTAGACAGTAACATTGCATTTTCCGTTCTTAGCTTTGAGAAATAACTTTGGAGGGAGGATGTTACTTGACAAATCTCACACTAAATTAAGGACTTAGGAGCTACGCTGCAAGCACTCACCTTGTTGGGAATGCTTTTGTGTGCAAACCTCCGTCCGTGTCAGCTTAGAGTATTAATATATGAATGCTCCAGGAGATATGGCTAAGTCTTTTCATACGAAGCCACGGAAAACAAATAAAGAAGAAAACATTAGGGATTATAGTAAGTCGATATTAATTAATAATATTGTCGATTTAAGTAATTATAAATAAATTTTAAATTCATGTAAAGAACATACTTATGAGTAAAGGCTAATGAAGTTGATGATTATTTTAAAGACCGTAATGCATGGAATTAATAGCCTTCGCTTTGTTCTATAACGATATATATGTACCAACCTCTATGTTCTGTGGTACCAACCTATGTCCTACAGACTGAAAGTTGTATTTATTATTGTTATAATACGTACTTTTTTTGGTAATAACATGATTTCTGTAAATGTCATTAGTTATGATAAAGAGCTGGTAAGATTCTTTCGCTTGTTCTTCTTGTCAGCTAAAAGACGTCCTGAACAAGTGGTAGAGGGAAAAAATAATTTTGGACGATTCAAAAGTGTTCGAAACAAGCTTACTTTAATTAAGATACTGCGCATTTTGCATTCATTCAAAATCCTAAAGGAGGATTTTCTATGTTCAAAGATTATGTATATTTTTTATGAAAGTAGGTATGTTCATCGTTTTCTTTTCGAATTGTGAACCAATTTCTTTCAAACTAGCTCTTTCGCTCCGAATTCGCCTGCGTAAATAACAGCCTATATCCCAAGCGTATCTAGCTTCCCGTATATAATAGACTTATAAATCGCCCATCAAAGCCCATCAAATCAAATATAATATCTTATAATATTAGTATATCGTACATTATTAGAAGAAATTATTTGAAGCAAATAAATAAAATATCCTTTTCTAGGATTATCACTGTGTTGACTATTATTATTTTTAAAGAAATTTAATATTTTAGTGTTATTTACTATATAAAAAATATCAATATCACTAAAAAGCGTGAAATAAAAACTGTTTATTATATTTGACCAAAAAAATATTATCTCGAGCTACTCTGTGCTTCGGAAGGCACGTTAAGCCGTTGGTCCCGGTTGCATTTGCAGTCGTTAATACCCTCCAATCCGCATTGGGCCAGCGTGGAGGGTTGCATTTACAATGCTACATTGAAAAATATAAAATATTTAGATAAAAACTTTTTTCAGAAAATAGAACCGACTTGAAACTTTAAAAATGTCATCTATCATTTAGTTAATAACCTATAGAAAACCTCCGTCTGAATTCAATGGCATTTTCTTGAACAAGTCGCTTTTGAGATTAATATTATTTATCACTTCAAAGTTTGAATTCGGTTCTATTTAAAAAAAAGTTTTTATTATACTACGAAACATAAAGTATTGTCGTCTACATTTTTCTATTAACAATAGTGAAAAAGTAAATTACTCCGCCTCAGCACCAATAAAAAGACATACGGCCAGTTTCACAAACGTCCATTAAAGTTTAATGACGCATTTCAACTTTATTGAATGTCAAATTCCTACTTGTAGTGTCGCTTTAATCTAAATTAATTTTAAAGGACGTTTGTGCAACTGGCTGATATTCTTTTTCTTATATCAGATAAATATGGCGCGTACAATCAATTCGATCCTAATACAATTGCAGAAGTGATAAATCTGCTCAACTTTTATTACTTACTCTCTACGCTAGCAATTTTCTTGAAATGCTATTACTATATGCAACAAAATATTGTTCACATATCGTATGTTCCAACGGCTCAAAATTTACTCTTACATTTAAACCTTTATGTTGCAACTTGCTCTTTCAGTGTATTGTTACGTGCAAACATGTCTCTGATATACCTCTGATGGTTTCACTGTTAGTAATACGTTACCCTTACCTTGTGTAGCTTCATCTCGCAGACAATACGGCGTTGTAATTTCATGAATTTCAGAATACACTTTGTATTTTATTTATGCGGTGTCATGATGTCAACAAAGAGGTTTCATGGTTTCGGGAGTTATAAGTTTTGGTTTATTTGTTTGTGATTTTGTGTGATGCTTGGTCCGAGGTAGTTTATAATAGGAGTTTTACATCTAAAAATATTGTCTTATAATAAACTTGAATTCAAACATTATCTTTTTCCTAATCAACAACAGCTTTAAAGCATACATTGGTAAATAATTGAAAGAAAAATACGAAGAATGATTAAGGTAATGACGGGTCCGGTTGCTTCAATGTTGGTAGTAAATGAAAAGGTTGACTAGGCTTGATTAATATATTTATGGTATAAACAAAATTCCATTTCTGGGTTTTCTTTAATGTGTAAAACTAACAATAAGTTTGAGTTAATAAATAAAGCGCACTAAAATATAATAAATTCAATAAATTATGTACTAATGTTGATTACGTACTTATTATATACTAATGTTATGTAAATTCAATACTAATGTTGACATTATAATTGGCGAAGTCAAGGTTGTTAATGTATTTAAATAAATTTTGCATGCTACTCTTATGGCTGAATAAGTTGGACCATACCTAACTAATTAAGATATGAAATGTAATGGGCCTTATTCATAGCAAATAAATAATTTGAATTTACTTTATACACATAATTTTCTAATAACAAAAATAAGTAGTGTTAGAAGACTTTTCACGAACTGACAGTCAGAAAGAGCATATAGTGTTACTTAAAAATTTCAAATTACGAATAGTGAAAAATAAATAATCTTAAAGATCAAAGAAAAAAGTTTGGATGCAGGACCTAGGATAAATTAAACGATTGTGGTACAACGCACAGTTACAGGGTATGGGGCTTAGATAAGAGTCTAATCACAATTATGAAATTGTTACAATATTGTATGCCTTATTTAATTCATGATAGAATAAATAGATGTGAAAACTGCGCATGCTGTGTTAAAGAAACAGAAAGTTTATGTAAAACAAAATACGATACATGCAATAGTACACGGAGAACAGAAGCCCCAGTTACCGGCAAATCCGGATTATTGCGTATAGAGTCGTTCTTCCCGCCAAACGCACAATTTGACGCCCCCGCACGCGCACAGGCGAGTATTCCTGAACTCTATTGCCCATTACGAACCAGCGATATACGAAATTTCAATAAAACTCAATAGGAGGGGTCTCGGCTAAATAATGTAGACGTTGCGGTGACTAGAGGTGGAATTTGAAGATAAGAGTAAGATAAAATTTTGTGCATTCGTAATCGGGTAGTTTGTATGCGAATTTCACTACTTAAGAAAAATTAGAAGTCGTTATATCGTATAAACTTATTGATTAACTTTTACTCAAAAAAAAAAAGTTTGGAAGGAAAAAAAAACGTCGTCGGTTCCGCCTGCATCTGGCAGTTGTTAACCGACAATCCGGATTTGACCCACCTGGTAAATAGTCAAAATGTCAAAATTTTAGTAATTAAAACATTGACGCCATTTTTGATAATTTAACGTTTTCACTGAGATATTTAGCCTCAGTTGCACCATCTATGCAGTTAAAGTTGTGATTTATGTTAACTTTGACAATCAGCCAGTTGCACATACGTTCATTAAAATTTCCATTAGTTTAAAGCGACATTACCCATACAAATTTGATATCCATTATAACTTAAAGGCGCTATTAAACCTTAATGGACGTTTGTGCAACTGAACGATTATCTGTACGCTGACTTTAACATTGACTGTGAAATGCGTTGCATCATCTTCTTAATCCTCTTGGCATAGTATAACAATAACTTTAACCAGCGACACTAATTCAGTTCTAGTTTACAGGTAAAGTTATGACGTCATCCAACCATTAACAAATGGTACCTCATTATTGTTAGCTTAACCGATAATTTGCATGTTTGTTACTATTTAAGTAAGTTGGTGCAAATAATGCTTATTCTAAAAGTTTTTCTTTACATTATTTAGATCTATGGTAAGTAAAGACCTAATCTTGGAATCTCTTCACTAGCGCCCCGTGTGCCTTTAAGTTACTTTTTAAGAGGGGGTGACGAGTTATTGCAAATAAGCGTCAGAGATGTGTCCAATCAGAATCCACTGTACCGTGATCTTCATTTAGATCATTGAGGATTGATAACCACTTTCGACACTTAACGAAATTGGTATTGAAATTTAATTTATCCCTACGCCTCCGATTTTCATGATGAGAATAGCAAATGCGATGGAATTATTTATATATTTTGCACTTAGAACATTAAACTTTAACGACCCAAGTTGATTAAGGAACTTGATGACGCAATGGTTAGCGCATTCCGTATGCGAAGTGACAGTTAAGCGACCTCCGTAAGGGCCGGTAATAAAGTGACCATGATCTACTTGATTGATTGATTGATCGAGACCAGCTCTTCCGTACATCAGGAGGTAGGTTAAGCCGTTGATCCCGCTGCTTCTGTAGTTATTTATACCCACCAAACCACTATGTATTGATATTATTTATTTCATTCTTAATTTGCATTTTATTATGAAGTCCTCGCTTATGTAGAGGTAATTATTAATGATTAGCTGACCCGACGAACATTGTATCGCCCTATTTTCTTTCTCCAGTCGCTACTGAGGAAATATAACCCTTTTTTTTTTATAAATTTTCTTGTAACAAACCTTGTCCTGAGCATAAAGAATATATTAATAAAAAACATCATCCAATTTGGTGTAGTCGTTTGGTTACGTGCGTACATACATTTCGGCAAGTTTTATATATATATAAAAAAAATAAAATCTTAATTTACATACAGCCTTATCAGCAACACCATCTAGTTCACTATTCGCCATATTTACCTTAACTCTTAGTCTTTATAAACTCGTGTGAAACCTAGTCAGGGTACTAACAGTGACAAGAACTTGTACGGGCTCCAGCATAAATCAAAGAACGCGTTCAGAAACAGGCGGCCAAGAAATATGTGCGCCATGCGGATTTATTTATTGTCGTGCCCGAACGGACGACGTTGTAGTTTTTTTTTTATTAAAATTGACTTATTTATATGCTATGAATTTATTTAAGAAAAAATACGAATATCCCAGCACTTTTTGTCTTTGAAGCATATAATCTTGAAATTGTTGTTAAATTATAAAAAAGACATTAACTGTTACATTGTCGACTATCTATGGATTGTACATTTTGAAAATTTCTTTTACTAACGTTTATGAAACCAAACCTGTTTATAATAATCTAATAATCTTTCTTAAAAAGTGAGTTATTGAAATGTTATAAGATGAGGAGTAGTTCCAGATATTGGGTAAGATCAAAATAAAAAGAAACAAATTCTTTGACTTTTATTACTAGAGATAACTCGACACTTTGACGAAACATTGTAACTCTTTGTAAATTTAAGACGTGACTATCAAAAAACACTGTCTTGGAAAATCTCAAACTTAAAATAAATGTATCGAAACATATTATGTCGAATAATTTTATACTGTATTCATTTAATGGTTTACTAATTTGCATACGAAGATATATATTTTTGTTGCACATACAGAGTGACCGCCAATAACTCTAGCCATATGATTAGACATCTTAGAGATGATTAAGCGCTATTTAATTTACTACTTTGGCATGTACTTTAATAACGAAGAACGTCTTAACATTATTGCTAAGATGTCGTATCCTACGTCTAGAGAGTAAGCCGGTCCAACCCTGATAAGTTGCTATTAGTCCCAGTGTATTTCTATCTAGTTTTTATAAAATTTATTTTGAAATATAAAAACATAATTTCATTGAAGCTCTATGTCACGGTGGTGATATAGACGACGAATTTGAAACTGTTTTTAATAGAATAACACTGGTTTGTATGTGTCTATTGTGTATACTACGTTATTCAGTTTTTATTATTTTGATGCAGTGCAAAAACTTTTCAATATAACGAAAATATGCAAATCTTATTCGGACTTCCTTTTCCGTGACTTGTCCCATAAACTATCAGTTTTTATGTCGTGAAGTCTGGAAAGTAAATGTTCTGTATTTTAGTAGCATAAAGCCTTACGGAACATATTAGATACCGTGCCTGTATACAGTTAGAATTTATGTATCAGATCATACTGTCGATAAGATTCAGATATTGTTGTCTCGCTCGAATATGGGGACGAAATCTTTTTTTTTCGAGTTCCATTGCAGCTGTTCAGTAGGTAGCCGATCCTATTATTTGATATAAGGGGCGTTGACATGGAGATCGGACAAATTGCCGTCTCGTGGATAAAACAATTTGTTCTTGAACGAACTATTTTCATTCAACCATGAAAGACTTGAAGATGGAAAATTACCGATAAAAAACAAATAATAGATAGTGTTCGCTTAAGCTTAAGGGAGGTTTTATCGGATTTCTTTGGTCGGCTCGCATGCGGGGTACTGGTTAAACCCACTGCGAGTACCCTCTAGGGGTGGATAAGAACACCTGCAGCACTATTTTGGTAACAACATTTCAGATTTCCTCAATTGATTTTTAACTCGAATCTATAGCTTTGTATATATGTTAGAGAAATTAGTTTCGTGGTTTGCTTTTCGACTTCAATGCGTCGTGGCAAAGATGAAAAGCCATGATGCACACACCTATACAGTGCCTTACAATGTAGATGTAGATTTGTATTCAAGAACCTTGTAATAGCGACCGGCAGATTGCCAGAAGCGAATCGCTTTTGAAAACTAAAGGTTAGGTTAGTTTAGGTCTCGTCAAAGATTAGATATGACGACTTGTGACGAGACGAGAGGCATACTAGATTGACTGTAAGCAGTAGCGGCGTTAGGGTAGGGCGCGGTTGGGCGACCGCCCAGGGGCGCCGGACGAAAAGGGGCGCAGCAGGACGTGGCGCTCCTTTTTCGTTCGGCGCTTCTTTCTGATTCTGTATAATGTAAAAACGAAAGCACTACAAAAATACCTCCACCTAGATGGCGACTCTAGCAAAAGTTGATTTTTGCAGGTAACGAATGGAACAAAGACAGTCATTTCCGTTCATTTTAACTAACGTATTAAAAAACTGAAATTTGAAAAGTTTGAAACTTAGATATCAACACAAATACGAAAAAGTACAAATAGAATATGAGTTGTTAATTGAGTTTTGAAAACTAATTTACTTTTAAACATGAAAGAAAACTGGAAGGGTTGTCATGGAGAAATCAAGAACATACCGTAGCGACATCTAGTTTGATTTCGGGAACTAATGTTTTTTTTTAATACTTCCTCATTTCCCACAGACGCCCTCTTATAGTTCCCTTTCTCATTGAACAAGGCCTACTAGGTTAGCGAAAAAAGAACCTTGAGGGTTTTTTATTTATTTTCAAGTTGCTTCACTTTCAGCATTTATTGAAAGGTTACCTAACAATAAAAATATTATATTATGGTAAAACAGAAAAACATACCGATTACCAATATGAAGATATAAATAAATAAATATTACACAAGTTTCATTTGAGCATGTTTAAACGTTAAGCTGAAGCTAAAATGTTGCAATACAAACGAATGCATCGGCAGTGGAGCCTCTGTCTGGCAAGTCAGATGGAATAGCTACTCAAGAGATTGTGGATGAAAAATTCCGAAGTAAGGGAGCAAGTTGTGCTATGATTACAGATGCTGCTCAGGATGAATCTGTTATTGATGTACAACAAATACATGTACTAGATGATGTTGATACTGTTGTCCCGAATATAGCGGATCCAGCTACTTGTTCACTTATTCGAAATAGCAAAATAATTGATCATATAATAAGTAGTGGCCCACTGCAAACTCACTGTCACAAAGTTACAACAATTACACAAAGTTATAGATAACAATTATGGGACACCCTGTTAGGGTAAAAATGAATCTTTACCTTATGATGTGATCCGTCAAAAATGAATAAATTACTTATACACTCCTATTTATATGTCTACTTTTTAAATAAAACTAATGTCACTCTATAGTTGGAACAAGAGCATCGTAACGTAGCGTTAAACGTTTGATTTGAGTTAAATAATTGTTTTAAGAGCGTCCACTTATGTCAAGCAAAAAGATAATTGTTGATTGTGTTCTTCTTCGTAAAAAATTAAAAGAGATAGATCTAGGGAATCCCCGATTATAGAAAAACACATTGTTTCTGTATGGTCGGAAAGTCGGGGATTCCCGAGAAATAAAACCGATTGAACACTACGTTCCATTCTAATGCTGCCAACTTAACAATCTAAGTAATAAAATTACAAGTATCTAAGTAGGCCGGGTCGGGGAAAAAAAGACAAGTAACTGATTTGTAGTATGTAGTAGTAACTGATTGTGATTGCAGTTAGAGGGCGCCAAAGAAATTTCGCCCAGGGCGCTAGTAGTGCTAAAACCGGCACTGACTGTAAGCATACCATAATCAACATAACTAATCATCCCCAGCCCTTTTATGTTCCCACTGCAGGGGCTCAGGCCTTCCTTATGGATGGTTAAGGAGGATGGGCCATGACCCTCCACGCTGGCCCAATGCGGATTGGAGGGTATTAACGACTGCAAATGCAGCCGGGACCAACGGCTTTACGTGCTTTCCGAAGCACGGAGTAGCTCGAGATAATAATTTTTTGGTCACCCATCCCGTGACCGACCCTTGCGAAAGTTGCTTAACGACTACGATCGCGGGCCGCGGCGCTTATCGACTATGCCACCGAGCTACTTAACATAACATAACTAATATAAAAAATATATTTATCACTGATTAAACACTTATAATATACTTAAATGATAAGGGAATTTAAGTTATTTTAAGACACGTTATAACCATCGTGATATGGTTAAATAAATAATTGCTCAGAACACGTCATAGCTTTACTTCATTGTCACAACGCGTTGAGGTTAAATAGCATATCACATGAATTTCGCCAGGTGAAAATTTTACTGTGACCACAACGCTTTATGAACTATTTTTTCCACAATGAACGGTTTCGGTCTTTGTGTGTAACATATATACTATATATATTTTCCGTAATTCGGAAGGAACATAAACTCCCTAGTCCCGGCTGCATCTGCAGTCGTGAATACCCTCTAATCTGCTGGGTATGCGTTTTGATTTAGCTCCATCCACTGGGAAGACCTTAGTAGACCAGCGATGATGATCAAAAATGTGTTTGAATATACTTTACATTTCATCATCATTAGCCCTCATACGTCCCGGTACAGGGGCTCAGGCCTTCCTTATTGATGGTTAAGGAGGATGGGCCATGACCTCCACGCTGGCCCAATGTCTATTGGAGGGTATTAACCACTGCAAATGCAGCCGGGACCAATGGCATAACGTTCCTTCCGAAGCACGGAGTAGCTCGAGATAATAATTTTTTTTGGTCACCCATCCCGTGACCGACCCTTGCGAAATTTGCTTAACGACTACGATCGCGGGCCGCGGCGCTTATCCACTACGCCACCGAGCTACATAACATTTATTTATTGCTAAAATATGACATATATTATGGATGTGATATTCGACTTTCACAAATACTTTTAAAGAGCCTAGACTATATAAATGAATTTGATTTGATGTAACAAAATACTTCTTCATTTCCGTTGAACAACATTGCTTGAAGTATATTATTTAAGTTCGTTTCTATATTAATTTTAATCTTGGGTTTAGATATAAACAGAATAATTGCTAAGACTTTGTTAGCTTCTACTTTCTCTAACTAACTGAACGCCCCAGATAATTTACAGAAGGTGCTTTTGTAACTCAATAATAGCAAACAAATTTTGTTGGTTGACTTAAGTAAATTAATGATAGCATTAGTGTTGTGATAGTATTAATCTATCGATACTTTAGAAAAAATGCTAAGTTTAAAACGATATGCCATCACTTGAACCGTGATATCTTTTGAGTGAAGTAAATTCATTTACACGTTAAGAAACATAATGTGATGACAAAAACATTTTTAACTAGTCATTAAGGAAGTTGCTTAATATTTCCAATTGTATCGCTAATAACAATGTAATCTTGCTATTAATTATGTCATGGCTCCTGTACAAAAATAAAACTATCGATATTTCTAAATGATAATTAACAACACTAACAGCACTAATAATGGATCAAATAAATAAAACTTAAGATGGGTTGATCCAATTCATGTTTCGAAGTCTAAAATTGGATTTCAATGAACTTTCAACTTTAAATGACATGCCTTAGATTCTTTTCTAAATATTTTGCGAGTATTTCTATAAAAAAATGAATAAATACTAAAAAATATTTCATAATGAAAAATAGTCAATACATCCACTTTGTCCCTGGGACTCGATCCAGTGACCTTTGGCAATCCAGGCGACTGATCTAACCACAAAGCTACCCAGGACAAATTTTTCAAGCAGTTCTTACTTTTTTAGTACTGATCGTATTTTCAGGCAATCCACACCAACAGCCGAAAGAAATATTTTTACAAATATTTAACTTTTGTTCTAATTACTATATTTAATCAATTTTGCATTTATAATACTATACTGAATACACTTATTATTCTTAAATTATATTCTTAACGAAAAACGCTTAGAAATCCACTTTATCCCCGGGACTCTGAGATGGAAATCCAACCCTCACGTTTTTAATTATTACAATATTTTATATATCGAAGTTATATCCACCGTACATTTCTGTAGGCATCTATTTCAAAACTATTCAAACAAACACGGTAGCATCGAACCAATATCGCCATGTTTTATGTATGAATCCTTCACAAAAACCAGGGGTTTCACATCAACCTCTTTGTGAGATTTGAATAAACTTTCCACAACTAGAATGACAGAAAGAAATTGAAGAGAATGCAGTTCGAGTGATTTTGAAGAATTTTCACTATACTTTCCGATGGAGCATTTTAGGACTGTGCCATGCTTTCTTTAACCATAGATATAATAAAAATCAATATTAGATAATATTATTAGATAAGCGCTCGTACTATGGAGACTTCGAAGATACTCTAATGGTGGGTGGCTCAATGAAATGAATCTTTGTGTTATTCTACAAACTCGATTTTATTTCCAAATAATATACATCAAATTGCTTAAAATTAATTACAGATCTCGATCACAAAGAAAGATTATCAACCAGCAAAATACGAACACGCGAATTCGAACACGGAAAAGTATTAATTTAAAATATTAGCGGCCAGCATTGACCATAAATCGCCCGGAGAGTAAACCTACCTATAGTGATGTGCACGGATATTACACGGATAGTGCAGACCCGAGAAATGCAATTCATATACTGTTTATATAGTTGATTATAAATTGACCTTTGTAAAATTAGATTTTTGAGAAATGAAATGTCATGCGAGTGCACAACTTAAAGATTAAAGAAATATGTTAATGTGTTATCATTTTAATGTTGCAATAGAAATTAATCAATGATTTGAATCAAAGTCAAACAGGTTAGCGACCGTTAACTGGTTCTAAATATTAATAAAAACGTGTGATTATAAAAGGGATCCGTTCTAGTAATTTAAAGATATGGAACTCTTAAAACAGTATATTTTTTGGAAAATTCTAAATTTATCTTTGGCATCGGATTAAGGAATTATACAGCCACTCTGTTTATTCTCGACGCGCGTCAGTAGCAGTCCAGCTGATTCCATTCATCCATATTCATGAAGATTTGCATGCTGTCAACTGCTCCAAGTAGTTTCTGTGACGCAATCAATTAGAGTCGAACAGACAGCTTGTCTGCGTCGCGTTGGACTGTTAAGACCTCATTGATCTCTATTGAATTAAAAAACAACAAGCTAAGTAAATATTAGTTAATATTAATCATATAAGTTTAAGGTAACTTTATTAATACAAAAAACTTAAAAAGTAATATAAACTTTAATAATATTGGCTAATTTCTATGCAATTCATTATAAACAATTCAATTCAATAATTTATTCGCCCTTTGTTATATTTCGAAACTTAGGCAGGATACCTATAATACGATTACATTATATCGTAAATAATAAGCACAGTTTAAGTCCACGGGACATGGAGAAAGACTGTATAATGTCAATATCACTTTCAAAGATACTGGAGAGGATTATTAATAACAGATTAATCAAGTACCTTGAAACAAATAACATTCTTTCCCAACAACAATATGGTTTTCGTGCGAACAGATCAACAGAGGGAGCAGTTCATGAATTGTGTAATTTTATAGTGAATTCCTTGGATAATTCTAAGAAGTGTCTTTCTATCTTCCTGGACTTGGCAAAAGCTTTTGACACGGTTTCAATTCCACTACTTCTTGATAAATTAAACCAAGCAGGAGTGCGAGGCCTCCAACATAAACTAATCTCTAGTTATCTAACCGGTAGATCACAATGTGTTAAAATATCAGATCATGTTAGTGAGGATGTTCCTGTGATTTATGGGGTTCCTCAGGGTAGTGTACTGGGTCCAACGCTATTTTTAGTATTCATAAACGACCTATGTAATATTAAACTAGAAAATGGCGTAATTATTTCTTTTGCAGATGACACAGCTTGTGTTTTTAAGGGTGAGTCTTGGGGACAGATTTATCAAACAGCACAACGTGGTTTAGATAAAATTGTAGTATGGCTGAAACAAAACCTGCTAACAATAAATGTAGATAAAAGCAAATTTATAACTTTTGGAATACGTAATCATGCTTCCCGTATAGTTGATTCAAATCTTAAACTAGTTATTCATAATCATATCCATAGTGTAGAAACCCTCTGTGCTTGTCCAAAACTTGAAAATGTTTCTCATATTAAATATCTTGGCGTTGTAATAGACAAAAACTTAAATTTCATTTATCATATAAATCAAATTGTAGCTAGGGCTCGAAAACTTATCTACGTCTTCAGAATCCTGAGACATATTGTAAACTATGAAGTGATCAAATCTGTTTACTATGCAATATGCCAGAGTGTTTTTGGATACTGCATCATTGTTTGGGGGGGCGCCTGTAAAACCCACCTTATGAAACTTGAAGTTGCTCAGCGCACAATCCTGAAAGTAGCTACATTTAAACCCTACTATTTTCCAACGCAAGAACTTTTTGGGATATGTAGATTGTTAACAATACGCCAGTTGTTTATTTGTTATGTCATATTAAAACAGCATTCATTCTCAACTTATGATAGCACATTATTAACCTCTAAAAGAAGGCATGATATTGTGTTTAATACGCCGAAATTCAATACCAAATTTGGTCAAAAATTTGTGGAATATCTTGGACCTATACTTTATAATAAATGCAATAGACTATTATCCATATACCCTTTAAATAGGTATCAATGTAAAAAAGCTGTTATACTATGGCTATTGAGTTTAAGCTATAATGAAACAGAAAATTTTCTTATTAACCGAACTTAATCGTATAAATAAATTTTATCTTTTCATACATTTACATCCACATACCCCACACACATATACTCACCCTCACACACCCAGACACACACACACACACACACACACACACATAAGCCTGTAATATTATCTATTTCATATTTACTTTTATTATCATTTCTCTTTTATAAACAATATTAAGAAGATTAACTCCTGTACTTTTGTTATATTACTAGACATATGTTCGGTTGTGGGGGCCTGGTGTTCTGTAGAACAGGATTATCCTAGTATCGGTCACCAGTCTCCGTCCTTGAATTGAATAACAATAAAATAACAATTGTAACTGTGTAATATGTGGAGAAATAAATAAATTATTATTATTATTAATATCCTTCATGATAATGCTTAAAATTACAAATAGGTTATTTGTGACGAGACTTAAAATTACAAAAACGACCCTTCCTTGGGGTAATTTAGAAGATACGATACAAATTTATACACTTCATAAACACAACTCGTAAATGACATCATATATTTAAAATGGACATGCTTAAAATATTTTATTGATTTTTACAGATGATCGTGTTGTTGCCGGAATATTTTTTTACGAACTGAAAGGGCATATTGCATTACTCAAAAATTCAAATTACGAAAAATTTATAACAAAACAGAAATGATGTTAAAAATCAAAGAAAATGTTGGATGCGGATTCATAGGACAAAATGAACGGTGTGGTACGACGCACTGTTACAAATGTAACAATATTTTTGGTGTGAAATTATTAAGTATACTCGGTGGAACAGAACGACCGACACTCCCGAGGTTCCTAGAGAGTACTATTTGTCTTTAATATGATGTAAAAAAATTATAAGTCTAGGTCAAATAGTTTCGGAGATATTAAAATACAAAGTTTTTGAAAAAAAATGAGTGTTTTCAACCCTGAGTCAGCAGTTTTTGGGACGTACTAAGGAAAAATTTTAATCGGTCACTGACTTCTTCATTTCTAAAAACGAAATAAACTAGTTTGTGATTTATAAGACTGCATTCATGCAATTTCAACCAGACAATCAATAAACAAGGCAAAATGCTTAAATCGATTTATAGACTAACAGCCGGTTTCTGATTTGAAAGTAGAAAATTTTTACTGCTTATTCTCAATAACCTAAGTTTTTTTTTTTAATTTCACAAGTCAAATAGTCCTAGTTTTATCAAACTGCTATCAAATGATCATCAAAAAACTAAAATCGGAAACGAAAACTAAGTGATGTTAGTTTGAGACGTTTAACTTTAAATTATCAATTAAGAAACCAAGTGTAAAATTTCCTAAATTATTGTAGAGAGATCAGTCTAACATTAACCTACGTTATTTTAAAAGAGCAGTTCTCCAAAAAAATTGTTTGAATGGGGTAATACTCCTTTACAACGGGATCGTTAATTAAACTCGATAAACTCACAAATCTTCCAGCGATTCATCATTAACACAAATGAACTTTGTTTTAAAAACATTGAGGAATTTGTTATTAAAATAGCATTTAAAAAGAACATTAAAAAATGCGTGATATCAAAAGACGAATACAAAAATGTGAACCGAGTTCGTCCCTCGATATCAAAGCCCCACCCACCAGCCAGCCGCCAGGCGGCTTCATTATTCTGTCGGTATTTTCTGGCCGCTCAGTCGCCGCCGACTTTTTGCGCTGGAGTGTTGTTTCGCATCGCCGCCGACGCACCGCTGCGAAGCGTCTTTTCTTGTCGATTTTTGTTTTGTTCTAGTGCATTTTTAATTGAATTTTTGTTAATAAGATACTAGAGTGCTCGTCTTGAGTGTTAAGTTTAGTTTAGTGAAAATTGTGTTTAGTTTTGTGTGAAATGTGATGTGTTTTGCGCGTGCATATCTTTTGCATACACTGGCATGCAAAAAAGCGTGCTTAGCTGTCTTCAGAGAAGAATTAACATTTTCAGCATCGACTATCATTAAGATATCGGTAAATAATTAAATTAAATTAATGTATTTCGCGGTCCGTTGTAATCTGCGCACAATCGATATGGCGCATGCGCGTTAAAGGGCTGTCAACACTTAGAAATTTAAAATTTTTACTCCATTTTTACACCTCCTCTATTTTTAAATATTTTTCAAATAAATTGAACGTTTGCATGTAACCTAACTAGAAACTTTCGGCTGTGTCGGTCATTTTGTTCCTCCCTGTATAAAAGGTTTAAATACAAATAATCGATATTTTTGCTTTAGCGCTGCCTTCAGTATACCATATAGGTTATAAATAATTAAGCTCGTGCCAATTTTTTTTCAATGCTTTATAGTATTCATTCTTAAACAAAAACCAACGAAATATTCATTTTTATAAAGTCGCTTTCATTGACCCGATCCAATGGTTCTCGCACTGGTTTAATGATGGTAATTTGCTGCCCTTACATCAAAATATTTATAGATAAATCTATGTTAAAAACATATATGTAACCTATACCTTTGTCTATTATGTTTCCACTGCAGGGCCTCCCCAGGGAATAAATCAAGTTGGTAGGATGAGCTATAATCCAGGCATGCTCAGTATAAGTTAATGCGTAAGTGACCTACTTAATCTTTATCTCAATATGATTAAATTTTTATCTATATTAATATTATAAATAAGAAAGAGTGGATTGTTTTTTAATTTGCATAAATTCTTTCGTCTACGAGAAGCTACATCATACGCCTGGGGCATAGACTATAATTTATGCGGAATAACTGCTAGTGTTCGTAAAATCAGAAAGGACCTCTTATTCTTAGCTAATTCAAATCAAACTACTAGTACTTTCCCGTTATATAATTACGTTTTTTTTTCTTCATCTTAGAAGTGCACTCTCATCAATGGTATATGACCTTTTTGAGGTGTAGTCGTGTGACACCATTATCTATGTGATATGTCGCCATGTAAATTAAAAAAAAATATGAAAAATTTTGATTATCAAGTTTTTTTTATTTGGTTGGGTCGAGGTAGCTTCATTTAATTACGTAGTTCCCACTGCACTTTGCAGCTTCATCACTAGTCCATATTAACATTGCATATTTATATGTTATACAGGGTGTAAGATTAAGAATTGTCAGTATGGAAAAGTCTGAAACAATTAAAAAATGATCCGTTCTTTGGATTCTGGTCATCGAATTTAGAAAAAAACTGCATTCATACATTTCAAAAAAAAACAAGTTCTTAGTTCGAGAATTGAACCCGAGCGTTATGAAAAATAAAACTCAGTAAAATTAATGACATATTTTAACGACAGATCTCCGTTTATCTTAAAGTTTTAGACTTTTCATACTGGCAATTTTTAATGTTATGTTTGCATGTAAAAGCGGGAAGTGAGTCAAGTTTAGCTTGCAGTATTTAAGCCATACAAACACGGCAAATATAATAAAAGCTTGTGAAAAGAGCATACTCCATACCGTTATAATGCAAACCGCAAAGCAAATTCGAGTGTGGAACCTCAAAAGCAATTGTCTCCGTGGGGTTATGACGCAGAAATTACGGAATATCTTCCTTTTAATTACAATTGTAATTGAGGTACGTGTAACGCGATTACAGTACATTGGTACTGTTATACTGTATTCCTTTACACCAAGACTTCTAACGCCATCTTCAACTTTAAGCTTGTTACACATCAGCGGAAATAATTAATTGATTTTATTTTGGGTTTACATTTTGTTTTTAAATCTTATAAATAATATTAGACTGATGTTGATATCATATCAAGTACTATCTACAATTTTATGCCAAATCTTTTATGTAGTACTGAGCACCGTAAGGCACAGTTCATACTATAAATGTAAAACAACTGATTTGAAGTAAATTAAGACAAATCTTCCGTTTTGAAATCCCAATTCAATAAATTGAAATTTCACACGCTCGCCGATTTCTTTGAGATCTGAAATCACTTACATGTAGGACGTGATTATGTAATGTAGCCTGGAAGGAATTGCTTTTTAGAAATGAGGCCTCCAAATATACTGTACATTTATGTTTATATAATAGTCCTATTTATGGTGGACAATAAAGTCCCTTCATTCAATTACTCCGTTTATTTTCACTTTATATATTTATTACTAACTTTCGCCAGCGGCTTCGCCCGCGTGGACCTTAGGAAAATGTTTAGTGAGATAAAAAGTATCCTATTATCTAAGTCAGCTAACACCCTATCTGTATAGCAAATTTCATCAAAATCCGTTTAGTAGTTTCGGCGTGATTGACCGACAAACATCCAAACATCCAAACATCCAAACATCCAAACATCCAAACATCCAAACATCCAAACATCCAAACATCCAAACATCCAAACATCCAAACATCCAAACATCCAAACATCCAAACATCCAAACATCCAAACATCCAAACATCCAAACATCCAAACATCCAAACATCCAAACATCCAAACATCCAAACATCCAAACATCCAAACATCCAAACATCCAAACATCCAAACATCCAAACATCCAAACATCCAAACATCCAAACATCCAAACATCCAAACATCCAAACATCCAAACATCCAAACATCCAAACATCCAAACATCCAAACATCCAAACATCCAAACATCCAAACATCCAAACATCCAAACATCCAAACATCCAAACATCCAAACATCCAAACATCCAAACATCCAAACATCCAAACATCCAAACATCCAAACATCCAAACATCCAAACATCCAAACATCCAAACATCCAAACATCCAAACATCCAAACATCCAAACATCCAAACATCCAAACATCCAAACATCTAAACATCCAAACAAAGAAACTAACATTTATAGTATTAATAGGATTGAACTAGCCTCCCGCCAGCAACTTCATCTGCGTTATCCAGTTTTAAGTCCAGAAATTAAAAAAATCCGTAATAACTAATTTAGCCCCTTCGAGGTTGAATTTCATAAAATCCCGTCTTAGTGAGTACCAACGTCTTAAAAAGAACCCTCATGCATCATTTGAAACTCCTAGCCCTCGTAGTTTCTTACATTTCGAGATGAATGAGTAAGTGACTTACTTTTCGCTTTTATATATATATAGATAATAAAATATTTACAATTTATAACTTTACAGATTTGCGCCTTTACACCTCGACGGTTCGACTAGGCTTTATAACCAGTTCTTAAATAAGTTGGTAAATTATTAAAATTTTGTAAATACAGATTTCATGATAATCTGTTGTATGACCAAAGGCTTACAACACATACCCATAAAGCTATAGTACCTCATAACACATGTAAATTCTTAATTGAATCAACATTGCATGACGTGGGATATGACACCTGTTTAACAACTGAATATAAAACTTTATAAGCAAACCCGACAATCTTATATGTAATATGACATAGACAATAAACTGTTTGGTGTTTTAATTATAACACTAGCTTTTCGCAAGCGGCTTCGCCCGCGTGTAACAGTACAGTAGAGGGCTAAAAAGTAGCGCATATATTAAGTTGAGTAGCTCGGTGGCATGGTGGATAAGCGCCGCGGCCCGCGATCGTTGTCGTTAAGCCACTTTCGTAAGGGTCGGTCACGGGATGGGTGACCAAAAAATTATTATCTCGAGCTACCCCGTGCTTCGGAAGGCAAGTTAAGCCGTTGGTCCCGGCTGCATTTGCAATCGTTAATACCCTCCAATCCGCATTGGGCCAGCGTGGAGGGTCATGGCCTATCCTCCTTAACCATCCATAAGGAAGGCCTGAGCCCCTGCAGTGGGGACGTAAGAGAGCTGGTGATGATGATGATGATGATGTTAATCCAGGCTTAGAATTCAATATTTAATATCGATAAGGTTTCATAACAGGATATAATTACAATGACAAATTTTAAAGTAAACAATTGAGTACTATGGTAACGTTTTAATTCCCTATACAACCTTCCACTCCTATTTTCGTCTCTTTATTTGCTGATTTCGGGATAAAACATAGCCTATGTCCATCGACTATATAGATGCAGCTTCCCGTAGGTAAAAGAAATTTTGAAATCGTTTCGCAGCCTATTTGTTACTAAAAAACAAACAATCTAAACTTTCTAGTATCATCACATCATCACCAGCCCTTTTACGTCCCCACTGCAGAGGCTCAGGCCTTCCTTATGGATGGTTAAGGAGGATGGGCCACGACCCTCCACGCCGGCCCAACGCGGATTGGAGAGTATTAACGACTGCAAATGCAGCCGGGACCACTGGCTTAACGTGCCTTCCGAAGCACGGAGAAGCTCGAGATAATATTTTTTTGGTCACCCATCCCTTGACCAACCCCTGCGAAAGTTGCTTAACGACTAAGATCGCAAACCACAGCGCTTATCCATTACGCCACCGAGCTACTCTATAGTATATATATTTATTAATATAGGATTTTGATGATCATAAGTAGAATGAAATGTAATATGAGAATGAGAAGAGAGTAAACGAAAGGCAGAATTAAGAAGTCTACTGATCTCTCAAATGGCCAACGACCCCTGCATATTAAAAAAAGTACCTACTGAAAAAAAGGTAAAGTATTATTCGGAAACGCCAAGGCAATTTTATTTACAATAATAATATGTACAATAAAATATTACTCGGTCTCAAATAAAAATTTATTATCTTTGAGAATTCACAGTAAACCAGTTGTTTTCCCGCGACTTCGTACATGTAAATTATAGGCTATGTTACCCTCGTATTATGTAGCTTCCCGTTGGTGAAAGAATGTTTAAAATCGGTCCATTCATTACAAATAAACAAGCAATTAAAATTTCCTCTAAGTGATCTATCAACGCACAACCCAAACCACTAGACGGATTTGGCTGAAATTTGGCATGCAGGTAGATGTTATGACGTAGGCATCCCCTAATAAAGGATTTCAATAAATTCCACCTCTAAGGAGATAAAACAGGGAATTAAACTTTATTTCAGGTTTTTACACGACATAATGAATCAATATTCGTTAGAAATGTTGCTCGAATTAACTTTACCACGCGGACGAAGCTGCGGGCAAAAGCTAGTCAGTATATAAATTTATTATCAGATTCGCTTTTTATTCAAATCGTATTAATATTACCGAAGAAAAAAAAACAAAGTGCAAGCTTTAATACGGTTTGCTATGTTTTGTAAATTTTCATAACTTCTTATAAATATTGAATGACAAAAGCTCCGCGCACAACGAAAAGTAAATTATCAAGTTCCGAACTTTGTTGATATAACAATATTTTATTCTCTAGTTTTTCTTTTATCGAGTTTATGAGAAATTATTACATAACATTGTGTTTTGTACAATTTAGAGTGCTATATTTTTCCTCCTTTTGAGCTGTAGTTCAATCAAATAAAACCTATCTGAGAAGTAATAAAGGTTGACGTGACAGCGCTGCTTTCGACATCGAATTCCAAGCTTTTTTAAATGAAAATCATAACTAAAATAATTTCACAATACATTGAAAACTACTCATAAAAAAAACTACGCATAAAAATACTAAGTATCAAATCAGAAGGTATTAATTTTAGTAATGTCAACAGTGCAACAACTTTCTATAAACTTTTATAATAACCCATTCTATATCATATGATGTTGTAAATTTATAAGAAAAAAAAAATCAATTAATATTAATAAAAAAATTGAGTCAATAAAACCCCTACGATGCAACCTCTCGTTGGAGATGACACCCGGTATGCCGTGGCCGAGTCATTAGAACACTCGAGTATTGGACCACTAGTTCCCTCGCGGATGGAGAGGCTCGTGTACATTGAGAGCTTTCCTAGCAAGGTAAAAACCTAACCCGATAAAAATTTACTATCCAAAACCTTATACGTGCGTAATATATGTAATATATGTAATGCTTAATTGGAGTAGCGCAACGTTCTTTTCGCTCGATTTCTAACTCGCGTATCACTTGTCCATTGAACCCTATTTAATGTGGTTGGTCATATGTAATTGTCATCAACTAACATTGGAGAATCTAAAATCTTGGAAACTTTTTTTTTTATTTTTCATCATACAAACTATCATTTTACAGACAATATCAATATGTAGCTCGGTAGCACAACCGATAAGAGCCGCTGTCCGTGAATGTTGTTGTCAATAAATTTTCACAAGGGTTTTTCACAGGATAGGTGACCAAATAATATTAAATAAAGGTCCAAGCCCCTACAGTAGTGATATAAAAGAGGATGATGATCATCAATACATTAAAGACTAAAATTTAATAACACTATTAATATTTCATAGCAATTTTGGCGAATGCAATACTTCAAATTGACACAACTTCTTATTTATGAACCGATTGAGATAAAAACATTCACTAAATTTAATGGAACATTATCACAGTGTAAATAACTGCATGTAAATCGATTCAGCCGCTTCTGAGATTAGTGTACACAAACGCACAAACAAACAGATAAACCAACAAACAGACAAAAATTTTAAAAATCATTTGTTTTGTGTTCTCATATTTTTTAATATCTCTTCAATGTACAGACATTGATCAGATAACGTTTTTATTAGAGTATAATTATAGGTATCAACGCATCATTTGTTAAGTAAGAATAGCTGAATTTTAGTATGATACGATTTTCCTGGCCCCAACAAAATATGCAACATTTCGATCACTACCAAACTTAACGACAATGCCGAATTCAATACAATGGTGTTCAAAGCGAATGCAATTACACAGTCCGCTTGAGCTTTGCATCGGTCTTCTGTCTCTTGTGATGACGAACTGAAATTGCAAACGTTTCAGAAGGTACCGCTTTATGAGGCTAACGACATGTCACCCATGAAATTAACGTTGAGGCATCCATTGTCACTTCCCCATGTGATGACACGTGCTAACATACATTAGTTGTTTCAATTAAAGTTGACGATGTAAAAGGGAATCGTTTGTACTTTCTTTCGACGATACTATTATATGAATTTCATTGTAATAGTAAAACATAAAATATTTTCTAAACTCGATCCAACATTATTGTATACCATGTAAATGCATGCAATTAATTGATTGATCGTATGATAATTTTGATGACAGATAAAACTGTCACAAGATCGCTTTGTGCAGAATTATTTGTATAAATTGCATCTCATAGTAGATTCATCATAATAATTTCATCTTCACCGAACTGGTGAGGCTATCGTCATCCCGTCACGTCATCCCAAAGGGGAGGTAGTTCACAACAGCTTTATGTCTTAATGTTTCTTTTCATATTTTTAATTTGTATTTTATATGACTTTGTTACGTATAGTTTATTGTTACAATGCTTTGCTTGTCTATTTATATATTTTGTGTATCATATTTTTCCAAAATTATGTCTTTTTAAAATATCGATGAACGGTAACATATTTTATCGTTTTAACTACGTATTCATCCGTAAAATTACATTTAGTATGATCATAGGCACAAGTTGAAATAATTACGTTCAATAAAGATTGTAAAATTTCAGTCGTCTCAACTGTATGATTTAATAAAATTAACGACGAATGTGTCATATAAAACGATGGCATTCAATGAATTTTATTTTGTTTTTCTCAATTTGTGAGAAATAATACAATGGATTGCCGAAAAACTATAAACAAAACTGGACCTAAGAGTAAGCCTTTGAGCACGCCTCAAAAACTAAAATAGAGGAACTAGCATTGTAAATGCATAATTGAGAAATATAATAAAACATTTTTTGAAAGCACCTTTGAAATCTATGTCCCTACATTATGCTAAATCTTAACTGTAAAACAGAACGAGCACCAGAAATTCGACAGCAGTAATAATGACATTCACACAACAAAAATTATAAATTCCAAGAATATTAATGACCACGAAATTGTCTTATGGTTTTTGAGACGTGTATCATAAAATTATCATCTCACCAAACTCCCCACGGACAAACTGGAAACACTTAATAAATTGAAACAAGTTAACGCGAATTAGCCATTTCGAGAAGCCATCACCTACTAATTTACAAAGAGTCGGCAGATAAAATGCCTCTGGTGCGGAATGTTAACAAGTACTAAATCACTTAGTAGGAGCAGGAAACTTTTTATAATGTATTCGCAGTCCTTCGCCGAGGGAGATAATGGAAAAATCCCCCTCTTTAATATTCATAAAGCGAACAACAGTTTTCTGATTTATTGAACTTTATGATCATACATTGACGGTTTTAAGGTTTTGACGTAAACTGCATACGCCATTCGACAGAATGTTGTATTTTTGTTTATATTACAAATAGTTTCATCTAACCACTACAACTTTACTTTTTTCGTCTATTTCGATGCATGTAAACAATTTTTATTTATTTCTATAGAAAACAAGTAGTTATTGCATGTTATATTACATGTACAATGAAATAATAATTTACAACGACCAATAACTATTTTTTATTTCACCATTTTAACTTGTATGAATAAGAAAATAAAAAAAATATTTGTAAAAAAACAAATCTATTAAAGGATTGCTAAGGAAAATTGAATTTATAATATATTCTAAAGTAGAGTAGAGAGTTAATTTGATTCGCGTTGAAATTTTGAGTTATTAGCGACAGAAACCATTTTGCGGTCACGTCCCAAAACGCTTTGGTTAAATGCATTATTGAAATGCGATTTGTGGCGTGAGCTTCGCTTAGCTGTTCAACAGCCATTGATTTTCCAAATCATATTGGCTTATTTTAATGTTTTTTTTTTAATGGGATTAGATACCTTAACAGGCAAAAACAATTATACCCACCAAAAACAAAACATGTTAAAAATGCTCAAGATTCTTTCTCTTTTGGTAGGAACAATTTGAAAAATCAGACGTGTAACAACTAAATGATTTCAGTACCTACCTTGCTATAAGAGCAGCTATATAATCCCTCTTGGAAACCAAAAAAATAGGTTTCCAGTTTATTCCATTACTTGTGTGAATTTACAGGGAGCTAAAATGACCCTAATGACATCGAGAAAAGGATGGTATGGGTGAGCTTTTTTGCTCTTTTGCTTTAGGACCATTTCCGTACCCACAGTTTAGTATTTTCGAACTGACCAAATGTGGTAATAGACTAACGACCTGTTTAGATACAATGCAAAATCCAAGTGCTGTGTTTATTTTCAGCCACTCATGTATGCCATTCTTAAAAAAGTACCTGATATGAATAAATGTAGTTAGCCATGATTTATTTACATATTTAGGATTCACCAATATCTATATTGTGACATTTTTATTAAAATATTATTAATTTTACGATACAGAACTCGCGGTATCTAAGAAACAGCTACATTGGTAAGTTAATGCTACGATTGTAGTGGCTAAACATACAATTAAAGTGTACTCAACTCGATCAAATATAATATTTATGTTATCTCAAGCTCCTTCACGTTTCAAACGTCATGGTAACCCGTTGTTTTTGGTTGCGTTTGCTGTTATTAATACCAATCAATCTACAGCGTAATAGGATATCATCCCCAGCCCTTTAATGTCCTATTAATGCAAAATGCTTAAAAATACCACTTTTTCCTTGCACTCAGAGATGGGCCTTGAACCCGTTACTTTCCACAATCCGGGCGACTGCTCTAATCACTGAGCTACCCAGAACCTAACAGGACTGGCGAATCTTTCAAACACTTGTTACTTTTTTGCTACTATAGAATTCATATTCATCAATGTTCAGACAATTTACCCAAACAGCCGAAAGAAATATTTTTACAAATATTCAAACTTTCGATAAAGATGAAAATTTGTTCTTATTTATATTTGATCAGTTTTGCATTCACAATGCTATCCTAAAAAATATTCTTAATGAAATTGTTTTAAAAAAGTCCCATCTCAGAATGCCAGGGACAAAGTGGATTTTTTAAGAATTTTTCATTAAGGATATGGCCCATTCTAATTATCAGTCAATACATAACAAAACCTTTGCCCAAGCACCAATGAAATCAATAAGCTGACGATATAATTATGTGAGTTACAACATCAACATCCAACCAAAATTATAGATACCGTCGAATCAAATGAAGAAGTCGTTTATACCAATGAAAAAATCTTCAAAGACGTAGGTTAAGTCATCCAAATACCTTCAATCGTAATGAAATAAAGTCCTCGGATGAACGAAGAGCCTCGACTTAACATAATTTGCTCTAAAGGAAATTTTTTACATTACATTCTGTACAATCTGAAATGACAGCGATTCTATTCAAAATCTATCCAACTTTCTAAATTAATAGTGTTTGAAAGGAAGTACATTCGTAATTTTTGTGTTTTTCTCCATAAAGTATCATGAACGGATTAGAATTTTTTGTGTTATGCTCTTTGATTTTCTTGTGTACCTGTTTATTAAATATGAAAATCTGTCCTCATATACTATTCATAAAAATCGAACACTAACCGAGAACATATTAAAAATAATTCATTATCATATTACTTATCGTGGTACAAAGCTTAGTGAATTTATCTACAAAAAATAGGTTTAACAAAAATAGGTTAACAAAAAAATATAAACTTTTTGGAAATGCCATATGAATAAAATAACATCATACTTTCTCCCTTTGGATATTGAACTTGCTTAAAAAAGAATTTTAAGTTTTTAAACATACGTACGTAAAATACGTAACGTAATGTACGTAAAAGAGTACTTTGAACTCTTAAAATCAACATTGGTCACAATTATCAACTGTTTCTGCTCACCCCCGTAGCCGAGTGGTCCAAACACCGGTTTCAAGGTGTCGCCAACTCTGAGGTCCCGGGTGTCGATTCCCGGTTGGGTCAATTTAGAAAATGATCTTTTCTATATTGTCTCCCGTCTGGGTGTTGTGATACCTTCGTTGTCTCAGATACTCCATAATACGGGAGCTTTAGCTACTCATCTTGGAATCTGAGCAATGTATGTGATGTTGTTTAATATTTGCTTAATTATATTTTCCAATATATCAGCTACTGCATCAGGTTCTACATCATGATCAAAGATTAGAACAATAATTTGTTCCGAATTCTCAGTTAAGTGGTAAATAACCCAGCCTATAGTTACTCCACGTCTTAACTATTCAGTCCAGTTTCAATCTTCTGATAACTCGCCATTGTTTTCATGGACGTTAGACCCTTATACTACATTTCTAAAGGGAGGTACGTAATGAGCCCATTACTGTTTAAAGTACTAGTAACAAAGTGAAATCTATTAGAGAAAATAGCAGTGTTCCATTAGTGGTGACGCATATAAATGTTTCTGAGTTCGTGTAGTGTGAATACTGTACCTATTAAGTGGTTCAGACGTCGAAATAGATTAGCTAGCGACTGTTTCTTTATAAATCACATTGCAGTGAAGAGATCTAAAGAACTTTATGCATATGATTCTTTGACATTCTATACCTATCAAAGTTCTTTTTTTTATAAATTAAACAAACTTGAATAAGTTATATATCATTTTTTACATAAGAAATATAATGAGATCACGTATGCATAAACTAATGATTTATTTATATATGCCGAGGTGTAGAAATAAATTATATTTACTAATATTAGAAATAGCAAAAATTCCATTTTTTTGTCTGGTTAATTCATTTAATATCGTTCAAAACTACTGAACTTGATTTGAAAAATTATTTTACTTACGAGAAGTGACATAATATGCGGATTACATAGAGTATCTATGCGGGCAAAGTCGCGCTAGAATAGCTAGTAACTAAATAAGTGTATACTATTACTGCATTGTCCAGTTTCTTTGGCACAAACAACCAACGGATACAGTAAATAGAAGCTAGCGGTGTCAATTATTAAGTTAGTGCAAAACCAGATAAAACCGGTCTTAAGCCCAGTGGCTCCCAAGAGTGGACCCTTTCGACCCTTTGAGGTAATAATGTCATCGGCTAGCTTTAGTGTATCACGATTTCGAACAGTGATTTTAACAAGACCTTAGACCATGTTTAAGTAGCAATAATCTGTCTTCAACAGTACTCTACTCATTTTTTCATTAGTTATTAGTTTTAGAATTATGTTTTTTTTTTTAGAAAAAGTTATTGAATCCACGTTATTTTATGCGTTTTGGTTTTGTATTAAATAATAATCGCGATGCCCTCTGTTGTTAGACAACAAATTTAATAGCAAAATCAATAAATTCCTACACATAACCTTTTGTATTAGAAAGCTCATCTGAAAAAAAGTCTATATCTCCAAATATAATCTAAAATCCCCAAATTAAACTCAAGGGTACATAAAATTGGAATATTAACTAACGCTAGCGAAGGTGAAACCAAATATTTCTTTGATACTTTTTTTTCTGAATCTCTTCATGTGTAATAACATTTTTGTATATTTATTAAAACCAACGAAAATGTTATATACCCAATGAATATTACTTAATAATGATTGGAAGACATATTTTCTTTTAAATTCGTTCATGTGTCAAAGAAAAAAAAGAGTCGGCTATCGAATTTGAAGAAAGATTATGTGGAAAAGAAACAATATACGATAACTATAAATAAATATCGTTACAAAAAAAGAGTAAGCTAAATTCCGTATTTAGCTCTGACGATATGAAACGTGAAATATGAATAAATATTAGGTGTTGACATCAGGAATACGTTCTCTCTTTCTGTCATAAGAGATGGGTGTGTCAGCATGAAGAGGATTGATTATACAACCATCTTGTTATTTAACCAGGATTGCTAATGGTAAATGTATTTGTTTGATATGCGGAACAAATACATTACATTGACTGCTACTTAAACATCCAGTTACACAAACGTTCATTAAAATTCTCATAAGTAAACAAAGTAACGTTACCGATACATATTTTCAAATTTAGAACAGTCATTAGAGCTTAAAGTCGTCATGAAACCTTAAAGGACGTTAGAGAGGTACTTAAAGAATTACTACGTTAAAATCGCCAGACAGATAGTTTTAATAGATTCATCTGTGTAACATATAAAGTTGCTACAATATGTTATGATCCTAACGTAAGACGGTGTAAGGCTTAAAATTATAGAAATTTTACAACTTTGGATACTTTTGTCCGCTACATGTCACAATAATTATGATAAAGTTTGGCTAGAGCTATAGTATTAAAATTAAAATTATAGGTACATGACATTCGTTTGGTAAATGTTTAATGCCTACCGTTAATAAAAAAGTGCATAGATATAATTAGAAAAAATTTTCATCTTTATCGAAAGTTTATATATTTATAAAAATATTTTTATTTCGGCTGTTTGGGTGGATTGCTTGAACATTGATGAGACTGCGCTTTGCGGTAGCGAAAAAGCAATTAATGCTTGAAAGATTCGTCATTCCTGTTAAATTCTTGATAGCTGAGTGGTTAGCGAAAGGCCGAATGGATTGTTTAAGCATTTTTCATTATGAATCTTCTTCACAATTGTGAACGTGAAATTGATCAAATATAATTATGAGTGCGTAGATTTTTATTATTTTGTCTTATAGAAATTTCTTTTAATGGACTTTTACGGCTTATACAAGCTATATTTATGCTTAATGTTACTTATAGCAAACTATTATAATAAATGTGATACCCAGCCCGCCTTCCCCATGCACTGGTAATATTATATATGTTACTGTCACTAAAAAAACAGTTACTGAGTTACTGGAACTTCAAACTATGATTATATATAATATTTTTGACACACTAATAATTAAGTACAGACGTCACACTTAGCTTCGAATGTCAACATGAAAAGTTCTAATGCATTTATTAACTAAGGGGTCGCCCAAATCTGTCGCCAAATATTTAGGAATCGCCAAAATGTATTTCACTAATGACTAGGAAGCACCTAACGAGATTAAGCAATGTCTCAATTGTAAAGGCACCTTACGCTAGGCATTTGTATAATTGACAAAACTATAATGTACTAAGGAATAGAAGTAAAATTATTTTAATAGAATTAAAATAAAATTATTTTAGAAGTAAAATTATTTTAATAGAATTAAAATAATTTCACTTCTATTCTAATCCACATATTAATCTGCTTAGGCAATTCGTAAGATTAGCCATTTCCTAATTAAGCTATGCCTTAATTTAGGTTGGTGAAACTAGTGTAAAATTCCTTTAAAGCCCTTTACTTTGTGTCTTCTCCTTCTCTAACCTCACATAAATAACAGCAACTTTAAATCTAACTCATAGATAGCAAACGTTATATTTATTTACCAAAATTAATATTCATTGGTCGTTGGCACTCGGTCGTAATTCAAACTCATTGAATTAAGACATGCCAAGTCTTGTTACGTTGCCACGTGCAATATACCACTATCAAGTATTGCTCGACGTGGATAGAAGTGCCTCATTAAACAGTGCGGTTATCCAGTACTGTTCCTTTGTTCTACCCGTGAAGAAATATCGGGATGAAAATTGCAGAGAAATCTACTAACATTAAATAAAGCGGGTCTTGTGCAGTTTTATTGTTGTGTGCGTTGTTTTCAAGTGGCGAAATTCTACTTCCTCACTTTATATATGTTCGCGGAGTTCTTTTACATTTTACAATACAAAGCCGATTTCTCATAATTGAAAGAAAAGAAGTTTTTTGGAAGGAGACATGAATATTTGGTCAATTTTACATCTACAATGCACATCTTAGTAGTAGCTCGGTGGCGTAGTAGATAAGCTCTGCGGCCCGTGATCGTAGTCGTTAAGCAACTTTCGGAAGGGTCGGTCACGGGATGGGTGACCAAAAAATTATTATCTCGAGCTACTCCGTGCTTCGGAAGGCACGTTAAGCCGTTGGTCCCGGCTGCATTTGCAGACATTAATACCCTCCACTCCGCATTGGGCCAGCGTGGAGGGTCATGGCCCGTCCTCCTTAACCATCCATAAGGAAGGACTGAGCTCCTGCAGTGAGGACGTAAAAGGGCTGGTGATGATGATGACGATGAATGCACATCTTAAAGAAGGCTGATGAGGTATGGATTGTTCTTTTCTCCATGAACGCAGTAGGTAGGTAATAACGATATTATACATAATTTTGTAAAGTGTCTCAATTTGATCTTAGGGTCCCAATAAGCCATGGAAAAAAATATAAAAATTTATACATTTTTCATTATGAATATAGTAAATAAAAATCTCATTCAGTCAGTAAGTATAATATAATAACATATAAAATTCACATTTCAAAATTTCGTGCGAGTGCACGAAAATGCTGGACGCCATGTTGCTCTTTAGTAATAAACGCGTTGCTATTTATATCATATTCAAATAGTTGTAAGAAGATAGTACTTACATCAATGTTTTAACTATTAATAATACAGCATAACAAAACATGAAATTTCCAATAAAAACTTTCCGAAGATAACTGTTTATTATTGGTAAGTGCGATTTCTCTTTACAAAACCCTGTTCCATGTTATTATTTTAATAAAAATTACTTATTCATTATTTCGACATTAATTTATTTTAAAAAAAATTACACCCAAACGTATTAGTCTTGCATGAAACTTATTTTTAACCGCTTTCATAACAAAGGAGGAGGTTATCAATTCGACTGTATTTTTTTATGTTTGTTACGTCATAAATATTTACTGGATGGACCGATTTTGATGATTCTTTCTTTATTTGAAAGCTAGTACTTGCCGTCTGTGGAAAGCTAGTGGTACATTTGGCAGTGTATAAGTTTTAAAGTTGCATTAAGTATGCGTGATGTTTGTTATCCGAAAACTCAAAAGTATTATTTTTCACTTTTTAAATTTGAAATCGATTCCATTATTTTTTTCATAAAAAGTTTTTCTTGTTTGTTTACAAATTGTTAAAACGTAATTGTCATATTTCAGCAGTTGCATTCGTGTTGCTCATTGTGATAAATTTTAAAATAAATAATAATAACGTATATACGTTATAGAATGTAGTTACGTGATTATATGCGATAAATTAACATTAAAATATATTAAATTTAAGTTCTGGTACTATGAATATTTTGCCTTAAAGATTCCAGATCTGTTATAATTTTGAAAATAGTAAATTTTCCAATCTAAAATTCTATAAAAAATATTATTGTAAAAAATTATACTGATATCAATAAAATTTTCTTTGTTGCCGTTTAATACTTGTCAAATCAACTATAGTCATAGTAAAATATCGTTATAATATTTTCAAGATCTATTTAAAGGACTATCAATATTTTATATTCGGGAATATCTTCCAGCTCTTCTGTGCGTAAAAATGTTATCATTACTATAGAGTATAGGGGCGTCCTCGAAAATTACTGACTCATGCGAAATTCAAATGATGACCGGAGTGAGGTCGGCCTCCTTAGGGACCCATGATGTAAATATACGTACATTGCTTTATGACGTATATCATAAAATCGGGATAATTCCAGTGTTTGTTTAGAAAATCGTTGCTTGCCGACCCGTCTTACGCAAAATTAGTATGCTTAAAATAAATTTGTGTTGTTTTAAAGAAAGAGATATATTTTCGCATAACGTTTTTTGAATTTAACTTGGCTATACATAAAGATTTGTAATTAAATGAGGAAGTTTGATAATTTTGAAAAAAATGACTGATAAGTTGTTTACGGTTTAAGACATAGTAGATGTAATATTTTAAAATCACCTTAGTCAAGTGAGAGAAAAAACCTAGAATACGTAAGACATTGTCTCACCTTTTATGACGAACACGAAACCACGACAACAATAATCAAATTAAAATATTAAAAAGCATTTCTTCTTAATGAAAAATACTTAAAAAATCCAGTCCCTCGCACTCTGTGATGGGACACTGGAATTTTTAAGCGTTTTTCTTTAACAATATTTTTCAGTATAGCATTGTGAATGCAAAATTAATCAAATAAAGCATTTGAATAATTTTGTTAAGTTATAGATCTCTGCTATAGAGCTCTGTTGCTATAATTTTCACGAACGCATTATGTACGTTTTTACTTCACTTCTTTTGCTTTTATGAAACTTTAACTACTGTTTTAAGAATCTCCTGTACCATACTTTTTAATACAAACGCTATCAGTGGATATTTGCCTAAGTCATCCCAATCTGTTTTGTATGTATACGTCTCTCCGAATTTCCTAAAAATCTATTAAGATAAATGCCTTGAGAAACAATAACGTTTTGATAGTTTTATCCTATTTGGCATAATAATGATATTATTTTATGATAACTTTAAAACTTAGACCGTCTTTTCCAACTACCACTGTCAGGCTACTAAAGTGTTATCGCTACTTTTAAAAAAATATGAATTCATTTTCAAGTTTTACTTATCACTTTACTCATATAATTATAACAAGCATACACTTTTTTTTCTAATAATATTTCTCAATCATGTGTATTTTCTAACTCGTTATTCTTTCAAAAATTATACACGATGTTGTTAAATTTCTTTATGACGTGCCCTTCTGTGGCTTCAGATACGCTTACAACACGAGTATTTTATCTTTACACTTTTTCAATGTATATACAAAAGGCTCGTGTTCAAACACTTTATTGTCATTTGGACCAATACAGGTATACTCCATTTGTAGTTTGAAACTAATAGCAAATGGAAACTACAATGTCACTACCCTAGCGTTCTTACACTCCAATTGGCCCGCAGCCTCCACGTCTCCAATATTCCTCTACAATCGAAGATCAAAAGAGCTTTCCAACAATATTTTGCTTTGTTGGTTCTTGATATTTATTTTTTGTACCGTTTACCTTAAAGTGTTCTCGAAGTTGGCGTTCGCGTATTGTATTTTCGAGAGTTTAGTTGGTAGTTTTTTAAACATAAATTGAGTGTGCTTTTTGTTTGTATATTATTGCCATCACAGTTAATCTCAATCCAATAAACCTTCAGAGAAATATTATTAACGGGCATGCAAGCCAAGTCCTGTTAGTCTCTCACTCTACGTTAAGCACGACGCTGTGACAGTATAATGTTTCCATGAAATAAAACCTTTATTACGAAGTGCCTCGTTTTTATTCGATTGAATCTCTATTGTAGAGCACTACACTTGACGTCGAGTATGATACTGTTTTTATAACAGAATAGCAAAGCTGTTTGATGCAAGGACTGCAAATAAAGCATCAATTATTTTACGAAAACAAAAATTCTTAAAATCTTAAAAATTCTTATTTCTTAAGAAAAAATAACATGAGCATCTATATGTCCACTCACACGCACCGGCCTCGACTACTACGGCCACTATTTGTTTCAGAGTTTATGAAATGCAAACAAAAATCAAATCTCTACAATTCTTATTAAAAAAAAAACTCTCTACAGTATTAACATATCAATAATACACTTTTTTAGACGATATATAATTAAAAATATATTTATTAACCCGAAATATAAAGTAACTGAATGTAACAAGAAATACTTTTTATTTATACTGTAAATAAAAAGTATTTCTTGTTACATCCAGTTACTTATTATACCAGTTAATTCTAAAGGGTGGCAATTCTAGTTGCTTCAAGCTAAAACGTATAAATTAACCCTTTGAAGTTATAAAGTTCCAAATTGCAACCAGCGGTTGGATAACATTAATTCTACTAAGATAAATATGTGCACTATATTCTTTACCTGTGCAACGTAGCATTATTTGCATTGCTAATTACTACGCTGCCCTCAGTACTACATAGTGTTATTTTTTTCCTACACGAGCTGTGTGATATTCTGAATTTTAATTTCGAAATGGTATGGTATACTTGCTTCTAAGATAAACCATTCTTACAGGACTTGGAAATTAAAATTATGTAGGTATATATACATTTTTAGGTCATCACTCATCTAAGTTTAAATTGTAAACGTGAAACTATTATGTTTTTTTTCTAACAAATTTAGTTTAATCACAACAAAGTTTTAATAAATTTATACATTTAGCTATCTCGTGATCTCTTAGCGAATACTGCACGAAAATCTTTTGTTACTTTAGTTTACTTCGTTCAGACAGACTCACTTTATTTCGTAATTTGTAATAATTATAAACATTGGAAACCTACAGTATAAAATTATTTAGTAAAAAATCGTATTGCCTTAGATCTTTAATGATAGTTAGAAGTAAAAATATTGGATGGATCCTTGTCAAATTCTTGTGAAATTAGAAACAGATATGCTATTCTTCAGGAAGGCCTGAGCCCCTGCAGTGGGGACATAAAAGGGCTGGTGGTGGATGCTATTCTTCTGAACATAGCGTCAAACTCGTCATCGAGCATAGTGCTGGCACGTCATAGAGCATCAATGAAATAAGACCTTTTTACCTTTTGATGTAGGTTTTATTTACGAAAAAAAGCTATTACGGCACTGCGTTGTTCAAAGATTTTGTATTATTTCTATAGCAGAAGAGCACTGCTGACGAGCGAATAAATTAAGATTTTATTAGAGTAATTATTTACTTTTTAAAAAAATATTATTAAATTAATACTTTGGAACATAAAAAAATGAAAACAGAAACATGTTACTGTTTATGGTTGTCCCAATATACACTCAAATATTCTTTTACGATTTCTTTGTTATGATCATAATATAAAATATGATTTATTGTACATCACACATATCGCGTTCCCATTAACCGTTGCCCCCCTAAAAGGCTAAACCATATAGTATGACGGGAATTATTATAAATCTCGTGGCATTACCATGAAATGACTTAGGGAACTTTGCTCTTCGGCTGGTAAGTGGGTACTAACTCACAAGGCCACTACTTTTTGTTTACGATGCGCTTTCGACAATATAGTCGAGTAAATTACTGTTTGATTTCTTTTTCTGGTTTGATATTAACGATAAAAAGATTCTATTAAAAATAGCTGTATTTTCTTTGACAGACATGTGCTGAATTATTCCCTCTTTATACTTTTAGACGTTTTAATGTTAAATATTATTGCTTCTAAGCGGTCTTATAGTATGTATTTTTGAATAAATATAAAATTATTATAATAATAATAAAAGCACCTTCAAAAATAGCTATACTCTCGTACGAGCAACGTCTTTGTCTAGTGAACACAGAACTTGTAAAGAATCCGTAACGTCAGAAAAATATAATATTTCAAACATTTACACGATAAAGCCGTCATATTAGAGTGGATTTTTAAGCATTTTTTAATAAAAAATACGTTCAGAAGTAAAGTAAAGGTACGTAAGATTATAAGAAACGAAAATACTTTAATGTTCTCAATTTTTACAAAATATGTATTGTATTACTAACAACAAATACTAAATTATTGATATCAAAGTACAATAAACTAAACAAGAAAGAGATAATATATGTTTCGCTTACTTTGATATATTGTTTTAAATTGTAAAAATAAATTTTATTTACGAGTTAGTCGATTCCATAACATTAAAAATACCAGACATAAATTATGATATTCGAATAAGAATCAACAGAAAACTGAAGTAAAGCAAAATAACTTAAACTTTTGGCTGCATTAAAAGAGAAAATAATTTTCTTATCACGTTTTAGAGCAAGTTTTCATGAGAAAATATTTTTATTAAAGTGGCGTTTCTTATACTCGCAAGTACGGGTGAATTTGAAATTAAATTTTGTTCTTATAATTCTATTATTACATCGACATTTCTTGTCTTGTACCTGTTTGACGCAATTTTTCATTGTTGATGAAAGCAAAGAGAGGTCGGAAGTTGCAAAAGGAAATAAAATAAACTCGGTTCTTGTTAAAATAATAATTTATCTCGTTGAATCTCCGAGTCTTTGAATTTAATTTCGTTCTGTGTAACAGAAATATAAAGTCGTTGCTTAAATTATATGAAAATGTTGTAACCAATTTTAGTGTTGTTTTTGAAATGACGTCGATAAGCTTAGGTGCTAAATGTGCCATTAGTCATTTGCAGTTCACCAAATACTAATTTGTGTAAATTTTTAGCGATATTCTAAAATCAAATGTTAGTTTTAATCATACAATTTTTTTTTTTGTTTATCTTTGAGTGAAATATGGATCTGGATGATTATTTCAACACTTCCTTTATTAGCTCCATGAGCACGCTCTTTTATATATTTAATATGAGTAAATTAATCAAATGTGATTTATTTATTCGTAAATTGATGTAATTTCAATTTGATGTAATTTCAATTTTCTAAATTCTGTGGACTAGCAGAACACCACACTACTTGACTTGTATTCAATAGATTTTAAATTAAGTATAGATTGACATTTTTTTTATAAACAGTAACTATAAATAATCAATGTATTTACCACTGTACATATTTTTTTATTAATGTTTTGAAGAGCTTCGTGGCGCAGTAGTTATCGTGCTTGGTCTGCGATATGGAAGTAAAGCAACTTTTACAGAGGCCAGTCCGGTAGGATGGGTGACCAGAAATTTAATTTCTCGAGTGACTGCCACCACTGTCTTATTTTTCTGGTATAGTTTTACTTATTTTTAAAGTATATTGAAGGATATAATTAAGATATTAAACATTTACACAATTTTTTTGACGCTGAAAATTATCTTAACACATACCATAAGTAACTCTACGTTGATATACGTAAACGTAACCACTCTTCCGTGTTCTCATTATTATATCTAAAATCAACAAAATGAACTCCAAAAAAAATGCTCAAACATCACAATCAGCTCATCCGTCAAGGGTTGCTTATTAGCTTACAAATATTTACACTTTGCCGTCGCGAAAATGGTAGGGGTCGTGATTGATGGGAGTTGTCAACTATTTTAGGTGAGTCGCGGATAAAAAATAAAGCTAGCCGGTGAACGGAACGGTGGATAACTGGTTATGGATCAATCTGTTTTCTCATTATATTGAGAAACAAACTTTTTAACATCGTATAAATTATTAATAGGAAAAAAAATAAGAGTTCACACAAATTTATATCAATCTAACATTCTAACATCGGAGAAAAATGTAAAAAATATCTATTAACACGTTTCTTATGATTGTTATATTAAACTCGTAGGTTGAAGACTAATTTTTTCAATATACAATTTGTTCACTGATATTAAAAGTAAATATAAATATTTAATAAGTTAAATTTTAATATTCAGTTTTATTGTTTAGTTAATAATATTCTTTTAACGATATTAAACCATAGAAAAGAAATGTGTACTAGCTATGTATGCTATATATACGTATTAATGTACTGTGTTTCTTTCTACTGTATGTAAGTAGTAGAAAGAAATAAAAGAAGCGTACTGTATACTCTTCTTTTAATTTCTTGACACTCATAATTGTTATAATAAATTATTTGACTTATATTAAGAATAAAGTATCATTATTTTAACTCCCCACAAAATGTAATACTTCACTGTCAGTTACACTCAACGGATTTCCCGCTGTATCCTTTCGATTTAAAGTTCATTATTCCCTTTTTTGGTGAGCCGGCATTTGTCAGTGTGGAAGGTAATCCGTCCGTCTGTCAGTGCGTCAACACATCTCCTGTCCGAGGCAAAGACGGTGATTCCTCTTTGTTACTGATTGACATTATCTGATAAGCGAATTGGAACGTTGATTCAGGGGATTCAAGTTGGATACTGTTGATTGATGACTGAAATAGTTGAATAAACAATTACTTTGCTATGTAATAAAGATCAGCGTGTAATTAAATACGTTAACTGACAGTTGAATCGATAGACATGGCATCGTAGAAATCATTCTATTTGAATACAAGTCCGAATAAAATAATAAACGTCCTGTCTATTTGTTTACTTGATGTTTGAAAGCATATATGTTTCATGTTAAAATATATATGATTATCAGATTCGTAACAGTTCATTTGTATAAAAAAAATATATAAAATTAACTTATCGGTTTTTTCATGTTATTAACAAAAAACCGCAACAATTTTTTCTCGGTCTATGATCATTTCTCACCTGTATATAATTTTACTTTTCGGAACATTGTCAGTGAACGTTTATGCGACTCTCAACTTTGCATATAGAAACAAAAATGTCGGTTGTAAAAAGAGAAGCCGAATTTTCCAAGCAAAAAAAATGGACCGACCATCTTTTAAAGATTTTTGTCTCAATTTTTAAATCTTATTTGTCAATTAGATATTTAGTAATACAATTTTATTGATTTGTTACCTTTGTTCATTACATTTTATTTCAATATATTAATTATCTTTTACAAATTTCTTCTTTATTGTGTTGTTTGAACTTTCACTAGTAACTCCCGATAAAATAAATTTAAATAAAAAATAGATCGTATGTACATGACAATCAACGCAGGAACAAATTAAAAAATAAATTGCATAACACATTTTCATGTAGCCATGACGCAACAAAAATTTCATCAATTTCCCCCGCTATGAAAACTGGTGTTGCCGTAGAATTGGAAACTTCCTAACATGTTTGTTAACGCAACAGTTCACTATTTCAACACTGATTAATCACCATACTTTTACTACAAACAATTTTTCCCTTTTCAGACTAAAATTTGTTAATTACGCTTTTTTTCAGTTGATACAATATACGTTATATAATTCAACTTAATTCGAATAAGAGTCTTCATATAGTGATCAGACAATCATCTTTATATGATTATAATTAAATATTGCCTTGTCGCTAGCATTAGTATCGTCAAAATCTTTACTAATGTTATAAAGAGGAAAGATATAATTATTTTGGTTGCATCCAATACGGTCCAAAACTACTGGAATGATTTAAAAAAAATCACCTACGAGAATATGCGTCGTACGCAAGTGACATAAGCTAACGCTAAGCTTACGCGGAAAAATGGCAAAAGAACAAATAGCCTTAAATAAAATAATGGAAGCTTACACCCTAATTACCCTACCCATAAATTGTGAGAAATACAGCCCTACTTCACGTTATGTTGCGTATGGAGACTGACACATCAACAAGGCGCAAGTACGGAGGCCGTCGACATAATCTACATGTAACAAATTGGGAAATATTGGTTACTTAAAATCAATGAAATACTCGTCGTATATTCGGTACGACTGAGAACATTTATAAGACAAAATCGTACTACGAAGCGAATGAACACAGTGAGTAGGTACATTAAAATGGGACGAAAATATAAAAAACTAAGCGAAATGAAAATACAGTTGGTGCTACGAGCGGAGACACTCGCTACGACAATGATAAAGCTACGAAAATGCTGGCGAATGTCTGTATTGACCGTTTGTCTCATAATTTGATACCTCAACTAATTATAAATATTTTTACGGTTCGTTGGAAGTTTTTATTATCGTTGGAACAATAAGAGACGTTTTGTAATTAAGGCTTTGAAATGTTATATTCTATAAATATTGATTGCAATCTTATAAATTATTTCTCATCTCAACCTTGCGAAATTTTTAAATATTTTTTCATCATATAAGTAGCAATTTATTTTCTTCTTTAATCAACAAAATAACTTGACATAAATGGCTCATTGTAACTACTCACAGTAATAGCTTTAATATTTTACTTTAATTAGGTATCCAGATTCAATAAAAATCGGTTAACTCATTGCTGGACTTCCAATCAGTCGATGGATGAAATTGCGATAAACTAAACAGTAAGGAGAAGCTTATTTCAACATTAACCTTATCGGAAACATCTCGCCTGAGATGTCTAACTCGCCTTCTATATTAACTCTTATTTAACTTAAATTGTCCTATAGTTACTTTATAGCTTTGCTCAGATCAAAGTGAATTAGAGCGGTAACTAATTTTAACTGACACCACCACACGTGGATCGATCCTTAATTTTCAGAACGCTAATTAAGATGTTTGAGCACGTCAAAAGGAGTCAAATCCGTAATGTTACATAGCATGAGGAATGAGCATGACGACCCGTTCAACTAAAGTGTTTCGCCCCTCTGAGTTCCATTAATTTTGTAGAGGCGGCACACTACCGCCTCCGTCAAAATAAAGTTACGCGTGACTGCCGACGAGTGGGAGCAATTTCCTGATAATTCGGATCGTGAATATGAATTTAAATCATTGGCATTTTGATCGAAAATGACCCTTGTTAATAGATAGTTTATTTAAGAATTTATACATGAGAAAGATTATTATGTGCGCAGACACCTTGGCGTGGATGAATTAAGTATACAAGAGACAACGTTGTAATATCTACTATCGTCAGTAGTATAAAACAGCTACTTATTTTTTTGCAAAATCAGTGTTGCTACTCTTCCAGCTAATTAACTCATCCAGCCCAAGGAGTCCTGGCACATCCTGGGTACGAGGGTCAAACTGAAAGTTCTTAGAAAATCAAAAACTGATTACATTAGCCAGTTATTAGTTTTATTATATCTTTTCAAAATATTGTCCATTCACGTCAATACACCGCTGCATGCGATGGAACCACTGGGAAAAGCACTTTGCCCACTCGTCCTAAGGGGTCTCTTCAATGGCATCGCGATACGCAGCCACCGCTTCTTCAGCATTCATAAACCGCTTTCCTTTAAGTTTTTCTTTAATTTTTGGAAATAAATAAAAATCACAAGGCGCGAGGTCGGGGCTATACGGCGGGTGACCCAGTAATTCAACGTTTGATGTCGCCAAATAGTCGATCGTTCGCTTGGCGGTGTGCGACGAGGCGTTGTCGTGGTGAAGGAGGATCCTACTGCGAGGTCGTTTCTCTCGAACTTTTTCCAAGACAAGTGGCAAACAATTGGTAGTGTACCATTCTGCAGAAACTGTTTTTTGATCCTCTAACACAATTGTTGCAAAATGACCTATCCTTCCAAAGAACGAGGCCACCATTTTTTTTCCAGCACTTCGATCTCTCTTCACTTTAGTTGGCAACTCCTCGAAAGGAAACACCCACTGAGCAGATTGTCTTTTGGTTTTAGGATCATAACAGTAAATCCAGCTTTCGTCACCTGTTAGTATGTCGAACACAGCATTTGAGTCACCTCCGTTAAATCTTTCAATCATTTTACGACACCAATCCACACGATGGAGTTTTTGAGCCTCAGTCAAATTATGAGGTATCCACCGGGTGCAAAGCTTCCTGACCGCTAAATGTTCGTGAAGGATTTTGTGCACTTGACTCATACCGATGCCTAAGCTTGTCCGAATCTGTTGATAGGTCACTCTTTTGTCAGTCTCTATCATACGCCGCACAACACAGATGTTATCTTCAGTCGTCGCCGTAGAAGGCCGTCCCTCACGTAAATCATCAGTGAGATTAGTGCGACCACGTTTAAACTCATTAAACCAGTTGTAAACAGTCGCACGAGATGGGGCTTCATCGTGAAAGGCCAATCGTAGTCTATCATAACTTTCTTGTTGACTTAAATGACATCGAAAGTCATAAAAAATCATTGCACGAAAATTTTCTCGTGTTAAATTCATGATGACGTGACACAGACAATTTTCAATTTGCCGCCAAATCGTAAAACAAATGACAAATGAATGAAATATATACTCAGTAATATTGGCAAAGAGTTATATTTTCAAATTTTAGAATTATTTTTTTATTATATTGTTTATAAGTGGCCAGTTCTAAGAACTTTCAGTTTGACCCTCGTATTTACCTGGAGACTTACCTAACAACTGTTGCGGTGCCTGGACCTCGGTAGCACCTCAGACTCGGCGCTACGAGAGGGGATGCCACCCGACGACCGGCTGAACTTGCCCTGTCTGCTCTTCGGAGCTGATACAGGGCGTGACGAGGCTGGTCTTTTGTGGCGCATAGACCTACAGGGAAAAGATCAACGATAAGTGTTCTGCCTTTGTTGTTCCAACACGATGGGTAGGGGACCGGAGATTGCTTAGTATCGCATCTCTGCAGAGACCATGGTCTATAGCCGGGGACAGTTTGACTGGTTTGCGCACTGGTTGGGCATTGCACGCTCCTGCCTCGACGTTGGAGTGCATCTCGAATGTCTCTGATGTGCATCACTTTCCATGCGAGGGACATCGCTGAGTTTTAGTGGGTAAGCTCTTGCTTCTTGTCTAGCTTCCTCAGGGGTGGGGCCGCAGAAGGAATCCCACATAACCCGCCGACTGCGCTGGGGGAGCAGGTGGGTATGTGTAACGCATTTCTCAGCATAATAATAATCTTCCACCTTATAAATGCTTTTCTCGATTTTCCACAGATAAAAGTTTATAGTAACGCAGCTTGATAGCGCAGTGATTATCGTGACCAAAAAAATATTACCTTTATTAAATATTAACAGTTACTAGCTTGAGCATAAATTTGCCTAAAAAATAGATCAGATTCCCATTACGGTTTTCATAGAACACCACTGGACTCGTGCTGTTATTTTCCTGCTTCTAGATTGCTACAGAAGATTCTAAAATTAAACATATCATGTATATAATGGCGCCAATTTTGTGGTACCACTCTGTAAACTGAAGTAAAAATTTTATAACTATAATTTGGATTTGTTTTAACGACATTCCATGGTCTAATATATACAAAATCAAAGAATTATAAAAATTCTCCTGTATACAACAATTAATAAACATACTTCTGTTATCTTAGTTATTTTCATAATCAAAAACGCAGTTGGACAGGACCAAACCTAAATTTAGGAAAGTTGATTCCGCAGCGTCGCTATCATTGTGTTACTTTATTCAAGGTCTCATGAAAAGCCTGTTTAGCAATAACTCTATACGATATTTAAGAAAAATATTATAGACATAATATAATAAAATCAGATAAAATAAAAGAAAACAAGATGTTTGCGAAAATCATAAAAGTGTTAAATTTCAAATAATATTGCGACACAAAGACGTTTTGTAGCACTGCGTATTACTTTCTTGTTGTTTACCACAATAAACAATCTCATACCTGCGGTGCGCTAGAAAATGGTTTTTAATTAGTGCGAAGTAAGGTTGAGAATAGATCGACACACTCTCCTTGTTTACAAACGTTAAGCATATTTTTAGCTAACAGGGAATTCGACGTTATCCTGAAACTTTCTAGAACTATATAAGAGAGCGCATATCGGTATTGAGTTGCCTTTCATCGCCTTTTTTTGAAGTGGTATACCTAGAATAAATATGATTCATAATACTCGTATGTTCAGCGCTAAATCGCTGTAAACTAAATAAATTGACATTCATGTTTCTTATTTCTTTCAAATACTTATCGCTTCATCAATATAAAATATATTTAAAGAACATAAACTATTTAACATCAGTTTTCAACAACTCCTTCCAAAAAAGATACGTAAACTGTGACATAAGTTAGCCCAAAAACTTCAGATTGTTTCTTTTTATATCTCTGACAAACTTTAACACTCGTACTTCTTCATGAAATAAAAATGCAATGTAACTAACACATAACGTTGTTATCTTTGCAATAGCCAAAGGCAACCACGAGAGTTTTATTACGAAATACCACTCTCGAAGCTCTGCCTTACAAAGTAAAATTGATATTATCCTTGAAGCGAGGAATCTTTTCACTCAGCGGGAGTACTGCTTTATTACAATGTAAAAACAGTGACGCAAACTTTAAAATGAAGGACGCCTGAAAATTCATATCGTGCAAAGTTGCAACTGCGCCAATTGTCACGAATCGCTCCCCCATAAAAAGAGAAGGCTGTTTTATCGATTATCGCGATCGTTCGAGCGAGTCGATCGGAGAAACGTTCCGATAAATCACTCGGGTCAAACAGAATGGAATATGCAAGTTCGCATTGAAGTTGATCAATATTCCGATACGATTGTCATTCGATGCCGTTCGGGCTCGACTTTAAGATTCGCTTCGGAACTGCCGCTATCTGAGCTGCAAATCATTGGCCCAATGTGCTACAAAAAAAGGCGAAATCAATCAGTGATTTAATTTTAGTACAAGCAATACTAATAGATAAAACAAAATTGCAGGCATTATTATTCTGCTTAATTCTTGATAAGCTAAAGGCTTATTTTACTAGGAGTACCTTTATACGTAAATTACATATAAAGGGATTGGAAAGATTTCCACAAACATTAATTAATGAATTATATGTATATCGCTTTCGTATAGTTAAATAACGAAGAAGCAGCTCTGCGTTTGTGTAAAAATGCAAACTCACTTCAAAAAGAGGCATTATAGCATAAGTGAAGTGAGTTCCAAAATGATATAAGATTAGAATAGCTAAGCTAATCAATCAATTTTGTTTTATATTTTTAAACAAAAAATGGAATCAAAAGTATTTCTTCACTGAATGATGTGAATTCGGAAGCCTGAGTGAATTCGAATTTGAGTTTGATTTTTTACAGCATCGCAGGGCTGTTGGTGTTTAAGAAATTAGGAACTAAGAAAATAACCATTTAGGCCCGGGACAAAAACAAGAAGGTTGTTTTTATATGATCTGAATTGTGAACCGAAACATTAAATATAATAACACCATCCAACTGAAATGCATGGTATATACTGCTCGTGTACGAAGTTAAGAAATAATAACATATTTATTGTGCTTTTATGTTAATATTCTCGTCATAGCATAGAGCTTAAATCAAATGAAATCTAATTAAAAAAGTAATAATCTCGATAGCGTTTAGTTTGAGGCTGTTTCCTTTACAGAATAACATGGTAGAGCCTGAATTCCGTGTGTGGTAATAAATTTCTGAACATAAGGGCATTTACTTAAAAATTGACGCACAGTTAAAATACATAAGAAAATATAATTTTCAAAATTAATCAGTCTCTATAAATTATAAGACCTGTGCTTTTTAAAACGTAAAAATTATCTATATACAAGAGATTATTAAAACCATCAGTGGCAGTAGTTAAATAAATTCAACGCAGTCCACGGCAATTTATTTGGTCCCAAACTAAGCCAGCCCTGTGCTAAGGCAACTGAATAATGGATAAGCCCACATAAATATGGTAAACAACCATTGACTCGAGTACAATCCTCGTCGTGTTCGTCACACAAACTAACATCTTGCGGAATTCGAACACGCTACCTCGAGTATTGCTGTAGAGAATTGAAACGGCCACTCGTAATTCTATTACGACTTTTATTATGAGCTAACTCCGCTTTCCCATTTTTATCACCGGAAGTATAATGCTCTGTGGTTATCATGTCTACTTTGTTGACATTCCACGTTTACATTTCATCATCACATAGTTTCTGGGATCTACGCCAATTCAGCTCGCCTTTACGTAATACTACTTCTATTTTGCCTTTGTATTATCTACCTGAAGTCCAATATTATTAAACATCTGTAACCACTGATTTGTGAGAAGACAGCACAAATAATATTGAACTTCCGTTACTTACTACAATGGCAAAACGTACGTAAGTAATTGAAATTCTTTTGAGATGCTATTATTACCTAAACGTTAGCAGAATTAGCCTGTTGATATTACCTACTATTTGTTTTATCAGTGATTCAAATTAATTAATATAGTTTTACCGTTATTATAAAAAGGAAAGATTGTTCAATCGTTTGTTTTTTGCATTGAATAGAATCTGACACTACTTTCACATTTTAAAGGTACATCATACCCGTATGAGCAGTTACATATATTACGAAAACATTCAATAACAATAAAAAGATATATGAAATTGAAATTAAATTAATTTATTCTAGCAATTCGTATAAATTGGTAACAATTTTTACAGATAATAGTATTAATGACTAGCTGTCCACCTCATCTTCACACGAGTATTTTTTACATCTACGAACTCCTGAAGTTCCTGTACATATTCTATCGTCAGGAATAATGTAAGACTCAAATGGGAAATTAATTTTTAGAATAAGTCCAGTGGTTTCTTTGCCTGTATTACATTAATTAAGCGCACAAACATATAAAATTAAACTCTATTTTGTCTTTTGAAATGAAACTGAGGTAAGTTCCTATTTAGCTGTCATATGCAACCTAAGTATTAACGATTTCGTTTAAAAAATCAATTGCTACACGAAGTAGGTAGGTAATACTCAATTACTTTATAATTATTTTCAATCGAGAACTAAATCATTTATCTATACTCACAAAATATCAAATAAAACTCCGATAATATCTAAGCTCTTTCAATAGTTAAGCATAGGTTAATATGCTTTTTTAAAAATGTTCATCGCACTCATCTTAACTTTATTTAATAGGTTTAATTAAATAATAAAAAAATATAAATGACTACAGTTTCCTTCGTGGTGGTTTCATGAAATGAGAAAATTATCAAATAAGTTGCTCAGTTGTTACGAACAATTCACTAATTACTTCATTTGTACAGAACACGTGTTTTGAAATATTCATATACAATTTTGGCAATGGTAACGTGGTACTTATACAAACATTATTCTTTATCCAATAAAATAAACTCAAAAATAAATGTTTTTTTTTTCTATACAATGTATAAAACGGCATATTTATTTATTAATAATTTAATTATGTTCTTATGACTATTATGTATATTAAAAAAATATATTAAGTTTCAGATATTTGTCTGTCTGTAATCAGACATTTAGAGCTTTTCACCTACTTCCAGTGATTTCCTTATTATTTTTAGCTTTATCCAATACTTCAGTAATTCTAAATTTTAACATAGAATTTGTGAAGTATTTTCTTTGTTGATCGTTTATCTTGAGTGTCTAAAGACTTCTACTTAACTAATTGTGGATGTCTACTTAAATACAAGTCACTTAAGACCAAATTAAAAACTACTTATCCGTTCAATTACGTGTAAACCAGCCATTAGAGCGGCGCTATCTACATTACCTTTTTAAATGAACGTCACAGGGCTGCCATCTTGTAATAGCGGTCAGACCTTATTGAATTGCGACGCAGCGCGCACGCATTCACGTGCACAGAGGATGTTAATTATTCTGTAAAAAAACATCTTCACCAGTCAATCCACACCACTAAATAAAATAATAGAAAAGCTTTCTGATAATAGCAACTCGACAACAACGACTTTATTAGTAAATTGGGGTACACGCCGGCAACAACAAATATTATAACATACCCTTTCAGTGAAATGAGTTTTTGTACTCATCGCGATTCGAACCAGAGATCCAATAACACCTCCATCGGTGCCTTTAAAATCGGCAGTAAACGCCCGCCGTTGGGTCAACACGACCCCTTTAAAAACTTTCCATCCGCAAATGTGATTTTCTTGTTTCCCTTACTTAATTTTTCGTCCGATATTGTATATTTCAACGTTTAACACGACTTTAGCTTTCTTGACACGATTTTCTTTTTACATTTACCTCGTGCGGTCTTGTGTTTGACTTTTAAGAATCTGTTTCATGTTCTTTACTTGATGATGATATAAATAGCAATAAATATCGGCCGGAAATTTGTGTTTTTTAATAGGTATAAATATATCTTTATGTGGCTGTTTAAAAGATGTCTCTAATATAAATAAAAGGAAGACACATCACAACATCTCATGAGTTACAAATGCGTTTTAGGATCACACAAACTGTTTATTCAAACTAATGGAATATTTACAGTACACTCTCAAAAATATGAAAAAAATTAACGAAAACATTGACCAATCTAACACAAAACGTACTTAAAAAATCTTGATAACTTTCTCCTATTTTAAAGTTTAATACACTCGTAGCAAATTCCAATATTATATCATTACGAGGATCGCATCCATTAAACGTATATAAAATATTTTCAGTCTCAAATGTGTTTTTCTTGTTACTTCTAAGTTTAATATTTCACCTATTTTACATTCAAGAAAGGTTGGCTGTGAAATGTCGGCTGTGAGCCAAGTTAAGGCAATATTACAATATCGCGGCGAAAACATCATGTTAGGGTTGAAAAAATGGATACTTATTCAATTTTAAAAGCTTGATTTATTTTGTTTTGTATATATTTGATATAATGATATACGAATTGATTAGTCAGATCCTTAATTAAGTGGCATATAATAACATTGCTTCGTAAGAGGAGTCTAGTAATTCTATCAAAAATCAGCTATGTGCACTTAAATAAAATATGTTTCTAAAGGTTTTGTTTCAGTAAAGGTCTGCGCTGTGACAAAGCTGAACCCAACGTCGCGTTAGAGGCTGTTATTTTTAGATATTAGTATAACTTTCTAACCTAACGAGTATAAATAGAATAGTAGGTAAGATATCGATGTTATCATCATTAGTCATCATCACCAGTCTTTTAATATCCCCACTGCTGGGGCCCAGGCCTTCCCTATGGATGCAATAAAAATAAATCGAAAAGGAAGAATGGACCATGAACCACCATGTGAGCTCAGTGAGGATTGATGGGTATTAACGACAGCAGATGCAGCGGGGACCAACGGCTTATCGCGCCTTCCTAAGCACGGAGGAGCTTGGTAATTAACCTTCGGTCACCCATTGTGAAGTTTACTTAACAACTGTATCGCAGACTAAGTGCGCTAACCGCTGCGCCATCGTGCTCCTCGAGTAAAATGATAATTATAATCTTCACAGTTGAGCTATTGAACATAATCTTGAATGTAAAATTTCGACGTATTATTACAACAAGGATTTTTTTTCCCATCTACATTATATTACAAGTATTCAACTCCTTAGTTAATATGTTATTAATATCTTAATATGTATACCTAAAACACGAATATACATTTGGAGGATCTTTGTCTAAGACTATTATACTCTTCCGACAAATATAATTATGTAAGACTAGAGCTTTTGGGATATTGAACCATTATTTCCAACATTCAAACTAATCCGTAACAATCTCATGTAATATTCATACAGGAATATGTCGAGAATGATTTCCATGTAAACTTTTGACATCACACATTAGGTGGATTAGACGTAAGACTGAGTAATTTTGTATTAAAATTGAGATTGAATTGTTAAGCGCGGAACAAACCTTTGGCGTGCTTCCTTTTATTAGAATTTTTTATGTAACTTGAATAATATGTAGATTTTTAATTGCAATTTTTATTCCCAGATTAGATTGTTTCAACTTGATAATTATAATGAAAAACTTAAAAAAAAAAACACTTTGTCCTTAGCACTCTGAGATGGGACTCGAAACCATGACCTTCCACAATCCAGGTGACTGCTCTAATCACAGCTACTCAGGACCTAACAGGAATGACGAATTTTTTTTTTTCAAGCACTTGCTACTTTTTCGCTTCCACATAGAGTATTTTCATTAATTTTCAGGCAATACATTCAAACAGTTGAAAGAAATATTTTTATAAAAGTGATCAAATGTAATAATTGGTAATTATAAGTCAGTATAAGCATCACGGTATAAGAGCAGAACAAATCTTTATGGTTCTTCCCTTTATTAGAACATTATCGTGCATGTAACTTGAAAAAATGTGTAAATTATAAATTGCAATTTCAATTCCTATAACAATATAAAAACCTATAGTTACCCAAGTATGAGGCGATGAGATACTTCAGTGATCAAGTTCAATCTTTGCCCCTGGCTGCATCTGCATTTGCTTACATCTACCGGCTACTGAGTCCCTTGGAAGAATTTGGCATAATCTCAAATACTGATTGATAGTAAAAGTTTCCCTGTACATCAAAATGAAGAAAATAATAATTGAAACAATGATAAAATACTCGAGTTTTTATAATCTTCTGTATTTCAAATATCGCTTAAACGTTCGCACAAAAATAATAAATAAACCAACCAGTTACGCATTTTAATATAACACAAATTTGTATTTCGACGAAATGCAATATCGAAAAAGGGTCAATATCTAAACAAAAGCAGAATCTCTACCGAGAAACGGGGAAGTTAAAGTTTCAGAAACGGTGAACCCACAAAAATTCCTGCCTCTTCGGAACGTTGCCCGCGGTATAATATTTTAGCCAATCTAATATTCCGAAATTTAAATATAGCGGCGTCGCCTTAACGTTCCTGTTCGCTGACGGATTTGAATTACAAAGTCAACCCGCGCCTTTTCGATGTACCACCTGTGACGTCACGTGCCGCCCACTTCGCCGTCTAAAATATATGAGCGAGGTATAAAGTTTGTATAAGAACGACTTATCGTCAAATTATTATTTATGATCAATTTTAGATTCATGATTCACTTTTATATTTATGTGTACGACAAAATGTTTATGATGACATGTTTTTTTTAGAAACCCACGATCTTGTATCGGAAGAAGATAAAATAATTCGCACGTTGAGAATGACAATGTCACTAACCAAAAACGACGAATTTCTTACTTTTGGCAACATTTTTCTTTGTTAAGTATAAACTTAAAAGGCAAAGATCCCTGTGAACGTAGCTTGCGTAGAAACTGCTAGGTGGCGTAGTGACGATACGTTGTTTAGAGGGGCTGATTACAATTTCTTGAACTTTAAACGGTCATTACTCAAAATCGCATTTTTGCATTGTGTCACTATTGTTCTCACCGTAGGATATTAGTTAAATTATTGTTTCGCCACGATTTCGTCTGCGTTAATTGTAGCCAATGTAACCCGCATATAATGTAGCTTCTCGTAGGTGAAAGAAATAAAATCGGTACAATAGTTTCGGAGCATATTCAATGAAAATAAATTAACAATCAAATCTTTTAAATAAACAGGAACCGAGTTATTTGATCAAAACCTTGATATGAATAATAGAAGAAAAATACAAATAATAGATAGTATAATCAATGGCGTTATCGCTGAGAAGCGATATCTTACAGGAAATCTAATAAATTGATTGATCAGAAGAGTATTATCTAATGTTTAGATCGGATGTGAAAGGCGAAAATGATATTAAATAATTAAAAGTTATTTTAGTTATTTTTATATATTTTCTAATTACTGCAACAGTTTATGGACTACAGAAAAAAAATACTGTCGTCAAAAATATTCCCTTCAACTTTGAACCTCTATGCTTAGACAGTACTGTCGTCGTCGAGGTCGAGTTCAACTATTTTTATTACAGAAATAACACTTAGCGCATAGATTCGAGGTTGCCGGTTGAGGATACCTTGGTGTTTGTTGAATTACTTAATTATCATTAGCAAACCTAATACTGTAAGCAAAAAAGGCCTATAAAAAAGCAAACAATTACGTTTGTTAGATAAGAACACCCTTAAATATTTATTTTATTATATATTTAGTTGTTGTAGTGGCATCATATATTTTTTTAATATCATTTATTCAGTTAAGGCGGAAACAGTTCTTGTAAATGTAAACTACGTCATCGGTTAATAAATCTACGGCGGGTGACCTTATACTGAGAAGAACTGGTAAGAAACTCAGCAAGGGCTACATTTTTCTTCCTGTTTTATTTAATAGTCTTATTGGAAAATGATTTTATTAGACTATGAAGTCTTTTTCCATTACATATCAGAAATAACTAACAAAACATTATTTTTTGATTTCGATAAATAATTAATATGCTGGTTGCTGAGTCATTCATACTCATTGATTAATCAATATAAACATTCATGATAATAGAAAATGGACGAAATTAGTAGTGCAGAGAAGACTCATTAGACTCATCCCCACTGGTAAATATCGTACATCATCTGTGAAACTTTCAACTATCTGGACTCTGACGAGTCTTTAGATACGGCCTGATGATAGATAGACAGCCGGATCTTGGTAATAGGGTTCCGTTACCGATCGGGCATGGAATACAAAAAAACAAGTTAATACACGAAGCCCAAACCATGTTAATAATCCACCAGTGCGCTATTCGAAATAACATTTTTCAGGTAGGTATTTTTTAAATAAACTTAACTAATCAATGAAACGTTACTATATTACACAATCTAGTGTGGTTTACGTCCCTTTATTTGATACGAAATATGCGAAATATGAGGTTTACTACTAAAGTGGCCGCCTGCCGCGCTTTGTAAGGCCTCCAGGATTTAATAATGTGCCCGGTACGTGTGAAATTCAAATCTGTTCAAATCTGTTCAAATCCGTTGAAATTAAATTATGGCACGTGTATAGAAGTCTGCTACTACAATAAAAAAATAATCTAAATTAATCTTTCGAAGAGGTATAGTTGTTTGTTGGTAGGGTTCCTTCGGAAATACTATTTTTTTCATGATAATTCTTTCACCTATCACCGGGAAGCTACATCCAGTGTCGCTTATCCCAAGGAATTTGAAAATGGCAGCATACCGATAGAAAAAAAAACAAGAGAAAAGAGAACCTTGGTTAAGTAAAAAAGACAAATTTGATTCTGTACTCATATAATTCAAACAATCACACATTTTTATTACTTATAAAGGCTTACAAACACTGTTATAACATAATATTGCTCACAAAATAAAAAAAAATATTAGAAAACTTATTTGGAATACATTTATTAATTATTTTACATTTTCATCAAAAAATTAGGAATGAAGTAACACTGGCTACACGACAAAACTATAATTTATAAATGAATCAAAAAAGTATAGATGAACAATTAAGTGTTTTTTTCAATAAATACTAGTAGCGAGCCGGCGTTCAAATAGTAGTTCCTCACGCGAGGAATTAATGAAATGTGTTAAATTAAAATTTAAAGAAGAGCGTAAGCAAAACGATAGAGATAAGAATGTTACTGGAGTTCACGCGATAGAACTGCTATACGCCGTCGAGAGTACTTACATACTTATAAGCACCATTGGGACTCGAGTCTCGAACCTGCTAGCTGACACTCATAATTTTATTAAATGGTTAATTTACAAAATCATCTATTTTGTAATAGAAATCAAATTTATCAAACAAGATTTTATCAAGCGTTGTGAAAAAGACAAAATACAATCAATGTTTTTTTTTGTCTTCATAAATATCGTAAGGGCGTTGAGGCAGTTTGAGGTTGCGAATGTATATAACCTCTTTTTATGTTCCTAGTACTCACAGCAGTGACATAACACAGTAGACCCCTGAAAAGACACCGGATATTTCTTTACTACACTTTTAGGGATATCAATAGAGAGAAGTTTGAAAATTGCGAGCAAAAATTTTTTAAGGTGATTCTGAGCGTTGATTGATGCAAACAAGTCAGATTTTTGGAAAGAAGTTTCTATTCTAAATCAATACAGTTTTGTATAGGAGTGTACTAGTCCTGTATCCTATTACCATTTAACTTAATATTAATTTAATATTGTTCAAAAGCAACCAACTCCAATAAGTATGTGTAAAATATTTACTTTTACCGATTTATTGATTTAGAAACATCAAAGCACCCCATTCGCCAGTGTAGAAAGTGAATATTTGGCTCGTAGTGATTTCTCTCAATCAGCAGATACCTTCGGAACAGACGGAACATTAGGTCGTGCGACCAACGAACTGGCAAAGTCAATAAGTGCCGGAAGGCGTTATAACGAGACACCTCGAGGTATCTGGGGGTCTATTCTCCGATGTCAAATTTGTACTTCTATACCAATTTTAAGTAAGATGAAAGGCATCGAAACTACTGGACTGATTTGATATTTTAATATTTTTTTTTCAATTCTTTTATTTTATTAAAAGAAACCTTGAACTCGTCGTCGAGCACAGCGCTGCAATAGCATAGAGACTACGAATTCAAAGATGTTTTATAACTGAATAGTACTGTTGATGTTATGTGAAAAATAATACGTAAGTATAATATATGAGCCGACTAACCCCCGGTTTCAATAACCAAAAACTATTCGTTTCTTCTACCATCCGTAGAATTTCCTACCGATGGTAGCAAAAAAGTGTTTCAATAACATACCATTGGTAGGTAAAGCTACCGACGGTGTGCTATTAACGGATTGATCTGATACTGATAACCTTTTACTGAACCTGATACTGATTCATAGGCAAAATGTATGAAAATGGCGCAAAAAGGTGTTTCAATAAAAAAATCTATCCGTCGACAGCTCTACAGCTGTCAAACTTACTATCCGTAGCTTATCTGTCAAATTTGCCTATCGGCCATTTTCTGTCGGTTATCGTAAAAATATTTATAAATGACACGTTTTCCCTTGTTAATTAAAAGAAAGGTACCATTTAATGTATTAAAAAAATAATATTGTAGAATTACTAAATACTTTTAAAGAGATAAATCTAAACTATTTGTTGTAATGGTAACTCTTTTGTTTACATCAGAATAATTTGTTTCACAATAACACCACTTTTAGGAACCTAACCATACAATAAATAAGCCATCAAATTTAGTTTCGGTACATAATCAGTTCACCTCCTTCTTATTGATGTCTCTGTCTTCCTTCTTTCGATTTCGATTTTGTCCAAGAAATTATTAAATGTTAAAGACCAACATTTAAGTATAATCATAATATTACCTAAGACAAGGCTGTATGGAAAGATCCCTTTTCCTCGAATTATATGATTACAATTAAAAAAAATGATCTACCGACAACCGTTTATAGTTGGTAAGTGCCTACCGATTGTGAAACGCAAAAACGAATGGCTGTCGGTAGCTCAAAAAACTGTCGGTAGCTGCTACCGATGGTGGTCGGTATATTATTGAAACCGGGGTAAGTGATTACCCTCCACTCTAATTAACTCGTCAAAAATCTACTCTTATGTAACAAATAGTCATGAACGTGAAATAATAACTACGTACGAGAAGAGAAACTATGAAATTATAACTGAAAGAGATTGTAAATAGAAACATTTTGATGTTTTTTATTTTGAGTTGCGCATCCAGCATTGATGCCTATTGGTGACCGTCGTCTTGTGCTAGTCCGAATGAGCGTTGAAACAACATTTTTTGTTATTCACTTAATTTCCAACAGTTTTAGAAGAACCAATAATATAAAATAAATGTTTATTCATTCTAATTTTAAAGGGTACATATAGTAGTAGTTGGTCCATCCTAGTAGACATACTAAGATTCCTGTGTCAGAAGGAAACTCTCTTCCGTAACATGTATAAGTTTAAACACCTTTAATTTACAAATCAAGTATTTAATACAGCATAAGATAAAGAAAAACAATGTTTATAAAATTTTCAGTAAAATTTCATGCGGAAATTTATGTGTGTGTGTGTGTGTTTGCGTGTGTGTGCGTGTATTTGCGTTTTTATACTTTAGTATTGATGTGGTTCTATGTTTTTATGTTTATTAGTATTTATTTTATTGTATCAGATTTCCGATTTCATTATATGCTAAAGGGAGCAACCATTCTAATAAGACCTTTTTACAGTTGTATGTTTTTAATTTATAAATGCCAATTTTGTGAATATGTATATGGAACCACATATGATAAATGAACAATTTAGAAAAATACTACATTTTCGGACTAGAATATTATTTCATATCACAGAATAGGTGCCTGTGAACTATTTTTTTATGTATACCATTCAATAAGTCACATTTTTACGATTACGCGAGAGTTGGAATTGTAATGAACGTTGAGTGCACTTCATTGATTCCGATATTATAACCAAACGAAGTAATAGAGTGGGAGAGCGTTTTCTCTCCTCTTCATTCCGCCTTAACCCTATTTTTTAACTTAAACAAATGTGTAACAATAGCAATCACATGAAAAAATCGCAATGCTTTTGCAACCATTTGATTTGGACATTCAAACAAGAGATAACCATACATGTAAAACCTTATACGAAACAAAACAATCCAAAATAAAAAGGGTATTACAGGCCATCGTTCAGTGAATGTAAAACTACAGGGCTGGAGTTAGGATGGATAGAATAAGGCAATTGAATCAACACGGCGGTTAAAGATACGTTTTATTTATTTTTATTCCACAAAATTCAGAATTAATAAAAATACTATTTTTCGAGTAATTACTTCATATTTTGTCACCTCTTAAAACATTCCTTAGATATGTACAAATATTTCAAAAGTTTAATTAGACGAATAAGTCTACCAAACCGTTCTCCAAGTATATTAAGGTAGTGAGTGAGACTTATAAAATATCATTTTAATGTTATATGGGTAAAGAGAAGATAGTTACTTCAGTTATCTTATTTTAAATAATAGCCAATTTTTTTCCATTCAATTACAAGACATAAAACGTTGTTAAATGTACTCAATAAATAACTTTTGAAATATTTTTAGCGAAGTTCAGGATCAGGCTAAGGATTCATGTACTTAGTCTCTCTTCACATCTTGTTATTATGAACTCTATTACAGACTGGTGAATGTTAACAGCTATAGATAAAGTCGAGATTGAAGGATTGATAATACACGAAAGAGTTCTAGATACTAAATATCTAATCACTCATCTGACGAACAAAATCTGGAAAAGTTATTTAATTAATCTAGTTTTCAATCGCAAATCTAAAACACTAATCATAGTAAGCTCCCGATTAAATCTTCGATCACAATAATAAATATAAGAAAGTGTATGAACTTTGATATTATCTTAACATTTGATAACATCGACCGAGTAACCCAGTCCGGCACTGTGTAAGCCCCAAGATATTCCAGTGTAGCGCCTTTGGAAACAAATTCGAGCGGATGAAGGGGCTTACGATGAATGTATTATGTAGAGATCTGTAACCGGTTAGCTGTTACATGGATGGGAAGGCTTTGTAGGTGTGACGTAATCACCGGGAGCTGGCGATTTTAATCATAGTTATGTGTAAATAAATAAAACAATAATACTGCATATAATTTATCATTATAAGGATAAAGAAAGATTTAAAGTGTAACCTTGAAGTACAGTCAAGTACACGAAAGGTTCAAGGTAGAATCTACTGCTGAGACGCATTGTAGTAACCTGAAGTACTCTTTTGTGTAATGTAATACTTATATATACAAATACGAAAGTCTGAGCGAATAACTACTGTTTGTATTATAATTTTCTGTAATCCGAATTGATTATAAATAAACATAAACTTCAAATACAATACCTAATTTCAAAAGTAAGTAGCAAAAAGCTTATATTATTAAAATATCAAAAAAAAGCTTCTACACGCTTCTTAGTTCGAAGCGTGTAGAAGCTTTTTTTTAACTAAAATGAACTAAAAAATTACATGTTTAAAAATCAATTGCTGTTCGTGTGTCTCGCTACAACTCGAGACCAAGATCATCAAGAATTTATGATCAAGATTTCACATATTAAATGTAATATAATTCATATTTCATTTTTATTTTTCATTGAATTACATTTGTTTTGTTCACAACAAAATGGATATTGATAATTTTCTCTAGACGAAAAATTTCTCTTTTACGAAACTCATAAATCGCATAAAAAATTTTTTCTTTTAGTTTTATTAGTATTATTGTATTTAAAATGAAATAATTCATCTTGTTAACGAAATAATGTTCAACACAATAAGTGTAATGTGATATAATTAGAATGAACCAAATCTATGAGTTGAATTAAAAAGAAATATAATTTCCCTGTAAAAGAACACGTTTTCACTATCAGTAAAATCTATTGACAGTTCATCTTAAAAGCTGCATGCCAACTGCTTTCTTTTTAATTTAAAAATCTTCCATATTGCTTTTGAAGCCTATGAATATGGAAACCGTGATCCTACAAATTGTGAAGGGAGATCAACAACTCACATCCAACCCTCACTGTAAGTGACCGCGCACGTTAAAACCGCTTTTATACGTTTTTGATATTCACTCCGCGTATTCTAAAGTGCCCCTCACTCTGTCTCGCAGCTTTGAGTGTTTTTGTTTCATACAATACGGCGAATGCAGGGTTAAGTGATAGTTCTTTTGTGACTCCACTGAAAATTTTATGATTGTACTGAATTATATTTTGCGTATATCTATTATTTGTTAATAGTTTTATCTGGTTTTATAATTAAATATAGTAACCAACAAGAGAAAACTATATGTTGCTTAGCTCAAAACTCGAGAAAAATTGCATCGATTCAGCGAATTGTTTCAAAAATATTTGTTGAAGTTGAAGGAAGTTTCTTATTAGAATTGAGATATTTTTTTAATGTTCATGTTCCCTTTTTCTTTGATGTGAGAGCTATCGGATAACAGTAAAAGATTATCTAAAAGGTTTCGTCATTCAAAAATTACCAAAAAATTTACTACTCTTGTTTTCTTCCAAATTTATTGTTTAAAATTTATTTTAAATTTAATTGTTTTAAAGTGTCACACTTCTCGATTATTATCAATAAAACGTACACAATTGCAATAACGTTAAAGTCACTTAACCCAATCGGCAAATAAATCAACGCGATTCAATCGGTTTCGTCGAAACCTTATAATTGGATTTCTCGCCCTCATCAGCCACAAAGGGGGCTATTACGGTGTTCTACAAAAATCGACATCTAATTCGAGATGTCAAAGAACGTCAAATGAATTTCCGGACTTTCATCAATCATTTATCCACCAATAGGTATATGCTTTATTTGTTGATATACCCTTACGTATTAATTTGAACGATGATAATATAGACAATGTAGTAAATGGGTTTTATATCGCTCTTTATCTCTTTAGCATTTCACAATTCGAAATATAACAGAGATCAATGGAACTCATAAACCAGTTGAACCCATGGCATTATAATCACATATGATTTATTAAGGCATGCCTTAATACATTGATGTGTTACTTGCCAAATGTGTAATTATATTCTTGTTCATCGGTAACTACTGGCAGTGTCAATAAAAACATTCGCAATTAGTTGTATAACTTAAGTTACTGGAACCTGATGAACTAAAGGTTGAGAAAGCTGAAGGAAGGAAGATGAAATTTAAGGATGGTCAACTTTGACAGTATTTTTGAATGTTCAATTGTCCTTTCCGTCACGTAAAAGAAAAATAACCAGATATATTTTATATACAAACTTTTACGTTGGTAATTTAAAAAATTATAAACTTATAAGTTAATTTTTCGTGTTACTTTTCTATCAATTTTGTATCATCCTCGAATGATTAAGCTGAAATTATAGATACACGTTCAGGTCACGTGACAAATATCAATAAATTGACTCTATAAATCCATTATGGAGAACGCTATAACATTGCTGCTTATGATTACAAAACGACTCCTATTATGTAAAATCAAATGAAAGGATTGTGAACCAAAGGATACTATACATACATTTACATAATACGATACATTTATATTTTTAAACATATTTTAGCTGGTATACGTCTCAAAATTCAAAAGCTATAAATTATTATAAATGTCCGAATATAAGTGTAATTCAGTTTAAAAAACAATATTATCGACTTCAATGGAAGTTTCATAAACGTATGGACCGCCTTTATGATAAGAATATTTTTCACATATTTTAAAGTTGAATTTTATTATCAGATTTTTTTTAAATTATTTTTAAAGATACTTCAGAACTTTGTGACATTAAAAATATCACAGAAAAACAACATTATGATCTTCTTTTTTGATGATGTAAAATTTTTATCGTCAAAGCTTTTTGGCATTTATCAGAACGCTTATAAATACTAATTATTTTTTTATAGAATCGTAATATTTATTCTTAATGTTTTTAATTAAGAATAAAACATCCTCTATATTCCCAGTACTCTAAATGCAATATAATAATCAAAACATATTTAAATTTTTTGGGACCTTGACCTATTAACTTTCGAATAAAAACAATCTTGTAAATTGGTTTACAATTCGCGGATAAATCGGTGAACATACATAAAAATATATTTCTGTAGCACATATAACCTCCTCCTTTTGAATTGTCGTTACAAAAATAGGTAGGTAGCTTATCTATACTAATATTATAAAGATGAAAGATTTCACTGTTTATTTATTTGCACTGAAAAAGCTCCGAAACTACTGGACTGTTATCAAAAAATATTTTACCTACGGAAAACTGTAACAATAAGATATGAAGGCGAAGACACGGGATCACTTTAGTTTAGTTAGGTATTTGACGTTTTAGATAGTTTATAATATTACCCAAAAAGACATAGTTCATTCAATTTTTTACTATAGTTCATTTAATTAGAATCAAACTTTTCACATCGCTAACTTGTTTATAATAATAAAGACAATATTAACCCGTTAAAAGTTACGTGTCGTATAATAATGTGAAAAGGTTTCCCCTTGTTTTAACAACAATCGCATCACTAAGAGCTAGTGGGTTTCCTGTACATTATAATGAAAACGAGGTTCAACGAATAATTTACCATGCAACATCCTGAAGTGTGCGTGTTAATTAAATTTTGAAAACACCTAATAAATTACCTACACGCCCGCGATGCGACGATGTCCCGTAACAGCGTAGTAGATTTTGCTGTTTTAATACATTAAACAAAGTGTTTTGTTCTTAGTTTCTATAACCCTGGTTTATATTTCAGCCTTATAGATCATCGTCAATAGACGATGTATTATCATCAGCCCACAGTAGTATCTCTGGGAGTGGAGAGGGCTCCCCCAATACGATCCAATGTTTCTTGTTTTGGGTTATTCCCATCCATCTCCTACTCAAATCATCACTCAACTTTGCTGGAGGTCTTTCCAAACCGCGCTTGCCGATTCGGGGTCTCCACTCTAAAACTCGCTTACCCCATCGGTAATCGGTTCGTCGACAGATACCCACTGCCACCTCAACTTACAAATCCTGTGTGCCATGTCGAAGACTTTAGTTCTCTGTGGGATGACATCATTACTAATTTTATCCCTTAGATAAACTCCGAGCATAGCTCGTTTCATAGCTCGCTGAGCGACTTTGAACTGGTGGACCAGCCGTACTGTAAATGTCCACCTTTCAGTACCATAGGTCATGACGGGGAGGATGCACTGATTGAAAACTTTCGTCTTCAAGCATTGTGGAAGAGAGGATGAGAAGACTCGACGTAGCTTATCAAACGCTCCCCAATCCAGCTGGATCCTCCCTTGAGCACTGATATTCAGAAAATTGTAATTTTAATTACAAATATATGATTATACATTATTTTAATGAAAATGGTTTTGGTAAATTATGGCCTGTTAGTATATATGCAATGAAATCGCTTTGATAAAAGCTATAATTTATGATAGAGTATATATTTTCTATCTTCATCACCCTAATAAAGTCCCCACTGCTGGGGAATGGTCTTTTTTAGTATTGAAAACGGTAGACAACCCAGTACGCAGCTCCATGTGTGATTTGGCAGGTGTGAGGACGACGACGCTCTGCGACATCTAACCATCATCAAGAAAATGTCTAATATGGCTCTACGTAACCTTCATCGCGCTTTGAAAGTTTTAACGGCGACATAACCTATACAACTTCTAACCAACATCAGTTGGACTGCGATTCGTGGTTAAACACAAGTCAATACGGAGGGAGAAAAGTTCTCTTTAGGATCGGCACATAGCTGACGATGTCGGAACTGACAAAGATGTGATACTTGTGACATTATTTTAACCCTTACACAGACACACTAGATGGATGATTCGTCAAACAAATACTTGATGAGATCAGATTTTCGTCAACCTAAGTTTTAGGTACTTGAAAATATCACACAGCGTAATCGCGGTCGGGCGCACGTCTTGAACTTCTGGAGTCACGCCAAAAACCCTTGCTTATATATTTTTATTAATTTTATACCCTATCATAGCCATATAACGCACTGTGTGCTTACCCTTAAATAATGTATTATAAACGAGAATATTCAGCTAGCAATGACAGTTTTATGGCATTAACTTATATTGGTGTCACGCGGAATATTAAATAGCAGAGTTAAATTTTGTGCATTAACTATTCAGCCCGAGGGAAAAAGAAGCACGAAAATTTCAACTTAGTTAATCGATTTAATTAATCTCTTTCAAATCGATTTGAAATCTCCTGGGGGCTACCAAACCAAGTCCGAATCGGATACTTTTTGAATTTTTAACAATGACATATCTTTCCGGTTTTTTTTGCAGTCCGTTAAGTATAAAGTATACTTTTCTTGAACTTCAAACTTGAATATTTAAAGGTCAAATTTATTAATCACCCTTGAGAAAATTCCGGAATTGCGATCATTTTAGAAGTTTTTAATGTGCTGGGTCACTTACAGGGTTATAAATAAAATTATGTAAAACACCTTTGAAAACTGTGTTTTGTAACTTCGTTTTAATAATACTTATAATTCACTCAATTAATAATATCATTCTGTCTAATTTCTTTGATCAACCTTTACCTAGAAAGTAGTTTCCAATATACAATTAATAGCTTTGTCCCGTGACTAACTCACATTTTGTGCGTCTTATTCGGTACTCAAACGAATACCATTACAGGTTTAATCTTAAGTCATATTCCTAGAACTTAAAGTAATATATTTTGTGCGTATTTGTTGCCATTACTCATTTCATGAATGTCATTTTGTTTCTGCGTAATACAAAAATTAATTTGTAATAATAATTATAGTTCAGCGGATTAACATAAATTTTCTATTTATAATTTACATATGAGTCCTTAATTTTGTCCGCTTTGATGCCTGCAATCATCATTGTGTATTATTTTTCAGTCTCATTCAGCTGTTATTTCATGATTTACACTTCATTAACAATACTTATCATTCACACAATAAATAAAAAAAATAATGAAAGGTTACGTTGGAACAATTGTCAGGCAACCCTCGATCTTTAACCGTGTTACACCATAATAGATTAAATATAGCATTATCACTCCAATTCATTTTTATTCTTGTGAAACGTCAACACACATGAAATACGTGAGGTTTTTGTTTACCACATATCTGAGTTGGGTATCCATTTAAACCTTGTCAACGCGTGTAACGAAGGGAAATCCATATAGATTGAATTCAATATTCAACATAAAGATACTTGTTTGTTTCGTGAAATAGACAATAGAAATTTGAATAAAATGTAAAATTCAAGTTTTGTATATTAAATAGATTATTTAGTGTGGTTATCAATTAGTGTTTATATTAATTTTATCTTTGAAAATAGCATCTTTACTGCTTGGATAAAAATGCACTTTAGCTGGTTCGGCAGTTAAACGCTGATATTTGATATTTTGCCATTACATACATGTGTCAATATTAGGCATAGTTAGCTCCTGTATAAAGGTTCTTCCTAACATGAAATATCTACCTAAAATGCACTACTTCGTTTGAACACTACTTTATAATACCTACGTGACTTGTCCCTGACTCGATAATTTGTCAATTTTATTCCATTTATGTGATAGTCTTATTTTTTTAATTTAAAACAAGTCTTATTTTTTATTTAAACCAATTATTCCAGTAAGTTACGGAGCCCGATGGCATTGTGGATAGCGCGCTCGGTCTGCGATACTAAATTTTTATTATCTCGACCTCCTCCGTGTACTGAACCCGCATGGTATGTTAAAGCCTATGTATTATCCCTATTCGATACTATCCATAGGGAAAGCTTGAGCCCCAGCAGGGGGGGCATCAATAGACTAGTGATGATTCCAGTTCATAATAATCATCCATCATATTCAACTTTTGTTTCATTTGTTTCTATTTGTTCACAGAACTGCCACCTGAAAAACCTACGATAAAAGCGGAGAAAGGCTGGTACGCCTCCGGGGACTCGCTAAGGGCGCAGTGTACTTCCCCACCAGCAGACCCACCTACCAATCTCACTTGGTTACTCAATGGGAGAGATGTAAGTTATTATAACAATTACTCATAATTTGAAATGTTCTTGCATACATTATTTTTAAATCAGACGGTATACAATGTGCTGTAAAGAAACATCGACTGTCTTCTTATATAATGAAGGCTAAAGTTAGTACTTTTGTTCTTAACTGTTCTTTGTATTGTATGTGTTGTTGTTGTCTGAATAAACTATATATCTATCTATATATCTGGGTTAAAAACATTAGCCGCCTAAATCAAGTTCACAATGACAGAAGAGAAAAGGTCAAATTGAGACGTGCTGACTTATTTTGGTAGCATAATTGTTTGCATTTGGTACTAAAGACAAAAAATATAGTGAAGGTATATTGTTACGTAACGGACTATTGTCGGTCGAAAACGTTCCCTACAAATTAAAGACATTAAGTGACGTCACAAAGTGCTACGGTAGCACAAAACGTATCTTTGTAAGATCTTTGTTATTTGTGCATTTATGTTTATTGATGTCATAATAAATTTTATAACCATATTTATATTTTCCCTACTTCATTCAAGTTTTCTAAGCGTAATATTTCCCAATTTTATTAATTATTTATAAGTTAAAATGGTTCATATATTAAAAATTACCTCATTGTTGATTTTATATTGGACAGTGTTGCAGCAGTCGCTATCAGGATGCCGTTCCGACTTTTACGCAAGCGTTGCAGTAAGGAAGCTTTCTTATGCATAACGGCATAAAAGCCATCTGTATAAGCCTCTTCAAACATTATCGAAACACTACAACGCCCCAGCAAACGTAACAGCATCCTGAAAGCGTTATCGTACTGTACTCTCAGAACATTGTAATGTACAGAGAGCTCGGCGCGTATATGACACCCACAAGCCGCTCGAATAGAAAGACTGACAGAACCCTTTAAATAAACTTATTTGGATGTCTGACGTACAGCAGATGAACCCGTGGGCGAGTCCTGCGCTCGCGTTCTATGCCACTGTCATTCCTTAGACCATACTTGTGACAATATAGCCTCGGTAATTAAAACTAACAATCAGTTTCAACACTACGCTGTTGATATGCACTGGCCGTTAATGCGAGGCCGTTGATTAAGCGAAATTATAATGTAATGTTCCTGAATTTGAATGCTTTTCTCGCTCGGGTGATTTCGATTTTTTTTTTTGAAGATTTGTGCCTAAGATTATGTGGAACACAGACTGAAATCAATTTATGCAGTCTGGGCTATTACGAGTACAATCACGTGTTAAAGTCAAACAATATACCATCGGTTCGCAAATATTCGGGAGACCTTTTAATGAGATAAACAAGAACTCAGTAAATGCTGCTTCTTCCACTGATCTAGTTCAAATCCGCAATAAAAGCACCAGAAGTGAATAAAACTTCGTGATAAAAGTATCAGAAATGAATTCTAGTGTTTTGGATTCCCATGACACTGATAGTTGCGTTTGTATTTTTCAACATTTTTCTCTCTCTCTCTCTCTGGACAACTTAGCTTGTATGCTGTAGACAGGAATAAAACAACTAGAATTCTGAAATAGGTGTTTCATAAAACTCATAAATATATCCTAAAGCAAAGTATTTCAATATTATAAGACATTTTGAAACGTTTGCAATCCGTATTCATTTTACCTTTGGGAAAAACACGTTATTATAAGTACACGACTCATATAAAAGATCTTCAGTAATAATTTTCTAACTACAGGTGAATAGTGTAAGGTATGTTTTTAACTAGTTTCTTCTTTGTTGTTGCAAATTTCCCATGGGATAGTTTTACTTACCTGCTTGTCTTCTAAGACTAAGCATTACTGTTGTACTTACCCGTGCTGCTTACTTGCAGAATTTTAACAGTGTTATTTTAACACTCCTAGAAATGTGACTCTTAAAAACTTTAGTAACTCTGAATGTATGTATGTCACAAAACTGAGAATACAATATCTTGATAGTTTAAATTAGATTCATTTATAATAAAGGGAAAGCTCGACTTTCATTACTGATTAAAAGAGATAAATAGATTTTTTTAAGTATCTTAAAATCTTGAATAGAATATTTACCAGGAAATTATTGCAGTTTTAAGTGATAGATTATCTCATTATCAGAAATCTATTGCTTGGCTATCAAAACTAAATTAGAAAAATCAAAGATGTAACAATCGAATCCATGAAATCATGAAAAAAAAGTTTCTCCAAAATTATTAAACTTACAACATGCCAATGTTTCTTAAATGACCCAAATAGAAATCATAATTTAACGCCATCTAGTGATAGTCGTAACAGACGAAACCACCTTGAAGTCTGTTTATGAATGAGTCTGTTTATTTTTCCACCGCAAAAATAAACAGACTCATTCTTTTATCCAAAGGTCAATAATACAGAAGATAGCGTATTGCTCAAAATAAAGCGAACCATTTAAAATTTATTACTTGTAATCTATTTATACCGTATAAGAGAGGAGATGCCCAGAATTGCCTCAGAGTCGTTTCATGTTCCAAAATGACAAATCATTGACATAATTATTTTTTTTACGTACAAAATAAAAACTTCCTCTTTAGTGAGTGAATAATTGTGATTGTCATTAGTTTAATACCACATTACGCATATAAATGTTCAAATTTAGAACATTCTTTAGAGCCTAAAGTCGTAATAAAGCTTAATGGACGTTTGTGCAACTGATCATACGTGGACTTTATTTCTCTGTCACCATATTAATTGAAAATTATTGATTTTTTATTTAGTTCCCGTGTAAAAGTTAAACTACATCTGGTAGCAAGTACGTTTTCGGCGTAGTGGATAAGCGCCGCGGCCCGCGATCGTTGTTGTTAAGCAACTTTCGCAAAGGTCGGTCAAGGGATGGGTGACCAAAAAATTATTTCGATCTACTGCGTGCTTCAAAAGGCGCATTAAGCTGTTGGTCTTACATATGCAGTTCTTGCATGGAGGGTCATGGCCTATCCTTCTTAACGATCCACAAGGAAGGCTTGAGCCCCTGCAGTGGATGATGATGTACTCAATAGTCTTTATATGGTTCCGTTCTACTAAATCCAAATGTAGTCGTTTCCCACTCATCTTCGTCAGTTTACCAACTGCCTACGTGTTGGTCCATGTCCATATCAGCGAAGTTTTATTACAACGTTATAAAAGTAATGTATGTTACCACTATATCACGTTGTTGTCAGATATTATCCTTAATGTAACACTTACTTTTACTAAAGCTATTTTCTTCTAACATTTTCATTTAAACGTCCCCTGAGTGCTCGTAAATTGTACTAGAAAATTTACGCCCTGTGACGTCACTGGAACTTGCTTTTGCTGCTAATATTCCTAGAAGTCTCGTCATCCTTCAATACTAACACTTTTAGGCGTTATCAATCAATATGGGATAATGATGGCCTACCCGACCACAGTAAGTCTTCAATTTCTTGAAAGATAAACATAATAATGTTTTAGTTCTTATTTCATCGAATTTCATATTAAAAATGGTCTTTATAATCCGCAAAGGAAGGGTTACGTGTTTCGCGCGTATCTTGTATGGTATGTATGTAATATTCTTTATTACCACGCTTCGACATGAATGGGCCGGCTCGACCGGAGTGATACTACGGCCTTACAGAAAACCGACGTGAAGCAACGCTTGCGTTGTGTTTCGTCGTGTGAGTGAGGGTACCGGAGGCCCAACCACTCCCTATTCCCTTCCCTCTACCCCTCAACCCTTCCCTCCAAGGCCGGCAGCGCGCTTGTAGCCCCTTTGATGTTGCAGGTGTCCATGGGCGACGGTAATCACTTACCATCAGGTGATCCGTTTGCTCGTCTGCCATATTAATTTATTTTAACAGTCAAGAAGCCAATTTGGGCTGTGGTGACATCGAATGTAGTTCATAAGGCGTCGGCCGGCGGCGACGTCGCCGTCGTGTCCGTTGGAGTGGGAATCCTCTAGCACTTTTTAAGTTTTTGGAAAAAACATCTTCTTTTATTATGTTTAACTAGAAATTAATTATATTCAACTACTTAAAACATTTTTTTTTTTTGGAAACAATTGAAATTAGTTAATTTTAACAAAATTTACCTCTATTAACGAACGATATTTCAAAAAGTTAACAAAAAGACAAATTTTTCAGTTTAATTGAATGACCTGCTCTCGAATGAAGTCATCAAATTCAAATTCAGTTAAAAAGTAAATTAATTATGGTCTTGCACTTATAAAATCGTGACTAATCAGGGTAATAAAAGTCGTACCACAGAACAATATCAATAAAAAGAGATGCAAATTTAATTTGCCCGATGTGGTCTTTAAGTGCCCCGCAGACTATTAAATGAAGTCAACCCTTTTCGGAGTTGTCAAAGGAATATAGTCTCGGCTCTTTGTGTTTTCCTGCGTCACTTTGACAACATCACCGCGGTGACTACTAGTGATGGGCTGAATGTTTGCAAAGATGTATTCTGAACTGAATCCGTAATTAATGTATGATTGATATTTCCTTTATTTATTAATAGGAATAATAAATCAATAACCAGATAAAATATTTAGAAATGAAAAATAGAGTTTCATTACAGTCAGAATGAAATCGTTTCGTAACACTAGCTATATATATATTTAAATGTATGATAATATTCCAATATTTTTTAATAATAAAAATATAGGTATGTATCAAAAAAGGTCTTCATGAGAGTAACATACCAAAAACATTTGTAGTGGTCTGTATAGTGTATTCAAATTTTACCAATCAAATCTTCCCAAGGCGCCCCGATTATGAGTCGTACTGTTCTGCATTAGAATTTATGATTTTTTTAATGTGTGTATCGATTATAAAATTATTTCAGTGTGTAGTTATTTAGTATTACTTAACAGAATTCTAAACTACTAGACTTGTTTCTTTCTTTTTAGTCTTAATATAAGTTAATTTTTTCATGTATCATTTAAAAACCGTTTTTACGCAGTCGGGATTTTTGTTTTTTTATTTGATTGATTGATTAACACTTTATTGCACTAAAAACAAACACATAAAACAGAAAGAAATAAACATATATGCAAAAGGCGGCCTTATTGCTAGGGTAGCAATTTCTACCAGGCAACCTTTGGCTAACAGAAACGATTTAATATTCCAATCTTTACTCCGATTTCCAGATAAGCTTTATAGTGTTTTTTTTTATTATAATTGTTTTTAATTGTTAAGTATCTTGACTATGATAAAAAAAAAGAATTCCAAAAACTAACTGTAAATTCTGTGTTATATAAAAATAACAGACAATATTGTGTAATTGAAATGTGAAATTCTTTGGAAAAGTCGAAAGAAAATCGTGTTAATTTGATTTGGCCCAATTTATTATTTTATATAGTAAAGCAAATATTCAAACAGAAATACCTGTTCTAAATAGTCTATTTTTAAATATGCTTCCTTATAGGAGTTATTTTGAATTACTACTATAATGTGTAGTAATTTAATTCAAATGTTATTTATAAATGAATCTTTTTTATAAACCCAGATCATACGAATATTACCAAAGCTTCTCTGTTACTCAGTAATACAGAAATAACTTTACGAATATGAATGGCATCAGGTGGGCAGATCCGATCTTATTTTCTATTATAACTAATACGACTCTTGTTATTATGTTAACTGTAGAAAAGAAATCTTTAAATGCTTAAAGCTGATTTACATTGATTGATGGAGATGATATGTAAAGGGCAATTATTAGTTGATAATAATAAAAACTAACCAATGAAAAACTATATATTTTATGTTTTATATGTAGTATGTGTAGATAATCACATTAATTTGATTTTTCACCTATTTTATTTTTAGCCATACTTAAACAGAATTCGTAAAACCTCCCCCTTTTTTGAAGTCAGTTAACAACCATTTTAAGGTTATCTTTATTTTAAAATCTGTATTAATCTTACTATGATGTGACATATTAATTTGCGTCGTGATATTCCATCTTTAGCCGGTAAATGTGCACATTAACCGAAACAAAACGGCTAAAAATGTATTCGATGGACGCGGACCGGCGGAGGGCTTAAGGGGGCCTTGTTTTAAGTAATTAACACTGAAGAAGTTTAATTTTGTATTTTTAAATACCTACAGAAGTATCTGTAATGAATAAATGGTTTCTTATTTTTTTATTTTAGTGATTAGGTAGATATTGTTTTAAGTAATTAATATTTTGTAATTGTAATTTTGAATACCCACATAGGTACATAAAAGTAAATATATACATATGTCGTCGCCCGATCGTTGTATTGGCCAGATCGTGGTATGTCCAGGCACATCGTGATACGCCGGCACTTCATGATCTGGCCATTTTACACCGGTCATATAGTTCGACGATCATCGTTTGACGATTTGCCCAGCCATTTGTGTAGCATTATAAACCAAATATGTTTCCTTCAACAAAAGCGATTCGTTTATCATACACTAACATAACCTAACCCATATGTTATAAAATAAACCTATACAAGTATAATACAAACTATTTTTCAAATAAAGGTTACTAAAATTCTTGCAAATATAGGACACAAACGTTCTTAAAAAATTTTAACAGTACTCACGGCACGAAATGCAACTGCTTCATGATCCGCCCAGTGTTGAGCTGGAAATATCGACAAAAATGTTATTCTCGTCGATCTACCCAACTTTTGATTAGGCACATCTTGATATGGCCGGCTAAATCATGAAGTGTTGGCGTATCTCGATGTGCCCAGGCATATCTCGATCAAGCCAATACAACGATCGGGTGACGACATAAATATTGAGAGGATCATTTTTTCATAAAAGTTTTCGTATCAAAATAGTAAATATTATAACATTGTTTCCTTTTCCGTTTCCTTCTGCATTTTTAGTCAAGGGCCTGCAGTTACACTTAAGTTTAGCTGGCTAAAGATAGAAGAAACTAACATTGACACCTCCACAAAGATAAACCTAAGTTTAGCCGGCTAATATTAAGTTTATGTTTACACCCACCTTTAGCCGTAACATATGTAGAATACAGGACCTCGCGGGCGAAGTTGCTGGCGGAAAGCTAGTGTAGTAAAATACATTTAGTATACCCTCGACAACATATAATTATAATTGAAATATAGTTTTATACCTATATCAGCCATTATTTGTCATCACTGTTTGTAATTTTAAATAAATATTATTATAAAATCATTGATTCATTTGAATTTAATCAGTACAAAATTTATTATTGCTATTTACCAATATAACACAAAATTAAGTGAACTAATTATAAAACTATACTCCAGTTTATATTGAAGTTAGAATATTTTATTAAGTTAGTTCATATGACTGAATTTATAGTTAAATTAAGTTGAAGCTCAAGTCTTACCTATAATACATTGAGTTAATAAGCAATAAGCGTGTTCTAGTTAATAGAAGCTTCCGAAAGTAACAATTTATGATCGTGCCTTTTGATCTCCGATGTTCTCGTCATTAGTACTTATTCTAAGAATATTTGTATCTACAAAGGAAATTTGTACGATTAATTTGTCATAGACCTTGATCACTTATAAAGCCATTAATGCAAAGGTAAATTAGTACTTCGTACATTTTAATAACTAAGTTTTATAAAGAAATAGAACTTTGTCTTTAAGCTAGTTAAAAAAGTGAAGGTCCATAGAGGTTATTCTTTTTTAGGTGCCACTTTTAATGAAACAACGAATTATTCAAATTGGACAGAGAACTGTTTCACTATGCATATACTTTATTCAAGTAATATGCAAGATTTATTCAAGTAAACTTATTTAAATTAATTTGAATCTTTTATCAATTTTTACCTCAGCATTTCTTTTGGCTAGTAAGAAGAACGAGCGAAGAAACATGTATAGTAGAAGTAACGGCCACAAACACCATGTCATAACCAAATCAATATTGACAATGTAAATTCATTATGTGTAATAAACAACTGACCTTATGAAGTCATTTCCATTACAATATTTGAGTCAAATAATTGAATAAAACGCTGTTAGGTGTTAGTATTATTTTTTAATTGTAAAAAAAAATATACATAAAATTCTTGATTTATGCGCTCGATAGCGTAGTGATCTACAATGCGGAGGTGAGAAAATTTTCGCAATGGTCGTATGTAAGACGGGTGATCAAAAATTTATTATTTTGAACTCCTCCGTGCATCAGTGAGCACGTTAAGCCGTTGGCCCCGGCTGCATAATTCGTCAATGGGCCCCCGTGGTTATAGCCCGTTCTCTCTATTTGATTCGATTCCATTCGTTCGAAAGGCCTATAACTCAGCTTTGGGATACAGGCTGACATGATAATAATAAACAATAAAATTTAAAAATATCTATATCCAAAACCATCGACTAGTGTAAATGCCATAAAAATATACTTTATTTCTTGTTACATTATGTCTTTAGTTAAGTCATTTCATTTTCTAGTTACTAACGACAAAGCTAATAAACATTCAAGTTAATTAACTAACACAATTCATATTAGCAAACTTCAGAAAAACATCTTTATAACCTCCAATCCAATCGCCTTATTGTTTTTTATACGCTCTGCTTTAGTTTTATAAACACCAGCGAAGATGGATGAGGCGACAATGGTTAAATATTGGGTGCATTTTCTTCTGAAACACTTGAAGGGCAATATTATCAATGACATTTTTGAAGATTTAATTTTGGCTTCATATTTTCACTACAATATCTTACGGCCGTTTTCTGAATTGAGAAAAACAAAATCTCTACTGATTATTCTTAATAACTTAAGTTTTTTACGTTTCATATGGCAAAAAGTCCTAGTTTTATCAAATTGCTGTCAAATGATCATCAAAAATTATAGATCAGTAATGAAAACCTGTTTAATTGACGTTTAAAATGGCTTAAGCATGGTTTGAGAAGTGTTCAACTTCAAATTCTCAATTCAGAAACCGGGTGTTAGAAAGTTAAAGTGGTTCATCACATTTTTTGTTAAATTCAAAGTTATGCACGCTTTCACTAAATTTAAGAGCCACCCAAATCTTTTGCCTTAATATTTAGGACTCGCCTAAAGTGAAAATATATTTCACCAATGACTAGGAACTACCTAACGACAATAGGCAATGCCTAATTTATGACACGTGTTATGCAGTGTCTTGCACTATTTGACAGGCCACAAATGTGTTAAGTAATAAAAGACAAAATTGTTATTTTGAATTAATTGATTAAATAATTTGCTTTTCCTAGTTAAGCCATTCCTCGTTCTAACAATAAGTTAGTGAAAACGGATGTTAGTGGTGTTGCGAATAGATGTTATCGTGAAATTTAAATAATAGAGAAAATTTTAAAAATTGTCAGTAAGATCAGGAATTCGCTATCGACGCACGGTTTCGCTTAATTTATTTTACAAAGTTCTCAAATTTATATAAAGAATGATTTAAAAAGTTATATCATTCTTTGACCAAAGTAAAGATACTGAAGAGGATAACAAGGAACTACGTATTAATTTTATAGTTGATAAGCTTTTCACTATCTGTAACACTATATGTTTAATTCTCACAAAATCACTATCTTATTGATAATGGAAAACTAATATTCTGTTTTTCCATTATCAACAATATAGTGATTTTGTAAACAATAGTTGCTTATACCAAAATTCACGGTGAACTTCTTTTGTTATAATTCCATATACTATTTTTTTTATTAAAATATAGGCTCTAGATATTCTTAATGAAAATACTTGACAAACCCACCTTGTCCCTGGCATTCTCAAATGGGACTCGGACGCATGAAAAATTCGTCAGTCGTGTTAAGTCCTGGATAGCTCAGCGGTTAGAGTAGTCGTTTGGATTACAAAATGTCACGAGTTCGAGTCCCATCACAGAGTGCCAGGGACAAAGTGGATATTTCATTAAGAATATTTTTCAATTTGGAATTGTGAATGAATAATTGCTCCAATATCATAATATGTTTTAGATGTTCATGACTTTTTTTAACAAAACGAAATCATTTTCACACAGCAAATCTCTAAAAATAATAAGAAAATAAACAGAAACAGAAAAACAAATACTTGGCTAAAACTGTTGAAATGTAAAAAGTCGTATCAGAAAACACTTAGACCAGGAAAGGTGCTAATGGGAAAGCTTATTATGAAGTTAGGGACTTGTGTGTCTGGAAATGACTTGTCACTACGCTTTTACTTTCGGATTCATTAGGCTAATTGTTTTCGTGAGTGTACTTCGTCACACAATATTTCGTCCATGCGGAAAACTCGAGGGGCCTTGCGTAATTACTGAGATAATCATATTTCAGTATCTTATATTTCGAGAAACTTATTCTGTTTCTCTAGTATATAAGTAATTTAACCCTAAATCTACCGACGATTTACAATATTTATACTATAGTCGCATATAAACATATATACATACACATATACACACACGCGCGCAAACGGGCACTCATGCATGATCGTTATACCGTCCCTGCATGAATTTGTTTGCATCCTTGTATACACAGTTTCATTCATGTCCGGAGGGAGTGCTAACAGCTGTAAGACAGTTCTATTATTAAAACTAGCACAGTTGTTGACGTGACCTCATCATAACAGTGTTTAATTGTGATACTTATACAACCCTGTAATTTATAATAAGATATTATGTAAAAAAGATACAAAATAAATAATTAAAAAACAATCATTCACATTCATCATCAGCCTATAAATGTCTCCATTGGTGAGGCACTTTCAGGATAGGGAGCTTGGAGAGTCCTGCTTTTGTGTAGGTTATTCATTGAATGATAACCGCCTGACTTCAATAGCAACTTTTCGAAAATTGAGTGGGTTCCATATGTAAAAAAAAAGTTCATGGTTTTTACAAAATATTACAACACAGTTAAGTCTTAGGAAAGATTTTTTTTTCGGAGTTCTACATATTTTTTCATTCGAATACATACCTACAACTACTGATACTATAAGGAGAAAAGATATACTTTTTCCATTGAATACATTCATATTCATCCTATTAATTAACAAGCAATAACTTAATTTTATAGAAAAAAAATATCCACTCATATCAGCCACCTGATACTGATTTTGATGCCCGTTTTCACTAACCTAGAACAAGACGTATCTTAACGAGAAATCACTTATTATTAAGAATAATAACGTTAAGTAATGCCTTACTAAGCACTTGCTTTAGGCAATGTTTGTGTATGATTTTGCTTCAGTTAATCTTCGTTTACACAATTGTGCCAATGTCGCGTTAGTGGCCTTTACACGTAAAAAGACAATAACAAAAATATATATTTTAAGATAATAAAACAAGAAGACTAGAAACAAGAAATATATGTGGTCTTGTCTAAACATGAGCAACCAACATTTTTCGGACTTTATAAAAAGTCCGAGAAATTCAAAAACTCTCGTTGTATATGTTTTAATTCTAATATATAAACTCCTTGATTCCAACTTACTAAACTGGTGTATCCCTTATGACCAAAGAGTAGATGTATATTATATGTTCTAACTTTATGCGTTGCTTAACGTTGGTAGGTGGTTCCTTGTCGTTGGCGAAACATATTTTCACCTTTGACAATGCCCAAATATTTAAGTTTAAGATGTGGGCGCCTAAGTTTAATGAAAACGGGCATTAATGCTTGAAAAAACTGTTATTCTGCGCATTCGTAAATAATTATAAACAAAATGTTCAAATAACATGATTGGTACGTCACTGTTTTATTTCGTAAAAAATGGCAACCCGTGAACTCTCATTTAACAGCAGCTAATTAAAAGTCGAAATAAAGATTATTTTTATTCCGCTAAGTCTCACCAAGAATGAACCGAAATTCACGAAAATTTGCAGGAAAAAGTCTAATATAATATTATATAATATAATATTTCACATGCCTCCAACATATTATGTTATAAGTACGTATAAGTAATATTACGAAGCGCACAGGGAGAAGAGACGAAATAATGCAAGAAATAAGGGTGCGCGCATCGAATACTAATATAGCGCTTATTCAACTGACAAAAGCGTGGAGTGTTGGAAAAATTGGATTTACTTAAAAACCCAACAATTACTACGGAGTACGACCTATACAATAAGCTTATTTAAAATCTTCTGTATAAGTTAGGATAGGGGATTTCTAAGGTAAAATAAAATAAAAATGCTAAAGTAAAAAAAAAAGAAGGTGAGTATTTTTTTGCTTCAATTAAATAAAAAATGGCTTAGATAATAATATACATTAAAGTGGAGAACTGTGGGCTGGCTACGTCACAACTGTTTAGAAAATGTACAAGGCGTCATGAGAGATATATCGCTGTAATTTAACGATTATGCAAAAAAACGCGTTTTGATACTTTGGATTTACACGTATACTTACTCTACTTGACGGAAAATTAACCAAAAATAAGACGTCATTCGTAATATTTTTATTTTTAACAATTTTAAGGTAGTCTAGCGTAGTACATTTGTTCACTAGTTCGCCTTAGGCACTTGTTTTAATTACAACCACATTCACTTTACCAGTTTTTTTTTTATTTTATCTCCTTCCAACTTTTAATGAACACTTATTACATGATTGCCTTTAAGAGAACTCGTTGAATGCCTTCTCAATTACAATAAGTTCAAATTACAAAATACATTATTTAATATACAGCAAAAATTTGTAATCAATGCGATATTTTTATATGTATAATTAAGGTCTATAACGTCTATGAATGAAAACAACGCGATATTAACGAAATTTATTATCAACAAAAAATTCCAACTCTGAGGAATCACAAAGAGCTAGTATTAATTTAACGACTGTAATTTCATTTAACTGTTGAATTTGTTGATGGTACATACTACAATGAAACAAAGCTATAGCGTTCGGAACTATTGTTTGAGATGCGAACTTTGAGACAATGCACGAAGGATAAGAAATTTCTAAGTTTTTGTACTCTTCAAACTCGTTAAACTTACGGTGATTTAAAAATAACACCTATTTGCAATACCGTAAAGTAAAGAATAAAAAGCTTTTCCAATATTTAATTTAATGAAAAGATAATTAACAAAGAGGTCTAAAAAATATAAATAGAAAAATACAATATATGGGAGCCATATCTGGATGCCAGGGACAAAATGGATATTTTTAAGCATTTTTCTGTAAGAAAAAAAATGATATAGATAATTTCTGTTCACTACATTTATTGACTTACTCCTCAAAATACATTATAATCAATTTAAATTAGTTGATAGTGTATCAGACAGAATGCCACCTATGAAAAGAGTCTGTAAAAAATAAGTACTTACTAAAAATATTTTAATTAAAAATGCTTTAAAAATTCATCAGCCCTAGGTATTCCGAGGTGGGACTTGAACTCACGACTTTTCGCAATCCGGGCGACTGCTCTAACTTAACTAAATTGATCAAAAGTAAAAATATAACAATAAGTTCAAAAACTAACACCCGACTACAGCTTAATTACGCTCTTTAAAGTCTCAAACAATACATTTATCTTATACGAGCTATATTATCATACCGATGATCAAAGGACATCGTGTTAGTATGCCACTGATCATGATAAAAAAAAACTGGTGGTACATACAACTAGCTATCACTCCTCAACCTCAAACAACCTCAAAATAAATTCCTTGTTTCAAACTTTTTCCTTTAGCTAGCGCTTTCTTATATCCTACACAGAATGATTGAATAATATATATTCTTAATGACAAAGGGACAACATGGATTTTATAAAGAATTTTTCATTAAGAATACTTTTCAGTGTAGCATTTTAAAAGGTCTGGATCTTTTAAAATGCTGTTAATTATGCTTGTAATTATGTTAATTATGTTGACGTCTGGACGTCAGCGTGTCTACAGGGGTCAAAATTGCAGGAAACTCTAGGTTACCAGGGAACGTCCATAATGGTATGGAGAGGTATCTCTTATGAGGCTCGTACCGATTTTGTTGTGTTCGATAGAAGAAGTGTAAATGCTCAAAGATACGTGGAAGAAGTTATTCAAGATCTTTGGCTCCGCTCATGGGTGCCAACTTCAGTTTGTCATGCATTAAGCATGAAAACTCACGGTGCCATATCGCAAGATCCGTCAGTGAGTACCTTGATGAGGTCGGGATTCAAGTTTTACCATTGCCCGCACGCAGTTCTGATCTTAACCCAATAGAGCACATTTGGGACAACCTCAAAAGACGTGTCGGAGTAAAACACAACAGAGAGCTACAAACGGCTGCAGTAGAGGAGTCGTACAATATCCCCCAATCGGATATTCAAGACTTCATGGATGGATTTACAAACCGGCTCCATGAAGTTATCAGACCTACTATTTATTTTTATTTTTTCTTTTAATTGCTCCATTATTTTCAAAACCAAAATTTCATATTTTTCATCCAAGATTTTCAAAAAATCAATATTTGGTAAGTTACTGTGGCAACTTAGTTCTAATCGTGGAGGTGGGTGGCCCAATGAAAAAACTGTATTATTAACTGTATTATTACATTAAATCACTTACAACCAAATACTATGATGATGAAGCTGGTCTCGATCAGAAAAAAAAGACTATTCACCAGCATAACACGAACACGCGAATTCGAATATGAAAAAGTAATAATTTAAAATATTAACGACCAGCACTTAGACCATAAACCGTCCGAAGAGTAAACCCTACCTATAGTAATGTGCTCGGACGTTACACTACCTACTTTATTCCAATATTTTTGTTGTTTCTTTTTCTTTAAGTATAGTTTTTAACATTCCTTTCATAAAATATGGTATAATTTTGGCGATTTCTGCGAATTGAAAGAAATAGAAGGTGAGCGGTTAATCGTACCTGTGAATGTACATCGATTTAAAAATTCTTTTGCCTACGGGGAGCAACATCACACGTGGTTGAAATAAGCCTTTAATTTACGCGAAGTAGCGGAAAAGCGATAGTATACATAATGTAATTTTGAATTAATAACTTTATGACCTTAATCAATTCACTGTCTGTCTTCTGGTTTTTGTAATTATGTTTAACATTGTTCATGCTCTACATAATATAAATATAAAGTAAAATAATATAAAGTAGATAGGACATAAATATATAAATTGATAATACATTTAGTTCCAATTTGGGATAATATGATGTTGTTATCCATTTATGGATCGTGCTATGGTCATGCTCCAGACTACGATTAATTTAAACATATCGTATATGGAAAATAGCCTAAGTTACCCCCTTATTACATACGTTATCTGCCGGTGAAAGTTTCTTCAAAATTGGGCCAGCCATTTGAGAGATTAGCTGGAACAAACAGACAGTCAGACAGAGAGAAAATGAAAAATATATAATTTTTGTATATCTACGGTGTACACATACTTATGAATTTAGTGAAAAGCGGTTATTTTATTAATACAAACAGACACTCCAATTTTATTTATTTGTATATATTCTTGGCTAGTTTATATATTTATTTATTTATACACCATAGAATAAGGAAAACTTATGTTTTGTCATCTGTATTACAAAACATTAGTCGTTTGTTAATCTATGATGTATAAATAAATTAAATAAATGAGAGTATACGTTCCAGTTCATAACAAAATGTAAAACACACCGTCAATAATTTAATATTAAGATTGTTATATAACGTTAACTTTTCAATTATTGCCCGTGTATTAAAGATGTTACTTTCTACTGAATAATTGAGTATTGTATTCAAACCGTTTCGAAACTTAATATTTCACTCCAATTTAAAGTTGTAAATTAGAATGAAACTTCGAATCTTGTTAATTCTGACTTTAACCAATTTCGGAGGACAGTACCTATCTTTGCTAAAGAGTTGTGAAGATATAAAATTTGAAGTAGCCTAATTGTTTTCGTTTTGATTACTTTTTAAAGATAATTAGCATCGGTTATCAATGATTAATAAATTAATTATTTAAAGAACACCTAATAATTTTGGACATATAAAATATGTTATTTACTTTAATTGAAATGGTTAAATTCGAATGAGTACATAACTGCAGACTGCTAATGTAACCTACCCATTTAATTTCCAGAAAAGTTTATTTTTGTATTTATTTATCCAAGTTACAATTATAATATCAGATAATACTGAGGAGGTAGATGATGCCAAAGTATAATAAAGAGTAAGTTCTCTACATATATACGCACCGAAAACGGTTGGTTTGAGCACGCCCGTGCGTATGCGCCGTTGCACGCACATACTGGTGGTGGTCAAGGTACTAGTAGCAACTTGCCAGTCGTGGCCACTACGCAGCCGTATCCGCGCATACTCCGCGTCCGCCGCTGTGTTGCCGCTGGTACCGTTTACCTTCCATTTATGTTTGTTTGTCTCGTTAAAACTCGAGAACGGCTGGATCGATTTAACTGATTTTGGTTTTGAAATGTATATCGTAGTCCAGGGAAGGTTTAACATTAAGATGTGATACAAAGTACACTGGGACACCTAGTTAGATATAAAAATACATTTGTTCTCTTTTATATTGTATGTAAATTAATAAGAGTGTAAATTGTCATTTTTCTGTTATTAATAGGTAAAGAACTAATATGTGTAATTTTTGAGTTCAAAACCTACTTCATAACTATCTTCACTACATAGTAAAAAATAAAGTCGCTCCGCAACGGATTTTGGTGCGGATTTTTTTCATAGATAGGGTGATTCAAAAGGTAGGGTTTTATGTATAATACAAGACCACGTGGGCGAAGCCACTGGCGGAAAGCTAGTGAAATAATAAAAACTAGGTATTACAGATTTTCAGTTTTAAAATGTTACAAAATAAACGTTTTTCATCTAACTAATTGGACAAAAGATAGTTCTATAAAAAGATATCAAATTCAAATCAGTTTTATTTTTCATTATCTAGTAACGCTGTTTGTGTGTTACGTTTACACGCCCAAACCACTGAACGATTTTCGGGAAATTTTGTACAGAGATGAGACTTTGGAAAAGCAGATTTTATCGTGAAATAGGGATTGAGGAGATTGTAATTGAGGACAATAGTTTATATTGTAAGTAACTATACAAAAATAATTTAAAAAGTATGATTTCTAAAGATACCGTTGAAAGTGTTTCAAAAGATAATAGATAGCATAGACATAGCCTTCTATGTCAAACTTTCCTACGAAAGTTACATTACAATCTTATTAAATCTTTATTTTAACCAGTGTAATAAATACGCATTTAAAAAGTAACAACAGTAATAATCCTTTACAACATGAAATAAAGGTAATAAACCGCATTATATTTTCTCGTGAGCTCCAATCATAAACTAGAGGCGCCTTAAATAATTCCTCTGAACATAATAACTATTCCTTCCAGGTTAATGACATCACAAAAGAATGAAATTAGCAACACAAAGAGAACGGGGCCACTATGAGAATAAATTTCACACACACACGACTTTTGTGCACAACTATACCTACTAACCGGGCACGGTAAAAATTTATTGCTCGCCTGCGTAATTCTAAGAGAATGTTCGCTTTTTAATTTTAAAGTATTATATGGCGGTTTCTCGTTTTGAATTTATTTAATGTTTTATTCGGCCATTTCGTCTGAATAGGTGATATATTGCCGTTGAGTTTTCATTTCTTCTTATATCCATTATGGTGTTTTGTGTTTATTGGATTAAAGAATTAAATATTGGACTTAAAAGATAGTAGACAATACATTTGGTAGATATATTACTTTGCATGAGCTTTTTTTACAGTGCAAATAAATAATCAAACCTGAAACTGTGACTTGCGATTATTTCAAGTCTATTTTATAAAATTCTTACTATAATTAATATAGTTTGTGATTTATAGCTTAAAATTCACCAGCGATTGTAAAATTTATCTTAACATGATTTTTTTTTTTAATTTTAAGTATTTTTTTATTTTATTGAATATTTTGTGTTTTAATGAATACCTTTCATTATTATTATTAGCCTAATAATGTGGGATATAGACCTACCCTACGGATGGAATAATAAGGAATATAAAACATCAGATATAGGGAGAACGAGTGAGATGATAAATTTTTGGTCACCAATCTTAGAACAGGCCGCTGTGAAAGTTAAACCTCAACATTAAACGAACGGATCTACCACAGCACCGTAGAACTCTTCTTTCAATACATCTAGAATACATATCTATATTAAATTAAACCTTAATTTCCCAGAAAACATCAATCTGTTTATGTTGTAGCAATTTTTTTTTCTATAGATTGAAGCTCCTTCACAGGCAATTCATTACTGCACTATTTTCTTTATAAAAAAAAAATTGCGGCTTTGTTGTAACATTCGACATTATTCTATTGTGTGCTATTGACAAAGCGATCAGTTGCACACTGTAATATACTTTGGACAAACATAAAAGAATGTCAAGTTATAATCGAAAAATATTTGTACCACGTCACTCATACATTTCGGTCTTCATCGGCAGAATTCTGAGGGGTTTCGTTATTTTGTAAGCTCTTAAAGTGTAAGTGCTTTTGCAAGACTTAGTTGCGTTAGTGCTCTTAAAGGATTTTACTTGTTCAACAATAAACACTTATAGAGTTTTCATCGGCTTCCATGAAAGCTATTGTTGTGTTCATTCTCTTGAGATAGACTTTTTGTGCCTTTCTGTAAACAAAAACGAATCGCCATTGACTTTTACAGAATCTACTAAAAATCACTATGACAGGTTTATTATCTTTATCGGTGTTTTACACAAAATTCGTAATTCAATTTCTGTACGAGTTCTCTTTTGACAGACGTGTGTACATCGCCACGACGTGATGCGTCTAACAAGCAATCTAGGGATAATAATGTAGGCGACAGATGACAACGAACGCAGACAATTGTAGACGTAAAAATTCAACTGTCTCAGACAAGTGACGATCGTTGAATTTGAAAACCGAGATTGAAAAAATACTTGGCGGTGAAATGGTTTTGAAATTCGAATGCTTGAAAGAGCATCACTAATTAATAAAATTATTCATTAAAGAGCACTTAATTTAATCCACCAGTAATAGAAAAAAATGTTCTATTCTTCATGTTAATAAGAAATCACTTAGATAATAGGCGTTTAAATTGGCTTACTATAGTCATTTTAGCATGACTTCGGTGACGTTTAGGATTTGAAACTTTTAGTGATGTGGTAATAAAATTCGATAGTAAATAGTTCATTTCTAATAGAGATAAACGATTTTAGGGTCAATGTCAAAAACAGAATTTAATAAAAATATTTATTCGTCAAGAAAATGAACCAGAGTCAGCAAGTGTACTTGATTCTTTACCTAAATTAATAATAACTTGAAAGTCTATAATACTATTTTAATAAATCTGTTTATTTAACAGAAATTTAATTAAAATATGAAAAATTTTATAATAAACCTATCCCTGTCATGTAGAATAAGGCTTTTTATTTTTCCATTTTTTCTATAACAAATTCGACTGCACACCTTATAAATGTATTATTCAGACTCGAATTAAAGTTGTTTGATAGATAAAAAAACGTCCGTTTGTGTTTTTAAGTATTGCTAATTATTAGGAAACTATAAATATAATAAGGTTTTGCTAATTTATTGATTACAATATAAGCATTATTTCAAATTTAATTAAAGGTAAATTTAATTGTAATGGCAACAATAATTAAAAATGGTCAATCGATTCAAACAAATCACTTTAATGGATTAGATTTCAGTAATTATAGTTATTAAAAAATATTTGTATTTTACTATGCAAATTTAGCTCGTAGCTCGGCGGCGTAGTGGATAAGCGCCGCGGCCCGCGATCGTGATCGTTAAGCAGCTTTCACAAGGGTCGGTCACGGGATGGGTGACCAAAAAATTACTATCTCGAGCTACTCCATGCTTCCGAAGGCACGTTAAGCCGTTGGTCCCGGCTGCATTTGCAGTCGTTAATACCCTCCAATCCGCATTGGGCCAGCGTGGAGGCTCATGGCCCATCCTCCTTAACCATCCATAAGGAAGGCCTGAGCCCCTGCAGTGGGGACGTCAAAGAGCTGGTGATGATGCAAATTTAAATTAATATCTAATAGATACTCAATCAATCTATCATTTGTAAGAGCAGTTTTTTATTTTTATAAAATACAAATTGCCTTAAATGAATTAATTATTATCTCCGTGCCCGTTCTATATGAAACAGACACACAACAATGTAAAAAAAAATTTACACAGTGGCATATCAACTCAATTTATCGCCGTAATTTATTATTGATTTCCCTAAGCACAAAATAAATTTAAATATATATTTTCAATAATGTACAAGATGTACGAAAAAAAATTCATGATACCTATTCATGGATTTTATGGTTTTTAGAGATATCTTAATATAAACGAAATGGCGTGCATTGTCTAGATTGTTATGTATTGACCAATTTTTGCATTTACAATGTTAAGGTAAATATTATTTGTAAAAATGCTTAAAAAATCCACATGTGCAAATCTAAAAATCTGAATTGGGACCATCTTATGGTACCTGGGGCTGGTATATTTTGAAGAATTTCGTTAAGAATAAATTGCTTTAATTTGAAATTTATGTGAACCACTAGACCACCATAGGTGACAAAGCAATAACATACAATAAATTCAGTCTTAATAACTATTATGAAGAGTTATGTCATTACCTATTTCATTGTAAAGCATTTTAGTAGAGTTGAAGTAGAGTCGTTTGCAGTCATCGCCCGTGCGACTGACGTCTACTTACAATAACTCCTTCACGACCTTGACTTGCTGAAATTTTAAATGTTAGTTTATCAATAAACTACTGAACCATTTGATTTATTGATTCAATTTTTCTCTTCTATAACTGAACAGCATTCTTATGCTGTTTATAGGACATTCGAGATGACGGAAAGATCTATAATGTGTGCTTTAACGCCCGCATTTGGTGGTTAATTTTTACTAATGGTACGGCCCGCATGCGGGGTTCATGCAACATTATTCTTGTATACGAGGAACACTGGCACACCTGACTGTGTTATTGACTATTGACCCTTATTATTATATACGGTATGGCGAATACATATTAACCAGTGAAAATCAGTAAACAACCTTAGAGCTGGTCTAGCAATTATCAGTTGCAGAACGGCAGAACTCACAAATATATGAAACGAAATTCAATTTTCATCGATTGAGAAGTAAGGAAGCAAAAATAATAATTAGGAAAAGTGCTAATTCGATTTTGATACAATTGATATGGGACCACCTCGGGCCAATAAACTGTTTAATAAAAAAAGAATTCAAAATTTTGTCAACAAACCGTGGAAAAATCGGTAAGCATACATAAAAAATATACGAATAGCAAATGATAATAATTAACCCTTGCACACTCGATGTATACCGTCGCGTACGCATGCTTCCGTCAGACGACTGACGGTTCTTCCGTCAGAACTGCACCGACCCTTTTTACGTTAACGTAAATGTCATAGTAATTTTGAAACGAAATTACATTAAGTATTCTGTCGGATTGGAGCTCTTCAAATACCACACGAATTCTCGTTTAGCCGAACGCGATCGAATCAAATAAAAAATTCACACTCAATGTCCGAGCTATTGACATCCGTCAATAGTTCCATATTACTGCGTATGTATGCAGTCTGTCCACATTGATTCTATTTCCCTCGACTTCTGAATCATTTTCGTAATATGCCACCTGCCATGCTTATAGTAAAATGTAGATACTATTGTAACATATACGTATATCATCATCATCATCAGCCCCTTTACGTCCCCACTGCAGGGGCTTAGGCCTTCCTTATAGATGGTTAAGGAGGATAGGCCATGACCCTCCACGCTGGCCCAATGCGGATTGGAGGGTATTAACGACTGCAAATGCAGCCGGGACTAAGCTTAACGTGCCTTCCGAAGCACGGAGTAGCTCGAGATAATAATTTTTTGGTCACCCATCCCGTGACCGACCCTTGCGAAAGTTGCTTAACGACAACGATCGCGGGCCGCGGCGCTTATCCACTACGCCACCGAGCTACTCCATAGTATATATACGTATATATTCGATATTATTATCTGGGGTTCTAAAACTCGGAAATTTTAGTAAGAGTTTCGATAGCGTGGTTACCTTAATGTCAATAGGAATAAGGCCTGGTATGGTAAATTCGAGTTTCTTTATGTCGAAACGTCGGGAAATATAGGTAGGTGAAAAACTGTCGAAATCTATCGCGTTAATACCCGTCTTATACAATCTTTTAAGTTTGTTCTTTCTGATGACAATAATAATAATAAAAGAATTATATTCTCAACTCATATAAACACTTCGCTAGATTTTTAAGCATTTTAATTAAATATATCAGTATTGTATTATAAAAACGTCAATAGGTGCTAATTTATATGTAACAAAAAAGTTTTTGTTTTGTCTTTAATCTATGGGGCGGTAAAAGCCTTGACGCCTTGAACTTCAATACGTTATTGATTAACGGTCGTGGCGTAACATGCTCTCATTAAAGTCTCTGCGGTGGTGTCGTGTGGTCGGGTCATTACGTTCCCTAAACTATAGTTGAGCGAAGCGATGTTTGACCCATGCATCATGCTCGTGAAAGGATGGTGCTAGTGACCGACGAACGAACTATAGAGTTTTTACTTACACGAGTGCTCTCTACGAGTCTTCTGTCAAACTGTCTTTGGCCACTTTATAACTGACCTTATCACTATTAATAAAATATCAAGAGAAACGAAATGTGAATATGTTAATGAATTAACAATTCTACCAACGAAAAATAACAAAAACTTTTCATTTATTTTTATACATTTCTATTTGAATTCAGATCTCTACAAATTCATTCCCCGTCCTTTCACTGTACTGTTATACGTTTAAAATAGTAAAAAATATGTATATTCAATACGATCATTAGTACTGTGAAATAGGGGTTCTGAAGTAGCTCTGGGTTGTAGAATGAAAGATGATTTTCTTCACTGTCTACAATTAACAGTGACTGTAGGTATGATAATCTTAGTTACTATTTCAGTGCTGGAGCAATACAAATAACGCAAATTCGAAGGTGAAAAACTATAAATATGGATGTTGATTAATTTTTGTTTGTCCGTCCGTCGGACAAACTATTAAAGAATATTAGACAAGTATTTTGTAACTTTTTGCGTAATCAATAAATTTCGGCGATAATTAAGTTGAAATGTCGTATGACACACCTTTGTACTTTTTTTATATAGTTGTGACGTATCCAGCCCCAATTCACCAATTTTTATGACTACTATCTAAGCCATTTCTTCTTAAATTGAAGCAAAAAAAAAATACCCATCTAATATTTTTCGATTATCTGATACAGACGAAATAATATTTGTTTATTTTACATTATCCCTATTCAAATTTTAGCGGCACTGACCATAAATAGTAAATCTATAGTAATGAACAAGAACGTTACAGTACCTGGTATACTAACCTACCGTTACCGATCCTACTGTCGGCGGCTGTATGTTTCCCCTCCCATTATATCCGGTGAGGCCGACACCTCAACATTCACTCCTATATTTCACAAACAAGTCATCCATCTTATCTTGGGCTACCCCCTTTCCCATTAGTCCATCACTATTCGTATCCATCACATTTCTAGTCACCTATTGTTTGTTATACCACATCATAAATATATGACAATTATGCCCTGATTTATGCTTTTAACTTTAAAAAGAATGCTTATAAAATAAACGTACCTTATAACTAGTCGTAGTTAAGAATATGTCCAGAGAGTATATATACTCAACTCTCTGAAAATTCGGAAAATTTCGAATCGTTCGTATAATTTTGTTAACATCATATCTGCGAAGATTATCTGTGCGTCAGAGGAATACCTCCGCCACATCGTGTATTATAGAAAAAGGGGATCTTTGGAATCATATTGTCGTTTTGATTATGGAATAAATTTAGTTTCAAGAGAAAAAGAGAAGGCTTTCTGAAATGTAATAGGTCTTTATCTATCAACCTATTTAGATATAGTAGTTATGAATTAATAGATATTTTTTTCTGGATGAACAAAAAATGTATAAATTAAGCTCATTCTTGTTTCGGAAGGCACATTATGCAGTTTCTTTGCAGCAGCAAGTTCTTCTGCTTTATACCATCCATAGACTACATTGGAGGCTGATGATGAGACAATTATTTTATTAAAAAAGTTATTTTGCATTATGTTATGTAATATCTAACCTGTGCTTAAACACTAAATACTAAATGATAAAACAAGATTCAGATTATTAAATCTCAAATTTTTTACTATTAAACATGGATTCAAAACGTCGTGAGTTACTGTAGATATATAATACACGAGAAACCCGTTAAAAAGTTTATTTTATAAGAATGTAAGAAACAAAATTAGAGTTTCTTTTATATGTTTAAAATGTTGAGAATACGTCACCATCGAGCAGAAATTCAGTCTTTTAATCTATGCTATTTGGTAGGAAAGATTAGTTTTATGGAAAATATTGAAATACATTTTTTAAAGTACATATATCGCTTTAAAAAATATCTTCTCGTTGTGAACTTCAAAGAGTTGTGTAAATATTATGTTGCATTAATCATAAAAATAGTTACATAGCTATGAATGGGAGCACATTAAAACAAAGGACAGCTAGTGCTCGATTTCAGCGTCAGATAAATTGGCTACAAAGAAACACGAACCAAAGTTTATTAGCGTTATAACTCTTGGTATCACACTAAACGATAAGATAGAGCATTCATCGTCTGTAATTTACGAGGCAATAGCATATAATAGGCATCCAATGACAGTTCCGTTCTTAATAACCATCCTCTTTACAAATAGTGTTTGAAATATATCGATAATAATATTTTTATAAACTATCGATTTTGTTATGATGATTTCGTATTATTCATAATTTATTATATTATGGAGGACTAATTATTTACAATTTTATTTTATTATATTAAGGGAGCTTACAGAAACAAACAGGTACAAATATAACAGATGTTTTGTGTTACATAAGCTTCCGCTCATGAAAAAAAAAACGCTTAACTTTATTATTTCTAATATTTCCGTTCTGGATGTTTTGGCATTCTTACAAGTGCAAGAAAACGGAATACGGGAATCACGTCTATAAACTACTACACTAATGTTGTTGATCATGAGAGTTTAAAACGATAAAATTTGTAATACACGGTATTAAGTGTAAAAAGATAATGTAAACATTTAGTTTCCTAAAATAAATATGAAAAAAAAATCAACTAATTTCATTTTAATACATTGTAATAAACTGCCAAATTAATAATGAAAAACTTGAAAATAAAAAGATAAAATTATCATATGGTAAAACAAAAAATATCGACATAAATATTTTCGCTCCTCTAATACTTGGCAATTACCATTAATATACATTCACGTATCTTCCAACAATCTATATTGAATATTATAATAAGAGAGCTTCATATTAAATTGCTATTCATATCTGACGAATACGTAATAAACCATTTTTTATTTATTTTTAATATGACTGTATCTATAATGTATTATAGGATTTTTACATTATATAAAACTAAATTGATATAAATCTTGTAGTTCTCTTTGTAGTTTAATAATGAACCTTTTCATTTTTAAACAACAAAGAGAATTACAAGCAATACATCAATGAATTTGAAGTGAACATAAATTAACCTCAAACAAAACTGTCAATTTCTCCAATCTATAAGGTAATTTCAAATAAAATTCTAAAAAGGTCTTAATTCGATAATAAAAGAAAAACTTACACGAATATGCACATGTACTTGCATTTCATAATAATGATTGGCTAACTGCAAGAATGGTTTTATCAGACATGTTACATTATCTATGGATTGTGGTAATGCTGTATTATTGATACTTGTGGCAGTAAACTGTTTTCTCTTTCATGGCTCAAACAATTGTATATCGAATTTTATCATAATCGACTTAACAGATCGATCGTAAAATATAAACAGGTAGAGGTACATTCGCATTTATAATATTAGCGTTATTGATTTTTGATACTTTAAAATTTATTGCTGAAAGTATTTTTAAACAATTAAAAAAGAGTATCGACAACTAATAAATGCCGATATTACTGACAACCGATTTTTCGCATCACTAGATTCGTCGCCTGTCATCCATGAGCGATGTTAACACTCAATCATCTGGCGCATCTCTATCGGCTATCTGGATTGAACGGGACAGTATACAAACTCGAGTGGCAATTCGAGGGGGTTTATTATTGAACCCTGAAGGGACCCCGCTCGAGTGTCGTTCGGACAACTCTATAGTTATTGAAGAACCCTAGAGGAAATTCTTAAACGATAATTTACAATATCAAATCAAATGAAATATATTTTACTAGCTGTTCGCTAATGGTTTTGGCTGCGCGTATTACATAATTGCGCATGAACTTTCCATCCCTTTTTCAATTTTTTAGGATTGTATTTCTGAAAGTACATCCTTAATGATAGTTTTCTCCACACGATGATAAAGCGTCACGATAAATTATTTTATGAGTACCATCTCGGCCCAAGAACCTTCCATCTACTTGCATCCAATTGGGACTGGCTATTCGTGTTATATTGGCAACTCATTTCATAGGGGGAGGATCTTCCTCGAGTATTCTGTCTCGGTCGCTACACTAGCAATCTCCTGGTCCACCTTGCCTGATCCAATCTTGCCGCGTGTCCCAATCACCTCCACTTCTATCGACATGTAGGAGTCACAGCATCTTTAACACGGGTTTTCCCACTAATCCATTGCTTTAGAAAATACAATGGCAAAATGCAAGTCGTTGAGATTCGATTATTACGTAAACAGCAAAATTGACCTGCTGTACATCTGTTGCATGCACCACATCAACGCCTTGACTTGTACTTGTCAAGATGAGAACGGTACTTGTAGCTGTAGTTTAAATTAAAACCCATATAATGTTGTACGAGATTTCATTAAAATTACATCAATATTAATAACTACCTTGCAAAATTCGAGGTGCAATTGTTAGCAGACTGCTAGACAGTTACGCAATTTGCGCAAGAGCTAGTCTAGCTTCTCGGTGTTTCGTAGGGCACGTTGAGCTATTTGTCTTGGCTAATCTTTAGTCGTTAATATCCACCAATCCGCACTAGGCCCATATGGTTCAGTTATGGTCCATTCTTCCTATTTGATTCCATCCTTATGGAAGGCCTGTGCCCTGACGATAGGGATAACAATAGGTTGGTGATGATAGCAAGACTGCAAGTGACTAAATAATTTATAATTTTCCCTAAGATCTCTGGTTAGAATGCTTATAGGTTCGAACCCATCTTTGGCCAAGCCGAGGGTGCGACCACCCAACTCTCTAGCCTTGATTCTATTCGTTGGATACGATATCTCAACGATGTCATGCCGATATTCCATTTCATTTTACTGCTTTGACATGTACTTTAGTAACAAACAAACGAAAGATAAAGGAAGATGATTATGGATGTGGTAGCAGTGTCATCAACTTAGTCATTTATCCACCAAATAACATATCGAAGTAGTAACATGAAACGGAATATCGTCATAACATCACTAAGTAACTTATGGCTAGAATGCAAGGCTTAGAGAGGCTTTGGCAATCACTCCGCTGGTCGATGAGTGTGAAATTTATAAGTATTTTTCTATAACAAAGATAGATACATTTATAATTAACAATACAAATATAGGTATAGTTAATATTTAATTTTATTGAAAATTCATGTATATTTTTTTCCTTCTAATTATGCAATATGCCACTGTTTGACAAACAAGTCAAAACAGACAATCTCTGCATCTTAAATAAAATATAAAGAAAAGCTTTTGGTTCTATTTTAAAGTTATATCAATCTCTTATGTTTACACAAAGAAATAAGTCATATTTCTGTAAACTAAAATATAATAATTTTACATCTGTCAAAGATCACCGAGATAAAATTGAGTACGATAACTAATAAGTTATTTTCACTATTGGAACTGCGATTTGATTTGTTCCAGTTTGTGAAACATAATGGCTACTAATATCAATTAATTACTTTAATTACAAAATTGATATAAAATTGAACAATATCTTACATATAAAGAGTAATACTATTCTATACCTTCGTTCTTGGTCTTCTATCTGTATATTGATTCAATGCAGAACAACGATGTAACAGGCTAATTAGAAAATTGGTCGACCTACACTCAAATAGTTTTCGTGGCAAATCTCAACTTGAAAGTTACAAAGGAGGTTAACTTTAATTGAGAAATTTGATTGAATGTGAATTTCATTAAAATATTAATTGATTCTGTAATAATAATAAATCTTAATGTAAATATTTAAAAATGTTTAATCTTTTAAAACAAATTTAGAAAAAGGTGCAATTATTTTTCTATATTTTTGTATCCTACTAGATATTTTTTTAAAGGCAAACCAGGACCACTTAACCAGCGTTCCGATGCATGTGTAGCTCGGAATAATACATTTTTGGTCAACTTTCATATGAACGGCCATTGCGAAAGATGCTTAAGTCCAAGATAGGGTAAAATGAGGATGTGTCGGGTCCTTCCTTGCGGACCCACGCCCAAAAAGGAGAGCTAGTCATATTACAGGGCTACAACTCATTTAATTTTAAATGAAAATAATAAAGCGATCTAAAATTAGAGCAAAACAAAAGCACTAAAATAAATGTATGGCTAAATTATTTATTCAAATAAAAATAAAACAAGATACTATAAGTATGGAACGGTTTAAAACATACAGTAAAGCATTGTTCTGTTTCAATATGTTTGCATCTGCCTGCAGCATCGTTTGTGTTGATGATAAAAAAACAAAATATGGTTATTAAATAACAGAACATGAGCTGCAAAATAACTGGAAGAATATATTTTTTTTAAAAGAGAGATACAGAAGATACAATCCCAGGAGTTTGGAATGTTATTAAATAACTGAATAACTGCTCCATTGAAATAGTTTTGAAATCTATATACACATAAAAAATATTATAAATTCAAAAGCAGAAGAGAAGGATCAACAGTCAGGAACCATTCCTTTTTAACCAATCAACGGAGCCCCGTATAATTTGAATTCTTTTAATCGGTTTAGGCATTCACGAGAACTTACGAATGTCGAAAATTATGCCATTGATCCTCAAATTTAACGACATTTACTGAGAAAAAATTATAACTTCGAGTGAGTTTGATATCTTATTTGTTGCAAAAATTGTCAATGATCATCTATAGTTATATTATATGGTAGTGTTATAAAATTTAATTTCTTCTTTTACAGATCCAAGGAAAGCCTGTAATTCAGCAAAGGATCCTACCAAGTCCTGTAGTGTCGATCAACGCTCCCCACCAGGGGAGGAGCACTACACCTCCTGGAGACGAGAACAACAACATCATATTCAGTCCTTGGAAAGCTTTTGGGCCTTTCGTTGACACGATACAGGTAGGTTAATTATTGATTATAGATTATTGTGTATTTATCATCACTGGAAATCAGAAGGCCTACTCTGTTTCTCCGAAAACGAAAATTCGTCTATTTTCGGAACTCTAATACGACTCAAAAGGAACACATTCTTCGATAATTAATAATGAAACGGAGGTAGGACACTGACAATGCTTCTGATGCACAGATAATATTGACGCATATGATTCTAAAACAAATGTAAGAACGATTCGAAACTTGTGTAATTTTCGTTCGTAGACAAGCCCCCCAGGACTTTAAAAAATTTCGTTCGACCTAAGTGCAATCGGAACTTTTTCAAAAAGGTCAAGTTCTTTTAAACCTGTTTGAATCGGAACACTAACGATACAGTTTATTTTATTTATTGAGACCAATTTTAATATGACTTCAGACGACGATCACGGGAATTGTTTATACCTAAAATGCTCTGAATTCAGTTTCTAGAGAAAATTCTTGTCGTGCCTTTTCATTGGGTACTGAAAGTTAAAAAAAATTACCATTAAAAAAACAGAAACTTCCTCACAAAGATCATATTTTGAGAGAAAAATAAAGAAAATGTTTTTATAATAAGGCATTCTTTATTTTCCTATCTTTAAATCACGAAGCTATTCAGTATTACACATTTTCATAATGATGATAAATATATTTAGCAACCCCTCAAACCCCTCATCAAAGGAATATATAATTGTACCTTAAAAGTATTAAAAATAGATGTGGTGTTTATTTCAGCAGTTAGATGGAATCTATCCATTCATGTTTTTTTAATATTAAAAAGTAAAATTACTTGTTTATCTAAACAAAAAAAAAATTAATTAATAACAAATTAACATCCCCTCAACTAAATTCAACATTGTGTACGAAGGTGGTTTGAAAAGTTGTCGGCGTGACCGTGATTTGAGGGTAGTATGTAAACTAATTTATTGTCATTCGATAGCTCGATTCTTTAATTAATCGTATGTCAAGTGCCATTGTATTGAGACAAGGGGAGAATATGTAGAAAAGTAAAACATGTTTTATTTCTATTTTCTTTGTTTTCTTGGTCGGGCTTAGAACTTTTCAAACCTCTCTCGTATAACACTTCAATAAAAAAATATGAGTAATCACAGCGCGAGAATGCAGTTTTAGTTTCAGTGGCAAACCTACTAAAACTACGACCGAAACCGAAATTAAGTCGAATCTCGTTTTTTTGCCGAAACTCGACCGAAACCGAACATTCGGTCGGACACTAGTTATTTTAGTTGTTATTTGGGTTAATTATGAATGGTTAAGAAGGATGAGCCATGACCCTCCGCTCTGGCCCAATGAGACTGCAAATGCAGCTTTCCAAAGCACGGAGTAGCTCAATAAAATAATAATAGGTCGACCCTATCGAAAGTTGCTTAATAATAGCGATTGTGGGTCGCGGAGCTTATCCACTACGCCATGGAGCTACTCACTACACTGCGGATTGGTAATAACAGCATGTATACATTACCAAAATCTTAACGAAACATAGAGGAACAAAAAATAAAAATAAAAAATCGGTCACTCAACCTTCTACCGGCCATTGCGAAAGTAGCTTTGCTTTCGCGTTGCAAACCGAACTCGCACGAACAATATTGCCATTAAGGTGATTAATATTACCCTTAAAATAGATTAAATAAGTAAAAAATATTCGCCAAAAGGATAGTTCTTTTGTTTTTACCAATTGTTAATAAATAATTCACGCCTTATTTACATTAAATCTGTTTTTATAAACATATTTAAGTAGACTAAATAAATATACTTCACATTATCTAAATACGTGTCGAATTATGTGTATTAAGTGTTGTATCGTTATTGAAATATTAAACCAAGTTGTTCATGTCCTACTTAATAATAAAATATAATAAATAGAATTACATATACGATTACAATATAAGATAATTAATACATAAATATTCATAGATACATTAATTCCAGTTTTGCATAACAGATGTCGCACTGCCATTTTGAATCGCGATATGATTATTTTATTGAGGATTTATATATACGTTTGTGATTTCTAATATAAGGCTTTTGACTGTTATCATGAAATAAATGGTACACGAAACTTCAGTCTTTCAATGAACCCTCGCTCTAGACTACGACTTGTTCTCACAAGTAAAGGTTTGCCTTTGGTCGGCATTTTCAATTTAATGATCCAATTAATAAAATACCTTGTTATACTACCGTACCGGGTAATTGTGAAATATACATTTTCATATGCATTGTTCAGTCAACGATTCAAGTAGAATTTGTGAAGCTTTTAGTTTGCAAGCTTATTATATTTATTCGGAACAAACGTTTAGTATGAGGTACGCTGCCGATTCGTGTAATATGAATTTCATGTACAATAATTATTTAGATTTGATGTTAGGTAAATGCACGTTAATGTAAGGTTATATTCTTTTATAGATACGGCATATATAAAAATTTGATCATAATCAGCCCTTTTTTACTTCCCCACTCAGGCATTCCTTATGGATGGTTAAGGAGGATGGCCATGACCCTTCACGCTGGCCTAATGCGGATTGGAGGGTATTAACGATTGCAAAAGCAACTGGGATCAACGACTTAACGTGCCTTCCGAAGCACAAAGTAGCTCGAGATAATAATTTTTTGGTCACCCATCCCGTGCGAAAGTTGTCCCGACCGACCCTTGCGAAAGTTGCTTAACAACAATGATCGCGGGCCGCGGCGCTTATCCTCTACGCCACCGAGCTACTTAGTAATATAAAAATTTGCTGAACTGTTATTTGATTGTACTGATCCAATTCATAAAGTAAGTAAGATAGCATGTAGATTACCCAAATACTAGAGTTGGATAATAGGTAAATTTGTAACTAGGTGTACCTGTTCCTAGTATTATACATATATAATAATCGATCCAAATACCTAATACACCTAATATTTTTAATCAGTTGCCTAACTGTAAAAACTTTACTCCGTTGTGTTAAAGTCGAGTTTTATGGATATGTAGGAGAATACTAGGTGAAAATGGCATATACATGCAAATATGATATCTAGTGTTTTGCTTTAGGGCCGAAAATTGAGCGATTTAAAGAAATAGTTAATACGTGGATATGTTCTAATAAATATACTTCACCTCACCTAGTATTAATAGTATCACGTAATCAATGGTAAACTTAGATTAGTAGATTTATATTAGTGGTTAACTAGTCTATCTATTATAGACATAAACAACGTTTTTGTATACTTGCACCTAACCCAATATGATATCTGACACTGTGGTTATAAATAAAATTTTGAAGACAATTATTAGTTAAGTACATACAAGAATTAAATGTGTAATGTTAAAATTAAAATCAATAACAATTGAAATTCTCTAGACAAATCAAAAGTTATGTTAAACAGAAAAGGAAACGGTAAATTAACAAAATACGCAATCAAATTAACCCCTTGAGTGATATTAATCAAATAAATTATTCAAGACTAAAATCTATAATTTGCAAAATGAATCCACTCTGCTTTGTATAAATAAATTCGACCACCAAAAACACTTGTCACTTTATGATTTACATTGAAATTCGAAAGTAATTTATTGCTTTTGTTCCGACAACCCCCAAGATCTGGATTCCAGAATCACCCACTAATTGCTCTCTGACACTGAGTAATGAGTGCTTGCTTACGAGCGATGTCGGTTGCCAATCATTTCGGAATGTATTCATTATTTTTCGTCGGTACATAAGACTATTGCGGGTTAATCTTTTCTTTAAAATATTGAGGGTTACGAATCCCCACAATTAGCCTACAGTAGCATCTTCGAATTTAATAATCAAGTTATAAACTTATAATTGACTAGCTTTCTGCCAGCGGCTTCGCCTGTGGTCATTAAGGAACTATTTAGTGGGATAAAAGTATATGTTAATTCAGGCCTAAAATTTAATTTATTTGGATAAGGTTTTATATCATGACTCGAATATAATTACAATGACAGTTTGAATATTAAATAAAGAGTAAACAATAGTTACATTTTAATCAGCTGTTTTTCGGTGCTAGTGCTTGATTGCGCTTGCTAGTGTTCACCGCATATGACGTAGCTTCCCGTAGGTTTATAAATTTTTTAAATCGGTCCGTTTGTTACGGATTAAGACTCCATACACTTGGACAAAAGTTTAATGTGACAAACTGACAATAAACCTTTTATTTTAAAAAGTGACAAGTTTGAAAAGAAAAAAATACAACAAAGGAGTCTGCATACGTTGCTGTCATATACACAAGTTATTAAGATTATTGTATACAGTCGTCTGATAAAGAGTTTTATTTTATTTTATTTTATTAAAACCTAAAAGTTGTTTAAACCTTCCCTGGACTACGAAAAACATTTCAAAACCAAAATCAGCTAAATCGGCTCAGCCAGAGCAATTTATTTATAATTAAATAGATTTTGTCGTGTAATATTTATTAATAAACTTTGTACATTATCTCTCATTAGTACAACTTATTAAATTCCAAAAAAACTGCTTATTTTAGTTACATACGATAATGGTTCAAAAATGTTTTCATTAGTTTTATGGCTCATTTATAGTAGTCGATGGCGGTGTAACGTGACGTACTGACAATGTAACTTAACTGCCTTTACTTTGCATTTTTAATAGGAGATAGGGGAAGTCTTTTCTTTGTAGTTTCAGATTGTTAATAATAATTCATCATCATCATCATCACCAGCCTTTTTACGTCCCCACTGAAGGGGCTCATCACTTCCTTATGGATGGTTAAGGAGGATGGCCATGACCCTCCACGCTGGCCCAGTGCGGATTGGAGGGTATTAACGACTGCAAATGCAGCCGGCAATATAATATACTTCACCATCCTATGAATGTTCCCACTGCCAGGCATTCTCATTCTCTATGGATGATATCGAATTAAATGGGCCTTGACTCACCACTTCTGCTCAGTGGAGGTTGGTGGATGTTAATCACTACAGATTCAAACGGGACTAAATGCTTACCATACCTTCCGAGGTATGGGGGAGTTCGAGATAGTAAAGTTTCGGTCACCCATCCTATAACCGGCCCTTGTGAAAGTTGTTTAAATTAGCTAATCACTGCGCGATCGAGATCCTCGTGTTACATATTTTATTAAATTTTAATCTATCTAAATTGTTTCCTTGTTCACATCAGTTACATTGCAATATAAAAAGATATACCGATAGCACCAAATGCCATACAAAATAGTAAAAAAATGAATATCTATACTAATATTATAAAGCTGAAGAGTTTGTTTGTTTTAACGCGCTAAACTCAGGAACTAGTGGTTGAATTGAAAAATTATTTATGTGTTGAATAGACCATTTATCGAGGAAGGTTTTAGGCTATATAACATAACGCTGCAACTATTAGGAGCGAAGAAATAATGGAAAACACGGACGAAGTCGCTGGCGGCCACTAGTATAACATAAAATGATTTTCGTAAAAATTATGTAAATTAATTCAGATTACAAATTTATTGTTTTCACACGCATTATTCATAAATGAAACAATTTTAAAGTACAATAGCACTGTTTTGAAGGTAGCTATACCCTTAATTGAGAAAAACAATTAACTCTTATGTGAACACGGAACCTGTAAAATGTTCGAAACTTCAATGAAATAAAAATACAAACGCGATGATACCGTTTAAAATTCGGTTCATTTGTTAGTAAGTCGCCATGTTAATGTGCTAAAATAGAGTTAGTTGAAACCTTCAAATATTTAGGAATCTCAGTAGATAGACATTTTAATTGAAAATCACAGATGGATCAAGTTTGTGTTAGATTGCGATCCATATTGAGTAAATTTTATGAATTGAATTACGTCGTAAATAAAAAAGTTATGCACTGAATATATAAGGCTTTAGCGGACTGCATTATAAGTTACGGTTTAAACGTATATGGCCGTACATTCGCTACTTATTTGAAGGATATTAAAATTTTACAACTAAGATTACTTAAATATTTAGTTAGCAAAAGAATTAAAAAGAAATGTAACAAAAATTACGATAGGTTGTTCCCTTTCTGTAGAATATTACCAGTAGAAGATAAAGTAAAATATATGATATCAATAGAAAATTATTATAGTGACAAATTTAAAGTTAAAGTTAAAAATAGATATAATACAAAAATAATTAGAGAAAATAAGTTTGTTAAACCGTTTATAATTAATTACTATGGTAAAAGATGTTCAAAGTATGTCGTTCCGGAATTATGTAATAAAATAAGCTTGTTAAGAGTTATGTAGACCTATTATTTAAAGAAAATTAAAAGATGTCTTTCTGAATAACTAGTTAACAGTACAGTAAATGTAATGTCATTTTAAGTCCCTAATTGGTATTTTCTATCTTTGCAAATGTTTGTAGTTGTGGGTAGATATATAAATGTACAAGAAAATGAGTGCTAATCTTCGCCAACAAACTGCTATGCAGTTTGGCGAAAATAACAAATGTACCTTCTGTAATGTTTTTAATACATGAATAAATAAATAAAAATAAATAAAAAAATGCATATTAATTTATTTTACCACAGGATGGCGAGCTACTACCGAGCCAAGACTCTGTGGTGCTTCCAACTCCAAGGCAACAGTTTACACCGCTGGAGGATGACGTCACAGATCCGATCCCCACCACGATGACATCGAATAAGGTATCATTTCAACTAATAAGAAAAATAAAAGAAAACAATGACCTACCAAAGTTCATTACATATTTAATAATAAAAATATCTAAAAAAGCATGCCCTTAGGATTGGCAATACATTTTTGCATTTTTCTTTAAGACTAATACTTATTTAATGTCAGTTCATATTATATGTGTATGAAAATTCTATTACATTAGGTGGAGATTTTTTATAGTTTGTTCATATTAACCACCCGAATACACTTTTCATAAACCGCCTTTAAGATGAGTTATAATTTCCACATTTAAAACTAGGTTTATTTTTCTTTTCTCATGGTCTGAAAAATATTAGACTTAATAAAAATCATTAAGGAAAGCAAAATACTCGATATTGTCGTTTGATGATGTAAATATATTAAAGAAGTATTTTTGTATATTAGCAGATACCTTCCAGTTAATTTACTTTAAAAAACAGCTAATTCTATTTCAATAAAACAAATATGGAAACACCTAATGCCCATTAAGCGAATTTTGAAACTCACTCTACAGTTTTGGTCGGATTAAAAAATTATTAAAAAATCTTTAATCGAATTCATTATTGATTCGTTCGCAGCTCGTTCTTTATATTTTCTTTTCTAAGTACTCTCAGCGTTATTCCGTTAATGCGAAGGCTGACTAATAAATATATATTTATTTATTTATAAACTTAATAGAAAGTCGAGAAAATAATAAATTAATCCTAGACTTAAATCTGTTTCGTTTAGAGAAGACATTTCAATTTGGTTGATTTGTTTTCATAAAGATTTTTTTTTTCGTAATATCTTTTTGTTGTTGGTAGGTACTATCGATATTTTATAGTCGATTTGGGGTTTATATTAAATATTATAAAAAAGGTTTAATCTTTCTTTTAATTAAATCTTTCTTTAGATAAATATAGAATTGTTGATATGCGAAATAATAATGGAAGGTGAAAAATAAGGCTACCATTTTTATAGTTAGGAATTTTTCTTATTACAACATATCATAGTAACCGTAAAGAAATGCGCCAGACAAAAAACACTGCATTAATAATACAAGACGACATCAACTACGTTTCATCATCGACCAGTACTGGATTGTGCCATGATCCCGCTTTCTCAATATTTTCCTTTTACAAAACGTTCCGAGCATTGCACGTAACGTTTCAGAACTGAGTATAAATAGCGAACGATGAAAGTGCTAAACGGGCTATTCTCGTATTTCCTTTTCTTATTGGACTTATTCTTTTTCTTAAATCATAATGAATCAAGTAGCTCCGCCGAGAAACAGAGGCGTCCGTTTATTTTACATCGTATAGTTTTTGAAAAAAGACTCATTATAATTTTTTATCCATACCTTCGCTCAACGTGGGTGTTAGTTGCTTTGTTTGTTCTGAACAAACAAAGCATCATAATGTCCTTTAAGATGCTCGTCCACTCTCTCAGCATGCACGCACCGGCCAAACGACACGCAACGTATTGCCCAGATTTGTCGATGTCATACGATGCCACTGCAGTCGCTTATTTCATATATGGTTCTATAAAAATGCGACTGTCAATTTTGACGTCGGAATTATGCTGATTACGTAATAAGAATTTTTAATATAATCCGTTGCGTGTCGTGCGGCCGGTGCGTGCGTGCTGACACGTGTACTTTCATCTTTAGTTTCAATTTTAGTATATGTCAATATATTGAATTCTTCCATGCTATATTTTTTTAAATGTCAGGAATTGCGGTCGTGCCCTTCGCACTATCCTGTTATGCATTGTTGGGTGGAATGAAATGTCAATCTTTTTGGCATCACCCTTTTTTTATTTTGTAGTCTACGTGAAAGCGTTTAATTAAAAATTTAACTAAAAAAAATGTAAAAAAATGGATATTTGAAGTCTATCAAAATTTTTATTTCTAATTAACAATATATTTTGTATTCAAAGGGCTTTAATAATTTTAACTCTCTCGTTTTTATCAAAATAACTTTCCACCAATATAACTAATTTCTACTAATAAGAATTAAAATTCTGATATAGATAAAATGTGTAGGTACTACTCATTAATTTCATACAACGTTATACCTTAAAGAAAAAATATTACATTAGCAAATATTAAAACAAAGCTTAAAACATACTTTTTAAACAACCTAGCATGAAATAGAATTGAGAAATGGAGGCACATCGTGTCTGTGTTAAGTGTAAATTGTTGTAAACCTAATTAATTTGTACATATATATAAACAGCATTGGCACAAACCTTCGTGGTTTATAAATGCTGTAAAAAAACTTAAAAAGTGTAACTATGTTTAAAATTGTAAGGTAAATAAAAAAAAAAAAACCTATTATAATCGATGAACTAAAATCGACCCCAGAGGCATCTTTTGGCAATATAGACTTAATGGACTAGACTGCTCAATTTTTTATATGCATCTAGAAAATAGAAAATAATTAGAATGAAAATGTCAGATTGACAAAATAATTTGGGGCACTCAGGACGTTCACGAGTGTCCCAAATTATTTTGTTATTATAATTTTGTTCAAACCATATCTAAGAATCAGATACATTGTCAGGTTCTACCTCTGTTGTATCATAAATAATCGACAAATAGGTCATATATGCTTTTCGAAAATAGAAAAACTTTCGTTTGAAACAGAGTAGAATTTCAGGTACTATCGGATAGACTAGACGTTCCCGTGTTAAAAGTTACAAACACATTTATTTTTATCTACAACTTTATCTACACGACTGATAGCTTAACTCTCTTTAACATAATATATTTTTTTACCAGGTGGCGTCAATAAGCCAGTTATCCTTCATGGTCCGACCGGACTCATTCGAGAGAGGCCAGCTGCGGCTGACCTGTATCTCGACGGTGCATAGTGTGTACAACGAGCAAGCCGAGCTCGTCATAAACGAAGAGAGGCCACAAATAGCCTCCGTGCTGGGCACCAGAGATGGAGCCAAAGGTAAGTTATGCATAGACCGATGAACTGCTTGAAATCAAAGTTTAGGGTCATTGAAAAACTAATGCCCGTATTTTTGCACAAAACTAATAGAATTAAAAAAGAAATAAATTAAGAAGTACATATTGCTACTCATACACAAAGTACGTATCCTAAACAATATGCGTAAAAAGTGTAATATAATTAGAAAATTAATGTATATTAATTACGATTACAAGAACTAACTTATGAGCAGTAAAACTTAATATAGACTTTAATAGCTTTGTTCCTGGTGAAAATTTGCAGTAGCTGTTAGTTAACGCTGCGATGTAAAACACTGTTGATATTTTTTGGGCATTATAAAAGCAGAAAACGAACGCAAATGATTTAGATTTAAAGCAATAATTTGTTTTTTAACAGTGTATCATTCCAAGTGCTAATTATATTCTATATCGAAAACAAAGCATGTCATATCTTTATTTCGTCTCGCAAGAATACAAAGTTATAAATTAATAATTGTTTTTTAGCGAGAATGTTTTCAGTTTGTGCTTTAACAACCTCTTTATTTTACAAACAGTTTCATAATGAATATTTTCGTGTGAATGTTGTCTATTTCAATATGATGTGTCAAATAATGTCGACTGGAATGGAACTGAAATTGATAGAAATGAATCCCATGAAGTGAAGCTTCACTAGTGGCGGTTACCTCAGCAAATCGTCTGGGAAATAGAACTCGATATTTGATATCGTTAGCAGAACAGTTGAAATTCGTTCCAATAACACTCTCGATTGTCGAAAAATAAATTAGAGTATAACGAAGAGAAATCATAAGTCCCTTTCTCTCTCTATCTGTTTTAAATAACAAATACTCATCCCGTTTAAAAGTTATTAATTTATTATGCAGGTAATTATGTTTCTATAATAAACAATAATTATGTTCTGTAATACGTATGTGCTTAAATTAAAATTGATAGGAAATACGATGTAGCTGTCGAAAAGCTCTCGTCAATTCCAATAAATGGAACCGCGCACTCGACACAGACACATGCACTCAACATAAGCCGAAATAAACATTCAATAGATTCATGTTTCAACATTACTCCTAGTTTAATGAATAGCACATCGTGATCGAGGACTCTTTAATTAAAAAAGGTTATGAAGTTTAAACTTCTTTTTGAGCCGAAATTTGCCAACTATGGATCTTATATAGTGGATAACAAGGTATAAGTCCCAAGGTGCTAATTCAATCCATTTTCGATTATAATTGATTAATGGGCTGAGTAATTTAAAAGGATGGTTTTAGCTATCACAAACTAACGTTATAGTTTTGTTTATAATAAATGAAGAATGGTGTTGAATATTATCGATGATTATGTATATATATATAAATCTCGAACGGATTGTTAGTAACTACATAGTGATAACATGTAATGTAATAAGTTGAATAAAATTACAACAATATTTGCTCGCCTATCCGCAGGTAGAATACTGCACTTATCTGATTATTTGTGAACTTAATGACTTGTATCCAGGTAAATAAAGATCTTATCTTATCTTATCATATGTTACCTTATATATGAAACTGTGAAATCTTTGCGTGTGCTTTACATTCAAATGTTTACCCACGACTAATTTATTTACTTTGACTTGATCAAAGTTTTTACAGTTTATTTTCCGATACGGCAAAATCTAGATAGCGCAAGCAATTTTTATTTCTCTGTGTGAACAGTACATCTGTATGCGTTGTAAGCAAACCAATACCACTCTACAATTCAAATATTTGCTGCGAGCTACTTGCACTGCAATTCCCTCACAACTTTCGAGGTGAAACTAGTATCTGGCTTTGCAGACTAAATAAAAGTTTTTGTTCTACATTTGGATATTTGTGGTGAAATATTAATGATTCGTAAAAGAACACTTGTTGTTGGACAAATAAACGAATCGAGGACTCCATTAGCGCGTTGACTTTAAATAAGATTTCAAATCAAATAAAGATGACAAATATCTCAATTTAGTGACAACCGATGTAAGAATGCATGCAAAACATTTTGTAATCATGGAAATTGACTTGTTCCTGAACAGGTTCTTTTTGAAAGTAAAAAAGGATATACAATTTCACTTAATTTGACGGATGACTGTATGAGAAATTTTAATTTACCGGACATGTAGGTGATACGAAGAGCAGATACCAGCATATTAGACTCCAGTAAAACAATAATCCACTGCTGCTTCACTAATCGAAATATCTTTTTAGAATATAGTCTTAATGAAAAATGCTTAAAAATCCACTTTGTCCCTGGCAGAGATGGGACTCGAACCCATGACCTTTCGTCATCCGGGTAACTGCTCTTAACCACTAATTTACCTCATCATCATCAGCCCTTTTACATACCCCTGCAGGGCCTTCCTTATGGATGGTTAAGGAGGATAGGCCATGACCCTCCACGCTGGCCCAACGCGGATTGGAAGATATTAAAGACTGCAAATGCAGCCAGGACCAACGGCTTAACGTGCCTTCCGAAGCACGGAGTAGCTCGAGGTAATAATTTTTTGGTCGCCCATCCCGTGACCGACCTTGCGAAAGTTGCTTAGCGACAGCGATCGCAGGCCGCGGCGCTTATCCACCACGCCACCGAGCTACTCCACTAATTTACCTAGGAGGACTAAAAAATTTTTCAAGCACTACTATATTTTTCGCTACTACAGGGTCTGAACATTGATGAAAATATCCTCTGTAGTATCGAAAAAGTAGCAAGTATTTGAAAGAATATTTTTCAGTATAGCATTGTGAATGCTAAATTGAATAAATATAATAATCTTTTTATAATACTCCTCTTCATTAATTAAATATACAAAATACTTACTTAATTATTAAGATTTATTTATAGAAATCGTGGTATCCTACGAGTAAAAACATACATCCCACATATAAGAAAGTTAACATCATTAGATAAATTAAATTAAATTATACAAAACCTTGACGTCATCAACTGTTGAGTTTGTTGACTTGGTAGCATCTAACTTCAGCTATGAATAAAACACACATACGCCATAACTCATCACGTGAGCCTAGTGCGTATTGATAGGCGTATTGATTAATATATGCAAACGCAGGCGCGAACAATTTCCTAACGTATTCGTCGTCGTGCGTCATCTTTAGCCTTTCAAAGCCCTGTCGAGATTTTAGGTCATCTATCCAATTACTATGGCATTTGCGGAAATTGCTTCACCTGCGCATTCGCAATCAGAATATATCGACCTCTTTTAACATTACTGTAGAAAATGGGAATATAATGTATAATAAATATCCAGATCAAAACAGGAAGCGTGGCCGTCGTTGCAGATATAATTCAAGTGATATTGTAGTATTTGCGCATGGGAACACAAACGTTGACTAGACGCAACGGTAAACATTACCTTTGCTCACTCGACCGGAATATGCAGTGTCGATAAACAGTTGGATACTACAGAATCTAACGGCAAATATTTGACTGATTGCATGCTGCGACTGGCTCGAGCATTTGCCTGATATGCCAGTAAGCTCAGGGATGCCGAAACGCTTTCTATATTTATTTAACACATTCAGTATTAATTTTGGAATCGTTATATAAGGTATAATCAGTGATTTTAAAAAACATTTAAACCTAACCTATCACTGCAATGAGGAGAGTTGGCGAAAAATCATGAATATAAAAATATTGCTCACGTCAGAGTTGGAATTAAACTGTTTAATAAAATAAGGTCCAGAGCAAATATATTATGATGATGTAACTCTTTTTGCCAGCTCCCAGTGTAATGTGTAATGCTCTCGCTTCTAATTTATACTGTCCAATCCCATTATACCCCCATATCTCAGATCATGGTTTAAATTTCTCTCGTCTACGCATGATGTATCTCTTCGCTCTTCGAACAACTTTTGATTGTTAATTGTTCCCAGTCTCACTAAATTCTTTAGTTTTACAGTACAAGCAATAAAATTGTGCAACTCTCCTGAATCTATCAGACGGGCGAAATCTTTAAACTCCTTCAAAGCTCAATTAAAATCCCATTTTCTGTCAAAAGTTTAGACTGCTTTTATATTTTCTTCTCTCACTTCTCGCTCAATGGTTGTCACTTGTATTTTGAGCATTTTGTTTGACTTTATGTACCTTTTTTACTGATACTTCGCTGTTACAACTGTTGTTCTTTTATTTTATATGATTTGAATTGTTATTTTGTGCTTAATATTTCCAGACATAATATTTTGATATCATTATGAGTTTACTTCAACAACATAAGTAATTTACGTGATGCTTACTAGTTTATCTCGATCAATATCAACATTCAAATACCCTACACATTTATTATATTTTTTAATTTCAATAATTTATTTTTCTTTTTAAAACTTTTATTAAGTAGGTATACCATTTGTGTACAAGTTAAGCGATGAACTCCGTGATCACTTTAAATAAAGCTGAAAGATGAATGACTCGTACAAAATAAGGTATGTATACAGTAGGAATCTTATCAATAATGATTACCTACTCTTACGTTATTAACCATACAGGTAAAAGATATTAAATAATCTCTTGAAGTTATAAGATTACTTTAAAATGTGCTTAGTATTTCATTAAAAGTTGTAACGGTGCATCGTACCAAACCGTTTATTTCATCCTAGGTTCCCGCATCCAAACTTTTTGCCTGTTGTGATCTTTAATAATATTTATTTTTAAATTATTCACTTTTCGTAATCTGAAATTTTGAGTAACGCGATATGCTCTTTCTGAATGTCAGTTCGTGAAAATTCATTCAGTGTTAGTAGTTCTGTTAAATCACTAAAGATATAATAAATCAGGAAAGATAAATGTATTTACAATCTGAGGAACAGGTATGTAACTGTTTTACCTAACTACTTCATTATTATAATTTTAGAAATCCATACTATGTAACTGTTTTTGTATATTCTTTTTGTTTGTTGTTACAGTTTTTTTTTATTTTATTTACATTATAAAATATATCAAATTATCAAACTTAGTCAGCTTTTTATTTACCTAAGCAACGAACATGTCACAGCTTTAATAAAGCAGAAAACTACAAATTTTAATCTCTACTTTACTTGTAGTAACTCTGATATGTAGCGTATATTGGTTTTTCATGTGTAGTCACTATAAAAACATGAGCTGCTCATATTATTGATCACTCCGAGGGGACTCAACAGTTTTACTGATGAACAAACAGGAATTGGCCCTTCAATTTGTCACTATTGGATTTGGATATGTTGTAATTTTTTTTTATTGTATTTTTAACCCTAGGAAACTGTTTAACGGGATAAATATTGGTAAGATTATTTACTTCTCTGTAAACACTTTCTATAATATTATAATGATTTTTATATCGATCGATCGGATATAATTACAATGACAAATTAAATACTAAGCAATGGTTACTATGGTAACATTTTAATTACCTATACAAAGTCTCATTTTGTACCTTTAGTTGCAGTTTTTTGGGATAAAATAAAGTTGATGTCCACTACGTATTATGTAGCTTCTAGTAAGTGGAAGAATTTTTAAAGTTGGTCAAGAAGTTTTGGAAACCATTTTTTGTTGCAAAAAAAATCAATCATAGATAAACAAAATAAAGTGAAATAGAAGTAGCTTTAAATCTAACCCAACATGAATCAGATATGAAATTTAAATATCGAACCGTCGTCTTTTAGAAAATTACTACAAAAATTCAAACATTTTTAATAGACTTCAAAAAAAGAGGTTTGGCGTTTGACCTGTATATACGTATGTGTTTGTGCGCGATTATCTCGCGTTTTGCTGAACCGATTTTAATGCGGTCTTCAACATAGTATTTTTCAGACCTAGGAGAAAGTTTTAGGTAGACTAAAAATGGACACGTATTGTATATATTTTCCGCGATTGTCTCGCGTTTGGCTGAACAAATTTTGAAGCTTTTTCCTGAAAAATAATTTTAGTACTATCATATTATATCACTTAAAAGCATGAATTACAATCTTAAAAAAAAAAACTATTTTTTAAGTTTTTCAGTTGCATTCGAATATTTAAATTTTATCTAAACTTCTCTTCAGCGGTCACCACAATTAGCTAGTCATTCGCCTAGTGTACATTCTCTCGTATCAGCTTTCTTTGAAGTCGTTAATAATCAAAATCAAAGTGAAGGTAAATCATTGATTGCGCATTTCTCAAACAATGTCGGTATCGGAACTATGAACTATTCAAAGTTGTTGTAAACAATTTAATTAGTCCCTAACTCTTGCGCCGCAAATTGCGTCTTAACTTCAAGCAGATTGCAGTGGCATGGAGAAACTTCGTATGATTTTAATAATACTTCAGAAACCGTGTCTAAATTTGTTTACGTAAGTTTAATTAATTTCGTTGTACGAGTCTTTCAATTTATGAAAATAATTTAAATATATTTAAAAAAACACGTCTAAAAATCGAACTAAAAATATAAAGGTCAAGTTGTATTATGATTTGGCCAAGCAAAAATCTCCCGACTACCAGAGAGTTATAATACTTATAACTTTTTTTGGCAGTCGTGTAAAAATAGGATTTTGCGATAATATTACCATTTTTTTTTTCAATTATTCAATAATTGCATGCTATTATCGCATCTTCGCTTAAATCTAAATCTCTTAAATATAGGCTATGTACTCTCATGTACTCAATAGGCTATGTCATCCGCGTATGACGTAGTTTTCTGTAGCTGGCTCTTTTAATTTAGTTTCAAAGCAAACATTCTATCAATACGGGTTATATTATTAGAATATAGATGTTCTTTGATCGTAAAAATTTGAATAGCAATGTATTTATTAACGCTCTCAGGGCCCCTTATTAATGACTAGCTTTCCGCCAACGGCTTCGTCCGCGTGATCTTGAATTATACATAAAAACCTTCCTTTTGAATCACCCTACTTATGAAATAAAACCGCATCAATATCCGTTGCGTAGTTTTAAATATTTAAGCATACATAGGGTATAGGGACAGAGAAAGCGACTTTGATTTATACTTTGAAAAAAGAAATTGACCTGGATAGCTATTCCCTTATTAAAACAGCTTTGAACTCGACATCGAACGTAGCGCTGTGATAGCATGGAGTTTCAATGAAAGGAAAATTTACTGAAATGTAACGCTTTAATATCTGTAGTAGAATGTTCCATAATAGAGAATTTTCAAACTTATATTCCATATAACATTAACAAGGTAAACAAAACCTCGTCTAGAGGATGTTAATAAAATTTAAATAGCGCTGCAACAGTTTATAAAATTAAATTTACTCTTTCATTTTAAATTATTTTGCATGATGCTGACATGCAATATTACAAAATAGAATTATTTTATACCACTTTTCTAATATTATTTAGTTTTTATAGAATAGTAGCATTGAATTTAGTAAAACCATTGTAACTTTTTGCTTACAACAAATAAAACTTCATTTTCATGCAACGTTTTTATTTGAATATGTCACCGTAAATATAAAAACTTTGTCAGTCAATAATCTATCTCCTAATATTATTATAACTCTTGTAAGATTATAAATGTTTACAATCTTGCGGTTCATACGTCATAATAAGCAGGTCAGAAGCTGCACGGCATTGTCTCGTATTTTAATTATGGCTTACTGTCAGTGGGTTAACACGTGTCGCCAGTAAAGTGCAAATCCTTTTTTAAGAGAAACTCTTTTCATTTCATAAAGTCACTTGAGTAAAAACCAACTTTAGATGACATTGCCTAAAATTTTCAAAATCAAGTCAAGCTTTGTGAAAAAAAAATAGATAATGAATATAATTCCGCGGCGCAAGAAATAAGTGAAAAATTGTGTAAAGCAATGAATTAATTAGGCAATATTTACGACAAAAATGTTCAAAAACGAAAACAATAATTAAATATTCATTACGAGGCATTATCGCGTTTCTTTCTTTTTTTCGTCGTGAAATTCTTGAAAAGCCTTTACACTTTTTTTGTGGCCGTAGTAAGGCCCACTATGGTGGTGCTTAACTTGAAATTTGTCTTTATCGATATCGATATAATGCGCACTTTATTACAAACGTACTTATAGTTTGGTACAACCATTTAAAAAGTAATAACTAATACTTTTTTATTATTTTCTAATTCATTAGTGTTAACACTTTTATGAATGACTTATTAAAGGTTTAACCTTAGATTCCATCAAATGAGATTTATCAATTTATCAATAAGAAAATGTTTGTCTTAATATTTATTATACATGAAAAAATATAACCAAGTACATTTGAATATTGCGTTTATTACTGTTAATCATAGTGACGTACTAGTATTGGTTAACACAAGAATTTTTTTTTTATCTCCAATATTAGTAGTATACTGTAGATAAAAAAGAAAAACATGTATCAAGAGTCCGGGTACAGTAGCGCTACTGTACCCGAAGGTCGATGACTGGTTTTTATTTATATGAGTTCAGTTTGTATACTACTATTAAAATAATAACGAAAATTAAAATTAAAAAGTTAGTATTAAATCCGTGAAAAAATATGTATTGACTGTAATATGTGTGCATGTTATCTTTTATATTAATAATATGAGTAATTTATTTTTAACAATCACTAAATAATCAATAAAATAAATGTTAAAAATAATTTACTAAACATATCGATAAATTGGTTATCGATATCTGTACACCTCTAAGAACATTCTCTTGCCATTATCGCTATTACGGTAATGATTCGCTTGGGAATAACGCCTCCCTAATTACTAAACAAAGCTTTTTAATAAAGATATTTCTTCTTTAACTGCTCTCTCAGTTTGGCTTTTTTGTGTTACATTTGTTTTTACAATTGAAATTAATGAAATAGAAATGTTAAATTCTTTTGTAAATATTATAATGAAAACAACATAATTAATCACTTTTGAGGAAGGATATTCTAATCATTGTTCTTTTCTTTATAATGAAAGAAGAAACAAAATTAAAATCATATGAAAGCCAGATGGTCAATATTATAAAAATTCAAATTAAATTACTGTTGAACAGCAGCACAGCCTTCGGAAATTGTTACCTCTAAAATTTTTAATTTCGTTGGGAATGTATATTACTGTAATAACTGAATATTGGAACACTAATTTTGTTTCTATATTATAAACAGTTATCCCTACAACCATAAAATTCAAATATTTTAGTAAACACGGTCAGTATGCAGTCATAGACTCAAAGAGAGACTACCTATACAGACGTTAGCCGGCCATTAGGCGATTGAAATCGTGATCAAATCAAAATTGCGGATTGATGACAAATATCAAATTATTTGGATAATATATGATCCATTTGAATCTGGCATCAATAATCTGGCAATTTCCAAAGTGCCAGATTACGTTCTTTTTAGGGTTTATTATCAGTAGCTCCTTTACTGTTTAATAAATAAATATTAGACAACATCACATATGTTACTCAGATTCCAAGATGAGTAACAAAATTCCCGTAATATGAAGCATCTGAAAAAATGAAGGTAGCAAGCACAACACTCAAAACTAAGACAATAAAGAATTGTCCATTTTCTACTTTGACTCGGGCAGAGATCAGAGATGGCAACACTTTGAAACCGGCTCGCGAACCACTCGGCTACGGAGGTTGTCTGATGACCCGATTACAATGTCTATTTCAAAATCCCTGCCCGATTTCAAAAAGTGTTTCAAAAGCGCATAAGGATATGCGTTTTGAAGTAAATAAAATGGAGTCAGCAAATGCAGAATCCAAAATATCGCTTGGCTCATTATTCAGTTCATTAGTAAATTTCTCGTATATTTATTCAAAAACTGAATTATGTTATAATTTCAATTCTCCGCACACGAGGAGTGTAAATTCAACGTAGACTTCGAGCGGAGAATAATTCCTAATCTGTTTTCAATTAAATATTTTAATATGTTAAATTCGTATGCACTGGTTTCAAGTATATATTATTCATCAAAAGTACAGTCAACGGTTTATCGGGTTAACCAAAAGAGTAAAATTTTACAAATTTACGTAAATAGTAATTAATCCGTGATATTTAAAACTTTGGTTTCGGATTGTACTTGTATAACCTTTTATATTGTATTCTGTGTGATAGTATATATATAACGGCAGGTAGTCCGAAGGGACTATTACGAAGCCCAAATAGACAGTCCATATCGGAGGACAATCTTTAAAATAACACTGCAGGCGTGTATACCAACGTGGATTTGTTCCATTTTATCACTTTTCACACGAAAATATAACGAGATGAGCGTGATGTTGTCAGATGTCTTTACTCCTCAGCGATCGGAAACAGAATGTCTGCCAAAATGGCGGCAACTTGGTTTTTATTAACGAACTGTCAAAGTCAGTGTTACCATTCTAATAAAATTAAAAGTATCGATGATCACGCTCTCTTTACAATCGAGTAATTAAGTAATCGAGTAACTAGCAATTAAAATAAAAGAAACTAAATCAAACGATCTTCGTAATGATGATGCGACATATACTATATACTATTATATTTATACTGGACATATATTATCATCAATTTGATCCGCTTTGTAACTTTATAAACTATCACTTAGGTTTTGACGATACTTTTTATTTTTCTTCCTATTCGACTTGACCCCATCCGTAGGAAAGGCCTGAGCCCAAGCAACAGGGACATTAATAGACTGGTGATTATTATTATATTTGCAGATTGCTACGAACCATAAAATTCAACTTTGACGTTAATTATATCAAAAGATGAAGACATAATTTACTCGAATTTCTCGTAACCTGATATGCTGTCGAGTGTTTCAAACAGAAACTGGCTATCTACAGTTCGCTCGTGTTGTAACCTTATGTACCTAACGTTTAAATAAAAAATAACTGAAACAAGGGATCGGACAGTAATTAAATCAAAAAATTAATGTTATGTGGTTAAAAAGTTCATAAACTTTAAAGATTATTCACCGAATATTTTTGTTAAATAACAATTATTTAAATTTTTAAATCACTAAACAAAAATAAAATTTTCTAATATTTGTAGCTTGTGTCTCGAAGCAAATGAAACACCAATCGGAGTGCGTGACGTCATTTGTTGGTAAATTGGTAGTAAAACTATTTAGGAAAGCGCGGGAAACATTCAAAATGATGAATAATCTTATTTATTTATTGTAAACATGTTAGAAGGGTCAGTTTACTATTTTATTTATGAGTGACTCTAAATATAAGTATTGCAGACGATAATTCATCTTTTTCACTGAAAATCCTTTTGTTTACCCCACAAATGACGTCACGTCGTCCAAGTCGTCGTTTACGCGGTTTTTTAAACAGTTACATTTTAAACATAGTTTTGGGTACATAGTAAGACTTATTTACATAAAATAATATTTTTTGTGGGAAGAAGTAGCCGTAATTGTTAATTTAAAACATTTTTAGGAAGCTGTTCGATCCCCTATTGGTATTACATGAAACAAGAAAGTAGGTACGTGTGATTTTAAAAACCGATTCATTGCAAGCTGGACTAATGTATAGCGTTTCCAGTTGCTATTTCTTTTAAAATGGAGTATCACAGAAGGTAGAACTAAACAGTTCAGTTTAGTGGTAGATCGGACAAAGAAACATTTTACCTTTATTATTGTTTCTAAAATTTTTGTACACATGTATTCGAAGTCGTATCTTTGTTGTAATGATTTATAATTTTTCTGCAACACCATGAGATTGCAGATCTTTGATTTTGATATTAATTTGTACTTAATGCATCTACGCATTGCAAACAAAACTTAGCAGACAAATAGAAACTTCAAGTTGAATGTCGCAGTAAAAAAAAATTAATGTTTTCTAATTCCGTTATGCTATTCGGTTTAAAACAGGTTCTTACAGCATAGAGATACAATGATATATCACTTTTATTACCTTTCGAAGTAGGACTTTTTTGGTTTGTAGGTTTGATTGAACGTTAATTATATGATAGGGCTACAGTCGACGTCGAGTTCAAGACTGTTTTTAAAGCAGAATAGCGCTGTTGAATGAATGCGACGGAGTTCACAATTTATCGAAAATGGTTTCATATTTACGGTCACTGCATCATTTCTTATATTATCTCTCGTTTTTAGGGTTTCATAGAAAAGAAGGAACCCTTATAGTTTCGCTATGTCCGTCTGTCCGTTCAAGGTTAAGCTCAAAAACTATTGGTACTAGAAAGTTGTAATTTGGCATGAGTAGAAACGTTAATTCTGCCAACAAAGTGATAAAGTAAAATTTTGAAAAAATATATTTTAGTATACTTCCTACATATACAGTGGGGATGATAATTTTTTTTTTCGTCTTACACATAGTATAGGCTAGATCTTTTAAAAATCTTGGGGGTATGGGAAGACCATTTTTCATTTTGGTAAACCGTTTGTGACTTATTAAGCTTTTAAAGAGCTAGTTTTCGTTAGAGTCAAGTGTATTCTCTACCATCTAAACGGTAATTGGTAAAAATTCAAAAGTTGACCAGTAGTATCTATATATAACTAAGTTAAAAGAAAAACTATCACACTTAAGTTAGCTTTATAAGTTTACGAGTAACAGTCGACCAATTGTATTTAAATCCAAAATTTCGAATAACTCCATAGAAAATAACAAACATGATATTTTTAACTTTTGTTAATGGATAATGGGATAATTAAAAAAAAACATGATTGTTGTTTTCTATATATTTGTTAGAAATTTTGGAGTGTGTGAGTGCAACTCGCACTTAGCCGGTATTTTCAACACTGTAAGTATAATGCACTTTGAGTAATAAATTCTTGTGCGAGTTTGTGTCGATCGCATGTTTGAGCACATTACACTATATCTATCTTAATATAAAACGGGGACAAAAGTTAGTATCTAGTTTAAGTTACTGGCCATCCATAGCAAATAGGCACTCTCAGAACATGAACTTGAGGCGTGGCGTTTCATTTTGGTCGGATAATGATCTTAATCCGGTATACAAAACAATTAAGCTTATTTAAAATATTGAATACAAAGATGAATACAATTAACCTCTTATCTCATAAAATTAAGAGAAAAGTTTCAGACACAACATTAGATTAAATATCAAGCCAATAACTATGTAAATAAACATTATATGTATGCATATCACCAATGAAATGACGAACCGCTTATTATGAATTCACTACCTGATTAATTGTAATTCATACTTACAACTCATATTAAATTTGAAGTGTATTTGTTTTCTTGATATGAGTAATTGTAACTTTTGCCTTTTTTATAATTTAAGCCCTTTTTATAATTTAATACACACGCTTACACACCATCTTAAATTGTGTTCCAATTTAAAAGATGACTGACGCCTGTCTTTCAATGGCTTATGCCAATAAATAACTTTTTAATAATGCGCGATTAAAAATTTGATAAATAAATTATATTTTTAAGATTTTTCTCATAGTTAAATTCACTCACACCAGATCACTATTTATGAATTAAATTATGAAATCGCATGACTACATAAACTGTCGCGGTTTTGTTTCAATAAATCAAAACTTCATTTCCCTATTGGTGTTCATATGAAGAATCTATCGTCAGCTAGACAGTTTTTGGTTAAAAATGAAAGAGCATAAAAATTGAAATTCGACTGCAAACAAAAAAGCGATCGGACTAACGATCGCAAAAACAACATGTCAACGTTTATTTTTGTACTATTTCAGCGTGAGTTATTTGCTAAAAAAAATGTCTATATTTTCGGTATGAGCTTTTGAAACGGCTTACTAAGGCTCTGAAAATAAATAACACAACACTGATTTGATTCAGCAAGAGCCTCTTAAATATTAAAAACCGTTGGTTTATTTGTCCTTGTCAACCTATCTATTACGATTTATTGGGTCGGAACGCTCTGTTGTTCCGCCGACAGGTTTATTCAAATCACAGAAAAATATCAAATCACCTTAAATAAAACTAGATTTCTTAGTACATATTTTGAAAAAAAAACAAACAAAAAATAATTAAATGAAACAAGGAACATGTTTGATTTGGTGGCGCATTAGAATCCAGAAATTCAGAATTGATTATTAATCATAGCAATATGTATAGCAAAGCAATTCGTGAGCATTCCCACTGTGGAACTGCAGTGTAGAAATGTTAGTTTCTAAAAACGATTATTGTAGGTAAAAACCATCTAAAATCAATGAAATGTACAATATACAGTAAAAAGGCAAAACAAAGGTATTTAACCTTCTTTAAGGTATTTAACTTTTAGACTTTCTAATGATCAATTTTAAGTGGTCAAAAAGTTATTAACACCAAAGAACTCGCTCTTCTAATACCGAGAGATTTAGTTCATGTCTTTGGATTAATGGATGGTGTACCGATATTGGTGAACTAAATGATTTGTTTATGGCTCTTGCGTATGCCACTGTCGTGGGAGCGACATATATTTCATGGAAGCGATCTAAGAATGATAAAATTTTTTGAATGTGAAACTTATATGTTGCTAATTGCTTACTGTTGGTTATTCTAGCGGATAGCCAAATTGTAGTTTAATAAACATTCAGCTATTTAAGTTTCATTAGAGCTATTAAATGGTAATATTAGCACACAGAATATACTTATTGCAAATTTTCATTGCTTTGATTTTAATTTTTGATTGCAGTTGGAAGGTAAATAAAGAAATTAATATAGATCAGCAGATAGACAAGCGTTTTTGCATTAACAGTATATATTGTAATTAGATAAGTTTAATCATTGGTGTAGTGGATACGCATCGCGGCCTGCGATCGTTGCTAAGCTACTTTCAGGATAGTTGACAACAAAATTATTTTGTCGAGCTACTCTGTGCTTTAAAAGGCACGTTAAAACATGTAGTCGTTAAGACCCACCAATCCGCATTGGAGCAGCGTCGACTATTACGGCCCATCCTCCTTAACCATCTATACATATCCCTTCAGTGGGGATATGAAAGGGAATATGGCTTCGCCGAACTCGACCCTTTCGCGTATTAATTAGCTTTTATTAGGAATTGATCCGTAGTAATCAATAAAGAAAATCGTCGCGCCTCAGTGGTGAATTGTAGTGGAAATAGTGACTTGCAGTTTAGATCCATCATCTGGGTCTCGCCGGCGTGAACGCTTTGTGTGCGCCGATAATAAATCGCGCCTTGAAGCTGCTCTGGTGTCACTGCTGGCTCTCTTTCGTCTTAATTCGTACCACGCATATATTCCTATATAGTTTTACAGTCTGCTCAATTTGATATAAAATTTACTAACGAGCGCGGCCAGTTAGCGTATAATATAGCTTATATTAATTTTTTTACATGGTTTCTATTTTTTTGGATACGTCAAAATTAGTTCCATGGTCTGAATGTAAACATTTTTAGTTTATATATGAACTAGGTCGACCTGTGTATCGCACTAGTAGAGCTAACATAGAATAATTATTTAATTACTAATCAGCAAATATTCTATTTAATTAATCAAAATAAACAAATTAATAATAACAGGAATATAAAACTTACTTTAACGCAATTAAAAGTTTCTCTGTGTACTCATACGACATCGTTTGCAAAGTATCTTTAACATACAATTTCTAAAATTTCGTAACGGGCCTGGGAACGTATAGATTTTATTTTATAAAAACGCATTTCACTTTAGTTTTTTTAGTGTAAACTTTATCCTTTCGTCATTTATTAGTAATTTCTGTGTTATAAGAAATTGCAAAGTGTTGTTTTAGTACAATACTCATAATGAATAACTGCCGGTTAAAACCTTACAATTTTCATAGAGCAAATTAGTTTATATATGAGGTAAAGTATATGACGAAAAGTAGAAACCTTAAGAATAGTAAAGTGAGATAAAACACTTTTAATAGTTTTGCTTTTGATATAATAATTAATTAGGATAAAATTTAAACGCAACCAAATCGGACGAATGCAGTCAAACCACCCCATTTACAACAATGTAACTAACGTTCCGAGCCGTCCTCGGAGAATTAATTTCCGATATTGACGATAATGAACACCGTTCCAGGTCATTTGCATCGATATTCCGATGCCGTTTAGTGAAATGAGCGTACTGTGCAAATTTGCCGAACGCATCCGCACATTCGTAGGCAGACGGATATTGCACTGCTATTGTAGCGAAAGCTATTTTTACGTGGCACTTTTGAACAGAAACGTTCCGTTTCAAAGCACTTCTGTATCTTTTCATTTAAATAAGCGCAATACTTTGTATTGCATATTTATGCAATGAAGACCGTTGCGAAATATTAGGCCTCAATGGGTTTGCGTTATGATGAGTCTTAATTTAAATGTGTCAGTTACATGTAAACTATTTATAAAAACGTACCAACATTTCTTTTTCTGTGAAAAATATTTACCAATTGTGGTGATGTCTATTACAACCAAAAGTGACAAAACCTTATTTTCTAAAATGTAGAAACAAATCCTGTATCCTCTACAAATTATGTTGCAAATTTTATAAATGGGTGGATGTCGTAACTGGAAAAGTATTCAAAGTATTTGCAACTTTAGAAATTTTATCTATGAATCATCGATGAGAATGATTAAACGTAAATATTATTCATATTTCATAGGATCAGTTTTTACAAATGCGGTACAATTAAGTTGTTAAAAAAAACTGACGAATTTTTAATAAACTCCAGATGTCATGATTTCCTGTACGATTGCAATGAATTAATTTAATTGAAAATACCAATTTTTTCTTTTAGCTCAAAAAATACTCAAATCACACATTTTTCGGATGATCTCAACATGTACCTCAAGATTACTGAAAATATTTGAAGCAAAATAAGAATCACGTATAAACGTTATTTACCAATACAGTGACGATGTCCAAGACTAAAAGTCAAGTAATCGCAAGAATGCCTTGATTTTATATTTTCCGGTAAAAACCTGTCAGGGCCAATCAAACCTATGAGGTTCGGGATAATATATTTCATCATAATGTATACCCCGTACGGATACAAATAAATAATCGTCTGTCTTTAAAGTAAAATCCACACCAAGGATCTGATAAGACGATACAGAGACTTCGTTGGAGATCAACAATAGAATACATCCGAAGAGTTTCATGAAAGTCTTGGTGCATATGTCGTGGCCATATCGTAGATTTGCTCATTTCATAAAATGCTCGATAATTTCATGAAATGGTCGCATTTCATGAAATGTTTTAATGTCTATTGGCCACATCATGATGTGGTTTGAGCAGATCAATGATAAGAAATCGTTTCTCGATATGGGCAACTACACGCGTGGCTTTTTCATGAAATGGTCAAGATTATCCGATCATATCGTAAAGTAGTTACATTAATTACTGGTAGAGGCGCTGCAGGCGCTTTGTTTATGCGTGAAGATGGCGGCCGTTGGCGAAAATGTTGTTTCTCGCAGTAAAAAAAACAATAATTCGTTGTTAAATGATGAAGAAAGTGGTGACAAACAAGTTTACGACAAAAAGGTTCTCGAGTACTATGCAAGTCACGCAAAAACTGTCCGAAATGTAAAAAAGCCGTGGAGTTCGGATCGCATTTCACAGGTTAGTACTTTGCTCTCAAATTACATAATTATTTACTTATTTTATTTAAATACTCTATGCCAGCTAATGTATTGTGCTTTAATTGATATTATTCTGCGCTTGTGAGTTATGAAATAATAAAGATTTTTTTTTAATTTTTAGGTTATGAAAAAATTAAGGAGAGTAGGGTGACTACGCAAAAGAAGTCCAAGGACTATTACTGGCTGTCAAAATATGACATTGTGGAAACTGCGGATGAGGAATATCTTATATTCAAGAAAAAATGCATCGACGATCCTACTATTCGTATAATTCCGATAGAGAAGTATTTTGGAATATTAAAGGAAGTTCATAAAACTGTTGGACTGAATTTTTAAATTTTAATTCAATTATTCTGCATTCCATGTGATTTTTTATATTACTTTTTGTAACTTTGTACCAAAGTACCTACTTATTTCTAAATATTTGTTTATTTTCTAAAAATAGATGTATAACTAATTGACTAGTCACTAAAGACTAATAAAAAATATATTTAATTTTGTTCCAAAAATTTGTTTAATTATGTTACATAAATTTGTATAATTTTGTTACAAAAATTTGTTTAATTATGTTACACAAATTTTTATAATTTTATTACAAAAATTTGATTAATTTTGTTTGTGTCAGCTGACTAACTTAAATGACAATAAATAAGTTCTTAAAATAACCTGGATTTTTATTAAATATTTTATGGACACCCTATTTATATGATCTGGCCAAATGTGGATGACAAAATCGTGAAACATTGACGATTTAATGATCTGATCAAATTTAGTTGCCCACATCATGAAATGCGACCATTTCATGAAATTATCGAGCATTTTATGAAATGAGCAAATCTACGATATGGCCACGACACATATATGACATCTACTTTGGGTTATCGAAACTCAGTCCCTCTTTATTATTATCTAGAGTTTGTTATCTCTTCAAACAATTTCTCTTGAATATCTCGAAAATTTATTTTAACACGAACAACAATTATAATGTTATTTTATATTTATAGTTTATCTTTCATGCAAGTTAAGGTCAAATAATTATAAAATATATCGTTTTTATCTACATTATGAATGTTTTTTAAAAGATTATGCTTGGTAAACTGGAGTGGTACTCTGAAAATTAATATTTACTATTCGATATTTTATATTCTATGTTTATCTATTTTCTCTTTTGTTCGGTCTTTTTAGATTCCCAAACTAGGTAATTGACCTTCACCATTGAAATTTTAGGAGTAAATAGTCAATCTCATTCCTGTATTTAACATCACAACATATCAGCGGCGCTCGGTAATAATATTTACCAACCACGACTACAGTTAGGTACCAACAACAACTCCGTATGTCCTCATCCATTCATGTGACAATATGGTAAGTACAGTATAGTTGCTATTGATATCCTTGTAGAAGAATCTTTCAACATTTTGAATCTTTTGCAGTGATAGTCGCACCATCACTGCAAAAGATCCAACATCAACATAATATTTAATAAGGCAAGCGATACATGAAGCTTCAATATAATTATTCTATTGCTGACAGGGTTGCAACCTAGGAGCACTTTAGTTTGGAAATTGCAATCCCCACTCCAGCAAAGCTCCTAGACTCATTTTGTTTATAATAGGTAGTAAATTTATCAAAGTTTATTAGTGATTCTTACTTGAATTTTCATCATGTCACCCACTCCGGCTTATTAAGTGTGTCTAATGCCTACCCTAGAGGATAATGTTATTATAATTTTTTTATCAGCAATCTCACAATTTCGTAACATCCATCATGTAATGTTACAGCAAAAAATTTTAAAGAATTGAGTATAAGTAATGTTATAAATAATACAGATTTAAATAAATTAATAAAAGCAATTAGTATCATTTGTCCTTTATAATATTCTTCTAATGTGTAATAACCAGTGGTCGGAATTAGGTAGAGTTATTCATGTTCTTACACTGATTTCATACAGCGAAAGAATAAAGTGGATATGCCTCAAATCCCGAGATTAATTTTAAAGAGCAGAAAAAATCCCGTGATTTTTTAAATAAAAAGTTATTTACTTTTACACAATTTAAACTACTGCACGCACGACGTTGCCAAACTTACATCAATGACATCAGATGTCCAAAGTTGCAAAATACCAATACACGCGATGTTGCCACGAAGGTCCACATTAATATCAACATTTCGATGCAAGTACATAAATGACTCTACCTAATTCTGACCTCTCTAAGTGTTATAGACATCAGCAGAGATTTCAAATAATTGCAAAACATTTGTTTCATTGACGATCTATGTCCTTAAATTAACAATGAAGACTGTTTAAAAATATATCTAATTTGGTTTTTTGTAGTATGTTTCCTGAGTTTATTGGAAATATGCTCATTCAAGGATTTAATTTTATAAACAAAGGTCCCAGTTTTTTAGTATATATATAGTAGGCATGTTATGCTTAATTAGGATACCATTTTATTTAGATAATATCGTATATACTTCCTTAATATCAAAATTATAAACCCATATCCTTACTCTGTATTTAAGTCATTCATAATGTCGCACGTGCTTTGCGGCCGGTGCTGATTATTCGCAGCTCTTAAATTACAGAATAATGATATTTTTTTTTTACAAAAAAGCGAGATTGGTTTCGTCATGTCGACTAAGACTCGGATATTGTGACGTCTCAGTGATCAATTCGTTTAATACGGGAAGCGGTCACCGTATGGTAAGAGGCGCATTGAATCTAAACGTAATAGCCGAACGGTATCGACTGGTGAAGTCTACGCTCCGTCCTAAAGCCATCGAGATCTGGGACCCCGAAAACTTTCAGCTCGAACTTCAAAACCGCTTCGATTGCCTGGAGAGCTGCTTGGATGTGGACGAATACAATGACAGGGTCGTAGAAGCTGTACTTACGGTGGGGCCAAATTTCTCAAACCTCGCCGTTCTCAAAAAAGAAGCAAGATCTCGGAACAGACAAGCAAGCTAATGGAAGAAATGCGTGGAATAGTTCTGCAGTCTTCTGAAGATGCTCGTCGGCAACTCAATAGACAGATCTCGAAGTCTCTCACACGCGACATACGCCAATTTAATACCCAATGTATTAAGGAGGCGATTGAACGGAATAAAGGCTCCAAAGTTTTCGCTAGAGATCTGTCTCTCGGTCAGAGCTTGCTGATGAAGCTAAAGACAGTGAACGGCAAAGTCCTTACATCCCGTCCTGAACTTGTGGCGGAGATCGAATGTTTCTATGGACAATTATACGCAGCATCATAGAAACCTGTCATTGAGGCTACAGATCCTAGAGCCAAAACCCAACATTATACCGAAGAAATCCCAGACGTCAGTGTATACGAGATTAGTATGGATCTCAAACAGCTCAAGAACAACAAGGCACCGGGGGATGACGGAGTCACAGCGGAGCTTCTGAAAGCGGGTGGACTACCAGTCCGGAAAGCGCTTCAGAAGCTATTTAACTCCACCATACTCGAGGGCAAGATGCCAGAAGCATGGCACTGGTGCGTGGTGGTGCTTTTCTCCAAAAAGGGCGGCAGGGCCCAATTGAAGAATTACAGACCCATCACACTTCTGAGTCATGTGTACAAGCTGTTTTCGAGAGTCATCACGAATGGTCTCGCACGTAGATTTGTTACAGTACCATAGACCACATTCATACGCTGCGACAGGTTATACAGAAGACCGAGGAGTATAATCTGCCACTGTGCTTGGCGTTTGTGGACTATGAGAAAGCCTTTGACTCCATCGAGACCTGGGCCGTGCTTATGTCCCTCCAGAGGTGCCAAATAGACTATCGACCCATCCAAGTGTTGCAGTCATATTAGTATTTTAATTTACCATTAGTAAAGTAAATTATTTACTGCAAATCTCGATTTTGATTCTGCTATATTATGAAATATTTAAACATTGATGTAAGTATTATCTTGTTACAACTATTTGAGTATGACAAAAAGTGAAAAAAGAAAGAAAGATGAAAATGTAAGAAACCAATAGCAACAAGTTTGTTTACAAAACCCAGTGACAGAAAAGGAGTAAGAAAAGAAATCAGTCGTGTCGTGAGGAAACTTGATGGTAAGATTAGATGAGGATCACAATGTAAAATTGCTTGAGATAAGGTGGGGAGATAAACTATAGAGTAAAGAACCCTTAGAGTATACGAGTTCCTGCACCGACGAATCGAGAGCCAATTGAGTTTGGAACGGTAACAAGACACGTTAAAATAAATCTAATGCAGGCATTCAGCAGACGCTATATCTTACCGAGGAGTTCTTCGGATAGATCAGTATAACAAACGTCAGTGTAATCGATAATGAACAACAACAAAAGAGTTTGAACTATATTGATTTTTGTCCTAGATGACGAAAAATTACATAAGCGATTCAGCGAGCCATAAGCCGTAAACAATTTTCTCCTTACAGCCTCCACTTGGGGTTTCCACGATAAATTCTGATTAAACAAAACGCCAAGGTTTTTAACAGTTTCGGCACATGGAATAATAGTACCGTCGAGTGTTACAACGGGAAGTTGGTGAAAAGCGATCCTAGAAACAAAATAAGGACTTTTATAGTGGCTTGAGATTTAGAAGGGTTAACGGTTAAACCATTAGAACTCCATCTTCTTATGATTGATAGATTCGAGTTTATAACAGATACCTATCTGAGAGTTAAGGCTGATCATCGGCGTAAAGGTGATAAGAACACGAAAGCATGTGTGTGATGGAGTTTATGAAAACAGAAAAGAGAAGTAAGAAAACGATAAGAAAGCCATCCTGAGGAACACCGGCAGTGATATTGCACTATGCAGAAACGGTGTCATCAATATGGATACGTTGCCGACGCCCTAACAAATAATTTCGAAACCAACCAATCGCAGCCAGACTGAGATATGTTAAGAGAAACCATGATAGAGAGCAGAATATCAAAATCGACAGAATTGAAAGCATTATAAAAATCTAGCAATGTCAACGGTATAAACTGCCGATCACCCATGCCCCGCCGGACATCAGGCTTAAGGAATTTTATGATAATAAAATGATATCTTTTGCTTCTTTAATCTGTCCAAAAATTAATAAATTTATTCATAAATAATTACTATAAGAAGACTTCAAAATACACGAGCTAGATGTTTCAATCTTAAAATAATATTATTTAAATTGATATTCTATGATAAATTTAAAACTTCTTATAAAATATCGCTGACTACTGATAGGTTTTAGCTTAAAAATTCTATAGAAATTTATTAGTGACGACCTCTGTGGTCAAGGTCAGCGGCGCCATCTTATGTCCCAGACTCAATTCTTAGTCGGGTCAATGTAGAATATGAACTTTTATATATTGCTTAGGAGCTGGATTTTGTGTTACCTTTGCTGTTGCAAATTTTCATAATATTCGTAGTCAGACGGATGTTGTACTTCGATTGTGGTGAAAGTTATTTTTGTGTGCTGCTTTAGAGGGGAAACGTTTAAAAACACGTCAGTGCTTTTTCATTTTAATGAGCGCAATATATTGTTATACATTTGCGTTGCGATTATTTAAAATGGAAAGATAATTTCTGTCAGCGCAAAGTAAACTTTGCTTAAAATCGTTCGAATATTTATCGCACAATGTGAGTGTTTGTACGAAATGAGATGATGAGATAATGATGCAAGCAATAATCCATTAAGGCCGTGTCCTACGCAGGCAATTTATTTTAAGTTGGACTACGAATAGCTAAGTAATTACAACATGTTAAAAATATCAAATATTTGGTTATTGTGAATTACCAAACTTTGGTTAAAATAAAACTATATTTTTCTGTCCCATAGCACTTTTGTTCTTCTAGTTATACTCAAATCACACATTTCGTCGGATGATCTTGAGGTATACACCGTCTTTTGGTGACAGTGATATTTTCATTGGATCGTATGTAAACTTCTTGGCGTCAACAGCTAGTTCTACTTTATACCGAGCCAAAAATTTTACGAGAAAGATTTGCGTTTGAATCTTACCAAACAGCCAACCTGGAAACAAAAAGAAAGTGACGTATTTCTATACCAATATACATAATGTGATCCATAGCATTTTCATTAATAATGATTAAAACAGGCAGTGGTAGTTGGAGAAATAATCACATATGTACATTTATTTTTAACTAATATAAACAAAACTTAGAAGGACTTAAAATAGTTGAAGGATATGAAGAATAACTAACAAATGCTATTTACCAATACATTGCCGAGGACCAACACCAAAGGGCATATAAGCGCAAGGATGCCTTGATTTTATATTGTCAGGTAAAAACCTGTCAGGGTCGAATTTGTGTGGTTCGGGATAATATTTTTCATCATAATGTATACCCCGTACGGATACAAATAAATAATCATCTCTCTTTAAAGTGACATCCACACCAGGAATTTTACAAGACGGCGCAGAAACTTTTCGTTGGAGATCAATTAAAGAATACATCCGAAGAGTTTCATAAAATACTTGATTCATATATGACATCTGCTTCAGGGTATCGAAACTCAGTTCCCCTATATTATTATCCAGAGTCTGCTTTATCTCTTCAAATAATTTTTCTTGTATATCTTGATGCTTTGCAATTTCATAAAGTAGATAAGAGAGAGTATTTGCAGAGGTTTCAAATCCAGCGGAAAAGAATATCATCGCTTGGGCCGCAATCAAATCGTCACTAATCGGTAACACTTTCAATTCACCATCATTGCTTTTATGTCTTTGTCCAATTTTGAGTTCACTTAAGTTTTTCATATGCAGAAGTAAGTCCATAAAATCTTTTCTTTGGGATGGTACACCACTGCGCTGCTCCTTGATAGAATTGACCAGGGCACTAAAATAGTTTGTAACTTCACGGGGCATAGTATTTAAGCGTAGTTTTTTCATTAAATTACAGCATATGTAAAACAATTCTAAAGCATAGTAATTTCTGAAAATCAATTTGCAGATTCTTGTTAATCGTTTATCAGGTTCATCCATGTCTATACCGAATGCACAGGAGCTGATAGCTTGCATAGTGAACTTATAAGTTATTTTTTGAACATTGCAAGTCTCTGATAATGATATTTCAGTATTAAGTTGTTCAAGCATTTTGTTTCCGCATCTTTCCACTAGATACAGCATGTTTTTCAATTTACCAGAAGTGAATAATGGTGAAAATTGTGCGCGAAGAATCCTCCACGTTTCATCATTGCTGCTTGCTAAATTGGTGGCGAATTTGTCACCAAACTCCATACCGCGGTTGACAAAACTATCAAAATTACTTATGAACACATGCTGGATTATATCTAAGTCCCTCAGAAGAAGGATGGGTGTATTAAAGCGGTATAAACCGACAACTTTCTCTTTTGGATAAGTATTATAAAGATCTTCTTGTAGTTCGAATGATGTGATGCGCCTCAAGATAACATCTTTATAGTTACCAAACAAAATATTTGGTTTTGGTCCAACAATACCTAATTTCTGCCAATACTGTTGGTTTCTTTTTAGTAAACAATATAATAAAATCACAATGAGAACAATAAGAATAATAAATATTAACACCAAAGCCATGGCTGTTTTTAATGACAGATAATTTATTACTAAGATGACTAAATAGCCAGAATTATTTTTATATTAAACAACAATGATCTCATAATGTTATCTTTTAATTTATAATGTCATTACTGAGGGACCTGAGGTTAAGTGACTGTTTATTATCCTATTAATATTATAAAGGCGAAAGTTTGTAAGTATGGATGTATGGATGTTTGTTACTCTTTCACGAAAAAACTACTGGACGGATTTGGATAAAACTTTACAGCAATATAGGTTATACATCAGAATAACACATAGGGTACTTTTTACTGGGAAAACTTCTCACTCCCACGGGATACCGACTTCCACGCGGACGAAGTCGCGGGCGTCCACTAGTGTATTATAAATGTCTTAAGATTAAAAACACTACTTTTTATGTGAATTAATTGTAATGTTTCGTTCCATTTTGCACTTTCTGTTGTTTTTTTTGCGTCGTTTTTCTTTTAATTTATTTTTATTTTAGCCTTTACGTATGTTCTTTGCACGAATTTTAGATTTATTTACGGGTAGGTCAATTACATTTAGTGGAACTTCATTGAACATAATAATGCATTTACGCAGACATCCTCTGGTTTTTTGAAGTCTGAAACTTGGAATGGCAAGTTTATTTTTATTTATTGTGTCAATGTTATAACCACTACTTTTTGTGAATGAATCGTAATGTTTTCTTCCACTTTGCACTTTCTGTTGGTTGTTTTTTTTTATTTTTCTTAACTTTTGTTTCTTTTTTTCTATTAATTTTTTGTTTATTTGTTTTTATAGTTATATTCTATTCTATTCTAGTATTAATTTAAAATTAATAGATGTCAAATGTGGCTTTTTATAATGACCTAACTGTAAGTTATATTGTCACAGTATTTGTGGGATATGTATAGCAGGGGAGACATAAGGGGGATTCATCATATAAATAATTTTGCAGCTGAAAACTAAGCGCGGATGAATCTACGCCTTTTCTTAATGAAATTTCTAAAAATACATACTAAAAATACAAACATAAACATAAACATAAAACAATAAATTAAAAACGACTTTAGTTAAACAGAATTTGAAGAATGCTTGCAAACAAAAATGACGTTGTATCCTAATATACAATATTTAATGTTGCGTATAAATCGGAAAAAAACGAGTTTTTATTATCCTATTTATATTAGGTTATTTCGAGGTAAGTAGTATTACTTATCACTTTTTTAAAGTTTGAGGTCGGTTCTTTTTTTTTAATATTTATTTCATGCTTTTTAGTGATATTGATATTTTATATATATGATTTTTTATCTGTGTAAATAAAAATATTTTACAAAGTGAAAGTCTTAGAACAAGAGATTTTGTTTATGTGCTCGACAATCATATTTTTTCCAATAATAAATACTAACATTATAAAGATAAAATATTTAATTGCTTGTTTAGACCTATTGGGTAAACTATTAGACCGATTTATAAATCTTTAATCACACTTCGTAAATATATCGCATATAAATATATCTTTTTTATACAAAATTTGATACTTTTCTGAATCTGAGGTGTGTGATGATGTGTAAAGAGAGTGCATATTACTTTATGAATGCTGATACTCTACTCTAAATTAAGGAATCGTTAACTACAGCAAATAGGTAAATAAAAATAATTATTAAGTATTGTACCTACTACAATCTGTTGTTTTGCTTAACCTCATTCAAACCATCGAAAACACATTGCCAGGGTAATTTCTCAAATTACCTATTTAAACTATAATTACAAATTTCAAAATACAATTACGAAGCTGGAAACGGATAATGGCATCATAATATCATACAATCCCGAACTTTTGAGTGAAGTCGAGAATTTTTAAGGGTAACTATACGCGTCAACATAGCCCATGTTGACCTGTTACTAGAGTTTCCAAAAATCTAAGATTGAATTTGTTAAATAAAGTCTTTGTTCCGTGTCCAACTCTGAAACAGATAAAACATGCCTGCTTCTCTTTAAGCAATTCTCTTTTGCCATCGAGCGTTAATTTAAATAATTCTACACACTCAGCCGATGCATGATTTTTCTGGCAGAATATACACTCGATCTGTTTCATCATTTTATGTCCTTCCATCTTTGGGTTTGCATGTGTCACCAAGTTTTAAGCGGGTAAGCAAGCGGCATTCGGTTGTACCGATGTTACATCATAGCCTTGTCTCGGTGTGTGGCATTCAGAAGAAATTATTTATTTGACAGACAGGAAAAAACAAAGAACAAAATCAAAAATAAAACTCTATCTACTCTTTTCAAATGAGTTTCTACAGCTGCAACTGTAAAGAGATGTTATTAAATGACTGTAAATGTATTACCGATTGAATAAATAGGTTATTATTTTTTTTTTATTTAAATAATATTATTTTTTATTAACAATGTCATCATTTGATCCGAGTTACCTACAATATTAGCCAACACGAAATATTTATTATAATATATCGTGTTGGCAGTCTTTTTCGTTCTGTCTGTATGTCCTGCCCATCTGTTAAGTATTTGCTACAATATTACTAGATCCATTTTATTAACAGTTGCTTTACAAATATGAATTCGTTAGAAACATGAAATTCTTGGTTCATATAAGGCATCTGCTTCAAAAAATCGAAACTGATTTCGCGCTTTGGCTACCTTTTCAAACGATTTCTCTGATTTGCGCAGTTTTATCGTGGTCACATGTATTAATTTATAACCGCAAATATCAATAAAATAAATATCCATTTATTTATTTCTGAAACCTCCTGTATCTCCTCCTGGAATAGTTTACCTAGTTCTTCTAGAAACCAATATTTAGTTTAGGTAGATGTTGGATATGCTAGTGAAGAACGTTGGTGGTGTAAAAACGTTAACATGCGTTCTTGTTTTCTTTGTTGCAATCACCTAACGCTCCAAGCTACCTCACTCCACACTTTCAGTACTTATGTACGAGTCATACAAAAGACCTTCGATCTTCTTCTAATAGACTACTTATGTGTCCTGCTCATCACTCTGAAATCATCCACTCTTCCTTTTTCGTTAAAGCCATTATCCTATGGAATGCACTCCCCACAGACATCAGAATGTCCGCCAGTCGGTTTGCTTTTAAAACCAAGTTGCGCAATTTAATATTAGATCAGGCAGAATCATAAAAATTGCTATCTCATTTCTAAAAGGCATAGTATTTATAAGTATGTATTGTATTTATTTTTATTATATTATATATGTATTATGTTATATATAGTATGTATGTTTGTGTTATGCTTATTTTATATTATTTTTTTTTTCTCTCAAAGATTACATATGCACCTACTTTTATCCTTTATTTTAATCTCCACATCACCTAAAGGTTGACTGGCAGAGAATGCCTAAGGCATTAAGTCCGCCTTTGTACGATTGTGCATAAAGAATTAAATAAAAAAAAATAAAATAATAAACATGCGGGAGCGACAGAGAATTTTCTCTTTTTTTCTTGTAAAAAAAATAATACTCTAAAACTATAGTTCATTTGTATTCACTTTCTTAATTTCCTCATTTAAAAATATATACTAAAAATGTTATCAAAAAAGGTTGACATCAACATTAGTTGTCAATTAACTTAAAATTATAACGAATCTGGATTTCGTAAACTATTTTGTCTACAAAATATTATATCATATGTAAAAAATCTAAATAAAATAATAACCTCAGATCCCAGTAGCCAAATAACTTTAAAAATTCTATTTCTAGTTTTTTCTTATTGGAACAAAATATATACAATTTAAAACTTTGGGGTACATTCAGGTATTAGTGTATATAATTACGTATTACGTAAATTAAATAAAAATACACAGACATTGCAACTTAAATATTTGTCACTTTTATAACAAGTTGGTACACGTAATATATTTTAAAAGTTAATTAGAATTTTTATTACTAAGAAAAAAAAATGACAATTAAAAAAGAGTTGATGTTAGACTTCGTCGTAACCGCAAAATCAGTTTTCATTCACGTTGGCCCCTGGAAAATCGATTTCTATCCCAAGACATCAATCACTTGGAGAATATTTATGGATTTCAAATAGAGGAAGAGGAGTCATAGGATGGGTTACCAAAAATTTATTATCTCGACTTTCCTCGTGCCTCAGCAGGTATGTTGAGGTGTTAGTCCCGGCTACATCTGCAGTCGTCAAAACCGACCAATCGCATTGAGCCCGCGTGGTGTGTCATTGTCCATTCTCTCTTTTCGACTTGACTCGATGCCAACTAGAAAAAGGCCTGAATCCCAGCAGTGGTTATATTATTAAGCTGATGAAGATCATGATTTGGTTTATCCGAATCGTCACTCGAAGCCTCTACTGCCCCAACGGCCCCACAAATGCGTGAGAGAAAATGGTATCAAATTTAAAATAGTGTCTGATTATCATAATTTGATGTAGGTTTTCAGAAAAAGATTTAAGTTATATGTTTTCATAGCATATCTAGCCATCGGAATTACTATTTTAACATTGTTCTTATCAAGGACAATTTAATCTAATTTGCAAAACTAACAACTGTAAAAACCACATAAATATCATAATATCATAAATACCACTAAAATATCATATACATTCATTTTAACGTAGTTAATACACCATGTGATCTTACAATCTTTAGTTACGATAAAAAAAAATCTATTTCCCGCAAAGAAACGATCAACGTGATAAAAAAATGATCAACTCGGAAATAACAAAATAGCTCTCAGATTTTTTGTTATTCATTTGTATTTGTAATACGCGCATTTCGTCTTATAATATTGAGATATACACCGTCCTTTGTTGACAGAGTTACTTTCATTGGATCGTATGTAAACTTCTTGGCATCAACAGCTGGTTCCACTTTATAACAAGCTAAAAATTTTACGAGAAAAATTTGCATTTGGATCTTACCAAACTGCGCACCTGGAAATTAAAAAGGCATGACGATAAGAGAAGTACCTATTCCTAGATCAATATACATGTCATGTCGGCAATAGTGCTTTGGTCTCACGCATCAAAATTTCATGGGAGCACTTCTTTCAAATATAAGGCATATTATATAACTTCACCATTTACTAAACTGAATGCTTTGAACACATAAGAAGTATTGTTATTTATGTGATGAGTTTGTTAATAAATGTAACTTAACTAAGTAAAAAACGCTTAACCATGTTTTAAAATGCAGGGTTTTACATAACCGGCCAAGCTCTTAACTGTTCCCCACTTTATTATTAGGACCTTATTATTCTTGAATTATATTTTCGTTATATTTTCGCCTTTTCTGCGGTTTTTAGTAATGTTTAATGACTAAGACTTATTACAATGCCACTGAAATCACTCTAATATTGTTTTTTGATAAAAATTTATAAGGACTAAAATAATTTAAAAACAATAAGAATAACTTACAAATGCTCCTTACCAATGCAATGTCTCGGACCAAGACCAAAAGGCATGTAAGCGCAAGGATGCCTAGATTTTATATTTTCTGGTAAAAATCTGTCAGGGTCGAATCTGTGAGGATCGGGATAATATTTTTCATCATAATGTATACCCCGTACGGGTACCGATACATAATCATCTCTCTTTAAAGTGATATCCACACCTGGAATTTGGCAAAACGAAGTAGAAACTTTTCGTTGAAGATCAATAACAGGATACAACCGAAGAGTTTCATGATACACTTGGTTCATATATGACAGCTGCTTCAAGGTATCGAAGCTCAGCTGCCCCTTGTTATTATCAAGAGTCTGGTTTATCTCTTTCAACAATTTTTCTTGAATATCTTGATGCTTTGCAATTTCATAAAGTAGATAAGAGAGAGTATTTGCAGTACTTTCAAATCCTGCGGCAAAGAATATCATCGCTTGCGCTGCAATCAAATCATCTGTAATCCGTAAAACTTTCAGTTTACCATATTTATCCTTATGTTTTTGTCCACTTTTAAGCTCGCTTAAATTTTTCATCTCCAGAAGTAAATCCATAAAATCTTTCCTATTGAATGGTTTGCCATTGCGCTGCTCCTTGACAAAACTTACCAAGTTACAAAAATAGTTAGTGACTTCACTGGGCATAGTGTCTAAGCACAGTTTTTTTATTAAATTAGGGCATATATAAAACAGTTCTAAAGCATAGTAGTTTCTGAAAATCAATTTGCAGATTCTCGTTAAACGTTTGTCAGGTTCATTCATGTCTATGCCGAATGCACAGGAGCTGATAGCTTGCATAGTGAAACTATTAGTTATTTTTTGAATATCGCAATTCATTGATATTTCAGTATCAAGTTGTTCAAGCATTTTGTTTCCGCATCTTTCCACCAGATACAGCATGTTTTTCAATTTGCCGGAAGTGAATAATGGTGAAAATTGTGCGCGAAGAATCCTCCACGTTTCATCATTGCTGCTTGCTAAATTGGTGGCGAATTTGTCACCAAACTCCATACCGCGGTTGACAAAACTATCAAAATTACTTATGAACACATGCTGGATTATATCCAAGTCCCTCAGAAGCAGGATGGGTGTATTAAAGCGGTATAAACCGACAACTTTCTCTTTTGGATAAGAATTATAAAGATCTTCTTGCAGTTCGAATGATGTGATACGCCTCAAAATAACATCTTTGTAGTTACCAAACAGAAAATGTGGATTTGGCCCGACAATATTCAATTTCCACCAATACTGTTTATTTATCTTCAATACACAATACGATAAAAAGACTATGATAACTGTTAAAATAATAAAAATTGAAGCCCAAGTCATGACTGTCGTAAAGAATTAGCGTTATTAAAATTAGTATAAACTTCTGATGTGAATAAATAATAATAACTTAAACGACGCGTCTCGTCGCTGCACACCAAGGCTTAAGTGTCATTGATTTCGCGATGTTATCTTTTATTTATCATTACTCTTATTGTGGTATGTTTTCATATAGGTTAATTGAGTATAAATTATAAACTTCTAGTTAATTAACCAATGTTCACGATTAATTTGACTAGAGCAAATAATAAAATTTTATTATTATTTGCTCTAGTCAAATTATATTTTATTCCTTTTAAGTAAATATTGAACTTCTGCTACATTCCCATGACATATTTTTAAAGGCTTTATTAAATTTTTCCGTGTTATTAGAAACAGATAAAAATACGTAGAAATTAAATAAGTAGCGGTATAACAATCTCATTTTTAGGTTTAAGCTTAATAGATCTCTTGAGATTTACTTCTTTTATATAACCTATGCAATGTTATATGGTCACTTCAAGCGAACGTAATCAAACTGCGCCAAAGTTCAACAGTTTAAATGTCCCGAGTCATTCTCAGAAAATTTATTCCCGGTATTGACGATAATGAACATCGTTTCAGGTTATTTGCATCGATATAGCCATGGCGTTTAGCAAAATGAGCGTACTGTACAAATTTGTCGAACGCATCCACAATTCCACACATTCGTAGCCAGACGGATATTGCACTGCTATTGTAGCGAAAGCTATCATAACGTGGCACTTTTGAAGAATGACATTGTTGCCTTTTACAATAAGGTACCCATCTTTTACTTTAACGTATTAATTTAGGTCAGGTGACTTTGATTCTACAGAAAAATACACATCCGCACTGGTAACTTTTGGTATAATAATAGTCACTCATGTTTTACGTGTTCAATATCGTGCGCCATGCGTTTCCTTCTCGCAGGTTTTTTGATCAAGGTGACAGTACAAAAAATTTACAAGTGCGTGCCTATGTAGTATCCTATGTAACCGTAAACATGACCCAACTATCACACCGCTCAACCAAGTTAGTGATATAATTTCAAGGAAGGAGTAGGTCCAATGGAAATGATTGCTTAACATGATTATCAATGATCTATAATTTTAATTTAAATCTTCACCTAAATTTGATTATCATAAAAACAATTTGGAGTTGTGTAAGTAGTTGCGTTAGGTAAAGAAAATAATGTTAATGGTATTTTATAATAAGAGTAAGTACGAAAGTTCTATCATTTTAAGATCACACGCGGGAGTAGAGACTCGTTATTATGTATCTAATTGAATCTAATATTGAGGACATGGAACGTGGAAAACTTTACGTAAGCATTTCTTCAAATCAATTATTTCTGTCATACATCACTTTTTCCCTAATATTGAAACAACAAATTTTCATGTCAGCCTTGGTAATCTTATTTTCTGGCATGCAATCTTTTTTTTTGCTGAATCAGAAAGGGTGAAAATAAATCAACTTGTTTTGTAACGGCTAATGTGTTTGGCGAAAAATTGAAAACAAGCTCCGCGCTTCTGTGCCGCGATTTAGGAACGAGTTACGATGGATCTTATCATTTTAACCTAATTTGACTCCAAATTTATTATGTTCTATACAACACTTTTATGACAAATGACTCTCAGTAGTTTTATAAACCTAATCGTTGGTTGGTAAATGACTAATTCATTAATAAAAGTACACATAATTTTCACACAGATCTATTAAGATAGAGATTACAATGAACCGACAACGCGCGCGTTTTCACTATAAGAACTCTTGGCGAACTAGAGGAGGGAGGTGTGAGTGCACCGATCGTTCATACGCTCGTATGATCGAACCTTTTCGAAAACGAGCTAACAACCGGCCGCGGGAAACTATTAGGCGGATGTGCCTGTATGCTATTCTTTTATAATAGAGATTCAAAGAAAACGAATCACTTGTAGCGTGTCATCAAACATTTGACACCACAATCAGTCATTAGCGACACAACTAGTTTAAACAGTTATCTATTGAATATATACCTACTATCATGGCCTTGAGATGTATATGTATACATAATCATCATCATCATCAGCCTCTTTATGTCCCCACTGCAGGGGCTCAGGCCTTCCTTATGAATCGGATATGGACAATGATCGCGGGTCGCGGTGCTTATCGACTACGCCACCGAGTTACTTTGTATGTATACCTGATGTACCATTATATTTGGCGAGAATTTAACCCAGCTACGTTATTGTTGTTCGTTATGTTATATATTTTTCCCGTGAACACATTAGCACCTCAAAAATGTGTACATACATTAGTAAATTAAATTTGAACATTTCAAAACATTGTATGAAAAGTATACGCCCAACGGTGACCTCACATTACAAGGGCTAATTCTACTCTCGATTTTAGAGATTATATAAATATTATATATATATATATATTATAAGTGTATATATGTGTGTTATTATTGTTTATTTTTCACGTCTGATAATATCAACTATGTATCTAGACAAGAAACACACAGCGCAGTCGTATGCTACAACAGTTTGTTTTGTTACGATCAGTGGCATACTAACACGCTGTCCTCTGGTCACCGCTATTATAATATAGCTAACATTAAATAAATTTCTTGTTTCAAACTTTTTTGAACTTATTTCTTGTTTATTTAATTTGTTTTCAGGTTACATATTTTTTTAATTTCCATCGTAATGTATCGTCACATAGCCTACAGCACGCGGACAACTAAGACGCTTTTAATGATATCTCGTTTGTCCAGTTACGATGAGTAGTTTCGAAGTTATAAGGGAACAGATGAACATTTTTACATACATACGAGTACATACCAGCCAATATAATTTACGGTCTGGAGAGTCTCTCAGAGAAATATTAAAAAATATATATATTTTGACTGTTGCCTCTCAATACATCTGTGAAAGTATTATGTACGGTAGAAAACATTACCATTCCTTCATAAAAAAAAAGTAGTGTTAATAATCTTAACACAAGAAATAAAAATAAACTTGCCGTTCCAAGCTTCAGACGTCAGAAAACCAGAGGATCATTTCTGGGTGAATGCATTCAATAATTCATGTTCAATAAAGTTCCACAAAATGTAATTGACCAACCCATAAATAAATTTAAAATTCATGCAAAGAACATACTGATGAGTAAAGGCTATTATTATAAAGTTGATGATTATTTTAAGGTTCGCAATGCACGGAATTAATAGCCTTCGCTTTGTTCTTTAACGACTAATTATATGTACAACCTATGACCTACAGACTTTGAAAGTTGTAATTATTATTGCCATCATACATATTATTTTAGTAATGACATGATTTATATTTATTCTATTCTGGCAGTTGCAAAAATAGTTATATATAATTTATAACCTATCATTTAAAAAACGAACACGTCCCAGCTATCCCATAGTCCTTGCCCCAGATTACAGGTTTACCGAAATATCACTAGGAGGCACTTGAAACGGAGCCAGCATAAAAATCACTACATTTGTCACAGCATAAGAATTGGAATTAAACAAATTCGTCCGTTAAATTAAGGCCATTCCAGGCGGGGGACGAATTCGGTTCTGGGTAAATCTTCCACTCGTCTTGGTAATGGGGAAAATTCACAGAGTTCAACGTAAACATAGTAGAGTAAGATACGGTAGGTTACTGCAAAAAAAAAACTAAAATTTAATAAAACGACATCTACTTAATTGCGCTAACATTACCAACACAATCCATGGCAAGACGGTCAAGTGACCTCACGTAATCATGAGATAGCTCCACGATACATGCACCAATAAAAATCCAACTCAGAGGGAGACAATTTCCCTTTTAGTCTCCTTTATCTGTTGCCTATAACCAAGGACGATCATAACCACCTCCCAGTCTCACATAACCAATTTTGGTAGGGAATATCGTTTTAGCTCGTAGGTACATTCAACATATACACCACAGTTCCTAAGGTAACAAAGGGTCTTTCTGCAATCAGTTCGAATTAAGTTATGAGAGATTAAAACTTTACTAGGGTAGGGAATTAGAGAATCAACTCACTTTATGGTTTATTTAATCATCTATTATAAAAGCTTAATTAATTGGCCCCAATGGTTGGCGCTTTCGTTCTGTGATGCAGAAGTTAAGCAACTTTCGTGAAGGCCAGTCATAGGATGGGTAACCAAATAATTATTATCTTAATCCACATAGTTAATACCCATTAATCCACATAGGGTCCGCGTGGTAGGCCATGCATTATTCTTCTTAGTTTCGGTTCCATCCTTATAAGGAAAGGCCTGTGCCCTGTGCACGTAGTGGGGACATTGATAGATTAACGATTAAATACATTTTATGAATAGTTCAGTGTCCTTTCATGACACTGAATGAAATAAGAATAAAACTATTAAAACGGAGGATAGTAATGCAACAAGTTACCTAAATTATTGCCTTTAACACCACAGATTATTTTGTGTTAAAAATTTGTTAGTTACGTCATAAGCCAGACAGACTCACGCCGAGAAGCCCAGAGAACACACGAGACTCATAAACGTATGCATTTCTTCTCGCCAAGAAGGCTCGGTGAGACTGTTGTCCTACTGTCTGCGCTTACATTGTGGTTGCCCGCACGTGATTGGATAAAATAGAAAGTGTATTTACTTCTAATTTGATTTTAAATTGGATACAAATGGATGGCGACTTTTTTTCTCTCCTTCGCGTCTTTTTTTCTTAATCCTCTAAAACGCTTTCGAAGTAAATCATGCGGCTTAGTGAATCAATTGAAAATTAAATCGATAAAGCTGCTGTTAAATATATTAAAGCCGTTCCATGCGATACGCTTTCCGTGATTGGATAAAAAATTTAAATTTCTCCCTTTTACACGTAAAATGTAAAGGTGAATTCGGAATTAACGTTATTTCTCTTGTCCATTAATCGAATTTGATAGTCGATTAAAAATTTGTCTTTTAAAGCATTTACAATGAAAATTAAATATTCTATCTTATTAAAAACAAAATACCTATATAACAACGTTTTAAATTGATAGTGTAATACGATATTGAACGAGTAAAAGTCTCTGGGTTATATGCTTCCCACATACATTTTTGGAGGTTTTTACCAGGTTTTGGTAAAGAATCTACCGCAAACTATCAAAAATGGTGAAATAGAAATATTGTCTATGGTCACCCAAAAAAAAAGTGGAACGGAACGTAAATGTCACTTTTGGGATCATTTTTTCTGTGGTCGTTTGAAAAACCGTTGTTTTTGTGGGAAGTGCACCGTTTTATTTTTATAATGGCGAATCGGCGAAAGGTAAGTCGTGCAATTTTTTGATATTTTGTAGGATTGGAGTTTTTCTAATGATATATGGATAATTTATAAGTAAATATTTGAAAATTATGATAATACAACATAATAAAACATGTGAGGACCATGCAACCTTAGCCTGTCAAGACCTAGAATATTGTGGAAGTTATATGTCCATTGCCCGTTAATTGAAATCTTTCTTTTGTACAAGCGTTTTGCCGCGGGTTTTGTTTTTGGTTTGGATACAGTCACATCTGCATGAAATTGTTCCACTAAAGTCAAAATCCAATATAAGTATAAAAAACCTTTGTCCATTCTTTTTTTTTTGTGTTACTGAAATAAAAATTAACGTTAGTTTTTTTTTATTTACTATTTTTTTTACTAAAATGCTAACAAAATAACATCCGTCCTTGTCAGATTTTTATATATATAGATATAAAAGTCAATGTCTAACCAGGCAATGGGATTACGTATTCCCACATGTTTTTTTAAAGGATTTATACTAAATTTTCTAAATGTAATTAATGAAATCTTAAACTAGGCATTGTTTTTCATATAAATCTATAAAAAAATCGTCATTACTACAAGATTTGCCCGAGGCCTGGTTAAGGGTTAAGAATATCGGCATTATCCAAATTACAGAACCGGTAAATTGAGTTGGGATATATGTCACGTTTGCAAATAGAATTTTTGCAATTTTCTAAATCGGATATCAGTTTAGAAGCGAAGATATTATTTTACAAAGAACGTATAGGTCAAGTAAACAAAATAGGTCAAGTGCAAGTCAGACTAATATGTAAAAGATAATTTGTAAAAGTCTATAAATTTACATACAAAGTGAACCAAGTGGATTTGTTATATTAAAAACGTGTACCTGTGTAATTCTTATATTTAGAAACTTCCATATCCAGTCATCATCTACAAGACTTACTGGAACTTGCCCATACACATATTCATATGTAAATGTGAAATTAGAAGATTATAAATCTAGATAGAAGAACGAGAAGAAGATAAATCTTCTAATTTCACAGTTATAACAATATACTTCCACAAGATAACGCCTGATCCAATTAATATGTGCAAATATGTAGTAACAAAACACGCATGATAAAAAAAAAACACTATATTTACCATTCTCTGAAGGAAACCTGTATTCACAGTTCACATTTCTTCTCGTAATTATACACTCTTTAAAGGGTAGAGTGAAGAGATAAATGTGTTAGTCATTTTATAGTCAAGCGCATTACAGAGCACTTTTACATTGATCGAAATTAAATGAAAATAGTTTTTGACGTGCAAAACGCCATTCTCCCATTCTATCTCGAATCGTTCATTGACGATCAATGTGGCAAAGTTTTGGTCAAGTCTATGTAGAAGATTAAATTTTCTTATTGTTTTGGATCTAGGTGATGTGAGACCTTCATTGTTTCAATCTATAATTTAAGTACTAACAGCTAGCTTAAATTGGGAGTTGACCAATAAATGTAATCGAAACTAATTCGCACGTTGAGAATGACAATGTCACTAACCAAAAACGACGTATTTTTTACTTTTGGCAACATTTTTCTTTATTACCTATAAACTTTAAAATGCAAAGATCCCTGTGAACGTAGCTTGCATAGAAACTGCTAGGTGGCGTAGTGACGATACGTTGTTTAGAGGGGCTGATTACAATTTCTTGACCTTTAAACGGTCATTACTCAAAATCGCATTTTTGCCATTGTGTCACTATCGTTCTCAACGTGCGTATAAATACTCGTAGGTAAAGTTTCTAGCTTTATTTCTTTATTGGGGGCAATCTGCGGAAATACGTACGCTATAATTTCTACAAGCCAAGTCGTGGTATAACAACTAGTATTCTATAATATTGTCTAATACCACATCGACTATTAATTTTACTATTTTGCAATTTTTCTTTTGCCTTTAAGCCCATTCTTAAGTGCGGAACCTTAAGAAAATAAACAATTATGTGGTGGCTAACAACGTGACTTTAAAAACATTATCTAATTCTCAATCCAGTGCAACGCGGGGAATCTTGGCACCGGTCCAAGTTATCACGTCCCGTTGGGCCGCAGGAATTAAATAGTCCCATATACATGCCCGTTACGTCATGGGACTCCGGAATTAAAGAGAGTAACGCTATGAGAAAATAATTCTAAATCTTTGAAGCTTGCCACAGCTTGTCTTATTTACAATCATATTAAGTACGCGACTGTAGGTCAAAGAAGAGGTGTGTTATCTACAGCTTATGCGTGGACTATAGATATACTAAATTAAAAGATCTAAGGAAGAAATAGATATATTTTTAAAAATATTTAAAGGAATTCTTTGAACATTACACAAGAAGATAGATAGCAATAATTAAGTATTATAAAACAGTAAAAACAAAAAAATTGGCAAACTATGTCTATATTTTTTTATATTTGATCATTCTTGCATTCTCAATACTGATAAAATATTTGTAATGAAAAAAAATAGACACCGGCTTCAAACTTAATAAAGTTTAAAATAATACTTATCTCAAAAGCGACTTATTCCAGAATATGCTATTGAAAGTCGGGCACCTATAAATTAATAACCTACTGAAAACCTCCGCCCTACTTTACCTTTTTTAAGTTTGAAATCGGTTCTATTTTTTTTTAAGTTTTTTATTTCATGCTTTTTAGTGATATTGATACTAATAAGCATGAAATAAACTAATAATACTTTTATATAAAACCGCGTCAAAACCGTGTGAAAGTGCGAACCTCTAATTTTTTAGTCTTTTATTATACCTAAAACCTTCTTATAAGTCTGACTGTGCTGAAAATTGAAATAGGACCACACCGGAAGCACCAGCATTTAAATAAAAACAAAAAAGAATCAGTAGGATCGGTTCATTCTGTAAAGTTTAGAGGTAACAAATATCACACATACGTAATGCAAATTTCAGACTTATTTGGTTTTCTCATAGATGCCATTGCCAGATCTGGACCAAATTGGTGTATAAATGGGACCACACGGCAAACACTAGCTTTCAAACAAAAAAAGATTCATCAAAATCAGTCGACCCAAGTTAAGAGGTAACAAACAGAAAAAAAAATACAGTCGAATTGAGAATCACCTCCTTTTTTTGAAGTCTGTTACAAAATCCACCAGCTCCTGGAATACCGAGGTGGGACTTAAATCTGCGACCTTTCGTAAACCGGATGACCGAAAGGTAGCCAATGTACAAAGAAACTAGCCTTTGTCTTCCACTTGACTTCTTTTTTGAAATGGTATAGCCATACAAATTTCCTTCCCTTATTCAAACCTTTTATTCACAATAAAAACCTATATCTTTTCCGAATCTCAATTCTATCTCTGTACCAAATTTCATTAATAATATTTGAACTATTTGGATGTTTTTTAAAGTTGGAATATTTTAAAACGTTGAAATATCAAGTTCTATACAAGAGTTAAGGAGTTCCATAAGCATAACTAACACTGTGGAAAGTTGGTCTTAGATGAAAAACTTCCTTAATGACATCTCACCAGTGTTTGAGGACGACATGGCATATAAGGTTTTAAATAACACCATAGTCTTTAAAGTTTCATGTTACTTCAACAAGCTGTCAAAACGGTAAGATGTAAGTACTAAGTAATACTTTGCTATCTACACGTAGTATGAGTATAAAACAAAGTTGCTTCCCGCTGTTTGGACGCTGTGATATTTTAAACCACAACTGATTTTAATGGGTTTTCATAAATTTAAATAGTGATTCAAAAGGAACATTTATATGTATAATACAGGACGCGAGCGAAACTGTTTGCGGAAAGCTAGTTCTATAATAAAATTAAAAACAAACAAGACATTGGTGATGCTACAGCATTCAAACTCAATGAAAAAAAAAGCTCTTTATCACCTTTCGAAGTAGATTTTATTTGACTGAAACGTTTCCATGCTTCGAAAGACCATTAAGCCGTTGGTCCTGGCTACATTTGCAGTCTTTAACACCCACCAATCTGCACTGGGGCCGTCTGGTGTGTCATGCTCCATTCTTCATGTTCATTGATTGTAACCTATCCACGAGGAAACCCTAAGCCCCAGCAGTGGTGATATAAATAAGCTGGTGATGTTAATAACGAACCTCTATGTTGTGACAGCTCTGTGGTTAACGTCGAGTCCAGCATTGAAGTTATTTGCAGAATAGCACTGCAAAGCGGGAATAGTATCGCGTTATTTCCCAGCAGGTGATTTGGAATAGAACCATACCATAGGAGATAGCATTAATGGAAAGAGAGATCTCCTCTGGTCAGGTTCACTTCGCACCAGCTTGATTCTCTTATTTGAATTATGAAACTAGTGTGAAGCGTGTTGAAATAAGTTTTACGTTTATTTTACGTTCCACTTTAATCAATGAAGTGGAACGTAAAGTAAAGGTCACTTTCAAACTGATTTTGTCTACTCAACCTTGTATATACTTAAGTCAAAAACTATTACTAATTACATCTACACTATAAAGATAAAGCTTTTATCAGGGCCATTACAACACATTCTGACGCTAAAAAAAATGATAATAACTCTTGAAATATATATCTTAATGGTAGCTTTCTTGGCAAAAGCTTTAAAAGCACCGTTTTGAGACCATTAAGAAGTTTTTAAATTGAAATAAAGCATTCAGCAGATTTGTCGGCAGCGCCAAATTGTTAAAATTAAAACGTGCCTATTTAAGGCCTGTCAAGATCACGTGTCTAACTATAGAATGACTATACTGTTATAAAATAACGATTTTATAATAGAAAATGCTGAACAATGAAAGCAATATTCAGTATACGTACCAGTAGGTGTCGGTTTAGAGATATAAATTTTAAATGTTATTTTTCAGTTCAAGTTTTACAAGCAAAATATATAATATTAAGTAATTGATCAGATTCCAAGTTAAAAGCCCTTTTAATATAGAAATCTTAATTTTCTACATTATACCGCCGGAGAATTAAAAGCGTGACCTAAAAATCGTAACTCGAAAAATCGAAGGTTCATTTGAAGATCTTATTTTATTATTAATCGAAATTTGATGGAAATCCATTTAGAATTTTTTTGGAGTCTAACAACAAATCAAATGACAGCAATAAATATAACTAATTTAAACTTAACAATGTATAGCTAATCAAGAGTACCTTGATAATTCTAAAACAATATTACTATTTGTTAACGAAAGTTTAAAAATTAGTAATACCAATGCGATTTGTTATAGGCTCCGCGCTAACTTAGGGTAATCGTCGACAGTCTCAGCACGTACGCACCGGACGCATAAGACGCAAAGCATTAGATGGATTTTCTTGTGTCATACATCCACTGCAGCCGCATTTTGTAGAGATGCTTCTATGAAAATGCGTTTATCAATTTTGAGACCGAAATTATGCTGATGACGCCACAGGAATTTTTAATAGCAGTTTTAACATCGGAATTATAGTGATGACGTCATACGGATTTCTATAATACTGAAAGAATGCGCCAAAAGAAATTGGTTACTACAATATCCGATTCTTAAAAGTTATCGAGATCAATAAATAAGAAAACTAATTACAAATGAATAATGATATATGTCTAATTTTATACTTGTAAGGCTCTTTAACATAAACTGTTAAAGATGAGCATAGAATTATATTATCGTTTGAGTTGACTTCCTGAAAACCGAACTGAACTGAATATTAATCTAAAGAGAAAGGCGAAAGGTTTCTCCAGTTTTGTGGACGACTGCTTTTCCAGCCTCTTTAGATAAGTATTTCTATGTATTTTATAATTTGCATATGACTTTTGTTACTTATAATTTTATTGCTATTTCTGCCTGTCTCCTGCATTTTATGTGTTTTTACGCATTTTTTAAATTATGACTTTTTCTCGTTAATTTATCCTTTAATTTTATTAATACTACAGTCCACGCTCCCACTATAGATAATAAGGATATTCGCATAATGAAAACTCTTACCAAAGAACCATTACCAAAGGTGGGATATACTGTTGTCCAACTGTCACAAATAATATATGTAACAAATTATACAAAATATAAATTTGATACTGAATATAAATTTGAATTTAAAGCTGCAAGCAAAAAAACAGTGCTATTTCTATAACCAGTATACTTAAGTGAACCAGAAACACTGTATATTTTTTGGGTGTTGACCAGTGTTATCCTTGATAAATGGTCCATCTGATAAAGCTCTCCAATATGGGGTATTTTTTTTTTGGTCGCATCACTATTGGCAAAATTATTGCTATCTAAATCCGCCGTAAGTTACATATAAAGTGTCGATGATCTATGGAAGCAATGTGTAGTAGTTCTATGGAGGAAATCCTTTTATCGCCATCAGCATTTTCGTTGCTCATATTATGCATGTCTGCGTTGCGGCTGGAGCGGATAGTGCACTGAGTACTATACAAATTCATACAAAGGTATGGCAAATCCGTTGCGTGTCGTGCGGCCGATGCGTGCGTGCTGATAAAATGGACGTTTACCAAAACTGAAAGTTCACCTTCAACCTGTATCCGACACCATCAATCGAAATAGATGACAGTGTCGAAGGTGAAACCATGGACCAGCTAATGCTGGTCATAATAGGTGGAATCAAATCAAATCGAATAGGGAGAATGGGCTATAACTCACCACGCGAACTCAATACGAAATAGAGCGTATTAACTAATGTAAATGCAACTACGACCAATGGCTTTACGTGCCTTCCAAAGTACGGAGGAGCTCGAGAAAATAAATTGTTGGTCACCCATCGTTGGACTGGCTATGATCGTTTGCTTAACTATCATATTGCAGACTTAGCGCACTAACCACTGCGCTATAGCTCCTTCGTCAACAAGATATTTTTTATGATTATAAAATTCTCAAGTGTATCGTATCAATTGTTATTTTGAAAACTTGAAAAATTTATAAGAATAGGCCTGTTTATGTTAAAAAAGATTTTTATTCAAAAGTAAAACCGATTTAAAAAAAATTAAAGATGACTCTGATTTCTATCAGAATTAGTTAGTCTATATTAAAAAGAAGCATTCGTGAGCAAACAACAAATAGCACCGGATAAATTCCGAAATAAAATTCCAGATAATATTTATTCCAGATTTAAAAAAAGTAGTACTTATTCATTAAAATCTTTTTTATTATTCATCAAAAATCAAAATAAGATTTTTTCAAAATATAAAAGATTAAAAGTTAATTTATGTAAAAATTCGGTTCTTGTCTTCATATCCCATATTTTTTCAAAACGTTACATGTTCTTACAAAATTTTCTTAATATACGGTCACATTTAACTGCACTGGTTATTGTCGTATAAACAAGAAGCTAAACACAACGCTCAAAGGAGGGTCAACCAACTGGATAAATATAAATTTGCAAAGGTAATTGTAATATGCCACATATAGATATAATAGAAGTAGCATACCGTCCAGCTTAGCATAAGAAACTAAAATAGTTAACGCAAAACCAGTTTCAGTGGAGACAGACAATCGCAGCGAGACGTCCAAAAAGTAATACATCTCTTAAGCTGTACATAAAACCCCGCGAAATGAAATGGGTCCGTTATCTGGCGGCGGCCCGTCAATCTTATTGTCATTCAATTTGAATTTCCGCTTAGGACCGGTTTTTGCGCAATCCTAGAATGGAGCTATGAAATCTGTGGTACCGACTTTCGTTTCCAACTAGAATACACGATTTCGATTTATTAATTATCAATATAAATCGGATCATACCGATTGATACTCAGAAGAGATAAAATCTTCAATAGCTGGGAACATCATAGACTTTTTACTTTAGCAGACTGAAAGATGGCTATAGTTCTAATAGCGAATCACGACAGCTCTTTCTTACATTATCATCTGATAACACATAATCAATTTAATCGACAATGATAAGGTTGAGGGTAGTAGGTCCTAAGTTGTGTATATTTCGCAGCCAAATGGTATAATCAGCCAACCAAATGGGCGGCTAGCCCTTTAATTGAATGGCGCTATTCAATTTAATTGAAAGGCTAGCCATCCAGTTGGTTGGATGATTATACCATTTGGCTGAGACATATCTATGAAGTCGTAACGAATCTTGTTAAGCGCGATACAGGTATCGCGGCGCCATCTTGTGATTATTCGATGTCAGTAGAAACTGCAGTCGTGCCGTCGAATATTGTGGCAATATTAACGCGGTGAAAAAGATGTCACCAAATATTCATAATTAATTTTCAATTTTAACAACGTCGTGTATGCATGTAACTATGTTTTAATCAAAGTAAGCTTTTGAATAATTTAATATTGTAATAGGTTGTCCGGAAAGTAATTTCGTTTTTTTCCAACGAGAGCATGATTGTATTTTTTCACAGCCAACTTCACAATTAGGTGACATAACGATTATATAACAGTTTGTTGATTCTTTGGAATATTTTTTGTTTAGTACCTAACAAAGACGGTCACTCGAACGCAACGTTTTTGCTATTATGATTTAACAATCCAATAGTTATAAATACATTCCAATCGAAACAAAAATTATGTTGTATATTTTAAGAAAATATAGGTATTTCCCGAACGACAATGGAAAATTGGTTCATTTATGAACACAGAAATATTTTTTTATGTGAATTTGAATGTCAAATATTACTAGGTCCGTATTTAATTAGAAAAAAAGGTATTTTATGAATGTGGACGTAAAATATCTTAAATTTTTTTTTTTTTTTTATGTTCAGTAAAATGCTAATTAGCATTACAAATGGCTAATTTCAAAACATGCAACAAAAAAAACTGTCGTTTTAGTGGCCCAACTTTTGTCTCCTTCGAATCTCGGGAGCGAAAAAACGTAACATTTGTCACTGCATCGGAATCTGTTGAATTAGTCGCTTCAGGCTTCGGGGATGAGAATTCGAGCTCATTTTTTGTTTCAAGAGGGGCGACGTCAAGGGGAGTATTAGGCCACATGTCTTACTAGGGTTTTTGTCAATTTATTTTCACGTTACTCTCAGTTTCTACCATGAGACGTTACATTCGTGCTGAAGTAAAATATACATTTATAACCCCAAACTGTTTTTATGTTGGTGACATGTGGGCTGAGACAAAAATGCGTGTGTGATCGGATCTATGATACATACAAATTTGGCTACGTTATTTTAGATCTGCATTACGACAAATTTATTATTATTTGTTATATAACAGATATGATTTGGTCGCTTGAACTGTAGATTTGAGGAAACGTTATGACTAGCTTTTGCTTGCGAATTCTATACAAATTATCATCCCGTTTTTCGACAATTTCAATCCCACTGTTTCTAGATAAGAATTAACGACATTAATGGGTATTATAATATAAAAGTTTATAAAATTTTAAACTCAGATTTCCTCAAGCAAACACATGATTGATGACTAATTTTTCTTATACATTTGCGTAAAATAAAAATAAATGTAAAATCAGTACATAAAATTAGCGTAATGTAAATATATATGCAATGGCGTGCGACCGAGCAGTGGCGGTTTAACCACAATTCTGGCTAGAAGAGGGCTCAGTGATTTTGGGGTTGTAATAAATCCAGAAAATGCTGGTGCAGAAGGCACGGGGAACCATTATCCCAAGACAGTCAATATGAAAGTAAAATTAGAAGAAACACGATCGCCGTGCAATCACTTGGCAACCGGCGCCGCGACATGTCCGGGTTACATGCTGAGAAACAGCCACTCTCTGGAAATTCAGCTAGTGGTATACCTATTAAAATACGTCAAATCCAGAAGTTTAAAACCTAAAACTTAATTCCGTAAAAATTGCAATTGTAGAGAGGCAGATAATTAAATGAGGCTTGAATCTTTGTGGTCTTAGCGAAATACTAGCAGAATAGTCACTAACAGTCATAATTATCATAAGTCAAATGCCTAGACTTCGTCATAGGAAACATTGTAATCAAATTAAATACATAATGGTTAGATCAAGATGGAGAACGTCAGTCAAAAACGCTGATACATTATCTGGCACTGGTTGTGGATCACACCACGACCTCTTAATTGTCAAATTGAGGCTAAAGCCAACAGTGGCTAGAACTAAGACAAACCAAAAAAAATCGAAGCGAAAGACTGTCGAAACTTCTTGAAAGTAGTGAAAAGCAACTCGAAGTTCTGTTGAAGAGGGCAAAATAATTTATTCAAAAAGCGACCTCAGGCTCCGAGCCACCACATAAATATATAAAAAAACAGCACTAGATGACTGGTGACATTGCTTTGATTGAGCGGAAACGGGAGATGAAGACGAAAGGTTTTTCGTACCTTTAAAACTATAAATACAATATCTGCTCACATTCAAGCCAAATGTAGATAAGACCACAGTGCATATTTTCGAAGCATATTCGAAAAAGTTGAAGCCCACGCCGAAAGATACGAATCCAGAGACCTGTACCATAAAATCCGATACAATAATGACCAAGTGGTTACAGATATAAACGAAATATCTCAGATGTGAAGAATATATTGTTAATCTTTATTTCAGATTAACAATGCATTTCCATTAGTGAATGGAAATGCATTGTCCGGTTCTAAATCACAATCGGGATCAGTGGATCCCCATTGTGATTTAGAACCGGATATTCTGGAGTTTGAAGTTAGTACGGCCATTAAACATTTGAAAAACCGAAAGCCACGGGAAGAGGCCTGTTTTTCAAATACCAATTGTTCCATTTTTTCATTCATTCTTATTCTTATGCAATAGGTGGTTACAATATTACTAATTTACGATATGCCGATGATACAACCCTATTTGCAGCGAGGGTTCCCGTATGATGGAACCGCTTCTGAAAATGTGCCTTTCACTAAACTGCAAAAAGATAATAACTCATTCAGGGGTCTTTGTGTGCGCTTCTACAATAAGGTCCCAAGCAAAATACAACATTTAGATATCATGCAGTTTAAATCTACTATTAAAAAATACTTATTAAAAAAGCTTATTATAAGGTATCCGATTATATCCTCCTGACGACCCTCGTCCTACTGGTAGAACGTAGCAATGAAAAAAATCTTGCAAAGAAATGCTCTGTGGTAACACGAATATTCGATCACTATGCCATATGTGGTATTTTTGGGTAGCCCTTACGTCACTGTTATACTAAATGACATTTGTCACTTTCATTAAAATGGAGCCCGAAGAAAGTCGACCTGCATCACGTTCGTACACGCGTAAGTTAATCCTAATTCATCCTTTGATTTTTTTAAAATTATGTATTATTATTACAAAAATTTACGAATTACATGTAAGTTTTCAATAATGCGTTAGAATTTCATCGAAACGTACATAAATGGTTCAGTGGTAAACTCAAAATATTTTATGTACTATACATAGTACAAAGGTCGCTAATTCGAACTCTGGGTAGTTAATTTCATATGTTCTATGTGTAGGACATAACCGATTCTTAGGAGGTTTTTTTTTTATTTTTAGGTCTGAATGATGAAGCAATTCAAAATCTTTTGAATGAATCCGAGTATGAAAACTCAGATGACGATTCTGGTGACGATCACATGGTTTTGCCTTCAGTAAATAGTAGTCCAGTCCATTCAGACCAGGTTCATAGTTCGAATTCTGGCGACACTGAAGAGGACACCGATGATCACCCATCTCGACTACGTGGTAGAAGAACAAATTTTAGAGCATTACGAGGCCGAGGAAGCCGTAGTTGTAGAATAGAACGTTCACTTTCATACCCACTTGTTCAGAACGATAGGGATCAGGTGCATGATATATGGTCGTCAAACACTTTTGAACCTGAAGAAAGAAATTTAATGCAGCCTGCTTATCTAACCAAAGATTGTCCTAATTCGGATTGGTGGTCATACTTCGATCAGTCAGTATATTGGTGAAGAAATAACAATAAGCCAGTTATGATGATGTCTACGTGCTATAGTAATGAAAAAGAAGATTTCTGTGTGAGATGGTCAAAAAAGAAAAAGCGATGCGAAAGAGTTAAAAGACCAGAAGTCATAAAAAAGTACAATCAAAATATAGGGAAGTGGACTTAGCAGATCGTATGCTTTCGGTCTGTCTCTCGCGTAGTTGAACAATTAAATGGACAATTAGAGTCATTTCGCATCTCGTTGATCTTGTTGTAGTAAAGTCGTGGTTGCAATACAAAGAACTTGAAATAGAAAAAGGCACTAACCGAAAGCGCATAATGAAGTTGCGAGATTATAAATTGAATTTGGGAACCAAGTTGATTGACTATGTAGTATTATTAATTTGACGTTTAGGAAGTGATATGTGCTAATTTTCCTGTATAACGTGCTAACCAAAAGGCAAGGCTGATTCTTAAGCATTTAATCGTAAGAATTTTATGAAAAGTTTGAAGATATGGTATATTTTGTTACATTTTCGAAAAACTGAAATGTAACAAAATATACCATTAAAGAATTCATTTTGATTGACTACTTTTATTGTTTATTTCCTGAAACTATCGTTAATATCGTATCCAATATCTACTTAATCTTTATGTACTACCAGAAGAACTGACTGAATTACCTTCGCTTGTACTATGGATAGAACGTAAGGAAAATATAGGTTTTCCGAGTCAATTTTTTTTTCATTATTTTTTCGGAGAAGCTCGTGCCATAAGTATAGTTTTTTTATAAGTTCCGAAAAGAAACTCCAACATTTAGTTCTCTGGTCGTCAGGAGGATATAACAGTTAAGAATGATTGGGCTTGAGATGATCCAGCAACTGGATGGGCGATTACTTTTTTAACTCATTGTATATCAAAAATTATCTTGTTTCCATTATTATTAAATGATTATATTATCATTATAAGCCCATAGTTTTTTTTTCTCTTTCTATTTTATAAGACCATAGTTTCTATTTATAATGTATTTATCAGGTAATGATAAGGTTTTTGTAAATGTCATTACTCCTATTAGAGTTGCTCGTTCTTCTTATCAGCCAAAAGACGTCCTGAACGAGCGGTAGGGAAAAAATGTTGGACGATTCAAAAGTACTTTTAAGAAATCTATTTGAATAAAGATTTTTTGACTTTGACTTTGAATGGAATGCGTGAGCCACATGTTCGGCTTGAAAATTAATCGCAATAAAACAAAGGTAATGATCGTAGATCGCGCAGAAAACAATTCGCTCAAGATCACTCAGATACCTGTGAAGTAGTACAGAGAACTGTGAAGTAGTAACCAAATATATTTGGGGGCGTTTATTTCTAGCGATGGCAGTTTCATTGAGGAGGTAAAACGATGTTATGACTATAAAAAATCTCGGCATCCAAGATAGGGTAGGAGGGATCAGACCGCGCAGGCGATCATTGATGCGATGGACCAACCAAATAAAATCCATGGTAAGCACACATACACAAGTGCTCAAAGATGTCGATTGACATGGAGAGATGGTCAGATGTCGTAAGGCTAACTACATGGACTACTCCAGCAGATACTGCGTGTTGACTACGACTACTCTGGCAAGATTATTACGAGTGAGAAGAAGAAGACAAATAGATATGAAAATAATTTTGAGCGACTCGTTCAATAAAATACTATAAACGCATACAAATTCCATGTCGCCTATAATTATATTTTTCAGCTACACGTCTATTTGCTACGTCGTGAAAAGACTCCCCCATAACACACACAAAGTACGTATAATTTCCGACACAGCGTGATTCAGAGTCAAATAACTTAACCGCTAATTAGGGAAAGTTCATTACCGTCTGTTCCGCCAAAAGTTGTTCTTATACGGAGAACGGAGAAATAATTATCGTATTTACCAAATTTCCTCAGTTTTATTTGCAAGCGTCGAAATGTATAACATCATTCATTGTTTACAAATATTTAATAAGCTAGACTTTATATAACGAACTGTTATAAAATGTGAATTTATAAGCTTCGTTTTGTTGTTGTTTTATAATAACACTCTAAAAAGTTTTCATATGAACACAGAATCAGACTTTTGAAATGTAAGCGTTACCTACTCATTACTCATTGTCTGCTTAACTTCACCAATAGATTTTCATCAAAACTCACTCAATTGTTCGTAGATCGATATACAACATTCAATATTTGTGCTGAAACTTGTTCAAAAATGGAATAAGAACGATAATTTGATTATTTCGATATTCCTGTGTCTTTTTTATCTTACTTATATCGGAGATGAGAAAACAAAATGTCTCACATGTTCCTAGTTCCTATTTATAATTAATTTCCTTGCTATCCGGTTTATAACCGATTTTCAATCAATAAGTACGTGAAAGTGTCAATATATTTTAAATTATTAACATAATCGTAAAAAAAAACCAGATCAATCTATCTAGCACTCGTATAAAGAACCATTTAAATTCATAATAAAAAATAATGAAACTGAAACAATATTAAAGTTAAAAACGGTAACATAGAGTTCAGTTCCATAATTACGTGTTAACGTTAACCGTAATACTACTCTTAGATTAATTTCTCACAAAATCATTACGAGTATGTTTATGATATAAGTTTTGAAACGGCACACGACAAATGTAAACATCGAGACCAAAAACTTATCTGCAAAGAAGCTTTGAATCATCTATCAGATTCGGAGTAGAAGCAAAGTAATTTCCGTGATTCAGTAGTCAAATATTGCTAATTCTACACTTTTATGGATAATAAAAAAAGCAGCCAAATGCGACTCGGATTCGCGCACCGAGGAATCCGTATGAATGTTAATTTGAATAATCAGTAATAAGTATAATATCTTGGTGTCTACTTGATATTTTTTGTAATATTGTAAAAAGAATAATCGTAGCTTAATGTTTATTGCTTAACTTTTGCTGCTACTCTTTTAACACTATAATTCTCACACTAGACCTTTTTGGAAATAGGGGTTGCTGAAAATCAGCGTTGAGCAAGTGCATGATCTTGTTCAACATAAGCTGAGTCACTACCATTATTGAGTTATAAAAACATTTTTCTTAATTTGGGTTTCCTAATGCACAGGTACAGAACATTGTTGTATTTTTTTTTTCAAAAATTTAGTCTCAGTAGTAGAGATAATAATGAAAGAACCAGAAAATAATCACCACCACATCACCAGCCCTTTTATGCCCCTACTGCAGGGGCTCAGGCCTTCCTTATGGATGGTTAAGGAGGATGGGCCATGACCCTCAACGCTGGCCCAATGCGGATTGGAGGGTATTAACGACTGCAAATGCAACCGGGACCAACGGCTTAACGTGCCTTCCGAAGCACGGAGTAGCTCGAGATAATAATTTTTGGTCACCCATCCCATAACCGACCCTTGCGAAAGTTGCTTAACGACTACGATCACGGGCCGCGGCACTTATCCACTACGCCACCGAGATACTAAATAATACCTATTGCCTTTAATAAAAAAAAAAATTGAGATTCTCAGAAAAAGTCCTTTTATTTTATTGGTCACGCAATGTATTTTGTGTTTAAATCTTCTGATTGATCCCCCTCATGCTTAAAACTAATTTATTTACATGACCTGATTGTCTTTGAGTTGCCTATTTACTTATAAATAATCAATTCGGCTGCTTCGGATCAGTTACAGACAGACGGACATATAGACATAAAAGCATTTTCGTCTCGACTACTTTTTTAAGATAATGAACCCACAAAAGACCTTTGCATAATAATAAGGTATTATTAAAAAAAAAAGTTATGAATAAAGGGGAAACTATAATAATATGACGCTTTATAGGAATTTATTAGAAACATCTATTCAAATAGAAAGTGGAAAATGAATTATGAAATTTTATTTCTTTTATATTTACCTGATAATTGATTATTACAAATAATGATTAAATTAGAAAACGAGTTAGACAATTGAAATAGTAAAACGTGTTTCATTTTATATTGTAAGAATTGATCTACGAAAATTAATAAACAATATATATTATAAGTCATATTACTGTGTGTCTATGTTAATACACACACTGTGATCATAATTTGTACAAGGCTTCAATAAATAAATAGAAAACAAAAAACCACAACACAACAACAAGCACAAATCATTTACAAACTTTAAACAAGATTTCCGATCGAGCAACAAAGAGTGCTGCATAATGTGGCAAAACAGCCAAAATCCAACAGTTAGCGAGTTGACAAGTAAATCAGTGGGGGGCAGTTAGGAACACCTGAACCCACCACGACTTGAATTATTATCAAACTTTTTTCACTTAGATTATTAAAAGTTCCATATACTAAGTCGCAGAGTGGCAATAATCTCGAAGTTCCAGTTTCCGTTGGAATAAATGCGACCTTTTTGTGTCTGGTCTCACTTTCGAGTTGGCTCGGTTATTAAATAAAAAAAAATGTTGGAACTTTTACTAGAGTCGTCGTGAACATATACTTTTATTAACATAAAACAAATGAGAATTATTCAAGAATCTAAAGTGACTTATTTTTGGAAGATCTTTAATATAAACTGGATCAACTACTTCCACAATTTGTATTGGTTAACTAGAACTAATTAAAATTCAAGTATTTATTTATAATTTAATTAGTGTACTGAAAGTTCGAGTAATACTTATCTGCAGAATTTACTTAACGTTTCGAGCACTGTTATATAAATAATTTTAAGCGAGAGTGCACATGTTGTGATTTAAATTCTGGACAAAAGAAATGAAAGAAATTTGAGACAGATTGATACTATATAATGAACACTCTGACATCGCTTCATGTTTGCTTAGAGGTACTGAGGTGTGAAAAAACAAAGAAAAAATAACCACACCTTACAATAACCGTAGGAAAATCATGTCTTTAGAATTGTTATTTTATATCTAGACGTTTTCGATCTATATTACTTTGTATATAAAAATGATGTATTGTTCTTATATTGCAGAAAATTCTAGAAAAAAGTTGGTTACAGCAGTTTCATCGCCTGTGTTCTAATTTATTGTTATTTGCTTATTTTTGAGATCGGCAAAGCCCGTGGATGAAACACCGAGCGTTACACTTTTCGTTACCTGCTAGGTGACCTTGAGTGTACTCGTAAGACCCATACTAAATGATATTTTATTTTCAGTAAATAACAAAGCACATACCTATTGAATGAACTTTTCATGTGGATTCAAAAGGAAGTTTTATTGTTAAATATGTATAGACATATTTAATAAACAAATTTCCTTTGAAATTCACATAAAAGATCCGATTTTTACTTATATCGTTCAAATAAACAATTGGTGAGATAATAAAAATCCAAAAATAATCGTAATAAATAACAAAATACATGATATTACATACATTTGACATTCTAATACTTATTAAAACTTCACTGTGATATTTTATATACACGATATTTACTCAAATCTTTGATGTTTCCATTTCTGTAAATCAAAGTTAAACAAACATTACCATATCAAGGGGAGTAAAAGAAAAGCCTTCTTAAACAGAATCTACCGTGTACAAAACCCGTATTTCCTTATTAGGCGTGTCAAGCAACAAATTGTAATTGTACAAACCTACCCCCGAACTCACACGTTAGCAGCACGTTAACCGTTCGCCCGGAACAAAAACAAAAGGCTCTATGTTTGAATCGTTCGTTTCAGATCTTAACATCGTATGTGACAGTCGCTACAAATGTTTTAGTCGTATATACCCACATATTGCTTTAGTGTAAAGTGAAACATTGAATTTTGAGTTTATGGGAATAATTAAAAAAAAACAGAAAGTAATTGAGCTAAAGAAGAAAACTAGAAGTAATAAATTAAATATAAGCGTAAACACAGTTTCAATCTCTGACGAGTCTTCTTTATATTGAAATATTGGCAAAATATAGTGTCGTGATAATTATATTTTAAAATGCATAAAAAATCCACAATTATTTGTTTAAAGGCAAATTAGAAGCACGTATAAGCAAGTAAACAAATTATTTCTCATGCAAACTTCTACCGGTCTTTTCATTTCTTTCATAGGATTCGTATGAAATCTATTAAATATCTTGTTTAGTGTATCATACTTTTTCATACCAAATTCCATTTACATGGTTTCACACCGAGTTTTATATTTATATTATATGTAAGAATAGTTACAAAGAAAAGTTCCACCTCTCTGGTGAAACAGGTAAAGTTACAAAAATATCATAACTCATAGTAAACCAACCTTGTAAACTTGACGCCAAATAGAAGATTTGTTCCTAGGGTTTATTTATTTAAATAGATGCATAGTGTTTTGAGAAGGTGGTTTTTCTGGAAGCCAGCATATAAATTTCTTTTGAGCCCTGTACCGTTACTCTTGTTCAATTTCTAATAGTTAAGTAGAATTTAATACCTTGCAAAGCATGTTAAATGTACCTGTTTTAATAGCAATACTAAAAATGCGAAGTTTAAGCTTTCTTGAAGAGAAGGATTATACAAAAAAAAATACTGCATTCTCGATATTAGTTACATTATCGATAGATTTGTAATTTAGAGAAGATTTTTTTTTGTATTGAGACACTTGTCAGAGTTCCATACCCAAAGAGTAAAAAACGGAACCCAGTTCTTAGACAGTTTAAATATTCACAGGTGGTGTTTATTGATAAAAAAAAAACAAAATTAAATTAATTATTTTATGGAATTCCCAAAAATACAACGTGACATTTTTACTTGTTTCCGGTACGGAATCCTCCGTGCACAAGTGCAGTTCGCATTTGGCCGGTTGGGAACCATTGCATGTGCAAACAGCTCATTTTTACTTCCACTATTTTGTGGGTTAGAATATACTACAATAAGAATACCTCTTCCGAGTTTCTGAGCCAATGCACATTTTGCTAAGCACGATTCGTATCGTATCGTATTGTATCGTTTCTAAATGATTCTCGATAGTACTATCATAATAGTTTTACTTGTCATTAGATTTTATTTACAGCTTGTCTTTAAAGAAGTGTCTTTACATTCTACCTTTTCATTCGATATTGAACAGATTACATTTGTGTCCTAACAATACAATTGAATATTGATATTTATAGATAATTTAAAGCTTTCCAACTTTTCCTTAGAAAGCATTCGTATTTCTTTTAGTCAGCGTCCACAAAAATAGGTGCCCATAGGAGTACTTCTATCCCTAGGAAACCTATTAGTAAAATAAAAATTAGCCTATATTTAATATATATGCAAATTTTTACAGACTAAGAATTGCCTCTATATCAAATTTTATAAAAATGCGTAAAGTAGTTTTGGCGTGAAGAAGTAACAAACACCCAAATATCGAAACCGTCAAACTTTCGCCTTTATAATTTTAGTAGTAGAAAAAGAGTGCTCGACAATCGTCGAGCGACTCAAAGACACAGCCCTCTTTGCCGCAATTTGGCAACAAACGTCATGCGTAAAAAACAAAAGAGATATCTGGGCTCCTGGCTATCTTCCATTTCCATTAGCAAATGTTTAGCCGAAGTGTTTCCCGAAGTCGGGCCCATTAGGCATTCGCATTTCCTTTTTGTCTTTGCGTCTACTAACTAACTTCTTTTTTCATTTGTTCCCCTCGTTTTGGGCGTTGAGTGATTTTTTACTGTATGCAAGTTTGGGAGTGACTGTGTGGAAAGTTGTAACAAGTGTGATGTAAAGTGTACATTTTACTTTCTTTGTTGTATTTTAATGAACAGTGATTCCAGCCCATTTAATCCAAGTTATACTCAAATAGTACTGAATCATTATTATTATTTAGAGTGTAGATACTTATATTTGCACGTTAATTAAAAATAAGTGAATCCTAAAGAACAAAATAAAAGTTTGAGATATCATTTTAATACCTATTATGATGCAACAATATTTTTAATATTAAATTTACAACAGAAGTAAGCTCCGCTACACTTGGTTAAGACAAGCAGAAAGAATATCTAATGAAAAATGACTAAACTGATAAACGACGAGTGAGTGAAAGGATGCAGGAGCCGAGGAAGACCACTACATACTTTTCTCCATCAAATCAATCGCATACTGTTAAAAGGTGATGTCAGAAGCCATAAAAATCGATAAGTGAGTATGAAAAGAAAGGAAAACAAAGAGTTAGGACCGTGTCTTTTTGGCACTCGGTTCTATGCCTATCCCGCAAGGGATACGATATGAAATAAACATATACAGAGATATATTAAACAAGGAATACTATTTGAAAATATACTCTTTCAAGCAATAACTCAACCAAATAATATATATTGTAATTATAACAGCTGTTTAACTTTGGTTTTCATATTGGAATTAGAGATCGGAACTCACATGAGGATTCATTCGAACATTAAAAACCTAATATATTTGAGCTAATCAAACTTTTCTAATCAAACGTCTATTTGTAATATTTAAAAGACCACTTTTACCAAATAAATATGTATATATATGTTACTGTAAAAACCCGAAGTACGGTAAATCTTAAGATGTCCCAGTAAATCCTAAGATTTACCAGCTGGAGTTGGTAAATGTCCGAATTTTATAACAAGAGAATATTTCGGACTTATACCAATAGCGTTTGCAAATGTTAAGATTTACCAATGATGAACGGTAAATTTTGGTTATGGGAATAAAATAATCAGTATTTCTTAATCATTATATTTAATTACCGATCAGTCAAAGCCTTACATAGTTCTAAATATAATTATGATGATACAGTTTTAGTGATTTATTACTTTTATTATTATATGAGTATTTCTGGAGTTCCTTCTTAACCATTCATAAGGAAGGCCTGAGCCACTGCATTGGGGACGTAAAAGGGCTGGTGATGATGATGATGCTGATGATGATAATGATGATGGTGATGATGATGATGATGATTTCTGGAGTCTATATAATAAGGAGTAAATTAGGTTACATTTCACGTGGGCGAAGTCGTGGCTAGTAGATAATAAAAGAAACGTGAAACCGTTCTAACAATATATTATTCTGTCTAGTCATTTGACAACTTAGTTATTATAGACACCATTAAAGATATATGAGGTATGTGAGGATATCCGCTGGCTGCAGGCTGTAATTATATGTCGTGAAATTGCCGCGGCCTCTCATAATGATGACACTAATTACTCCTGTCTGTTTGTACAAATCATTGTTTATGACAGTGTCAGTAACAATGCCTACAGATAGGAAGCAAACATCTTGTAATTAAATTTACCATGAATAATAGATTTATGAAACAGCTGCGATGATGAGCAGCTCGATGGTGAAGTGAATAGTGAGTTCAGTCTGCGATGCGTAAGTTAAGCAACTTTCTCTAGGGGCCGGTCATTGGATGGGTGACCGAAATTATAACCTTGGAGACCTCCTCTGAAGGCAGGTAAAGCTGTTAGTCCCTGCTGTATATGAAGTCATTAATACCCACCAATCCGTACTGGTGTAACAGCAGTGGGAATGTTAATAGGCTGGTGATTAAACGACCTTTTAAATTTTATCATTATATAAAATCACTGGCGCACTGGTGAAATTTAATATGTGTCTATGTTATAAGCCATATATTTTTTTTTATATCCTTACGCTGATATCTTTTAAAATAAACAATGGATTTTAATGCGGTTTCATAATTTGTCTATTATCCGCAATGGGCTCGCGTTGTATATCGTGGCCCATTACCATCCCAGATTTGATTCGACTTCATCCATGGGGAAGGCCCGGCAGTAGTTACATCAACAGGCTGGGAATGTTGGACCTCTATGCTGTAACAGCGCTGTCGTTGACGTCGAGTTCAAAGCTGAATTTATTTGAAGAAACGCACTACTGAGCTTATGGGAATAGTATCGCGTCATTATAATATACAAAGTCACGGACGCAGCCACTGGCGGAAAGCTACTTTGGAATGAATGAACTTGGATTTAATATTGACACTGCCCTGTATTTATATAAAGACATGGATATATGTTAGAAGTGGGAATGTTTGTGAAGCAAAATGAAAAATTGTTCATACGATACGATTTAACTGAAAGAAGTCTGAGTAACCCGAACAAACTAGTACATACATCAATCTCCAAAACAATTTATTAATATTAAAACATCGTCACTTTATGTGTAAAACTATCTTAAATAAAATACATATCTAATAATATTAAAGATTGCCGGCTACTCGTTTTAAAATATAATTGCGTATATGGCTGATTAATGAGTTCCTTAACGATGGATAGTTTATCAGTATTCTAAGCAAACAATACAAGGTTTTATGCATAAATTTAAATATTTGCATCTGACATATTTGTTTTTTTTTTATTAAACTGAATTCCTTCACATGTTCAATAAATTTAATATTTTCTTTTTACATCTATACATATATATATATTCATTTTTTTTAACAATTTGATAATATTTATTTTATTTATAACTAATTACATAGTAAGTGTTGAAATAATTATAAAATACTCGTAACATGCAATCAAGATGCCACTTACCATACTGATATTATTGAATTAATTGCAAAAAGCATATATATACTCTTATAATTATTATTTTATTCGACGTTTATTTTTCCCATTATTTACTTTAATTAATTCAATCAATTGACTTGTATTGTAATATTTTTATTAAATGCTATAACATGTATTCATATCATTGATATTAACATAATTTTTATGAAAAAAAAATTAAATGATAAAAATGCTATTCAATATGGCTAAATAGGTCAACGCTCTTACTCAAATTAAGTTTCATCACTGTACATATAACCCTATTTATTGCGAATAAGTACATTATTATTATATTATATTTTCTCATACAGAAATTAAAATAAATAAAAAAGGTTCAAAATAGCTTAAGTAAAAACTAATATTTATTTCTCATTCCTTACTCAGTAAAAGTAAATAATTAATAAATTCTGAGCTTCTAAACGGCGACGGTCTTTATTAAATTCGAGTACTAAAAATCATAATTTAAAATTTCTACGATGTTAAATTTAATTGAGAGATCACGACAAAAGTATAATTACCATAAAAATAATGTTCAGGTCCTCGATGTAATAGGAGATCAAAAATTTACATTTACATCATACGATTATTTTGCCAAATCTATGATAGATTCACCATCCAATCACGGTGAACACTTATTTGTTAAAACACTCATAAAAACATTAAATCCTACATACATTGTTATTATTGCGATTTATTTTAGTTAAATTTTCATTATATCAAATATTTAAATCCTTTTAAAAAATAAACAAGTTTTGATTAATTTAAGTACAAAAATTATCATTTAAGGAAATAATAATTTAAATAAAGAACTTATATTTTTTAAGTAAAAGTCAGGTATAGTTACAATCATTTTGTAATGGCTTATATAATTACAGAGTTACAATTAAACAAGCGTTGGTTATAATCTCAGCTACGGATGATTTGAAAAATAAACAATAGTCTCAGTCCTGAAAGACGACCACACGATTCCTAAAAGTTTTGATTACGAAATATTAAGATTAATGGAACGAAACTTTATATACAGAGCCACGTGTAGTTTTAACTAATTAAAATATTAAATAAGTTTTTTTTCAGAAGGTTGTATTAAAACTAATTATATTCCGTTACTAACTTAGAAGTTATTGCTTAATATCTAGTATTACTTAGTTATTCATAATCGTATGATGTAAATACCACTAAGGGTAGCTCAGGACGAACTGACTTAATTATACGGGACTAGGCACTTCTCTCCGGATCGTAATTATGTCTTTCCTAGGCGCTTTGTATTTGTTGAAGTACCATTACCTATCGCATAGTACTTTAAAGTAGATACGCTTGCGTGCTAATTAAGTCGAGCACCATTATTTAGGCGTTTTAGCTGGCCTCAAAAAGGATGTGGGTATAAATTCGACTCGATAGTTGGTCAATTTTGAAGTTTTATTGTATTGCTTGAAAGAATATGTTGCTCTAAAATTTTAGGAGGATTGAATCAGTAGTTTTCTTTAAACATTTCACCCTTTGTACCCTCAGTTGTACCTTAGTAGGTTACTTAAAAGTGCTTTGTTTCTTTAAAAAAAAAAAACCAAAACCGTCTACAAGTAAAAATGAAACCTAATAATTTTAGTCTCATTCGATTTTGAATGAAATAACGTAAATTAGGTACCACACTAGGTAAATTAGGTATCACTTGACAAATTTATACCAAACTCTACTGTGGCAACTTGAACAAGCACTATCTGTTTTTATAAAATTGTTACTTATGATAAAAAAAACTAAAATTCAAGACAAATATATATAATATATATAGAGAATTGTTTGTATTCATTAATTGTTTCTTCATTTTATTGAGTAATAGAGTATAGTAAGATATATTAAAGAAAAATCTACCCCTGCGGGAATAATCCATTTGTAACTTACAGATTTCCTTAACAATGTTTTAGTTTTTGACGCTGTTAAGTTTTTATTTATCAAGGCTTCATAATCATATCTTTACAAACATCCCTTAATTTTTTGTTAATGCTCACTGAATAAAGCGACATCTTTAATTAAATATTGAAATCTCTATTACGAAAAATCAGCTATAAACGTAGCGTTTCATTTCAAAAGTAAGAAGCGGATACTGGATCAAAAAATATACCTGTTCTTTTCTTTTACTATCTTATACATGGCTCTTTTTCATACTTACTGATCTGTACTAATATTATAAAGAGAAAAGATTTGTTTGTTTGTACCGATTTTCAAAATTCTTTCATCTACGGGTAGTAACATCATACGAGATTGACATAGGCTATATAATTTTAGGGATTAATCATCGGAAATGTTGAACCAATTATGAAAATTTGCCCACGGAAAGCTTTTTATTTTTGCTTTATTCGCTCGGTACTCCTCTAATCTTACCATTATATACATCCCTGATAATATGCCTACATTCACAAAGCAACGTAATATAAAGCGTCGTCAAGTCACTGCGGGGAAGACAGCAAATTATAAGATAAATTGTGCGCTTTTATGAAAAGTCAAGTTACGGACATTATTACACAAAGACAGATTGCAATAGAAATTTCAATTTTAATAACTATGGAAAATCTATTTTGTTCAAGTCTATACATTGTATAAAATAAAGGCTACACAACTATTTATAGTGCGGTTTTCATCAATAAACAGTGATTCAAGAAAAAAGTTTAAATGTTTATATTTAGGACCATGCGGACGAAGCCCCTGGCGGATAGCTAGTTTAAAATAAACAGAATATCATTTGGAATTCTATACAACACCAATAGGTGTGCGTGTTATTTTAAAATTCGAACAGTTCTCGGAAAGGGAAATATTAATAAAAACGTAACATTCCGAGGCCGTGATAAAATGACAAAGGGCGAATCATTGAATTCGCTCGAAAAAACAATCACGAATCGCGTGCGTTACTCTGACTGATTCAAACGGGTCCCGGTGGAGTCACCGACGCAATTATTACTCAACCCCCAAATGTAGGGGTGTAATTTTTTTATTTGAATATGAGAAAATAATTTTGTCCGGGGACGGTTTTAAGCGGGGCCATAAATTAAGTGAGCACAATACACGCTGGATAAATCGTTGTCACGTAAGAATGTCGCATTAGGTACTTGCGGGGATTTCGGCGTGGGGGCAGGTGGGAATGGGGTTTGGTGCGGGGACAGGGGTTGCAATAACAGCGGCACGCCGCAGTTAGCCGAGTCCTGTTGTTATTGCGTTGTATTATTTATGTGAGCGGTAGATGAGGTGACACTCGCGTGTTAGCTATTCGAAGCGTTCTGAATATCGGTGCCGTTTTCATCACACTGTAAACTATAGCTGACAGCCCTAGCTTATGTTAAAACATTTGCCGTATCAATATGTAACGAAGTTTAAACCATTATCCGACCAAAATAAGTCAACATGTGATTCACAAATTTTACGTTTTTATTCGGTCATTTTCAATTTAGATTCTGATAACTGTAATGGCGTAATAGGCAGAAGAATTTATGCTCCGTATGATATTATCCATAATCAACACCAGTGTACTGATGTTCATCAACACCAGTCTATTAATGTTCCTATTGTTGGGTTCAGGCATTCCCTTTGGATGAAATCGAATCGAATAGAGAGAATGGGCCATGACCCACCACGCAGGCTCGGTGCGGGTAGGACTAACGGCATAACCTTCCGGAGCACGGAAGAGTTCCAGATAACAATCAATTTTGGTCACCCATACTTTGACCGCGTCTTGCGAAAGCTATCTTGTAAAGGGTCTTGTGAGTGCGCTAACCGCTACTCCATGGAGCTCCTCAATTTTGTTATCATCATCATCAGCCCTTTATTTCGTCCCCACTGCAGGGGATCAGGCCTTCCTTATGGATGGTTAAGGGGCATGGGCCATGACCCTCCACGTTGGCCCAATGCGAATTAGCGGGTATTAACGACTACAAAAGCAGCCAGGACCAAGGGCTTAACGTGCCTTCCGAAGCACGGAGTAGCTCCAAATAATAATTTGTTGGTCACCCATCCTGTGACCGACCGTTGCGAAAGTTGCTTAACGACAACGATCGTGTGCCGTGGAGCTTATCCACTACGCCATCGAGCTATTAATTTTGTTATAGGTATATACAATAAAATTGAGGTAAAATATTATTTTAAATCAATCGATCAAATCATTTATTTGCTAATACAGGTAATACATAGAGATGATACACAATTATTCCGTATTTCACCATTTGGCATGTTAAATTATTATTTAAATTATAATAAAAAGAAAAGTCAATTACAACAAACTATTAAAAAATATTATTATATTCATATGTCAATTAAAATATATTAAAGAATTAAAAAATACAATAATATAATACAATAATAATAAATAAGCCTTATCCAATAACAAACATTTTAATATGATGCGGAACTTAAACTGTACTTAAACTATTGATTTTTTCGATGTCATGAGGTATCTTATTGTAAATTTAAGGTACCATACATACTACAATATCATTCATAAGCCATGTCCTGTTACGTGGAATACAGAATTTTGCTTTTTAGTCTTTCACTCTTAAAATTTTTATATAAGTGGTAATTAGATCTCACAAATACGGCTATTTCATATATATATACATAAAAGGTAAAGACAAAAGTTTCAAAGATATAAAATACGGTTTTAAATAGAAAGATATAATTAAATGCTATCAAACATTCTTTATTCTTCTAAATTTTGCACATATTGTAGAGCAAAATAAGCGAGTACAGAAGAATATAATCCCTGTTATGTAATATTGAAAATCCTTCTTCAATTATTCCAAATAGGGGGAAATTGTAAATTGCCAATAAATCCAGTAAATTTACAGTCGCTTGCCTTATTTCATAAATGTACCAACATTTCTATAAATTATAATTTATAATCTAATTTTACTATTTCATTTCAGGTTTACTTTTCTTCATTTGTATACTTTCAAAGGAATATGTACAGATACATTAAACATTATACAGTGAATCAAAGAAACAGTGAATTTTTTGTACAGCAAATAAGACGTCTATATTTTTCCGCGGCTTTAAGTGTATGAAGATCTCGAAACCGCGATCTGTCTGTTTATACAGCTTGCTTGTTTATCGGATAAGAGAGATAAAATAGTATTTATTGCGTATTCTTTTCCTTCTGTTTGCTCTTATCATATAACAACATCATTATTAGCAAAGTAATATTTGAGCTTGGAGCTTGTAGATACAATAATCAAACGACTTTTTCATGATAATACTTTTTTTTAAATAATAAATCACTTGATATTAGAAAACATCACACACATTACTCAGATCCCAAGTTAGGTGGTTAAAGTATTTGTATTATCTGAAACAACATAGGTACTAGAACACTCAGACTCGAGACAATACTATCCGAAGCAAAAAGAATATGGCGTATAATTCTTCTTCTCCATATAATTTTAAAATACTTGGGTTTAATTATTTAACGACTTGTTACTTCTTTTTAATAGGATAATCATTTTTCAGTACCTATACTCCATTCATTATAACATTAGAAAAAAGAGGATCATAGAAGCAGCAGTGCAGAACATTATATTATCAAGATAAATTAAAAAACATATATATATATATATATATATATATAAGAGTTTTGTTGAAACTTTGAACGTTACGTTGGGCAATTTTTCATTTTCTCGGGGTTGCGATGAGGCTAAAATTTTCTAAATTCATCTTTTACTCAAGCCAACATGGAACTAAAACTATCTATCTGTTGTTGTGATGAATTCTAATTGTAAGTCTATATAATTAGAATAGAATTTAGTTATATCTATACCCAGGAAAGAAAGGTAAACAAAATGTTTTTTTTATTATTACTTTTATAAAATTTATTCAGATTTTATAAGACCATCGATAAAGATATTGGAAAAACTTACTGAAATGTCAAAGGTTATTGTTGTAGGCCACTCGGGCCTGCACCGGAATCATCCATATTTAGCAAGCCTAACATCAAAAAGATAACAACTAAATCAAAACTATAAGGAAACAACAATAAAACAATAACAACTCAATCACGGAAAATGGCAAAACGACAAGAAAGGCATTCACAATTAATGAAAATTCCAGATTACGTATTTTGACTATTATGAACACATCATAATCCGACAAAATTAAAAAGTTAATAAGTATTGCCGTTTGAAGGGATTAGGCAACGTTTTAAATTTGGTAGAATTATAGTGACATGAGAATCGTGCCGAAACTATCCAACTCTGCTTCTTTAGGTTCTTTAAGATGAACACTTTTTATTGTAGTATTTATTAAATCTTTAAAGATAGTCAAATACTCATAAATTTGTTTAATAGATAGCTTAAACGACAACGGTTAATTATAGCAGCTGGTATTTAAGTGGATATATAGCTAATTAGCCGGCAGTCTAAAGAGTACAATGATTATTGATATTTTGTCACAAAGTATACCATAAAATGAACCTTATTTAACTTCTGTCTAATGCTATAATGAAAAGAGTTGTAGCACAATATTTAATATTATATCTAACTTTTACCCGCGATTGGGTCTGTGTAGTATAGTTACTTTCAAAAAGAACTTTAATATCAACTTTCGTTCAACACTTTCAAACTTTTTACCTATAAATTATGACCTATCTCTATACCAAACATTTAAATTGATTTAGTTATTTATTAATAAAATCATAACACACAGATTTACTTTCACATTTTTATTATTAGTAAGGACGTAACATTTTACATCTTTATTAAAATCAAATGTAAAATAGAAAAGTTATCTACAGACATTTTATCAAAAATCTTATTGATTTATTAATCATAATACTATTTCTAACTCAAAGATCCATTAATGTAACTTCCAATAATCGCTGGACAATAACCGTTTATTTATTAAACGAAGGTCAGTGTTTCAATATCGACAAGCTGGAAGTTCTAATATCCTTCCACCCAAATCTATTCTTCATTTGATCAGGATTATTAAATAAAAGTCCCACAATATGTGGCCACACCACAGAAAAATAATATCCCGAATATCGTACTACACATATACATACTATTTTAGGGTTCTGTATTCAAATAGTTCCGTTTTACGCTTTATTTTATACTACCTGTTTTCCCGCCACTTCACTCGCATATATGTCACCCGCGTAAATGAAATATATTTTCAAATCGATCAACTAACTATTAAACTTTGGATTATTTAAATGAAAACAAACAAAGAGACAAGTAAACCCCTCTGCTCAATATTAGTATAGCTTATAAAATCAGTGTCATGCGAAAAAAGTTTTATGAAATGTAAAAAAATATCAACAATGGCTCTGTCAGTATCGAAGCTTTATTTTGCGATGTACAAATGAAGGTAATAATAAATGTTAAAACAAAAATTAAATAGAGAAAAACATAATTATATATTTGGGTCATGTCATGGTTGATGTCACAATATTCTGACCGATTTTCATAAGTACTCATAAGAATCAAAAAGACACTTGAAGGCCTTATTCTATTTCTGCAAAAACGAAATTGCGACCTATTTTCAAAAAGCTAATGCGCCTCAAAAGAACTTATCAATTATTTATGATGCAACTTAGTGCTTCAGATGCACAGACAATCTTAACGGGTATGATTTGAAAAACAGTCGATTTTATATGAGTAGCTCGGTGGCGTAATAATTAACTTTCGAAACGGTCGCTCACGGGATGGGTGACCAAAAAATTATTATCTTTAGCTACTCTGTGCTTCGGAAGGCACGTTAAATTTAAAATCGTTAATGCCCTCCAAACTGGACAACGTGGAGGGTCATGGATCATCCTCCTTGACCATCCGTAAAGAAGGCCTGAACCCCTACAGTGGGTACGTGGAAAGGCTGATAATGATATCATTAAGATGGTGATAAAAGCTATGAGGCTTTTATAATTTTGTTAATATGCTTTTAACAAAATTATAAAAGCGATTCAAAATTTCTGAATAGTGTCATTTTAAATCGTACGAGTTATTCCTTGTATTACTTAGGAACTAGATTTTTTTCAATACTCATACTCTTTTTTACCAATAAACCTCATTTAGTTTTAAAATTGGTGCGGAATCTTGAATGCTCGAAGTCTAAATCACACTTGGCCGGTGTTTTTATTTCGTCCTCTTTAGTCGATGAGCGGAAAGTGTACGTCTTCCTCTTTTCTTAGTAACGGATATTTTATTTAATTATTTTCGGTTCCCCGTTACTTACATCTGGTTTATTTATGAACCTTTGTTCGTTTGTCGGGTATTTTTGTTTATGTAATGGCAGCAACAAATTCTGGATATAGGTTATTCGATGTGTACGTTTTGGTGTTGTTTCCTAATGAACGGCTTAGAAAAATAGTTTCCTGATTTTCTATGAATTATTTAATAATTACGAGTAAAACTAATATATATTTTAGTATGTAATATTACAAATTTTGCATTCATATTGATTTCTTAATGATAATTATCTGGTGGCTGAAATTTCACTTGAACTCTTAACCTTTTGCAATATGAGTGACTGCTCTAACCAAACTAATTACGCTAGATCCGAGAACTTATCTAGATTTTGTTACTTCAGATAATAGTGAGCACATTCCCGTAAAATTTCTAGCAATGTTCTTAAGTGTTTAATAGACTCAAAAGTTATTTTGCAGAAGTCCATAGCTACAACTGAGAACCTAAGATATATAAACATACACAATCTGTCAGTATCTGCCTACTGTATTCGGCGCGTACACAAATTCATGTGTTCACATAGCAAAACATCTCACAAAAATGGTGTAAAACGTATTTCGCTGCTCCACGGAGTATCCTCAGAAGTTGTAAAACCTTACCATTTGTACCATGTGAATTTGTGTACTGGTGGTACAGATCCAGACTGGCCTTGAAAGTTGCTATATATTATACTTTCAGGATTATAATCTTCTTAAATAAGTAATTGATTAAAACAGCTGACTTGCGAAAAGCTTCGACTTCCAGCTCCATCCAGAATATCTGACTGCTCCATGACTGGTCAATGACAAAGAGCCGCTGAAATCAAAGTAAAGAGCAGTCGAATCTCTGAATATTTCTTTATGTCTTTGCCTTTCTTAATTAGTTGTGGGTAAACATTTCAAATTGGTTAATATTTCTGTATTCATAAGTTTGATCATTATGTACTACTAATGAATTATGTCCAAAAAATCTTGCATTAATATCACACCTTTTTGTGAAGTGTATTATGAGTGATGTCTCGCAATACGCTCCCGTAATACACTTAGGGGGTTATTTTAAAATCCATCGCATTCTCTTTGAATTTTTGAAAAATATTGAATGAACAATATCGTTAATTGACATTAAAATGTCTATGTCAGATAGATATAAGATGCAAATATATTTGAATGCTATTTAAATAGTTAAAAGAGTTGAATGCTAACTGCAATCTTTCGACGGGTTTAACTGTTTTTATGGTTCATTCAAATCATCATTCGCTCCAAAAATGATTTTACATTATTCAATAAATCGTTATCTCGGAGTATTTAGATGGCGTAGTGGATAAGCGCGATGGGTGATCAAAAATTATAGTCTCGAACTACCCCATCCTTCGGAAGGCACGTTAAGCACTTGATTCCGGCTTCATTTACAGTCTTTAATAACCTCCAATCTGCATTGTATTCACGTTCAGTCTTGGTAAAAACTGATACATTGTGTGAGGTACCAAGCCAGCAAGCTATATAATGATCTGCCAATAGAGTTTAAAAAAATTGACAGTCAACACATATTTCAAAATAAACTTAAATCATTTTTATTGGAGAAGTTCTACTATTCAATCGATGAGTACTTGAATGACATAAATAAATAACTTGACATTTTTGTTTACCTATGATTGTTTTGACATAAATTGCGCAACCTTGACATTGATATATTTGTAATTTTGCATGTGGAATTTTATTTGACTTTGTATTGTATCTTATATAATTTGATCTTATTTTTGTTGTTGTGATTATATATTGTAATTTCCGATACAATGAATATTGTTTTATGGAATAAATGATGATGATGATGATGATGATGATGCATTGGGCCAGCGTTATAAGGAAGCCCCTGCAGTAGGAAAGTAAAAAAGCTGATGATAATAAATCGTTATCACAATCGCTATACTTTTGTGTCAGATTTTAAAATAAGATAATTAGCCCAAATGCTATGTATATTTTTATAATGACTTTCAAATTTCTTTGTTTCCAGAAACAGCAGCGTCTGCGCTGCTTATTATAATCAGCGCGGCGATTACATTAAGTGACGTCATACAGAGGTACATATTTGGTTTCAGTTTATCTTTCTGTAAACACACCACACTAGAAGATACAGTAATCAATCATCATTGTTTAGAAGTAACAATGCAGTGTAAACACCTTAGGAATGATCATAGCTGAAGCATATTTACTTAATGAATTGCATAACATCATGGAAAATAATATAATTATACATAATTCAATTCAAAGTCGAAACTCTATGGCATAGAGTCTATGCCATCGAACCTTATTCTGAGAAGAACTGACAAGAAAATCAACAGTGGTTTTGCTTTTTGTTCCTGCTTTATTTCATATTAAGATGTTGAGGAAAAATAACTATATTCGACTATGAAGTCACTTTCTATCATAACATTGAAAATAAAGAAATATTCGTCAAACGATTCACGTGCAAAGTCATTGATAATAATTACAAATAAACAATACATATAATAAAAGAAAATGTACAAAAATAAGTAGTCTATTTTAGCACTCTACAATCAGCACTCGTTTACAAGCATGACGAATCGTCAACTATCATTTCGCTCAACCATATTTTTAGGAAACATAACGACCTGAACTAATTTCATACAAAGATATTAATCTATTTTACCGAGCAGCACATCTTTTATAGATGCCAGTTCTTATAAGAAATAGCAACAAATACGGGTAAAATGAGACCAATTTCTATTGTAAATCAAACTAGTATTTCAACTAACAAGATTTTACCGAATATACTTAAATTTATCTGTCAAAATTATACAATGTTTATACATTGCTTAGATATCAATTCAAGTGGATAAAACATTTATATTATGAAAATCTGAAACCAGAATACACAACACAACGTGGAATCGAAACCAAGACCCCCAAGGTGAAATCTTGAAACCTGTGAGCGAGTCACTCGGCCACGGCATTCATAGTTGTATAAAAATAATTAATTTTTAAATTTGATGAACTTTGCATTCAATGTATTCTTTTATTAATCTAAGGCAAATAAAATAGCAAAGCTTGAGAAATTCCTGTATCTATGAGCCTGTGCACACCGCGTCTTTGGAACGTGCTGCCGACGCGCGTTTAGAATAGAATAGCTCAGCTCAGTGCAAGCAGTAAGCAGAGCCTACTGCACTGATATTCTGCTGCAGCCAGCAGACACCACGTACAAACAAAACAAAATGGACAGTTGTTACAAAGCAGATTTTTTAAAACATATTAGTAATTAAAAGACAACAACAAAGAGTAAACAAACAACATAAAATATTATCTATGATAACATAAAGATTTGGCAGTATGTCTCAGCTCCTTTGCTTGCGTCGTGGACGAAACCACTACTACCATTGTCCATGGTAACAACAATAAATCAAACAAGCTACGTATTTCACATTTTTAAAACTTACTTATTAAATGGATCAAAATTTGAAACGAAGAAAAAAGAGAAAATAAAGATTGTTTATACATTATATATATCCAATAATCATCACTGCTACTGCGTCCTTACTCACTGCTGTTACTAACCAGACGCGGGTCAGGTGCAATTAATAGACCTTTCCATATTTATTAAAAACGCTGTCGACACGCATTGTAGGCGATACGAACGCGCCGGTGTCGCGTGATTCTATCCATCTGACATGTTGACGTAGATGACATGTTTGACGCAGTAGTTAATACTTCTTTTTTTTATTCCATTATTTTCAATACTGCAGACATTACACAGATAGCCAATACCTAGCGAACTTAAAGACAAAACGTGTCTTACTCATGCATATCTCTAGACAGGGTCTATCGCAATGGCTAACGCGCGTGTATAGCGTTTTAATCGATACGAACCGTATTCTGATGCGTGCAGAAAAAACTCGCCGCCGAGTAAAATAAAATGACAGCGCGTTTAAAAAACGTGGTTTGCACCAGCCCTAAATTCTTAAGTGACTGAATACGTAGGAGTAGTCGTACTAATTACAAACGTGTCCCATCTCGCTCATATGAGACTGTCCACTTTTATAAATTATATAAGTATTCATTATTATAATAAAACCTTTTATTTTCTCAGAGAAATCCTGCGATGATGTATGGCTGAAAGCGACGTTGGTCACCTGTTACTCGGATGTAAATAAGATTTTTAAAAATCATTGTATGTTACGCAAATTGATACTAAAACTTGTACTGACGAACTTCAACTTTAATAACTGGGTGGTAAAGGTGGGAATGCCGAATATTGTATGTATGGAATTTTAGTAATTTAAAATAAGGTTCAAAGATCTTTCTTCTCTTGTTGTTTTATGTTCAACCTAGTTGGTGTATTTGACATCTTTTATGAAACATGATTGGAAACTTTTAAGCGTTTATAAGGATTTCTTTGAGAAGCGGAAAAGAGAACTTATTACTTTAGAAGTCGTTAAAATAAAATATAAAGATTGTTTAAGAGATCGCTTATAAAGTTAGTCTCTTAAAATAATATGTATTATCTATGTTTGAAAGTTTTCAATTCGGTTGGTTACTCAGAAAGTCCAAATAGAAATTCATAAAACTGACACTTTTTCGAATTTAAGACGTTATTTTCACTTAGTAGATCTTATCTGCATGATATGAAATGATTTTATCATTTATTACCAACACTTGAGATATTCTTAGCTCTTTTTAAAAGGATTTTTTTTATCTATACGAGTACATCGTGCTCATAATGCAATATTCTTTAGTATTACTCTAGCTATTGGTAAAGGTATGGTATAATACTTTTAATTTCCTCGGTTACGAACTGACCCATATATTTATTATACCTTCAATAAAAAAAGTATAGTTACGAGGTAGATAGAATAAAGATTTTCAGGAGTAACTTGGTAATTTTATTCTATCAAGGAAACTTTATTGATCGGGTCAAAACCATTAAAAATATGATGTAGTTTTCTTCTTTTCAATTAAAAGTTATTCAGACGTTATTGTTTGTAGAAAAGCGATGGATTTTTTATTTTTACACACACAGTTTACTTCCTTGGCATCATAAACATTTTCAAACGAGCTCCCCAATTTTTTCTTAGAAGAAAAATCTAAGATTTCCTTTTTCAACAATTCTTGGAAAGCATGTCGTTACAGAATCAATTGCGTTGCGTATTTTGCTTCTACAAATAAATAATTATAATAAAACAAATACTTAACGTAACTTTCTGAGTAACAGTAACTTTTGTGATTCATGATACTGTTGTAAATAATTGTCTTCACTTCATTAACAACGAATTATATTTGTGACATAAAAAATGTTAGAGCATTAACAGCCGCATTTGTGTAAGGAATGTATATAAATTAAATATAATATAAGGGGATTAAATATTATATTAAATGTTCTCGTAAAATCGTGTGATCTTTTAGATTGATAATTTGTAGATGAGAACTAGATAAATTGAATAGTACATACTTATATATATAAAAAACTATAAAAAGTAAATAGACATAAAACTGTAATTATACTTTTTACAACTTTTTTGTCGGATTATATTTGTTTTTCTTTTTATATAATTTCAGCAGTACTACGTTCCTGTAGTAATATAATAATTGTAATAAGTAAATTAATATAATGTAAATACCGACTTCAAGTTTATACATTTGTTTAGTTTGTATTCACAATGCGATATTCATAACTGTCTTAAAGAAAAAAGTGTGTGAAATGAAAAAGTGAAAGAAAGTGATTAAAACATTCACCAACTCCAGGTCTCTGGTGGGATGGATTTGACCTGACCTCGGGATACCTGGAAAGAGCGATTTTTTTAACATTTAAGATACATTTAGTTTTATACTTTTATTTATAAGTTTAGATTGTTTTACCAGCTTGCAGATATTCTTCACTTATTCTATTTATTATAAATGTAAAGGTTTGGTTAGTCATTTTTTAAACCACATTGAAAATTCAAAAAATTGTTATCGAAAATTTCGTAATGTGGAAAAAATCTCAGCGCCTTATTACAAGCGCCACACAAATAATATAAAGAAGAAGAATTTGATTGTTTGTTTGTTTTCATTGACCAGACTAGCTACTGAGTCGATTTAAAAAAAGAAGTTCATAACCTAAAACCCTACTACAGTTAAATCATGCACTAAAATAAAAAGTTAGAAACAAGAAATTTATTTTATAGTGATAGCTATATTATAATGGCGATGACCAAAAGACACAGTAGTCGTATGCCACAACTAGTGTTGCCAGGTGTCCCGATTTACGCGGGACGTCCCGATTTTCAGGAGTCCGGGGACGTGTCCCGACTTGTACCTTATCGGGACGCTAAATGTCCCGAAAAATCAAGCATTATTATGAAAAAAAAAAATTTTTCATACTGTCAAATCCATTTTTGAAAGCCCCTAACTATATTTATCTATATCTGAAAGCGAAAAAGCTACCAAACTAGTACTAATACTTGTTTTTTTGTCTGTCCCGATTTACAATCCTAAATCCCGATTAATTACACGCGCTGTCCCGATTAATAATAAATTGGACCTGGCAACACTAGCCACAACAGTTTGTTTTGTTAAGATCAATTCTTATTTTATACTCTCTAGAGGGCGTTATAACCTATTTAATGTAACGTCACATAGCCTATAACATGTGGACAATAAAGACGCTTCTAATGATACCTCATTGTTCAATTACGATGAGTAGTTTCGAAGTTACAAGGTAACATATGAACATTCTTACATACATACATACCGGCCAAAATCTTAACTCTCCTTTTCGCTTCGCCGTAGTCGGATAAAATTTCTCTCACATACGGTGCATATACACATAACCTAGGATAACCTACATCATCTTTGGGTATAGATCCTATTAATATTATAAATGTGGAAATTACTTTGTTTGGATGTTTAGATGTTTGGATGTTTGTCGGTCAATCACACCGAAACTACTGAACGGATTTTGATAAAATTTGGCATACAGATAGGATATTAGCTGACTTAGATAATAGGATACATTCTATCCCACTAAACATTTCCCTAGGGTCCACGCGGACGAAGCCGTTGGCGAAAGCTAGTAGGCTATAATTTACCCGGGAAAAATCGCAAGAAAAAGACTGAACAAACAATTAAACCTTTCCTTTTTATAATATTGGTATTAGACACATAAAACTGAAACTTGAAACACTAATATACAGAGAACTCGTGGCAAAAATGTGCAAGAGCTTTTTAAAGCTTGATATTTGAACGTTTTGAAGTACTGAGTGTATACATCAACACAGTACCCCGTAGAAAGCTCTTGCACATTTTTGTCATAGACTCGTAGACTATGATAGTTAAATATGATATAAAGGTTCGGTGAGCAAAGAAAATCTTATCAATAGATTGAACTTCTAAAGGGGCTTAATAGGGATTTGAAAATCAATACCAGTAGCACACCATTTAGGTGAAGCCGCAGATGTAAAGCTAGTTGGATATGAAATTAATTTTATTTACTTGTCTACTTAGAACTATCATTAAAAAAATTATTAATAATAGTACATAATAAATCTATGGCATTCCTTATTAAACATATATGTCAATGTTAATTTGTAAATCTTATAATCTTACTGAAAATATCATTCCAGCTTGGTGCATCCAAAAGGTTTTAAGTTTGACATTAACCTAAGATGTCTTCCCATTTAAATTATAACATTAACTACCTTTTCGCCAGCGGCTTCACCCGTGCGGTCCATAAGGAACTGTTTATTGGGATAAAATAACCTATATGTTAATTATCCGTATAGTAAATTTTATCTAATCTGTTTAGTAGCTTCTGCGTGAAGAAGCAATAAACATCCTAACTGACAAACTTTCGTCTTTGCAACATTAGTAAGATAAGTAATAAGGTGATTATGATATTCAACCGATGATACGTCGCTTACTAACGTAAATATCCGTGAGACTTGACGGATCTTCTGTGAGATTTGCATCGACTCGGAGCAGATTATAAACGGACTGTGTTTATAATTTAACATTGACATATACACAGTGTCTTTTTGACGTTTCCATTTTGAATTAAAATATACACAACATGAAATTTTCAGGGTTCCGTCCCCGGACTGTCTACTACTAAGACTGTCGTCTGTCTGTCTGTCATCAGAGTTGTATCTCATTATTCGTGAAAGATAGACAGTTTGAAATTTTCACAGAAGATGTATTACTTTTTTAGCAACAAACACTAAAAACTAGAATAAAATAAATATACTAAGGGGATGAAATATTTAAGGGGGGCTCCTTTACAACAAACGTGATTATTTTGCTCGTTTCCGACGCGTGCGCAACTAACACGTGGCCGTTTTTTTAGAATAACTATTATATTTTATCAATTTTACATTCACAATGCCATACTTGAAAACATTCTTAATTAAAAATACTTAAAAATCCACTTTGTCCCTGGTATCCCATCTCAGAGTACCCGAGATAGAGAATTGAGTTTTTTAAACATTTTTCATTAGAAATATATATAGAAAATTTTTAAAACGAATAGCATGTCGATGTCAAATGATCTGATCATTCTTCAAAAATATAGTTATCAATAAACTCTACCCACAATATAGTTATAATATTAAAAACATTTATTTATTGTTTGAAATTACTAAAATGGACATTGTCGCATATAAATAAATAATTATATTGTATGTATAAAAATAAATTTAGACAATATTAATATTTGTGTAAGAAAATGTGAATTTCAACATAACCACGTTGATTGTTAGAAAAGAAATGGTGTCTCTTTTACAATCTAATGTAATAATTAATTATTTTTTAATATATATTGTCTTATTCTTTTTAAATAGCAATTAATTAGTGTAGTTATTGTTTAAATGAAAGGTTTAAAAAATTTTATACGATGAGGTTTCATGTTTCTATGTTTATTTGCTCAATAATGTAATTTAATTTGATTGAGTCTGTTAAATAAATTATTATAATAAAGTTTGTGTTTTCATATTTTCTTCTTTTTTTACGTCACAATTATCAGTCACTTCTATGTACGCACAGCAACAAGTCAGGTTACCACAATATGTCTAAATTGTTGCAATTCAATTAATTAAGTGAATAAATTTGACAGATTTGTAGAAACTTGCGAGCTTCTAAAGTTGTCTTTACTACTAGAGGTTTTAAAAAATTGCCAAAATAATAGCTGAACCACACGACCAATGAAGTTTTATTATTAGACACGGGACAATCGTACATTATTGCGTTTTAAACAGTGTAAACTTTATTGTGGTAGCGTAACATTATAATACAACTACAAAGTGCGCGAAGAAAACAAAAATATTTGTCTCCCTATCAGAATCTTCAGCATACTTCTTGTTAGAACGAGATAAACATATTTGCATAGCTTTACGTGTCAACTAGTGCATCATCAATACGATGCACGAAAAAATGGCCGCTTTAATAAGGTTTTATTATTATTATTAAAATATGAAACGAATAACTACAGTACTTGGGCATGAAATGATATCTTGTTTGCTTCTCTCATTGTCAGTGTGTAATTTGTGCATTAAAACTCAGTCAATTGCCTTACTCTCCTGTTGTTAAAATTGTGCGCAGATAACCTATCTTAGCTTTTTAATACATCATTTCACACGACATGATTTATACATCAAATGTCAAGACTCCATTTTAACAACGTTTGAAGTTCGATTTCAGGTATTCAAACTTCTATATGTAACACCGAAAACCGAACTCTAAACTTCAAAATTAAACTTTGACACCCCATGTGTCTGATGGAAACCCGGTAGTGCTGGAGTTGTTCGAGATACCATATCTTAAAGCATATGCTTGTGACGGGATCAGAGTCACATGATGGCAGAAAATGAAACGGCTGACTAGACTTGATAAATATATATATTTATGCTGTAAATAAAAAACTGTTAAACAATTTCTAAAATTACAATTACATACCCCTTATCGTGGTTTTATAATAGGTAGAATTAAGATACTTGATGTAGATTTACGTTTACATGTTTCTTTACTGATTAATATTGGATTTATTTGATTAAATTACATAACATGTTCTCGCTGTATGAATTATCACAACCTGAAATTCAGAAAGAGCATTTCGTGTAACTCAAAATTTCAAATTACGAAAAGTAATTAATAAACAAATGATCTTAGAGGTCAGAGACAAAAAGTTTAGATGCAGGAATCTAAGACAAATACACGGTGTGACACGACACGACGTTACATGCTTATTGGGCATTTTGAGAAAAGAAATACACTCGTATCTATAGTCGAATGAAGTAGTTACTTGAAAAAATGGCATTACTTAAACAGATACTTTTAAATAATAGAATTTGAATGAAATGTTCATTGCAAATAATGATAGTCTACTTTAAGCAGTTCTTACTTTATTCAAATTCTTATTTATTTGTTTAAGTACATCAATTACTTTTACTCGGCAGTAATTAAAGTTAAGACGAGTCATAGCCGAGTGGTTTGCACGCCGGTTTTAATGTGTCGCCATCTCCGAGGTTCCTGATGAGATTCCCAACCGCGATAAAGTAGTAAATGAACTTTTCTCTATTATCTCGGGGCTTGGTGTTGTGATACCTTCGTAAAAAAAGTTTTAAAGTACTTTTTTACTTGTGTTTTTTTTTCCTTTTTTAGCGTTTGCATGCAAGCATGGTAAATCAGGAGTAATGTCTAAAAAAGTAGCCATTATTTTTATGATTACTTTTTTAAATATCTTTTTATAAACAAAACAATGACTACTTATACTTGTAAACATATCTAGTGGTCTAATATTCTAATGTTCTGGTTATACAACAACTGTAGTAAATTTCTTTAAGGTGTCTCAGGTGCCCGAGATAAGCTGTTAAGGTAAATTGTCTGAATATCTATGAAAATAAGCTCACTAGCAACGAAACTGTTTGATAAATTTGACAGTCTTATATATATTGGATTATATACATTGCTCACATCCCAAATTAAATAGCTAAAATATTTGTATTATGGAAATTTGTAAACAACGAAGACACCACAACACCCAGACCCGAGACAATATACAAAATACAGTTTCAATATTGATCCAACCGGGAAATGAATTCGGGACCTAAGAGGTGACGATACCTTGAAACCAGCGCTTAAACTATGACTATGGAGGCATTCAAATATATCAATTGTCAAAACAAAATTAATCAAATCTAGACTAAAGCTAGTGATGCAATAATATTTCATTTCATGATATCTTAAAAAAGAACATTAAAACAATATAATAATAATAATAATAATAATAATAATAATATATTTATTGTCCAAAACATTTACATTTTCAGTACATAGGTTGAGACCTCCTTTTAAGTGCCAAAGCAGGCGCTTGTTCCAGGAGATCTCGCTCCTCCTTATCAGAAAGTATTAACAAAAGACTTAAAATATGAAATAGTTACAACTTTTTAATTTTAATTAGTAAGTGTATAGTTTTCTCTCTATGTGCGTGTGTGTGTGTATGTGTGTGTGTGTTCGTGTGTGTATGTGTGTGTGTGTTCGTGTGTGTATGTGTGTGTGTGTGTGTGTGTGTGTTTCTTTGTTTAATAAATTGTGTATAAGTTTATAATGAGGTATGCATTTTATATAAAATAAAATATATATTAAGTGATAGTCTGTAACAAAAATTCAGTTTCGTCGTAGTCAAGCGTTACGAGCCAGTTTTTTATTATTACTTTACAGTCATGTTTATTCATCGGATAAATGGTAAGTTTATTGTTTACTTTATTGTAAAGGGTAATCGCTCTACGTTGAAATTGAGATTTAGCAAAAGCTGTCCTGGTTTTAGGAATTTGAGCAACATTTCCTTGTCTTCTCTTTGTCCGAATATTCGGGTCATATTCTAGAGCCATGTGCATTCTCAAAATTGTATGATAGATATACAATTTTCTAACAGTTAATAGGTTACCTATTTGGTATAATTGCGTAGTAGGAAATCTGAAATTTTTATAGTACATAACCTTAAGCAGCGATCTCTGAGCCCTTTCCACTTCTAATAGTTTAGTTTTAGCACTACCTCCCCATACAGGGATACAGTAACCCAATACAGATTGTACAAGAGCCAGGTAAATTTTGTTGAGAAGAAGTTTGTCTCCAACATATCTTAGTTTTTTAAAAATCCATACGAGTTTTCTTACTCTGGCTGTTACCAGATCCAGATGTACGTTCCAGTTTAAATGTTGGTCTAACATTATTCCCAAGTATTTATGAGAAGTCACCCTATCAATTATATCGCAGTTACAGGTGTCATTATTTAGGTCACCACACTTATGTATTTTGATTTTAAGTCTGCTTTCTGGTTGCGTATTGTCCGTCATAGTAAAACAGATGTAATTTGTTTTAGTCGCATTTAATGTTAGTAGGTTCCAGTCCAACCAATTGGCTATTTGGCTACAATATAAGCCATCACACACGGTTAAGATACGATAATATTTTGAAATCCTTCATAAATATTACTTTATTTCCGTATCGTAATATGCTATCTTAATTTTCGAAATATATATTTTCGTATCGCTTGGCATTTTAAAATATTTAATATGTCAGTTACATTGTCAGCCGTGTGTGTTGGACCATTGAGTAATGGTCCAACACACACGGCTGCAAGGCGGTTTTATCCTAAGATATAATATAAATACCGTCTACCACAAGCTTAATTAATATCTCCTCTTTATAATTTAAGCTTAATATTACAAAAAACATCGAATCGAATGCATTGAACGAGCTCCAAAACTACTGGACTGATATTAGAAATTCTTTCACCTACAGGATACTACATGATTCACGGGTGACAAAGGTTATAACTTACGCTAGCGAAGTTGCGTAAATTATAGCTTTTAATAATATAAATAAATAAATTGGTTAATAATAAATGTTAATAAATTGACTTACTTGTACTGTTATATTAATTAATCCTAACTGTCGTCGCACAGTTCTCTGCCGGACGACGGCTGCCGTAATGTTATTGGCACATTACAAGAATAAATACAAAGTGTCAATTGTGCCAGTGACACAATTGACACTGGTATTTATTCTTGTAATACCCTCAAATTCTACAGGTAACAAATATATATAACGGCGGGTAGTCAGAAGGAGCTATTACGAAGCCCAAATAGATCGTCCATATCGGAGGACTATCTTTAAAAATAACACTGCAGGCGTGTATACCAACGTGGATTTGTTCCCTTTTATCACTTTTTATACGAAAATATAACGAGATGAGCGTGATGTCGTCGGATGTCCTTACTCCGGCGATCGGAAACAGAATGCGTCCCAAAATGGCGGCAAATTGCTTTTTGTTAACGAACTTTCAAAGTCAGTGTCACCATTCGAATAAAATTAGTAGTATCGATGATCGCGCTCTCTCTACAATCGAGTAATTAAAATAAAAGAAACTAAATCAAACGATCTTCGTAATGATGTGACATATATATTGGAGTTTAGTAAAGAAAGATACGTCAATCATTGAAATGTTATCAATATATTCGTTTATTCAATACGTTTATTAGTTAATATTAGTAAACTTGATCAATCTTGGATTGAATGACAAAGTAAAAAGTCTACCTGTCCAACATTATCAAGAGCATCTAAGTTCGACGGATAGACAGAATGAATGCTATTTGTCTATTTTATAATTAAAACGAACTGTGAACAAACTGATTTATAAATTGACAAAAAATTATTGCTGCAAAATATAAATCCTTCGTTAAAGTTTCGAAACATTCAAACAAAAAATATCGAAGCTCCGAATATCGAATAACATATATTTCATTTTACGTATTTCATAGGAATAAAAATTGGTAATAAAAAGAAATAACATTAATTGGAATACTGAAATTTGATATGTTACATACATGATGTGGTTTGAAATTTTTTGTTTATTTCATCTACTATGAGAACTAAATATCTCGATCAAATCAGTAGTTTCTAAGAAAAATCCGAGGTGAGCAATAGGCGAATGAATGGACAGACAGAAATCGAATGAATCAACGAGGGTTCTATTTTGTGAAATCCTAAAAAAGTTCCTTTTCGAAGCGATTGTAATAATATTTTGATCTAGTAATTAATCATCATCATATCACCAGCCCTTTTACGTCCCCACTGCAGGGGCTCAGGCCTTCCTTATGGATGGTTAAGGAGGATGGGCCATGACCCTCCACGCTGGCCCAATGCGGATTGGAGGGTATTAACGATTGCAAATGCAGCCGGGACCAACGGCTTAACGTGCCTTCCGAAGCACGGAGTAGCTCGAGATAATAATTTTTAGGTCACCCATCCCGTGACCGACCCTTGCGAAAGTTGCTTAACGACTACGATCGCAGGCCGCGGCGCTTATCCACTACGCCACCAAGCTACTCGGTAATTAATCACAAATATATATATTATGAAGTAAATATTTTAGGTGTTTCCTCTACCTTCTATTCTTACCACATTAAAGCTTGTTATACACCATTAATTCAAGCGGTAACAAATATTACAGCTGTGTATTATTGCCGTAACACAACGGTATTTCAGCGGTAGAGCAGGCCCCGGATGAAAATTATAAACGCAGATAAGGCAGCACCATTACAACTGAAAACCGGTTTTAGAGGCACAATAATACGCACCTACAAAATATAAGCGAGAATCATGTAAACATTATACTGAGTAGTAAGAAACTAGCGACATATTTTTTATAATTCAAGGTAACCCGGCTCTCTTATTACATTTAGGTATAAATATATAGGTTTCATGTTTTTTTTTTTTGTAGAAAACTGTGAATTAATTTGTTACATAAGAACATCCTCATAATTATCCTTAAGAGACTGTCCGCACCACGGTTTTAATCGCGCGGATTTAATTTTGTTATTCTACAGGTTAAGTCTAAGTTTACTTTTGAAACTTGGCTTAATAAGCATTTCCTTAATAGATAATGCAACATAGAAGGTTGTCATATACCGTAACTTAATGACTGAGTTAAGACCGGATAATTGCAATTGTTTTGTGAAATTTTATTATTAATTTAATTGAATTTATAATATATAGGTATATAATTTTATTTATTTTATTTTATTTTTCATGGTAGATCAACGGTTGCATAAATGAACTTACAGTATCGATACATAAATCAGATAACCAATTAAAGATCCACACAGTTAGCCTTAAAATTAGGTAACAATTTTGAGTTCACTCGGTAGTTGTGAGGTATGACAAGACACATATTACACAAAGGACACACGCAAATAATACATTTCTTCTTTTTCCCTTATTTCTCGGATAGTTGCTCGCTTGTACTTTCAAAAAACATTTTCGACATCTTGGACCTTATTGACTCACAACTAGAGTTAAAAAGATCCAGATCCAAAATCGTGCTCAAATCATTAAAGGACTTACCCGCTCGTAATAGGAAAGTATTCCGTCTGTAATTTGTTTTTGAGAATGGAACATTCAACGGCTTGATATTTCGTAAATTTCTGGTGGGAACATTCAACTTCAACAGCGATAAAAGCTCAGGACAATCGATCGAACCAGAGGCTATCTTGGTAAGAAACGTAACATCCGCTATATTTCTACGTACCTTCAGTGGTAACAGATGGTGTTTTCTACACAGATGATCATATTCAACGGAATGATAATTAATGCCAATGCGATAACACAAGTAATTTAAGAACTTTTTTTTGTATATTTTCAAGCCTATCAATGTATACAGAGTATTGTGGGTTCCATATTTGCGAGACGTACTCCAAACCACTACGAACGATCGAACAATATAGTATCTTGATTGTTTAAGCTCAGTAGCCAATCATAGCTTTAAATGGTATCACTACCTCTTCTGTATTATACTATGCAACAACGTGGGAAATATTCTTTTTATTATTATCTAAGAAATATCAATGCTCTTAGCGCCCCGAACAAGATGTAAAACCACTGTATCTTCAAGAAGGGTAACAGCGTTCTCAATAGATTTTCCAAGCTGGAATCAAATTGACGGTTATTTATAATTATATTAGCTTCCAGAAAAGAAACAAGTCTCTTATTCATGGTGCGCTCTGATAATTTAGAGATACTTCCCTAAAGAGAAATTGGCCGAAAATTATCCGGATCATCTTTAGGTCCAGCTTTATTTTTTATGGATGGGTACAGCAGCAATTGTCCAGTTTTCCTGGTTGTTTCTTAGCCTCTTTGTAAAGTTCAACTCGATGTATCGAGCAGCGTATTAAGCCTGGAATTTTCCAGGGTTGTATTTTAAATTTAGTATGACTGATACGTACCACTTGAGAATGACTCAAAATGGCGTTTGAAAGTTGAGATGAGAAATTGGAAGCCACTACATCCACTCAGGAACCGTGTATAATTTGAAGCCAGTTTATTTGTTCAATTTCTGTTTTCAGACCATCATAGTCAACTCTTAATCTGGACTTGTTCATGATATTTAATTTAGTGGCAATCATGATGCCTATCATAAATATGCTATGATCTATGAAATCACTAGGACAGACAATACCTTCTGCTTTTTTTGCTGTCGGTATAAAAATATGATCAATGCAATTTTTACCATGAGTTGGTTTTGTTATTCTTGGGATAAGAGTGTGTTCAGCTAAAAGAGTAAGATAATTAGAAGTATTTTCATAATTTGTCATGGAACCAATGATATTAGTGTTAGTATCGCCTACGATAATAAGGCATGGAGAGCGTTTAATATTCAAATTTCTTTGTAGAGAAGATCTCCGTCTTTTACAAATACGGCTCCTGTATTTGTAAAATAGAGGAGAATAATTCCTGGAAATTAGTAGACCATTTTCCATTCACATATACAGTGACTCCACCTGCTTTATTTATATATTTTGTTGTTTTGTAGCTTTATCCCCTGATTAATTTAAAAGTCGAAGACTCATTTATTCAACACTCTTCCAGTACCACGATGTCAAAGGACATTTTAAGTCTGGAAAAGGTTATCAAAAAATTATCTAAGTTACAATGCATGCTCCGAATATTTACATGCAGGAGTTTGATCTTATATTTATCTATTATAAAACCTCAATCTTCTGGTCGAGGAACAATATGGCATTCTATATCCATAGGTTTATCAATTTCAGACATCATATCTAGGGACGCCATGAGTAGTTCAGAAATGAAACAACTTTTTAACGGTTTCGTCGCGTTACAAACGCTTGAGTTTTATTGACGTTTCGGACCCATTATAGGTTCCGTATTCACATAAGATTGATTACACTTATTTTTTATTCGTTAATGAAAACAGATGACAGTAAAAGTTTTCGTAACTTTTATTAAATATTATTTATAACTAGCTTATGTCCGCGATTTCATCCGCGTGGTAAAGTTACTTAGAAATGCTCTGAGCAGCATTTCTAACGAATATTTATTCAATATATCATGTAAAAACCCTGAAATAACGTTTTAACCCTTATTCCCGTAGGGATGAAATTTATCAAAATCCTTTCTTAGTACGTCACGTCATAGTAGCTTTATGTATGCAAAGTCTCAGCCCGATGGGTTTAAAATTGACAAAGTTTCATACAAATTTTCATCCCCCATTTCATCCCCTTGGAGGTAGAATTAATCAAAAGCCTTTCTTAGCGGATGCCTACGTCATAACATCTACCTTTACACCAAATTTCAGCCCGATCCGTCCAGTGGTTTGAGCTGTGCGTTGATAGATCACTATGTCTGTCAGTCACCTTTGAGTTATATATATTTAGATAATTAAAGAAATCATCTCCTAAAATATTGCTAGTTAATTTGTTAGATTTGATTTAAATTATGATATCTATAAACTGTACGTATAAGTATCTAATCAAATTTTATTTATTTTTTTCATACTTACAATGTTATAAATGTAATTGAAAAGCTAAAAATTATAGAATAGATGATTAATTAATTTTGGCAGAAAAAGAATTTCCTGATTTAAAAAACTTTTTCATTATTAATAATTTTTGATTATTGACACTGTACATAATATTAATAAGACTAATAGGAATAAATTTAATCAAGACTAAGTCCTAAATAGGAAAATGTTAACTATAATAAAGGAATTAAATGAATAAGTTAATAAAACATCGCATATACATATATCAAATCTTATGTAAAAAGATTGTCTACCGACCTAGTGTTAGAGATCCAACTGAATCGAACATAATAAGCCCCTTTGAGTTCTTTGAGTCACGTAACAAATGAAGTGTACACATACGAATATTTTCATTTCTATTTTGACGTTAGAGCACGTCATGTGCGCACTTCGATTACTGCCGTTGCATTTGCCCTCAAAATATGAAATAACTGACTTATGTCAGTTTTTCAATATTCTATTTAATTTGTGTTTAGTCTATTTATATTGTAAATAGAAAAACATTAGTTGTTTTTTTTTTGTATTGGTATTGAAAATAGGGACGAGCTTATTGATGTTTGATCCTAATTATGGGATGGAAAGAAGAATTTGGATTTTGGTATAAGGTCAAATATTAAAAATATATATATATTCAGTCTAAGCCTTAACAAGCACTGGTAAAAGATGAATATCCGAAGCAATTTTTACCAAAAAATATACAAATACATATAATCAATACATAAATAAATATATTTAATACGTGCAGACAACGTCGGACACAAAGCTATTAAACTTCGCCACTTGATTTTAAACCTTAATATTTTGTAGGAAGATTTTAAAATCAGCTGGAGAATGTGACATATTGCGAAAACCTTATCTGTATCTGTATGTATATATTTACTGTAAGTAGACAATTTAACAACATCAATATAAAAGTAACTGTCATACCATACAGCAGAACTCTTGACTCGAATAGCTGCGAACACGTACGACCCTGTGACACCACCCGTTGTGCAATAATATGTGACTTTATTCAAACAAATAAAAAGAGACAAATCCAACCATCTACTCGCACGATTTAACATGACACCTGAAAGCCTATTCTATTACTACGAAATAGATATAATACGACTCCAAAGAAACGCATTTTATCTCGACGGCCTCCGTAGCTGAATGGTTCACACACCGGTTTCAAAGTAGCGTCATCTCTGAAATGATTTAGATTCTCGGTCAGATCAACGTATAAAGTGAAGTTTTCTATATTGTATCCGGTCTGGGTGTTATAGTACCTTCGTTGTCTCAGATATTCCATAATACGGGTGCTTTAGCTGTTCATCTTAGAATCTGAGCTATATTGTCTCATATTTATTTTGCGATAATTTATGATGGTAGAACCTGACTCTGCCTCTGATACATAAATAATCTTCACGAATATAATTTTAAAAAAATTATAAGAACGATTCGAAATTATCTGATTTTTCCTTCTAGTATTTGCCTAATAGGTTACGGATATCATACGAGTTATATGTGTTATTTCATGTTAAACGACTAGCACTTTTAAATACAAACATTTAGTACGCCATCACTAGAAGATCAGGATAATGCCTAAACCTCTTTTGGTTTTTCTATCGGCCTGTTCACCTAGAGAATGAAAGCAGGCCTTACCAGCGGCTGCACAATATACAGAGGTATCAGAGCTCTGGTGTTTATGCATCTGCGGTAGTTACTTTCAACTTATTGGAATATTAGACTTGTTTTCTAAGCTTGACCTGATCTGAGGGCCACTCTGTTCCAGGAACGGAAATTCGGAAAATTTTGGGTCGTTCTTATAATTTTCTCAAAAATATCAATAAAGATTACCTGACTAATTTGCAGTGTCAAATCCGACCTCAATTGCATAATATATTGTGGATAAATGGGATTCTTTGGAGTCATATCAGCATTTTGATAACAGACGAAAATGTCGTTTTCGGAGAAACAGAATAGGCTTATTTTCATTTTGCGTTTACAAACGAAACAGTTGCGATAATTATAGCACTACAAAGATCTTAATTAAATAAATTGTTGACAGATCGTTAAGGAATTATGTGCCAGATACACAAAGATTCTTGTAGCAATGCAACTATCACAAACTAACAATATACTATATAGAAACACCAACTCAGAAATCACCGGCAAAGCTTGATAAAGCCTCATTTAATTTTATTACTAACAAAAAGTACTGTTCTTTTCAACTTTTTTTGAAATAATGAAATACCCACGCTAGACATTGACGAGTCTGAGCCGAGCATTGGCAGTAGCACGTTCAATACATTTTCAGCTGCTGTCACTCGTTTGTTGCTCAGTATAGCGTCCTTGCGTCCATTCAAAATATACGTGATATAAGTAGATCATGTCTTGGCTAACGTCGGCTTGAACCCAACATGGTCTAGCATGAGTCATCAAACCCCAACTTCGCTCACATAATTTATAACGTATGTCATCCGCTTATGATGTAATTTCTCGTAAGTGAACATTTTCATTTTGCATCAGTAGTTCTGAATATTACCTCCCACAAACAAATATATAAATTTAGCAATTTTACATCATCGTAGTATTAGTATGGACAAAAGTTGTTTTTTCCTATAAGGATAGGACAGAAGACCCTGACTGGACATTGAAGTGAACTTTGATATTTTATAACTGTTAATAATAAAAGCATTCTATTAGTTTTGCCACAATGTAATGGGGTGATGGCACCACTGACCGACAAGCATCAGTGTCCGACAGTTCAAAAGAATTTAAAAATAAATTAAGTCTGGTAGTTGTTTTTAAAAGTTGGCAACACCACAACCATATTTATCATCTTTTTTACTGTCTTTTTGACAGACGTCATAATGTTCGTCCATTTTGTCTTAATATAGCGGAGTAGTAATTGAGCGTTGTCAGTGTTCCTGCAAAAAATCAATTGAAAATGAAACATTCTCTTTCATAAAATCGTTACATTAAGATATATCTGTTTTTGCATTGATTTTGTTGTATTGTGTATGGGTTTCGAAGATATCTTTATAAAGCTGTATCGTATTATATTATAACCTATTTTTTATGGATGGTGTTGTTTACTGGATCCAATAAATTGACATTATCAGATTATCGACAACTGTCGAAAATAATATCTATTTTTACTTTATCCGATAATAACGGAATCGAGTTCTTTACAATATGTTGTTTAAGTTTGTTTTTAAAATAAATCTAGATGGGTTTTTTTCTTTTAGATGAGACCAAGAAAAGATTATGCCCCGTGACAGATGGAGAAGGCTGTTGCTGCAGTAAGAAACGGCGAAAAAGTTTCTTTCGCAGCTAAGCAGTATGGAGTACCTCGAATCACACTCTACGATAAAGTCATGGGTAAAACTTCAGTCAACTGCACAATGGGACCTAGCACAATCCTAACAAAAATGGAGGAGATAATCCTGGTAAGCTGGATTTTAACATGAGCAAGAGATAGCCTACTAAACACTGTGCAAATAATTATTACAGAGCGGGAAAGAAAGAACCCTTTCAATAAAGAACCGACCAGGAAAGAAGTGGTTCCAATCTTTTATGAAACGACATCCAGAGTTACTGGAAAAGATGCCTGAAAACCTAACCAAGGCGCGAGATAACGTGACCGAAGAAGAAATAAGGAAATGGTTCCAAGAAATAGAAGAATACTAAGAAGAAAAGGGTCTAAATGACATTTTGAAAGATCCAAGGAGGGTCTATAACTCTGATGAAAGCGCATTTTTTTATCGCCAAAGCTAGGTTGTGTATTAGCAAAAAAAGGCGAAAAGCATCTTTACAGCGCTTGCGGCGATGAAAAAGATAATTTAACTGTATTATTCACAGCAAATGCGGCCGGAGAACTTGCGCCTCCTATGACAGTTTTTAATTATGAAAGGATTCCGTCCAATATTGTATCCAGTGTACCTGATAGTTGGGGTTTTGGAAAATCAGACAGCGGTTGGATGTCTAGCAGTACATTTTACGAATATATGACCAATATTTATAACCCCTGGCTGGAACAAATGGAAATTGAGAAACCAGTACTCTTTTTTCTGGATGGGCATCGATCTCATCTAACTTTGCATTTGTCTACATTCTGCTCAGAGAATGAAATCGAACTAATTGCACTATATCCGAATACAACACACATCCTCCAGCCTATGGATTTATCGTTATTTAGGCCTCTTAAAGTGGCATGGAAAAAGTTCCTCACAACTGGAAATAACAACCTTGAGAAAACTTTGAGAAAAGAAACTTTTGCTCCAGTTTTGCTTTAAAAATGGCTTTAGGGCTGGGGGCTTGCATCCATTCGGTCCTGATTATATTGATTTCACTAAAATTAAACACTGCACACAAATGACAACCGATAAAACTAATCCAGCACAAAAAGAATTTCTGAATTATTTAGAGTCGGAAATAGTCAAAACATTTTCAATGGAAAAGTTGATATTTTGATATTTTCCAATTAGTAAAAAATTTATAGACTTTCTTTTAACTTTAAACTTCAGTAACTGTTTTTGGCACTTACCATTTTTGTTTCAAAAGTATATCGTGAGATAAATACATTTTTTATGTCACCGTAAAGTCGCCACGTCACGCCACGGTTCCATCACCCTATTTCAAAAACCGTTCATGGTAAAGTAATATATTTGCCTACGCCTTAGATAGAACTCCTTGAAGTACCAAATGGTGAAAAAGGTGGCAGTGACCCAAACCCGGGTCTTCTCTCCTAATATTTCTACAAATAAAGTTAAAAAAAATATTGCTATCGTACAATATATACTCTGATAGTTCAAAGATTCTTTTCAGCTCTTGTAATAATAACGCAAATCTAGCAGCAATATTTCTTCAAATCTCCACAAGGAAACTTCAGAGCGTTGCTGTGCTGCACAAGTTTATAGTTTCCGACTTATTCCCCTGTCCGTAACTTTACCAAGATTGTTGTTTAAGAGACCGAACAACTAACGTTACGAAATATTTCGAAACGATAACATAGTTTTAAAATTTCCTTAATAATTTATTGCAGTTATTTCTAAATTTTGTCCAAAGTTATGTGCCCAAAGCTGTTGTGATATAGAAATCCAAAACAATGATTACATCATAACAGTCATTACTGAATTGTTATAGTTATTTACCGAACTGGGAATCGAAGTCGGGATATTGGAAATAGTGACAGTTTGAAACAGTAGTGAGCTACTTATTTTTTATCTGTTCTACTTGAATTTGTTGAATAAATATTTCGATCGTTCCGTATTCATCCTATGATGCCTAATCCCATTTCTTTACTCATCCCAAATTAGTATTCCTAACTCAATCTATGAATATTTTTCTTCATTCAACTTAAACGTATTCTTTATTAATCCTGATTATCATTAATAAAAAAGCATGGATAGCACAACAACTTTAATATTTTTTTGGACAACAAACAGGCATAAAACGAGACAGCGATTCAGCATGTATTTTGTTCTCTCTTCCTCGTCCAAGCTCAGTGGTGTGCATTTGTTATATATGTTATTTCGAGATATATATTATTAAAAGCAATGTAAGTAAGGTTCAGGGAAATATTAACAGGACTTGAAGAGATCGAATCAAATCCATTTATTCAGCGCCTACTCTCAAGGCACTTAATTATAATATATAATATAATCAATAAAAATAAAACAATTATTGACACAACAATTTACTCAACGTGAGAATCAAAACTGTGTCCCATGACTGCACCAAACAGACATCTCGTTTAGTATTTTCAATTAGAATCTATGTGCACACATAAATATTAGATAAATAAATTTAAATTATATATATACACAATGATTTATCCAACGCTATTAGCTTGCACCCTTTGAGGTTAAGAAGGATGGGCCATGACCCTCTACGCTGGCCCAATGCGAATTGTAGGGTATTAACGACTACAAATGCAGCTGAGACTAAATGCTTAAGGTGCCTTCCGAAGCACAGATTAACTCGAGTTAATAATTGTATTCGGTCACTCATCCGTGCATCCTTGCAAAAGTTGCTTTAAAACAACGATCCAGTCTACTACGATACTGAGCTACTCAATATTTCTTTAATATTGTAATATTATTTCTAATAATTAACCTAAACAAATTTTAACAATGAAAAATTTTATTTCAAGCACTTCACTAAAGATTTTTTTTGGACATATTACCCATATGTTTTTGACCAAAAAATTCAGTAGTAAGTAACAAAGTAATGAAAGATTTGTCGATTGCGATTTAGTTATAAATATTTTTGATTGCGGTTTATTTCATAAAAAAATCTTTTTGGTTTACTTGATAATCAGTCATTGTGAACACATTGTAAAGCATTATTTTCAAGAAAATATTCAATAAAGGATTTGCAAATGAAAAGTTTATCATATTGTATTAAATATAATCTATCAGAACAACAATTAAACCAGTTTAAAAAAAATCATACATAGAAATGTAAGACTTCTGTACGGTATTTTTAAGGGATTTTAAAAAGGGATGACCTCGGAATACTGATGGGACGAATAAGGAATTTAAAAAGTAATAATTCGTTGCAGGTTGAGTAAAGAACATAAATAGGATCAGTAAGGAAAAAATAATAGGGAGGATGAATACGGAACAACCCAAATATTTTGATTGTCACAAAAAGTCCTTTCGTTTGATACACGCATTATTTAAAGTAGTTTACTTTGTATTTTTTTACTTATCCCTAAAAGAGGATGTAATTATGTATGTTTATAAAATTCTCTATGCTTAATCTGTATCATTGTAGTAAAATTATGAACTGCTACATTTTTTAATACCGCAGCATGTGGCTTGTATTTTATCTATACCAGAGTAGTGGTAGTATATGTATGAGCCATTTAATAATAAGAGTTGTTTTTTATATTTACCGTAGGACATAATTCTCCATATCGCTGCTTTGAAAGAACACTGTCGTAACTCAAATTGAGTCAATTTTTCAGTAGAGCACTTTAAAGTTTTTACAAAATCTTCAAATGCTGTATTTTTTTATTTACTGCGCAAATGTTTATGAAATTTTAATAAAACACGAAAAATATATTGCAGTTTATGTTTATTAAATGTTTTTAATAAAATAATACTTAATTAGTACTAAATATTGAAAATGACCACTAGGTCTCAGACTTATAACAAAATAACACAGACAAACTTACGAAGATTACTGGCTCATTGCAAAAAAAACTAGAAAAAAGAAGGATATTTTTTTATAACAGTGGTGTTTTTAGAAATAATTCAAAATATTCATTATGTTTTTCTCAGTGATACTGATACATTTTGAGTTGTGACATCTTAGTATTATTTATTTTAAATCAACAGTGTTACAGTACCAATTCGGTCGTTCTTTTACAAAAATGCTTACTGTGTGATATAACATGCTTTATGAAAAATAAAGTAATAATTGGATTTACGACAAATGATAAGCATACTAAACTTAGGAAAATAACAGAAAAATGAGAATGTTTAACATATATAAAATAGCTAACGCTTATTAAGAAGCATAGAATCTTATAATTCTGGAAACAAAACATAAAAATTCAAAAAAGCTCAAAATTAAACAATGTAATTTTTATCAACTTCAAAATTAGAAGAATTTTATAAATTCAAAGCACAATACAGAGTTTTATATCAGTCTCTATTTTGAACGTTTTTTAAGAAAGCTATCTCAATATCTAAGTATAATACTTTGAGATCATAATAATCAGTACGCAAGTTTTACATTACTAATACGACAAAAAAAAATCTTTCAACATGTCATATTATTAATATCGTGTAAGTAGGTATATATTAAATAATGAGTAAGATTTTGGAATTGTATTATTTTGTAGTAAACTTAATAATCCTCGTTTCTTCTTTTCACGCACTTTCAACTTATTTTTGTATGCTTGTGTCAAAACTATATTATTTTGTGTTTCTTGTTCTTCCTATCTTATATTAAAATGTTCCTCTTCGTATGATGTTTTGTAGAAAAAGGCATAATTTTCAGTGTTGACTGGATCAACATTCAAATTTTTTATATCAGTACGATTTACTGATTGCTTGTTTGCATTTTTAGAAAAATTCTTACATATAGCAGTTGCTAAACTTTTGACTTCATAAAAATCGGCTTAGGTCAGTTCATATACTATAAAGGGTATACCAATCTTCTTCGCACTTCGAATTATCTGTGTGTATTGTGCAGGTGTATAGATCGCACCAGATTTGAGGCTTTTTTGGATTTGACGCTCTATAACAGCGTGAATACTGTCACCCTCATTTTGCGTAAGACCCTTTATGAGGAATTTATGACAAATTGAATAAATAAATCATGCTTCGGCATGAATGGGCCGGCTCGACCGGAATGATACCACGGCCTCACAGAAAACCGACGTGAAGCAACGCTTGCGTTGTGTTTCATCGTGTGAGTGAGGGTACCGGAGGCCTCAACCCTTCCCTCCCTATGATAATATTCGTCCCTCAAAGGCCGGCAGCGCGCTTGTAGCCCCTCGGGTGTTGCAGGTGTCCATGGGCGACGGTCATCACTTACCATCAGGTGATCCATCTGCTCGTCTGCCCCCTATCCCATAAAAAAAAATAATGATGATGTTTCTGCTGCCTGCAGCAATTATCTGAGTGAAATATCAAGTCCAATTTTAAATCAAGTTTTTTGGCGGTTTCTTCCAAACTTTCAATGAATTTTAGTACACAGTTACCAATTTCATTAGCTCCACGTTTAGTTTTGCCTTCGTGCTATACCTAGCACTTAACATCTTTGGTTTTAATATCATAAATAGTAATATTATAGCAGTTCAACTTGGATAGGTAATAAAATGTCGACGTATCACCTTTAGAATAACAATAAGAATAATTTATTTGCAAGAATATGGTATAAAGTAAGATCTTGGTTTTATTACAAGCACGGAACACATTCACCCCGTTTGGGCATGCAAATTATAAAATTGTCAGTAGCCTATAGTAACTAAATTGAATTTACAATAAGAATCTCATAATCAAATTAAAGAAGAAAAAAAAAATAAACAATTAATTACCAAAATTATGAATATCCATAACCATATTAGCTAACGTCTTAAATATACATTTTATGCACACGTCATCACAACTAAAATTGTCATTGTCACATCTAGAGAATACAAATATATAATTATATGTCAAGTTTTATAGTCAAAAAACTCACTTAAGCTATAGAAACAGTTCTCGATTAACCATTTTTTAAGTTTTTGTTTAAATTGGTTAGTTTTGACCATTTTAATATCATTTGGCACTTTATTATACACTCTTACAGCCATCGAATGACTATTTCTGGAGCCCAGGGCTGTCCGCATTGCTGGGAGTATGAGTTTATCAGGACGTCTACAACTGTATGGCCGAGGTACATCATACAAACGGGGAAACAGTTCTGGGTGACTCCTGACAAAGACACATATTTCAAATATATATAAACATGTTACAGTCAAAACATTAAGCGCCTTAAATAAAGGCCTACATGAGACCAAAACGTCTACATCAAATATGGCACGGATGCATGCCTTTTGAGCAATGAAGACTCTACTTGTGTGGCACGAGTTACCCCATAAAACTATGCCATATCTCAAAATTGAGCAAACCTGTCCATGGTAGGCCTGAAGGGCGATTTGTTTGCTTGTGGTTTTCCCCAATTTCCACAGTGCAAATACATGTGAATTAATTCTTTTGCATAATTTATCTATGTGTTTCTCCCATGTGCACTTATTATCGAGTGTTATCCCAAGAAACGTGACTTCCTCAGTCTCCTTAATATGCTGACCATCGTACAATATTTCCATGTTTTTTTTCTTTCCATTCTTATTAATAAATTGAATTGCTTTCGTTTTTTCAACATTGACAGCTAGGTTATTATGTTGTAGCCAATTTATAATAAGTTCCACCGTTGTGTTTAGTTCTTGGTTATATACATCTAACTGAAGACATGGAACAACCACCGACACATCATCGGCAAACAAAACACAAACACACAAAATTAGGACAAAGCACTGCAGCTTGTAGATCATAAACGAATACTATACAATTGTCCGGAGGATATGTTTTTGTCCCCATCTTTTTGATCCCTTGCTAGTTGTTTTTCTTTTAGGTGAAGTTCATAATCATGTTTCATTTTTTTTGTCTTCTTCAGTCGCATTCGCATAATTTGTACAGTTCTCGCATTCTTTTTTAGGTTTGAAGAATGCCATATTGTATTCGGAACAAAATATATTGTAACATGCTAGATAATTACCAAAAGGTAAACCTTTACTTTTACATTCAGCAACATAGTCTCTATGTAAATCAGCTACAGTCTTGCCGCCTTCAATGTATGTTCGCTTGGTGTCTGCTTTGCAGTAATGACTATCAACATTCGGGAGAATTGCTAGACGATGATGAACTATCAGAAGAGTCCGGGGAATAGCTTGAACTAGATGAACTACTCGGTGGTATTTACGATATTTTTGAAGGGCCTGGTTTGGGCTTGTTTAAATAATCAATTTTTTTGGTGAGAATTAGGCGTACTAATTTGACTCGAACTTGACTTTCTAGTCGCAACTGAAATCTTGGGATCGATGTTTTCAGCAAACTCATTTCTTTTAAATCGCTTTGCGCGTTTCCTACTATTTAAGTTACTATGATTAGAATCGGAATAATAGTCAGCAGTATTTACGTAATCTGAGTCCTTAACGCTGTCATCCGAACAATAGTCTTGAACTTGCTGGTTTAGCGGATCTTCTGCATCTAGAAGTTTGTTGTTTTCAGTCGGTAAAGGAGATAGTATCATGTGTTCCGTTTGACCCATTCTGTTATCTGCTTGATTTTCCTGTAACATAAACAAAACTTGAAAAAATATCCAACGAAAGATGAATCAAAAAAGTTTAAAATGGTATTCTTCTCGATAGTAATTGATAATATTATTATTATAGACTTTAAAAAAAGAAGTAAAAGTTAGAAAAAGCAGGTTATACCCGAACTTTCAGACAATTATTTGATTCTGATTCCTATCGTAGATAATATCGGACCTAGATTTTAGGAACATACCTAAATCTACGTACCTTCCTAGCATCTAGCTACCTAGAATACCTTCTCTTTATAAGGACCGTAGTAGTAGAATCTATATACCTAGAATGTAGCTAACTAGTAATTAGCTAGCTAAATTACTTACTTATAAAGAGCCGATAGGTAAAAAGAATACTACCTATACCTACTAAAATATTAGATTCTGTAAGCTCATTACGATTAGTTAGTTAGGTATCTGACATTCAAAAAAATTGCGTATTCGAGTTGCTTTTTATCTGAAATACTGTGTCAAGTACAATAATACGACAAATTGTTTAACAGATAAAGTCTTATTAAGAAAAATCGTATTACAATCACCAAATAATTTATCTAGAAAAACGTTTTAATTTTAAATGTACAAATACTATCGACCGTATTTTTTATTATATACAGTAATATCTAATTTTAATACATTTGAGTTCTACTTACCTTTTGAAGAACAACGTAGTAATCCTAAATGACACTTTTTTTATGAGAGGTGTTTAAAAATTCTTGCAGATTCTTTTAAACAATTGTGTCACATCTCGAAATAAAGCAGTGTTCTAGATAAATGCGCACTAAAAATCTGTATTATTGTATAATATGATTATATTCCAGAAAACAAACCGAGTGTTCACTTTTAAAGGCAAGTTGCAACTGGCAATACAACGTTATCTTTGAAAAATGGCGCCCAAAATTGGCCAATAGGATACAGTCTTTCGGTAGCGCCACGCCGTAAAATATTGTTATAGAAATACGACCTTAACTGAGTATACAAAACAGATCATTTTACGTTGAATGGTGTTGAAAACTCAATTTTGTAGTATTTGGTAATAATACGCTATTGTTCCAAAGCAGCGATATACAGACAAAAGCAAAAATCGTATATGTATACATATAATACATATACGATTTTTGCATTGTATATAATGACTCTGACACTAATACTTGTCTAGTCGGCATACCACGAAAGCAAAAATATAGAAAATCCTTTTCACATTCACTTCTGAATATAAATCTTAACCAAGTGCGAACTATTCCTCAAGCGCTCGCATTATTGATTCCTCTTCAGCAACGAATGCCGTAAACATCTAAATGCTTATCATAATCCTTTGGGATCCTGTGCTATAGAAAAATGACGTTACATCTTTTCCATTTAAAAGGTTAAATTATTTATATTTTCAAATAAATAATTGGAGGCTTGAATAGAGTTAACGATATCTTTATGTAAAAAATATACTCTTATAGTTTTCGAAATGCCTATCATTAAATTATTACTATTATTGACAACCTATTGATATCGAGATTTGACCACCTATCACTGGCCATATCGCGTTTGACCAGTTGCCCGACTATAGTAAAGTAAGCCAATCGAATTTGAAGGGTAACTAAAGTACTATGTAAGCAGAAATGGGCAACAACCCGGGTTTTCTCCAACCGCAAACTAATAAAATGAAGTTTAATTAGTAATTATTTATATAATAAATAAAAGTTGGCCAAATTGTCAAATACGTTACTCTTTGCCATACTTTGAACGAGGATGATCTTGATTTTTCTGACCAAATCAAGAAATGGCGGAATATCGTGATATTACCAGGCAGATCTCGAGCGGCCCAATACAACAATTGGCCCTCGACATATATATGTATGAGCGAATGACATAAGTTAACTAGAACGTTATGTAACAAATCAAGGGTGAGGGTTGTTACAAACTACAAGTAGGTGATGTAACAACCATGATGGTCCGTTGCTGATTGATGATGATGGATGCTACTGACTGCATATGCCGCTGTAACCAACGTTTTAAAAAGACGCTGTCAGGAGGAGCTCAAAATGATACATTTTCAGTCTTATCTCATGGGCGCCCTTGCAAAAACTTCTTATTTTCCGTAATCTGAAACTGAACTTACTTACATTTGGACCTTTGAGTTCTTCGAATATATTAATTGGAAAGGATGGCTGACAACTAAACAAATATAATTAGATGAAACAAAAGTAAAATGTCACGTCACTAAAATATAATTGTATCTTAGCAATGTTGTACATTGTCATTGTGGCATGAAAAACTTCCACTTTACGTGTATAGTTAACTTAAGCACTAAATAATAACTTAATTCCTTTTCAAATAATTCCCATTTGAATTTAGAGACATATACTCTACTACTTATCCCCTTAAACCAATTTAGTACACTTACAAGCGCAAAAATAATATTTACTACTATTTTCTATTCATGAAAATACTCATTGCCATAGAGATTCTTATTTTCGTTTCGAGTGGGATAGCTACAGAGATTTTATGTCTGCGAAAACAATTATGTCTAGACACAACCCATAACAGTATTTAAATTTGCAATCGCTGTTTTTCGGTGTGAAATTTAAACTTTTAAATCTCCTCGCGTTGGGCAGGTTGTTGGTGAGCTCCCGCGATTATGGTGTCTTCTCAAATAAAAGCATTAGAATATTTTTTATTACTTCACTTATATTTTGTTTTGATTTTTGTATCATTCAAAATGAGTATCTCGGTGGCGTAGTGGATAAGCGCCGATCGTTGTCGTTAAGCAACTTTTAACAAGGGTCAGTCACTAGATGGGCGACCAAAAAATTATTATCTCGAGCTACTTCGTGCTTCGTAAGCCGTTGGTCTCGGCTGCATTTGCAGTCGTTAATACCCTCCAATTCGCATTGGGCCAGCGTGAAGGGTCATGACCCATTCTCCTTAACCATCCATAAGGAAGGCCGGAGCCCCTGCAGTGGGTACGTAAAAAGAGCTGATGATGATGATCATTCAAATCATCATTCGACCCAAATTCATTTGCGATTGCAACTTTAAAAGTAATATTATTTTATAAATAAATTATCATAGCTATACCTTTGAAAGTGGCTGCGATTATGAAATAAGACAATAGTAATCACCTCAAAAGTCTGGTCATTGTAGAATTTGAGCGTTTCTATATTATCTCGGGTAATGTGGTACGTACGCTGTTTCAGATTTCCATTACACAAGTGACTTAGCTCAATTTAGTATCTGAGCAATGTATGCGCTGTTGTCTAATTATATTCTGTCAATATCTTGTTATCAGAAATGTAAACTAAATTTCCTTATAAAATTTTATACAAAGATATAATGCTCAAAGAACCTGTTAAAAAGAACGAGTAAACTACATAATTAAAATTTATAAGAGTTTAGTCGTAAAATTAAAATGTGACGTTATAAAATTTTCTATAATATTATTCATGTTTATTTCAATGATGATTTCCGTTTTCCAATTTTTTTCTTATCTATAGAAAATATTGGTCTTAACTATACCTATCATTTTGTAGCCGAGAGCTTACTTGCACACTTGCTTATTTGAATTACTTGCACACCGCAAGTAATTCGGAGGACACAGTGGATGAATTCCCTTTACTTATTATTTCTCAATTTAAAAATAAAAATGATATTAAAACTGTTAACATAACAGAGCAGCATAAGCAACAACTGTCCTTTTAGCGAACCCATTAATATTCATTGGAAACTTTGCTTGTATGGCAACAAGGATTCCGTCTTAAACTTTGACGTGGGTATTCCGATTCTAACAACTGTATACACAGCTACACAGTGAACTCTCTTAAGCAATATTACAATTATTGTCTGTTTTCAAAACTTATGTTACTTGAATGGCAGAATTAATCTCGAGAAATCGTCAGCAGTACGTAACATTCATATTTCTTCGCGTCCCGCATATCGATTTTAATTAAGACAGATCATCCCTGCGATTCTGTAAAAATCCGTATTTCCTTCAAAATTCGTATTCACTTCAAAAAGTGTCAGCACAATCTTGAATTGCTAATAACGTTTCGTGAAGAGTGAAGTGAGTTTCGATATGACATGGGAATAGAATATCTGAGACACGTATAATCAATCTATTTTTTTTTTGTATTTTTATACAAAAAAGAACTGGAATCAATAGAATTTCTTTTCTAAATGAATTCGAGCACATGAGTGAATTCGAATTCGGGTCTGGATTTTTATAGAATCGCAGGGCAGATCAAGATAAAACAATGGTGTATTGAATGGCAAAAGCAGTGAAAATATCACTAATAAAAATAAAAAACACGCTTACCAAAATCGAACTAATTATGTAAGAAACAAGTTGTATTATGTATTGGCTAAACAAAATTATCATTGCATTTCTGTTTAGATATAAAAAGTTTTTGATAATATTTAAATGTCATCATATAGTCGCCATTTTGAATATTTTTTTGTAAAAACCGGCATTAGTGTTTTAATTTTAAGAGATAGATAAATAAAGCTATTGAAATAATTAACCAAATTTGATTACTCTTTATTTAAATATTCATTAGACTTATGTCTTAAGATCTTTAGTTTAGGCATTCGTATCTGCTATTTAATCAGGTATCTTAAAAAAAATCTTTGTTAACAACTATTTCTTTCAAAAGTAGATTCAAATTAAATTAAATCTAATTGATTTATGTTGTTTGGAACTATATTATAGAAGCGAACATATACGCTCCTAAATGATTTTTCCCTTTTATTGCATTAAAGTCTTGAAGAAGAGATCAGACTCACATAATGAATTATTGTATTAAAATCTCGAAGATGAGATAAGACTCCACCGCAACAAAATTCTACATAATGGTAATTAAAAAATGCACGCCAAATATGACTAAAACTTTCTAGACCATATGTAAACAAAATATGACATAATTATCCAATCCTATATTTAACTGTATTTAACTGATAAATGTTCTATTATTTGATTAACATCAACTCATATACAAATGTTTGCCTTAATTTCAAGATTGTACCGAGCAATCTTCCATTTGACTCTAATCGCTAGGAACATCCAATCACGTACATTAGTCACAATACCATGTCAACTGTCGAAGAGGAACCCTTGAAAAATGGCGACAATAAAATCAAAACTAAGCAAAAGAGAACTTTCAAGGAGAAAATCAAATATGTCAAAGAAAACATAACGTTAGAACCGACGCTAGCATGCTACGTTATCCCAAGAGTATTGTCAAGACTGGCTACACAGAACATGAATTTGGATAAAGCTTGTAGAGTGAATATGAAATATGGCAAAGTGGTATGCGATGCGCTGCTTGCTAGAAATGGCACTAAATACTTAAAAGAAGAATTGGAGATTCAAGAATTTATAGCGGCGATGGAGAGCTGGAAAAATATACTTTTGACTGCACTTCCTAGCTTGCTTATTCTATTTCTTGGCGCTTGGAGTGACCGCACAGGCAAAAGGAAGATATGTATCCTATTACCCATTATTGGGGAACTTCTGGTTTGTTTAAGTAGCATAATCAACGTATACTATTTCGAGGAGTTACCAGCGGAAGTGGCGATATTTTTCGAAGCGTTTTTTCCTGCCATCACGGGTAGTTGGATAGCAACCTACTTGGGAACATTCAGCTACATCGGTGATATTTCCAGTAAGGAGTCCAGGACTTTTAGAGTTGGTGTGGCAAATCTATGCCTCACCGCTGGTGCACCTATAGGTTCCGCTCTGAGTGGGATATTGTTAAACACGATTGGATACTATGGAGTGTTTGGTTTGAGTGCTTTGTTGAATTTGTTTAGTATAGTTTATGGTTTTTACTTTATAAAAGATCGTGTTAAACCTGCAACGGAAGAGAATGATAAGGTAATTACCCAAAATTTATTTTTGCGATAAATATAGAAGTATTTTTATCTTCTTATCTTTACCGTTATCTTTTTCTATAAATATTTTTTTTATATTTTAGACATCTCTATCCAAACGAGTTCCTTAACCCACTTAACAATTTTTTTTCCCGTATAATCATCTACTTCGCTTCGTCTATTTAAAGTCCCTTAGATTAACTTTTATTCATAATTTATAGAGAATAAGCTCAAACTTTTATTATCAGTAATCATATAAATTTCTTAATGAAAAATGCTTAAAAATCAACTTCCCTGTTACAAAGTGGATTGTTTAAGCATTTTCATTGAGACATTTTTTCCAGTATGGTATTGTGATTGCAAAATTGATCAAATATAATAATCAAATTATTTATATATATATAAATTAATTAACCATTATTTTGAAATCAAAATAATGGTTAATTTATTTATTACACTTCTGTTTTAAATTCATAATCTGTTAGCATAGAATAGCTAACAGACTTTTTATACAAATACAACATAAAACATGACAAAGGGTATGATGACAATTTTTTTGTCTGTCCATCAGATTATTTAAGAATATCAGTTGCTTTTTTTTTATTAGTAACCAATAAATTATGGCGATACATTAAGTAAAAAAATTCCATGACGTCACGCTTTTGTAGCGAGCGACCACTCCTTAATGTTATTATTATTACTTGTTAAATAGAATAAAAATTACGTATCTAAATTTTTTATATTTTCTGACTGATGGACTAAATAGTTTTTTTTCCTGAGCATCATCCCTCTATATAAAAATAAAATATTTCTCATAATACTACAGAATCGATTGTACTAGAAAAAATATTCTGTCACTATTTTTATACTGTATATGTTATTGTAAATCATATAACGCATTTTTGTCTTTTCTTAACTTACTAACGTCGGAGATAGAGAAGAGACTGTTCATGATTTACTCTACTATACCCAGAGGCTAACGACAGTATTTTTTGTAGAAATACAAACACCTTGTTTTATCTACCTTCTTCGTCCACCTTACCTAAAATCTTTTTTCTTTTCGCAATTCCTTCACTCGGTTCCAGTATATATTGCGCTCTTCACTTCACTTCTGTCAAGAAAATAATTATTTTCTCTCTAGAATTCTTTATTTTTCTGTCGTTATACACCATTTTTTTCCTTCTCAAGAAATATCTATTGAATATCCCTATCGTTATTGCACCAACTTTTTTAATATTTATTTATTTATATGTGCCGTTGGTCGCATGAAAAAAAAATGCTTTAACGCAATAAAGCTGGTTTTTGTGTACAATCTTTTTATATTTCTTTTTGTAATTTGTTCTGTGTTGGCTCTACTTGATTTTAGACTTTATCTATGACGAAATATATTCGAAAGTTTTAACTAATAGTCTACTTTTACTTCTGTTCTTATAGAGCTGATATTCGCATAATTACAGAACAAATCCACTGGTGTATGGAGTTTCCTGAAATCCTTTTTTGACATGAACCATGTAAAGGCTACGTTGCAGGTAGCATTCAAAAAGGGACCTAACCACCGCAGAACAAAGTCTATCTTGATATTGGCGTCTATCTTTTTTATATATGGGCCGGCTGATGGTACGTTTCATTTTAAATGACCATGAATATATTATTTTTATTTGTCTTATATAAAGCAACCCTGAATCCACAAAAAAGTAATCAGCTGTTTCAAGAAAAAATGTAATTGTATTGTAAATTGAAAAGTCCTGGCATATAATAATATATTTTACGTAGACCCTATGATGTTTATGATCAGCACGCGTAGCATGACAAACTCGAGAAATGCTTTGTCTACACTCATTTGTCAGTTTCTCGGGTCGAGAGTGAGATATAGTATGGGCGCACTCGAGAAAAGTGACAATTGAGTGTAGACTTTCTCGAGTTTGTCATGCTACGCGTGCAGGTTTCGGGTGTATAAAAGTGAAACATCAAACAGGTAGTAAAGTAAGAAAAGGTCGTAAGTAGACTAACTAGACGCTATTATTAAGCTTTTTTTAAAACGTCTATTGGTTTGGATCTCATACAGTTATTCATTTTTATATTCGAATGGCAGATTTCGATTGTCGCATCATCATAACATAAATTGGGTAATAGAAAAACGCATACTTTTTGCTTTCCTTTTTTGTTTTTTGCCTTCATTGTAAAGCTGCGTTTACACGCGGACAGACTCACGCCGAGAAGACCCGAAAACCGCCAAGATGAACGTAATATGTATATCCCTCATTCCTACATATTTATTCTCGCCAAGAAGTCTCGGCGGGACTTCTCGGTGTGAGTCTGTTCAGCCTATTACGGTTTACCTTCGTCTATTGGTCAACTTATAAGAACGATGTTAGTAAATCTACGTTACTGATCAATATACTAAATAATCTTATGCATTATGTTTCAGGTGAATTCGTTGTAAGGTACTTGTTTACACGGTACCGATTTAACTGGGATGCCATGAAATATAGTTTTTACACAACTTTCTACATCCTCGTTCATTTACTGGGTAAGCAAAATAATAATGGTTTACAACTTTATTTATTCTGACCACGTAAACAAGTATAATTGTGACACGAGTAACATTCACGGTTTTGAAAATTCGAATGCAAAATACTAAACAAAATAAATTTATATGCAATTCTAATGTTTCTACTGGTTAATCGATCGCGGAACTGTCATTGAAACTATTTCTATTTGGTTTTTATTCACTCGAATTTAAAAATAGTGGGCATTTTCAAACGTTCTTTTTTGAATGAAGACAAAATATTGATTAGAGAAAAAATAATTAAGTGTAGGTATCTGCTATAATTATTATCTTTTTGTTCAATTTGACATTGATTGCAATATGCATTCGACAGCAAACTGAATTTTTGAACTGAAGGTGACAAACTGAAGGTTGAAAGAAAAATCTTTGACTTCTGGTCAACATGTGAACCGAGTGATCCTATTATTTAACAAGTAAAACATAACTAAAGTTACTTTTTAACTCTATTTCAATTCACCCCAATCACCCTTGAAAATCTCAATGTGTAAAAATGTTTATTTTTTCACCTGTGAAAAAATTCATAGGCAACTAGCGCCATCTATTACGTGTTTGATGTAAGCGTGTGAAATTTTAATCCGCTCTGATTTTACCGTTGAAGGTGTTTTATTGACAGGTGCATTGATCTCTATCAGCTTATTCAGTCGAAGATGGAAGTGGGATGATTCTGTATTGGGAATAATTTCGAATGTCAGTAAATTAGTCGGAGCGCTATCGACAGGCTTAGCAAGGACCAGCTTGGAAATGTATTTAGGTATAAAATAAGTTATTTATCATTATACCAAATTAATAAGTGAAGCAAATATTTTGATTTCCTTTCTATATATTTTAGGCGGATAGAGTATGGAATTGGTAAAGTTTAAATTTATATGAAGATGTACAGTTATGTTATATATTTTATAAATATTAGGTTAACAATAAATTAACAAATTAAAGCATGAAGGGTTCTGTACAATCTTGATAGACGCAAAATATTATTTCTATTATTTATTTTAGTCTGTTTCTTTAATATTTATTGTTATAACTTCAATAGAAAAACATAATTTTTGATAAGTTTCGATTGTTTTAATATCACGGTTCATGAAATACAGCCGGATAGTTGAACAGCGGAGTCTTAGGAATAATATAACGAGTCTTACCATTCGGCGTACCCAAACAACACATCACACAAAATACCATATAAAAATAATAAGTATATTAATTATGATATAATTCTTCTTCCAGCTGTTGCAGTTGAGACGTTTAATGCTACTTCGTTCACAGCACTTAGATCACTCTCATCTAAGCTAGTTACAAGTGATGAACTAGGTAATTATATCGCTAGAGCTCTCAAGATTAGAAGTCTACCCTTCTTCGATCCTCTTAAGATAATTATTTTTAGAATCATTAACAGTTTCTCTTTGACAACATTTCTGTACTGGTTCTATCAGATTCTATAATCCCATTTATCTGTCGAAAAACTTAATTCTCTGAAACCTACTTAGGTATAACAGAGTTAACCTAAGCTCCTTTTAATGAATATTCATAAGGCATAGAAATCACTAACTATCATTATCAATTATCCAAATTCATGTAGGTATATAGTAAATATTATATCTTTATAGTATTACAACTGCAGCGTATCTTTCAAAATATACCTTTAAACATATCTATAGACGTATCTGAATTTGAGCTATCTGTGAAATGATTCTACTTTATAATTTATTCATTAGGTTTACCAGCGTTAACAGTAATAAAACATTGTTCTTACATCTAAAACATCTAATTCAATGTAATATATAATTACATAAACCATATTATTTTAAAGTAGAATCACGTATAAGAATGTAAGTCAATAAATATCCGCATGCCTTCATAACTTCAAACCTAGCTTCAAATAACTTCAAACCTAGATGTTTAAAAAATATATATATAACTAAACACAACATTATAAAAGAAAATAAGCGTATTGCTTTATAAAAACGTTTTTATATGGCTATGGCTTGATCTATAGCTTTTTTGATCAACGTAAAGCAGTAAGCAGGATAAGAACCTAAAAGCCTATGCAACCATTAATTATTAAATGTAGGTACTATATATGATTTTTAAGCACCGTCACATATTATGATCTTCTAATAAACTTCTTCTAATCTGATGCGTAAACGTCTAAGTTTATTAAAGCATGTTCGACCAAAAAAATCTAATAGTTTTCCAGTACCATATAAAAACATTTGCCACTTTTAGGTAAAATGACAGCGATGTTCAACTTGATGGAAATCGTGACGTCCCTGATCTTCGACCCGATTTACTCATGGATGTACATGATTACATTGAAGATAAATCCTGGTATCATCTATTTCGTCAGCACTGTACTCACAATACCGCCTTTAATGTTCTTCGGGTTTGTATTTGTTTGATTCTTTAAACCGGCTTCAGAAAATATATTAAATTGGATATATTACATTCCTGTCTTAGACTCAAGCTTTGTTTTCAGTATCTTTAGGCACCTACTTTTTTATTATTTAAATCCATTTTTGTCAGACATCCCAACAATTATTGTAACTATGATAGTTTTACCTTTTGGATTCAGTAAAAGTATGACCTGATTTTGACCATTTTAAGAATTATGAAGGAGTGAACTTAGACAATGCATTGCTGTCAAAGGTATTAGTTTTTTTCATAATGCAACATTTTGAAAACGTTTCAGGGTAAAGTAATATTTGATTGTACATTAGTTGGAATACCTTGAAGTGCCAAATCAACAAATAAAACCCCTTTTGGACGATTTGGTACTTTAAGGCGCTTTTTGGTAATTGGCAGTGGTCAAAGCTAGCTATAAGATTATTCTGAGGTAAGATTTATCGGTGCACTAGTAATTTATACCTCGTGCTAGTAGAAACACTTATCTCAATCACTACCAGCAATTTTTGCCGGAACCTGTTTAGAACTTGTTAGATCATGCTTTATCTATAAGCACAGATTTTCGAAATAATATTGCCGAATCCATCGTTTGTAATTTTGCCGATTTTTCACTCAAATCGCAAACAATATATTTCGTAAAACAAAAAATAAGACTTCTCATTTCCATTATTAATGATTTAGCATCCAATAATGATTATGCATCTTTTCATTTCGCAGGTGGTTTTACCTTCAACACAGAAAAGCTAGCCGAATGAAAACCGAACAACCATTAACCGATCAAAACTATAAAATGAAACAGCTTATGAGCGAAAGTGAAGTTAGAAAAAATTCATTGATCAGTAGTTTAGAATTTGTAGATGATAAACTTGTACTGTCATAGTTTAAAATATTCACTGGCTTTAGAATAATTATAATAAAACGCTTTTTCAAAATCAAAATACATTTTTCTTTGCGGCACTTTACAGTAGTCACATTAGTATATAAAGTCCTTAGAAACCGTAATAGATTGTGTTGGAATATTTTCTTCTTCGATTCCTTGTTTCCTCATTGAGGGTCTGGTCTTTTCACTCTGGGGAGCCAAATCGTTCTACTTGAGTTGTCGTTATTAGCAAATGGGCTTGCTTGAAGTCTGTGATAATATTTGACCACCAAGTCCAAGGCGCATATATAATGTTATAATTTATTTATATAGGTATTATTATTAATCATAAATATTTTCAGAAAGACATTACGTTGTCATGTACTCAATTTTACAATTGTGTAGCATCTGTGTTTGAATTAGATTTAAAGAATAAATCTGAATCCCAAGCCCTAATGCTCCTCTCTTTTATACGATCAAAATTAATCATTATAATTATTATAATTCTAGTAGTTAGCAATTATCAAACAATTCTCGCAGTAGCTATTAAAACCAATCATTCAAATTAAGATTAAAATCATAAGCTATCTTTCATATTTCAGTATTCTGTTCACTGAAACGCGCGAAATATTAATCTACAGAGCGAGTTTCTTCTGAGTGCGACATGGATTTCGGCGAAGTCGCTCTCAGGTGATTTTGACGTTCGCAGGCATCCTCACAGAGCGTAGCCGACCACTCTTTTGGCGATCTTGCAGAGAACTTGTCTCTTTGTACAGCTGTATTATGTATTAGATGACGTTACGGCTTACAGGAACACTTTTTAGCAAATCTGCATCAGTTTTTTTCCCGACGAAATAGCGAAATGACAGTTGTACGTCATTGTTTCGTTGCCACCATCACGAGAAAATATAAACAAATGAATTTACGATACAAAAATAAACTAAAAGCTAACATTCCAAGTTGAAAATCGGTAAAAAAGTAAATGACAGCCAGTAACATTTTATTTTATTTTTTGAGTAAAAAGTTTGTATAGTTGTTTGAGTAAAAAATTAGTATACAATATATAGATTAGCGATTCGCTACCCATAAAAAATATTCTACATAGCACAGTATACAATCAACTAATTTAGTCAGTCAAATATTTACCGCAAATTCAAAAATATAAACAAATGAATTTACGATACAAAAATAAACTAAAAGCTAACATTCCAAGTTGAAAATCGGTAAAAAAGTAAATGACAGCCAGTAACATTTTATTTTATTTTTTGAGTAAAAAGTTTGTTATAAAACTTTTGAACACACAAGGTTTTTGAACATCAAATAGTAGTTGCAGGGTTTTGATTAAAATTCAATCGTCACCTGAATACATTTTATATACGTATATTTATTTATATGCATTGGAAACATATTTCATACTAATATACGCTATAGATCTAATAATAATTGAGCTTCAAGACAAGCAGAGATTAGGTGTAACCTCCGAACTGCTGTATCTTTCCAACAGATGTCAATTACTTCAGTTAAAATAAAGAAAAGCATGTTGCGTAGTGCTATCTCTTTGAAACGTGTTTACCAAGGCTTGAGATGTTACTTGACTAGTTAGAAAGTGAGAGAAATTATGGTAAACACATGTCTCGCTCTATTCGCGTATGCATGATAAGCACCAAAAGATAGTAAAGTGGAAAATAATTCGAGATTCTTTAAAGCTGTACTATATTCTTAAGTCAGTAGGAAGAGACGGATAGTTTATCGCACATACTTTTATCCAGTAGACGAGAATTTTAAAGTAAGAGCTGTTAATAGGCTAATAATAATATTATTCTAACTATTGACATTTGTTACCTCATTCAAATTCTTGTTTATTTGGTAAAAATGTCTGCTTAAATTATGGCATATTTATAGATTTTTTTAAGCTTTATTCCGCAAGTAAAAATTTACAAAAGGCAGACTTAATGCCATGAGGCATTTTCCACTAATCAACTGAAGAGTTGTAGCAGAGAACTTTGAAAACAAAAACATTAACCGCGTAACATTTCTACGTAGAGGCTCTATGTTTACAACAGTCCCGTATTGTCATCTAAAAAATAAAATCTTATTTTAGCTGTTGAAAGATTTATTATTGAAGAGGCAGCGAATAAAATTTGTCGTATCTGTATACAAGGACCTAAGAACGCTTATTTAATAATTGATACTAAAACTTTTTAGTCTCATCCACAGAACAGAAAAAAGAGGTTTCATGTCTAAAATATTTTTTCTTAGCTCTTCCGAAGAAACATACAGTTGAGCGACAAAAAATAATAAAAAAAAACTATGAACGCTGAAATCTTAACAACAAATAATTCCGGCATCATTGCGTTATACCTATATACTCAAATGTACACACGGCCGCACGTCAACTCACCACAATATATCAAATTTCTCAACGGATATTACGCTTCAATATGTTAATATTTAAAATCGAGTATGGAAATTTGTCAGTTTTGTATAGTCTGACTTGAAGGTGACTGTACTACTTATTAAATATAGTTAAATTTATTACGTTTGTATCAGCATACAAATATAAGAAGTACTTGTGGTAAGCAAACAAAGTTATCATACATCAAACTTAATACAGTGGCTCTGTAAATGTCTCGAGCAAATAATAATTACTCTATTATTTAATTATAACACGATAAGAGTTACAGGATGATGTTTCTACAAATTTAACTTTATCAATTACTATATGTTTTCTCCGACTTTGCCTTTCACATGTACACGTTATAGCTTTCCCTAGGCAAAAGAATTTTGAAAATCGGACCAGTATGTAGTTTTAATTTTAGAAAAAAAAAAACAAATCTTTTACCCTTATAAGATGATGATTACAGGTTGAATTTTTGAAAATCTTATCTAAATAAACCTATTATTGTACATAATTATAGTTGTAAGTGTGCCAAATTTCAGGTAGATGTAATAGTTCGAGTTGTCGACGAGATTAGGTACAAAAAGGTAATGTTGAGGAAAGATTTGTAGGTTTGCATCGAATAGGCCCCGAAACTTTTGGACTGACTTAAAAATTCTTTTACCTACGAGAAGATACATCATATGTGAGTAACATTAGGTATATAAACACGGGCCTTTGCCCGTTTTCATAAGAAATCAGTTAGTATACAATATAAAGATTAGTGAATCGTTACCCATAATAAGTAATCTACATAGCAGAGTATACAATCAACTAATTTAGTCAGTCAAACATTTACCGCAAATTCTAATTTATCATATAGGTTGTGCCCACTGCCCCCTTTTTCTATTTGGAAGTTCAAAACGTTCTAACAAACGCAGACAAATTAATTTACCGTGAACGGATTTCAAAATGTTTCATTATGGCAGAATTAATTGCGTTAACTGTTATGATGTATCACAGTTTTACTTCGTCGTAACTCTCAGTGGCCATAACTAGTTTATAATCTTAAAATGGCCATAACCGGGTATTTTCTTTTAAGTTTATCATTTTCTGGTAAAAAGACGTGACGAGAAGGAATTTAGTAATGAGTGTAGGTATATTTATTTTAAAATCAATAAGTAATAACAAATATGAAAGTGAGTAACTTATGTTAAATCACTCACTCTATTATTATTTATTTCAAATTAAAATTAAAAAAAAACATACTAGTTGATAGTCAATAACATTTAATATTCAGCAAAACATGCAGTGCATTCATGAAGAGATTATCAAAATCGTCATTGAGTAAAATACGATATCGCTATAAATATTAAATACATAGAAATATATAAAAAGAAACTTCATGCTAATGCTATCACGCAAAAAGTAGCGTCGATATTATAGTTCAATAAATTGATATATATATGTTAGCAAAATTTAATGTAACTAATATAAAAAAAATACCAAACAAAAATACTGCAATAAAAATAATAAATTCGCTTAATAATTTTGAGCAAGCCCTATACATTAAATATAAAATTGATTAGAGAAGGTGATTTCAAAGCATCTTTGTGTCGGTTAGTTACGGACTAATTTCACAATAGATAAAAGTATGTCTGACGCAGATATATATCCTGAAGAGATACCTTTTACTGAGAAGGAAGGGAAACCAAAATTAAATGAGAAATCCTTTTTTTCAAAATTATGGGATATAAGATCAAATATTACTGTCGAACCTGTATTGGCTGGGCTAATTATTCCTTCTATGTTATCAAAGCTCGCAATTCAAAATTTGAACTTGGATAAAGCATGCCGTGTGAAATTGGATTATGGAGACACTATATGTGATGCTTTAATAGACAGATCTGGAAATTATTCAGAAGAAGAGGTGAATGTCCAAAGAGTTATCTCCAACATAGAAGCATGGAAGAGTGTTGTTCAAACTGCTATACCGACTCTACTCGTTATATTTATGGGAGCATGGAGCGATAGGAAAGGGAACAGAAAAGTCTGCATTATCTTACCACTCATCGGCGAATTCATGGTCTGCATTAGCAATATTATAAACGTTTTTTTCTTTTACGAAATCTCTGTAGAAGTCACTATGTTTTTAGAAGCTTTCTTCCAAGCCATATCTGGTGGATGGGTAATGATATACTTGGGAGTTTTCAGTTATATTAGTGACGTTACCAATGAGGAAACAAGAACATTCAGAGTTGGTCTTGTTAATTTATGTATGACAGCCGGAATACCCATAGGCACAGCTCTAAGTGGAATTTTGTTAAAATTGTGGGGCTACTATGGAATATTCGCAGCTTCAGCCGCAATTTACGTTGCAACGATTATTTATTCGTGTATGTGTTTGGAAAGCAAAACAAAAAACAATCATAGTAATGAAAAGGTATGTAAACAGTCAATGATACTTACTTTAAAAGTCGTAAAATACGGTATTGATTTTAAAAAATAAGAATTATTTTAGTATTAACTGATAACAACAATTAAAATTCTTTTAAGCTTAATTATAAATAGCTATATACGAAGTAACCAACTCAATTGATAATTCATTAATTATACTCTTAATGAAAAATACTTAAAAAATCCACTTTGTCCCTGGCACTCTGAAATGGGACTCGAACCGCGACAGATCTAAAGTTAATTGCAGCACAAATTTTATTTTATTTCAGGATAAATCATTGTCATGTATGGATGTAGTTAATATGGTTAAAGAAACTGTTCATGTTGCTTTCAAGAAAAGAGAAGGGAACATAAGAATGAAAATTATTATGACGCTGTTAATTGTTGGCATTGTATATGGGCCCAATCATGGTGAGCGTTCTAGTGTAATATAGTATAGTATTCCTTGTACTATTCATATATGATTCTGACTGCTAATAATGAGATTTCGTTCTGCGATGGCTTTATACGTATCCTAAAGATATTATTATCGACACTCGGTTGCAAAGGATAGCGTGTGTATCAACCATACGCATTCAGGGCATGGAAGATACAGAACTTTATAATCTAGCGAGATTCTTATGAAGACCACAGATGTTTGTGGGATGTAAAAAATTCATACACGAAAACTTGCCATATTCTGGTTATAGGTTACAAACTAGCTTTATTTCTATAGAATGTAAGAAACATGTAGCTTCTTACGGTCTAAATGAGTGCTTAGGTAAAACTGTGTGGTTTACTTGTGATGCCTCACTATGAATATTATATTTCTTGGTCTAGTGCATTGATTATTAGATCTAATTAAGCCTCCTAAAGAGATTTGTGTATATAATATTGTCATGCATTTAAATCGCATCGTTTTCTCATACAATCTTAGCCAATAAGGATCTTACATCTAGGAAGGCAAATCAAATCGAAATCTAAAACCCAACCAAATGGATAGCCAAGCCTTCTCAGTCCAATTAGATGCATTTAGTTAAATAACTGGCAGGAGAATTAATGTACAAATGCTTCAGGCATCGGTGCGGTTACGCTTTCAAAGTGGCATTGTCGCCGGTACGTGACCATGTGAGTTAGCTAACGTATCTTTGCAAGTATGAAACTGTTAGAGAAAAGAGGTTTTGAATACAACCTTCTTTCTTGACAATGATTTTATTTTTCTACTACTATCAACTACTGTTTTTGCTTGTCCTGCGTTTTTATCTGTTTCAATGTCATTAATTAATATATATTTTACAACCAAAATATATTTATTATTTGTTACAACCAATTTATTCTTCGACACTCCGCGCGCAATTATCAATGCAATTAGATGAATTGTGCCATCTAATAGAAACAAAGTCGCATCCGTTGTCTTAACGCTGAGGTCCTTTAACTACACAATGGGTTTCATACGGTTTTTATCTATATTAAGAGTGAGCCAAGAGGAAGTTTTATATGTATAATTAACGTCCACGCAGCGGAAGCCAAACTAGAAGCAAGCTAGTATTTTAATAAGAATCATTTTGCCATGCTGTAGCTATGGTGTCCTAAATAGGCTCCTAATAAATCATAATGATGTTTCGAATATACAAATATGATATTCATATTTCGGGATCTTAACATAACAGAATTTTTATTAATTTCAGGTGAAAGGATAATAATGTATATGTATGTAAGATACCGACTAAAATGGGATGCCGTAAAATATAGTATGTACTCTACATACGGGATTATCACTCATTCTCTAGGTAAAAGAATAATTTTATTATTTAATAAAATGTTAAGTGGCAGATGCATTTTACATAGTGTTGACTTAAACCATTTTTCTATTCAGTCTCCAAGCAATACGACTACTTTGAAAGCAAACTCAAAATATTATATGATGGCGCCTAACATATATTCATGGTGAACTAGTGAAATAATATAATAGTATTCTTTTCTAGATTTAAAAACGATATTCTTTATTAAATTATTTAGCAGATAACATCTTAAATTGAACGCTGACTTCTGAATTTAATAAATTTATTATTATATTTGATCAATTTTACATTCATATATATACTGAAAAATAGTTTTAATGAAATATGATTAAAAAATCCACTTTGTCCCTGGCACTGAGGAATTTTCCAAGCCTTTTTTCGCTACTACAGAGCGTATTTTCATCAATGTTCAGGCAATCAAACAAGTGCTTGAAAAATTCGCCAGTCCTGTTAGATCCTGTGTAGTTCAGTGGTTAGAGCAGTCGCCTGAATTGCGAAAGTTCATGGGTTCGAGTCCCATCTCAGAGTGTCAGGGATAAAGTGGATTTTTTAAGAACTTTTCATTAATAAACTTATGTCTTTCTGAGACATAAGTCAGTTCCTGCAGTATGTAGAACGCTTTACATAACAGTTTTATATTTTTAATGTTTTGCGCGTAACTAATTAGATCTTGTTAACAGACGTTGGTTTCATCTAATTTTCTCCTTTTGTCTTTATACTTTACATAAATTCTGTTGACGGCGGATTGAATTGAAATATTCAATACCGTATCGAATATTGAATGCTAATGAGTGTCTGAAAATGTGAAATAACATTGAGTATACATGCTGTTTCAAATTATACAGTATTGAACGTTGAATGCATTTTTATTCATTCGATGACAATGGAACCAATATGTGTAGTTCAGTAAGTTCCAAGTAATATAGCACATGGTGAATTTTTATTCACGCAGATTAGTAGACCTTTTGATATGAAAGAAACTAAGATTGTTCATCTTTGGCGCCAAATTAACTTTGCTGCTCCTTAAAAATCAGCCTCTAATACAATTTCGAGTTGAACGCTATCATAATTTAGAGGTTTAATACGAATAACACATACTGCAAAAGGTTAAAAAATATATACATTTCATTGACCATCTATGGTTCGTCTATAACACTGCATTCGTTTTTGTTTTTAAATTGCAAAACGGCATAGCAGCTTAGCTTAGTTTATCATAAATTTAAGGGTATTTTTTGTTTATTTTAAAAATTTCTTAAATTGGAACAACTTTTAAACTATTTTATATTTAGTTTTATTGACGTTTCGGACCCTTGACAGGTTCCGTGTTCAACATAAGATTTGGATAGTGCACGTGAAAATATAAGAAATCAATATGACTCTTCTTTATGATATAATTTGCGGTACCAGAATGTTTTGTTGATATTTCTTTGAATACGACCACTAATGTTACTTATTCCAGGTGCTATGTTCTCTATCACCGTGTTCAGTAAGAAGTTGGGCTATCACGACACAGTTCTTTGTCTCATCTCCATTGTCAGTAAACTTATCGGTTCGGTTTACATCGCCTTCGTTTATACGGACCTACAAATGTTCATGGGTAATTTTGGTTTCAATATGTTATTTATCATTTTAAAATGTATTTCCAAAGGGGTGTTTTCACACACTTACACCCAGTTTGACGTCCATTACGATTGTCATAGTATCAGCGATTTAACGTGACATTACCGATATAAATTTTTGAATTTAGATCTTTCATTAGAGCTTAGTTATCATTAAAGCTAAATTAACGGACGTTTGTGCTTAATTAACGGAATTTGTATACCTAGATTATAAAGATATTTCGGAACCATTTCTTTACAAACAAAGATACCGGAGAGTGGGGAATAGTAGTCAACAATAATATGAAACATATTATGATAGTCGATAAGTCACGTGTCCCTCATTACCCCAGTGAAGTCACACAATTACCCAAATTACCTTTACGACATTTTTAAAACAAAAAGTAGCGACACATACTATTAACAATTGAATGCAATGCTAACCTTTTTATATACTTCAAGTAATTAACTTTATGAGTGCACATAACTATACAATTTAAAAAAATAGAAGATAGTACTAATAAAATATCAGTCGACTTTGGAATTAATACAGTCGGTTACTACATATGACAAAATAAACCAAGCAAGATGAATTATGAAGAATTCGCTAGTCAAGTTATATCAGCCAATGTAGTTATCCACAATTACCCACTGTCCATAATGACCAGCTCTTTTTTTATTTATATATAATGGGCTCACATTTCTTTCTAATCGAACGCAATAATCTAGTATAAGGACATGAATGAGACCTACGGTCGGACGAGCTTGCCCAGAAGGAACCTATTCACTATTGCCTTGAGTAGGTCTGGGTTATAAGCACTCGGGAATATAGATGCCGGTAGAAAGTTCCACTCAATCCGGTAATAAACCAAACCAAATGGATTTATATATTCATTTCATTTTATTTATTCAAAATATAATAATGTAACATTGAAAATGTCTATATTCTTTTTTTTACTTATTATATTCATCAATAAAAAATATAAATAATGGAATCAGAATATATAAAATGAAACCGTGAAGTTTTACCTTAATTAATGAATAAAGACGACTAAAATAGCATTTAGATATTACTCAATCAGCTAAGGATAATAATAAAAGTAATTTATAACCATCATAACATGTGCTCATTATGTTTTGTATTATAAAAAAACCGCTTTATCATTGAAACATATAATGTCTTATCAAATGTTAATAATATCTGCACGTTAGTCTATAAAGATTACTATGATATGAATTTACTTTAATTATTTTTAAGATGTCTTTCAAAACGATAATGCGTAATTCGATAAGCGATATTCAAGCACAATCAACGGCACATTGGGTTATACAGAACAGTCACATGTCAGCAAACAATTAAAGCTTTACTTAGTTACAAATAAAGTTGAGAATCGTATGTGAAATATCAACTTTTTTTTATTCTTCAATCGTTTCTTTGTCGCTATTTTTACATGATTAGCTGTCTTTTTGATATTATTGTATTTTATGTTGTTTTTTTCCTTTAGTACCGGTAATAGAGATCCTCAACGCAACGACATTCACATCCTTGAGATCGTTGGCATCAAAATTAGTTCCCAGTGAGGAACTGGGTAAGTGGCTATAGAATAATATATTATTAGACCCCTACGACCGGTTTCTGAATAGACAACAGTACAAAATCTCAATTGATTATTCTCAATAATTTAAGTTTTTTACGTTTCAAAAGTCAAAAAGTAGTATTATCAAACTTCTATCAACTAATATAAAAACTAAAATCAACTGATATAAAAACTAAAATCAACTGATATAAAAACTAAAATCAGAAATGAAAACCTGTTTACGTGACGTTTAAAAACAGTTTAACACATGCTTAACTTTTGAATTAACACATGCTTATTCAGAAAAAGGGTGATAATCTACAAAATTAAAATTACCGGGCCTCCATCTTTTACGACATCTTTAGTATATATGTGTGTATATAGACAATTTACCTGCTTAACCATTAATGTTTTTCGTAATGACAGGGATTTTTCAATGCACCATAGACTACCCAATTTTTCAGTTGTATCCTGTATAATGTTAAGGTTGCCTGAAAGAAATTTCTTTTTAGCAATAAGGCCACCAATTGTAGTGTCTGTTTCATTATTATGTACTGTTCATTTACTTATGGTGGGTACAATAAAGAGGCTTTCATTAATTCAATTAATTATTCAATCATTCATGCATATTTTATATAATGATATTGTTACAATGTTTTTAAAGCCAAATAGCCCTTTTACGTAACATTTCATCCCTTGTCAAACGGACTTTTTTATAATTACTTGTAGCGTACATGGGTTAATAGGTATATACATTACGTTAGGGATCGGATTTCCAATGCTACACCCACGTGTTGTACGTAAAATTTTATAGACAACCTTTCATCCCTCCAAATGGGAGCCATTTTGAAATTCATATTTTTTTTCGACTTCATTAATACTTGTCTTTTTATTATTTTATAATCTCCACATACACGAAAGGTATTATAGATGTCAGCTTATTTTTAGAGTAATAAATAAGAAAAGTACAATAAAAAATACCATAATTGGACTCGGTTAATAATCATCATTGTTATCTAAATACGTATCTATTTAGTTGTGCAATCAACTTCAAGACCTGATTCTTTATTGTCTAATTTTAAAATCTATCGCGAAACCTTTCAATTTGACATTTGGAAGATATTCACGCTACAACGCGCGATTACAATCTCGAGGTTTTTTACAAATATTGAACAGCCTATATCGTTAATTTGACGTTAATTGGAATTGTCTAAGGCAAGCGTTTGACGCAAATATTTAAATTACTAAATTTAAGTTTCTTGATCATTCAAATCATTCGTTCCGAAAGCAATTGTGACTTTTAAACGTTACACAATTTCATAAATCGCTATCATAACTGATGTACCTTTGAGAGAGATTGCAATAGGTTTTAAAAATAAGACCATTAGGACACCGTTCTCTTTACTCCGACCTCTGATCTAACGGGGTTTAGTAAGGAGTCTTCTCCTTACTAAATCGCTTAAGCTCCGCAATCTCAAACCGGGTCACTTATTACTACACTATAGTACTTCTCTTGAATACAAAGCTTCCTATTAATCCCAAATCTCAATAACCCGATCCTTTCAGCCTGTATTTTCATGTATAAAATAGAAAATCTTCACCAACCATATTCCAAAAATCTATTTGACCTTGTTCGAATTGAATGACCAGTTGTTATTTTTCTGAAGGCTCATTATTATTGGATATAAATGGCTCATTTGCATTGGTCTATGATGTTTGTATTCGGGATGCCAGCAATTTCTATAGTTCGCTTTCATTGGTCGATCATTATTTTATTGACTAAACTGAGCCATAAGTGAACTGAACTGAGTTTGAATATATTATGCGAAGACTTCTCAATTGCGGGACGACTAATAAAAGTCATATATCAAAAATAGCAACAAATACCACAATATATCTGCAACAATAATTTTCTCCAGAACTCCTAATGTGAGCCTTATAGATGTCACATATTTATATTGGTTGGTGGGTGGATGCACATGCACAACTGGTCTTGCAGATAGTGACTGAGTGTAGTAGTGCCTAGATATCGTATTTTCATAGTTAGGGCAGAAGACCAGGTTTTGCTCACAGCCCTCTTTTTGCCCTTTGAAACGTCAATTCGTTCTAACTAACAAGCAAATACAAATATTACTTTATTGTGATCTGTTTTAAAAATATTGCAATTTGACCAAACTAATACCACCACAGGGTTCACAAGTTTGACAGGTCAAATTTCATTTCCTCGTAACTCTTAATATAGCTAAAACTAGAACATTATCACAAAATGGCCAATACCTGTTCATCTGCCATCTGTAAATACTCAGCTTTTAAACTTTAATTGTGTTCCTAGGAAAAATGAACTCCTTATTCAGTTTGGTGGAGACGCTTGGGGCACTTATGTTCGATCCAACGTACTCTGCCATGTACTCCAGGACCTTGCAAGTCTTCAGTGGGGCTGTCTTTATCTACAGTGCATTCTTGACGCTACCGCCCATCGCTATGTTAATGTAAGTATTTCATTTCATTAACATAAAAATATTTATTTAACTAATGTAAACATATTGCAGTTTGGTTAGTTATAATCATATTGCAATTGAGAATGACGATTCTAGATAAGCTTTCAGCATTATCTACTTAAGTAAGGTACCATATTCTATAAGTAGGATCTTTACTAATATAATTCCCAATACTTAATAATACTAAGAAGCTTGATGGAGTAGTGAATAAGCTCCGTGGCCCGCAAACGTTGTTGTTAAGCAGCTTTCGCAAGGATCGGTCACGGGATGGGTGACCTAAATCTCATTATCTCGAAGTACTACGTGCTTCGGAATGCACGGTAAGTCGTTGGTCCCGGCTGCATTTGCAATCGTTAATACCCTCCAATCCGCATTAGCCCAGCGTGAAGGGTCATGGCCCATTCTCCTTCACTATACATAAGGCAGTCTTAAGAACCTGCAGTGGGGACGTTAAAAGGCTGATGATGATGAAGAATAACACATCCAAAGTGGAAAAAGAATACAAATATTAAAAACTAGTGGACGCCCGCGACTTCGTCCGCGTGGAAGTCGGTATCCCGTGGGAGTGAGAAGTTTTCCCAGTAAAAAGTACCCTATGTGTTATTCTGATGTATAACCTATATTGCTGTAAAGTTTTATCCAAATCCGTCCAGTAGTTTTTTCGTGAAAGAGTAACAAACATCCATACATCCATACTTACAAACTTTCGCCTTTATAATATTAATAGGATTACAATGCATAGATGATGGCACAGTTTGTAAGTGCGATGCAGGTTTCATACATTGCATTTTTAATGTGAAATACGAATAGACTCCGTCGATTATTGATATGTAAATAGTGGAATCGACGTCATTAATTCTGCATTGCAAAAAAGAAAAAACGAAAATATTGTAATACAAAAACTCATTAATTAGTAGTTTATATTATCTACCGGTAGCCATAATACAATCACAAAATCCTAATCATGTTTATTACTCGTAATATCAGAATAAAATGAACAACGATATCAAGACTGTAATACAATTAATTCCTGGGTTGTATGTAATGTAACAATATTTTTAAAAATGATATCATCTAATTTGATTATTTAATTTGTACTATCAGTTTTTTAACGGCTTCTTCCGCGTCACCAAAGGTAAAATAACCAACAAGTTTCTTGCAGTAAAACGTATCCTTGCGGTAATTCTCCTTTTTTAACTCTTCACACAAAAAATATACTTTTTTATTATACATATTAGATAATTGGCACAGACTCCATTATCATCACCAAGCTATGATCTACTAGGCAAGCCCAGTGCGGGTTGGTAGATGGCGAATGTAGATGCAGCCAAAAACAACAGCTTAAATGACCTGCATTCCAAAGCACGGAGTCGTTCTAATATTTTTTTTTTTTTGCGAAGGTTGCTTAATTTCTGCATTATAAACGGAACATGCTGACCACTGCGCCATCGAGTTTCTCTTTGCTGCCTGACACTTTATTGCTTACACATATATCTATGTCAGCGGTCCACCTTCCATCCCTGTTAAAAACACATCCAAAATATACAATATTCACTTAATCCATTAATCCTGATCCTTACATTCGTTCTGGTTTAATTCTAATTGTTTTAACGTAAAATCTTCTTTCATCATTTATTCCTTGATTTATTTTATTTCTTCCCTTGGTTTCCTACAATCTAATCAAATTTGACTATCACTCTCCTTTTAAATATTTTACAGCCTTATAGTTGCAGTGACGTAGTTTATACGTGAATATTTGACTTTATGCGATTTCAAGATTGTGTAGATGAGAACAATGAAATTCACAATAATATCAAAAGAGCACATACGCAAGAAAGTTTCAGAATAAACAAGAAGTGGCTATTTATAAGACACGTAATTTGTTTGATAAATTTATATATACACTGAGGGCCTCGAAATATTTCTGAATAGCACTCGTGTATTAAATGAAATAACCGTCGAGTATATTTGAAGTGTTTTCGTGGAATTATTGGGGTTCATTATAACTTTATGTAACAACAATACACAGCCATGTTTGGAAATATAAATGTAACAAAAGAACATTAAACTATTTCAACAGGTTCTCAATTCAAAAGCGTAAAGAAACATATCCTTATCTAATAAAATAAAAAATGAAATCTTTCCTCTTTATAATATGAATTTAGATGAGATTTACGCGCAGAGCCATTACTCCGCCGACCTCCGTGCTGACCCCATCGATCAGTTCAGACCAGTTTCAGTGCATGAATTCCTATATAGTGTATGTAACTCTAAATCAAATTAATTGAAATATAAGAATGTTCATATTTGCGAATTTTGTTTACAGTTGCCTGTTTATACAACACCGTCGGGAAACAAGGTTGAGACAATCAGAAGCAGAATCAGATGAAAAATGTCATTGAATTTTAGAAATACTTTTTATACTATTGTTCTGTAGTTTTATTTTCCTTTGTTGTAGTTACAAATCTATATATATTTATTTTCACGCCACTTCCCTTTAAGGGTAGTTAAAGAGAGGATAATCAATAAGGAAAATAAATAGTAAATGTCTAAAGCTGAAGAAAAACTAAACAAAACCATTTATGTATCGTAAATGGTTACATAAATGCAAACAACAAAAACCAAGAAAAGTGTCTTATTCCCTTTTTTGTAATCTTTTATGATACAAACACCAAAAACCAATCTACCTAACCCGATTACTGGAAATCACTAATTATTACATCACGACTAAAAGCTTAATTCATCACCCAGCAAAAAATGTCTAGTCGACACATGATTTATACTACAATTTCATATAATATAGAACAAATATTGTATTACTTTGTTTACATAATGAATCTGATCCTATTAATTGATTAATTGAATTTCCAAGTCACATAAACAATAATTAATAAAGATTGTACTTAGTCATAATAAGAAGAAAGGTCATTAGATAAAGATAAGTCAGTAAAATCTTATTATTACACCCTATTTCATATCATCTTTGTCGACCTATTTAAATAAATATGTCGCTGCTAAAGACGTGTGTTACGTAAAGCTTTGATCAAAAACTGGGAGCAAGAGTATCATTATGTTGTTCTTATACACAGAATACTGCAAAAATTCTGGCCATTTAAGGTTAAGAGTACTTTGAAAAATTTACATAACATGTTATAATGTTGACTGTATATTAAATTCTATTTACATTATAATAATCCTTGACTTAATAGATGAAAACTTTATACTATAACATTTAAACTAATGAGGTCAGACTACGCGTATATTATCGTAATGCCATACAAATTAAAACCATAATGTTAAAGCTCAATAAAATATCAAATGGGTAAGTTAATTGAAACAACTTATTCGTGGATTATAATTTTACAATCACTGTAACGCGTCAATAGCGTTTCGATAGTATATTTTTATCGGCCTGATATTGAATAGGCCTTAGAGAAATAATTAATTTAGTGCTATAATGCAATTATTTAAAACAACGCTTGAACGAAAGAGTTTCAATTGATATACAAAAAATAAAAAAGAAGCCATGAAAAACCTGAACGGATTTTAATTAAATTTATCCTACTAAACCTAGGGACCAGGTAAGCAAAGCCGCTGGGGGAAAGTAAAATAGTTTCCTTGTTTGGTCGACATTTGACCTTTTCAAGATTATGACCTGGTTTAAGCTATTATAAAAATTACAAGGAAATGAACTTTAACAGATTACTACTATAATCGATATTAGCTGTATGCAAAATTTTAAAAACTGTTCACATTAAAGTAAAATATGCGTTAGTAAGAACGCCTTGAAATGCCAAATGGCAAAAAGGAGTTAATGGTCTGTCCTATAACTGTTTGCTAGTAATTGAAGAATAGTTTTTTATTGCTCTATTTCGCTCAATACGCCATTTTTTCTTTCTATCTCTCTCATAGCCACGGTCATCATAGCTCTTCATATTAGTTAACATTTGTCAATATTTTGGCGAACCACTTAGCGGAAAATCCACCGAGGTAAACTGAAAGCATTCCAACGTGTGAACGCCATAATGATTTATCATTGTTATAACATTTGCCAAAATGTTGGTTAATTTATGCTGTTACTAGTTTTTTGCTCGTGATTTTACACGCGCGAATTAAGTGATTATCAAACCGTTATTATGCTATTAGTATTTTTCCGAATCTTTTCGTAACAAGTCTCTAGGTTGTAATAATTATTAGTATAACATGATTCCTCCATTACTTGGACATATACGTTGAAACATCAGTCAGTCACTTTTAACTTATGTAATAAGTAGTGAATATGTAGTACGTTTGCGACGGATGGATGAAAAGTTGAGTCATAAGTATTGGAGAGGAGACAAAATAAATGTCGGTCGACAACTAAGAAGATGGGTGAAGATTGCAAGCTTGTGCCGAAAAAACAGGATGCACAAAGCGAACAAAGAATAGAAAAAAATGACTTATAAATGAGGAGGCCTATCCCAACTATGAGTTACATAAGACTGAATAAATATAGTAGTAATATAACTCTGTTTAAATTAACAGGTACCAGAAGCATGCTCATGCTCCTTTGACCAGCCTAATAAAATTTCATGCATTTTTGAGCCCATTTGTGATTATTCTTTGTACTTCTCTGGATAAACTTAAAAGTTTTCATGACCACTTGTGGCATCCTGTCTGTTCCTCAAAGCCTTAGTTTTAGATTGATTTAAGGTAACTTAGGTAAATCGTATTGGCTTCCTAAATTTGATGATTTCTTTCAAAATCCTAACTTTTACGGTACTTTCTCGGTACATACTTAAGATTTTATTCATCCATTAGATTATCTTTTGCATATTTCATTTACTGACCATAGACTAAGTAAGAAACTACCATAGACTGACATCAGTTTTCTCAGTCATGCAGTTTCCGCCAGCAAGTTTGTATTAGTATTTGTTTACACCAAAGTCTTTCCTGTTCCAGTGCCTCACGCTTTTACAATCAAATATTATAATTAAAAGCACATAGCTTACAAATAAAAGACAAACCTGACTGACTTATATATTAACGCACAGCCGAATTACTATACCTAGAAACTTGAGATTTATAGTACAGAGATTTTTTTTATGATGTCAGTAAATTGTATGATAGGATTTTTTAGAAACTAACCCTTAAGGGGGTAAAATAGGAGGGTGAAATTCGTATGGAATTTCCTCATTTCTGGACTTAGACGGAGAGCTAGTGAATAAATAAATATACAAAAATTTCATTAATATCAGCAGAATTGAGATCCTTGATGTCCTCCTCAATCATGGACGTAATTCTTAAGAGACATTTTTCAAGTAGATAATAATCGGGAATGAATGTAAACGGAAGCGATGCGTCAACGTTCATTGCTTACAAATTGCCGCGGCAAACTTGCCATATTGTGTTTGTCATTTCTGTGCTGTATACGACGAAGTTATGTGAACGTTGAGATTATGTGACAGTGTTAGTGGCTGTGTGTCTGATAATATTCTTTTTCTATTTATTTTTAAACGAAAAACTTAAATTAACTGACATAAAATTATCATAAAATAACGTTAAATTCTTATATTGTGTTATAAAATATTATTTAATTAATAAGATTGAATTGATTAACAAATAAATTAATTACGTCCAAAATTTAACTATTCAAATTAATACGCACCTTTTTATAGCGGAAATTGATAAATAATATTATTATTATCGAATAATTAATAATAATATGAAATCTCCCTTTTGACATCGATGTATTTACTGCATTAAAAGGACTTAGTTATGCAGTATTCATTTCGAATTTGGCGACATTGATTGTTATTAATTTCCTTATTGAAATGAAAATCAATCATAATCCTAACAGCCCGCAACAGTCCACTGCAGGACTAAGGGTCTCCTCCTCGTCAGTGAACGGTTTTGCCATAATCTCCACGCTTGATTATGGCAAAACCGTTCACCAACGTGGAGGCCAACCATACTGCGATCTCCAACAAAATATGATTTAACACAGAGAGTTGCTGCCCATTCTCTGCTTAGTGTGTAATCCCTTTGTCAGCTCTTTGTATCGTACTCTACCGTCACCACGTGAAAAATAATTAATAGGTTTAATTTTATTCAGGGTCAATACAAATCTAACTGAGAATCTGTCAATCATTTCACGGAGGAATTTACGCAAGCATTTTCTACAGACTCATCTGTCATTGTTTAAAAAAATAATGTCCGTCCAAAGAAAGCAAGTTACAGAAACGGTCACGCCACACAGACGTGACCGATAGAGTAACTGAGCGATCTGATATGCACTGACCCTTTTAATAAAAAAAAACAACAATAAAAATAGAATTTCTAAACTCATATGCAGCTAATTTTTGATAAGATAAGATAATGATAAAACACCTTACTGTACAACACACAACAGAGATTAATATATAAAGGCAATAAAAAACAAAAAAATCATTTTGCATAATAGTTGGCCTTATCGGTTAACAGCGATTTCTTCCAGGCAACTTATACTGTAAGAGGCATGTTCAGTTGAATTGTTAAAAAAATTACAAATCTTAATTTCAATATAGCGTATTTTTGAAAATTGCTGAAAAAAACAAAACAAATTGATGATATGTAATACCTACTTATTTTTCTTTTTTTATACAACAGCCTGACTGAAATAATAAAATGTAACTGTTTAAAAAAAATATTTGGCACGATTACCGATTATTATAATATACAATAACGATTATTATAAGCAATCAGTTTTGCATTCACGATGCTATATAAATATTTTTCTTTAAAATAGGAAAAAATATTCAAAGCTTCATCATCACCTTGTCAAATGTTTTTTACTTTAAACAACATTTGGCATTCAATTGCTTGTAACATAAACATACAACAAAAAACTGTTTTCCTAAGCATGCGTACATTATATTCCAAACCAATTATAGCATTTTTCAACAATAGTTATCAAAGAGCGTCGTCACAGTGGTGAATTGTTAAGAGTACTCTGATACTTAAGATTATTAAAACAGAGAACAAATATTAAAAAACGTAGAAATTTAATAATAGGTATATACTAAACAGCTGAGTAAGCATTCGTGAAAAGCACAAGTCAAAATATCTCACTCTCCGGGCGATCTCTTATTACTGAGGATCGTGGTCATCAGATTCGCAAAACAACGTCTACCTCCATTTGACCCAGCTCTTCCGGCCGGAATTCGATGACGGAAGTGATCTCCTTCACTTGTCCACGTGTTCTTCTACCTCCAATATAGCCAATAATGACCAATTCACCTAGATTATCAACTTCTCTTACGGTTAAAATGAATCTTCACCCCGTACTACCCACAGAAATTCAGCAAATACTAAGATTATAATCTCCCAGTTTCATTTTATGTTCAATAAACATTAAATTATTTCGATAACAATACCTAACTACAATACTAAGCAAAAATAATTTAAGAAAAGTATATTTTAGACATTGTAAGCTAACAGTCGCCTTAATACAATCCGCCGCGTGACCGGCGATAAAACCTATGATCGTTATCTCATTATCCACAGTCCATAATTATTCGCCGGCACAGTCTTATAAAGATCGCGTACTAACAAAACGTCCAGTGATCAAGTACACCAGCTATATTTCAGTTATATCTAAAAACATTAAACAACATAACGCATTCGTATTTAATGCACAAAATGAATAAATCCTAGACAAAGTTGCTTGTATCTATACTTCAATACAATATAATGCTATCTATAATAATTCATTGTTATCAACGCTTAATTGATATCAAATAAATGTATTGGACATGTAAATACTAATAGCAATTGTGATGTCTTACTTATCGCAACTCATAACATTTACATTATACTTCTCAACTGAGACAATTGTACGTTTGAATAGTAGTGTTTTACAAACAATGGGACTTGAGATCATAAAATAACAACTTAAAAGTGTTTTGAACATCACGAAACAACATGGCAGAGGAAAAACAGAAAAACACCGAATGGATAGAAGAGAATCCGTTGAAGGGAACTGTGATTGAGAAAGTGGAGAAAAAAACATGGGGTGAAAAGTATGAACATGTGAAAAGGAATATAACAGTGGAACCTTTGCTCGCTGGTCTCATAATACCGAGCGTGATATCAAGATTTGCGATGGGTAATCTCAATTTGGATAAAGCATGCCGAGTTAACCTACAATTCGGAAATGAGGTTTGCGACGCCTTAGTAGCAAAGAACAGCAGTAACTTTTCTTCGTATGAAAAACAAGTTCAGCAACTTATTGCATCTATAGACATTTGGAAGAGCATCATTCATACCGGATTACCTTGTTTGATGATAATGTTCTTAGGAGCTTGGAGTGACAGAACTGGAAAGAGGAAGATTATTATATTACTCCCAGTTATAGGAGAACTTTTGACATCCATCAGCAATTTAATTAATGTGTACTTCTTCTATGAAATTCCTGTTGAAGTCACTGTGTTCTTAGAAACTTTCTTTCCTGCTATAACTGGTGGATGGGTTACAATGTTCCTAGGTGTTTTCAGTTACATTAGTGATATAACTTCGGAAAAGACTAGAACATTTAGAGTAGGTTTAGTTAATTTCTGTATGACCTCCGGACTCCCGATCGGGCTTGGCCTCAGTGGCATTATTTTGAAGAACTTCGGATACTACGGCGTATTTTCGATGACCACAGTGATGTTTGTCCTGGTGCTCACATATGGATTCACTTGTCTGAAGGAGCCAGACCAGTTTCTCAAAGAACAAGGATTAACCCCGGTAAGTAGTAAGCTTTTGTTATTTTATAATAGTAATAAATTTTCACCGCTCATATCATTTTATACTATAAAAATTATCATGATTTATTATTAACTTAGATACGATGATTAATCTAAATATGTGAACGTAATTCACAACATTAAAGAGGCCGCAATGTGATTTTGGCTATATTATTGTATTTATATAGTTAAAACGACTTGGGGTGGAAAACTAACTATTCCACGTATTGACCTTAAATACCAAAGTTTGAATCTGCGATATTTCAAAGCATTTTTTCTCTTAAATCTCATTCTTTAATCTGAACTATAACTTTAATTTAACAAATACCTTCCAAACTCATTTAACCGTTCCCATATGACGGATTTAACGAAGAACAAGATATATAATTAGAATCTCAGACACTGTATACGGAATTTTAGCGTCTAAATAAATTATTATATATCACTATCTGCTATGAAACCATTTTCGAAAAATCCCATCGGAAATATCCACAGAACACTCGCCTCACTTATACACTTTGATATCATTTGCTAAGTATGCGAAATTATTGTATACTAATTTGCGAATCAATTTTAGGTCTTTGGACCTTTTAAATCTTTTTAAAGTAAGACTCATACTTTTTGATCAGTCATCTGATGATCTTTCGTGAAATAACTCACTTTGACCTTACTAATCGATTTATCAACGAGACATCAATCCATTTAATTATGCATTAAAAATAACACGTGCGCCATTTTATTGACACAAACAATCTATTACACATTTATGTCACATTTTGCACGCGTATATTTCATGTTTGCCGCATTTGAGAACAATAGTATATGTGTAAATATTATATTAATTATCAGTATCAATAAACATCTAATATTTATATGAGAACTTTAAATTTTCTTATTTGTCCTGTTTAATTCATTATGCAACTTAGAAATTGTTATGATCGAGTTCCTTATAATCAATATCGATCATCAAGCTGGACCGATTGGTTAAAGACGTTTTATTTTTATTTATCTAATTAATATATCGCGTAAACATAAACACACTTACTTTTAACTAATCTAGTGTAAAAACATGAAAATATTCTTGGAAATATATATAATTTTCAACAGAAAATGAAATATATAAATATATATTTCCAAGAGTATTTGCACGGTCAAAATGTAAATACTTAACATAAAATTTAAAAGAGCTATATCTAAAATATAAAATGGTATTAAAGGAACCACACATAAATAAATCGCATCACATAGCTTCAATGAAATTAAACCTTATTGCCTTTTGAAGTAGGTTTTATTTATTTAGATAGTAATCCTCCTCAAGAAAACTTTAACCTCCCATTTATTGTTATTAAAATTGCACATTAACTTTCTTTGCGATGATCTAGTTGTACAAGAATAACGGTACAGAACTTGAAAGAAAATTTTATGCTGGCTATCAGAAAAAACATTACCATCTGAAAATACTATCTGTTTAAATTATTGAATACCGGGAACAAACTTTCACTTTAGCATCAAGCTAATAAGGTTGGTTAACATGAGTTGTGATTATTTATAGTATTACCTGTTTTACCGGAGAAGTGGAACTTTTCTTCCTTGAACTATCCTTACTAATAATATAAATGTAAAACTTGGTCTGAAACCATTTAGATGAAATTTGCTTTGAAAAAGTGTTTTAATTATTGACCACTGAACAAGATATACAATAGATTTCACACGAATCGTAATACAGTATCAAAAGACGGGTAGAAGTATGGTATGGGGAAATTAGTTACTTACATTCTCATTCATGCTTCTACTTATTAGTTTTTACATCAATTTAAAAATAATGAAAACTTGTAGAAGAAACGACTTCGGAAGAATTGAATAATTCTTTTTTCTTATATATTCAATATACTGACTCAATTTACATTCAGGCTAATATTTGAAGGCTAAGTTTTTACACGTCTCACATCAAATGTTGTTTGAATTTGTCGTTATAAGAGTTATTTTACGATTCTCAATATTATCTATCATATAACATCAAGATAATTATGGTAATGAAGTATTCGAGACTATACTCTTTAAAGAAATAATTAATAAGTGCGTAATTTTTGAAATTGGGTAAAAACACGACTATAAATACTAATACGACGAAAACGAAGTTGTGGGCAAAAGCTAGTAACAATATAATTGGATGTGTTCTGCCAAATAACAAGAATACTACGAGAAGTACAAAATAACCCTTTCTTATAAATTTTGTTATTAATGTCGTATTTTTGGGAAAAAAATAACTAGAATTATAAAACTTCCATTGAAAATAATATTAACATCATAAAATCTATGCTCGGCTTCAACGGAAGTTCTATAAATAGCCTTTAAAATGAGTATTATATTTTGATTCGAACTTTTCTTAATTATTTTATCTGGGTCAGTATCATTTCATTAATATTTAGTGTTTTTCCATTTAATCGAGTATACAACCAAATATTTCAAACAATACTTTCACAATAACAATATTAACAGGATTATCTCTATAACCTACATTATTTATTTGAACAGCGCACATTTAATCGAATTACGATAATACATTTATTTTAAGTGATACTATGTGATCTTTAACTATATTATTTTGAAATTATTATTGATTCTTAGCTTTAGCTGTGTTTCTTTTCATAATTTCAATGTCTAATGTCTGAATTTATAGGTATATTCAATTAGCTTTCCGCCAGCGACTTTGCCCGCGTGGTCTCTAGGGAACTGTTTGTTTGGATATCGATTCATATCATGACACGCATATAATAGGGATGATGTCTAATTTTTGTTTGATTGTCCGTCGTTTTTCATTGAGTTGAAATTTCGCATGACGTTACATGAGAGTACGTTTTCTACTCAACTGTGACGTAGCGAGCCCCCACTCCTCAACTTTAATGCCTGTTATCTAAGCTATTTCTCGTTAAATTGAAGTAAAAAAAAAATACGTATCTAATATTTTTCTATTATCTGACTGACGGACTAAATAGAATTGCATTTTTTTTACCCAGTCATCATCCGTATTACAATGACAATTTGAATAGTAAACAATGGTTACTATGGTAACATTTTAATTTCCTATACAAACTTCCACTCCCATTTTTATCCCTTTATTTGCTGTTTTTCGGAACAAATATAACCTATGATGGAGCTTCTCGTAGGTAAAAGAATTTTTAACATCGATCCAGTTGTTTCGGAGCCTATTCGTTGCAAACAAACAAACAATCAAATCTGTCCACTTTATAATATTAGTATATAAGACAGTTGAAATTTAGGATTTGTTATTACTCGTAATTGTATTATAGGGAATATATTTTTATGTAAGTCTTACTTAATAAGTACTTAGGTAGCTATTTCTTATTAATATTGTATAATTAAATAAATGCAAACTTTGATCAATCTAATATAAATTACTTTTTTCATTAGATTAATCAAATACCATTTGTGAACTAAATAAAAATTATTTGTGGGTTAACACATTACCGTGCGTAATGGGCAAATGTGCACATAGTTGAATTTTTTTTTTTTAATAATACACGAGAGCAATCCTCTCCCTTTAGTACTTTTTCGAACAAAGGATGCACAAGGCACATTACAAATCTGTTTCAAATTTCACTAATTTCATATTCTATTTCCCACAGTTTAAACACAATGTGCGCATTCTTGACTCTAACTACCATTTGTGAATATCAAAATTTGAACTCTTCAACGGCAGTTTCACAACTTTATCAGTCCATTGGGGCATAAGCATTGCCATTTTTTTATACCGAAGGGAACTAGCCTTAGCATTTCATCGACCTTGACTAGAGGCCAACTAGACCCGGGCTCTCCTGCTGTTGTACGCGGCCTAGGCCCTATACAACAGCAGGCCTACCGTTCAAAACCCTTCATAGCACCTTGTCGCATAATCCGGTACCCGGTGCCTGATTGTCAATACCCGGGTAGGGGCATAAGCATTCCCTAGTAAAGAAATCAAATCAAATCTAATATGGGCCATGACCCATCACACCGACGTTGGATGTTTGTGACTGCAGATGCAGCCAAGACCAACGGCTTAACGAACCCAAGGAGAGAGGAGCTCCAGACTATACATTTTTGGTCACCCACCTTATGACCGGCACTTGCTAAAGTTGCTGAACTTCCTCATCGTAGACCGAACTCGCTAAATTCTAAAATTTTCAATTTCTTAGAATTTAGAAATGCGGTCTTATTTTCCAAACGCATGCGTAGATCGTTAAACTACTTAATTACTTAGTCTTATCTGAGCATTAGTTTTGTCATCTGAATCCAACATGTTTGGAAATACACATACTTCCTTCTTATCTAGATAACAATTCAAATTGGGTATCTGCGGTGCTTAACCAAATGCGATAGGCATAAAACAAATAAAAAGAAGCCAAGACCGAGTCAGGGATATATTTCTGCGATAATCCTTTCGGATCCTTTGGGTACAGGAATCACTCACCTGTTATAATACAATAAAATGCAACTGTTAATCCAACGTTAAGCCTCTGTGATGAACTACGCAAAAGGATTATTTTCAACCAACCAATATGTATAATACAAGTATCACGCCATCGGGCGATCCACCAATATCCACGCGTCGAACTACTGCTGAGTGTGAATGAAACGGATATCTGGACGCTGTTATGCAATATGATGTCAAGCCACAAGATCGCCATTTCGAGAAAATCGTGTTTAAAAACGAAAACAACATATTTGTCTAAATAAAGTCTGTGTTATAAAAATAAATAACTTTGTGAAGGTATTTAAACGATTGGATAATCGGGGAAGCAATTGTCAAGATGACAATCATAAAATAACACATAATTAATAAATAAATTAAACATCTGGTTATTAAAAAAATGTCGAATCGATAACAATTTAAAATGATTAGATAACAACATTAGATTCTAATGTTGAATTTTACACATTATGGGTATTGAATCGAGAATCACTTCAAATTTTAATGGTGGTTCGATCATTCTCGGAATTTATTGATCTGAACGCTTCGTATAACATTTTTGACGTTTACGTTCACCGATTATCGTTTATCGACCAATTAAGATTTTAGTATGGAATCCGATACAGCGCCCCTAACGGTAACTAAAAAGAACTACAAATCTCCATACAAAATCCTAACGCGGTCACTAGTGAACGCTTTAACGTAAAACATACACTTAACGCTGTCCCAGGGTCGAACGAAGATTAACCATGCGCAGCGCCATATTAGTTACAACTTACTGCACCAATTTCTGTGATTACAGTTTTGAAAATGAAAAATTCTTTATTCAGTTAAGCTTATGCCAAACATATTTGAATCGTCAAATTTTTTCTCCCTACCACTCGTTCAGGATGTCTTTAAGCTGACGAAGAACAAGCGAAAAAAACTTACCAGCTCTTTACCAGAAGATCTTTACATCAATAATGTCATTACCAAAATGAAACGTATTACGATAATAATAAAAACAATTAACAATGTCTTAAGGACATAGCATAGTTAAGCTAATATAGTATCAGTGACATTATATTACACAGCTCACGTAAAAATATTTCCTGTCAAAATACTTTTTAGCATACTTAGTCGTAAGCTGGTCTTATTTCACGGCTTCTAAGTTCATAATACAGTACGTAAATAACAATACATTGTATGTTGTAGTGCTTTTAACTTTACTGCACTCATCGTAAAGTTTCAAAACAGTCTTCATGTCTAGTCTAGCGAGTGCAGATTTTAAGCGCACTTTTTATCTATAATATATATTATACATATAAGACTGAAATACAAAACTATGACCTGAATTTTGACTTGAACGTTCAGCCTGACATAATAACTTTTTATTTAAAAAATTCGATTGCTTACATTCAAAAATAATGTATTCAATCTAGGCAGTTACAAGCGCTTGTGAAATTCGAAACTCATATCATAATCGGAACCTTAGAAATAGCGACATCTGAAACCGACGTAAATGACATCCTACTAGACAGAAAACTTTCCAATCTATGTGTAAAATAAGGCGGAGGGATTTGAGATGTGGTTGTACTGAAGAATACTTAGGATTTCATGGACAGAAAAAGTGTGAAATAAGGAAGTACTACGTCGAATGAGTAAATCGTTGGAAGTTCTAACAGCGAAAAAGAGGCTTCAAATATAATATCTGGGTCACATATTGAGCAGCCAAAATTACTAATTATTACAATTGATCATCCAAGGAAAGATTCAGGGCAAGTTACAATTAGGGCAGCTGTTTCGTAAAAGGAAATTGCCAAACTATTCTAGCGGATGGAACCCACAGAAGAAGATGCATCCAAAAAATTTATCTATCTATCAGACGATTTATCTATCTTCACGCCGTATATCAGCCATTTGACGTAGTACTTCCGCCGTAGGCAGAGAGGACCGAACGCCACAACATATGGTCCTTACATACATCTATAGCCTCATCCACTTTCATTACTCTTTTCATACATACTTGCCGGTTCTTATAGCTTTTGACATAATCTTCTGAGAATCTGACAAAATGATATTTTTTTTATCTTGCATTTTAGGACAAGTGATATTAAGATTCTGACGATGTTGCGCGTACCTCATACATGAATTATCATTCGCAGTTCCATTCTGATTTTGCTCGAAATTACTTATTTCAATACTACTTATCTTCACAGATTGAACGCAAATCGTCGCCAGATGTGTCGTTCTTCGATCTTACTCACGTGGGTGAGACTATGAAGGTCGCGTATCGTCCTCGGCTACTTAACAAAAGGGTCAAGGTTATACTTACTCTGTTTGCAGTCTTCATACTGTATGGACCGGCTACATGTAAGTACGATAGTTAAAAACAAACGCAACTTTTGACTTTGCTAAAAATCACTAATATATTCCATGTTACTAAAAAATACGATTAATAATAAATCTAAGCTAAGATTGCCCTTTAAACTAATCAAAATTAATATTATTAAACAGAAAGCAAGCTGATTTTGATATATTTTTACATGGAATTAACGTCTTTTATATTGCAGTAAAGACTATAGAAAAATGGCAAAGGCTATTAATATTCATCCTATTAATATCACTACTTTCGTACATCTTTATCCAATACATAGGCCTGGTGTTAACGATTGCAGATGCAGCAGCGACAACAGCACATGACTTCTGAGGTACTAAGAATCTGGAGATAATAAATTTTTAGTCACCCATCCAACCGACCATTACAAAGTTGTCTAACATATCCGCATCGAGTTTCTCAGATAAATATTCAGTCGGGTTCTTTTTTCAACAACAACTGTACCACTCCCACTGTTGAGTCTCTTCCCCCGTTGATCTCCACGTCGATTGGTTCGGCGCTGCCCAAATCCAGCGGCATTTGATTTAATACCTTACCCCATTTTACATTATCGGAATTAAAACTAAAAACTTATTGATCTGACATTGTTTCTTTCAGCTGAATTCCAAGTATTGTACCTGTTTCTAAGAAACCGGCTCAATTGGGATATGGTGAAGTTTGGTCTATTCTGCAGTTACTCGATCATATTGCATTCTTTTGGTAACTATACTTGCCTATATCTTTGTTTTATTTTTTAAGAGACACCTTAAAACCGTGAAACTCACTTGTATAAATATTTTTGTCGCCACAAATGTTGCAAAAATCACCACTAGACGTGGCTGGCACTGTAAGGTCCAGTAACTCCCGAGGATGCTCCGTGGAAAAACAAAACGCGTACGGAGTGATTTTTGCGAGATTTGTAGCCGTTTGTACATGTGAATCTGTATATGGGCAGTGCGCAGCAGATCTTGCAAATACTGACTGGGTATGAAAATGCTAGATGTCGAGTTTCACAGTTATGCAAAGGACTTATCTACTCAAGACAACGCTTGATTCTATAAATTAAAGGCATATACAAATTCAAACTTCTTTTTCTTTGAATTCAAGCAACTTATTTCATAAATTATTCTAGTCATATAGATAAATTTGTTAACTTTACATATTTATATCTATCCAAAATTTTACTTAGTTTCATAATATAAGCCAAAATTTTAAATTATTTGTGCATATTAAAATAATAAAATTAAACATAAATGATGAAAATTATATTATCTCATAAAGATACCACGACTTCAATAGTGTATTTATTAAAATATATCAAATTGTGTTAACCACTTGGTGAAGCCACACTGACTTCGAAACCAGCCCGCACAGTAGAGACTCTAACAATAAAATTCTGAGACAGGGGATCAAACCAAGTTCTGTCTCTTTTTACATATACATTATATAGTAAAAATAGAAAGTAGATATTCTATGATGTGTGTGTATATATATATATATATATAGCAGTACATATGTATATATATACTGCTATCTTATACGCTGCAACAACAAACGTCGTATCTACTACTCTCATCTGAAAACCGCTTCGGAATTGTCTTCACGACCATGGTACTATAGCTCAACAATTTTATTAAAAATTTCAGGCGCCATGTTTTCTATCACAGTGTTAAGCAAGAAACTACAAGTTGATGACTCCGTTCTGTGCCTGATCTCTCTTTTCAGCAAATTCGTGGGCTCCATATGGACGGCTTTTGTTCAGACTGACCTCGAAATGTATATGCGTAAGAGAATTACTTATCTTATTTTCTATCATCATCATCAGCATATGTCTTCCCTATGGAGCGGATTAACCCCATTGGGGGCCCGGGACAACAAATACATGCTACGGACGGTACTTATTTGTCTACGGGGCCTCCAATACAAATTTATAATGTGATCAAGAGACTTTGCTGCTATTAAGAGGCCCCTCAAAACCGGAGGTCCAATAAAAATAGCAGATGATAAGTCGAATTCAGCATGGATTGGTATGATTGTATAACTGTAATTAAGAAAACAAAAATATCGATGTATATTTCTCAATGTACTCAAGATTTATTAGGATTTGCATTTCAAAACACATTAACGATTTAATTAATAATTTACTTGTAATTTTGGCAGAATGACTGAGTACCTTTGCTTTTCTCTAAAGACAAAATCGGTTACTATATATTCTGTAAAATTACCAATAAAAAGTATTATATTTGGCGCGAATATGTAAGAGTCGTTTAATAACGTTTATTTTTATTTTTTTTATGATGTATATTGTTTTTAAAGTAAGTTTTAGTCTGTGAACTTAATGCAATATTGAAAGATAAAAGGATCAAGCATGAACCTGAATAATATGTAAATTAATGAAATAATACGGTGCATAGGTCGTAAAAAGGAACAGTTTTTCTTGATTTTAGCGCGAGAACATAATCGAGGCACCACTTTTCTGTGCATTTCTTTGTCTTCATAACGTATCGTTTGCTTGATCCCAAATCAATCTATCCCGAAAAACTCTAAAGAAACATTGGTGTCTGAAAGGTATAGTTATTGCAAGCACAACAAATATTACCTCAGATTAAAATGAATGAATTATCAAAATACGTTTACCTCGAATAATCTGTATGGGCTATTTTTTTGCATGTAACTTAAAACAACAATATCTTACCCAGCATCATGTCATAAAAATTTTATACTACATTTTACATCATGGCACTCAAACTAAACTAAAATATTTCTCTATCATTCACAATCCGCCTATACATTATTATCCCCACCTTTCAGCCTGTTGTACAAACATCCGTTAAAATTGTCATTAGTTTAAAGCTACATTACCTATACAAATTTGACATTCGTTAAAGATTAAAGGCGTCGCTAAACCTGAATGGACGTTTGTGCTACTAACAGTTTGTGACATAAGTCTTCCCTGGAAGTCATGGGTTCGAGTGCAACGTGGATTTTTTAAGCATTTTTCATTAAAAAATAATATCTATTTTTTTTATTATCTAACTGAAGGGCTAGAATACAATAAATTTTATTACACATTACAGGAACATAAGATTTTTTTTTTACTCAGGCATCATCCCTATTCATCCTTATGTATTTATTTTCTTTATTACAGTTCCGATAGTAGAGTTGTTCAACGCAACCACATTTACATCACTGCGATCCATAATTTCCAAGTTGGTGGACAAACAGGAAACCGGTAAGATACAATTGCCCTACAATTTTCTGAACAATTTAATTGCAGAACGATTCGCGAATGGCAACTAATAATGTATTTTGTGAAAATGCGAATTCATTGTCAATTGCTTATGTATGTTCGTCACTGTGATAATGTAGATTTTTTCCCATAAATTATTAGCTTTTTAAGAGTCCTATTAACAAAATACAAAGTACAGTCCAATACGAAAAAATGTTAAGATTCAAATATAAATATGATTTAGATTCAGCTTATGGTGATTATTTTGATTAAATCATATTTTCTTCACAGATATAGTTTCCGAAATAATTCAGCTGATGATTTATATTTATCTACTAAACCTTTGACAGCGTCTTAATGTGAAAGGTTTTACGCACTTGTCCTTCAACAACAGTAGTGCTTAACTACTTTGGATCTCCCTAACTTTTTATTTCTATATCTCTACTCCACTAAGCAAACACACAATTGATATTAAAAACAATCTAAATAATATTCAAAAATCGTGATATATCACTGAAACCACTTTTTCATACATTGGTCTGCGGGGTACTTGGTAATGATATTTACTTTTAAACTCAGACTTTTGGATGTAAATTTCCAAAAAGGTTTTATTGCAGGCCATCAACAATTAACTATTTTTAAGTATAATTTTGTCTACAGCTAAAGTGAATTCGCTATTTTCGTTAACGGAGACGGTGGCGGCACTTGTATTCCATCCATTCTACGCGTGGTTATATATGAGCACTCTGTACATATTCTCTGGCTCCGTGTTCATTATGAGCGCTATTTTCATCATACCTGGCATCATCATACTCTCGTAAGTCATATATTAATCAATACTCAATGTTTACAATAATACTTATTGGTACAATAACATTTGTCTTTTTATTAGAGAGAAGTGATAGTAAAAGTTAAGGGCCAAATATATTGATGATTTTTACGTAAAATTATAAATTTTGGTGCTCTCGATCTAATTTTGACTTATTAAATACTTCAGAATAACTCCTGCCATAGTTCCTAGCGGCCTCACTTTTTGGAAATATTTTTATATATTGCGCGAAAACATATTTTTGAGCTACGGTTCTAAAAAAATTGAATGATATCTCTTTTATAGTCGTGTCTTTCGTAGAGACCTCAAAATTATAGAAAAAAAACATATAATAAATAAAAAACTTAAAACATTGCTTGAAGTTAACTGTGAACTTCTCGTATCTACGACAAATTTTGGGTTATTGCATTTATCGTAAGGACTGCTTTAATTTGAGACTATATCTTTGACAGAATATATCATAGCCATTATAAAACAGTGTTATTTTTGATTATGGATATTATAGTTTTATAAGAGCTAAATAAGATGACAATAATATAAATAATCAAAAAATTTAAGTGGCTTATTTAATTTGTTATCTACTAGTAACCCAAAACTGTATTCACTATTCGTACCTCGATCAATTAAAATGAATAGTTTTACAATTGTTTAAAGTTGTTTACATAATAATATTTATTTCACATGTTTGCAGATGGTTCTACTATAACCACAGAAAAGACTTCAGGCAAACGAGAAAGCAAGCACTCGAGGCCGAAGATAAAAAAGACGAAGATCCAAAAAAGTCATCTTTATCATTCCATCCAGATAAAAGTGTCGTGGCTAATGAGAAGAAACACGAAACTTGCATACCAAAAACAGAAGAAAAGAGAAAGAAAGAAAATCCACTAGACGATATTAAAAAGTCCCCTAAGTATCTATAAGCAATAAAAATAAAGTATTATTTAACTCCCGTACGCGTCAATTGACCAACTCCTAAAACAATTTGTCTACACCTAAATATCACTTTTACTCGAGTCACACGATATGTTAGTCTCCCGTGAAAGATTTTTCTCGAGTTGGTTATACTACGGGTACTGCACGCGTAGCATGGCATTCTCGAGAGACTCGAGAAACAAGTCCCGAGTGAGATAATGTACAAGAGCACCTGAAAGAGGCGACAAAAACCTCTTTCGCGTTTGACATGCAACGCGTACTGCCTAGCGAAGCATGACAAACTCAAGAGACTTGAGAAATACGTCTAGAATAAGATATACCAACACGATATTTCACTCTCGGCATTGCTCTCATCCGTTTTTCGAGTCTCTCGAGTTCGTAATGCAACACGGGTTGGTGTAAATAAAGTTTATGCATAAGAAGACTATAACAGTTATGTCAATAAGAGAAAGAAAGCCTTGTTTGATATTCAGCTCAATATTTATCATAACGACATAAAACCAAACAGGCGCCTCTGACCGTCAAAAATTTTATTTATATATACTTATTATTTTTCATTATAAATTTTATTTAATTGAAGCTCTATAACGTGACATTGTTGCATACGATGACGAGTTCGAGGCTGTTGTTAATACATAGAATAGCTTAGTAAAGTAAAGGAGGACCTACTCAATACTAAATATAGTATATCTCATCATATGATCGCAATAGTATTGTGAAATTTCCCTATATTTGCCAATGTAATTTTGAGATCAAAATAAATTATGCTAACACACTTTAAGGCTAACACTACACAATATATTAATCACAACATTAGGCTTACACATTTAGATATAGATCCCGAATTCAACGACATCAAATCGGGTAATCGGTACGATTAGAAGTTAGTTAAAATTAATACAAAAAAACAAGGCTGGGGCCTATTTTGTTTTGAGTTGTTTATTTAATGTAAGATATACCTACAAAATAGATTTACGTAATATAAGTCATAAGTATTCTTAAACAAAATAGAACATAAAGCTGAATTAAATAATGCACAGAATGGAAGGATGAAAACTGCATATTACAAATACTGCAAACCTTTGCTCCAGTAGACCGCGTGCGCAAACATTCGAGAAGACAATGTTTCGGTTTAGCCCGATCTAAGCATCTCAAGTCTTTTGCATTCATCATATTACGCGTTTACAGATCAATAAGATAAAATAATCCTCTAACTTTATTCATTTGGTGCAAATCTGACAGTTTTGTGAGAAAATTTTAAATACCTGTTTTTCAATTTTCATAACAATCTTTATCAAGAATATAACATATGCATGTGATTTAGACAAAATTATACGCATTAAATGAATAGATATTGACTAATTAAAATATATACATATGATGGTAATGAAAACTGTGCAGTTGGTAATGAAATTGGGGATTAAGGTAATGAAAAAAAATTGCTGGTAATGAAATCAGAGACTAGGCAATTAAACGAAATGGCTCGTAATGTCGATGTAAAAAAAATATAGTAGTTTTACATAATCATTTTACTATCAATTTATTTATGTGAATATTCATTTTATATTATATTAAAAAGAAAACAACAAAACATATAATTCTTGCAATTTAAACAAAACAAACTATTTCACAAAATTCTTTAAATTTAATTATTATCTTTAATCTTTCAATTATAAAACCCTAAAAGTAAAAAATAACTTTGGTATCTTTTCCCGTAAATGTAACAACTAAAAAAGAGATTTACCATAAAATACTCCAACATTTGTATTTTAATACCTATAGGAAATAAACTTTTTACTCAAAAAACAATCGCTTATTACAAATCAAATAAGTTTAGTTTCTAATCAGTCTCATTTTACTAAATAGATATGATTGTAATTAAAGAGTAAATTAATTTTATAAATAGATACTAATGAAATATAAATGTACTGTTTTTTGGTAATATTATTTGACATTTGATTCGAAATCACTAAAGTTCTAGCTAGCCCTATATTATACCGCTAAAAGATATAACAGGGTTTCAAACTGAACAGATCAAATAATCTTTCTTATGAATATAAATAAATATGTAAGTATGATAAACGACAAAAACAAAAACTAAATTCTTAATTCGCACAATATCAATTCTTTCGCTTGGTAAATTAAAAAATACTTTCATCAGAATTATCAAAAAATGAAAAAATACGTGAGTTTTTCTTTACAATTCTGTCCTCTTTACATATTTCTTCTTCACTGCTACTTTCATCCAAATAGTCAAAATACTTTTTCTTCACATTTCTATCCTTTATGCGTACTTTTTTTTACATTATCAATTTCTGAAATATCATCAGGATTATTTTGTTCTTTAGCTTGTTCATTTTTTGCTACTTCTTCTACATTTCTAGAAATAAACTTTTCGAAATCAAGTTGAAAATTTGCATTTCCTGTTTTCTTCATTTCATTTTCTTCAGTTCATTTCACCAATAAAGGTAGTGTTGGTCCAATGTACTTTCACATCAGAGAGTATGGTGATTTCGTTATTATGTTTGGCTCTTACTTGAAGAAGCCATCATATTTTGTGGAGCTTCAGCGGTTAATCTATTCTGGAATTGATTAGTAGGAGTAGGAGCTCGAGGATTTGTCACTTCTCGAAGGACATCGTTCGACGTGTTTTCATTTACGAAATCTTGTAGATATTCAGGTTACGTTCATAAATCCAAGTTTTTGGAAAGTTGTTCGAAGCTTGTTATATGACCAAAGTACTTGATGCACAGACATTGTTCCACAAAATCCTTGAACCGATGAGGGAAATTTTCTCTCATCAATATCTTCTTGTGAGACAGAAAGAAGTTTGATATTCTTCACCTTGTTTTGAATAAGCTCAAAAAAGTCTTCCATTGTGCCAATATCATAACCAAACCGTATAATTTGATCTGCGGTTCTCTTTAGGACAGCACCGACTTAAATAGTTCCAGGTCACAAATTTTAACTGTGGAAAATCCTGTTGCAGTTGGCTAATAACGAAGAAAATGTAGCGATTCCTATATTGGCTAGAAGGACTGTCAGATACAAAATGTACTGTATCAATCAGAGGTGATATTTCTGTTACGTAGGCTAGTAGCGGTATGAGATGTGCCCATATAGCACTGGCGTCATGTCTGTTGCATTTGCTGACACTGTAAACGCTGTATGTCTTCGTGATTCCAGTTTCTGGATCAATTAAATAAGCTACCGCAGTGTGCAATGTTATTTGCAATCGACTGCCGCCGAAACGATAGCTTTGTATCTCCTCATTAAACTTGACGGAGTAATTTTCTGAAAAATCTATGTGTAGCATAGCAAAAGATTAATTTTATAACTTATTAATTAGACTTTTTTCAAAACTGACAGACAGCATCTAAATAACTTCTTTAAATATTGAATGCATGTCAACAATGTCAAACTTTTCATTAAAAACGCTGTTTAATGCCCAAGACAATAGGAAACGTTGTGAAAAGACATTTAATATATAAACGAAACTCTTTCTTGAAATGGTTTGGTGTCGAGAAAGAGGTATCTAAAAAATGGTCTAAATAAGTAGTTATTAAAATAACAGATGTCTTTAAGGCCTTGAAATGCCATTAGTTACTTCAATCATCTTTGTAAGTAGGTATTTCAAAAGTGCAATCAATTCTATATGTCATATTTATGAGACTACAGATAATATCAAATATAAATAAACGTAAAATTCATTACCCTCATTTTTAAGTTCATTACCGTCACCTTCATAGCTGAAGGAAATTGATGGTAATGAAAGTGAGGGTAATGAATTTTTTAAACTGTTTTTGATCTTGCTCGGTAATTAATAGATTTACGTACTTAATAATAATAAGAAATATGAATATACAAATAACAAATGCTTCCAGACCAAAAGCATAAAAAAACTATTACTACTTACATGAACAATCCGCTGTAGGTAATGAAATCAAAACTGGTTGAAGCACGTACTTGCCGATCTTTTTTAGCAGTAGCGTCAAAATTTACACACGCCCTGCCCCGTTCGTCATTGCTGGCCGACGGGCTGGCAAGTGAACGGTGGGAGGTAGATGTGCCATCCAGGTACGATGCATATACAGTATGATTTTTGATATTTCAAACTAGGCTGAAGGTAATGGAATATTTTTTCGGACAAATTGTTTTTATCACAGTTTGTCTAAATATTAACATTATTACAACGTGTGCTTCATTGTTTAAATTCCTTATTCTATACTTGAGGTACTTCAAGTAATAAGAAGCAACAAAAACCTCGATGTATAATTAATAAAAAATGTTTTTCTAACTCGTCACAAAAAGGACGCTGAAGGTAATGAAATTTAAGCAACTAAAATATTATTTTCAGTTAGTAATTCGGCACGATTAACTTTAATTCTATATGGCAGAAATAGATAAACAACCTATTTATAAATTAAAATTATTTTTAGGCTTTTAGAGTGATAAGATTTGCCAAAAAATTCACGGACATGCGATTTGCACGAAATCATAGAAATATCACATTAGACAATTGAAGAACTTATAACATTAGAAAGCATAAGATTTATTTAACATACGAGTATAGCGTTTGAATACATTTAGTTTACTCATAATAAGCGTAATTAGAAATTACATATATCCTTACTTAGTAATGTGAATAAGTCAAACTTTAATGATGAATTATTATACAGTGTGTCAAGTAATTCGAAATAAACAAAAAGCATTAATACATATTCGAATAGGGAATAATGAGAACAATTTTCTTTTCGAAGGGCAAATTTTGTAATCAATGAATTTTACATTGAATTATAATGTCACGTGACTTTGATAGATTTCTTATAGAGTTGTAACATAGTTAACCCCCATTCCTCAAATCCAATACCGATTAACTAAATCAATTCTACAAAAATAACGTACCTATTATATTTCTACCATTTAAATTTTGTTATAATTTTACTCTGAAATTAATGCTTTTTATTGTTCATGCGTAAGTATTAGGCATTAAATTTATGATTGATTTTTCCTAATGTGACATAAGGTTTATTCATTAAATATAAGTGTAATTCTGTTTTTCTTCTGCCGTGATTGTTTATATGAAAAATAAATATTATAAAACCTTTTCGTTTGCATTAACTTTGATGTATAAGATTATAACAACGCTTGTTCTATACATAAGCTTTCATATCAAAATAACAATATGTTATTGGAAAAAATCATGAATGAATGAATGAAATATATTTTATTGTGCAGGATGAAACAAATGAGTACAATAAAATGCACAATTGTAGTCCTTAATACTAAAAAGTATTTTTTTAAGGTAAGTAGCTAAACCTTCGTATAAAGGTTTATCTTAGACAACAAAGGTACCATTATACCTAGACGCGAGACTATATAATAATAATAAACATTTATTCTAGCAGTGCTACTTATAAACAAGGTTTATTAGCGTATGAGTAAATTTACGCTGAGATCTTCGTATTAGTCAAAATTTATATTATTAAACACATGCTTAACAAAGGTTAACCTAGCACGAGGTTTTACGTGAGTAATATTTTTGCTCCTAGAAGGTAGTAGATTTTCTTATTCTCTGTGTAATATGAATATGGACTAATACTAAATTACAATTTTAGGGTAAATTTACTCTGACGCTAAACCTTGTTTATAATTAGCACTGTTTAAAAATATTCCCATATACTTTTAGTACAGTCTTCAATTATGTTAGTATTAGACATTTAATAAATTATTTATTCATTGATATTACAACTACAGGAGCGTGTAGTCTCAACCATCATACCAGCAGTAGCGAATCACAAAATAGCGTGTGAACGCTTAAGTATGAGGCACATCGTTTCCGTATTATCATAGTTGAAGCACTCGCACTCAACAATTAGCGAACATAGTTGAAGCCATGGAGTGGACTGGAGTGAGAATTCGGGGGCAAGCATTTCGAAAATAGTAAGCGAAGTGGTAATAATGCATAGGATGGTACGATACGTTGTACTCTCGTTTTAAAATTAAAAACGATTAGAAAAAATGCCTAGTTGCACAAATAAATGGTGTAGAAAGTGAACTTCTACTTCAAGTCACTACCGTGCCAGCCCGTACGCGATTCTAAACGCATTATGGTACTGAACACGCATAGCGCTTTAAGCTCGTTGCGTGAAATTGACCCAAAGACTAACGTGTAGAACGTTTGACAGTATTAAACTAAATAGAGTTAGTTTAACTTGGCGACTACAACGTGAGAATCTCCGTGGCAACATATTTACGTGTGAATAATGCAAATTACCATCAATAAGCAACGTATAAAGATCCGAATAATAAATATTATATAAAACCGCGCACTCAGTACAGTTGAACTTGCCGCGTTTCATACCACACAAAACCTGCGTTGACCGATGAACCTTGCTCACATATATACATGTAGTTTAATGAAACAATTCCATATCCACACAACACCAAGACTGTTTAGTACAGAAATTAAAAAGTTTATTTGAAAAAAGCTTACCAAGAAGTGCGTTGAAATCATCCAAAATAATTAGGTTCTATTATAGAATTTATCTCATCCAAACACTCCGTTAGTTCTAATTAATCGAGCGATCACTTAATACAATTTTAATAGCAGATAAGCGTACACTTTTACACGATATCATTGATACAAACGAGAAAATGACCCTTCTCCATAATTAGACCTCTCCACCATATGGTCTTCCTCGTAGCATTCCAGGCGCCGTATCCAATGCTGATTTTCCTGTAAAGCCAAAACTCAAAGTCAAAGTCAAAGTCAAAATAATCTTTATTCAAATAGACTTCTTAAAAGTACTTTTGAATCGTCCAACATTTTTTTCCCTACCACTCGTTCAGGACGTCTTTTGGCTGATAAGAAGAACGAGCAAGAAACTCACCAGCTCTAATAAGAGTAATGACATTTACAAAAACCATATCATTACCAGATTTATACATTATAAACAGAGATAGAGAAAAAATAAATAAATATGGTCTTATAATGATAACATAATCATTTAATAATAATGGAAACAAGATAATGAGTTAAGAAGTAATCACCTATCCAGTTGCTAGATCTTCTCAAGTCCAAGCGTTCTTATCTGTCATATAATCGGATACCTTATAATAAGCTTTTTTAATAAGTATTTTTTTAATAGTAGATTTAAACTGCATGATATCTAATTGTTGTATTTTGCTTGGGACCTTATTGTAGAAGCGCACACAAAGACCCTTGAATGAGTTATTAACTTTTTGCAGTCTAGTGACAGGCACCGTTAATTTATTTTTATTTCTTTTATTAAAATTGTGTACATCACTTTTTATAGAAAACAAACTAATATTTTTACGAACGTACATTAAGTTCTCATATATGTATTGAGAAGCAACAGTCATAATGTCTATTTCCTTAAATTTCTCCCTTAAAGTGTCCCTAATCCTAAGATTATACATTGATCGAATTGCTCTTTTCTGAAGCACAAAAATTGTTTGTATGTCGGCAGCATTTCCCCACAATAGGAGTCCGTACGACATTACATTACAACTGTTAGTAATGCTCCCCAAGAAATCAATGTCGTGAGGCAAAAGCCAGGTCCCCTGAAGGCGATTATGTCCGCTTGGTTATATTATTTTTTAATGCAATCCACTGAGCATTTTACGTGTGTACACTTAAAACTAATGAAATTACTTATTTAGGCCATTTTGATATAGTTAAGTTAATTTCTAAATCGACCCAACTGGTAATGAATCCCTATACCTCAGAGATGGCGACCACCTGGTGTGAAATCACTGTGCTATGGAGGTTGCATATAATTTTCTGCTCGGAGGTTAATAACTATATGCACATACATAGTAACACTGCACGAAGTTAAGACATTCAATTATGGATAATAATAGTTTAAAACACTAGAAAAACACGCTTTTATAAGTGCACGTAAAATTTGTCTCTATTTCTGAGCTGAAGTGTAAACAGTGTTTTTAATATTATATTTAAAAAAATTTAAAGTCTTTTCTGTTCCAGCGCCCCACACTTTTACAATCAAATATTATAATTAAAAGACAACTTGAACGATCCACATTTTTTTTTTGTTTTTACGTGCAATTATAAAATCGTGTTTTTCTAGTGATTTTTAAACTATTAATTTATTTCATACTTTTTAGTCTTTGATAACAAAATGCTTTTCACATTCATATATTAATTTCAAATAGGCGAATGAGCCCGCATCCTCTCCATCTCCAGCAGTGCATCTGTATTACATGATGTTTTACCTATCAGCTTTGTATAATCTGGAGACCACTAAGTGATTTTACTCTACTTAAGGCCAGATCAGCCTGTCCAGCCGCAAAAGTACGGGACCCTAAGTACACCACGGCGGAGTCTACCGTACAGCCTTACATCTTGTGCACGGTAGATGCCCAATTTAAAATCACTGGGATCATCCGCCTTATTTCAGCCCTCGGCACGTTTCTGACCTTGGCTTGGGTCTTGAAACCTGATCGTGTTCAAAGTCCAACTTTATCACTAGTGCAAACTATGATACGATATTCCATCATGGAATGGCAGTTCCTGTCTTCCGGCTTCATCTCAGACCTTGAAACTTAATCGTGGTCAATGTTCATTACAAGAACTTTTTTACAAGTCCAAACACGTTTATGATACGATATTCCACCATGGAATACCAGTGCCTATCTTCCGGCTTCATCATCAGATCCTGAAACCTAATCGTGGTCAAAGTTTATTTTAAGACTTTTCTAACAAGTCCACAGTTATGATACGATGTTCCATCATGAAGTTCCAGTTCATATCTTCCGGTTCCATCATCACATCAATTCGGCAGTACCATATTATTGTATTGTCGTCAAAACGACATATAACTGCCAACTTTCATAACGCTATCCTTGGAAGATTGTTAAATTGGTTCCTTCAATGGTGGGTTGTTCAATGAAATCCTTGTGTAATTCTTCAAAATCTCTATTGTATTTGCAAATAATATATATACTAAATTGTAAGATACTGACTCTGTACTGGTTCTGATCAGAAAGAAAGATTTATCAACCAGCAAAAGATGAACACACGAATTCGAACACGAAAAAGTAATAATTCAAAATATTAGCGGCCAGCATTGACCATAAATTGTCCGGAGAGTAAAGCTTCCTATAGTAATGTGCACGAACGTTACAGATGTTTAAATTGGTTACCCTAGATTCCATACATCGTTAGTTTCTTACATACATACAGGTCGACCTAATAAGAGCTTGTTAAAAACAGAGTGACCAAGTGTCATGGCAGTATACGTAATAAAAAAAAATAAAAAAATCCTGATCCAAAGTACTAAGCTATCGTAAAACTCGCGTATCAAACGTTCTTGTTTATAATGTAAGCTATTTAGTATTATAAGGTTATTGATATTTCCTAAATAACCCTATAAAAATAAATTACAATGTATTTATTCCCTCCACAAATCCTACGTTTAGCAGTACTATTCTATAGAACTTCAAAGAAATAAAACCATAATTTCCTTTGAAGTAGATTTTATTTAATCGAATTTCTACGATATCACAGCGCTGCTTGACGTCCAGCAGGTCAATGCTTTTATTGTTTACGTAAAAATTAATCACATCTCAATAGAGTCTCAACGATTGGCGTTTTACAATTGTACTTTCAACCTAAAGTCTAATATTATTATCTTATATATATACTCATATATCAATGGTGACAAATATAGAATAATTTTGAACTTCAAGTTGATAGTACAATGGTAAATGGAAGTCTTTGAGATACCATTATTACGTTGACATTAAAAGAATTTGTCTGCAGTTCGAATCCTGTGGTCTCGAACTGCAGACAAATTCTTTTAATGTCAACGTAATAATGGTATCTCAAAGACAGCAGTTCGAGACTTTTTCTAATAAAATAGTACTGCTGAGAGAGTAAGATAAAGTAACAAGAAGCTTGAATTAAAAAAAAAATCTTTCTTTCATAAAGTACCACCATGTACCACTGACAATAAGGTAAAGTGTCTAACATACCAATAACCAATTATATTACTTTTCTAAGAACGGATTTCAGAGTTTTCTTTTGAAATAGAGCCTAGAGGCTACAAAAGGAAAATTAATAAATAGATTGTGTTAATATACTCGTACCAAGAGGATATTTCACTGCTCTAATACATAAAGATAAGTCAAAATAGTTACCGTAAAAGATAATTAACGTAAAATAAAAAAGGTCAAATACGTTAACGATAGTAGTAGATTAGATTAAGAAGTTCTACTAGGGTTAGGCACAGCATTTGGACAATAGGAAAACCATTCGATAAAGTTGGTAAAAAAGTCATATAAAATCATAATCCTTTATTTCAGTCTAAGTCTGGGTAGATTGCCTGAATATTAATGAAAATACGCTCTGTAGTAGTGAAAAAGTAAAAAGTGCTTGAAGAATTTGTCAGTCCTGTTAGGTCCTGGGTAGACCAGTGGTTAGAGAAGTCGTAGAAATTAGTTGATATCTTGAAGTACTGAAATTAAATTAAAAATTTTTAATTTATAAATAATATATAAAATAGACAGTTATACTATCGACTATTAATAATCACAAAATATTAAAATATAAAAAAGTGAAATGAACTCCTTGTATAAGAATGAAAATTCAAAGATCATGATAATGGAACCATGAATGGTTTTCTTTTAATCAGACTTACCAATGAGTAAATATTTTATGTAATGTTATCGGAAATATTGATAAAAGTATTTCCGATAACAGTACATTAATGTCTTTATTGTTAATCAAATTTGTTCAAATTAATTTAAAAATACATGTCTTAAACATGAAGTTTAGGAAATATTTAAAATATTCTTGGAAAAGTTAATTGTAAATTAGTGTATTTATAAGTGGTGTAGTTAAAACTCATAACAAACACTCGATCATATAGAAATCAGTGAACCATATGAAAATTCAACGAGTATAGTACTTAAATAAAATATTGCAAAAGTTATTCAACGCTATATATTCATGGCAACTGAAGAGATTGGAATGCGAAATCGCGATGGAAAGGCGACTACTACTAACGGTGAACATGAAACCAATCAAGAACAAATTCCACTCAACCCTGATGTTGTAATCGAAGAAGAACCAAAGAAAACATGCAGCCAGAATTGTATCTACTTTTTCAAAAATATCACTTTGGAACCAACAGTAGCTTTATTTATAATAGGGTATATGTCAAGTGCTATGACGCTTTCCAATCTTCATATAGAAAAAGCATGTAGGGTCAATCTTAATTTCCCTGATGAAATATGCACTGCCATGAGACAACAGACGTTGGATAGTCAAAATGTCTACGAAAGAGACGTTCAAAGACTAGTGGCAAGAGCTATAACGTGGAGAACATACATAACAGCGACTATACCATGCGTTTTAGGTCTATTTGTGGGGCCATGGCAAGACAAGACCGGTCATAGAAAAATATTTCTTATAATACCTATTATTGGACAGATATTGGCATGCGTCAACAACATTTTGAACGTATATTTCTTTAAACAGTTGAGTCTAGAAGTTCTCATATTCAGCGATGCAATAATTGATGCTCTAAGTGGGGGGATGTGTGTTATGGTTTTAACTGTATTTGCATTTATCAGTACCATAAGCAGTGAGAAGACAAGAACATTCAGAATGGGAATGGTGAATTTTAGTTTCACAGTTAGTTTTCCAGTTGCCGCAGCATCTAGTGGTGTGATCTTGAAGAATTTGGGCTACTATGGAGCATTCGGGATATCTTTGGGTTACCATATCATTAATCTGCTATACAGTGTCATCGTTTTGAAAGATCCTCCGAGAACTAATGATCAGAAAGAGGTAATTAATTATATTTTAATGTTCCTGTAGTAAAATAAAATGAGGTCCAAATGATTCTCTTAGAAAATAATATAAACTTTAAAACATACTAACAGTGCTTCGTGTGGGATTTTTGCAAATACAAGGCTTAAAAGAGACTTTTTATGTCTGTAAAGTCAGCATTTTTTTTTTTATTTGAATGAGAATGTAAGACTATAATGATATATAAATAAAAATCAATTATTGTTTTAATAAGAAATTACAAATTCCATAGACTAATAATAAGGTGAATAATTGTATGTCGTACATTAACTGAATTGTTATTTAATCAATAGACGGAAAACTGTATAATTAAAAAAAATCTGACTTCAATTCACGTAGCAATCAGCGAAAATACCAAAATAAAATAGCTTCATTACCATTCCAATATTATTTTTACTGAAACGTTGACTATTTAATTTTAGCTCTGCGCAATGTACGAGATGTTTTTTAATAATAATTTATTTAAAGACAATGTAAATATCTTACTGATTTCTAATTTTTACACGCAGTATTCATTAAATGAAACGACTTTAAACGGTTTTAAGCGCGTCTGTATTTGCTTTCATGTCGTTTTGGACCCTTTACAGGTTCCGTGTTCACTTAAGACTGAAGAAAGTTCTTTTATTTAACAATGTTGGTATAGTTACACTGGGCAGCAATTTGAAAAATTATCTTTGACAATAACGAACTTCAATACAATCTTTTAACTAATTTAATTCCTTTCTTAACGATAATAGCTAAGCTGTGTAAATTTTCTCTATCTTTGTGCTGTATTTCATTGAAGTCGATATAATAGTTTAGGCATGAGCGAATAGGCAGATCTATAGGGTTTATAAGGATAACGATATTAGATAATTGCATTTATAAGGATAACGTTATTAGGTTTAGAAAAAAAATGCAGTAATTAAAAACTTACCCAGGGTAAATGTCTTTAATACAAGTATTCTTTGATACAAGTATGTTTTTAATACAAGTATTAAAGACATTGTTTAATTAAGGATATAACTTAATTAAGCTGATTAGTAAATTAAATGTCTAAATTCTAAAATAAACTTCGAAAAAACTAGCTTACTCATTTAAGAAGAGGGTAATTTTTTTTTCGTAAGATAAATGCGTATGATGTGGCGTCCTCTAGATGAAAGTAGTTTCAATACATAATTTAAAAAAACTAGCTTTTGCCCATGATAAATCGTATACAATTCAAATTAGATATGTCACTCAAAATTATGCAAGATAAATCATTATAGGAATGTCAAAGAGATTGAGTATTTTTAAAATATCAAAGAGATAATTTTAACAATTCATATTAAACTATATCACGAAGTCAATTAAATAACGTTATTACCAATTACCAATTCCACATAACTTGACAATAAATTAAATTTTAATGTAGCGTTAACCTTTTAATTTATTCCAATATTATTAAATTATATGACTACAATATGCATAAGAGTACATTATATGTTATCGATGCATTATATCAAATTTTTGGGTGAAATTATATAAAAAAAAATTAAAACTAAACCTTGACCACAACAGTGCGATATTGAAATTTACTTAACGTCATAGCACGCCAAGTATAGCACAAACTTGAGTATTTTCAAAAATATTTATCTAAAATATTATTTTTGTTATCAATTATGTACTAAAATACTAATTTTTGTCATAATATAAGGAAATCTATAAATAATACTAATATTACTTATACTGATAAATAATACTGATACAATTTGATTTGTCATTGTGACAAATCTATCTGAATAGATTTGTCACGATGACAAATCAAATTGTAAACAAGGATTGCTATTTGGTTGCCCATAAAAAATTCTCCCTTTCGTTTTTATCCCTGTAAGTGCTGGATTTCCGGACAAAATATAACCTATTACTTTCCCAAAGTATTAATCTTCTTATATACCAATTTTCATCAATATAAATCCAAAAACAAAGAAGTTTCACACAAACGTTTTAACCCCCTTCGTGGTGGAATTCAAAAAAATCTATTCTTAGTACACCTCTACCTTATAAGAGGAATGTCCCCTCCAACTTTCAAGTCTCTACGACCATCTATTTAGGATATACGTAGTCTTTCAGTCAGTATGTCAGGACATCGCCTTTTATGTTTATAGACTATTGTGTAACTTGACCTTAATTTCAATATGCTTTATTGTACAATCATACATTAAGCTAAATTTTACGATATTATCGATAAAAGGGGCTTAGCTCATAATCGACAAGCCTATTTACAACTGTGCTGATAAGGAGAGCACAATATAATGTCTGCATTTAAAACAGAGTGATTTGTCTCAACATCACAACTCATTAACGCGTTACTGATAATGAACCTTCAATTATTAAAAAGTTAAAGCGTAGTCGATAACATATTGTGCTATAATGAACACAGCCAGAGATGTTACACCCAGTGATGCTAAAAAAGCTGAATTACAACCGTTACAAGAAAAACCACCGATCATCGACGACGGTGACGAGCTCATTAAACTTGAGACTTTCAGTGGCAAATATAAAAACGCATTAAAAAATGTGACATTCGAACCGACAATGTTCCTGTTCATATTGGCAGCAATTATTACGATGACGACCACACAAAATTTGAGTTTAGAAAAAGCGTGTCGTGTCAATTTAAATTTTACGAACGAAATATGCAGTTCGTTGAGACAGCAAAATATCGAGAATCAAAATCAATACGAGAGGGAAACCCAGAAGCTGCTAGCTGCCGCTATGAGGTTGAAAACATATATAACTGCTACTGTGCCATGCCTGATGGCGATTTTTATAGGCGCCTGGTCTGATGAGACGGGACATAGAAAAGTATTTGTTATAATACCAATCGTTGGACAAGTTCTATTAAATATCAACAGTATAATAAACACATATTTCTTCTACGAATTTCCTTTGGAAGTGTTAGTTTTAAGTGAAAGTATAATAGAAGGTTTTTCGGGTGGTTGGTGTGTTTGTTTCACTACAATTTTCTCTTATATAAGCGTTATAACTACAGAAAAGACGAGAACATTCCGTTTGGGTATAGTCAATTTTTGTATGACTGTTGGTTTTCCCGTCGGCATGGGACTGAGTGGCGTTTTGCTGAAGAACTTCGGCTTTTACGGATGTTACGCCATAGCGGGATCATTGCAGTTCATTAACATGCTCTATAGTAGTTTCGCTGTAAAAGATCCGAAGAGAACGCCTGGTCAAAAAAAGGTAAGGGCTTATACTTGTTGTTATAACCGTTCAATTATTTATAGTCAACTGAAAATATAAACCTTTTAATTTATTCTACATTTAATAAATTTAAATAATCAGTCTTGGTTTACACCATAAAGTTATAATCATTATTACGTTTAAATGCTCGGAATATATTTAAAACACTACTTCGCTGATTTTAATAATTCACTGTGAATTATCGTCAATTTATTAATTCGCATGTGGATTGAATTTGACGATAAAATTAAATTTTAATGTAGCGTTAACCTTTTAATTTATTTCAAATTTATTAAATTATATGACTACAACATGCATAAGAGTACATTATATATTATCGATACATTACATCAAATTTTTGAGTGAGCCATCACCTTAAAATATATTTTCAATGTAGTTGCTCATAAAGCGCTATTTTTTTAATCCATTGTAAAAACCGAAAGTGAGTCTTTAAACACGTGTTAAATAAAAATGTACTGAAACCCTTTACTGCACGTACTTAAAAGTATTTTTTTAATTTTTTTGGCCGAGCACCAAAGAAATTTAAAAAAAATTGATGAAAATATGTCAAACTTTAGAGGCAAAAGTATTTCAAGGAGCCGAATAACGAATATTTTCAAATAAAAATGTATGACACGAAAACATGTTCAAATATCACGTTTAATTTTAACAAATAATTTTTACCTTTATTATATACTTAGTTTTATTAAACTATATATTTGTTTTATTTCCTCGCAAAAAGCATTGAAAAATGTTGTAAGAAACTTGAGCGTAAAAAGTTTTTCGAATTCGTGCTAATGAAAACCCTCGCTACACTAGTGTTTTCAATTTGGCCCTTATTCGTAAAACCTTACTTTCCGCACTCATATCTTAAATAACTATTAACTACATATACTTAAAAAACTTGTAATATCAGAACGAATTACAACGAATTTAAGCGCGTATAATTAATAATTTATTGGCGTCTGATATAATCGAAAATTATTTGCATGTTCCATGGTATTATTGGCGGTCTAAAACTATACAAAACTACAGTCCACATTCAATTGAATTATTAATGCAAATAATACAAATAAAATTAACTACAAAAAGATATCGACTCTTATATTAAGCAAGAGTTAAATTCCACTCAATTAATTTTCTTTATATGTACCAATTATAGATAATGAAAAGATATTTTGTACAGGCATAGGATATTTAATTTAATTCTTATTTTAGTACAACTTTCATCATTAGTTGTCATCTTCCTGCCCTAGGTCCATTTTTTTTTTGGGTCAACGCAGTATGATCTCATCTATCCTGTCAGCCTTCATTTCACCACTTTTTCAAAGGAAATCCTTTAATATTTTTATTTATTTATTTGCCTTCGTACTTTGTTACTACTATTAAACGTAGTTGCGGACTTATTTTTGTGTTTTTTTATGGTACGTAAGTGACATAATAAGTATTTATGATAAATAATCATAAAAATCCTTTTCATAGTCATTCGGTTAACCCGGCCAGAAATATATAACCAGCAGTTCTTGAGTTTTAAATGGTATAACTAAGTTAATATTGCGACTTTTTTATATAAGTCAAATGACCATGCCCAAACACCCAAAATGCAAATAATATATAATATAAAAGCTTTTTAAGGGTATTTTTTAATATAACAAACATTATTTCTGGTTTCAAAATCTATTAGTAGATATGCATGTCCTGTGGTTTATTTATTGGAAATAACGAACTAATCCGATCACGAAAATTCTTTTATATACACTCAAATCGAAAAATTCGAATTTCGAATTCAAAGACGATTCTATAAATACGCACTTTATAAATGCATGAACATAAAATTATAAATAAAACTCATTATACTACCGCTATCTTTTTTATTAATTCATTCATTTATTTAGTCTATGGTTTTAGGCTGAATGTGAAAAAAATGGCACACGTATGCGTAGTTTGAACTTAATTTCCCGCGCTTCCCATAATTTTTTTTCCAATCGTGTTTTTGTATTGGGGATTCCACAAAATTACTTCCTTGTAACCTACCTACTTTGTTTAATTACAATTTTTCCTATGAGTGAAGATAAAGAAGTGTATGAAAACTGCATATGGTAAACAAGTCAACTTATTATCGACTGTCGTGTTTTAATACCCCTTCTTATATGACAGTTGCATAAACTACTATTACCTACGGAAAACTACAGCATAAGGTGACGTAGACTATAATTAATATGGGCGAAGCTGCGGGAAAACATGCTTGAAAAATTCATCGGTCCTGTCAGGTCATTGGTAGCTCAGTGGTTGCCCCAGGTACTCGTCCGGTTTGCGAAAGGTCATAGGTTCGAATCTCGTCTCAGAGTGCCAAAGAGCTAAAGTTAATTTTTAAGCATTTTTCATTAAGAATATTTTTCAGCACAACAAATTGTAGTATACAAACATACAAATGCATTTTAAAAAAGATAAAGACTAGTACTTTTAACTTACTTAAATCACTATTATTTCGTTTATCTTTTATTTGAGGACAATATAATTTTGAATGCTACCAGACATAGCACGTCGCGGAAAAATAAATATAAGTAAGTGTTAAATTTACGATGTTTATAGAAAGTCTGTTTGATCTTTATTCGCTTATTTGTACATTTCTGTTGAATACTATATCCACAAAAAAATAGTTAACAGTCTAATTACTTAATGTGTTACAATCCCATTATCTTACGAACTGTACATATATTAACTAATGATATGCTTAAGTGTTATATTGCAATAATGAATTATTATAACAAGGAAGTATTAAAAGTATAATGAGAAAGTACCTACTCAAAAAATTAAAGTACTAACTTAAATGTGCCTAGATGACATAATAAATTTTATGATGCAAACACATTTCATAGCAACTTTCAGTAGCATAAAATTAGACTAAATTTTTTTAAAGAAAAAGATTTTAACGTAACCAGTAAAATCTATTTTGTAATCTTGACATTTTTAAAACGACTTTTCTTCTTAAAACTTAGCAGAGCGAGTTAAGACGACCACACTTTGCGAATCCATTTAAGTATAAAAATGTACGAACAATCCAACTCCGGGCGAGTAGCAATAATTTAGAATGGCCCATCGTCTAAGTAGATCGGCGGCGTGGTGGATAAACGTCGCGGCTCGCGTGTTGTTAAGCAACTTTTTCAAGGATCGGTCACGGGATGGGTGACCAAGAAAATAATATCTAAGGCTACTCCGTGCTTCGGAAGGCACGTTTAGCAGTTAACCTCGGCTGCATTTGCAGTCGTTAATATCCTACAATGAGCATTGAGCCCGCTTGGAGGGTTATAGCCCATCCTCCTTAACTATCAATAAGGAAGGCCTGAGTAAAATATTTGCTAGATATGCAGCTCAATCCACAAACTTAATATATAAAGACCAATATTTAGATACGTATAAATATATAATAATCGCATAATTATATTCGACTCGACTACTAAGTACATTTGTAGATTGTTAATATTTTACTACGCTCTTATTTAAAAGGAGAAACTCAGTTCTTATATAGCTTTAGCCCTAATACAAGGCTAGAAAATGGCCAAAAACTAAATACTTTTTCTTCAGTCTTAAAGACTCCCGACTATAAACTATAAACCAAATTGTTTAAACCGAACTTTGAATAGGAATTTTTAGGTTATATTAAGAGTTATTGAAACACGTTACTTTATTAGGGTTATTAAATCTTCGTTTATCATTCAATAGACTTGTGACGTTACATTTTCACGGTCTGTTAAGGTCATTTGTTTACTTTTAAATTGAAGAGTCTTGGTCACTGTATCAAATAATAAGCGAGTTGATAGTTAAACTTATTGTTTTGAGACCTAGATCTTAGTCTAAATCGACGCGACGAAATCTTATCAATAATATTGTGAACTGTGTCATTAATATATCGTAACATTTCGTAATCCATCAACGATTAACGTTTACTTTATCTTTTTTTCAACAATGAAATAATGATTTTATAGTCAACCGAAAAAGTACCAGTTTACAATCGAAACGCGTCAATAAAAAGGGTAGACAATAACATTCTTATCATCTTAAAATAAAACGTGTTATTAGATTATTACTTTTGTATGTTAATAATGATTAGACATGTTTACTTTAAAATTACCAACGTTCTGTCCCCTGCAATTGAATTAAAACAGAAAAACTGTATTTGAAATAAACGCAAGAGTTTGCGTACCGTGTTACTCTTCAGTACTTATATGTATATACGTAATGACGTGAGAGCATTAGGAAAATAGTCCCCTGAAAGCACTCCCGTCATTGATTTGCGAACCGATATCGTTGCTTCGTGTGCTGTAGAAATTTTAATATATCAGATTATATTTATTATTTTAACCGAAGTTTTTCCTATAAATATACTCGAAAACAAAATTTTTTCCAAGCATAATCTAGGTAATATTTACCTGAATATTAATAATATTTTCATTCACCATGAAAAAGTCATTGGAAAATTATTTTTCATTGTAAATGAAAAACTGATTTGAAATTAATATTGTAATTCAAACTCACGAGCTCAGATGTAAAATAGTCATCTATAAATTGGATTGCCACCACCCTTTACAAAATTGAATTTTACATACACCTTAAAATGGTATTATTAAATTTTGCAAACATTATCTCTTGTGTTAATTGAAATAAAAGAAAATTACTTCATCCACATTAAGCCTTTTTTCGATGTAACGACCAGAGTTGTCTGTATGAGACAAAACAGAAAGAAAAAATTGCATGTATTAAGTTCTCGTCGGTCCTTCTCAAGATCTCTCGTTGTAAATTTGATAGCATATTATTTGCCGTAGTGGCAATTTAAGTTGAGTCTGCGGTTAAGGCTCCAAAGTGGAGCAAACTCAAATTGCTCGAAAACTTCCACAAGCGTTTTTTTCTAAACTAAATATTGTGAAAGATATTTTTTTTTTTTTGCTACAGCATGACAGAAAAGGCGTTGGCCACTTCTTCCGAACCTTCTTCGATTTATCCAACGTCAAGGAAACGGTGACAGTGGTGTTTAAGAATGGCCCTAACAAAAGAAGACTGCGTATGATCGTTCTACTTTGCGTTGTGACTATTCTTTTTGGACCAATGTTTGGTTAGTATATCCTTATTTATGACTTGTTAAATTAACTCTCGACTATAGTGAAATATAATAGTACTTATAGACGACCGGACATTTAAATCCAATTACACTCGACGATAGTGTAGGTAATATAATAGTACCAATAGACGACCGGACATTTAAATCCAATTACACTCGACGATAGTGTAATATAATAAGTACTAATAGACGACCGGATCAGTCCGCTCCGTACAGCGAACTTGGTTCGGTAAGACGTGTTCTCAGTTGTGTAACGGACAGCCTTGTCCGCCAGATATTACTATTATTGCTTGTACAATCGGTTTGGTCCGCCCACAGAAATATATCTAGTTAGAAGGAAAAAGTGTACGTACTTCGCGTGCCGAAACGACGTCTAGACAGCTTCATTGCTCGCCGCGAGGCTCAGTCCACTTTCGATCGCAATCGGTTTTGGACGAAATTTAAAATGATGCGTTGTTCGATAATTACCTGCTCAAACACCACCAATATGGTTGGATCTTATAGTCGAGGTATTTCCTTCCATCGGTAAGTAACTATTTGCCTTGATATATCTATTTTGAATTAAAAATCATTAGTTTTGTTGCTCCGTATTATTTTTAACAAAACGGTCATGTGTCCAGTAATAGCTTTCCATTGCGGCTTTAATTTGACAGTCCAAATTTGCTGTGCAACAAATTGACCTTGAATTATACATAGATGCTTATAAAACCATCGATGTATAATTCAAGGTCAATTTGTTGGAGGACAAATTATCATTTTTTCTGTCAAAAATGGAGATTAGTGCTGTACAATGCGATTTTTTTACCCGATTAAAAAAATATCGTTTTTGAAAGCAGAAGAAAGGATAATTAATTTTATATTGAATTATACTGTAATTTTTGTTTTAGTTTTCCATATGATCCTAATATTAAAAATAAATGGATTGAAGCAACAGGACTCTTAGGCAAATAGTAGGTATACTTACTGGACATGGAAACTTTAACAAACACCTATATAACATGGGTTATTCTGACAGTCCTCTGAGCAGGGCGTGCATGGAGACTGAGGAGATTGTCTCCTCAGTCTCCATTCCAGTATCACATAAGCGCTTGTGCACTCATTTGATACTGGAATGCAGGAGCCTATTAAGACAAAAGGACTACATATCTATGAAGCCCAAGGATACTAGTGGAAGCATGCGGCAGAGTTCGAGATCTTACGGGCTTCCTGGAGGAGCTGGGGTGGCAGGACTAAAGCAACCCCGTGTCATGCAAAACAGGCACTGAGTATCGAGTTGCAGAAAAGCCCGCCGTGAAACATAACATAACAACACAGGACGTAAAAATGTGTAGCGTGTTGGGAGGGGGTAGCGGCTACTACAAAGTGTTTGCCCACAGAAAAATGCCGATTTCTATTCTATCGCATAAAATCTTTTTTGCGCCGATTTACTAAATTACATTCGTGAGTTCGTGACATATACATAATATTTAAGCAATATGGTAGTCTGTCTATAAAGTCATGAAAAAAATTGAGGGCGCTGCGATCGTGCACGTAGCAACCCTGTGTAGTGAGACAAATGATTTTGATAGTAGGATTTTTTTTTTACTTTTATTACCCCAGAAAAGGTAAAGAAAGGCGTATAATTCGTAGACAATGAGTTTATTCTACATTGAAGATTACAATATAGTAATCGTAATTTTTGATAAATCTTTTTTTTTATAATTGCCAAGTTGTTTTCTCGTTTTACTGCAATGTGTGCTTGTGTTCGATTAAAGCCTGTTACTTTGACACCCTTGTAAGAAAACCCAATATATTTCAGAATTTAATGCAGAACTTCTAGGCTACAATTAAAATCCAGATCGGTTTTAGCAATCCACTGATGTTTTCTTCATGTAGGTACCTCTTTTTTTCACAGAGTGTAAGAACTGAATCTTTTGTCGAAGTGCACAAATGTTGCAGTTAACCATTTATTTCTTAGGACGACTATCTATGTTTCCCAGGGGTTTCAAATATGCCACCATTTTTATAACCTTCATCTACAATACGTATCACTATATTCTCTGATTTTCCTGAAAGTAAGTTTTAAAAATGTAATACCTATAGGTATTTGGCAAAAAGAATGGAATCGCCACAATGATCAAATTAATGCTATAATTTTAGTAATATAAAGCACAAACTTTTTATTGGCGTACGTAGGTAAAAATCGTACATTCCTAACAGGTATATTTTTTATTCAGATTAAAATCAATGATAAATTTGATTATCCAAAAGTATTGAAAGTTCGGGCCGCACTACAATATAGCCTTCTAACATTTTCAATCTAACCTATAAATGCATAATGTAATCAATACTTCTTTTAGACTTAAATTCATATATTTAGTAAATTTGAAACTTCTGGTAACCAAAACTCAATCAGTAACACGATTACATACCAGCCATAACTGCCGTTCGAGCTTTAACATCCTACAAATATGATAAAATGTGTCCAGCTTCTTGTTCCAATAAACATCACTGAAAAACTTTATAAATAATATCCTGAGCTTCACTCTGATTAATTCTCTTCATTTTTAACACTTTTCGACGGAGTTTAGAAGAAGTAGCTTCAGTTTAATCAAAACAAATCAAAAATGCAGAAAATCGAGCTACAAAATCAAGTTGTTGACAGTCGATGTACTTTGATTCAGTGTTGTCATACTTGTGTCTAATGTTAGTTCCTCAAACGTTCTTTTCATGACTTTATAGACAGACTGTACACATTGGTCTCCGTCGATCGATATAGTTTTTTCAATCGATAAGAATCGGTATGCCGTTTCAAATACAACATGTATTCGATGCAAGTGAAATTATGTCTTCCATCACTAAATTAAGATCGTGACGTCATGATACCTACACAAAATGTGGCACGCTCGGTCTCCATATAAATCGACGAACATTTTCCTTCTAACTAGATTTATTTCTGTGGGTCCGCCATTATGTTTGACCGTGTGGACACACACCATACCATTCGATACGACAGTGTGACCATATATGGCAGTTTCCTACCTTCTTAGTAGGTATAGTCCCAATTTTTAAATACTCGACTGTATTTACCTGTAAAAAAAGTTTTTTAAACACGAGCTTTAATTTGTGCGGACTACGTACGTAAATAAAAAAGTAAAAAATATAATATATTACAAAACTTTCTCTAACAGCAATCGACATGAAAAGCGCTAATGAAATCGGAGACGAGGAAATTCACATACTTTTTACGTGCTTAAAGCTTTTCAAGTCAATTACTGTTAGAGACTTCTTTTTAAAACTTTCGCGTTGCATTATATTAAATTGTATAAGTCTAGATATAATTGTATAAGATAGTTAGGTTTTTCACCTACCATTTCCCGACATTTCGACCAGGTTAATTAAGGGTGGGTGAAAACCTAACTTTCTAAATCAATCACGTTAATACCCGTCTTATAGATAGATAAACAATATATAAATGACGAGATGTTATCGGAGATTTTGCTAAGAACCAATGAGAAGCTGGCTGAATATAGATGTAAATATAGGAAGCAAGATCGCTCAGAGCTAAAAGATACCGATATGATTGAGTTGCACGCTTTTATTGGCCTATTGATGTACACAAAAGCACATTTGTTTACAGTGCGCGAAACAAGTGTGCCCTGACTGTGCTTAGAATTTAAGATGTAGTTCGATTGCGGACATTTTTTTAGAGAAGTTTTATGTTCCTATTATATTTTTTTTCTTAAAGTTATATTAGTCTTAAGTGAGAAATACAAGTTTTTGTTATTCTAAGAAAAGTATTTTTTGTGTTATGATTTTTTATAGCTATTAGTTGGATTTTCCCCCAAAATTCAAGCCAAATATGATTCTAGTGTTAAATTTTAAAATATAATAAAGATCGTTGTCTTTCTTTACTTATTTTTTCTTAGAAACCTTTATTTTCTATCATATTGCGGAGACAAATATTTAAATCAAAACTTTCTTTAAAAAACAATACATAATATAAGTGGCCTCTCAGGCTACAAAAAATGCACGTCGGTGCTTAAAGGTTAAAATAAATTATGACAGTCCCAGCTGTAGCAAGATTTTCAACTTTGATATGGTGATACTGGATTTGTTTATCCTGAAAAAGGAGCAGAAAACATGCAAAGCTCATCTGGACGCTTTGAATACCACTGTTCGCTCATCTGGAGGCTTTAGCGTACCGTACCGTATTTTGTCCAGAGCGTACAAGTTCGATGGTCTGTTGGCACGCAAATGTCAGCCAATCAGAATGAATCAGGTTGCGCTCCATTGGGCCATTCGTTCGCGCCAACCCCGCTGTAGTTTTGTAACGAAAAAAAATAACCGTATATTGTTTTCTTGGTAACGGGGTGAGGGAATGAATATAAAAATGTCGATTTATATACCTACTTACTTGGATTTCAATTCACAATAAAAAAAAAATCTTTATCCAAAATTAGGAGTCTAAAGTTTGATTATATTTCCACCTTTTGTTTTATTTCTAGTTTATTGCTAATATGAACTTAATTTTCAGGGGAAATATCCATAATGTACATGTCAACTAGATACAGATTCAATTGGGACGAAGTCAAGTTCAGTATATTCCAAACGTATAACTTTATAGTCCACACAATTGGTGAGTATACATTTTCATACTCTTCACACTTTAGTTTAAAACGACATTATCGATACATGTTTATTTTTAAATTAAGGACAATCATTAGAGTTTAAACACCTAGTTACACAACTGTCTATTAAGGTTCAATGACGATTTTTAATGTATGCTCTACATCAGGGGTGGGCAGACTTTCACTAATGGTGATCTATATCAATAAATTGAGTCGACAAGCGATCGACTTGCAATAAGACAATATTTTTTTATGTTAAATCGTTTATTGTAGGTATTGCGCACATATCACTATTTAAATATACTTTTATTTACAATTAAAGAAGTACAGTTTCTTATTATACAAGTTAATAACTAATAACTACTAAAAATAAGTATGAAGCCAATCACATGAACTAAGAGTGTTTTTATCAGTTTCGGGCCTCTCTGGACTGATTTACTTAGAGGTCGATGCATGGCACTGCGTATTTTCTGCTAATTTCTCATAGGAAGGCACGTATTTAGTAAGTGCCAAACGTAAACAGGAAGACAAATGTTCGTCGGTAAGTCGATTGCGGTATTTGGATTTAATTATTTTCATTTCAGAAAACGCAGATTCGCACAAATACGTCGACCCAAACAAAGCAGTTAATTGCTGTGCGATTTGTTGGAGACTTGGGTATTTTTCTTGGTCAAAAGAGACCAAAAACTGATATCTGTTGCTTTGGCTTTTAGGTGAACATCTGAATGATCTGTATCATCTCGTTTTCGAGAGAAGACAAATCCATGTCAAAAGTGTTCGATATTTCAGAAGCAGTAATTTCAACATCCACACAAGAAAAAGGATAAATCATGAAGTAACAACGTTCGTCAATTTTTGTAAGTCAGAAAAACGTCTTTCAAACTCGCTGAGAATATTTCCAAGTTCTGTTTCGTATTTATTATAATTTATTACGGCGCTTGTTTTGCTTTCAAACACGCAAAATTTTTCAAGTCCTTTTTTCAGTTGGTTGATCAGAAGCTGCAATTTACTTTTAAATGAGTTAATTGTGCTAATCATGTCCATAATAGTTTATCTTTCCCTTGTAGCTCCAGGTTTATAGAATTCAAATGACCAGTCACATCAGTAAGGAAAGCCAAATCACACAGCCACTTTCACTTTTAAGAATCTCCGTGTCATCATCCCTTTGATCCAGAAAGAAATGATTTCAGGTAGTAATTCTTGAAACCGTTCTAAGAACTTTCCCCGGCTCAGCCACCTTACGTCTGTATGGAGCAATAAATCTGTGTGCTCAGATTCGCTGGCCTCCAATTGCACTTTGAAGAGGCGTCGTTGCAAGCTTCTGGCTCGTATAGAATTTACGATCTTCATAGTGATGCTCATCACATCTGCCATGTTCAGTACTTTCGAACAGCTCGTAGTTTTTCGCAAAACTTAGAAAAGCATCGTATATGTCTGAACCGCGAGTGGTTTCTTTCAAAGGTATGATTGTTAAGAACTCTTCTTTAGACGACGTATCTGGAAATGCCATCCGAATAAACACACATAGCTGGGCAGTGTCAATCATATCAGTGGATTCATCAAATTGTAAAGAAAAGAATGAACATCTCATAATATCACTTTTTAGCTTTTGCTCGATATCACTGTTCATGAGCTCAACACGTCTAGTTACAGTCCGACGAGACAACTGGAGCTCTTTATGGCAGACATGATTTCAGTTTTATTTTTAAAGTCGCCAAATAATGAATTTGCGCCTTCGAGAAATGCTTTTTTCAATACCTCGCCATCTTCAAAGGGTTTTTTGTGTTTTGCCAATATATGAGATATTTTTGAAGGACGCAACTGTCGCAGCTTCCGATTGTTTACTTGACCTGGTAAACATAGCTTGCTCGGCCTTCAAGCTACCTTTCAGATCTTGAACTTTCTGACGTCTTATTTCACTTTTGAGAGGAAAATCACTTTCGTAAATTTTATGCAAGGATTTATGATGCCTTTCTAAGTTGCCGCGTTTAGGCAAAGCTACTGAAGCTCGACAAACAAGACAAATACACTTGTCTTTCACCATGGTAAATAAGAATTCTTCTTCCCATTCATCGTTGAAATGATAAGTTTTACTTTTTTTTGGCGCACTCATTTTAAATAATAGTTACCAACTTCACTCTCTCCTTTAGTTACCCTCAGTACAAAATATATTCATGAGCAGCACGAAGTCACACGATCACGAAAGTTATTGGGAAACATAAACAAGTACAGAATCCAGAATCACGACATGACGTCTCACCGAAACCAAAATCTGTGCGAGACTGGCGAACACGTGCCGGCCGTCGGCAATTGTCAAAGCAAAGTAAATCGGGCGGCAAGCATAAAGCTAATTCGCCGCCCGCACAGGTCAAAGGACGCCGCCGCGCCGTTTAACGAGCCGACACCGGCACACGTGCACAGTACAGCCGCAAATAAATCTGGTGCCTTCTTATTTCATATCGACATTTTCGCAGTGAAAGGTTGTTTGTTGACAAGTATTTTCTTCTTAAAGTTACGCGCGTGTAAAATAAAATGTTTTTTATGAACGCACTTTAGATACTGGTATTTTGACTGGTGAAAAGACCACTGTTATTGGAATTAGCCCAACACGTCAGTACATTTTTAGGAATGCGATCGACCATAGATTCCCTTGCGATCGACCGGTCGATCGCGATCGACCGTTTGCCCACCCCTGCTCTACATTTAAAATTTTGTATTGATAATATCATTTTGGACCCGTCCATTAATCACGTGATGTTTTTTCAACATTTTTAAACCCCCTCCTCTCCCCCTTGGTGATACATGGTGAGGTTTAAGACTACCTCCCTCCCTTCAACCAAATAACGTGTATTTAAAAAACAAACGATAAATCTTAATTTCTGACGTCGCTTTTCGGTTTAATAATCGCGCGTCGAGGAAATAACCCCCCCCCCCAACCTCGTGATGTTTGACGAATCCCTCCCTCCCTTTCGAGCCTCACGTGATTAATGGACGGTCCCTTTAATCTAATGAATATTTTAATGGACGTTAGTGCAACTAAGTGTAGGTCATCCTTAAAACTATGTAATTAATTGGGTATACTTGTATTAACTATTTTAAAATATTTTTGATGAGGTCAATATCAAAAGCAAGAGTAAACAAAGTACTTATATTATTAGGGTCCGTCATCTCGTTCTTTCTCTTTCCGGTCTGAGATCTCGATACCTGTCTTCAACTGGAAGTTAGCAGACGATTTCTCTGAGAGTTGTCTGAGATTTCGGATGAAATGATGGTCATTCAAATGAAAGTCAACTAACCACCAACGGTAGTGTAGTAGAGCATATTTTAGCCGACTGTACATCGCTCGGTTACACCTACGATTTCAAGAGTAACCTGTAACATAGTTTTATTTTTTTTTCCTTTCTTAAAGGTACAATATTCTCTATCACGGTATTCAGCAAGTTGCTACAGTGGCACGACTCAATGCTCGGCATCATCTCCACTGTCAGCAAAATCGCTGCCTCCTTTGTGTACTGCTTTGCGCCCAACGAAAGAATATTCTATATCGGTAAGTTGTTTGTCCATCCGATTGTATAGAACACTGCTCATTAACTCGTCCTCTAACTAGCCAATCCGATATAGAATTTATATAATGGTATAGTGAGCAGCAAAGCGCTAATTAAAAAACGCTAAGATAAATATTTATTTATTATATCATTTATAATACCTGAATTTATAGTTTCATTCTTTTATCGTTCACAATGCGATCTCTCAATCCTTGCAACTTGTCAACTTGGTTCAATGGTTAAGGCGTGAAAGCGTAACAGACAGATACACGGACTTAGCTTTTAGCTGCGCTAGTTGTCCTAACTACTTGACCAAGTTCCAAGTAAACCAATGTTGTTTCTCAGTTCTCCAATCCTTTTTTTATGATTTCGTCATGTACGTTAAAGTCTATTAGATTTAGCTCAAAAACTATCGGCACATCAAAACTATCGGTTGTGATTTAGCATGAGTATACAAGTTAATTTAACAAAGTGGTAAAGTAAAATTTCGAAAAGAAAATTTTTAAGAAAATTTCCCCTACATGTGATGATGATTTTTTCCGTCTTCTCCATAATAAAGGGCATCGTTGGATAGTTTTTCAAAAACATTCGGGGTGTGGGAAGGCCGAATTTTAATTAAGTAAACTGTTTGTAACTTATCAAAGCTTTAAAAGCTTATTTTTTTAGAGACTAGTGTACCCTCCCTCCGTTTTACAAACCAACTAAATGGTCGTTAGTAAAGTTACCAAATTTAAAAGGAAAACTATCACACTTACTAATACACCCAGTTTCTGAATTGAGAATTTATAGATTATCACGTCTCAAAACGTACTTAAACCTCCTTGAATGTCACTTAAACAGGTTTTAGTCACTGATTTGTTTTTTGTGATCATATGATGAAACGTAAAAAATTAAGTTATTGAGAATAATAAGTCGAGATTTTAGTACTTTTTTCAATTCAGAAACCGGCTGTTAGCCGACCAATTGAAAAAAAAATACCTTTTCCACTAAACTTAGGAGTCGCCCATATCTGTCGCCTAAATATTTAGGAATCGCCTAAGGTAAAAATGCAATTCACTATTGACTAGGAACCTCTTAACTAAATTAAGAAATGTCTAAATTTATGATATTCGTGACGCGGCGCCTTGCGCTAGGCGTTTGCGTATATGACAGGACAGAAATAAATTATTTGAAATTAAACTAATCTGCTTTGGCGATTCGTAATAGTAGGTGTATCCTAGTTGAGCTATGCCTTACTCTAGGTTAGTGAAAATTGATGTAAGTTATTTTTGCCTAGCCTTTTATTACATGAGTATAGCCCGGTGGTCAATCTTTTAAAATTAAGAGAGTGATCATACTAATGTATTTTGCTTAGGTATCATTTTTATTCTTGCACTAAAATGTTATATTTTATTTCAGCGCCGGCAGTTGAAATCCTGAATGGCACTTCCTTGTTAGCTCTCAGGTCAATCACTTCCAAGTTAGTTGCTCCTAACGAACTCGGTGAGTATGATTTTTATGATATCATTAGCTATTTTCCCCCGACTTCGCCTGCGTAAATTAAAGCCGTAGGCGTAGTTGGTGAAAGATTTTTTAAATCGGTTCAATAGTATAGAAGCTTATTGAATGCAAATAAATGATCAAACTTTATGTTGAACATAAATATAAATTATTGTTAAATGACAGTTTTTCGTACTGAAATACACGTTTATAGTTTAAACTTAAACTGATAATGATAAATGCTAATGAGTGCATACGATTCCTACGGCGAATGATTTTACACTGAAAATTATTTAAAATATGTGTTTCTGAGACGCGTTGTAATGCAGTCACAGACGGTGTTCGGCATCAATGCAGTGCACCGAACACTTTAAAATAAACTAGCTGTGCCCGCGACTTCGTCTGCGTGGAAAATAGCATTAGTTACTCCTTGTAACATAAGTTATCTGCCAATAAAAGTCCCGTTAAAATCGGTCCAGCCGTTTCAGAGATTAGCCGGAACAGACAGACAAAAATGTTATATTGGTATATTTACCGTGTATTCATACATACGCATTTAATCAAAATCGATTATTTTAATATTACAAACAAACGATCCAATTTTATTTATTTGTGTAAATTTATTAACAACTTAACTCAGCCCAAGACTATATCTGAGTGAATTTGGAAATTTGAAAGAAAATTGACAAGTGGGCTAATTATTTAATTTTCAATTTTATCGCAAACCCTTTCTAAACTATAGCGATTTATGTCAATATCTAATTTTTAAAATTGCTTTGGGAACTAATGAAGAGTTAAATGATTAAAAAATATAATAAAAACTCAGTTAAACCCCTCTAATAATATGATTTGCATTAAGAATTCAACTTTTTCGTTTGACATTTCTCAATAATTTTCAAGCACTTATCGCTTTACTTAGACAATCCCAATTAAACGATATCTTACAAATCACAAAAAACAGAAAAAGGAATAGTAATAGATTTTGTAATTAAATAATTAGGCCCCAGCTCCATTCCCAGATTTCAAATTAGATACTACGGGAAAAAATATAGTTAGTGCATAAAATTATTGTGGGCTTTGCGACATATCTCAATGATTTTTATCTCTTTTCTTTGTCTGCTAACATCAGACATAAAAAAATATGTCACACACGTTGCTATTTATCATAATACCTACTGTACAAGAAAGTTATCGTTACTTATTAAATTAACTTGTTTATTTACTAATATTAATCTTAAGAACATAAAAATGTTAATAAATATTAGAATACCAAAAAGAATACCCTTTTTACGTCCCTTTTGTAGGGGTTCAGGCCTTCCTTATTCCTTCCTTATCCTTATGGATAATTAAGGACGACGGACCATCCACGCTGACCCGAAATGACGATAATATTGTATTTATAATCAAATGACGAGATGATTTAAAGTAATTAAGATATCTTTAGATTTATCTTGACATCAAAAGTCAAATAAAAATGTTTAAACTTTTAACTCTCCAAAAATTTACTCCACTGGTAGAATTAACTTCGTCACATAAAGGGATCTTTGAACTCGGAATTAATAAGTCAACGACGATATTTTGTCTAAATATTAAACAATATACTGTCGTTTTAATCAATAATGTTTAATTGTAAGTTAGCTGTCCACCAGCGGCTTTGTCCGCGTTTATAATAAACATATTTACATTTTCATTTTCAATCACCACCAAAAAAAACCGCATCAAGTTCTATTGGTTGTTTTAAAGATTTTAGCATATATAAGGACGAACAGACAGAAAGCGACTTTGTCTTATACTATGTATTGACGAGTTTATCGCCAGCGGCTTCGGCAGCGTTGTCCTGTATTATACATAGGTATTAAACTTCCTCTTAAATCTCTGTATATTGATGAAAATCATATTAAAAATCTCTGTGTAGTTTAAAAGATCTCAACGTACAGATAGCGGAAAGAGACTGTTTTCTAATATATGTAGATATTATGAATGTCTTAAAATTAGGTTAAAACCATATATTATCCTTTTCAGGTAAAGTGAACTCAATATTTAGCTTGACAGAGAACCTCATGCCTTTAGTGTATGTGCCTCTGTACACCAAAGTTTACACTGCCACAATGGAGATACTACCAGGTGCCGTATTTCTGCTGGGTGCTGCTATGACGCTGCCTGCTGTAATCGTTTTCATGTGAGTATCAATAGTCCATACTATGGTAGAGTTGCTCGTGGCCTAGTGTACAAGCGCCGCGACCCGCGACCATCGTTGTAAAGCAGCTTTTACAATTGTAGCTTACGGGATGAGGAACCAAAAAAGTATTAGCTCAAGCTACTCCATGCTTCGAAAGGCACGTTGAGCCGTTGATCTCGGCTGATTTGCAGTCGTTAATACCCTCCATTCCGCATTGGGCCAGTGTTGAGGCCCATCCTCCTTAACCTTACAGGGAGGCCTGAACCCCCGCTGCGGGGGCTTAAAAAGGGCTGATGATGATGATAGAAAAAACAATGAATAAGGCTGTTAATTAACTACAAAACGTTTTAAATAAAATCCCGCGGTCAGTTTTTAACAAACAATGGTTTAATTGGACCTTCTTATACAGCTTTTTTTTTTAATATCTATTTTTTTTTTCAGATGTCTCTTTGTAGAACACCGAAAAGGACTCAAGAAGAAACCTGTGAAAATCGAAAATGGAATCTGATGAAACATATTACCTCTACGATTATTTCAATTATATATTTAAGAAATTAATATACAATTGTCAAATACCAATAATCAGTTTTGCTTTTATAAAGCCATACTAAAGATACAGAATTATATAACGATAAAATACTTCTTTGAATTAAACTTTAGAAAACAATTAGCTGAATTGTAATTCTTCGAAACAACTAATAATTACGTTAAAGGAAACTAATTCAAATAAAAGCTTTATCGCAAATTAATTTAAATTAGACTAATTTTAAGTTACTTAAGAGGAATTTAATAATATGAGATCATAAATTCTAGCGATATTAATCTTTGTAGTTTACTTTACCCTCAAATAATTCCTCGTAAGATACAGCAAGCTCTTTACTTGTATTTAGTTCCATTAAAAATCCTTGCGTTTAAGTGAAAACTTTGCAAGTAAAAGTTTTTGTTCTACGATGTTCGTACTGTCATAAAAAGCTGGCCTCTGAACTTCAGCTTTGAAGTGTTGCAGTAATTACACAGGACCGGAGCAAAAACTCTAAGTAATCCACACCACAGTCTATAAGTCCACCTCAATTAACAGTGGGTATGATACAGCTTAATCTTTACATAGGAAAATAAGCTTTCACTCAACCGGCTATCATATCACCGAGATCTATTTTTGCTTGCAATGAATTCTGAAGATGAGAACACCTGATACCTCCTAACTGTATTTTCAACTCTATCAACATCGGTATTCGTGTCCTTTTCCAAGGGCAACAAAATTCTTTTGCGAACGTCCAGTCTAGTGCAGAAATACGCCAAATACGCCCGTTGTGCACTTAAGATACCTATTTTATAGGGTTGAACATTAACATATTATAATTTTAATATATTTCCCCCAAGGTATACACAGTCCTTAATTAAATAAGTAATTTAAAAATAAAGTATCATAAGTAATTTAGGATTTTCTTTAAAATAAAAGAAAACCCTAATTTCTTCTAAACATAGGTATATAAAATCAAAAAGGCATGTGGTGACCTGTCACAGAGTATGGTGTATAATAATTCTACACTCAATATAAAGGTGAAGACATATGTCGGGGTTTTAACAACTACTATCATTCAGTTTTTATACAATTGTCTGACCTAAACTCTTAATTTGTACCATTAAACACGTGCGTTGCATGAGACGTCAATAGATCTCAGTGACATACAGTTGCATGAGAATGTAATATTGCGACTCTTGAAACATCTAAATATATATAAAGAAGCCGGAGCCGATGACGTATATCTTTTTTCGTTTCTCTGTCTAAAGCACACCAATTAGTAAACCCTTTAACAATGATATTCCGTAAATAAATTAGTTCCGGTGATTTTTTTGCCCTGGAAACAAGCTTTAGTAATACCTATTCTCAAGAACCACGAAAAATCTGATTACAGAATATCGCCCCATCTTTAAATTATATTATGTGGTTTAGGGAACCACTTGGAAAATAGTTTAACATCAGTTATCATATTTTATCCGTCATCATTAAACCCTATGCAGCATGATTTTGTTAACTCTCGCAGCGTTAATATTAATGTGATAATATTTTCATAGTCCGTTCGTCCGGCTACGGATCACGATAAACAAGTGGATGTACACTGACTTCTCAAAGGCATTTGATAAAAATTCCCATAACTTACTTTTACAAAAGCTTTGGACACTCGGTGTGCACGATAATTTGCTTAGACGGCTCGAATCTTACATTGGTAACCGTAGTCAAGCTGTCTCCATAAAATGCAATTGTCCCACCTTTTAACCTGTTTCATCTGGAGTTCCGCAGGGCGCCATCTTGGGCCTATCCTCTTTTGCATTTACATAAATGACATTAATGAAGCCTTGGTTAACTGTTGTCACCTACAGTATGCAAACACAAAAATATTTAAAGTAATCACTAATAAAGATGAATGATGTAGTTTGGAGATCGATTTGGACTCTTGAACTAAATATTGCAGAGATAATTAATTATTCCTTATTGTTGACAAGTCCTAACTTTATATTATAGACATATGTTTATATGATTATGTATGTCGGTAATGCGGTACGTATTATTTAAAATACATTTATACATAGTAAAGGATAGTGAATTCTTAAAGCACCATAGACTACCTACTTTTACAAGTGTATCATGTATGTTATATTAAGGTTGCCTGGATGGGATTACGTTTTACATTATCGCGTTTTGATCCTTTACTTATGGCGTGTGTACAATCTGAGTATTTTATTTCATTAACTCAATCAAATTAATCAAATCAAATTTTATTGAACCTATTGATATCATTTATTTTCATTAGGTACGCCTATTGGTAACTGAAAAACAAGTACATTAACAAACACAAATGATATTTGATATCTAAAATAACAGGAATAAGTTCAAATCTAAAAGCATCTCCATTAAACTATGACCTTATCACAAATCGGTAAAGGTCAAGGAAGGGATTATTGTTATTTTGTAAATAACAAAAAAAAAATATTTTACAGTAAATAAACCAATCGAAAATCTTTTGTACTTCGTTGAATATTCATAAAATTAATTCAGAATTAGAGAAACAATTAACACTCGGTTTTATTGAAAAAAAAGGACTTTGTCAATACTGGCTTTTATATTGGACTAGATTGAAATGTTTTTGTAAAAAAAAAATATTCAATTTAACACCAGCTAACCAAGGGATTTTTATATCTTAATGAACTAAAAAATGTGTCAAATACTTAAGGTATATTACTTGAAAATTATAGCTTTACAATCAGAGAATAAGTCTACAATCAAAGAATAGAATAGAATAGAAATATCGTTTACGATTGTTCTAAAACTAATTACGTTATTGTGAGCGAACAATTAGCTTAATTTTGCTTTCCTTATTAAGGTTTATTTGGGTAAGTCGTGTGTGAATAAATTACAACATGTGCATATAAGCATCTGAACCATACACTACACTTACGTGAGTGAAAAAATTCGAACCGTTCCCTTATAAATATTGTCTACGGTGCGGTGAAAAAAATACCTTAATCTAAGCATGAGAGTTTCATTTGGATTTCGGGTGCCACTTAAAGTTGTTAAATATAGAGCATGCCAGAATAACACATCAGAGTTTGACTTAAATTAAAAAAAAAATATTATTAAAGCTCTATATTGCGCGCAGGTAAAGAAATAATCAATAAGAAGTGTAGGTCTTCTTATGAAACAAAACGATGTCAAAATAATGATATCCGTGGGAAAACCCGTATTAGAAATGTTGTCACTACCATACGTCAACAGAAGTTGAGATAAGCGTGATACGTGGCAAGATTGGATCTGGCAAGGTGGACCAAGAGATTGCTAGTGTGGCGGCCGAGACAGAATACTCGGGGAAGAGGGTCAATTGTCTTTCTTTCACAATTCATAAGACACACAGACAGACAGCGAAGTCTTAGTTATTCCCATTGTACCTTTTGGGTACGGAACCCTAAAAAGTATAGGTTGTTGCCACGGTGATAGTTCCTCTTATTAAATATGGCAACTTGATAAATATAATGCCATTACAAGTTTTTCATTTTTTATTTTAAGTACAAAAAATAATTCGTTCAGGCCCGGATCTAGGAGTTTATATAATACCTACATACAGTTACAAAAAGAACGAGCTTCACAAATCTTCATACAAATTATCGGCTACGATGGGACGGTCATGCTTCAAAATCGCTAATTAAAATGGAAGGAAAAAATAGTAGCGTAGAGGGCCTCAGTCTATCTCGGTCTATCCGCGCCTGAATTACTTCACTAAGCTACGAATTAAACAACCATTCAAACGACAGTTGGCCTATATAACGAATTTGTATGTGTTATTTTAATAAGTACCATCCCTGAAGGTATCAGATTAGTTAGATATAAGAGTGGGTCGGTAAGATGAGCTCAGCCGGCCACGTTCCCTCACGGCCTCTTACAAACAACATTAAACTTTTACTGCCCACTACGATTCCGCTAGTCCACCACTTGTTAATAGGTTTATACGCCTTTCTATATTTTGTGTTAGCAATAAATTACAGTTTGTACTGACAAGATTACACATTATAAGAATTCGCTTCATCAAATTCAAATTAATTCTGCTTGATGGATCTTATTTCTTTGATGAACGAGGATTTCGTTGTTTTTCGTTTTTATCCCATGTTACTTTAGATAATTGGAAGTCAAAACCTTACTGCAAAGCTTCGAACAATCTGATAATTTTACCGCTGATGTTAATTCAAACTTAAGCAGATTTTTAAAGTTTTTCAGTGAAGAAAATAGGTCATCATAATAGTGAAATAAGCAATACACGATATATGGATTGGTAACTCGTTTATTACTACTGGTATCTCAATAACGTAAAATATTGAGCGTCGATATAATGATAAAGTTTGAATATGTTATTTAATCACATAAAAAAATAACACCATTGAGAAGGATTTTTCATTTTTTTTTAAATAATGTTTATTTACTTTTCATGGAAAAACCATTTTTATACTTTACGGATCATAATTAAAACGTAGTTTCTGAAATTAAGTACTTTCCTTTGAGGTTTTATATTGAAAAAAATGATTTAAGTGCGTAACGCGAAATGAATTTTAGTCATTTACTTTTTAGTTACACTTGGAATTTTGGTTGTTAGTTTAGATATAGCTGTTTCTTACTATTAGTAGGTCATTTAAACTACTTTTGCAGTTAGTTGCACAAACGTCCGTTAAGGTTTAATATCGATTTAAACTAATGAGAATTTTAATTGAAGTTTGTGCAACTACCTGTTACTCATTAATATTTGTCGACAGTTTAGTATTCGCAAACATAATTTAACGCCGCTCGGGTTAATATTAAAGTATAATATCAGCAGTCAACCATATATTGTTTTTTCGCCCGATTTAATAATTCCCCTTTTTAATGTGAATGAAAGACAGCACAATATCATTGACGTTACACCGAAAATTGGTTTTAGAGTTATACTCCTGTAGTGGTATCTCTGAGCGCCGCAAGGCAATGTCTTAATATGGCTTTAGCTTCCTTACCATTCATAAGTTTTTTCATAATTGTGCTCACCAATTTTTACGGCTTCTGACATCTCAATCTGATAACACGCGATCATTTCCATCGTACAAAGTATATACTATTCATTTAAACTTTCGATGTCTAACATAATATTTCCTACGATTCCGATATTCAGAATCCCAGTAGGTACATAAATGTTCTGACGACCCCCGTAGCCTAGTCAAGGTGCCTGATTAATATCCGTACCTATCTCTGATCAATGTTTTTCCTTAATACAAGTTTTAATAGCTACTTAATGCGCAATCCTATATTTTTATCATCATCATCATCAGCCCTTTTACGTCCCCACTGCAGGGGCTCAAGCCATCCTTATGGATGGTTAAGGAGTATGGGCCATGACCCTCCACACTGGCCCAATGCGAATTGGAGGGTATTAACGACTGTAAATGCAACCGGGACCAAAGGCTTAACATGCCTTTCGAAGCACGGAGTAGCTCGAGATAATAATTTTAGGTCACCCATCCCTTGACCGACCCTTGCGAAAGTTGCTTAACGACAAAGATCGCGGGCCGCTTATTCGCTACGCTACTGAGCTAATATATTTTTATAACGATACGTAATAAAGTATTTACAATTTATGCTAAAACCGTCACCGAAATTTTTAAAATTATAAAACTGTGATCCAAATGGACGCAACTAGCTTGAAACATACACAGCCAACTCAATGAGTGGAATTTTTAGTTCGATGCACATTAAATGTACAGTTACTGGTTATTAACAGTATGAAAACTTATTTAAAAAAATCTGCAATTTAAATAAAAACGAAAATGAGAATGAGAACTTGAATTTGCATTTTTTAATAAGAATTAACTACGCAAAATTACTGTTCCTTTTCTCAGCCAGGGGTGTCGCCATCACCTCTTATAGCAATGTTCAATCCGTGCAGCGTGGGTGCTATACGGAATAATAGCTGCTCATAGTTAGGCACCAGGTCCTCAAGTAGGTGAAATAACTTAATAAGGTTGACAACAAAGTCAACTTGAAAATGCATCACAAGGAAGTGGAGCTAACAGGGTTTAAGCAATACGTATAGTAAGATACAGAAATGGGAAGGGTAGTATGGTCCATACTGTACCATTTCTCTATCTCGTACTTATGGCTCATAAGGCTGGTTTGCATGTAATTAAGTGGATAAAAAGTAAGTAGATTTTAGAATTTTAAGTGATTAAGTACGTATAAAAAAACAAATAGGTAAAAATTAAGGTAACTACTTATGAGGTTCATTGAATTTAAAATTAGAATCTTCTTAATTAAGTATAAGCCATCCATAAGCGAAATTCTTCAGGATTAAAAAAGTATATATCGTAGAGGCAATAAATACAGTTCTACTAGTACAAAACCAAGATACTTTATAATGGTAATAGGATGTAACAATATCTTATTTGATCATATATCACCTAGTGGGGCTAGCCATGTGGATGAAGACGCGGGTTACAGCAAGTCAGGAATAAAAGTAATAACTGTCGTTTATACTTTTTTTGTAAAGGTGTTTGAACGGTATACTAAAACTAATTATTAATATAGGTATATTTCTTCTAGAGGAAACTATTTCAGAACCAACAGATAGATTAGAACAGCTCCAACAATAAATGTTTATCATTTTTCCCGTAACATACTGTTCCCAAAAAATACTATGTAAACGGCCGGTCTCACGAACAACATTAAAGTTTTTCCACGTCCTAGACACGGGACTAATAGAACATTCCTGTGCTATCAAAAGCGGTCTGGCTTTAAACGGACCGTCTTGTATACTTCATTATATACTTTATAGACAACTCGGCTCTTTCAACGTTAGATATCAAGTATAACCAGAAAAATAAACGCACACATATTAAATGTTTGATATATAAGCTTTGAGGATGTAGATAGTGCAATGGATAGAATGTTCAGACTGCGATACGGTTGTTAAGCAACTTTTGCAAGGACTGATTATAGGATGGGTGAAAAAAAAAAAATTCTCGAACTCCTCCGATTCGGACTGCATGTTGAGCTTTTAGTCTCGGCTACATCAGTCATAAATATCGATAAATCCGTACTGGGACTGCGTGGTGGGTCATGGCCCTTTCTCCCTACTCGATTCTCGATTCCATCCACGTGCCCAATAGTGGGGATATTAATAGTTGGTGATGATAATACCGTGTGACTTTTAACAGAAGTCATTTATCTGTTACAGATTAATGACTTCAACAGATCTTAATCTGTTACTACTTCTATATGCAGATTGCATCCAGTGTTTTTAATTATATAAATAATGTCTTATTAATTATGGCTTACCTTTGTTCAGAAACTAACTGTGTTAAAGATACTTTAATTTTCATATTATCTATATAGAATTATAATCCAATAAGGCCCAATTCAGATTAGTGCATTCTAAAGACTACAGCCTGAGGTAAAGAATAGCACGATGTAATATACTTTTGGTGGCTGCATCTGATCGTATTTGCAAAAGTAGCAAAACTGCCACAATCTTATACCGAATACACTAAACACTGCGAACTCACTCACATTCCAAACTATTTCATATAGAGATTCTATCCAAGGAAAATTGTTAACAACGGTGTTTCATGAAGCAATATAAAACAATTAGGGGTAGCTCCATCCGGATAGTAAGAAAACTTGATATAGTAGGCCCAACAGCCATTGGGGATGGTTAGTACGGTGCTTTCGTCCAACATTGGACATAAAACATGTTTACGAGCTTGCAAATTGGTCGGCACTTAACTGCCGCACTAAGTTTACGTTCCTACTATGAATGTTTGTACCAATTATATGGATTATGAACTCTTTAGTGATTTGAGAAAGATGTTACCGCTGTGGTTTAGAGATGTTATGAAAAAGGGTGGAAGGAAACCTGTGTTATCAGTTCCAATTTTATTAATAGGTAATAATCATAGCATAGAAGTTGACAATTCAATATTTGAATCGTTAAATAACGAATAATGAGAATAAAACTAAATACTAAAAACAAAATAGTAATAGAGTTTGAAAAAAAGAGCATTAAACTCTTGGTAATGTTGTTAAAATTCAGACTACTGACTATATATAAAACAATTGTGCTCTTAAACGCTTTCAATTACCTTAGACCTACCGTTCTAGATAAAACTACATACTCATCATTATTATTTAGTCTATTAATATCCCAAATATTTTGAATAATGACCGAATAGGAAAAGTGGTACCCATGACATGACCCCATTATTGAGTGTCAATCAATGAGTGTAAATGTGATCAGGACAACGGCTTAATTGCCTTCTAAAGTAGATAATTGATATCTATCAGCTCTAGATAACTACTTTTTGTCTCTTAGCAAAAGATCGACTTTTGAGGAAATTTCTTGAATTATTTTTCAATTGCCGACCGAACGCATTTATCATCCACCATGCCTTCGAATTAGAAATAGCATAAAGTCAACATAAAATACTCTATTACTTATATCCAGTGTTTGCATAGAAAAAAAAGTATTTTCACGAATAACAGCGTAATATGCCAATGCATATTAAAAACCCATTTGGGAATGAAATGCAAAATATCGTGTAAAAAACAAGTGAACATTTGGCCAGTCTATCTTGTCGGTTCCAATCTAAACTTGTTCGTCCGGATAAGTTTTCAATATCGGAATTGGAAACCTGCATGAAACACTCAGCTAAATGGTTTACGGTAACTGGGGGCGCCCAGAGCCGGTGTTTTTAGTGTTATCAGAAGTAAAATCTCAGTTTATGAGGATGGGAGCAAAATTTGTGGTGTTTGCGTTGTGGTAATATTGCCGGAGTTTCTCCTAACGAATTGCGGCATAAACATTTTTTGTTAGTCAAATTTGTTACTTAGGCAAAAACTTGAAACGAGAAAAGCAAGTTATTACAATTACTTTTAAAATGGAAATTTTAATTAATTATGTATATTTTATTGAAAACAATTCGTTTAAATTTTTTTATGCAAAATTTTATCTGAAGCATTCTAAAATATAAATTTCTTAGAGGTATATTCACCCGCACTATCCATAAATGAAACAACTTTTAAACGATTTCATTGCGTTTTTAATTTTTTTATTAACGTTTCGTACTTTTTACAGGTTCCATATTGACATATGACTAAGATGTTAAATGTCTTTTTCATTAGAAGTACAGCTACCCTCTAAACAACATTATTGGACACTGTTGGACACAATACAAAAAATTCATTATAGACTGAACTAAATGTACATTTTGGTTTTGCAAGATTTTATTTCACTAATTTCTAGATCCTAAACCGGTGGTATATTGCAAACTTCATATCTATTAAAATTTGGATGTTTTTTTTTATTTCAATAGCTTCGCGTATCATTCTAGAAATGAATCTTTGTTCAGTCGCAAGAATTTTTGGATTGTCAAATTTTAGGTAATCCTCCAAACGCATGTCCACTCACTGCAGTTATTTTCGCACCTATACTTAACGTCAGCTACTTGTTCCGTAATGCGAGTTACTATGCTCTTCTTTGTCTGCCCGATGTATGAGAGCCCACAGTCGCATTCTGGTCTGTATACACCTACCACTTGAAAGGGGATATTACACTTTACAATTCTTAAGAATTGGTTGATCTCCTACCGCGGCTTAAAGTAAGTATTGATAGAAGCTCGCTTCAAAATTCTTCCAATCTTAAAGTCTGTACCACCTTTCATGTTTGGAAGTACAGCGGGTTGACACTCAACTTAGGCTTGACCCGTTTTTTGTGACTGAGACGTGGTACATGCAGTTTGTCCCGCAGTACTTGCTTGACTTGCTGAAGCTCAGCTGTCATGTGTTGATTGTCACAAATGCCTTGTGCTCTCTGAAACAAAGAGATCAATAAGGTAGCTAAACTTTGATGATGATGGTGTGATGTATCTACCAGTATTTGTTGCTTAACGATACACAGTATGGCTCAAACTTTCATCAGGATTCCTAATGAGCAATATATCTAAGAGTATGAGAATGAGTTTATTGTCTGCCTCTAATTCCATAGTAATGCATCTTAGGATTTATAGAAATAATATATTTTAAGAAAGCAGAAACCATACCGTTTATACAATCTAGGTTGGTTAGATGCTGTGCATCGAGCCCTCTCCTCAAAGTCCTCCATTAAAATATCGGCGACTATGGATGATACAGAGTCCGAAACGTCAATAAAAGAAAAATACAAACGCGATGAAACCATTTAAAAGTTGTTTCATTTATGAATGAAAACACTTAAATTCAACTGAAGTTACTATTCATTAAATTTTAAACCTTTGACGCGATAAACTACAGGTTTAAATTGATTGTGAAAATTTGATGTTTGTTGTTAATCCGATAAATTCTAATTTAAATACCACAAGGTGTCATAACAGCCTTTCACTTTTAAACAAAAACTTGTATTGTTTCTTATTTTTTGTATTATATTTAGGTATAGTTTTCTATCTCTTTTACGATTACTTGCAATAAATTATTACCCTTCTCATATTATAAAGACTATTATTCAAATACTACAGACTTCAAACTCACGAAATTAATTCAAAAATCCCAAAGAGAACAGCATGAGTCAATTTATTGATTGTATCAACATCCAATCATGCAGCTTACACAGTTTCCAATATCTAACTTTGTTTAAAAGTTATAAAATATTCGATATTCCAAGAATCGATGGCGTCTATCAGCGAAGGCATTATCGTGCACACATTGCCGGCAAATTTACAGCTCGGCCGAACTTAATCTCAAGCTTGTGCCTTCATAAACTATGCCGGAGCCCCTATGAAGGTTCCAAAATGAACTGATAGAATGTTTTCGTAAACTAATTTAATTTTATGGTTTGTTGAAATACTATCCAGTGGGAAGAAGTTAGAATACTTATTTATTTATGTAGTTTATCTTAATACGTGATACTCATAATGAAAAGAAACCTTTTTTTTTACATTACGAACCTTTTTTTAACTTTTTACTAGATTTTTATTAAAGAGATAGTTTGAGGCTTTGAAAAAGTCATAAGCTATTTGAACCAATGTATCAATAATAATCCACTCCAACGCAATTTAAAGCTAGCGTGAAATGTAGTCGGTACTAAATTACAGCAAAAAAAAACAAAGTGTATTGAAATATTAGACATTATCTCTAAAAAAGCAATACATTACTTTTTTCATGTATAAATAAAGATCAGAATCGAATTCTTAGAAATGACAAGCTCTAAGAATCAAACAGATTGAGAGTTTACTACAAGAGTCTAAATACCCAAATATAATATATTATAAGCTACTAAATACTTATTTGATGTACTATAATTACGTTTATGTAAATACCCTTAATCTAATATTAGATTTCTCTACTGTTTTATGCATAAGAATTTAAAGATCAGGTCAAGCAAACCACTTAGCAGCAAACCGTCGAACGTATAAATAATTCTATGAATAAATTCGACATACTGCCTTTTAAGGCTTATTGATTAGGGTCAATTCAGTTCAAGGAGAATGTTCCGCCGTTTTGAAATGAAGTTTGTCCTTATTCAATTGAAATTGAGTAAACACTGAGACCTAGATTAGATTAGCTTTGTAAATGACCTTTCTATTCAAAGGATCAACTGAGAGTTATGGATTATTTTGATATCAGGTTAAAAAGTATTGCTGACCAAAGGCTAATAATGTTTTCAAATATCTTTATTCTTTTTCCGACATTATTTACGAGCGCAGCCATTTTTCAATCAAATTAACCGCAGAAAAATGCTGTAGCGGTGCTCAACATAAGTTAACCTTTAGACGTCAGGGTTTAAAGAACCTTTATTGAATCCCAATTTAAAGAGTAGAAGTAAACTTTTTAAGATCTACATTTTATTCTTGATTCGGTGAATTGTAAGCCCGAGTAAGTTTGAAATTAAGATTCGTTAAATGTTAAAATGAAACTAAAAATATTACTATGAGTACTATACTTACATATGTACATAAATACAGAGACTCACTGTATTTAATAGCTCGTTAATAATAAATTAAACACATTACAAATTTTACTTATTACCTATTTGATTTAATAAACCACAATTTTTAATACTAATATTTCCAGTACTTATAAAAATTTTACTACGAAATGACAATAAAAATTATTATCATGATAAAACAAAATTGTCTGTCTGACTGACAGATGTTGTGAAATTTTTCTATTAAAAATACATCAAAGAATCTTGGGGAAAAAAATACCAAAAAGGTTGATTGTGGAAGATATAAATACTGAAAGTAGCTAAAATTAATGCAAAGAAACCTAATATTATTCTTGAACTAAGAGCACAACTCGTACTAATTAACAAACACCTGAGGACTTATTTTGTTTGTCCTCAAACGAAAACTTTGTTAAATCATATCCCTAGACTACCTGAGTATCAGAGTCAGATTCTACCTCCGTTGCATCATATTTATCGGAAAATGCATTTCTTTATAGTCGGATTAGCAGTTTGAAATAGACTACATTTCTTCGAGTATTACGGAGAAATAGAATAGACCTTCAGGTGTCATGTTAATTCGGACGAGTAGTATTAAACACTATCTTTCAAATGTATACCTTGACTTCAAGTAGGACTGCTAATGTGATCATCATATGTTACCTGGTACATTGTCACAGAATATTTAAATAACAGAAGACAATCTACATACAAAGTGAGCTTGAACAGTGTACATAGACAACGCTCATGAACTTGGACCGTTTCGAACCAGTGCGTACGCAAGTGCCATCGGCTTTAGACATGCTTTCTTTCTTTCTAGTTTAAATTTCCTTTCTTTCTGTTTCATTTTCGACAATAAATTAAACATCTTGACACGAGTGTTACTACTACGACAGTTTTTTGTACATAAACCAAAGTTGACAACCTCAGCGCGATCGACGAGCGTATAGGTATAAAAAATTAAGTGTATGTACTTCGATTTTTATTCCTGCACTTGTCGGTCGCATTATACTACGCATCTTCTGTGTCAACGTCCTCTGTTTACTAGCTTTACAAGGATTACTAAATATAACTTACCAACCCAACGAAGTGCCCTAATGGGTGGAGTTGTACAGAAGATATTTGTCCGTCGGTAGGTATACGAAGTTTGTTTGCAGTAAAATTATGCTATGTGTAAATTAGACTGAACCACAAACTATTACTTATTTTGAGTTTCACGGAATAAATAATACATTACATATCCAATGCGATCTGTATGAAATCTTCTAAAGAAAATGAACTAACTAAAATTGATATAAAAAATTCGAAATTTTTACTACTCCTAGTTTCTAATTTTCAAATCTTGACATTAGCTTATACTAACCACGTTATCTTAGCTAAAAGCAATATATCTGGCAACCTGGTCCATCCTAGAAATTACGACCCGCCACACTTTTTCTTTTACAAAAATTAAATTAAAGTAAGTAGAAGTACAATGGTTTTTATTTTTACAATGGTTGTTGCAATTAATGAGTTAAATCATCAAAATTGGTTTTATTTCCTTTACCCTTTACCAGTAAAGCGGTGAAGAGACTAAAGCAAAATGATTTTGAGTCCGACAACTTTACTACAAAATGAGAAAATTGTTGTTAATCTTCACCTGATTGCAAAAGTGGTTTCTTGAATTTATTTTGAATTGATGAACTAACGAATACTAAACTCTTAATTTTATGAGATCAAATAAAATGAAGCTTATGTAATTGACTCCATTGAACAGTTTATTCATTTTATACTGTTTTATTTATTTTATAAGATACAGTAACTAACTTAGATGTAACTCAGGTTGTATCTATTAAGAATATTTACCAATTTGCTCTTAAACGTTACAACCTAATCCCAACCCTAATTTCATAGAGTTAAGTATCATCCTTTTTAGCAATAACATCCAAAGGCTTCCGGGATTCTAGGAACGAGGAATGAGTTTGCTTTGCCTCCGATAGTGCACTTTCAGTAGTTGCTGTTATATGAATAGCAACAAGATTTGAATAATATTCAGACAGTCATGGATTAAATGTAGGATAGTATACACTTTGATGTCTTATACTATTATTTTAAAAGTTTCTTCAATTATATTTAATTATTAATCAAAAATTAACGTTTATTGAATCACATTCGAATCAGTGATTTACCTTATTTATATTTATGTGATGTTAGTTTATTATATATATCCACAATTCACTATGATAGCTGTTATCGACGAAGAGGGCGACGGGGAATTGGTTTGGCACAGGTGTAAAAATTAAATCCGATTTATAATCTTCACAAAGACTATTTATTATCCACAATAACCAGGGTCCCCGCTAAAGCTCGTGTCGAACAATCAAAAGACCATATGTCAATATCAAAAACAAAATTATATAAATATCAAATATCCAGCTGACGATCCTCAACAATAGCTAAGTATATTTATAGTTTAGAAGGTTAAGGTAAAAATGAAACAATGTATTATACTGCCTAGCTTGTCATGACAAAAGTCCAAACCCGAATTCGAATTCACTCAGGTCTCCGTGTACATTTCAAAGTAAACGTTATCTGCTCAATCTTAATTTGGTAATAACGTTTCGTAGCATAAGTGAAGTGAGTTTCGATATAACATAGGAACAGAGTATCTGAGACACGTATAATCAATTTTGTTTTGTATTTTTATACAAAAAATTACATCAATAGAATTTCTTCACCAAATGACTTTTTAACCGTGGGAGAGCCACGCTTCGGCATGAATGGGCCGGCTCGACCGGAGTGATACCACGGCCTCACAGAAAACCGACGTGAAGCAACGCTTGCGTTGTGTTTCGTCGTGTGAGTGAGGGTACCGGAGGCCCAAACCCTCCCTATTCCCTTCCCTCTACCCCGCAACCCTTCCCTCTAAGGCCAGCAGCGCGCTTGTAGCCTCTCTGGTGTTGCAGGTGTCCATGGGCGACGGTAATCACTTACCATCAGGTGAACCGTCTGCTCGTCTGCCCCTTATCCCATAAAAAAAAGAACTCGGACGCATACGTGAATTCGTATTCGGGTCTGGATTTCGAATCGCAAGGCTGATCTTTATTTCATCTTGACTTACGTATGTGCTGTATAAGGAATTAAGAATTGTGTGCCTACACTAATATATATCAATTATGCTAATACTAGCGTAATTACGGAAAGTCAAAAGCTCTTCAACTACATCCTTTTATGACACACACAGTTCTAATTACTGAATCACAAAATAATAAATACATCTGTCACCATTGATCTGAGTGGAAGATATTGCATTAATAATATTGGACTTCGGTTAGATAGTACAATGGCAAAGTTTTAATATTTGTGGTTCCATTGATATGAGATTCATCATCATCATCATCATCATCAGCCCTTTTACGTCCCCACTGCAGGGGCTCAGGCCTTCCTTATGGATGGTTAAGGAGGATGGGCCATGATATGATATGGGATTATTACATAAAAATTAATAGCGGTGACCCCTGCAACGACTTGAGTCGGTTTTAATATTTTCAAATTTTAAAATTAATTAGATACCTTCTATACGATTCGCTCTCATGATTTCGTCTCATTACATTTTGAAGCATTACACAATAATAGAATGATGCAACTGTTTGGCAAACCCTTTGAGTTGCTTTAGTTGTCTTTTTTTATTGGTCTGGTCCTGTCAAAAGCTATCCAATGATTACCAATAAGTACTAGAACCCATTCCCTTCTTCCTCAGCAACCGTAAATTTTTCTCGTCCCGATGTATGCTTATACGACATGTAGTTTCGTCGCTGCTAGTGCGATTCATGGTCATATAACGCCATCTAGTAATGCGTAGATGAAACGCGCTGCTGCATTCCATAACATTACCTTATAAAAAATGACTAGCAGAGTGCAGTTGTGGAGTAATAGAAATCGTTCATTACAACTAATCGACGGTTAGCTATTGAACTTTTCCAATTCCAATGAAATATTGGTGTAATTTAGCTCTTGTTATATACAGCAAAGAACATTTTTATTTTAGACAAAACTGTCTGGTACAGTTATATGTTTATACGTGTATATTATTATATGCCAGGACTTCGTGGGTGGATTAGTTAAGTATACTAAATAAACTTAACAATTTATACTGTGGGAGCAACACTAAATTCACGAAAAAATAATCAGCTGTTCCATACTGTCAACGATTGTAGGTATGACATTTTTTCGTGAATTCAGTGTTGCCCCCATAGTAAAAGTTATTCAGTATGCTCAACTAATCGATATATTGTATATTTTTTATGTTCCGTTAATTTAACTGAACACTAATATGCATAAAAGACATAATCTATATGAAATTAAGTTCAACTTAAAGGAAAATCTTTTAAAAATTTGACATGTACCCTATATGGCACTGACCAATTAAACTACCAGAGTTCATAACGAGATTGTTAGAATCCTAAAACACCTTATAATATTTATTCCATCCCATCTCGGGCTATCATTTTTTAATATACTAGGCAGTATAATTATATCGAGCAGCGGTATTAAAAAACATATTAATCAAAAGAAAAGTCTAGTACATCAGTTTTTGCCAAAGAATACAAAATATGTATAACAAAATGTTAACAAAACCGGTGTTCCTAACACCATTAAATCTAACGATGGGTCTAATCGGGCAGTTTTTATTCCTGAGAGAGCGCATCAATTAGCGACACATGCCACTAGCTTTAGATTTTAGGAGGTGCCGGGGGTAATCCACACGAGTTATGTAGGCGTCGCGCCAGGGGATTGACACAGATATACAAGGAAATGAATGTACCGGGAAATATTCATATTGTCTATCTGATTTAAAAATTTCAGTACCATTTTTTTTATTATTAAGCTTAATTTAAACGAAATTACAGGAGATAAATCGCGTAGTGTACAAAACCTCTGAAGCCACATAATTATATTAGTTTATCAGGGGATAAATGTTTATGAAAAGAAATGGATTATTTAATATATTTTTTTTAATTCAACAGAAAACGAATGACTATCATACAATGAGATACACATTCAGTTGAGGTAGTTATGCAGAATATCCTGGCCTGGCACTGCACGTCCCCATCCTGTCTAGAGAGCCGGGCTCAAGTGTTCCTGAGGCCCCGCCCAACCCGCAGAGGAACCCGTCCTGGCAATGGCTGGCAACAATTTTCCATCGTCAAAAAGTTATGGAGCATATGTTCAATTTTTTTTTCTATGTTGTAAAATCATTATTTTTATTACTGTACTCGTTTGTACTGAAGGATCATGAAAATTTTTATACCAACGGAAGTTAAATCACACGCGACTGATATGAGTTATAATTTATGCGGGCGAAGTGGCGGGAAATCAGCTAGTAATGTAAAAACGGTCTATTCAATTTTAAACCAATGCGCTATCGTAATCCTCTTAGAAAACTAATTAATTTTAGATATTTTTCTTATTTTTACTGGAAACTTGTTTTCAGAAGCTTTTCTTCAAAGGTATAGCCATCAGGGTATAAACACAAATAATAGAATGATAAGGAATTAAAGATGCAATATTATTTTCTTTTATATAAAAGTTTTCATATGTTCCTTTAGAACTGTATTTTTGAGGATTAAAGCTTTAAGCTAGTAACTTGGAAAAATTAATTAGTTTCTACATATTTTGCTACTATTTTATTACGCTGATCCTACGAATTTGTTATAATACCATGCATTAGTTTGATTAATTTGTAATTAATTGCTTATTATGATACAAGACTACACCGATATTCAATCGCATGTCTCGATTATAGGGGACCAAGATGGAATCAAGGGATGGATAGCGTTTATTTAGTCTCACCTGTCCCAATAATTGTCTTTCTGTAATCAAATCATCCAAGTTAAATTTTACCCACCTACCAGTCTCCTTAAAATTTGAAATACACCTTTAGTTCAAATTTGTTTTTTTTTTAAATCGGTATTAACTAAATGGCGTTCATATTCTGAACAAGCTACACAATATTAGTATCACATCAAATAAAAGCTTGTTTACAAAAGGCTTAATTTCTTCTTTCACTTTAATTTATTGTTTTTTTTTTAAATATCCACGTTGCCTTATTCTATTTCTCTACATCCCTAAGGCGCAGGTTAAAGACGACTTATTAAAACGGACGCTTTAAAATATGTCACGTTGGGGCGCTCCCAGTAGCGTATAAATAATGTCTGGCGGTCGGTGCCGCGAGCCGGGATGCGACCAGGGGAATGGCACAGAGTATATATACTTATAAACAACTGAGGTTCTAGTATAGATAAGACATGATAAATTGATATTTTGCTGACGCGTAATAAAGTATTTGAAATATCATTTAACACATTGAGTGCGGGACCAGGTTTGAAACACCTAGTCAATGATTCCCTTGCAGTGCGGCTAAGAAAAACATAGACTTCTCTGTCGAGCGAAAGGCATATCTTGAGTTTGGTTGGGCGGAGGAAAGAAATAAATATACATGTATGATGTGTTATTAAAGTAGAATCTAATGGTGTACCCACCTTAATACCGGGTTTCCTAAATCTGTACTTAAGTACTGAAACTTAAGTGAGTAATGAAATTTTAATACAGTGCGAAACTTACCGAACAGTCCTTGTATCCCAGCGTACCTGGTACCGCACCCTGCGCTAGCTTTACACGGCCAGTGTTGTGATCGCATTCAAAAGAACGCACGTGTAGAAATGTCACAGAGAACGACAAAACGGTGCCGAAAAAGAATTAATTTAAACTTCGACATTAATGATGACACTGATAGATGAAGAACCACTGATACAAATAACAAAATGTAGTCGAATTATAGACAGATTTATCAAAGGCAAGTAAGTCATCTTTACCGTTTATTTACTTTCTTACATTTAGTAGGTACAAATTGTGCCTAAATTTTTCACACGGAGAATGTTTATATTGTACCGTACAATATAATCATTCTCAGTGTTATAAACCAAAACCTACTTTTTATCGAGCTTGATCCTACGTTATACACGTGTGATATGAGATCGTATAAAAATAATTTCGTATAATATTTTCTTTTCTTTTTCTTATAATAAACCATAAATAAAGTTATGGATATTTTTAGTTCCCAACCCTAAAATATGTGCAAATCTTCCCCAATTCAGTGCGGCACAGGGTGCATAAGATCTTGTATTTTATTTTAGCTACAGATTCTAAACTAAATGATCTGTTCAGGTACGCCTTCAGATTTATATAAAACAGTTCATTATTTATAATATTCAAGGCAAAAATCAATAGAATTCATTAACATTAAGCGAAAAAAATGATTCTAGTTTCTTCAACGTAACAGGGTTTTATAAGCCCAGTACCGCCACAATGATGGTTTTATGGCAGAGAGAACAGAAAAATCAGTGCCGCTTCAAACGTGTTAAGGTAAAAAGGTATTAGATGATTACTTACATCTTTAAGAAATATGTGATATGTCTGCAGACAACAACGTGACTTTCACTTGTCTTGCTGAAAAAGTTCATCATTACGGCATATCGAAAATATAAAATGGCTTTTCTCACTCTAGGGAACATTTTGAGTCTCTAACCAATGAGCCTAGAGAAAAGTCTTTATTCATAAAGAGTCCATTTATACTGTTTCATGAAACAGAAGGACTTAATTATAAAAATGAAAAAGTTCCACTTTTTTTATTCGTATAACAGGCCACTCTAGCCTCTTGTGTAACAAAAGTGGGCCTTCTTACAGAAACAAGTTAATTTTTGATAGGACGTTCCTTGTTTTTCTTTCGTGAAGTGTCCTGATAATAGCATTGCCCCATGCGTATCTTACACCTCAGACACCAGGTGAAGCTGAACTAAACTTCAATCCTTGCATGTAATTTAATAATCCATGGAAAAATATTTGTGCTTAAGCGGCTAAGTGCTAGTCGGACTTACGCTCAAAGGAATAATTATTTTCTATAAAAATGCATAATAAAAAAAAATAACTAACTCAAATATTTATTTTATTTTTAGTAATAATTGTTATAGCGGCAGGCAACAGAAATGCATCATCTGTGAAAATTTCAATCGTCTACCTATCACGGTTCGTGACATACGGCTTAGTGAGAGACGGACCGCGGAATCTTGGAATAGACCCTTACCAGTCTTATTTTTCCCTATCTGCTCCCTCATAGTCGGGTAAAAAGAAAAGTTTAATATTCAAAATTAAAACAGAAAAGTAAATAATAATTACCAATATTCAAGCGTAATTGTAATTCTCCACTTCAGATTTTTTCATAAACGGAATTACCGCTGAGCTCATACATTGTTGGGATTCGAATAAACCCATCCAAGTAAAACAAACACTGATAAACAGTTAAGTAAGCTTTGTTTCCTTAATTAAAACAAACAATTTATTATCCAATTAACATGTTAATAACTTCAGAAATACGATTTCATATTCCATTACACTAGTGAAAGCGAAGATTATCTTAATGTGGCGCGTTTGCTTAATTGCCAGGGGAATGGTAAGCCTTTTATTTTGATAAGTTTTGGTACAGCCAACAGCACATAATACTGTACAACGCGACTCCTTTCGAAATGTGTTGAAAAAATGTAAGTAAAGGTGCATATCGGGTGTACAAAACGAGCCATCCTATTATACCAACCCATTTATATCCCCATTGTTGAGGCACAGGCCTTCCCTATAGATGAAATCGAATCGAACATGGAAAATGGGCCACGAACCACCACGCAGGCCCAGTCTGGATAAGTGGATGTTACCGACTACAAGTACAGTCGGGATCAACGGATTAACGTGCCTTCAAAAGTACGAAGGAACTCGAGATAATAAGTTTTTGGTCACCCATCGCAGACTAAGACCCGGCCTTCATAACGTGTAAACCCTTGGTTTTTTTTAACTATAGAGGTATCACTCTCAGGACACAGGAAACGACACCCGAATATCCTAAATACTTTACTAATCTGGCTCGCATTCTTCCGTTGTTTTCTATGTTTCAAAGATTTAAATAGAAAGTGCGCTGTGTCCCACATTATTTTAAAAATTAATTACAAATCTAATGCGTTTTTTGCAGGATTGTACAAAAATACTGTGTTACGCAATATGTCGGAGTAGCTCGGTGGCGTAGTGGTTAAGCGCCGCGGCCCGCGATCGTTGTCGTTAAGCAACTTTCGCAGGGGTCGGTCACGGGATTGGTGACCAAAAAATTATCATCTCGAGCTACTCCGTGCTTCGGAAGGCACATTAAGCCGTTGGTCCCGGATGCGTTTGCAGTCGTTAATACCCTCCAATCCGCATTGGGCTAGCGTGGAGGGTCATGGCCCATCCTCCTTAACCATCCGTAAGGAAGGCCTGAGCCCCTGCAGTGGGGACATAAAAGGGCTGGTGATGATGATGACGCAATATGTCTTGATTTACAAATACATAATATACTTATCTATAAAGTTAAGTACAGTACTTAGCTGTATATATATATATATATATATATATATATACATATATAAAGCTTTGTTAGAATTATACTTATTATTCTCGTCCATAAATGTCGTTAAATTTCATGAGCTTAATGTGGTTTTTCATATTTTTTTCTTTACGATACCATCAATTTTGATATCAAAGTCATTCATCTCAATTAAGTGACGTAATGGAAGACAAAAAATAACACTTAGGACGGAAATATTCAGCTATTTTATTTTACATTTGTTATAACGTCAAAATAATATCCAGAAAATTTATTAATTATTGTAATTTAAAATAATCATCAAAATCGTTAATTTTTTTTATATTTAGTGGAATATAATATAATCTGTGTTTTTTAACGTCACGGTCAAATCTTTTTTAATCCTCTATCGATACGTAGCCGGTGTAATTATAGGGCCGTAAGTAATTACAGAAGTCTCAGGTAAGGCTAATGAAGCAGAGGTCACGCGCCGACAATTTGAGGCCGCCACAAAGTTTTGTACAGTAGCGTACTTAGGGTCCGACAGATGAGCACCGCCCCGGATACAAAATGTCACCATATTAAGTCTCCTGGTACCTCCGTTTACGTTTCAATACAAATACGCAAACAAATAAGTATAAGAGTAAAGATGTGCGCGCTTGATTTCATACATTTTTAATCACAGAAAAAGATTAATAAATCCGTTTTGCCCCGAACCCATGACATTTCTCAATACGGGCGACTGCTCTAACCACTGAGCTACCCAGGACGTTGCTAATTTTAGATTATCCGTGCTGTCACAGCGCTGTGTTGGAGGTTGAATTCGAGGCTACTAGTTACAATTATTATGAGAAGAAATGGAAAAACCATGCATGGAAAAAGTCTATTTTTTATCGATTATTTTCCATTTTCAGTTATACATACAAACGGGGAATATTTGATAGCTTCCTTTTTGTAGTTAGTAATAAAATAATTGTGCACTATCCGCAGGTCTATAAACGTGAACGTCTATGGGTCCATTTTCGATTAGTACGCCCCTGGTTACGTCGTAACGAACCAATAGCAATTTACCGCCACATAAATGCGGGTACGTGCCCACTGTCTCTACAAGTTTCATTTATCATATAAATGTACACTGACCGTACAACTTTCCCAGGAACTTATCCCATTATTTTCTCCTTTTTTTAACGGAAGTCGACATCGATATTGCGAATGTCGTAATGAAACTAATTTCGTCTTATTGAAACTATACAATGCTCAACGTTGCTCAACCATGAAGTCATTTTCATAATCATTAGAGACAAAACTAGCTAAGATAATTTAATTTATTTAGGAAATTATCACCATTATCTTGGAACTTAATAAGTTACAAATTTATATACTTACCTTATAAATCAAGCTATGAATTCCAATAATTGTTCAAGCGGGAACTTATACAAATATTATATATCATTTATTACTTCATAACTACTATATCTACTATATTCTGAACAGAACTCGATGTCGTGTGTTAACGCATTCAGTTTGCGATGCTTAGACTAAGTAAATTTTGCAAAGGCCGATCATAAAATGTGAGACCGTGAAATCTGTGATCCAAAAAGCGTGAGTATGGTGTGTATACAGTACTGGATTAAAACCATTTAATGCTCTAAGCAGTCCACGTAAGTACATTTCTTTCGCCCTACCCAAGTTTCAAATAGCTTCACATGGGTGTAGTTCAAATTTCAAGCAGCCTTACATTTGTGCTAGCAATTTTTTGGTGTTATAACTCCCCCTACGCACATGCTTATTTTACTTAAAAGGTAATCCATCACAATGTGTGTGTGTGTATGTTTATGTGTGTTTCTCTCTCTATTTGTGTGTGTGTCTATGAGTGTATATGTTTACTACTTGCGTCTGTCTATCTAGAGCCAAAAGGGACATATTAATAACTTTACGACTATCAATATTTTAATTAAGAACAGCTTCAAAATAATTTTGTGGTTTTAAAGATATTAACAATTAAAAATTACCCGACTTTAAAACTGTTAAAAAAAATTTACAACAAGCTTATAACAGTTCAATTGAAGTTGAGTCGTTATTATCAACAACTTGCACAAAATCCACTCCCGACTCCAAAACGTAGTTTCCTGAATTATTTTCGCTTTTATTAATTTTTTAATGGTTCCGGAGCCAGATTATTTTCAGCCCACATTAAGTACCGTATGAGGAATAACAAAAATTTCACCTTAATCGTAAATCATCAATATGATCCAATTTTAACGAAACAATTATATCCATACGGTCACACGTTGATTTTCATGCCAAAATTATTGATATATAAATCGCCCCGATAGATGTTTTTATCTTCCACAATCGTATTCAGAGCAGTAATATATAGTGTAGGGTTATCAAACTGTCCTACTATGCTATACTGTTTAAAAACAGCCTTAAACTCGTCTTCAAACGCAGTGTTGTCACGTTATAGAGCTTTAGAAATAAAACTTTCGCAAAGGGTCGGTCACGGGATGGGTGAACGAAAATTGCTATCTCGAGCTTCTCCGTGCTTCGGAAAGCATGTTAAGCCGTTTGCTCTGGCTGCATTTGTAGTCAAACCCACACAGATACTATGTAGACATAGCCTGTCCTCTTTAACCATCTATAAAGAAGGCCTGAGTCCTTTGTTAATAACACAGGGGCAATGCAAGCCTTAAACCAGGGCTCTCCGACCCCGCATCCGTCCAGAAAAGGACAAACATAATTCAAGGCGCTGCATGTAGGTCTAAACCCCTGCAGTGGACACATAACAGGGCTGATGATTCTTAATAAATCCATCAGCCCCAAATACTCCCAGATAGGTCTCAAACCCATAACCTTTTGGAATCCGGGCGACTGCTCTAACCTTTGTACTACTTGATACCCAATAGCACTAACGAATTTTTCAAGCACTTGTTACTTTTCGCTACTAGTAAGCATATTTTAATCAATATTCAGGCAATCTGACTTAACAATAAAGAGCAAATTTTTTACATATATTTTATCCTTTCTCATTAAAAATATTTTTCAGTATAGCAACCTGGTGCAAAATTGATAAATTATGAAACCTTTACATTTTTAAGTAGATTTTATTTCATTTAAACTTTATAATGTAACAGTGCATGAGTCCGACGACGATTTCGACGATTTTATGACGGAATAGCACTTCTATATTTCCAGAACATGTTCTAATTTCGATAGTGTCCTAGGTTGTCCTTGTTAGTTTTGAAGCTGCATCCTGAGTTTTTAAGGCAAGCGGAAATTTTCTCATTCAGGATTTTCTTTATGTTGTAAAATACAAATGAAGAATCACAAATTTTTCATTTAACTATAGTATTACTGTGTCCTATTTTTGAAATCAATTGTCAAGTCATCTTGTTAAGACACAGTTTCGCACTCGAAGAACCCAGCTTTGTGAAGTCATATAGGTTCTAATAAAGCCTTGTTCAATCTAAATATATATAACTCATAGGTGACTGACTGACATAGTGATCTATCAGCGCACTATTGATCTATTGAAGTAAATTAAACCACTGGACGGATCAGACTGAAATTTATAATAATAATAAAATCTTTATTTATAGAAATATGGTTTTACATTTGGCATACAGGTAGATGTGATGTTATGATGTAGGCATCCGCTAAGAAAGGACTTTGATAAATTCTACCCCCCAGGGGATAAAATGGGGGATGAAAGTTTGTATTAAAACTTTTTCAATTTTAAACCGATCGGGCGGAGACTTTGCATGCATAAAGCTACTATGATGTAGGCACACCCTAAGAAAGTATTTTGATAAATTCCACCCCTAAGGGGATGAAACTTTATTTCAGGTTTTTTACACGATATATTGAATAAATATCCGTTAGAAATGCTGCTCAGAGTAACTTTACCACGCAGACGAAGTCGCGGGCATAAGCTAGTAGATAATAAAAGCGCTTGTAAAGGTCATATTTTTTTAAAATTCACGTGGTAGTATTGCAATTCTTACATTAGGAATTACTTGGGATTTTTTTGGTTGTCAAAACTAAATAAATAACTTTTACGTATAAGTGCGTCCAATTTTTAAACTGAATTTCCAACTTTACATCCTTGTTTTTGAAAGTTGGAACTGACAACCCTGATATAGTGTTATGATCGAAAATCATTCTGCTTGGGATTTTTTTGGTTGTCAAAACTAAATAAAGACCTTTTTCGTATAAGTACGTCCTATTTTTAAACTAAATTTCCAACTTTCAATCCTTGTTTTTGAAAGTTTGAACTGACAACCCTGATATAGTGTTATGATCGAAAATCATTCTGCTTGGGATTTTTTTGGTTGTCAAAACTAAATAAAGACCTTTTTCGTATAAGTACGTCCTATTTTTAAACTGAATTTCCAACTTTACATCCTTGTTTTTGAAAGTTGGAACTGACAACCCTGATATAGTGTTATGATCGAAAATCATTCTGCGACAGATGACAAATGAAACAGTTCCCCGTTGTTTGCATTATATGAATCACTATTTTCATTTTCAGCTGCTCCGATGATCGCTTAATAGTTCTTTGATTTTTTTTTATTTTATGTTTACATTTGTCTCGAAAAGTGACTTTTAGATTTGTTTTTAAATGAGAATACTATCTTTAGTATTAATTGCACTGTTTCCCTTTCCATATCCATGAGAATTACAAAGAACATTTCCATATAATGTTACCATGAGAGAAAGCTTAAATAATTATGTAAACATATAGGAGATTATATAATTTAACCCTAGTCAATGTAACCAGGTTAACTCAAGGAAAGTTACAATACTAAACATCTGCAAACACTAACGGGAAAGCCTATGGAATAGGTACTCATTAAATGTTGCAACAAAACAAATGATATTATACAACTGAAATATATTATTAAATTACCCATGACAAAACAAAAGTTGAAAGCAATTATTACGCAATAAGTCATCGATTTTATAAATTCGATGTCAATATTCTACAATACATTTGAAAGCAGCAGAGCAATAGTTTAGGAGAGTTCGTAGCGGAAACCATCCATACTGAGTAATGTTTCCGTTCTGTCCCTACGTTACCTACCTTCGCAAGTTTGCCAAACATCTATACATATATCTCTTTTATATCGTATGAAAAAGATAAGGACAAAACGTACCCCTATTCGGTCACCTCTGAAACATATTAGAGTAAATCGGAACAATATATTTTTAGTTGTTCGCTGACTTCGACAATTACTGAAGAATTATTTTTCCTGTCGCGAGTTAAACGTACCTTTATGCAGTGTAGGCTACTGAAAATAATATTCATGTGCTAACTAAAAATATTGAAATAAAATAACATTAATTAATTAAGAGAAAATTACTTCTTCAGATGATTACGACATATGAAAATACATAATAAAAAATCCATTTGGTATTGTTTTTTTGTGCATGCTTAGACGTATTATCCAGAATATGCTTGTTGACAAAACAAATATCGAGTATCTTAAGACAGCTAACAACAGAGGTAAAAAATGTTCACTCTCAATAGAAATAAAATAAATATAAATATGGCAATATTTTATTTTATGCGCTATTTGCGACCATTAATGGAACTATTTTCCTGATCCTGGCATATCATCGCTAAACAAATAACCTCTGAAAAAATCCCCACAAATTGAAGTAAATTGAACATTACCTGCTTAGCGCGTTCATGAGTTGAAAAACATCCCGCCGACGCAAATACCTTGACCGTGCACTAATGACATCGTGCTGAGTACCTAGTACTGTTTCATGTAATGACAGACATTGGTATAATGGGATAAACGGCTGCTTATTGCAAGGTTGTAACGCTGCGAGGCGTGCGGGACCACTCTCCGCGCCACCGTGCCACCGCGAGCACACACTACATCGCCCAATTGCCTATAATGATACCACTCGAACGCGTATCCGTCCATCCGAGTCCTAAGACAAAGCCAACCAGTCTGTTCCCAACTTGCGACCTCAGACCACTGTCCTCCCGCGCCGTGAGAAATGCGAAGTGCGCGTGTGTGATGTGATGGAGCGTCCGCTACCAATAAAGAAACTATTATGACCGTTGACGAGACATCAATGGACCTTTCGAGTACGTCTCGCAAAATCTGTCTCGTAGTAACGATGATCGATTGATATTAACAATATCTACAAAATGAACGGAATAAGCGTCTCGACGGAGAAGCCGGCGACGGTTGAATCTCCCGTGAAAAATGAAGAGACGACCAAGAAGACGGGCATCCTGGAAAAGCTCGTGCAGATTAAATCGAACATTACAGTGGAGCCGATTATCGCGTGTTATATTATGTCTAATGTGTTCTCAGGACTTGCTATGCAAAATTTATGTTTGGAGAAGGCTTGTCGAGTTAATTTAGGATACAGCGACGAAGTGTGCTCTGCACTAAACCGGCGGCAGACAGCCAATTACACAATGGAAGAGGCGGAAGTACAAAAATTAACCGCGTCTGTACAGGCATGGAAGAACATCGTACAAACTACATTCCCTTGTATACTGGTACTATTTGTGGGATCATGGAGTGACAAAACAGGGAAGAGGAAGGCCTGTATACTTCTACCAATTGTCGGGGAAGTGTTGTGCTGCACGGGTTTCATTCTAAACACATATTTCTTCTACGAATTACCTTTGGAGGTCACGGCCCTCTCCGATCTGTTTCCGTCGTTAACTGGAGGATGGATAACCGTATGCGTCGGCGTGTTCAGCTACATCGGTGACGTAACCACAAAAGAAATGAGGACATTCCGAGTAGGAGTGGCCAATTTATGCATGTCCCTTGGGATACCTATAGGGATGTCGCTAAGCGGGATATTGCTACAGCAAATTGGATATTATGGAATATTTCTAATATCCAGCTGTTTGTATTTAGCGAGCTTAACTTACGGATACATAAGGTTGAAGGATCCGGTCATATCTGAGGACCGTCAAACGGTAAGTTCTATCTCCGCATATGTTTGTTTACAAACATGATAACGATGAATGATTTTCGGATAAATATGTTACTTTATCCATTCCTTTGTGTCACGAAGTCTTGTTAGCTGGGACCGAATAATACCGTATTCGATATCAAAGGTTGGGTAGTTTACGTGTACCAATTGGAGATCAAAGTCTAGGGTTAATAGAGTATCGGTATGTGTTAAGATAAACCGCAGCGCGCCCATACATCATTCGCCGCTAGACTCGACAGGTCGGTTAGTCCTACGTCTAAGTGATAAATTGCCGCAGCCCACAACGCAAATTCGAACGGAGGGGGACATCGTAACGCAATCAAGGATTTTACACGAGGCTCAGATAGGTGTCGAGTCAGATTTATTCGTCGCCGATCTATCCGCCCTACTATTCTTCTTTATTATAAGCATATCGAGGTTAACGTACCGAAATAGGTATAGTGAGGTCAGGTAGTGATTTCAAGCTCATAATCGTTTAATAAAGACCATTCCTGCCCTTATACATATGGCTAAGTCATATTTTATAGCATGCATAAAATTATTTTATAGCATAAAATAAAGGAATAAGAGATCTATTTTCTTAATAAAGTCAGATTATTGAAAACGTATGTTTTGGTAACAGTTGGTTTAAAGTACAAAAGTAAAAAGGAAGTGCTAGAAAAAATACAATGTAAACCAAATTACGTTACAATCGAAATATTAAATTTTAGATAATTAATATAGAAAATATTTCTCTAAACTATAATTTAATCTACATATTTTCACACAGATAATTTCATTTTTCACCAAACGATGAATTATTCTTATATTTTATTTTACAAAATATTATTGTATCTTCAATATTCGCTATTGTTATATAATAATCTAATTTCTATATAGGTTTATTAAAGTATTTTATAAAATTCAGTGAACTTCTGTGATTATATTTCATTCACACTTTCAATCTACAAATATAAAAACGCTTGTCATTTTATCCTAAAGGCAACTAGGCATAATAGAAGCCACACTTTATTTCGGGTTGTTTCATCATTCCAATATTTTCATTTTCAGTTAACCAGGCATTCCTCCTCCTCCCGTATTGTATGATCATAGTGAAACTTTAAATGGCAATAAGCTTCCGATCTATAGGAACTAGAAAATTATGCAAATCTTCTAGCTCACCTTATCTATGTGAGCTGTGTGGAATCATGCCTTTTGGCCGAAAATTGTTGGGCCGATTATCGCTTGCCAACCAACGTTTCGCCTGTTTCACTTTGACAATTAACAATTAGCAAATTTTTTGTATTACACGTTATATTTGGTAGAATTATTGCTAAGGTGATTATAATAATTGGGATATTTATAATTTGCCCAATATCTAACTGGGCTACAATAGACGAATATCTTTTGTCAATGTATCAGTTCCATTTCATACATTGCTATTTTGACATCTTTTTCCTCTAAGTATGTAGATTTGTTTTCAAAAATTTTGTAATAAGTATAGCATCAGAAACAAATGACAAACAACGCAAAAATCGAACGAGCGAAGTAAGCGTGACGCGGCAGCAGCCGGCGAAATACCAAAGAGTTAGATTAGTTTGCTACTTGAAAGTTGACATTTTGAAAAGTGTCATTATAAAAAGCACATCGAATATAATTTTATGTTGATAAGTTAGAAAATAATTATTCGGCGAAATAATATTCTACAAAACGTTACTTGTTAAGTGATAAATAATCGGTCGAACAAGTTTCGGCAAAAAAGCAGAGAACCGTACAAAATGTATTGGTCTCAGAGAAATACTCGAAGTTCTTTCAAGTGTTTAAGTACCTATACCTCAAAATTAAAGGAAAATACACTCGTCAACATTAAAAGTTACCAGCTCTATTATCTATAGAACTAACCAGCCTCGTTAGTTCTATAGATCATAGAAGCTCATAAGAACATTTGCCAGCGAAAAGGTTAATGTCGCTATTGCCCAAGACAGCTATTGTATTTATCAAAATATGAATTAAACTGTGTATTTTGGAGAAATAAATAGTTAACTCTTTCGTATTTCCCACGAGATTTCCTAGCGGGACTAAGAAGTTACTAATTTGTACCTAATTTTTAAAGTGTCTAGAAACGACATTACGAAAATTTCAAAATGTAATTTTATTTTGATTAAAACTGCATCAGAAACTTTACTATGATGATCTACTCATGTTGTACCATAGCACTAAATGTTCGAAGAACATTTTGAGGAATTGTAGAAATTTCACGAAACTTTTACATAAAAGCAGAGTAGACTTTATTAAGGCCAACTTTACCGATAAGACCATATAAATTTAAATATAATCCATAATTTTCAGCGCTCCATAAATTGCGATTTGAATTAAAAAGATTCATTATGCAATTTTTCTCCGGCTCAACTATTGTTATTGAGCGTAAGGACTATTAGATAATTAGAAAAAATTATGAAGCAAGATGAGAAGTCCACTACTATATAATTCTTTTGATACCTCAAGCTTTTCATAGCCAACTCTGTTTTATTTTTAAAACGAAATTATGTTCAATTCCTATAGTAAGACTCTGTGTACTGTCTAAAATGTATTTTTTTTTAAATTATTAAATAACGGAGTTGGAGCGTGGTATTGCCTCTGATTCGTAGAAAATTTCAACAAACTCATTTAAGACTTAAAAAATATAGATAAGTAACAATAATTCACTCGTTAATTGATTCACATGACGTATCAAACGAAACGTATTGATAATAATTAATTGGTATATTGTTCATTACTTATAGGAACAACCCGTTGGCTGTAGAGGATGGGTATGTTCCTTCTTCGACGCGCGTCACGTGCGGGAAACTCTGACCGTTGCGTTCCGAAATGGACCGCGCAGGCGCAGGCTACGAGTGTCCTTACTAATCGTCGTTGTGTGCGTCATATTTGGACCCCTTCATGGTATGACATTAATATATAACCTTTTAAATAATGCCATATAGAAAAGCTTGCAAAAATACCAAATATTGCACCATTGTTTACACTTGTCTAGTTCTTTCGTATTTTCGTAACATATTTAGATTTGTCAAAGTAGTTTGGTTTGCAATGAATATAAGGAAATGGTTGATACGGCCGTTGCAATACAAGCCATACTCGGTGCAGATTCACTAGAAATATAACATCATCAATAAATATATATAAGTAGAACTATTCTAGAAACTAAAAGTAACCTTAAAACAAAAAAAAAAGAGAGTGAATTGAATTTATTCGTATTGAACCCATAAGTATCACATCAAGCAGACGTTAATTCAAAAATTGCAAAAAAAATTGTTTTTGGATATCATTACTACGTGCAAAAACAAAAGACAACATTGTAATTAATATTGATAATTTCCATTAAACATCTCACTAAGTTTAACGTAAGAAATAAAAGAAACATAAGTAATTCATGTAACTGAAAAAGCGACTCCTTCCGTAAATCTATTTTATATTTGCAGGTGAAATGAACGTCTTGTATCTGTTCATGAGGTACCGATTCAACTGGGATGAGGTACAGTTTAGCATGTTTTGCACGTACAGCATCATCACCAATTTAGTTGGTACGTATCAACAGGATTTTATTAATAATAACTATTTTAAAATAAATTTTAGCCTATACCATCCTCGTATTATGTAGCTTCTTCTTCTACCTCTCCTTGTCTCATTATTTGGGGTCGGATCTCCTCACCCTTCTGCACCAGGATATCTTATCCTAAGTTTTTAGCTCTGGCAACTGGGCTAGCTTGAGGTCTCTCTCGATTTTCGACCACCAAGTCAATAGCGGGCATCATCTTCTTTTCTGCTCTGGCATGTTAAGTGCTATGTATGTATGGTGTAGCATACTAATAAGTATATAATATTAGTAAAGATAAAACTATAGGGCACGACAAGATTGTCTTCATCTGAATATAATAAACTTTTTATATAGTACTAGCTGTTTTCCCTTCTTTGCTCTCGTAAATAGTCTATGTCGCCCGCATATGAAGTAGCTTCCCGTAGATAAAAGACTTTTCAAATCGGTCCAACAGTTTCGGAGCTTATTGGATGCAAACAATAAAAAATTACCTATTTATAATATTAGAATAGATGTTATCTTTACTTACTTATGGGTGAAATTTTATTATAAAATGTTAATTTCAACAGGTACGTTATTCTCGATCAGCATCTTCAGCGATTTCATGAAGCTGGACGACACGGTGGTCGGCATCATCTCTTGCATGAGCAAGATCCTGGCTTCCTTTGTATTCGCCTTTGCTACGACCACTATCGAAATTTATATTGGTATGATTATTTCAATTACTTTGAATATATTGAGTCGTGGACATAATTCGCTTATTTTATAAATCGATATAAAGGTGAACGTCCATGTTGTCTGCAACCACGCAACGGCTGCTCGATACGCAACAAATTTTTCATACCATCAAATCAAATTAAAAGCATTTATTTATCCGATCCAGACTGTTACGAGCACTTGTGAAAGTCAAAATTCTATGTCATAGGTTTGTTCATTCATTATAGAATCGAAGTTTGACCTCAGACAGCGAATCTTGAAACCGGAAATGTGAATCGTTCAGCGCAGAACGGAACTAGATATTTATAATAATTCAGAATCGTACGATTATTCTACTTAATGATTGTGAAATTGATGTTATACCTTAAAATAAAAATGTGACTTAGAGCATTATTATGTAGGAGCAAAAAAAAAATAATATTACCTAATCATCAACTTAGGTCAACCTTCAAAAATAAAATTGTATATAACTTATATATAATTTGTTATTTTGTATTACATCATGAACATTATAAAATCATGGACAAATATAATTATACTATGTGTTTTTATTTACAGCGCCTCTCGTGGAAATATTCAATGGGACGTCGTTCATAGCGATGCGTTCTATCGCCTCGAAACTGGTCACCAGTGAAGAGTTAGGTGAGAAGGCGCAAATCAAACCACGATTTAACTATCATTCTTCTTATTGACCATTTACTCAAGGTTATATGCCAACTTTAGTTTATGCAGATCTTCTCGATTCGACACGATTTTTCAGTGCATTTTACTCTTGCACCCTTTTACCACTGATTAATTTGATCTCCTTTAAGGAAGGTTTTCGGCATATTGCCTTTTTATTGATTATAGCGCTATCAATAAGTATTTAATTATGAAGTTGTTTCTTTTGTATCAAATTCATTACAAAATAGTAATAAAACAAAGAACTTATTATAAATTGCATAGTCTAACAGGTATTACAATCCAAAGGTTAAAAAAAGAAGTAAGTATGTAAATACTCCTATCTATTATCTTATCGAATAACTTTTATGCTGTTTTAACTTAAAATCTAATTTAACTAATCTGAATACCAATTCAGATTTTTTGTCTGATGTTTCTATATATTTAAGACATTTCACAAATTATAATGCTTAGATATTGTTATAATTAATTGTTATTTTGTTAACCTTATGTAGTTATGTCATTAAATATGCGAGAGTAAAACTCTTAACTTAGACCGATTTTTAACGTATTAAAAAAGTATTTACTACAGGATTTATAAAAAAAATTAAAGTAACTACATATTAATAATTCATATGTGGCGCCCCATCGCTTCGCTTTTTTTTATTTTGGTCACAGTTATAAGCCCTTCAGATTTTTTCTGTTTATGGAGAATCTTCCTGATGGAGGTTTTGGAGGGTGGAAGCAGTTAATGGCTAGAAGAAAATATACTACTTCCACGTCAAAATGAAATACAAGAACTTGTAAATTCTAGTTATCATTAGGAAATTAAAGTTTGAATAAAGGCTCTTAGTAAAAACTTGTTCAAAGTAGTAGAAACAAGTCTGGGTTTACTATAACATAAAAATTTCTTTGTTACAGGCAAGGTGAACTCGCTGTTCGGATTGGCTGAGGCTATGATGCCACTGGTGTACGGACCGCTGTACTCCAGGGTGTATATGGCTACACTGAACATACTGCCAGGCGCTGTTTTCTTACTCGGCGCTGGAATGACGGTGCCCGCCGTCGCCATATTCGGGTATAATAATCTACCTACACTTATAATATAACGAGGACAGAAGGTCTACTGCTTCTCCGAAAATATCGCATATTTTCGGAACGCTAAATGCAGTTTTAGATAATTTATGATGCAACGTACTTATCTAAATAACATCCGCGTTACGCCATCGGAAAATAGAAAGTACAGATAGCACAAAATTCATTATACAAATTCTCGAAATATTCAAACGTCCATTAAAATTGCCATTAGTTCTTCTTTACCCATACAAATTTGACATACATTAGAGGTTAAAGGCGTCATCAAACCCTAATGGACGTTTGTGCAACCTACCGTAACACTTGCAATTTGCTAATGCGCTGGACTTTGTCATAATAACACCCGCGTGACGTCATTTGAAAATAGAAAATACAAATAGCACAAAATCCATTACACAAATTATTGAAATATTTATAAATGATCTCCAAAACGGGATCGTAATAATTTATTTGCCTGTAATTTGTTAATATATTGCAAAAAAAATTTCGAGAAAGATATTCAGATAACTAGAGGAGAGGGCGATTTTTTAAAACGCTATTATGAAATAAGAGGCATTGGAATATTTATTATTTCTGCAATCAAGTTTACTTTGTTGTGTAAATTGTCGAAATCATATTAGCAGTTACTAAAGTAATGACAAAACTTAACAATAAATAATCGAAAACAACAAAAACAACAATATTAGTATGTTATCACAGCACAACGCAACTCGATAAGTATACTCATCAACCAGGGCTTATTTGTTAACGGTACTGAGAATTGAATGTGGAATCGAAATCAACTGCATTATATTTGGAATACTTATTAATCATCATCGTCGTCGTCGTCATCATTTCATCTTCATCCTCATCATCAACCTATTAAAATTGAATAGAATATATATTTATTTACCTTTAAATAGGGTACAATTTGATATCAATTCATTAAATTATAATTTGAACTTTAAATGTTAAGATTACATATAGCACGAATGCATCTTTTTTGAGCAATAAACAGAATTTTAGTATCAGTGCCCTTTCCCCAAATCAATAAATCATATCCTAAAATGGATTCTACATATGCGAAATAGGCCATAATAGCCGTGTTTACACTTTATATTAATATCCCCACTGCTAGGCCTCAGCATCCTTTAAGGATGGAATCGGTCACCCACCCTATGACCAGCCCTTGCCTATGTTGCTTAACAACCATATCGCAGACTGAACGCGCTGACCACCGCGTCATCATTGTTGATCAAATTTGCTCTGCAAGATGACGACGATAATGAGTATTTAAAAAAAACATTAGTTCCCGAAATCAAACTAGATGTCGCTACGGCACTTTCTTGATTTCTCCATGACAACCCTTCTGGTTTTTCTTTCATCTATAAAAGCAAATTAGTTTTCAAAATTCAATGAACAACTTATATTCTATTTGTACTTTTTCGTATTTGTATTGTTATCTAAGATATGAATTTTGCAAATTTCAGTTTTTTTTTTATATGTTAGTTAAAAGGAACGGAAATTACTATGTTTGGTCCATTCGTTTCCTGCAAAAAACTTTTGCTACAATCGCCATCTAGTGGAGGTGCTTTTTAGTGCTTTCTTTTTTTAAATACTTTCCCATTGTATATTTTTTTGGCGAGCGTAAAATAAGTCTTTTCAATTAACATTTCGAACAATAAGTTAATGTTTTATTTTAATATTTACTATGTACTTTATAAATTTTCCAATTTCATTTTATCACTTATAGGTACTCGAAATAAGTACCTTACCTGAATGATCCTCTCGCCGACTGTTAAGCGTATCATCTATTAATAACATTTGAGAAGATATTTTCCCATTGTAACATATTGAATATGCAAATCACTGTTCATTGACGTGCTATGGAAACTGCGAGTCTGTGATACGCGAATAAAACCGCGTTGTTGCCATAATAATACCAAAGCATTATAACATTTGCGTATTTAAGTTTCATATTAATATCTAATGGTAGTTTTAGGTATCAAATAATCAGAATTCGATGGAATCGCAAGTGAAATAAAGCTTACAATACATAGTATAAATCAAAGATACTTCCCTCTGTCTGTACGCTGAGATATTTAAATTACACATTATACATAATGTGAGTGAAGCCGCTGGTGGAAAGCTAGTAAAAAAAATTACCACATCATTAACTTACAACTGCTAATGACGTAATACGGTATACACCACAATAAAATTTTCTATGTATAAAGTGTTAAGTGGTACAATAAACTATAGGTATCTGTAAGAGATAAAACATTTTCCTCTATTATTAATAGAAATGGGCTGAGTAGTCATTTTTTACTCAATACTTAATCACCAGCCTATTGATGTTGTGTACCAGCCCCACTTCTAGGGCTCAGGCCTTTCCTAAATGGAATCGAATAGAATAAAGAGAATGCACCAAGTGCCCAATGTGTATCGGTCGGTATTATATACTGCACATGTAGCCGGGACCAAGAGCCTAACGTGCCTTTCGAAGCACGGAGGAGTTCGAGATAATACATTTTTAGTCTCCCATCCTATTGTGAAAGTTGCTTAACAACCGTATCGCAAATCGAGCGCACTGGCCACTGCGCCATGGAGCTCCTCTTATACAATACTTATTCGAATTTAAATGAAATATTATAAAGCTGTAGCTCGTTGGTGTAGTGGATAAGCGCCGCGGTCCGCGATCGTTGTCGTTAAGCAACTTTCGCAAGGGTCGGTCACGGGATGGGTGACCAAAAAATTATGATCTCGAGCTACTCCGTGCTTCGGAAGGCACGTTAAGCCCGGCTGCATTTGCAGTCGATAATACCCTCCAATCCGCATTGAACCAGCGTGGAGAGTCATGGCCCATCCTCCTTAACCATCCATAAGGAAGGCCTAAGCCCCTGCAGTGGGGACGTAAAAGGGCTGATAATGATGATGATAATTATAAAGCTGAAGAGTTTGTTGGTTTGATTGATTAATTATTAGTGAAAAATGCGTTAACCAATAGATGATAATTAAAATGAAGTAATAACTGACAATAGCTACAATAATTCTAGTTAATTCGTCAAAAATATTTGCTTAAGTTACGAGATTTTCACGATAATTCTCTCGACAATAATACGAATAAAAGCAAAACCGTCTCGTTACCAAGCAATGTGTGAACTCATCGACACTAGTACGCAAATAATAAAAAACAAGATCCTTGATGACGTTACCTCGGTCACCGCGGTCAAAAATACGATGTACTCAATCTAACCATAATCTATCGCGTGACGCGGCGTGTTGCGGTTTAATATCTCTATATTTAACCGCAACACGCCGCGTCACCGTGCTAGTATCACACTCGCGATATATAAAATAAAACAAATATTCCCATTCCAGATGGATGTACTTCGAACAAAAGGAGGACAACAGACAAGCCGAAGAAATGGAAAACGTGAATAAAGAAATTTGAATAGCGTTAAGTGACTCGCATTTATTCATCAGTGAAAGTATCAGTGAACATTAATAATAAGTGTTTTGATCATGTGTGAAAATCGTAATAAAATTTATTGACAAATATTTGTTTTGCATTCATTAATGTAATCACGCTAAGTGTCATCACAATAATATTATGGCCAAGATGATCGAATGTCATCGGATCGATAGATTTGTTTGAATTGAATATCGCTTGCGGCGAGTTTATTTTCGATTCCTACGAGTATGTTTGTGAACGCATTAAAGACTGATACGGCAACATAAGAGTGTTTGCTTACATATCGCGAACAATAGAACGCTAGCTCCGTTCCGACGACGACGGATCGACACTCATTCAATATCAAATCGTCTATTTATCTTGGTGCTGTGTATATGTTCTCTAGCTTATATCAACAATGTGACCATGTATCTGCAAAGTTTCCGCGGACGGCTTAAAGTGTAACGGTACAAAAGCATTCGTTTCGTTCAATATATTTCGAAGTTTTCTGTAAAAGTCTACAAAAGAAATAAAATAAAGCCCGTATCAAAATGGACAAGTTAGATAGATCGGAAACGAACGTGTCACAAAACACGAACGAAGAACTACCTTTGAAAACGGAAGCCAAAGAAGTTCAAAACATGACTCTTTTGGAGAAGCTGACATATTTGAAATCGAATATAACAGTGGAACCAGTTTTGGCATTGTTTGTTATGCCTAGTGTATTGGCAATGTTGGCAACGCAAAATTTGAATTTGGATAAAGCTTGTCGAGTCAATTTAGGATTTGGTGACGCTGTTTGCACAGACTTGCGGCTGAGAAGGAGAGCTAATCATAGTTTCGAAGAAGAGGAAGTCCAGAAACTGATAGCGTCAGTTCAGGCTTGGAAGAGCGTTGTGCACACTGCTGTACCTACTTTATTGATGTTGTTCATTGGTGCGTGGAGCGACAAAACTGGAAAGAGAAAGATATGCATGTTGATGCCAATCTTCGGAGAATTCATGACATGCATCTTGAACATGATCAACACGTACTTTTTCTATCAAGTACCAGTAGAATTGACTGTTCTAATGGAAGTTATATTTCCAGCATTTACGGGGGGCTGGTACACAATGTTTCTTGGTACTTTTAGTTATTTAGGCGATATCACTTCAAAAGAAACAAGAACTTTTCGAATGGGTATACTGAATTTATGCATGACTATTGGTTTTCCGATAGGAATGGGTTTGAGTGGAGTTTTACTACGATATTTGGGCTACTACGGAGTATTCAGCATATCAGCTACACTTCAATTTTTAAATTTTTGCTACGTTTTCTTTGCAATAAAAGATCACACTTGGCTAGAAAATAAGGAAAAGGTGAGTAATGACAAAATTTTATTATCAGTAGACGAACGAAAAGTAGACTAATGTCACATTATCTAGTAATAAAATTCAAATTCACGGTCACATCAATGTAATATTTATTAATTGGTTCCTGTCTCAGGTCATTATGATCAGTAAGGTGTTTCTAATAATAACCAATATAAACTCTTCTGATTGATTTCCTAGTTTTTGTATATAAGTTTTACTATTTGTAAATTATTATTTAATACATAAAATCATATGCCACCTAATATTATCATGAATTGTAAAATTTCTTCAAGGTGAAAAAAACTGGTTGTACTGGCTTCTTGCTTGAATTCTTCGATGTGCACAGCCTTAAAGAGACCTTTGAGATCGCTTTCAAGAAAGGTGCAAACAACAGAAGATTAAGAATATGCCTTGTATTAACAGTGGTTTGCCTGACTTTTGGACCAATGTGGGGTAAGTGTAATTTAATGTATAACAAAACGACAAACGATATATTATTCATATCGAAATAGCAACGGATTTTCCATAGCTTTGTAGTTGTATAGCACTTCGTACAGTATGGCAATACTGCTAAGTTAACATAATTACAGAAAGTCAATAACGCTTCAACTACAACTCTAAAACAATTCGTGTTACTAAATCACAAAATATTAAATTTATCTATCACCATTGATTTGTGTGGGAGAAATTGCACTAATAAATTAATATTGGACTTCAGTATTGGACTAGAAAGGCTACCCGTCCCTTTCTTCCCCAGTGACCGCCCCTTTCTTATTTTTTATGAAGGTGTCTTACTGATGGCCTTGACGGTGTAACTGGACTAAGGGACTGTTAGATTACAGTGTAACCGGTCGCCCATTCCTCACTGACGTATACCTATATGACATAGTAGTTTCGACGGTGTTAGCGAAATTTAAATGATACGTAATGCCATCTAGTAACGGGTAGATGAAACATCGCGCCGCTGCCCTCCGTAATAATACTTAACTGATATCATAATTTCTATAGTAACAACGTTCACCCTCCGATTGTAGAACAAACATTTAATATGTTTTATCAAATATTAAGTTAAGTTTATATAGAATAAATAAACAATAATCAATCCAATACGTAATTAATTATTGTAAACTTAACACATTTATTTTTATCTCTATCATCCAGAGTTATATTATATAGGTTCACCTGAAATTGTGTAGATATTTGCTTAATATTTATGGTTTTACCCGAATAAGCGGTTACGTATTTTTAAGAACGGATTTTCCTCGTCATGTTCAAAACAAAAAAGTTTTCTTTAGCTCGCAACCATTACATCATAGAGATCTGTTTTTTAATCAGCGAGCGGAACTTTATTTTTATTTTTTTCGAATGGCATCGATAGGCGATATTTTTATTTAAATTTTAATTTAAATCACATTTTATATTGGTTCTTGAAATAACTTAATTTTAATATTTACAAGTACTTTTTACTTTTTAAACATAAAATGATACTAAACTATAAAAATCTCAATTAAGCACATTATGCAATCAAAAAGATGAGACAACAGAAAAATAACTCCAAAAAGGTTACACGTCATTGAAATGCAATGAAATGAAATGAAAAAGACTTTCGATTAGGATCATCGCCATCTTTCATTCGTTTCATTTTCATTTTACATGTAGAAATAAATTTATTCACTTGACATTGGCAGAATTGTGTGAAATGCGCAGATAAGCCATTAATAAAAGAAGAAGAAGAAGAAATGAAAAAGTTTTTATTCAAGTAAGCTTACAAGCACTTTTGAATCGTGAAAAAAAAATTTTTCCCCTACCACTTGTTCAGGACGTCTTTTAGCTGACAAGAAGAACAAGCGAAAGAAACTTACCAGCATTTCATCATAAGTAATGACATTTACATAAATCATTTCATTACCAAAATAATACATATATTGAACAATAATAAATACAAGTTTCAAAGTCTGTAGGACATAGGTTGGTACATACCTATAATTAATCGTTATAGAACAGAGCAAAGGCTATTAATTCCATGCATTGCGATCCTTAAAATAATCATCAACTTTATAATAGCCTTTACTCATTAGTATATTCTTTATCTGAATGTGAAATTTATTTATGGGTAGGTCAATTACATTTTGTGGTACTTTATTGAACATAGCAATAAATTTACCTAGAAATGATCCTCTGGTTTTTTGAAGTCTGAAGCTTGGAACGGCAAGTTTATTTTTATTTCTTGTGTTAAGATTATGAACACTACTTTTTACTACGAATCATTACCCCTCTCAACTTTAAACAGTAAAGAGGTGTCATCTGCAAATAATACTGTCTCGCACAAATTCTTCGTAAAGTGAGGAAGATTATTAATATAAATTAGAAAAAGCAATGGTCCTAATACCGATCCCTGAGGTACGCCTATAGTAACTGGTGCCCCTGCAGATTTCGCTTCATTAATTACTACTTTTTAATTGTAGCAGAAAGATATGATTTTATTAGATTAAGTGAATTTTTCGTCACACCATAATGCTCTAATTTCCCCAAAAGTGTGTCATGACTAACGCAGTCGAATGCTTTTGACAGATCGCAAAAAATGCCAATAGCATCTTGTTTATTATCCCAAGCATCATAGATATGCCTCAGAAGTGCAATTCCAGCGTCTGTGGTACATTTACCTCTACAGCGTCTGAGGATGATATTATAGATGAGGATGATATGATATATAGATGGTATTATAGATTTGATAACATAAATTGAAACGCCCCAAAGATCGGTTTACATTATTAGATTTTTTACATTAATAGAATTAAATGTTTTAATAATTGAGCAGACGTTAACATGTCTAAAATAAAATTCAGTATTGCACTTATCAACAACTGACTCTAGATGCGTAACCGCAAGTTTAGAACATGAACTAAGATTTCAAGTGATTTCTATTGGTGTCTTAGAAAAGAATTTCTCAAATGTATCGGCAACAGCTTCATCTGTTTTAATAATTTTATTGTCAACCTCTAATAAGTATGTGCGCATATTACTTTTATTTTTACCCGTTTCTTGATTTATGATAGTCAAGGTTGTTTTTATTTTATTTTCTGAATTGTAAATTATTTCAGATATATATTTTGCTTTTGCTGAAACACATACTTTCCTAAAAATTTTCGAATAATTTCTGACATATTCAATAAACTTTGGATCGGTCGAGGTACACTTTAGCTCATACAAATCATCATACATTAACATTAACAATAACATCACAATTTGTTAAAAACCATCACTATAAACGTGGAAAGTAGCAGATAAAATTATACATTTATACGTCTATGAAATGACGAACATTCAATAGCAGGTTACATATACAAAACTCTCCAATATATCCAAATTTAAACCTTGAATATTTGAGAGAAGAGTAGAAAATCATTCGCAGTTACCTGACATACTGCTGTCTTCTATAACTGAACTGACTTCAAAAATAGTTTTGAAATCTATACACTTTGTTTTCGGTTTACGTAAATACGACCATATCACATAATATCGTTGCCCATCCGTGAACGCAGGTTCTTGAAAATAGTATGCACTCTCTTCAAAATTCTTTACGATCCACATGCTCCTGAGTATTTAAAATCTAGGTTTCAATTCTTAGGGGCTGTCCATTAATCACGTGAGGCTCGAAAGGGAGGGGAGGGGTCCATAAAAAAGTCACGATATATCACAAGGGGGAGGGGGGGTGAAGTAACATATCACGTGTATTTATTTTTTTGACAAACGCGCGATACTCAACCGAAAAGCGGCGTAAATAAGTGTAATAAAATTATTTTTTCGTCAAACGTTCATGAAATAATAATATTCATTAAGTTTTTCGCATTCCTTTCATTATTTTTGTCAATCAAAAACAACCTGCAAGTCCTGTAATCTTTCTGTCTACCTCTAGACATTATTGTACTCTTTAATTGTCTATGATACAATTAGAAAATTAAGATTCATTGTAAGTACTAAAAATACACGTGATATATGGGGACGGGGGGGGGGGGTAGTCTTAAACCTCACCATGTATCACTATGGGGGAGGGGAGGTTAAAAAATGACAAAAAAAAATCACGTGATTAATGGACGGCCCCTTAGGAGTTGCACATCGAAAGAACTTCACTCCAGTTGCAACTTGGTACTTCAAACTCCTGCTCATCATACTCAGTTTGTCTCAGATCCTTTCACCCTCTCATCCATAAGACTTTGGAATGCACTTCCCTTGAGCATCCGGAATGCGTCAAACAGTTTCGCATTTAAGAGAGAAGTACCTTATCGAAAATTATCTCCAATCATTTCTTGTGTTTTATACATAAACATGAAAATTAATAAATACATATACATGAAAATTTATTTATTTGCATGTTTATGTATTTATATATATGTTTATAGTGTATAAGTATATATTTGTATTTTATATATAATCTTTTAGTATTATTCGTTAGGAATTGTAGCTTTATTTGTTCTTTTATGATACTGCCTTTTGAATGCTCTGTACATCTTTCACCGGTTTGACTGGTAGATAATGTCTTTTTGGCATTAAGTGCGCCTTTTGCTATTTAATAGGCATAAAAATTAAATAAATAACAACCATTCAACAAACAATCAACAACACAATGTTCCATAAACAAATGTCCAAAGTCGCATTGTACAAGCGGCGTTCGTGTTGGATTGTTTGATTTATTCCGGTTATCTGTTTGCTGGCACGACATTGCGACGCAACTGACGTCACAACATTACAACAGACCTTGTTACCTTTGCAGCAACTTATTGCTCTGAACTTGTATCTGAACCATAGAAGCAATAGAAGCCTTCGTGTATCCAGAAATGTTGTAAGAAGAAAAAAAAAACGAAAGGAATTTGGTATAAAACTTTTCTTTCCCCCATTTAAACTGATCTAGTGTACTAAATCTAAAAAGATGTGCGTAGGCCTCTTTTGGTCTAATAACGCTGTCTAATATTTGACGACCGTTATTTTGGAGTTTTTTTCCATATTTTTTTCCCAATATACCTTACCTTATTTAATAGATGAAATAACGGTTTTGTCATAATTATTTTTCTGCATAGGATATTACGCTTAAATATTATTACGCTCAAAAACTCTTCAAAGAGTTTTCATTACTGACGTTGTACCTAGTTAAGTTCGTTTCATGTATAATTTAAAATAAATATTGTGAACTATGACGTCACCACATCGTTGCAGAGCCAGCGTCTACCAATTAAAACTTGTTTTCAAGAGCACCACGGCGTAAAGTTTCTTCAAAGTAAACCAGGGATAGAAAATAATATCGAGCAAGCAGTATTGTTCCGATAATACAATTAATGTTTACGTAACGTAAAGGTGCGTCACAGTGTTCCCCGATGTAAACCGAATGTAATTGGATTTCACTATGTTTACTAACTTTATTATACTCTATAAACAATCAAACAGTTGCGGCTGACCTGCTGATTGTGATACGAACGGTTAGTCCGCAAATATAACCAGCTCTATATTGATTGGCTGTCTAAACCAGACCTCTGACTTTTTGCTGCTCCCCTGGGCATTTCCAAATATAAAACTGAAAAACCTTTAAAAATATGTATGTTGTTTTCTAAAACTACGCAAAATTAAGCATCAGCTCGATGGCGCAGTGGTTTGCGCATTCGATTTGCGACGCGTAAGTTAAGCAACTTTCACCGAGTCTAGTTTCAGATGGTTGACCCTGAAATTTCAAGATCAAGTGGCGAACTTTGGCGAAAAATGCAAAAAACCGCAAACTTTGAGCTTTCATATGTTCTGATATATATCATTACAAGAAATTCATAGATGCGATCAACTTTAAATTTAAGCAGCTTTCTGGCACTTTTCATGGCTGGAAAAGAGTCTCATTCTATTTTCTCGGAGCACATTAATCTGCACGTGCATTAATTAAAACCAATTCGCAGTGGGCCCACGTGGTGGATCATGTGAAGGCTTTTTTTGGATAACGCAGGGAAAATTCACCTTAAGCCTTAACCAGGACTCTCCAACTACCACGCCCTGAAAAGGCCAGGTTTATGTGGAAGGCCTACTTGGTAAAACCCGCTGCGGTTTACTTCACGTGGTTGGGTAGAACTCAGTATCTTGCAAGGAGGGCCTGGTTATCCATAGGGAAGACCTGTAACCAGCATTGGGGATATTAACGACCTGGAGGTGATGATGATATTATAAGAACGTTAGCAAAAATAAAATAACAATAACCAAAAATGAAGAAAAAACTTTTAAATGGTTAATTCAATTCCATCAATGCTGATCGGAGGCCAATTTGACATAACTTATATCAATTTTGCTCTAATTTTATTTTATACTAGCTTTTGCCCACGACTTCGTCCGCGTGATATAGTTACTATGGGCAGCATTTCTAAAAAGGCTAAAACAAATATTGTTCATGCCTGAAATTCCAAACAAACTTTGGATCCCTATTTATTTCTCCCTCCCTATTTTATTTAGCCTTTTTATAACGCAAAAAAAAGCAACCTATATCCTATCTCAAATAAACTGTATTTAGTGGATTAGGCGTGAGAGCTTAACAGACATACATGTATATACACATATAATAAGAGATTATAAGACAGTAACCAAAATAAATTGTATTATGTATTTGCAACAACATTCAATTAATACATTCATTGCCGCAATATGCAGGTAATTCAATATCAATGAATGCGTGAATTTTATTTTATTTATTTCTTGCATTATTTGAAAAATTATTTTATGGCTGTGAACTATAACGAGGCTCCCAATTGCGCGGGGCCCGTAGCATTTACCACTTTTGTTACGTTGATAACCCAGTCCTGGTAATGCCCTATACAAATGTACATCGACAAATAATTTAATAAACGGAATGTAATGTATAATTACAAAATTCGTACTATTTCCCTGAACATATTTAATGTTTTTATTGACAATGAACATCGTTAACCAGCTCATATTGAATGATAATAATGAACAATAAAATATGTAAATATTCCACAACATGCAGGGACTCTACAAAACTTTCATTTGTTGAAATGGCTAATTTAACATAGGATTATTTAATTTTAATCATCATCATCAGCCCTTTTACGTCCCCACTGGGGGTCAGGCCTTCCTTATGGATGGTTAAGGAGTATGAGCCATGACCCTCCACGCTGGCCCAATGTTTTGGATTATATTAACGACTGCAAATGCAGATGGAACCAACGGCTTACGGTTCAGCTAGAGATATTAATTTTTTTGTCACCCATCCCGTGACCGAACCTTGCGAAAGTTGCTTAACAACATTTTAATGCTACAAATTTTACAATATTAATCGTAATCAAGTTAATGGTTACTACCACCACTAATACCACATACATCAAAATATTAATATAATAATTAATATATGAAGCAATTTGTTTTGTTATTTTTCAACGAATATTGCGCAGGATACGGGTACACATGTACACATGTGTGAATTTGAAATCGGCTCTGGATTACAGAATCCCAGGGCAGATTTCCGTGTGTACCTGCGCAGATTTCGAAGCTTGGTTATAATTTTCGGCCAATCAGAATAATTCAAGTAATGCGCCATCGGTCGATTCAATCAGTTCAATAAAAATTGAATATATTTGCGACTTGAAAATTTACCTATATTCATAATTCATTAACGAATAACTGCTCCAGCTACCGTCGGTTATGCATTTATAAAAATATCACCATATTTGTTACAACCCAACAGGGAGCTTTGTAGAGTGATTGCATTGAATCAAACCGACAATTCATTGGATTACTAATAAAGCAATCATGTTTTACAATTGGATTGTAATGCTCCTGTGATAATGGCATTTAAATTATTCTCACATGTAAACGTTTAAAAGGATTTTGCCAGCGAGGGTTTTTTCAATTAAAATTAACTGAATGAACTCGTTATACGTGTTCATTATAATGTGTATTAGATTCATTTATTACGCATGTAAAGAAGAGTGGAAAAGAGTAAATCGCTAAGACTTTTCTTTACGTCTGTCATTAGACCGTATCTCGTGAACGGTGATATTAGGCAGTTGAAATTTTCACAGACATAAATACAGAATAAAATTAATATTATAGGGAGGGGGCATACAACGAGCGTGATTTTTAATGCGTTTTTCATAGATAAGTCAAGTGAGAGTCTAACTCGCGTACGAAGGCTTCGTAGACTCTCACTTGACTGGTTTTTACATCCCTTATCTTACTGCTACACCCAGATATATCATTCTGTAATCTTTTCTTTCCTGTTCTTACGTATTGTATGTGTTTATGGTTTAATTGTGTGAAGTTTCTTTTAACAAACGATATCTATTCAATATTATAATACCGTAGGTGAACTCAGCATCATGTACCTATTCGCCCGGTACCGCTTCAACTGGGACGAAGTCAAATACAGCATGTTCTCAACATACAGTCTCATTACTCATTCAATAGGTAAGTGATTCGAATATTATAACTCTGAACGTTATTTTTTCCAAGAAAAAACACAATATTCTGCCGTTTTCAGATTTTCTCTAAAAACAGTCTTGTTATTGCTATAGTATAATAAGAAATAATAAATTTCGGATACAGAACATCTGAAAAAATCAGACGAAATATATCTTTGCAAAGACATCGACGTAGACAAGTTTTTTTTTTTGTTTTAATGCTTTCAATATATTAGACTTATGGAGACAATGTGTTGTTTCATAATCATAAACCCGCAAAATTCACAACCAGACTTGATAATTTTGTTTTTTCCCTGTGAATATATTAGATATTATTTGCTATTACTCAATATCTCGAATACCGATCGTATATCGATTATTTTTCAAAGTAACGATATCCTACCTATATAGGTTATGTAAATGTGCTTCATGTAGGTTACGTACAAATGAAGAAATTTATATTAATTCAAAATTAAATTATTTGTAAATCAGTGGTTCCCAATGTTGGGTTAGTTGAGTTACGACCTATCTAACTAAACTTAAGCCATAAAAATATGTATTATACAGAGACGAATCGCCTATTAGGGCCCATTCAAAATTCATTCGGTGGGTTAGAACATAAAAATCACAATAATTTTGTACTTATTTATGATTTTCTCCCTTAGGAACACTATTCTCGATAAGTGTATTCAGCAAAAAATTGAAAGCGGATGACTCAGTGCTGGGCATGATATCGACAACTAGTAAAGTCTGCGGGGCTCTCGTGTTAGCCTTCGCAAGGAACGACTATGAAGTCTACATATGTAAGTATGACATATGAAGCCCTATTTTTACTAAGCTAGTGTCACAAAGACGACCGACTGCTTTTGAAAGTCTCAAATTCTAACTAGGTTACATTCGTATTGTAGTTATTCAAACGTATTTTAGTTTCTTTGTTTATTATTTCCTGATAAAATCAAATAAATTCTAGAATTATATGTAGCTATTTGTTTTATATGTAGTTTGAAAATAATATGAAAGAATTATTTTTTCTATAAATTAAAGTATTTATAAAAAGTCTAGTTTTCAAGATTTATTGTTTCTCGGTGTGGGTGTGTTAATTGCTGTTTGCTGATTTTTGTTTTGTATTCCTTCACAAAAAACTTCAGATAGGTTCCTTCTATGCAAGCTCGTCCCACCGTCTTATTTATATCCATAGGGCTATATTGAGGTCAAGAGTGAGCTTATTATAAATAAAAAAAATATATATAATTTATTTTACTATTGCAAACAGTTTCAAATTCATATTTTTCCTTTCAGCACCGCTCGTGGAAATACTAAACGGAACAACGGCGATCGCATTACGTTCAATCGCATCTAAATTGGTGTCATATCAAGAGCTGGGTAAGAAATTTGTGAACATAATGGAAAACTTTACAACGCAAAATATGATACACAAAATCTAATCTAAATATATATAACTCAAAGGTGACTGACTGACATAGTGATCTATTAACGCACAGCCCAAACACTGGACGGATCGGGCTGAAATTTGGCATGCTGGTAGATGTTATGATGTAGGCATCTGCTAAGAAAGGATTTTGATCAATGCTACCCCCAAGGGGATAAAATAGGGGATGAAAATTTATATGGAACTTTGTCAATTTTAAACCGATCGGGCTGAGACTTTGCATGAATAAAGCTACTATGACGTAGACATTCCCTAAGAAAGAATTTTTATAAATTGTACCCCTAAGGGGATAAAATAGGAGATGAAAGTTTGTATAAATCTTCTTAGATTTTCGACTGATGGAACTGAAATCAAAGATTGGAGCTCCTATGATGAAGAGGTCCGCTTAAATAGGACTTTGATAAATTCAACCCTCATGGGGATAAAATAAGGGATGATGGAGGATGTAAATGTATTAGTTTGAACCTATCAGTACCTAATGGAACGAATAAATAAATATTCGTTAGAAATGTTGCTCAAAGTAACTTTACCACGCGAACGATGTCGCAAAGCTAGTCATTCCATAAAATCTTAGTTCTGACTAAAGTCAATTGAGCAAGTAATTTTTTCAACCTAAAACATAACATTTTCTTACCAGTTATGATCTAATCTGAATTATATCTTCATTATTAGCTAAGTCCATTGCTAAGGTATAGTCTTTTGGTAGAAAATGAGCAACAACCTATCACACGAACTTAGTGTAGATGGAAGATGCAGGTACAGCAAGGACAGCCATGCAGGTGATTTCGGGCCTCTGCTGAATTTTGAAAATTATTGAAATTTTTAAATCGCAAACCGAATGCACAAGTCCATCCATAGAGATGGAGTACATTGAGTTTTTTATTAAGTCAACTTAAGATTTGTAAAAGTTGCTTGGAAATTTTGCAGTCAAAATTTTTTATTTAACTTACAATAGAACAATAAAAATCACATTGAACTATACTCAATCTAATTTGTCTGCAGCTGGTGTTATTATTTTATTAGCGCATGATGTAGATGTCATTGCTAATAATTTATCAATTTACAGGGAAAGTGTTCTCATTATTCGGGTTGGCAGAAACTACTATGCCTCTCATTTTCGCTCCACTGTACTCCCGGGTGTACGTGCTGACACTACAGGTGTTGCCAGGAGCTGTGTTCCTCATAAGTGTGCTGGCAACACTGCCCTCCATCGCCATATTCGGGTATACTTTCAATATTTTATAAGAAAATACGACTAATACAAACTACGTGCCACGGTCTTTCCTGGTAGACGTGTGTGTATTTTGCATAAAATAAGATCATTTCATTATTAACATCGATTTAACTGTAGCCGCCAAATTCCACGCTAACAACATCCAGTGGAGAGAGATAATTTCTCTTTAGGGTTAGTGCACATCTGACGGAAAATGCGTCGTGTATCACTCAGAACAAACAAATGCCAAAAAAACATTCCAGCTTGCACACTATGATGCGTTAGTGAATCAAGCGTTCTAATAAATACTTCCGCTGCTATATTGTTCATGACGCATATTCCGGCAAATGTACTACACGCGTTGCACTTAACTTGAGCTATGTTCAATAAAGTTCCACAAAATGTAATTGACCTACTCATAAATAAATTTCAAATTCATGTAAAGAATATACTTATGAGTAAAGGCTATTATAAAGTTGATGATTATTTTAAGGATCGCAATGCATGGAATTGATAGCCTTCGCTTTGTTCTATAAAGACTAATTATATGTCCAACCTATGTCCTACAGGCTTTGACAGTTGTATTTATTATTGTGATAATACATATTATTTTGGTAATGACATGATTTATGTAAATGTCATTACTTATGATAAAAAGCTGGTAAGTTTCTTTCGCTTGTTCTTCTTGTCAGCTAAAAGACGTCCTGAACAAGTGGTAGGGGAAAAAAAATTTTTGGACGATTCAAAAGTGCTTGTAATAGCCTACTTGAATAAAGATATTTTCATTTCATTTCATTTCATTTCATGAGCGCTGGAAATTTCTCTCCATATACTAAGGCTGCCAATCCATTGCAATACTATACCTATCACAATGCAGTTGTATGAAATTTTATTTCTGCTCTATTTCTTTACTTCTACGCAAAATGTAAATTACCTATATTTTTAGATGGTTCTACTGTGAACACAAGAGAGATAAGAAAGAGAGAAGACTGAACGTCATCACGCCACCGTTGCCGAACGAGGTGCCGATAGTTGTGCCATAATACTAAAAGGGAAAATAATACTTCATCGTCGGTACTTTGATCAGAGTATTCGAAAGTGTAAATTGGAAATTTTAATGCAGAACTGACAATACAAATGGTGAATATGTCAATAATTTCCAACTATGTAAAAAAGCTTATATTTATTACTTTTTTGTAATTTTATTGGTTTTGCAATAAATTATCTTGTTGTACTTTCCGATATTTCAATTAGAAATACTAAAAAATTTTGTAAATAAATAAGTTTATAATAAGGTCAATAATAATCGAGTAAGTGAATTACTTACAACTGTTTGCTATAAATATGTAATTTCAAAGTTTCGGTCTTTTATATGTTTCTTTTAGCCTGAAGACGTCTAAGAAGTTTATAATGATCTTAACTTTGGGAGATTTTATCACTTCTATGAAGTCCTTAGTTGATATTACGTTTGTGGATTACGAGTCCACACGATCGCTACTATTTCCTTCATTAGGTGTCTTATAATATCAGTATCTATATTATAAAAAATGCTTGAAAAATTGACTGTCTCATATATAAAAGAGGGGAAAACTTTAGAACAAGGAACAATGTCGAATTATTTAATTTTTGAGTAAGATTATTTTAAACTTTCAATATAATTATGTAAAAGTTTAACGTTGCTTTTCTCCACCTCCAAAATCTTTTGAGTTACACAAATAACTTAAATGATTACTACCCGTACCAATTAACATGAAACCTGATGGCCCATTCTATTTCTCCAAAAACGAAATTTCATAAATTTTCCAAATACTAATACGACCCCAAAAAAAACCCCAAAAAAAAGCGATTTTCGATAATTTATTATGGTACTGAGGAAGAACCTGACACTGCTTCTGATGTACCGACGATCTTCTATATTTCCGATAATATATTATATTTTTATGTAATATATTATTTATAATATATTTCCGAATTTTCGTTCGACGACAAATAGGATAAAGCCTCCGGTATTATGTTAATTCGTACGAGCAGTATAAGAATATATGCCATCATAAATCAATTCATTTAAACCTGACCCTGGTTTTAAATGACCCTTCAGATGTATCTTGTCGTTTTTTGGGAGTATTTTAAAGTCTTTATATAAGAAAAAATGTTTATTTACAAATACATGTCTTTCACAAAGCAGTTATCAAAAATTAAGTAGCTTCTTCATATGAGAAACTTGTTTTCGCAATCAAACAATAGGTTTTTTGTCTAGAAAATGAAATTGTCAATGTAATATTTATGAAATTTGATACTTTATTGTTTTTGTTAATTTTAATACAATATAAAATTTGTTTGAGTGCGTTTTCTACCTCTAATATAAAACTAAAAATAATGCAGATGTCTATTTTTTTCCATGTTTGTTTAATGAATGTAATTTTTAGATTTGAATTGAGTGTGAACATTCTTGTTAATTTCTTAATAAAAAATTTGTATCTATTATACCATTTACCGACTTTCGCTTAGACTATATCAATTTTTGTTTTTTCAATTGAAAATATCAATTAGAGGATGCTCTTAGGAGGGGCGATAAATAAAACTGCGGTGATAGTCTCATAATATTTATTGACATACTTTGTAACATAATTAGCTGTTATTACACTACATGGTTTATCAGACCTGCAATAAAAAGCAACCAAAACATTGCTAAATTTTAATTAGATAGTAAACATTAAGCCTAACTTAATATAAAATTATTTGTTTCAGTGGATAGTGGAATATTTTTATCCTACCACTATTAGTGTCTAATTTTATAAAACAAGTTATTATTTTTAATACACGTTCGATTTACACTTAAAAATTTTTGCGCTAAAGTATGAAAAAAATATTCAAATAATCAAAATTATTTTTAAATAAAAAAACTCTTGCTTGAAGGGTTTTTTGCAGCCTTTAAACCATCCGACTTCTAGTGAAATTTTCTTGAGTTGTTTTACAAATAATCGAAAATTAGAACCCACCACAGTCGAGGGGCTCTAGATTTTTTGATCACTCATCCTATGACTTAACCTTGTGAAACACACTGAATCCACGAGAGCATAAAACTCCTCTGGAACATCGTGGAACATATGTATGTTGTACAAAATAAGTTATTCACTAGATAACCTCCTCTATTATTTCGAACTTGTTTATTTACGCCATTGTCGTCTGTTTGCACTACGCTACTATTGGTTCTCAATATTACCTACTTCTGTCAAAGAGGAACACTCTGAGATTACATTTCGCCAATGAGATTTAGTCTGCGCACTGTACCCAATCTATGGAATTTCGAGCGTCGTAAAATAGAGACAAAAGAGGTCCATCCGAACATGTGCATGCAGGTACTAAAGCGATGTCCGGCACTTAAAATGAGATTTACGGTGCACTGGAGCTCTATTTTTGATTCACTCGTTTAAAATCTCCTTGCCGTATATGACCTAAGTCACGTTCGACTTCTAAGTCGTGTGACGCTTTTTTTTAATATTATGAATCGTTCGCCTGAATAGAGCCAACATGATTCAAAATATTGAATTTTGTTCTTTGTATGGTATGATTATGGTATGATTATTGAGTAGCTCGGTGGCGTAGTCGATAAGCGCCGCGGCCCGTGATCGTAGTCGTTAAGCAACTTTCGCAAGGGTCGGTCACGGGATGGGTGACCAAAAAATTATTATCTCGAGCTACTCCGTGCTTCGGAAGGCACGTTAAGCCGTTGGTCCCGGCTGCATTTGCGGTCGTCAATACCCTCCAATCCGCATTGGGCCAGCGTGGAGGGTCATGGCCCATCCGCCTTAACCATCCATAAGGAAGGCCTGAGCCCCTGCAGTGGGGATGTAAAAGGACTGGTGATGATGGTATGGAAAATATTTTTTACCATATATGTATATATAAACAAAAAAGTGTGCATGTAAACAAAACGGCCATAAACGTCATTTATTCATTCATATCGACGCCATTTATTAATTACATGTATTGACGTTTATTGTATCACTCGCATACAGCGTTCGCTAACTAAACAACAAGTGATTCACACCGCTCGAATGCACCACTCGTTGCATTCGAGCGAAATAGTAATGGCGAATTAATTACGTCGAACAAAAATCAATAGAAAGCGAGGGCTCGACGCGAGACGAACGATTCAAAAATATGACTCCTAGATAACACAGCGGCCTGTGTGCATTTCGCATCGAATTAAAGCCACTATTTGCTATTTTCTGTTGCATAGTAAATTGCTATTGCTTGAGGAGTAAAAGAGAATTGCTAATATTGTTATTCAAAAAATCTTCCACTGTATAGAAGGTATTGTTCAACAGCCATCGACGAAACAATGTTTTAAATTGATTTATAGAGAGGTCCTTCGATTGTACTGGTATTTTCCTGTAGATATTTTGATACATAATGGTAGAATTCTTTAAGAATTATTTTGTTTTTGGGACAATTTCCAATACCAGTTTATGTGGATGGCGCCTGAACCTTTCGACCTGATACATATTTCTTGCGCAATAAATAATTTCTTTATAACTAACTGCACTGACAGCTAAAAATCTTTATAGCCGTAAAAAGTAAACAATTCCAGTTAGTACAAATTATTTATTCGTATGACCGTTTGCCCACAGAGCTCTGTAAACAATTTAATTCGGTTGTCCTCATAGTTAAAGAGTAAGGGGCTGATCTCTACTTACCCCGCAAGGGACCCAGCACAAAGATATATTTAGAAATAATAACACACATTATGAATGCGAAAATAACAAATTAATATTTTATTTTCCATCTTAACCAAAAATACCTCTGTGACCTAACCCTTCACACCGATTTCAAAAAATTTTGAAGTACTGATTTCGTTTTGGTCAAAATAGTTGTACCAACTTTTTTATATTGTCTTGGTTGTGGATGTTGTGGTGCAGTGGTACTTTAGTGGTTTCAGATTTTCATAATAAAAAATAACAGCTTGAAGAAAGGTCGCATGATCAAATACCGTCTCGAGCCAAGTTTCTAATATTCTTCATAAGGTAATAATGGCGTTTCAATAAAATTAATAACGTATTTAGTTCTCTCTAAACACCTCAGCAGCAAATGCTTATCATACATCTGATTGAAGGCTATTGATAAAAATCAGGTAGAAATGCGGTAATAAGTTTTTACCTTATGAGACCTATGAACTAAGAATAAATGGATAAGAATCAACCACTACATAAATGTAACGCGTTGGAATGATTTCAAAGCTAAAGCAAGTTAACACAGCAAATTCCCGGCAATACAAAGGTGTTCCGCCTTAATTAAGAGTATTAATTATTATTATACCCGTATCTTGAAGGATTAATAAAATCTTTTATTGTGTAGTCATAAAGGTAAATTGTACAAAGTTAATTAAATATGATTACAATCTGTCTCGGCGTGCTTCTAATGCCGAATTCTATTATAATATTCAGATAATCATTATTTCGATGTCTGTTACGAATTTAATTACAATGAGTATTAAGGAAAAGAGAATTTTCTTTAGGTTGTATGGAAAATAGATACTACGTAAATTAGAGTTAAACATCGCTAAATTGCAATTAATTTTAATATTAATGCCAACAGCGTAAAGTAAGCAATGGCAAAGTTTATGTAAGTTCCATAAAATCTGGGTCTGTCGATGGGGCGACCAAAATGTTATTATTTAAAGATTCACCGTACTTCAAAAGCCACGTTATTCTATTACCTCATATGAAACTGTACTTTATTGGGTTTCTAGAGTTCACGGTCTATTTAATTAACTATTAATTATTATTAACTCCATTTTACAGATTTTTATGTGATTTCATACACCCAGTTCTTGAATATTGAGGTTATTAGTCCAATGACAATCATATGACTCCATATGCCATGTGATATGTTTAAATAGGTATATCACGCTCGGTAAAATTTGTACAAATTTGATAATTTACTTTCTCGGGAATCCCTTGTCAGTTATGGGAGCCTGGACTATGCAGGAGGGTGCAATGGAAGATTTTGATGGTTAAGCCAAAAAACCAGTGCCTCTACAGTGTAGGATAATGATGACACCTCATATGTATAAAATTTTGGAGGATGAATTATCCAAGTCAGACCTTCAGCTGTCCTTTGGTTAGTAAAAGAGAGAAGATGACGTTATCCTACTAGTCTCTTTACTTATAAATGCATAACCAGCGTGGAAAGGAAACATACTTGAGTGAGTGATTATACCTGTCCTTCACTGTTTATGCATTTAATTAGGGTACCACGATATTCGCTCTCTACCTGAACGACAGACGTTTTCTCTTATAGATAGCCATATCTCTTCCCTTTCTTTTCTATCTGTTTTAGTAATACAGACGCTAATGCCTTTGAAACATCTTCTCCCTAAGTGAGAAGACGTTCCATCCAATATTTCACCTTTGAAATTTGGAACTTATCCATGGAGTACTCTTAAATTTTGTAGTCACGCACATACAGAAACGGACTCTTTATCAAATAAAGATAATTCTATAATTTATTTGAGAGGAGTTACGATGTTTTACTGCGAATACTGGAAACTTCGCAAGACCTAAAACTCCAGAGATAAATGACACGAGTGTAAGTGAAAAGCAATGTTTTGCGCTCTCTGATTTGCTTAAATCTAAATAATGGTTGGAGTAACGTACAATTATAAATTCGGTCGGTTGTTTTGCCGGGACGGAATTAATACGGACAACTTTTAGTCGCCGAACTCCCTCCCTACATATGCGAGGGTTATTATGAGGAACGAGACGATATTGATACAATAGAAACCAGAACGAGATGATGATACAATAGTAAACTCAAATTCAAAACAAACTTTGGGACTAATTATAACTTTATATAATTATATTTGATCAATTTTGCATTCAGAATGTTATATTGAAAAATATTCTTACCCACGACCTTTCGCAAGCCGAGCCCCGATGGCCAAAAATTAGAGTACCACCTCAGAGTTCCAGGGACAAAAAACAAGGAAATATTTCAAACATTCAGAATAATGTTTCAACTGCCTATTTTACTACTTTAACTCCGTAATTATTCATCACCTGTTTCGCTTCTTCTGAGCATCATTTGGAGTTGGCAAACCTTCAAATGTAGGTAATTAGCGCTAATTATCACCAGCCTTTTAGTGTCCCCATTACAGAGGCTCAGACCTTCCCTATAGATGAAAACAAATAGGCAAAACGGGACATTACCCGCCTGAAGTTATCGTAGATTGGTGGGTATAGACAACTACATTGAAGCTTGATGGCGTAGTGGATAAGTGCCGCAGCCCTAGATCATTGTTATTAAGTAACTTCTGCAAGGGTCGGTTACGGGATGGGTAATCAATAAATATTATCTCGAGCTACTCTGTGCTTCGGAAGGCACGTAAGGCCGTTGGTACCGGCTGTATTTGCAATCGTTAATACCCGCCAATCTACATTGGGTCCGCGTGAAGGGTCATGGCCTATTCTCCTTAACCATCCAAAGGCCTGAGATCCTGAAAAGGGGACGTAAAAGAGCTGACGACAAATATAAGTTTGCTTTCAAAGAACGGAGGTCCGCTAAGTTTTTGGTCACTCATCCTATGATCAGACTGATGTTTTTTACATTGAATGTGTTATAAAAAGACTTTGAGCCTGTGATTTTGAGAAAACCAAAAACATATCAAAAGTAAAAAAATGTATATATTCTCGGAACACCAAGATAGCCCCCCGAGCCGTTCAGAATTAGTACGGCACTCATTATAATCGTGGACGAAGTCACGGGATTTGGATAACTACGTCACTGCATCTACCCGGGAATAATTCAGCGTCACTTAAACTTGCCCACTTACGCATGCGCGGCACGTACCATAAAGATTATATGTAGCCCTACTCATTGTAATGCGTCTGAATTATTTTTGTTATAAGTCTTATTTGTCGATTAGGCAAAATGCTAAAAATTTACCAAAGCGGGGAATCGTGTAATATATAAGATATTTTAACTGATTTTTATTAAAATTTGATCCTGGTAAATAGATAGAGCACCGTCTTTGCGTTCACTTTTGGTTGCAGCTGAAAATCACACGCACACATTTTCTCTAGTGGGCAACTGTTTCATTGACTTCATCGTTTATTCTTCTATAAATATAATGTGTGTGTGTATTTGGCAGAAGTAAATCGTTTATCAAACTATCTAGTCTCTGACCTTTATAATATTGGTACAGATAGCTGTTCGACTCTTGTAGGTAAAGGAAACATCGAAGATTGTTTATAAGACCGAAAAGCATTTATAATACTAATTGTAACAACAACAACGGTCATTATTTAACTTCTTTATATAATATACACATCGTTATTGATAATTTTAATGTTTTTTTAAAAGTAATATTTAGCTGCTTACTAGAATTAGGAGCTGTTGGTGGTAGCTGAAATATGTAACTACTCTTGAAATCTTAAATCATTTAAGGATAACTTATTACTTCCGCACGAGAAACGAGTATGATTGGTGTTATAAGTTTCTCTGTTTGTGTATGTCATGTGACCGATTTCGGTGCGATTTTATTTATTCGAAAGATAATTAAATCACGGTGGTTCATGTCTGGTCAAAATCCGTCTAATCATTGAAGCAACTGTTTTCATGGCTCATGTCAAGATTGTTGTTTAATATTCCGTACTCGAATGTTCTTAAAATTTGGTATACGTATGTAAACTCGAAGATCAAAGAATAATATGGAAATCCTAAACTGATACTGCAGCTACGAACATCAGCAAAAGTGCAAACCTCGAAAATATTACAGCACCCTTGTCGTGTTTGGGCTCATTTTAATAGGATAAATATGTTGTCGTTAAGCAACTTTCGCAAGGGTCGATCACGGGATGGGTGACCAAAAAATTATTATCTCGAGCTACTCCGTGCTTCGCACGTTAAACCGTTGGTCCCGGCTGCATTTGCAGTCGTTAATACCCTCCAATCCGCATTGGGCCAGCGTGGAGGGTCATGGCCCATCCTCCTTAACCATCCATAAGGAAGGCCTGAACCCCTGCAGTGGGGACGTAAAAGGGCTGGTGATGAACCTTAACAACTGACGCATGCATGGAAGACGATGATGGCGGCGACTGCTGGCTGGACGGTCTACTTGTAGCCGAACACGAGTGTACGAAAAGAATTGAAGACTATTCAGTAAGCAGAGTCCTTTCATTGAGCACACAAGCACAGCAGTATTTATTTTTAACTTTTTGCTAGCTTGTTTTTTGTTTACATTTAAAATGTTTTCTGATAATTAATTTTTGTTTTAATGTTTTTTTTATTTATTTTACTTGGAAATAGAACAGCTATCCAAACATCATAGATTACAAACTTAATAAACAATAAGCCAATAATAGGTTTCCGCATATAGATACAGTTTAGTTCTAATTAGTTATTATTTACATAAACCCATCATTATACATATAATCATAACTGCGCTATAAATCAATTAGAAAGAAAATATTCTATTAGTATCCGCTTAAAGGAATTAATGTTGCAATCGAAGATGTCAACATCATACCTACACTCGTCTAGCATCAAATTCAATCTTACGATGTGATTGGTAAAGCGACTAATACCTAAAATAAATTTATAAAATCGCTCGCTTTATATTCATCAACTATTAAACGAAATTAGAACGAAGCTCAAACTGGCCCCCAGTCAGATTTCAATCGAAGTTTTATGAATTCGTTGATTACTTTTCCAGTTAGTTCTGGCATTAGTTTTCATTTATTTTTTAAGTACATGATTTTGTACTTGTCAGATATTACTAGTCTCCTCCTTGTATATTTTAGTCCTACTTACGCATTTTGTTAAAAATATTCATAAATATGAAACAAGAAAGAAAGCATAGGAAACTAACACGCCGAAATGATGTGAAAAATGAGTTTTTACCAAAACTGGACGTTGCAAACATCGTGTGTGGTACCAAGCCAGCAAGCTATATAATGCTCTGCCGATAGAGTTAAAAAAAAATTAACAGTCAACACATATTTCAAAATAAACTTAAATCATTTTTATTGGAGAAGTGCTATTATTCAGTCGATGAGTACTTGAATGACAAAAATAAATGACTTGATATTATTGTTTACCTATGATTATTTTGACATATGTTAAGCAAACTAGCTAGCTTTTTGACATTGATATATTTGTAATTTTGCATGTGGAATTTTGTTTGACTCTGTATCGTTTTATAATTTGATCTTATTATTGTGGTTGTGATTGTATATTGTAATTTCCGATACAATGAATATTGTTTTATAGAATAAATGATCAATCGCTAAGCTGCACTTATCAATACTACCTATAATATTGTAGAGACGAAAGATCTGATTATTTGTTTGTTTACGTTAATAGTTTCCGAAACTAGTAGACTAGTTTTGATAATTATTTCACACACGAAAACCCTAATGGGAATCCACTACCCAACCTCTAAGGGGATGAAAGTGGAAGCTTAGTTTGTATAGTGAATTTTGTTGATCCGTGAACAAAGTCGCGAACAATAACCTAGTATATTATATGAAGCAACGATAATTAAATTTAAACCACATGCAAACATACTGTGATTGTGAAGGCAGATAGGTTTGTTAGATGCAATTGTTTACATTAATATTTTACACAATACAATCATAATTTCAAGTACAATATCAATACACGGGTGTTAGATTTATGTTTGTTTGCAGAAGTCAATGTCAGAGCTATTAAGGCCCTCTTGTACCACCGCTTACGTTCCCATATAAATACGCTTCGAGAACAAAGACGCACTCACTTTATTTCATACATTTTTAATCTAGAAAAAAAGTTACTACAGTCATATCTTTTTTTTATCAAAAGAATATATCAATACCTATTTTTATATAGTTAAGATGAAATATAAGTATAGGTAAGTTATAAAATCAATCCGTAGAACCCTATGAAGAGTCATATTTGCGTATTCTTTTCAATCGAGCTGATTATTAAATTTATGTTTCTGTGTTTAGCAAACGATCGATCATATGTATAAATTTCAAAATAAATATTTAGTTTGTCAATTATGAATATCAAATATAAATAGCTTTAGGATAAAGTTGGTTTAAAATATGGTAATTTCGTACAACCTCGCCTTAAGTAAAGAAACATACCCTTTATCTATTGTAATGCAATCAATGTCTTACGCATTGTCCTTATTATATGTCTTTATAAATGAAGACAATTATTATTACTTTATTTAATATTTTTGTACTATTTTCACGCGACTTTGCTCGCGCGACTCGCGATGATGTAGCATCCCGTGAAAGAACTTTCATCAATCTAATCGAATAGAGAGAATGGGCCGTGACTCATACGGGGTCCAGGGGGCCAATTCTACTAATTTACAACGATCGATCATCAATAGCGTTTCTGTAACGGTTACGTTTCGATTTTTGCTGTAAATTTGCATTCTGCTAACGTCAATTATCAAACGAACGTTTACTAAATTGAAACGTAATCGTAGCCGAACCAAACAGCTGTCATTAGTGTTACCAGAATAAAATAAATGAAATTATTAGTTAAACGGGAGACGATTAATGATTATTCATTTTTTTATCACTATATAATGAATGTAGGTATTACATTTGTATTCGATCGTTTTAAAATAAGGACGAAACAACCGAATATTAGCTACATTAAGAAAGTGCATACCTAAGTGTTAAGCTACAAGGGAAAATACCCGAAACGCGAATTTATAATTAATATTTTTATCATTATGGGTATTTGACACTATAAAAATAAGTTGCGTATTATTATCATCATGTTAGATAATAATCTAATAAAAGTTTATTTCTTATAATCTGTAGATTTTAAAATTATATTCATCGAAAATAGAACAGATTCTCATGTAATATATTGACAGTGTGTTTATAATGTATCAAACAACTATTTTAATTAATTAGTTTTCAGAAAAGCGTCATATACCCAATTCTATTATTAAGCACTCAACTTTAAACATGCTTAATATTTAAAGCATAAATCCGATATAATTAAGTCTTTTAATTAACAAAAAAAGTCAGATGAAATACTATAAATCCTGGCGTCAACTAAAGATAACGTCAAGCTTAAAGAGTTAAGTTTCAAAATTCAAATGGTGTTGGTTTATTTTATTGTTTATACCGAGTTTTAATTCGCAAAATAAATGTTATTATGTGAGATAAAGTAGCATGAAAGTGAATAATATGATTCCGTAAAATAAAACGGTACCTACATGGGTAGGTCGTGAACAGAAAAGTTTTGACTCATTTTCAGTCACTAACAAACTGTAAGAAGTGAGGTATGCAATCAGTCCAAGACTAAGACGAGCATTAATCCAGAGGTGTATACTTTACTTTAAACAACTCCGTTTCAAAAGAATGTACAACAAAAATAATCATTAAATTTATACATTTGTTTGTACTAAAAATTAAATGTTAAAGTTAAATGATGATTGCATATGACTTTAGTAACTTCAATCCATTTAAACAGAATTCATTAAACTTCATTGAATATCATCAGACTTCATCAAACTACATGGACTTAGTTGAACTTCATAGTTCATATTGTGACTTTATGGGACTTCATTAGGTTTTCATATAACATTTCCAATCACGGGCATTGGAAATTACATAATAATAATAATATATATATCGCACTCCCGGTGCGACACTGTCACTTCTGCAAAAATTTAGTTTTTCAGGAGAAGAGTTTTAAACTCTGCCACCTCACAAAACAATGACTTTAGAAGATACAGATGAGTTTGTTCATTGTATAATGTACATATGTACAAAAGTAACATTATCGCACCAAGTAAAGGGGGCTTTAGGACAATTATTACATATTTAACTAATTTTTGTATTTTTTGCAAAAGTGACAGTGTCGCACCGGGGGTGCGATATTTATTTATTTGGGCGTTGTTGAATCAACAACCGTAGTAGTCCGTAAAACTTAGGTAAAATGCAAAATTGCACCAAAATTAACTAAAAGTATATTAAAGTTTTTTTTATTCAATATGATAACGAATGAATTAATCGATTATTTTCCAATCGATGTTTGATTTTCATATTGCAACACCAATTCACTTTTTGTCAATACAAACCACAATGATACAGACAATGTTTTAATTAATCTTTCATTCATTACTTTTTCATTTTACATGTAGAAATTAATTTATTCACTTGACTTTGGCTGAATTGTGTGAAATGCGCAGATATACCATTAATAAAAGAAGAATGAAATTGACAAAATTGAATTGTAAATGACAATTTAATATGGGATATCTACTAAAACAATCCCCATATGTGTATTTTTTTGTAATATTAAACTGTAATAGGAAGTGAAACATTATACTGGAAAATATTATTTACAAAATTAATTTTATAAAATAATTCATACCATGTATTGGCTACGCACGTGAAATTGGCAGAATTATGCGAAAGCCCTTAATAAAAGAAGAAGTTTTCGATTGAAAATAAATATTCATACGTATCAATAACTTAGTGAAGAAGATAAACGATAGTCGATTCAAAGTAGACATTTAAGAGAGAATTATTGATGATGAAATGAATCCAATATCTTTCGAAATCTGGCTATACCTACATCTGTACACCGAATCAAGCAAGGCAACATAATATATACTGTGGAAAATCTATTCAAGATTAAATTTAAAACAATGTTTGTTATAGAAACCCATTAGAAATGTCATTATTGACTAGATATTATAAGTAAGATCAGAGAAAATTATTAATGATTTGACATATCTTTCACATTAAGTTGTATACAAATTAAATTCTTGTAGTTGCATGGATCTGCTCGCAGCTGTCATCCATGCTGACTATGAGCAAATTAAGTATAAGTTTCAACTGATATAAAAGAACTTACACATATAAATTCCTGCCAAATTGAACAAGAGCTCCTGATTCACAGGCTTATTTTTTTTTTGTTCTAAATTGTAACCGATCATAGTGTATGACAGTTTTCTTTGGAATATTGGTGGTTGATTTTAACTTTGTGTCAAAAACAGTAGAATATGTATTTTTCATGTAGCTAATACTAATTAGGCTGAACATTTATCTTGCACGCAACTTAATATATGGTTACAGAAAGCCTCATGTTATTTCAAATGTTACATAAAACTGAGCTGAGGCTAAGATCATTTTATTTTATTTTTAAAATTAAAAATAATTCAGAATAAAATCTTATAAACAGTATATTTACCTGTTTAACAATCCTTTAAACATGATGATGATATGATGAAATAATCCTTTATAATATTATAATCTCCAAATAAAAAAGTGAGTAATACTTTGTCAGAAAAAAAATATTCATAATTATAATTTTTTAATTAAGATTATTATTTGATCATATTTTCTTTTTAATGTTATTGATAACATTTACACCCCTGTCTTCATAAATTGTTGTCTCTCTCTCTCCATCCCATGGTTGCCTGGAAGAAATCGCTTTAAGCAATAATGCCGCCAATTGTTATTTTATTTTATTTTATTTTACCTATATAACTTGTGTAATGTTAACAATAAAGAATTTTCTATTCTATTCTCTATAATGGTATTATTAATATAGTTTTGGTGAACTTCCTAAACATAAATGAGCATATGCTCACTAGTAATGCAGGTAATTCTTAAATTCACAAAACCTGCTGGTTATCTGGTAGTTAAATTGGTTTTAGCAGAAGCCCAGACTGTGAGTGTTTATGGGTTTAAATCCCACCTCAAGCACTAATTGCTTGAAGTGGGTTTTTTAATTATTTTCCTTTAAGATAAATATCAATATAGTATTGCAAATGCAAGTGATCAGAAAAAATAATGATAAATTAATTAATTTTTAAACAAGGACTTTTTCAGTGCCATTTTTATTGGAATTCCACACATGCTTGTAAATACACACTTTTAAGTTTTCCTGTAAAAATACTACAATAGTTTACTTTTTTCAATACAAAATATTCAAAAATTCATGTTTTTATAATCATAGATAAGTTTACTTAAAGCCAATAGCCCCTACAATATAATAATGATTTTTACAATGTTCCTATTTACAATGATTGTTTATAATTATGTAAAGTTTTAACAGAAATATAATTATTGATTTTAATTTACATTACATGCCTCAACTAGGTGGACCTTATTTATGTTAAGAATCTACATAATATGAATTTAACATTTCAAATTGATAGAGAAATGAAAACCTATTAATTTATCTATAAAATTTAAGTTTTTAATAAAAAATAATAATTTAAGATTAATAATCAAGATATAATTTATTTTATTTTTAAAGTCTGCCAACATTTTTACATATCAATAAGCAACCACAAAATTACAGAACTATCTATAACAAATAGATGAAATGGTGTACATAAAAAGTTTATTAAACATATGCATGCACTATCACACTTGTTGATCTAGCTCCATAGTTTTCGATTTCATTTTTTTTCTAGTCATTTTACATAATTTATATCATATGGATTGCTATGTTCTCATGAGGTAGATGAGGAATCTGGTGTTTGATACCCAGATTTTGTATATTTACTTCAGACGTCAGGGTGCTCATTGAAAGTATCCTTGTATCTTTGTGAAATAAATAATATTGGATAGAAAATTTTATATGCTTGAAGTGCTAGACAGTTAAAGATTAAAATTTTTTGGTACCTTAATATAAGGTATTTTTATAAATAATTAATGATAAAGCAAACATATCAATGGATTTACACAATTTATTATGTTCTTTACAGTCTATTGATAACTCACTCACAAACTCTTAAAATGTAGGAATTAAGAGTCACAGTGGATTGGAGTATTTAATGTATTTCACATTGTAAATACATAAAAGTCAGATGAGAGTAAAGAAGAGAGTGACATTAAAAACAAAAAACAATGTATAAAATACTAATTCAAAAAGGTATATGAAAAGATGCCAGTGTCTGATTAATATAGAAAAAGGTTTTATCTACACCTCCCTGTCATCAGGACACTTATGTACACCCTTTATATCAACACACTGTATGTACAAAAACACTATATCAAAGGTACCTTAACACTGATGCCCTAACCTAATTAACCTAATAACACAAAACAAATAACACTAAACTAATCCTAAATTAGTTAGGCACATATAGTGTCTCAGCTTAGGCAGTGGCTTTGTGAGAATGTCTGCTGTTTGGTGAGCTGATGGTATGAATGACACATTGACTTGTTTAGTGGATATAGACTCACGAACAAAATGATGTCTAATATCAATATGTTTTGTGCGGGCGTGATGAATGTTGTTTTTTGTTAATTTAATGGCACTTTGATTGTCACAATTAATGGTGATGGGTGACGAAAAGCAAAAGATGTCGCTTAGTAATGAGCGAATGTAGATGGCTTCCTTACAGGCTTCACTTAGAGCCATGTACTCAGCTTCTGTTGTTGATGTTGCAACGGTTCTCTGTTTACGTGATTCCCATGACACTGCTGAACCACACATTTGGAAAACATATCCTGTATAGGATCGTCTGTCCACCAGATTACCACCATAATCGGCATCAGCAAATCCGATTAGATCACCACTATTGTTATAGGTCAGTTTCCTATTTTTTATAGCTTTCAGGTACCGAAGAACAGGTTTCACAGCTCTCCAATATACCGAGATAAAAACTTTTTCTATACAAACACTACAAATATGTTTGCCGAAGTTACTTTTGTAGGGCAAAATGTTTTTAATTATCAATACTGAAGATGGATCAAGGTATTTTATTTCACTCAGCGATTGGGGGTACCTAATTGCACCTCTTAAGATTTTAAATAATATAAATTGTTTCACATCTATCATTAAACGCTAACTATCGATCATGAAAAAGTAGAAATTTGCAACTTTTTAGAAATCGTTAATTTTGACAGATGAAACGTTCGGATTTAGTAACGTTTCAGTAGCGTTTCGATCCAACGAAGTGTCAAAATTTTAGTGGAATAAGGGCCGACGGGCCGACGATCGACTCAAGTATATGGACGTAGTTATGCAAACCAGCCACATGATGTCAGTTTTGAGAAAAATGGGTTTCTTGTTTTTAGTTATAATTTATTGTAGAATATATTTTATTTTATTTATTTATCAAGAAGTTTTGTGAATTTACAACATGTGAGTTTAATTGCAACACTTTTAGGCTTCTCTGCACATAACTCGATTTTGACAGATTTGTGGGTTGGTTCCGGTTTGCATAACTACATCTATATAGTTCTATGTTCGATTGAGCGAGTAGAATACCGTTTACAGTTTCTGTCGATCGATAGTTAACTAAACTAAAATAGAACCGGAACTGTATCGTTTGACGCCATTTTGACACCGAGTAGAATAGGAAAACCACTAAAAGTTGTAGTTTCGTTCGGTTTCGTTCCGTTTTCGATTCGATTTAAACAAAATTTATTTAGTAGAATTGGCCCCCAGTGCGGATTGGTGAGTGTGAACGACTGCAGATGCAGGCGGGACCAACGGATTAACGTGCCTTCTGAATCACGGAGGTATTCATGGTGATAAATTTGTGGTCACCCATCCTATGACCACCCCTTGTGAGAGTTGCTTAACAACCGTATAGACGCCAACCATTGCACTATCGATCTCCTCCTATCTTAATGACTTGATATTAATTTCAACTAATACCTTTATCTTGGAATACAGACCGACCGACAATGAAAATCCTATTCCTTTTTCAAGTATGAACCGTAAAAAATCCTAAAATGTATTGACGTAAACAAACAAGGATTCTTTTAATCCTATAACAATTGGAAATCACAAGCTCCAGAGATAACTGTAAAACATATATTCCATAACAAACAAGATCATTTTTTTTGTATTCTTTCATAATATTATTTAGTGTATATTTTGCTCAACAATAGTACTTATATTATTTCTTCATAAGACACTCTTTGTCGATGAAGGATTCGATCTGTCCGTTTATAGTTTTAATAAATATATTCGCATCTTTAGAAATTAACAGGAGGAGTACTGTTTCTCCGAACACGCAATTTTGTCTATTTTTAGCGCTTATATGACTATAAAGAAACCTATTATTGACGACAACGCCAACCTCTTTGGATAAGTGTTTTTATATTTTTTATGACATTGTCACTAATTGTTAGCTGCTTTTGCTGTCCGTCTTATGTTTTGCGTATTTTCTTAAATACATATAAGTTTTTGTCGCTTATTTATTGTTTGATTTAATACTGCAGACCACGTTCCTGCCGTCATAATCACCTATTTACCAACAATTTATGGAGATAAGACCTGGCACTGCTTCTGATGCACAATGACCTTCACGGAATTTAACTAAATTCTAAAAACGATTCGACATTTCACGAATTTTCGTTCGTCGTAAAAACGGAAACGGAACGCCGTACTTCTATTTCGTTATCAGTAAAAAAAGGTTAATGATTTGTTCCAAAATCGCTTTAGATGTATCAACTGCGCAATCATTTTATCATTCTATGTCGAAAACGAAAAAGTGCCCTAAACGTATTTCCAATATTCCGGTGACAGCTTGCACACGAAGCACAATGCAGGAATTATATTTTTCGAACCACACTGACTTCTGATCTATATGGAAAACAAGAATATAGAATAATACTCACAGCAAATATAATCTTCCGGTTGAAATCTTAATCATTTAATTTCTCAAAATATTATAAGAGAAATTTACAAAGATAATTCTCTTTAGTTTCGAAGAAGAGTATGCATCAAAATACGGTACATAATTATGTAAGAAAATACATTCAGTTTAGTTGAGTTCTTTATTTAAATAATTATAGAGAGAGAATAAAAATACAATGAATTTATTGTGTATTCTATATATAATATTTATAAATTGTAGTAGAACCTTCTATGGAAACTGGTAATCCTATATTATTATAGTTCTTGATAAACTGTTCGATAATAAAAGAACCACAAATTTACATAAAGTTACATAAAATACGAGTCGGACTCGCACGCTAAGATTTCCATACCATTACCTTTAAAACACGTTTGTTGTATGGGCCCCCTTAAATGTTTGTTTTATTTTGTAAATTTCAACTGTCGAGGTAACACGGTTCATGACGATGGACAGACAGTGAACTCTAAGTAATAAATTCCCATTCTTAACCTTTGGGTGAAAACCCCTGAAAATATAATATTTTATGAAGATAAAAACTTTTTGATGCCATTACCAATAGAAAACATTTATACAAACATTTTTTCACTACAAAAAATAAGCTTCATTAATTCAATAAGCTCTTAGATTTCATTATAAGTATACAGAATACAATTATACTTTTTTAACCGACTTCAAAAAAGGAGGTTCTCAGTTTGACCTATATTTATGTATGTTTGTGCGCGATTATCTTTTTAGCATAGTATTTGTCAGACTTACGTCAAGGTTTAAGGTATATTTACCGACTACAAATATCGAGGTTTGCACTTAAACACGTGTTATGTATTGTCCGCGATTATCTCGCGTTTAGCTGAACTTATTTTGATGCGGTTTTCAGAATAGTATTTTTTTTAATTTAGGTTCGGGCAACTTCACTCTTTCTTTTTTCGGACATGGTATTCATATGTATTTTTTAAGTGATTATCTATAAGCCAGTTGCACAAACGTCCATTAAAATTGACATTCGTTTTAAGCGACATTACTCATACAAATTTGACATTCATTATTGTTTAAGAGCGACATTAAAACTTTATGTCCATAAGTTTGTACAATTTACAGTGTATATGTGTAATTTAAATTTGCATTATATCATCAATAGAAGAACTATAAAACTTACTACCTATTTATTCAAATATGAGTATTATTGTTTCTCAACAGAATCCACTTTCAGATTTTGTTTAGTTACGTCAATATCCTTTTTCTGTTCAAAATATAACCATCTGAAACAAAAGTTGTAATATTTCAGTGTAATTTCAATGTGACATCTATTTATATTTTAGAGAAGACAATTCAAATAAGCAGTAATACACCAGTAACGTTCTAAAGCACACGTAATAAACCTTTACTAAAATATTAAAATAAAAAATAAAGATGTTATTCACCCAAATATTCCAATAGCAGGAAGGGTCAACAGTGCTCCCAATAGAAATACAGCACCTGGTAGTATACTCAGGGTAGCAGTATACACTTGGGAGTAAAGAGGGCCATACACCAGTGGCATCATGGCCTCCGCCAAGCCAAATAGTGAATTAACTTTGCCTGAAAATACGCATTATATGGATATAGAATGTTACAAAAGAGTATAAAGTAATTCATATTATAACTTCCATTATTATCATCATCATCATCAATTCAGCCGAGAGACGCCCACTGCTGGGCATAAGCCTCCTCCAAAGATCTCCAAAGCGATCGGTCCTGCGTTCTAAATATTAAAAAAAATAAAAATAACATCCATGACTAAACTAAATTTGTTTATACTATGCCAAAAGCGAACCAAAACAATTTATTTGTAATAATTTATTTATGTCATTCGTAAAAATAATAATCACCAATCACTTTCGAGATTATTCTTTTTAAATGACAGAACAGAAAAAAGAATTCGTTACGTTTTACTTTCGTCCCGTAATTATAATTAATATTTAATTAAATTTTGGATATAAATAATAACCTCTATGCATTATTTGTTTAAATTTTGAATTGCAAGTTGGTTGGACTGTATTCGATTTTAAAAAAATTTTGAGAGTTACTTTTCTTCATAGTGAAAATTACACTTATACGGTCATGGCATATCTAAACCACTTAAGCGGTACGGCTCCAACCCAGCAAATAATTTGTCATATTTCCATTAAATCGTATGTTGTTTATTACATATCATAACGCCAATATAAAACCTTGAAATTTATAGCTGCCATCGGCTTATTTTATAAAATATATTAAGCATAACACTTGATGTTGGCTAAATCATAGAAGAGCCAATAACAAAGAAATTAAATTATATAAAAAAAAAACAATAAAAACAATCTAATGCTCAAATATAAATAGCAAATAAATCGCCAAGTCGGTGCCGCGACGTATAAAATATGCTTTACTCAATATAATTAGTCTGACATATTACGGCGTCTGTGAAGACATTGTCTGCGTCATAATTTCTAATTACTTTACAATTAAAATAATGAATGTAAATCACTCACCGAACTCTTCTCCGCTCACAAGCTTAGTGGCTATAGAACGCATCGCTATGAACGAAGTTCCGTTCAGTATCTCAAGTAAAGGTGCTGCAATTCATAAAACACTTATTATTCTTAGAATCTACTTCAGCTAAAATTAGCATTTTATTAAATAATAACTTTCGCCCGCGTGATCTAGTTTTAAGTCCAGAAATCACAAAATTCCATAAAAAAAATCAACCCTAATTTCCCCTTTAGGGGTCGAATTTCTTAAAATTCCGTCTTAGTGACCACGTACGTCCTAAAAAAACCCGCATGCAAAATTTTAAACTCCTAGCACTCGTAGTTTCTGAGATAGCACGTGATAATTGAGTGAGTGACCTTTCACTTTTATATATATAGAATTATATACATTATAGTACAACATATATCTATTTACACATATACAAGATGGATGGAAAAACTCTTTATGACACCCATCCCGTTCTTATGATTCTTCTTTGTGATATAAAGTTATTATATTCAACAAATACAAATATAGCTACGAAAGAAATATTTAAAAGTTCCGAGAAGTTCACTACAAAAGAACATGATAAAACTTACCCAAATATATTTCGAGATCGTTCCGAGCGAAGGCGTACGCGAACGCGCCGATAATTTTACTTGTGCAAGAAATAATTCCCAACAAAGTGTCGTCCAGTTTCATGTAGCTGCTGAACAGGGACATAGACAGTGCCGTACCTGTAACACGACATATAAACGAAACAAGTTGCAACTTTTCCGTGTATTATACTACGTAAAAAATTTAAATGTTTGTTTGGTTGCATCGACTATACTTCAAAACTACTGAACATATTATAAAAAATATTTCACCTATGGGAAGCTATATCATACTTAGATGTCATACATAGGTTATAAATTATACGAGTGAAGTCTCAAAAAACCGATACTAACATAGAAAAACTAAAATCAATGTACTGTTTTATTAAAAATATTGGCAAATCACTAAAAATAAAATAAAATCAACATTTTACGACATAAGATGAATTGTATAAGGAGATAAATTTAAAGATGTAAATTACGTTTTTTTTCCTAAGTAGTTTTGGAACATTTCAAACTTACCAATTAAATTAGTAATAATACAATAAGTTGACCATATACTGAATTGCACTTCGTCCCAATTGAACCTAAATCTCGTGAACAGATACTGTACACAGAATTCTCCTGCAAAAAAAAATGTTAATAAAAATATCAATATAGCAATTCGAATTCAAAATGTACTAAATTACAATTACAAGACAATCGTCCTAATCGAAATTTATATATACGAGGTACCATAAAGTAGTCGACATACAAACAAATAAACTTTTTACGAGTTTTTATTTTTAATGATCACATTGATCATCTTGTTCTAACCATGAGTGAGTAGGCCAGAGATCCGACCTAAACATATAGACACATAATACCCGGATAGTTAAAGACGCGAAACAGTGAAATTTTTAAAGATAAATGATGGTGAATCTAAAATTGATCAAACTTACAAAATATTACAGTTAATTAGTATAAAACTCTATTTTACTATTTTCCAATCTAGAAATTTTAATATTTTGGCTTACATGTCTTATAACTTATTAGCTAAAATGAATGAAGTATTTACATACTTTTGTTTTTGAAATATTTTTTCTAATGTTTTGCGTTTTTCATCAACTTACCGTGCATTGGTCCAAAAACAACGCACACTACGATAAGAAGTAATGCCACCCTGAGTCTTCTATTACCGGGTCCCTTCTTAAATGCCACTTTAAAAGTATCCAGTACAAGTGCAACGTTGAAAAAATCCGTAAAGAAACTGAAGAATGCGTTGCGTCCCTGAAATAAATAGTGGAAAATCCAATATTTATTCCACATCTAAATACTGGACCTTATATAAGTAAACCTCGCTTTACCAACCTTTCTCTCCACTTTTTTCCTCTTTGGGTCTTTCAAATATATGTATCCATAACACAAACAAAATAAATATAAGGAACTAGAAATAGAAAACACTCCATAATAACCAATCCACCGCAGCAAAACTCCACTCAATGCACTTCCAATGGGATAACCTAATGTCATACATAGATTTACAATGCCTACTCTATAGGTGCGCTCTTCTGTAGTCGTAATATCACCTATATAACTAAACACTCCTACAAAATTCGTGAACCAGCCACCTGTTAATGCAGGGAATATAGATTCCGTGAAGGCAGCTACTTCTACCGGTAATTCGTAAAAAAAATATGTGTTGATAATAAAACCTATACTTGTCAGAAATTCTCCAACTATAGGCATTAGGATACATGCTTTTCTTCTACCAGTATTATCACTCCAAGCACCAACAAAAAGTATAAGTATAACTGGTAATGCTGTTTGGATTACATTCTTCCAAGCTTGAATACCGGCTATAAGAGTTTGAACGTCTTTTTCGTAGTTAGTATAGTTTTCCGTCTGCCTCAACTTTAAAGCCTCACAAACTTCTTCACTGAAATTAAGATTAACCAAACATGCCTTCTCTAAATTTAAATTTTGTACAGCTAACGACGATAGAACACTAGGCATCACATAGCAAGCCATTATAGGCTCAACGGTCATGTTGGCCTTTATTATTTTTAACCTTTCAATAAATGATATTTTCTTATCGTCATTCTTTTCTTTTGTTTCATCTCCACTTTTAAGTGGTGAAGATTCATCTTCCTCCTTTTCTGCCGCTTTATTATCGGTATCTGCATCTATTTCGTTTTTTAAGGCACTCAGCTCAATCTCTAATGTCAAATCCATTGTTTTAGTAGTTTACCTCTAACTTTATTTAGAATTTTTCAACATGTCTAATATGATATTCTGATTGAAACCAAATATATCTATAACTCTACTGACGATGTTATGTAGAAGTAACGCCAGTTATGAAACGTCTATTGAAGCAAGCTTTATTTGTTATAATGCTTCGGTATTTGTTATTCGATAATCTTTCAAGATAAGGCACTCCATCAGGTTAAATATTTAAAGAGATTTAGACGCTCCTGATAAGAGTCCGTAATTAGCAGAAACTTACACATGCTATTGACAAGTAGATTAAATTTACTTATTGTTATTGTTTAGGTTGCTCTTGCGACAGGAAAATGAGCAGACTAGTGTTTCAATTAAGGTTAATAATATTTTTCGTTTTAAATATTATCTCACATGAAAAGATTCCTAAAAATAATTAAATGTTCGTTTGTCTCTATGCCTTTCATTTACATATAAAATAAAATATATAAACCAAATAAAATAAAATCTTATCGTAATTACAATTCATACTATGAATAGGTATACTTTTAGTAGTCTCTATATTCCATCGTCTTTAATATCCAAAAACTGTACTCCAAATTTGTTTCTTAATTAATAAGGTTGTTACAGGTTAATAAAGATTAGTTTGACAACTAGTTGTAATTGGATTTCTTTAACACCACCAGATTAAAATGTCGTTCTATTCTCTTAATCCATATAAATAAATGACAACTTAGTAGCATCATGGTGACATTACTTACACGGTAATTGCTATATCCCTGAAAAAAATTTACAATTAATAAAGTATCATTCGAAGAAAATTCAATCTATGCTTTAGTTATTGTTCTGAGCCTCAAAGGGTCAAAGCAAACCTGACGGAAGATCTGTCAAGCGTCTCACGGCAGTACGCTTTATATGATGTGTATTGTAACGGTGCTCCCCTTCCTCTCTATCTATTTTTCTTTAATAATATTTTGATATAAAATATTAATAAATAATAAATTCTATGTGCGGTCTAATAAGACCTTCTAAAAAGAATATTTTGTATTGGCAGTGATCGTCTAATAGGACCTACGTTGTGTTGTGTGTAATAACCCTGGTTCTTTTTTGTAGGCGATTGTTAGCAGTAAGAGAATATGTTATTGAGGGCATGTAAAAGAATTACCTACCTACTAAATGAATACGATTAACCTAAAACTAATTAGTCCCTAAGTACCTAGTGAAGTATAGAATATAGGATTTTAATAAGAGAAAGTAATGACACTTGAGCATAATAACACTGGTTACATTACATTATAATAGAAATGTTATATTTAACATAGAAATAAAATATTTAATAAAGGTCAAATAAAAGTATGGAAGGAATAAGGTATTAGGACTAAGATTAGAGAGTAAATGTATAATTAAATCCAATGAGAAGGATGTTGTGAAAATATATACACATTATTTGTGTTGAAGGTGCTTTCAGGCCCCGACCACGCCCTCAGCTTGAGACCCACCATCACGGCCCCTTAACCAAGGAAAGAAATGGTAAGGAGTTAGGAGGAGTCAACCCAGCACTAAACTCATAATAAAATTAATTATAGACGTTACATTTACATCCAATGTAACTAGCATGATTCATAATGGTGTATGATCGGGCACGCATTCATTGTTCACAGTAGGGTTGTAGACACCATGAAGGCCTTGGCCAAACATAGTAAAAATGCGAAACGACACACACAGCAACCGGGGAACTACACAGGAACTCAACTGGTCCTCCACCCAATGTAGATCGCTACAGGGCTTCAAGGGAGCAAGTCTACCGCCATGCATAGACGCCGATATACTGAGTGGAAATAAGTCCCTAATGGCATAATGGTAAGCCAGTTTATCTGACGACCGCCATCCTAACAATATATGAGCCGACTGTCGACCAACAAAAGGAGCCGACCATAACCCACATGTATCAGCAGCCAAACTGGAGGCATTTGTTATTTCAATATAAATCATAATTATAAGAATTACCATTGTTATCGAACTAGGCAACTCAGGAAAGGTAGTGGTGTGTTGTAGGGTGACATATGTCATGACCTACGATGAATATTTGTAGAGTTTGCAGTATTTAGCTCGCCAGCTGAAGTACTTGTAAATATTTATGCATTGCGCATATAATTTATTAAGTATGCTGTTATATGTTCAGCAGAAGTCTCTCATATAATGAAGAGATTATTATTATTTGTAATATATTGTTTGGTTATTTAACCAAAATATAGAAATGTATGTTAGCGTTACCAGCATTATTAAGCTAGGCAACACAATAAGGTAGCGTAATAGTGTAGGACAGACATGCGTCATGGCCTATGTTGGACATTTATAAGATTGCAGTATTTTGCTCGCCAGCATGATGAATCTTGAAGATTTATGCATTGCGCATATAATTTATTTATTAAGCTGTATATAAATTCAGCTGTTATAAGTCTCTCATAAAATGAGGAATTTATTGTTATTATTATTTATTAAAATGTTGTATGGTAAAATAACCATATTTCTTTTAGTGAAGAATATATATAATTTCTGAAATGTCACCAGTGTTATTAAAGTAGCCAACTGAAGAAACGTAGAGTAATGTATGTAGGACAGACACAAGTCATGACCTATATCTAACATGTATCTGAGAATGATCTCAACTAATGTATCTGTTCTATGCATATAGTCTATGAAATAGCCGTCGTATGTCCGGGTAAAGTCTCTCCCATAATGAGGCTGTTATATTAATTTAGATATAAAATCTTGTATAATGTATACGTAAACTATGCACTGTATAATAATAATATTACTAGGCCTACTCCGTTTTGCCCTGTTTGTCGTTAATTCTCACCATTTAGGTATAGTTAGCTATCCCTTAAATGTAACATTAATATCGTATATAATATTTAAATGTATACCGCTCATATTGACCATCTTAAAGTCGTTAATACAGTCTAATATATCTTTAACTTGTCTTTATCACTTTACTCTAAATATTATTTTTACTTTTTAATATTACAGAATGCAATATAACACAATCCTAGCAAATCTAATTTATTCCTAACAACCTGATGAGACCCTAGCGTCCCTAACACCCACTTACTTGCGGTTCAAGGCGGAGGCCTTGAACCCGAGTCCAACGGAGGATTTTAATTCCTATCTTACCCTAAATGTAGAGTTTTCAACCGCACTAACTCTACCATTGACAAATTCTAATAGACACACTGACTCTAATTATCATAAAGCACTGACTTTAATAAGCCCGCGTCGAACTGGTACGGTATACTTAAGGTTTAATAAAGATTTTTATAATTCGTGATGTAACCTACGTATATATTCGCACCGCACTAATATATATTAAGGGATTCGCCCTCCTTCTAAGCAATTCAGACCTGCCTATCAAATCTCGCGACGCACTGATCTGATAGCAAGACTACGACAACTCTAAGAATTGCATCAACTATCTCGTAAAGCTTGTGACGAACCCTCAGAAAGCCCGAGTTCTGATTCCGCTCTCGACCTTCCCCAGATTCCCTTCAACTCCCGAAAACTCTCAACGAACCGACAGAATCCCGAGTTACGATCCTGTTCCCGGTCTCCACCGGACTCTCCCCGACTGTCCCCGACTTCATTTTCCACCTCTTTTAAAACATTTGCTACCCCCGTAACATTTCTCACACCACGCCTATTTCTATTATCTTATTGTAACTATCTTAATTGACATACAAAATTATTCCTTAAGACTAAACCAATATGAACACTCATACGAATTGCTTCCTTGTTCATCCCCTTTGCGTCTACTAGAATAAGGCTCCACCCATGCGTAAGCGCAACGCCCACTAATATCCCAAATTCACAAATGTTTAGCGCTTAATATTGGTCATTATACCTTATCTCCCTGCTATTAGGGGTCATTTTGAAACAATTATACTTTATTATTAATTATCTAAAATACCCTAGCATCTGGAAGCAATAGTTTTGACCTTTTGTCTTTATTGTTATTTTTTGTATAAAATAGCTATATTGTCCTAAGGGACCAAGACACAATATCTGTCATCATATTTTAACCTTTTAAATGGCAAAATGATGTCCAACTTTAAATAGTTTTATTTTGGTCAAGAGCACACAAATTTCTACGAATATTTCTTTAAGAACAGCAAGATTAATGTTACTTTATTGTCTTTCGGCCTTTCTGTTGAATTTAAGACATTGCAGGCAACCAATAAATCAAAGAGGTAATTTTAATACCTCCACTTATTTCTTCATAATACCAATTCTTTACAGAACATTTCACTGATTTAAGTTGTCAAGCGTCCCACGCCTGCACCCTCAACATGTGTCTCGACATTGTAGTAATTTAAGGCAATCAGTACTACCTGCCCTCGATGACCCTATGTCAAACCCTGGCCCGAGCAATCACAAAAACAAAAATAATGATTTCTTCTAAGAACACATTTTGAAATACCATAACCCACTTGATAATTCTCACCCTTACATGTCACTTATAATCAAATATATTGCTAATTTTGTTAGTTTCTAAGTGTCCGTTTCTTCTAAAACCCCACTTTAAAATCCATAATTTACTTGACATGACAGGCTTTTCAGCCTTTGCAAATGTGTTGTTTATCCAAGTCAATTTCTATATGTAACGAAATATTTGAAGTGGTGATTCTTTGCAGGAATCTACCGTTAAAATCCCATCCAGCGCGACAATTTCTTAGGCTAAAATTATTAATAAATAATCGAGCATTTTGCTTTATTTATTGAATTATTGTGGTGTGTTCCGTCACAATCGCCCCCTAAATTATGACGTAGTTTATCGAAGTTATAATTTAAACCAATAAAGATGGAACCAACACAATTAATAGATTTAAACGGCTTAACCTAGACAAGAATCGTATTTTCCTTTCAGTATCTCTATACTATTTCAACTAATTCTAATACTTTGTACTCGCCCCCTGATCTGGTAAATATTTTTATTTTTCATTACTATACCTACATTTGAAATTCCACTAAATCAATGACGTTATTTTTAGTGGTGGTATAATTAGTTTGATAACCTATTATACTATTGCCTAATTAAGAAATGTATAGACTCCCATAGACATCGGTTACGGTCTAAGTTTCAGCCTAAATCTCCTTATTAAAGTAACCTATAACAGTTAAGGCACAACAACATGACTAAACTGAATTCGTTAATTTTTTAAGGTTGTTTGCAACTTCTTACAAAATTATATGCTTTTATAGTTTAATGTCGCCTTGCAAGTAATATTCCTTTCTTAGTTAATTTCAAAATTATTCAGGCTTTCCCTTTTCTAAGTATAAAATTTACTAGATAGAATTACTTTATTTATAAAGTGACTGTATTCGGAAACATACTGACTGATTGTGAATTATGAACATTACAACCATTACGTAGTTATGTTATTTTTTTCTTTGATCGTCATAAGTCAGTAAATAAGTCACAAGTAAGTAACACTTTTCTTTCATTTCCATTCATCAATTTACCATTCAAGAATTTTTCTCATTCATCATTTATCAATTTCACTTTCCTTTCAATTCATTCAATTATTCTCTCATAAATAAGATTCATACATAGTGTTTTGTAGATACATTTCAAAGTCATTTTTAATTGTGTCGAATTAAGTCGATACGAAGTAATCCTTATTTTTACGGTAACTAAGTGTAATCGTCTGTGTTACAAGAATATAGGTATCTTAAGGTGCCAACGATATTCTAGAAAAATTTTAACAAAAGCCCATTATGGATTAGGTTCGAGAGATATAAGTATGCTCGGCACACTTTGACATAATAAGTTAAATAGAGCACGATATTGCACATGTTCTGTTAGTGTGTGTGATGTCCCCCAGTCATCGCAACTTATCGCTCTTGGAGTAATGTACAATATAGTACTTATATGATTATCCTGCTTGATAAATGTGGTTGGCTTCAATCATTGGCCCACAAGGCTTGTCAAGTAATGCACGATATCGCACATGTTCTGTTAGTGTGTGTGAATGTCCCCCAGTCATCGCAACTTATCGCTCTTGGAGTAATGTGCGATATAGTACAGTAAGGTATTATTTGCCGGTAACGAAAAATGATAATTGACTTCTTTTTTTTTCATAAATATTAAAACTTTTAAAAGGTAATTGAGATAAAATATAGCCAACAACACTATCGAAGTAAGAATGTATGTAACAGAAATGAAGACACCTTTATTCAGACTACTCGATTTAGGAATTGTATAAATTAGAATTTGATAGTTTTTATTTGATAATAGCAGTCAGTATATTTAGGAAATACACAGTTTAATATCATGAATATTCATTAACTATGTTAATACTAAATATTTAATCGTTTTTGAAATTTAAATAGATATAGTCTACGTGACAATTGTGAACAAATTCATAATTGCGCCCCTTTTCCAAATGCTAGGAAGAGAAAGCCAATCATATAATCATAAGAACAAAATCTTCTGGTCGTCCTAACATAAGTACAAATAAATCCTTAGATATAATTTTTTTACTGACTACAAAGCTAAAAACTATCACAATCGATAACCGTATATTTAGTTAAGATAATTCGTTGCATTTATAGTTATTTCATTAAATAATTATTTACTTGCATAGTTTTCTCAGAGAATAAATTATATTATAAACAAGTGTAACTAACGTTCAACATAGATATACGATTTCTCTGTTAAGTATATTTGCTATAAATGATGTAATTTAATTAGAATTTCGATAATTTGTCAATAATCTGTACTATTCGATTTATCTAACGGTAATCAATAATCTGTTATTTTGTGTTACAAGGATGTTCATTTATTATAACTTTAATACAACTACAATTATCCTTCAATGATTACTCGTCCTAATCTATTTTTAGCCCACAGCATTTACATAAATTCCGAGACCGTTAATATTAAGAAATCATGACACGATAAAAAAAAGGAATCATACATCCTAAAACAGGCTATAACCACCTGTTTGTCGGAGTTAATAGAATTCGCTAAATCGCTCTTGGAAAGACAGTACAACCTTTTATATTCACATTTCTAATATTACTCATAATTAATATTTTGCTTACAGAACTGAAATACATATTTTTTTTCAAACTATATCAAGGTCAACTTCAACACAGGATAGGAATCGAACCCACCTTTTATTAAAATTGAATATCCTTTAAATGATTTCCCATGACAGCATCTTTAGAATCATTTCGTGCTGGAATCGAACCACGCACTCTCTATGAATTAAAACTACAATTATTCAATGTGGAATCGAACCACAATTCTTGCATCTAAACATTATAATACATTCATCCGTGCAGGAGTCGAACCTAAGACCCGAAACGTCGACACCCGGAATCCAGCGTGAACCACCCAGCTACTTAATTAGTCTACATTTAATAAAGTAAAATAGACAAATTTAATAAGGTTATAGCATGTCATATAATTTTTCTATTTGATGTTGATGATATCCAAAGAATTGAATTTTACTTACGACATCGTTCTTACTTATTTGTTAAAAGCATTTATTTCTCAAAATCTAACATATATTGTGAATATATTAATGTAGTACATGTCGATATATATCTTCGATATTTCTCCACACAGGCTTATGCAATCGTGATTAGAGGACTTAAGATTTTTTCCGTAATAATAGGAGGCCAAAAATATACACAATAAAATTTAAAATTAAAGTCATGCACATGAATGATGACAACAATATAAGGAATTCACAAATTATTAAATAATAAAACATAAACAAGAAAATCTGAAAGCCTAATAAGCCTAACTTGCTATAAGTAGTCTATCACCCCAACCCTTACCTAAATACCTAAAATGAATAGATAATATGTAAATACGTATAGATTTGTGTTGCCATGAGACCTAATACAACAACGAATGATAGAAGGAAAAGAGTTAAGGATGGATTTTCTTAACACCGATCACACAGACTCATATGATCTTTATTTAGGCTAAGGTGTCTTAGCATGATGAGAGGAACCTGAAATATCACACAGAAAATAACTGTAATTAAATTTCATGCACACATTTTGAAGCATAACACATAACTAATCAGTGCTAAATGAACTAACTAATACGATTTATACAAACATAAATTTGATCACAAGCCTATGTACTTATTTAGCCTATGTATTTATTTACTGCATTTAAATAACATGATTCAAATAATATATGAATTCTAATATATTCGGCTATAGAGAATCGAACACGTGCGCCGAGAATGATTTCAATTATTTCTGAATTTGGATATGGAAACTGGCTCTAGAGAGTCGAACTCATGCGCCTAGTATTTCACACAAATATCAAAATTTCATACACGTTTGCCTATAATTTATATGTTAAGAACCACCCATAGAGTTTCTTACAAAGAATAATTTACAACATATCTTCTGAAAGACAAACCTAGACGAACGGACGGACCTACAATTTGACGAATGGACAGACTAACATACATACATACTACCGACCAAAGCTATAAGGATTCCATAGCTTTCCTTTGAGGTACCGAATATTAAAATGCGACTAAATCTATAGTACTTCCTAATTTTTAGAAACTAACTATCGGATACTTTTACAATGCACCTTTTATAATTTACATAATTTATTAAACATGATGCTCTTAAATTAAGCCTTTATAATATATAAATTGTTCTTTACCCACGACCACGCTCGCGCATATACTGCCCACTTTAACTGCGCATAGAGCAGCCACTAATGAGTAAATGAAATTTTAAAATCGGTTCATTAGTTTCGCCTACTATTTGTTAACAATCAAAAGTATATAGACTAACATATCCATAATATTAGCGTAACTGGATATAGCAATAATACATAGAAGACTTTACGCCCCCAAGTAGACCCTATGTTAGAAATTATTTACAATTAATTTAAAAGCTAATAATACAATCAAATTCACGCCCCCAAGAAACTCCACAAGCTAACAATACTTGAAACCTCATATCCTGGTCACGGCACCATTTGTAACGGTGCCCCCCCTTCCCTCTCTATATATTTGACTTTTCTTTAATAATATATAAAATTTAAATAATCAATTAAATGCGCAGTCTAATAAGACCTTCTAAGAAGAATATTTTGTATTGGCAGTGATCGTCTAATAGGACCTACGTTGTGTTGTGTGTAATAACCCTGGTTCTTTTTTGTAGGCGATTGTTAGCAGTAAGAGAATATGTTATTGAGGGCATGTAAAAGAATTACCTACCTACTAAATGAATACGATTAACCTAAAACTAATTAGTCCCTAAGTACCTAGTGAAGTATAGAATATAGGATTTTAATAAGAGAAAGTAATGACACTTGAGCATAATAACACTGGTTACATTACATTATAATAGAAATGTTATATTTAACATAGAAATAAAATATTTAATAAAGGTCAAATAAAAGTATGGAAGGAATAAGGTATTAGGACTAAGATTAGAGAGTAAATGTATAATTAAATCCAATGAGAAGGATGTTGTGAAAATATATACACATTATTTGTGTTGAAGGTGCTTTCAGGCCCCGACCACGCCCTCAGCTTGAGACCCACCATCACGGCCCCTTAACCAAGGAAAGAAATGGTAAGGAGTTAGGAGGAGTCAACCCAGCACTAAACTCATAATAAAATTAATTATAGACGTTACATTTACATCCAATGTAACTAGCATGATTCATAATGGTGTATGATCGGGCACGCATTCATTGTTCACAGTAGGGTTGTAGACACCATGAAGGCCTTGGCCAAACATAGTAAAAATGCGAAACGACACACACAGCAACCAGGGAACTGCACAGGAACTCAACTGGTCCTCCACCCAATGTAGATCGCTACAGGGCTTCAAGGGAGCAAGTCTACCGCCATGCATAGACGCCGATATACTGAGTGGAAATAAGTCCCTAATGGCATAATGGTAAGCCAGTTTATCTGACGACCGCCATCCTAACAATATATGAGCCGACTGTCGACCAACAAAAGGAGCCGACCATAACCCACATGTATCAGCAGCCAAACTGGAGGCATTTGTTATTTCAATATAAATCATAATTATCAGAATTACCATTGTTATCGAACTAGGCAACTCAGGAAAGGTAGTGGTGTGTTGTAGGGTGACATATGTCATGACCTACGATGAATATTTGTAGAGTTTGCAGTATTTAGCTCGCCAGCTGAAGTACTTGTAAATATTTATGCATTGCGCATATAATTTATTAAGTATGCTGTTATATGTTCAGCAGAAGTCTCTCATATAATGAAGAGATTATTATTATTTGTAATATATTGTTTGGTTATTTAACCAAAATATAGAAATGTATGTTAGCGTTACCAGCATTATTAAGCTAGGCAACACAATAAGGTAGCGTAATAGTGTAGGACAGACATGCGTCATGGCCTATGTTGGACATTTATAAGATTGCAGTATTTTGCTCGCCAGCATGATGAATCTTGAAGATTTATGCATTGCGCATATAATTTATTTATTAAGCTGTATATAAATTCAGCTGTTATAAGTCTCTCATAAAATGAGGAATTTATTGTTATTATTATTTATTAAAATGTTGTATGGTAAAATAACCATATTTCTTTTAGTGAAGAATATATATAATTTCTGAAATGTCACCAGTGTTATTAAAGTAGCCAACTGAAGAAACGTAGAGTAATGTATGTAGGACAGACACAAGTCATGACCTATATCTAACATGTATCTGAGAATGATCTCAACTAATGTATCTGTTCTATGCATATAGTCTATGAAATAGCCGTCGTATGTCCGGGTAAAGTCTCTCCCATAATGAGGCTGTTATATTAATTTAGATATAAAATCTTGTATAATGTATACGTAAACTATGCACTGTATAATAATAATATTACTAGGCCTACTCCGTTTTGCCCTGTTTGTCGTTAATTCTCACCATTTAGGTATAGTTAGCTATCCCTTAAATATAACATTAATATCGTATATAATATTTAAATGTATACCGCTCATATTGACCATCTTAAAGTCGTTAATACAGTCTAATATATCTTTAACTTGTCTTTATCACTTTACTCTAAATATTATTTTTACTTTTTAATATTACAGAATGCAATATAACACAATCCTAGCAAATCTAATTTATTCCTAACAACCTGATGAGACCCTAGCGTCCCTAACACCCACTTACTTGCGGTTCAAGGCGGAGGCCTTGAACCCGAGTCCAACGGAGGATTTTAATTCCTATCTTACCCTAAATGTAGAGTTTTCAACCGCACTAACTCTACCATTGACAAATTCTAATAGACACACTGACTCTAATTATCATAAAGCACTGACTTTAATAAGCCCGCGTCGAACTGGTACGGTATACTTAAGGTTTAATAAAGATTTTTATAATTCGTGATGTAACCTACGTATATATTCGCACCGCACTAATATATATTAAGGGATTCGCCCTCCTTCTAAACAATTCAGACCTGCCTATCAAATCTCGCGACGCACTGATCTGATAGCAAGACTACGACAACTCTCAGAATTGCATCAACTATCTCGTAAAGCTTGTGACGAACCCTCAGAAAGCCCGAGTTCTGATTCCGCTCTCGACCTTCCCCAGATTCCCTTCAACTCCCGAAAACTCTCAACGAACCGACAGAATCCCGAGTTACGATCCTGTTCCCGGTCTCCACCGGACTCTCCCCCTGTCCCCGACTTCATTTTCCACCTTTTAAAACATTTGCTACCCCCGTAACATTTCTCACACCACGCCTATTTCTATTATCTTATTGTAACTATCTTAATTGACATACAAAATTATTCCTTAAGACTAAACCAATATGAACACTCATACGAATTGCTTCCTTGTTCATCCCCTTTGCGTCTACTAGAATAAGGCTCCACCCATGCGTAAGCGCAACGCCCACTAATATCCCAAATTCACAAATGTTTAGCGCTTAATATTGGTCATTATACCTTATCTCCCTGCTATTAGGGGTCATTTTGAAACAATTATACTTTATTATTAATTATCTAAAATACCCTAGCATCTGGAAGCAATAGTTTTGACCTTTTGTCTTTATTGTTATTTTTTGTATAAAATAGCTATATTGTCCTAAGGGACCAAGACACAATATCTGTCATCATATTTTAACCTTTTAAATGGCAAAATGATGTCCAACTTTAAATAGTTTTATTTTGGTCAAGAGCACACAAATTTCTACGAATATTTCTTTAAGAACAGCAAGATTAATGTTACTTTATTGTCTTTCGGCCTTTCTGTTGAATTTAAGACATTGCAGGCAACCAATAAATCAAAGAGATAATTTTAATACCTCCACTTATTTCTTCATAATACCAATTCTTTACAGAACATTTAACTGATTTAAGTTGTCAAGCGTCCCACGCCTTCACCCTCAACATGTGTCTCGACATTGTAGTAATTTAAGGCAATCAGTACTACCTGCCCTCGATGACCCTATGTCAAACCCTGGCCCGAGCAATCACAAAAACAAAAATAATGATTTCTTCTAAGAACACATTTTGAAATACCATAACCCACTTGATAATTCTCACCCTTACATGTCACTTATAATCAAATATATTGCTAATTTTGTTAGTTTCTAAGTGTCCGTTTCTTCTAAAACCCCACTTTAAAATCCATAATTTACTTGACATGACAGGCTTTTCAGCCTTTGCAAATGTGTTGTTTATCCAAGTCAATTTCTATATGTAACGAAATATTTGAAGTGGTGATTCTTTGCAGGAATCTACCGTTAAAATCCCATCCAGCGCGACAATTTCTTAGGCTAAAATTATTAATAAATAATCGAGCATTTTGCTTTATTTATTGAATTATTGTGGTGTGTTCCGTCACAGTATGTAAGGTCAACTTCATCAATACTGATATTATAAATGCGAAAGTATTGATATTATGAGTCTGTTTCGATATAACGCCTAAACTTTAATAATAATAATATAATCTTTATTGCACACATACAGACAGGAAAACAGAACGAAATTACACTGTAAAACAACCTTCCAGGCAACCTGTGGAGGAGAATAATAAAAGGAAAGGGAAAATATGGGTTATTATGTGCAATAGTCAGAAGGATGTGATAAGGTATATCTTTACATATTTAATAAAAAAGTATAAATAAATAGCATTAGCATGGAGAAAGAAAATGGCTTACAACTCGATCGCTGAAAGAATTTAGTGAGCGAGTGTGCCTGACATCCTCCGGGACAGAATTCCATATACGCACAGCATATACAGAAAAGGAACAGAAGAAGAAATCAGAAGTATGTCGCGGGATGTCCAAAGTGAGGATGGATAACGATCGCAAGGAACTCAGTGGCGAAGAAGAACAAAAAGAGAAACATTGTTTGAGATAGTGTGGAGAGGAAGGTAGGAAAAGTAAAATTGGTTTAAAAAGTGACATTGGCCTAAAACCTCGCCATATATAATTTCCAGGCGGGCGAAAATTAGATGTGTTTCATTATACATCACTTGTTGGTAAGTAATAGTGTTACAAACAAATAAAACATTTACAGCATTGAACTCGAAATCTCGTGAATTCACCCCATCTGAATAAGATCTAAGAATATAGACGGTTCTCACTACCTTAATACTAACTTCGGTTTAGGGTCTCGTAACAAAAAATATGAATAACTGCGAATATTCTTACTGATATCTATCTAGTGTTTGTTAGCACGAGAAAATGCGTAATAAATTTTGAAACGTTCTCATCATTTTGGTTAAATCATATCTATGAAGGTTATTTGTGCTCCAGAGGCAGTGGTCAGTTCCTGTCTCCGTTGAATCATACATTATGAAAAGTGCGTTTCTTTGGAGTCGTATTATCGTTTAGAAATAGACGCAATTTCGTTTACAGAGAAACCTGGAATTGGAAGATATTTGAGGTAAAGGAAAAATTCGCACAAATACCATTAAAATTAGAGATGCATAAATAAAACGTTACTTGTATTATATAGCTCGTATAAAACGGGTCACGGGCTACTCGCGACCATGGCCGGTGTAACCTGGTCGAAACGTCGGGAAATATAGGTAGGTGGAAAACCTAACTATCGAAATCTATCTCGTTAATACCCGTCTTATACAATCTAATATAATACAACGCGAAAGTTTAAAAGTTTATCGGCCAGTTGCACAAACGTCCATTAGGATTTAATGACGTCTTTAAGCTCTAATGAATGTCAAATTTGAATGGGTAATGCCACTTTAAACTAATGACAAATTTAATGGACATTTGTGCAACTAGCTGTAAGTATTATAGCTTTTATGAAACATGTGTTTGATATAAACGTATCATTACTGAAATCATAACGGAACCCTAAAAATCTCGTAGCATCGCTCTACAGCTGAGTTTATTCGTTTTTTTTACTGTATATTACAGGTCTTACAAAAGCCACAGGTAAATATGTCGCATGTTTTGCGTAACAAAACAGTAGTAAGACACTGTTAAACAATGACACAAAACAACACTAAAAATGAATTCAGATAAGTGTATCACGGCCCTGCCATATAATCTCTTCCGCGAAATTTGTGTACGAATTTGAATTAACTTTTTTAATTACAGTCTAAATTTTACAATCACTTATGTTGTTAATATCGATAGTACCTCAATAAAGCAGATGTTCGCTTTTTCTGGGTCATAGCATATTATGAACGTATGTGGGTCAGTACCAATGATATCTATTACACTGTTACGTAGTAACAAAGTAACAATATTACACGATTCTCAGGCATCGATTTGTCTCTATATACACTACTGATATTAGCGGTATAGATTTTGTAAACTTCAGTTCTCGTGACTGATATCTGCAGAGCAATTCTGTGGAAATTCAAACCCGAATTAGAATTCACTCATGTGTCCGAATTCACGCAATTTAGTGAGGTTCTATTTTTTGTATAAGATTTTCGTTTTGGTGTTATATTACAATGTGTTTATTATTTACTATGTGATAGTATCATTATAATTCAAAATTAAAATTTTCTTAAATAAAGCTTCTGTCGGACCCGAAATCAAGACAAATTAAACATATCTAAACTCGGTAATAGTACCTACGTACTCCAAAATAGTGTTGTAATCTTCATCAAATATCGAAATCAAAAATCTTTGTGTACTATTTGTTGGAGATAAGGATGAAACGATTAAATAAAAGTAACTCACTCGATACTTTTCTTTCGATACCACGTATTTAAGTATCGTTACTTAAGAACTGAGGTACAAGTAGTATCGTGAAGAAAATATTTGTATCGGTACTCGGTCGATCACTTACTGTGGAGAGTCAAGAATCTCGCGTAAATAAGACTGTTTACTCTGTGGTTAGGTCTTTCTCATGAAAAAGCCCCAAAGACGCGGCTTCACTCTCTAATTTAATGAAGTTAGAAATGTATCCACAGAGGGCACTGCCAACAATATTTTGAATAAATATATGCATCACTTTTTAAGCCGTGACCGACCGATACAGTATCGATACCTAGGTGGTATTTTACATCCTTAGTTGGAAACTCCTTTTAACCATGGCAACGCCTATATCAGGGGGCTCCACTCTTCTATAACATGAAATTCTAGATTAAAAACAATAATTTGATTTATTTTATTGATTTTTCATTACATTTCTATCATGTACGCTTTTTTACACAATGTTTGTTATAATAGTGCTAGTCACGATATATGATACATACCTATTATCATAACAATAAAAATACTTCTTCAAAAATTTTAAGTGAAGATACTCTTTTCATAAGTCTGTGCTCATTGGATATAATCTATTATTTTACTAATAATTGACAGCCTTCCACATGATCAGCTTTGGATGGCTTCGTTAAGCTTGAACATTTGATAATAATCGGGACAGAATAAGAGATGACATTAACTGTTCCATTGCTGTACTTACCTAATCACTACTCAACAGTTGCACCTGGTGCAAAGAATTTATTTTTATCCAAAGTTCCATCTACTATAAGGTCTACATTTATATGTATAAGTGCGTAAATGTTTTATTGCATCGAAGGACATATTAAATCTTATGTGAAGATTTAATATGTCCTTCGATCAATAAAGTTATCAATTAGGTAAGTAAACATTAAAGATATAATGCAAAAATAGCAATTCAACTACCTCCTTAAAATGTCTGATTAAAAAGACAAAGAAAAGATAATCGAGTCTTTAATAATATTTTAAAGTATCCTACTGCTAGCAGTACTTGAGTGTTTATATAATATCTATATAAGTCGAAATTTAAATAGACAAAGCAATTGAGCAACTGCTCCTCTAGAAAATATTAGGTACAATAAACGGTTTGGTTTTCATACGATTTCTCAGCATTTTTACGACAGAAGAACTGCGTTACAAGACTTGTGAATTCTGTAAGATTATGTTGTTGATAACATAAATATTATAGTTTTTTTTTATTTATTTATTATATTCAATAATATTTCACAATTAACAAAATACTGTTCCGAGCACATCACTAAAATTTAATGTTTCTGCCAAAGTTCGCTATATTAGTATTTAAGGTGTTAGAATATTACGAGTATTTGGTCTTTGTGATCTAGCATACACAAAAGTGGCATTTTTAATTTGTTTTTATTATTTTCATTGAGTGAATCTCGAAAGCCTCCATCTCATTTATTTATGATTCGTGGAGACAAGTATTGTAACTAGTTTTGCTTCTTTTGTTAATCCATATTTATAGAAAAATATTTTAAAGAATTAAAACCATCTTAAGAAAATAGAAAACACAAAAGAAATTAGGAATTGTATAACAGATTTGTAAATTATTATGGACACTCGAGCATCTCGTTGTCCTTAGAGGTACTAGGGGTGGCATAACTTACCTCATGACTATATCATAATACTTCGTAATTGCATTTGGTTTAGAAATGATATAGCCCACATTCTTATTTATTTCTTAAATTGTTCATTCACATCTCTTGACATCTGGAAACGGTGATTTTTAGAGTTCCTGTTCGATAAATCCGTCATTACCGTTCTTCGAAAATAATATATATTGAACGATATTTTTTAATTTTAAAATCTATATAGAATCTGATACCGTAGCAGACTCTGATGTCGCGGATTTAAAACAAATATATATCAATCAGATTTAATTAGTTTTGAAGAACAATAATGACGGATGTTTCAAACCGGAAGCTTAATCTCCTCAGTAACACCCGGGACCCTATTACTTAGACTTCGTTGTCCGTCGGTCTGTCAACAGGCAGAATCTCATGAACCGTAATAGACAGGTGAAATTTTCGCATATAATGTATTTCTGTTGCCACTTTAACAGCAAATACAAAAAAAATCGAATAAAATAAATATTTTCTAATAATTTCTTTCATTGCGAGGCCGCAATATGTAGGCAACACTGCCACATTAAAAATAGTAAAGTGGTGGCCTTTCCGTTTCCGCCCCCTCTCCCTCATTATCCGTGCTTGCGTATAATGTACGCATTTTGAATTATCATCAAAATAAATAGTTACTGTGCAACAACGGTGTTTTTCTATTCAACGAGTCAGCTTATAAAATTATAAGTCAACTGCTCAACTCTTTCGAACAGGAGGCTCCCATGCAACGAACATGATTTTTTGCGCTTTCCATAGATAATGGTACAGAACCCTTCGTGAGCAAATCCGACTCACACTTGGCCGGAATTATTTTAAGTATTTTGCTATAGTATTAACAATTTTAAACATTAATTAGCATCAATAAATATTGTTATAATCATTGTTTAAGAAAAAGCTAGAACATTTTGTTTTTTTTTTCTAATAGCAGCCAGTACGAAGCATAAGTTTAAATAAATTTAAATTATTATAATATAATTCAAAACTAGCACAAAATAAAAAAAAATCAAAAGTTTCTAGTCGTTTCCGCGATATAAATCTAATCGAATATCTTTGTTTAGAAAATGTTTACCACATAAATATTATGTTTTGATTAAAATACCCAAATGATAGATTAGAATCTTAAGATTTTTATTACACTTAAATAACTCATAAGCGCTCTGACGTTTAGTGCAAATAAACATAAAACATTTTGATACATTTCCAACGATATTTTAATATATGTTAAAACTTTCCAAGAATGTATAAATTTAGATGCGAAGTTTGTGTATCTGTGACGTGTATCACTATCAGCCCTTTTACGTCCCCAGTGCAAGGGCTCAGGCCTTCCTTATGGATGGTTAAGGAGGATAATCCATGACTCTCCCCGCTGCAATGCGGATTGGAGGGTATTAACGACTGCACATACAGCCGTTTGCCCCCGCTTAAAGTACCTTCCGAAGCACGAAGTAACTCGAGATAATAATTATTTAGTCACCCATCCCGTGACCGATTTTTGCGTAAGTTGCTTAACAACTACGTTCGTGAGTCGCACAGTGTTACCTATGTTATTAACATCGTTCTTTACAATTCGTTTATCGTTAAAATGTTGTGTCTTATCGCTAAAGTCATGGAGAGTTAGGCGGTAGCACCGAACGCAACTATCTCTATACCAAACATGACATTCATCCTAAAGCAACTGTTAAATCATGATAACTTTCACATTTACAATACCGATGATGACTAGTTCGTTTGTCCGTCAAGTTACTAGTTTACTGAAGAAAATAAAAAATCAATAAATGAGGAACGCTCAATAGATTGCGACTCTAGCAAAAGTTGATTTCTGCAGGAAACGAATGGACTAAAGATAGACATTTTCGTTCCTTTTAACTAACAGAATAAAAAACTGAAATTTTCAAAGTTTAAAACTTAGATATCAATATAAATATGAAAAAGTACAAATGGAATATGAGTCGTTTATTGAGTTTTGAAAACTAATTTACTTTACTACAGCAAAGAAAACCGGTTGTCATGGAGAAATCAAGAAAGTACCGTAGCGACATCTAGTTTGATTTCGGAAACAATTTTTTTTCATAATTCTTCCTCATTACGGCGGTACATTGAGTCGAAATGTCGTATAATGTCACGCTTGTGTACATCTTCTACAAAACTATGACGTAGCGAGCCGCCAATTCCTCAACTTAAATGCCCTTTAAGCCATTTCTTATTAAAACTGAAGCCAAAAAAATGTATCTAATATTTTTCTTTTATCTGACTGACGAACTAATTAGAATTTCTTTTTTCTACCCCAGTCGTCATATTTATTTTGACTCGGTAAATTGATTTATTTTCAGTAGCGTATTACGGCGCCATCTCCGTGGCTAATAGGTACACGGTACACGTAAATACGCCATCGAAGATGCGACTCCAGTCCTTGTAAAAACTTTATTACACCAGTTTACTCGGAAGAACTCTTTAATAAAGAAACGTAAAAACAGACGGTATTGATCATAAAAAAAGTTTATAAATCTCGGTTATTTCTATACGATATTATTGCTTTACAATCCCTTTACGGTTGTTTTATGATTGTTTTGTTGTTGTTCGATAAATAGTGTTTGTTAGAATTAAATGTCAGATTGTGTGGGACTAGATAATTTAGGTACGTGTAAGTTTAATGTTTTAGAATGATAGCCTTGGACGTTCGTTCATCTCTTAAACTATATTAATCAACTATCAGAAAACAAATTATGATTTTCGTAATTGATTGTAAATCAGACTCCCGTAAATAACGTGTAAAGCATTTTTTTTTTACTGGTCTCTTCAATAAGAGATTAAATAAATAGTCAATGGTAACAATTCTGCTGACCATTATACTCGTATAAACTAAAATTTCTAACTTTAATTTAGCTTTGTTTTAATATTTTGTCTTTCCCGATAGAAAGCACAGTTTATTTAATTTTTGCAACAGAACTGCTACTCTTGTTTACTTTATTAGGGTTCGGCACTTCAAAAGGAAAAATGGAACCCTTGAAACTTTAAAACATAAACTATTAATACCCGTGGTCCAACACATGCTCGAAGTGTACATAAGGCATAGAGGGATAAAGAATCATGTCCAATTTTGACCTAAAACTCTAATATCGCGTTTAGTGATGTGATATATTTTACTAATTTCATATCTAAAAATTAAATCTTAAAATAAAGTCAGCATAATATTGCAAGGCTAATAATTATTTTTAAATATTACGATGATATACCTGATAATATGAGATACCCGAATGCGATTCGGACCCTAAAATGACGGTTTGCTATAGTACCCCAATGCGATTCGGACCCAATAACTGCGTTTAAAAATATTCTTTTGTTATAAGATAAAAAGTGCACATTAATAATTACATTTAGATTTATTTATATGTTTACGAATCAAAGTATGAAAAACGTTGATTTTAATGTATTAATTTTCAAAGAAGCTTCACAGTTATCTCGAGTTTTAAGAGCTGTTATAATCTCAAAACATTATTTACAAATTACCAATCTTCCTGGCCTTCAAATGAAAAATGCCAAGATATTATTCAATTATAAGCATAAACTAATTTAAATTATCACTTACGGTGGGTAGACGCAACCTTTAAAAAAACATGTGACAAGTCAATCAATGTATGCAAAGTGTACATGATTCTTTGAAAATTGACAAATAGTTTTGCAGACTATGTTGCATGTTATCTTTTGTAATAACTATTACAAATGATGTCATCAACATTTCCATTAGCCTTGCAAATGTCGCCACTGTTAGGGAACAGGCCTGCCTTATAGTTTGAGTCAAATATACCTATTCGATTCCAACTATAGGGAAGAGAAAGGGCCATACATCAAATTGCTGGGCGTTAACAACTGCATCTTCTTCTTCTTCTCAGCCATAATCAACCAATGAATTGGTGTAGGCCTCCCTCAGCCCCCTCCACTTCTCTCTGTCTTGGGCAGTAAGAGTCCAGTTGCTGCCTGCCATCCTTGTGATGTCATCTTTCCAGCGCATTTGTGGTCTTCCCCTTGGTCTTTTCTGATCCCATGGTCTCCAGCCCAATATCCGCTTGCACCAAGAGTCTTCTTTTCTGGCTATATGGCCGGCCCACTCCCACTTAAGCCTTGCCACTCTACGAGCGATGTCGGTGACTTTGCTTTGGTTTCTAAGCCATACGTTCGTCTTTCGATCTCTTATAGTGACACCAACCAACTTTCTCTCCATTGCCCTTTGCGCCACCCTCAGTTTATTATTAACAACTGCATACGCTGACGCAATCAACGTTAAAGATCTTGCCTTGCGAAGCACAGAGGAACTCAAGATAATAAAATCCTATGACCAGCCCTAGCGAAGGTTTTTTAACCTCTACATCACAGAGCGAATGTTTTAACCATTGTGCCATCGAGCTGCTTGATAATAATTATATTAATATTGTGTAATATCATGAAATGTTTGAAACTACTCAGCAGTGATTAGTAGATAGGTATGTGTTATCTCCTGTATATAACATATTAGTCTTGCGAAGTACAAACTTTTACTTAATATTACTTTTATATGGAAGGCCAAATTTTGTTTTTATAAATAAAAATGAAAGTAACAACACATCACGAACCGGAATAGCCATGAGAAACCATTTGTTTGTACTCTCGTTTTTTATCGCGAAATGGTTTTGATAAATCGTCATTTGGTCCTCGACAAATATTTGTTCGTTGGGATATTGCACGCCGCCGCCGCGCCGCACGACCGACTCGTGACAACCGCAGGCTGTTTACCCGAATGTCATAGACCTAGAAGCTTTGATTATAATAAAAATGTTATACATATAAGCCGGCCATTAGACTATCAATCTTATGATAAAGATCTGTGACTTAATTTTCGAATTTCAAAATTTATCGAAATCTTTTTCAAAGGTGATTTACGAAATTATTTAACATTTAAAGTGGTAATCTCTTTCGGAAATAATGATTATTTCAATGAACAAAAAGCATAATAAAAACCTACCTAAACCCATCGACAGTTTTCAGATAGTATACAACTGTTTTGTGTGACGTTTTTCTAGCTTATAGCTTTCAAAGATATTGCGAATATTTCAAAATAAGACAATTAGCCTACATATTAAAGTTGCAGTTTAATAACAAAAATCATATTGTCGAATGAAAAATCCAGATTACTGTGTAAAGATGACAGCAGTTTCATTGTATTCTATTTTATTTTAATCTCGCTTTCTGTTATTTTAACCTGACATGAATTAACACAGATAGGTAATGTAAGAATTGAACTATTGATAAAATGTTACATTCTTTCCAATATATCATTCCACTTCATATTTTTCAGACATTTAACTGCACCCACAATTATGAGCCTTTTGCTAGGTCTATGATTGTAAAAAGTAACACAAAGTAGTAGTAAAGTAGTGTTTGGCATATATAAAATATTAATGAATTGGTAATTCACTGTTCAATTTTATGATTGCGAAAGATCATGAGTTCGAATCCCTTTTCAGAGTTCCAGGGACAAAGTGTTTTTTTTTTTAAACATTTTTCATTAAGAAAATTTTTCAATATACTATTCTGAATTAAAAATTGATCTAATATATTTATTATGAACATTCAATCAATTTTGATCCGTCCGGGAATCGAAGTTCGTCCGGGAGTCTGGATGTTTTAGTTGTTTTATCAGTACATATTTATGTATCTTTTAAGTGTGCGACAAATAACTTCAACACGAATTTGATAAGAGGTACCAGGTAGTGTCTTATAGTTAAATTGTTTTCTTCTGTAGAGTAATAATCGTGAATATTACTTATGGTATTTGTAACCGATTTAAAACGAATAAAGTATAAGCACATAGGCGATGAACTTGGCCACGACACTATTTTTAAGAAAAAAAATGGATCGAGGCCGTAACTGTTCTTGCAAGGTTACGTAGTAAATTACAAGTTTATGTTTTTTATTATTTGAATGAAAATAATTCAAAGAAATGATGACCGCTATTAAACAATGCTTTAATTTTTCGAATTGACGTCGAATTCGTACTTACTATCTTATAATAATAATATTATAATAATAATTTATTTCGCATGAATGTGGTACTTATACGTTTTAAAGGTTTCCTATCGACACATTCACCCACTTATGGTGAAACAAAGTAATTTACAAAACATTAATTATCCTAAACAAGTACACATTATTATCATTACAATACATTAATCAATAATCAAATTTAACAATTTCGTAATTAATGTATGTCAAAATCTTTTTTCTTACTTATCTAATGTCAAAAGCTTAATATTAATGGGAGAGCCACGCTTCGGCATGAATGGGCCGGCTCGACCGGAGTGATACCACGGCCTCACAGAAAACCGACGTGAAGCAACGCTTGCGTTGTGTTTCGTCGTGTGAGTGAGGGTACCGGTGGCCCAACCCCTCCCTATACCCTTCCCTCTACCCCTCAACCCTTCCCTCCAAGGCAGGCAGCGCACTCGTAGCCCCTCTGGTGTTGCAGGTGTCCATGGGCGACGGTAATCACTTACCATCAGGTGATCCGTCTGCTCGTCTGCCCCCTATCCCATAAAAAAAAAAGGTGTACGAGCAAGCCGCACATTGCCGACGCATCATTTTTATAATAGCCTAGTTTACTCATAATTAATAAATTACCTTTACAGAGTTCAGTTCGCATATATTAGCGTATCAAGGCGCGCGTACTCACATCAATTTTCACCCTCATTAGTAATAATCTCTCTTAGTTTAGTATAGCAAATATATAACAGTTTTAAAATCTTATCAGTTTCGTCATTTTAGTTATATCCCGAACAATAGGGAAATAGTTATTCAATTAATATATCTTCCTTTTGAAGTGTCAATTAGACCTATTATAATGACACAACAATACCCTAAAAATTATGGATCTGAGCGAAACACTGGATTCCGGCGAAATCCACAAGGGCAAAGCCATTAATTAAAAAGAAGAAGAAGAGCTACCATTACTTGCGACCTATCTGGTACTGGTGGTTTTTTTGAGCATTAACATAAAAAAGAATCTCTATGTCATATGTCAATAGGACTGTTATCAAACAATGCACTTAATATAAAAATTTAAAAAAAAACGGATTTGTCAATAAATAATTTGAAAGCAGTACAAACCAACTTGTATTAATTTAGGAATATTATGAGGAATTTAGTATTTATGAAGAGTTTTATTAAGATTATTTATTAATTTACTAAAATAATAAGTTATATCAAGCGAAAATGTCATCAAGTGGCTCAGGAGAAACTGATACTACTCAAATCCCTGTAAAAGAAATATACCAGAAGTCTTTATCTTCATCAACGACTGAACCTCCCATTGAGCAATGGTCTTCGCTCTTCGAAATCGAAGTGCCAGATGCCCCAAAAATGGTCCTGTTCAAACAAGGCTTATACGAACCTGGCAGTGGAGAAATATGTGCCAAATACATTCCGCTATCAGACAGTAGCGTTTTCAGGCATGTATACTATGCTTACCCGGCTATTAAAGACCCTGGAATAGAAGAAGCTCTTCTGCAACCGGGTAACGTGGTCTTCAGTATATATCCAGTCTTAAATTGTTTTCTTTCTAGGTAAAAGGCTATGAATGGATGGTAGATAAAAGAATTTTGATTACTTTAAAAAGAGTATATCAATAATTCCAGTTTTAAATAAGAAAACCTCAATCTTCTCTTTGAGCTGACTTTTACCAGACTTTCTTCGCCACCTAAATATCATCATAATTGGGAATATAATTCCAAAAGTTGGAATTGCTAGAAATTAATATTTTAGAGTTGTATTTTTAAGGTAACATTATAAAGAAATGACTTTTGAGGTTATGAATTATTTTAAAGGGCGGCATGCTTTTAATTTCACAAACGAGGCTAAGGTTATAAATAATAAATTAAACTAGCTAAACTATTCGAAACAAAAAAATTTCAAACTATTTAAATTTTAAATTATTTTCATGAAACTAATAATGCTTCCTAAAAGGTCAGCTACGTTATTCTGAGACGCTCAATGTGCAATTGCGCTATCACGCACGCTATATTTCCTCCCTCTAGCAAATGGCAATAGAAAAGCATATGGCGCCAGAAAAAGATTATGTATTTGGGGTTGACCCCCAAAACTACACTTCTATTTTTAATTACATTGTGTATGTATGGGTTGGGATGTATTTTTAAATTGATATGAGGAAACTTTCTAGAGAGAAAAAAAGTATACGACCAGGATGGTCAAGAGCTATACTTAGATTTATGTCAGGAGATGAAAATTATTCCCGTCAGAAGTTTCTATCGCGGACTTCTTGAAAGAGACATAGACTTAAAGGTAAAAGTGATCTTATTAACATTTGAATCTATACTGATATTATAAAGCTTTGATTGTTTGTTTGCATTCAATAGGCTCAAAAACTACTAGAACGATTTAAAAAAAAACACCTACAGAACACTACATCACATACGGATGTCAGAAGTTATAAACAAGCGAAGTTGCAGGAAAACAACTAGGCTTAAATATATATATAACTAAGAGAAGTATTTCAGTCTATTGGCTGTAGCTATTACAATGGTTTGCTATTACCAGAAAACAGAGCTATAAAAGCCCATGAAAGCATGAACACAAAATCTTTTTATACATATATGCATGTACGCAGTGTGTTGAAAAGCTCAAAATTCTATGTTTTTTTTTCTATTAAACTCAAATAAGAACAAGACAAACTTATCGGGAAATAAAGAAAAGCTATAGGTATATAGCAATCTGTTATTCGTACTATGAACAATTCACTATAGTTAAAGAGCTCCCATAGATCAGTACATTCAATATATTCGTACAAACAAGCCGAACCTTTTGTGTCCGAGTCTCATTGTTTTATTTTTGGAAACAATGTGTAAAGACGAATTGATTTTCTTTTTATACCAGTACAGCTAATACTAGCCTTTCAATGACTCTAATACGACCAATCTTAAAATATACGAGTATCTATATTCTAGTTTTACGCCAGCAACGGCTCTACAGTGCTACTATACCCTGATTATTCTATCAGGCTGATTGGTACTAATTGGTCTGTTGAATCTTAGAACAGGGGGCATTCTAGTTAATAAATTTTGTTTAAATCGAATCGAAAACTTTTCTATTCTACTAAGTGACATACGATACAATTCCAGCTAAAATAGAATAGGAAAACCATTAAAAACTGTAGTTTCGTTCGGTTTCGATTCGATTTAAACAAAATTTCTTTCCGCTATACAAAGAAACCTGAATACCAAAACTTACTCACTCTTAACGCACGCACGCACGCACTCTTTTTTTCACTTTCTTGACATTAATAACTATTACTCACTGGTTTTATGGTTTCTAACATCACTTGCTGCCAATGCTTTCATTTAATAGTGAATGGTGTGTTGACCTCTCTCGGTTTCAGTATTCTATCTTACTTATATATCACATTCATCATTATCTTATTCAGCATTGTACCCTTTTTTCGGTTTGAAAACCTCTAAATAAAAGCTGTACCTGAAATTATTGATTTCGCCTTAAGACTTTCTGTATACACTCACCAACACATCTGCACCATAATTTTGTTACAGTATTATTCTGTGAATCCAGTTGGGGTACGAGCTATGACACTTTCCCTCGTTCGCAACACTGTTGTGAAACATTTGAACTTGACATCGAACTTTCTCAATGAGGACGCGTGCTACCATCTCGGCCAGCTGTTAGGGGAGAATATTGCACTGCAAGAATTGGTGCTCTCCGGCTGCAAGTAACTAAGTGTATATAATAACTAGAAAAACTGTATGACTACCCATAGCGGAAAGAACTCATTCAAATCGTTTTATTCCTCCTCTTTAGACATAGACTTGCATATAAACGATCTGGTATTAGCTCAAAAAACGATATGTAAACCAATTGACCACGGCTTCTGTGAATAGTTATGCTTAATGTAGATAGACTTCGACCAGTAATCTTGATCCAGATTTGCCATGGATATCAAATAGCTCTGTAAAAATAAAAATAAAACTCACTCTCTCATTTATAATATTTTTGTGGTTATTAATAGTTTTCCTACAAGTCACTTGTTGTTTAATAATCTGATGATAAATCTTTTGATTATGTTTATTACCAGCATAAAACCTTGGTGCCTCAAAAGACTGGTAGCACGTCTACCGGGAAGGAGTATGGACCTGTTAGACTTATCCAGGAATGACTTTGGCGACGAGGGTCTTATTTATCTCACCGATCAGATAACCAGAGGTGCTGTTATAAAAAGGTGAGTAAGGTATTAGTTTTTTTTTCGCGAAAAATATTCTTTGTAACATCAAGAGCACCAGAACGCTTTTATTGTTTATCTTAAAATATTTTATCTTAGCAACAGATTATGTGGAATATTTTTGTTCAATCATTCCGCTGACGTGTGCAATATCGTGTCTATATGTACACATTATATCGCTACCAGCAAACAAATGACGTACTATTTGTTTATTTTTCTCTTTCTTTATAATAACCACAAATATATCTAAAAAGTAAAGCCCCCAACACACAAAATACGCCAATACGATTTTATAGTTGTAGTTGAAATAAAGTTTCATGATTTTATCTTTGACAATAACGAGCTTCCGTACAAACTATGATTCCTTTTTTCACCATTTAACACAGTAAAAAATCAACATATGTTATAGTATTGAATAATTAAATGATTGGAGACGATTCTCTTTGTCGCTCATTATATTATATAATAATAGAATTCCTGACAATTACCGAAAAAAATAGGCTAAGAACAACATAAATCACGATTACTTGGTTGACTTTTAAACTCTCTGCTGTTTAAATTGAAACTCAAAGTTTAATTTGGTAATATATAATTAATGTGTCGTAGCCAACTGGGTAAAAGATCCGACCAATTAAGCGGCTAATCTTAATTGAAAACTGAAATGTACGCAATATTTTTTAAACAATTATTTAAGAATAAACACCATCTACTATCATCATCAGCGTTTTTACGGCCCCGATGCAAGAGCTCAGCCCTTTCTTGCAGATTGGTTAAGGAGGATAATTTTTTGGAACGGGATGGCTGCCGTGACCAACCTTCGCGAAAGTTGCATAAAAACGACCTGTCGCAGACTGCCGCGCTTTTCCACTACGCCACCGTGCTACTCATCAGTATAACAAAGCATAAAGTTCTTATTAAATTTTATTTGAAACTCAACCTTCACCAAAACAGTGCGATGTAGAAGTATATTTAACGCCATCTAGTTTCATATATAAAATGATTTGGAGTATTTTCAAAAATATTTGTTTAAAATGTTAATTTTATTGTCTTTATAAATAATATTAAATACATTTAATATAATGACAAATCAATCGTAAACAAAGGTTACATTTTGATTCCCCATAAAAACTTTCACTGCCATTTTCACCCCTTTACGTGTTATTTTTCGGGATAAAATATAACCTATTAACTTCCTAGGGTCTTTAACTACCCAAATACCATTATATTCATACCCATACCCATATATTCATCGCTGTAGGTCCAAAAACAAAGGAATTTCATGCCTTTTGATCTCCTTTTGACCCATTTCGGGATGAAATTTCCAAAAATCCGTTCTGAGTACACATCTTCGTATTAAAAGGAATGTTCCCTCCAAATTTCAAGTCTCTACGACCAGCGATTTAGGCAGTGTGTTGTCTGTCAGTCAGTAAGTCAGGACATTGTATATTTCAAGTTGGGGAAAAAGTTTTTTCGCATATAGAATGCATAAATTTGTAATATGATCTTTCTGGCCTTATACCATTTGTGTCTGGCTGGTCTCGGTATCATTAAAAAGTTTCAGTTTTAAAGAAGATAACTCTGAATTCAAAAAAGGAAAATCGTTTGTTTTTCTTATTGTCAAAATGAGTGAACCGAATGAAGAATATCGATACATTTCAAAAATTAATACAAAAAAAGTAAAAATGCAACGCAAGATGCGACAATCTAAATCGAGATCTAGTGCACATTCTGAGAGAGTAGCACAAATTTGGTTTAAGCATTTTAAGTCTGGAAATTTTGATATCAAAGATGCACGTCGCTCCGCTAGCCTTGTTACGGATAAAATGGATGCCATTTTTGAAAATATGGAGCAAGATCGGCATATCAGTAGTTACGAAGAACCAGGGATTGACCACAAAACAGTTTTGACGCGTTTGAAAAGAGCTGGGTACACAAAAAGTTGGATATTTGGGTATTTCTCGAGCTCACTGAAAGAATCGTAATGAACCGTATACTCATGTGTGATGAGTAATGAAACCAAACCATTGTTGAAGAAGAACTAGTGATGAAAAGTGGATCACGAACGACTAGAACGTGCGAAAAATGTCGTAGTCAAAAATCGGTCAGGCTTTACAGACTGTGGCGAAACCCAGGTTAACTCGCAACAAAGTGATACTGTGTGTATGTTGGAATTGGAAGGGCATTGTTCATTATGAGCTATTATGAGCGGGCAAGTAGGACCATCGATTCTGAACTGTACTGCAAACAACTGATAAGATTAAATCAAGAAGATGAGAAAAAGACCAGACCAGAATTAATCAATAGAAGGTGTGTGATTTTTCATCATGATAACGCTAGACCTCACACATCTTTTGCTACTCAGCAAAAATTAAAATAGGTTTGGCTGGGAGGTGTAAATGCATCCACCATATACTCCTGACGTTGTACCTTCAGATTTCCACTTGTTTCGGTCTCTTTAAAATTCTTTAGACAGTGTCAGGTTAACATAACACGAGGATTGCCAAAACCACTTGTCACGGTTTTTTGATCAGGAGCCCTAAAATTTCTATAGCAAAGGGAAATCTCTCCCTATGAAATAGCAAAAACATCTAAAACTAAATGGTACCCACATTCTTTAGTTAAATTTAAATAAACTTTATTAAAAAATATTTTGTAATGTCATATAAAATGCGAAGAAACTGTGTCCCCATACTACTTATAGTATGGGGACACAGTAACTAACATGATTGGATTTACAATAATCTATATCTTAATATAGATTATTGTAAATCCAATCATGTTAGTTACAAATTCACACAAGATATTTACGCTTCGAGTCTGTATATGAATGAATATTATCGAGTCTATAAATGAATATTTATAAGAAACTCAAATAATATTAAAAAGCATACAATAAATGGTACTCTATTTGCATAAAATGTGATAACATAATATAAAGTTGTGGTGGTCCAAGCCACGGCATGTTCAATTCGCTCGCTCGGTTCACTTATCTAACCCAACCTTTATAATTGATTGGTTCTTTCATCTTGAATAAAATTTTGCCAAAACCAATTCGCAAACTATTATAATGCTAAAAATAATTACGACAAAACGCCTATTCGAAAGTATATTAGGAATACAAATATAATACAAAAAGAACGTATCTCATAAAGATACATACATAAGCACTAAAGATTGCATACATTTTCGAACATGTACCTAATTATTTGCTATTAGGAGCCGTCCGCTAATCACGTGATGTTTTTTTCAGAATTTTATAACCCCGCCTCCCCCTTGGTGATACATTGTGAAGTTTAAGACTACCACCCAAATCACGTGTATTTTTAAAACCTACGAAAAAAAATTTTGACGCGATATGTTACTACGCCCCTCTCCCTCCCCCTTGTGATAATTCGTTATTTTTCACAAAGCCCTGTCTCCCCCTTTTCGAGCCTCACGTGATAAATGGACGGCCCCTTAATGGTTAGTTATCATAGGATTGTACAATGTTGTATTTAATATATGAACACCACAACACGTCGAGCATCGGAGAAGTTGTCAATATTCGCTCAAAGTTTTTTATACCTAAGGCTGCAGTCTCGACAAAGTTTACGATCGCAATGTGAGTAGATTCATTTGTTGCACATTCAACGAATATCAAAAATTTGACAGTTGCACTCGGTACATGCGTAACGAATAACAATATACTTAAGAGATTATAATCGATAGATTGCGATAGCTAAAAGTAAGCGACTGAATTCGGTGCGATTACAATCGCAAACTCTGTCGAGACTATAGCGCCTGGTGCATGATATTATACGCTTAATACAAAATTATGATTGCGAAGGTTACGTCTGAGCTACAATGACTTGGGCCCAGAGTCGGCGCTGGCGCTGTGTGCTGCTATAGAAGGAAACAACCAGTTTACACATCTTGATTTATCGTGGAACAAGCTGTTTCCGGCTAAAGGTTAGACATTCTTCTTATCTCATTTCAATTATAATACACAGCAGCGCGTCAGCAGGCAGATTCTACTATGTTTACGTAATAATCGCATCTCAATAGAATTTTAATGACTTTTAGGTAGAAAATACTGTGACGGGCTCGGTGCTTAGATGAATGAAAGGCTGACTAAGCTTGATAACTTGGTATATTTTATAGTGTACATAAAAAACTGTAACAAACAAAACGAATATAAAAAAGAGTTCGTATGGATTTCTAAAATTATAATAATAAAGTAGTTAGGTAAAAGAGTTACATACCCCTTCCTCGGGTTGCAGATACAAACAGAACTTTAGTAATACGTTATATTTTTTTACTAATTTATAATACGTGAAAATAACAGAACTACTAATAATCATTGTATTTTGATATATTCTAACACTTTTTTGTATTTATTTTGTCACTGGATAAATTTTCAGGAATTGACATTCAGAAAGAGAATATCGCTTTACACAAAAATTTCAAATTACAAAAAGTAGATAAAAAAATAGTATAAAATAAATTATGTTAAAGATCATAGATAAAAAGTTTGGATGCGGGAACCTAAGACAAAATAAACGGTGTGGTACGACGCAACGTTACAGTACATTTTAAAGTACATCAAGATGCGATTAGCTTCGCCGTAGCCAGTCCCAAGCCCGGTTGATAAAGAAAGAGGATCGAGAATGAGATGGCCGTGAAATAACCACATCAAAATGGTAGAAGGTATTGGGAACCCACTACGATTATATCCCAAGAGAACTCGATGAAAAAAGTGAACTGCAGAAAATTGTCTGGCCCCCGGCGCTCGATGATATCGGGGTCGTTGAGTGCGAAATATGGGACCGATGGCTGTTCGTGAGTGGGTCATCAGACTCTCGAGATGGCGAATGTTACTAAGGACAACTACAAATTAAGACCAAAATATAAAATTGGCACCTGGAATGGGAAAGGACTCTAAGACCAGAGAAACTACCAGTCGTAGAAAAGTTATCAAAATTCATCACGGGCCACAACACCATCAGCGACAGTATTATGACATAATGCTTAAAACATTACATTATTCTTGAAAATTTTTACTGTCTTGAGAAAGTCAGTCAAACAGGAGTCTGTCAAATTTCTCGAGTTCTTGTATTGACGACTCCTCTTACAACTGAACTACATTAGTTCGAATCTCGTTCAGCTAAAGTATATGTGTGCTATGTCATCATGAGCAACTTATTAGTGCTCCAACTACTACGACACAGGCTTTAGATTAAATCTTATTGGGAGAACAGGCCATGACTCATCAGGGCCCATTAGGGATTAATGGTGTTAGCGATCGCAGTTGCGGCCGAGACCAACGGCATAAACTACCTTGCGCACAGAGGAGCTCAAGATATACGAGATAGGAAAGATTTTGGTCACCCAACCTATAAATGGGCCCTTACGAAAACTGCTTAACTTCCGCATCGCAATCCGAGCACTTTTACCAAGGCACCGTCGAGCATTTACCTAATACGATTTTTAGAAGTATTTTTCTATAAGATAAAAATTTTGAACAATTACAATCCTAGAGTAAACACGACTACACGATCACTGAGATCAATAGAGTCCCCTAATTAGCGACACGACGACAACATTTAGTTTTTAGTCTAGCAACACTCTGTGTTGTGAATAGGTACCGGGGTTAATTAGTGGTTCATACTTCGCTAGTTTTTATGAATAGCCAGCGACCAGAGATAAAGTTTTATGCCTCCAGGAAAAATATAAATTCATGTTCTTTTTACATAAAAGTATACGAAAATACGTTTTGCTCGTAAAGCTCTCAAGGAAAAATTAAAAGCAATTTAAAATATGGAGGAAATTCTTGGTGTTATTACGCAAACTTTAACTAGCAATCGAATAATTTCGGTTTATAATAGTGTATTGCCCAACAAGAAGACGAAATAGGTTACAGAAAAAAGTTATCGTAAAGGCAAGATTATGATTAATAAGCTTTTTCTGAACAAGTTTTACTGAAAATTAAAATTAATGACCGTCTTTATCTAAATTCCGATCTACCAGCTGTTTACTTCAACAAACTAAAGATGGGGTTTTGTGTTTAGGCACACAGAACAGAAAAAAAGAGTAGGAGTAGCATGCTGGCTGTTTTGTATGAAAACCACCGTAATCAAACTCACACAATCAAAGATACTGTATACACGCACATAAATAATATCGTGCTGATTGCTCTTCGCAATTAATTTAAAAAATATATTATTTGAATTGGTGTGCATTAATCAATTCAAATTATTTTTTTTAACACAGATATTGTATTCAAATAAGATTTAGTATTCAGATATTCAAATTCATTTATTGACACAAATTGACATTCATTAGAGCTTAAATTCGTCATTAAACCTTAATGGACGTTTGTGAAACTGACTGATAATAAATAAAAAAATAATCAAAAGAAAAGACTAGTTTCCCATGCCTTTGTCAAAAGGGCATCTAGATCAACATTCATGAGTGATACTGACGCTTTTCAATGAAATCCTTCCCTCTTTTGACAACTATATTTCACAAATTAAATTGAACCATATGGGAAGGGATTATAAGTTTAAATTAACATAACTTGTACATCATCATCATCATCATGATAATTAATTAATTAACATAACTTGTACATGTAAATTAGTAAATAATAATGATGCCATTCGGACGTCACATAACTATTTAATTAAGACGATAAATTCCCTATCTACCTCATTGCGCCCTACAACGAGATAGATAGGATAGAAGATGACGAATTGTGAGGCAATAAAAGTTTTAAATTAATTACTCGCAAAAAAGTGCTGTATGATTCCTTCGATTTCAAAGAACATATTTATAAATTTTCTGTATAAAAAAGAATAAAATTACAACTAGCGATGTAAAAATTGTGAGTTTTAATGGTGACTTTTTACTTTCTTTTTTTCTCAATAAAATTTCATAAATACACGTTTTGTCTGTAATAATACCCTTGAAAATATAACGCCGTTGTCACATTTCAAATTTTACCTGATTTGTACTTGATATCTTTGTAAAAGACAGTTAAAAGTTAATAATTTTGGATGTATGAGGCCACTTAAACGTATAACAGTTTAAAAATTGCCACGCAGCCTTCAAACTGTCCTGTTTGACTAAAATCGAGTTCGCAAACGGCGAAATTAAATAATAAAATTGTCCAGCCGGACGCGGGACCGTTTCGAATCGTTTAGCAGTGCGAACTTTTGGAGGCTATTTGGCGCTGACGACCTCATAAATATTAAACAGGACACTAGCAGGGCGATTCTGTGAATTTCCGAATTCAAATTCACTCATGTATCCGAATTCAAGTAATTTGGTGAAGAAATTCTATTGATGATATATGATTATTATACGTGTTTCATATATTCTATGTCATTTCGTAACTCACTTCACTTGTGCCACGAAACGTTATTATCAATTCATGACTGAGAAGATGTCGCTTTTTTAAAGTGAATTGGGACACTTGAGTGAACTCGAATTCGGGTTTGGATCACAGAATCGCAGGGCAGTTCAAGTTACTTGCCGGTTGCTGCCACTGCTGCATTTATTTTGAACGTGTGTGATGTTCATACTCTTGTGAATTTAAACTGGTACCGAAATTTTCCCCCACTGTTTTCTGGTTGACAGAGATTCATTGCTTTTCATGTTTCATTTCGCATAGTGGATGTTTACACTCTGTTTCTACACTAATATATATAGTATGTCTTAAATATTGATGAACTATACGCCCTCGTCTTCGTTTTTATCATCTCTTTCTCGCTCTATAGGTTGCCTGGATGAAGCAGTAAGGTCGAGAATTGTTAAGCAATCTAATATAAGATTTTTGTTTAGCCAAGTCATAATACAACTTGTTTCTTTTATTTTTAGTTCGGTTTTAGCAGTCGTAGTTTTTTTTTTGTTCTAAATTATTATATATTTTATCAATTTTGCATTCGCAATGCTATTACTGGAAAATATTCTAAATGAAAAATTGCTTAGATCAATTCACCACCCCCAAGTACTCTGAGATGGGACTCGAACCCACGACCTTTCGCACTGAGAACCACTGAGCTACCCAGGACCTAACAGGATTGATGAATTTTTCTAGTACTTGTTACTTTTTGCTACGAGTGAGCGTATTTTCGTCAATGTTCAGGCAATCCATTAAACAGCTGAAAGAAATATTTTAAACTTTCAGACAGCTGTTAGTTCTACATTATTTTTCATTTAATAATGGACTATTTCTTTATAAAATAAAAAAATCGGTCAAGTGCGAGTCGGACTCACACACTAACCGTTCCGTGCCATTATCCATTAAAAAAAGTAAAAACAAATCACCTTCGTTGTTTTCTATGGAGTTTAAATGTGTAAAGTCAACTTAACTGTGATAGTTTTCCTTTTAACTTCGTTATATTCGTATATAGGTAATACCATATTTGAACCAACGATCCTCTAGTTTGTAGAAGAGCGGATCCTTAAGTCTAATGAAAATTAGCTCTTTAAACCGCAACAAGTCACAAACGGTTTACTAAATCAAAAAACGGCATTCCCACACCCCCAATATATTTGAAAGAACTATCACACTAAGGGTAAGGCGAAAAACATATTATCATCCCCATTTTACTGTAAGGGAGGCACTCAAAAAAATTTTTTTTTTCGAAATTTTACTTCACCTCTTTGTCGGCGGAATTAACGTGTATACTCATGCCAAATTACAACTTTCTAGTACCGATAATTTTTGAACTGAACCGCTGACGGATGGATGGACGGACGGACAGACGGTCATAACGAAACTATAAGGGTTCCTTGTTTACTACGGAACCCTAAAAACGGTAGTCAACTAGGCTAACAAGCTAATTTGTGTTGTTGACAAAACATTTAAACAATTATGATTTACAGGTATAGGTGATCTCCTTCGTATGCTCGGTGAAAACACTGTTCTTGTAGAGCTGAACTTATCTTGGAACGGCCTGACTGTTGCCCAGCCATTGAGGAAGGTCATGACTATACCCACCCTCAAAGTGTTGGATCTTAGCAACAACAGGTATCTGTACTTATAAAACACTTTATTTCTTTTATACATAAATAGGTTTTTATCATCATCCAGATTTGATTCACAAATTGAAATACGCTTGATGATTAACTTTTGTTTATACAACTTATTATGACATTTTATACACGTATTTATTTTCGTAATCAATAAATTACGACAATACATTGATTTGAAATGTCACATGACATCACACGTTGGTACATTCTCTACATAATTGTGACGTAGCGACCCCCACTCTTCAACTTTAATGCCTATTGTCTGAGACGTTTCTTGTTAAATTCCAACAACAAAAAAAAGTATCCTATATTATTATTTTTTCTGACCGACGGATTAAATAAAGTTTCTTTTTTACCCAGGCATCATCCGTATTAGAAAGTGGTAACATATTACGTTTACAACGTAATGTTCCGATTCTGTACAAATCTCATTTGAATGTATCGTTCCAAATACGGTCCAACTTTTGCCCAGATGTTTTGTGAATATTTATTGTTGTACGGATTCGTGTGAAACGTTCAATTGTGCTGTGAATACTTTAAATGTTACACTAATGTGAATTAAGACAAGGATAATGAACAATCTCAAGTTCAAAGTATCTTAATTAAAAACACAATATTTACATTATAAATATTAAACAACATAGCATGCATTGCTCAGATTCCAAGATTCTACATTGCGCCACTGAGTATAGATAGATAGATAAATGTTTTATTTCTTGCCAAAATACACACACGAATTATATTTCATTCAACAGAAAAATAAATAATTAAGGATGTAGATGAGACAAATGAACTTGAAAAAAAATGTGTGTGCGTCACATCAGTACACAGTGGTCCCAGCTCAGAGTCGAGTATTCAAGCACATATAATGCGAGCAAATCGCTGATTTTCAGCCGCAACCAAGAGTGAACGCAAACACGGTACTAAAACTAACCAGGATTTAATTTCAATGTAAAATCAGTTTATATTTTATAGATAGAAAATAAATAATATAAATAGAAAAATATAAAATTGATTAGTAAATATTTTTTGAATAATAATTACCTAACATTTTCATTATAAAATTTAAATCAAATTATTATATTATTAAAATCAAGTTAAATAATATAATTTGTTATTTTGATTAATAAACAATACATTTAAATCAGATATGTATATTGTAACATTGAATAAGTTAATAACAAAAAAAAAAACACGTTTCCGCTACCTGTCAGTGTTGGAACACCAAATTTTTGTTTATCTAGCAGATGTGACTTTAATAATTTTTTAAAACAATATTTTTTTTCACCAACCTTAGTGGCGGTGGGATATTATTCCAACAATTAGTTGCGTGTAGCGAAAACTGCCAGTAAATGCCACAGTGCTGTGATGGTGAAATATGAGAGGTGGACTTATTGATCTCGATGCGTAATCTCGCGATCTGTTTGAGATACAAAAATTCAATTTTGAGAAGAGGTAATAGAGGACTTTGAATTTTACTATATCGAATAAAAGCGATGCCAGATGTAAATGTCGACGTGATTCCATATTCAATATTGATTCATTATTAAGAAATGGAGAAACATGAGAATGTGGTGGTACGTTAAAACAGAATCTAAAGCAGTATAAATATAATCGCTTATAGACTTAGTCTATAATGTCGCCGCAGCTGAGGCGTCTGTTGTCTACTCTCGCCTCGCTCTGCTGGGCAAACGATTACAATAGGGATGATGACTGGGTAAAAAAAATGCAATTCTATTTAGTCTGTCAGTCAGATAATAGAAAAATATTAGATACGTATTTTTTTTTACTTCAATTTAACAAGAAATAGCTTAGTTAACAAGCATTAAAATTGAGGAGTGGGGGCTCGCTACGTCACAGTTGAGTAGAAAACGTACTCTAACGTGACGTCATGCGAAATTTCAACTCAATGTAACGCCGTAATTTTATTATTACGAAAAAAAATAAAAAATACGTGTTTAATATTTTTTAACACTCTACCTGACGGACACACAAACAAAAATTTGTCATCATCCCTATTCTCATGCTATTTCTGAAAATGTGATATTTGCCTCGGAACGGGACCGTCCCGTTTTTTGGTTGTCTGACTCGTTATCCTTAAATGTAACACGCATAAATATCTCGTTTTAAGAACGGTGAATAAATATTATATTGGACGCACGCTGTTCGTAACTTCCCAAGGAAGAAAGAAGGAAAAGCAAAATGCGACATTCATTTGTTTTCCAACTACTTGGTTGGGATTATTTGAAACATTCACATCATAACATCAGCCTCGTAATAAAGTAAAGAATACTAGACACATATATACTATAGACACATGACTTTACGAAATGAACCATAAATTAGATTCAATTGGTACAGACGGCGAGATGTCTGGAGCGTATCCTTCCTAATAAAGCGAATCTTTGCTTCAACTACGCTTAACTCACGTAAATAGCCCTTTATAAATATAAACAGCATGAAATCGTACGACGAAAAGAACGGAAATAAAATGATTTTATTTTCAGAACAAAAGTATTTTTTTCTAGATAATATTCAACAAAGTATCTCGCCGTAATCTCGAAATCTCTCATTGAGGAGAAGTTTAAGCTTCTACTGTTTGCCATACAAACGGCTTTACGGCGGACGCCTAGAAACTATTTACGTTCCAGATGTTTTCCGCAAATAATAGGAAAATAGTTTGGGTTTTCCCACTTTTTGCTGGTCATATGGATTGCTAAAACATTATATCTATTATTCTTTAGATTCCATACTTGCTATATTTGATCTAATTATTATATTTGCTAATTTTGCGTTTAAAATGCACTGTAAATTTGAAACAACAATAACAATTTTTTTAAGGCTGACACCAGCATCAGTTCGAGTCATATGTGCAAGTCTCCGGTTGGCAAAAAAGCTTGTGACACTGGACCTATCCAACAATCCCCTTACAACGAATGACGCTGTGCTTTTATTGGAGGTTATGAAGGAGACCACTGTAAAGTTGAAGAATTTGTTCATGGATAATGTCACTGTGAATAAGGAGTTCGCTATGGTTTGAAAATAATCTGTACTGTACTTTGTTTAATAGACTGAAAGAATGTTTTAACTTATAACATGATTTGTATGAGACCTCAAAATATAATACATATACAATAAGTATTACAGAAGGCCTATTCTGTTTCTCCCAAAAACGCAATTTCGTCTATTTTTGAAACGCTAGTATCCTATCCATGTAAAGAAACATTTTGTCGGTAATTTTCTGACACTGCCTCTGATACACAGTAATCTTCACGGATTTGAAATAAACATCATATTTTAACAAATTAGTATTATAACGCCACCTGTGATTATTTTATGAATGAAATGGTTGAATAAAGACATCAAACTAATATCAATATCAATCTCTTTCTGAATTACAACATAAGATTAACAACCTATATATAAACCTCTTCAGTGCGTATCAAAGTCAATCTGCTTAGTGCAATAAACATTTAATATTTTTATTCACACGATAACCATTTTTTAGATGCTACCAGAAGTTCTATCAATGGAACATAGGAAGAAGACCACCATTACTTACGGAAAAGTTATTCACAACTATACTCTATCGGTGCCTGATCTGCGGGAAATTGTTATGAAGAGACTCTTCTACATAACCGACTCCGCTAAGAAATGCACTATGGATATGCCGTTAGTTGTTTATTTCTATAACAGCCTCTGTTTTAATTAGGCCTCAGTATACGACATGTACAATCATGTTGTTCCGGTTTGGAACATAGCTTTTAGTATTTTTTGATAACGCAAGCCTTCCAACCAAGGCTCCCCAACGTTCTTGAAAGTGTTTTTGACGTGCAGTTGACCTACATAGTAAAACTCGCTGAGGACTTCCCTCGGTGAGGGGAGGAGGATCCAGGATTCACCAATTAGTCCACCGGATCCTGTACCAAAAGGCCTACCGTGTAACTACATTCTTTGATTTAGCTGACCTAGCATTAAATTGAAATAAAACGTACAGAAGATTGAATGCATTGAGTAACTAACGGTACTACTGTATTGTTACAGTAACGGTGTAACAATAACGGTGCTACTGTCTAACAATACTGCTGTATTTCAAAGTGCATTTTGATAAAATCCAATGCCAACTGAATCTTAGCCAATGTTTCAATGCAATGGGTCTACAATCTATTTTCTTCATTATACCTGAAATCTATGCACAACTCTAATCACTTATTCACACCGTAGAAGACAGCTCCAACTGGCAGAATATAATCCACAAGGAATCCATATAGAGATCGTGACCCTTGGCGTTTTGGATTTCGACTCAAGGAGGTGGAATCACTTTACTTTTGCCTAAACTAGTTTCTTAATAACCTTAACTTTATTGGTCATGTACGCAGGCTCATCTTAAGCTCAACAGGCGCCAGGGTGCAAGTAGTGCTCTGGCGTCACCCAGCCCACTTTTTACACATTTTTGTATCAGAGACCATAATCGGCGCGGGGCCCCCAACGCGCGGCGCCAGGGTGTATTGCATCCCCTGCACCATGGGCAAAGACGGGTTTGCATGTACATTAACACAAAATCATAACATCAAGGCAAATGCTGACTACGGATTAACCAAATTAGGACTTTACCAGCCTTTGCTGGCAAAATATATATATTAATAACACATTACATAAACTTATATTCCAGAGTTTATTTTCTGAAAATGGTAAAAATACGTGAGGTGCTACAGCCAAGGGAGTTCATGCGTGATCTGAAAATATCCGGGGCTGCCTTAGATGAAGGTCTGGTGGACGAGCTAGCCAACTGTTTCCCGGGACCGAAGACCGATAAAGGCGGGAAGACGATCAGTCTAGCTAGTAAGTCAACATCAAAATATTATAAATATGTGATCAATTTTATATTCACAGTGCCATTATCATCATTAGGTCCCTAGTGCAGGGGCTCAGGCGATTCTTATGGATGCTAACTGATCAATATTTTTATGGAAAGTGCTAAAAACTCCACAACATAGAACTCGTTAAATATATTTAAATAATCCGCAGAAATTAACAGATTTTCATCTTATTCGAAAGTTTCAAATATTTCTTTTCGTCTGTTTGGGAGCATTACCTGAACATTGAAGAAAATAAGCTCATTATTGGCGAAAAATAAAAGTTGGTTCGATTTCTCTCTTGGAGTACCTGGGGCTGGTGGATTTTTCGTTAAAAATATAAAATGTTAGTTTCATTAAATATTTCACAAACATAAAAAGTCAGAGTTTTTATAAAGTCTATTCGCCATATTCTATCCATAGGAAAAATACCTTAGTAATGGAGAAATTAATGAGATAATTTTAAAGATTACAAGCAAAGATCAGACAAATGCACTACTCTGTTTCTTGTAAAACAAAATTTGGCCTATTTTTGAAACGCTAATATTTTTGTCTGTTTTTAATTTTTCGAAATTTTATTATGTAAAGGTATAGGAACTGACACTTCGTCTGATGCATAGATATTCTTCACGCAAATTACTCGTATTTTAGCAAAAACTTTAGGAACAATTCAAATACACGACCACTTATTAGTAACCTTATTAATGTAATTTGAACATTTTATAAGGTAAGCACATCATTTGGCCAACTCAAATTTGCGTCACTGAAACATGGTTAAATGATAATTTCAATAATCCGAAACACTTTGATAGCCGGTATGAAGTATTTAGATGCGATCGAACTGCTTCATAGTATAACCGAGGCGGTGTGATGTAATAATAGCCGTGCACTGAAACTTGGGCTCGTGGCAGCGCATTGACATACGCGAATCACCGTCGGCCGAAGAAGTATGGGTGTCGATGCTGCTGTGCACGAGCATCCCTACTAACACCAACACCGCGTCCTCAGTTTTCGGCACTTACGTATTAATTGTACCAACTTAGCGCACGGTAGCAATCATGAGTCATTACTAAGATCTTTTTACGACAGAGTGAGCGATTTTTATATTATCGAACTCTGAAGATTTTTTTTGATTCTGGGTGACTTCAATGTAACACATGCACATTGAGTAAATAATGGATATTTTATGGAACATACATATAAAATTATTTTGCCATTTAACTGATGATTTAATGAACTTAACTGCCTTTTTTTATAATATAACTCGTAACTTAATCAAAACGGTAGGCTTTTAGATTAAATTTCGTTGTTGTAGTCCTAAGATTGTTACTTCTTATGAACGTCCATTGATACCCGAGGATTCACATCATAAATTGTTAATTATAAGTATTCCCAACAACTTCTTTTTGATGTCATGGATAATTATATACCAAAGGTCAATTCAAATCTAAAGAAAAAATATCCAGCTTGGTATACCACTCCGCTAATCAAGTAAAAAAAAGAAAAAAATAAATATTATAAAAAATGGAAATGATTTGGAAACAGTCCAGCTAAAATAGGAACAAGGAACAGATTCTATCAACCAGCCCCGAAATTTTCGACGTGAAATTTAATCAATATTTTCATTCTGGCTTTGTTAAATTAAATAAACACCACGTGAACCACTTAGAATATTGTAAACAATTCACTCACAAGACATAAACATAATTCATGTCATAAAATAATTAAAAATGATAAAAGTCGTCAAAGAAGGGTTCAGATTACATTCACCCCGTCTTAATTCATAACTGTGTGGATGAATTTGCTATTTCTATTACAATCATTTTTCAGTCTTCATTGGGGACTGGTGTATTTCCAAGAAAATGTAAATCTGCGTTATTGACCCCATACCATAAAATAACTAGAATCATCTTATATCAAAATATCGACCAATCTCTCAATTATTTGTACTCAGTAAAATCCTCGAGAAAATGGTTACAGCTGCTATTGCAGCAACAGCTCGCAGCTTTATCTCTCCACAACATATTGGGTTATATAGGTACAGAATCTTTGACACTAACATGTTAACTATTGCAGAGTTACTCACACAGACAATAGATTGTAATTTACAAGTGGACGTCGTATACACAAACTTCTCAAAGGCTTTTGATAAAATCAGCCACCTTATACTTATCACTAAGTTTATGACGGCCGATGTGCATGGCAGTCTTCTAAGATGGATCCGATCCCACATTAAAAATAGAAGTCTGGCATTTTGCATCAAAGGATACTGTTTACAACTTCTTCTCGTATCATCAAGCATTCCTCAGGGCTCGCACTTAGGCCCTCTCCTATTTTTGTTTTATATTAACGATATCGGCGAAATCTTTAACAATAGCCACGATCTCTTATATGCAGACGATACCAAATTGCATAGAATAGTGAAATTCTCAACGATTGTATTAAGTTGTCAGCTAACATTAACACTCTACAAAATCAACTATTTCTTAATATAAATAAATGTCATATTATATTGTATACTCACAATAAGAATCCAATTAACTTTAACTACTCAATTAATAAGAATATTCTCAATAGTGTAACTAAAATTGGAGACTTTGGCATTATGATGCAGGACTTTCTTTTAATTACCATATAGATCATAACGTTAGTAGTTCACTTCGGATATAAGGGTTTGTTTTTAGAATGAGTAAACCATTTAAACATCCTAACACTCTGAAGGTTTTTTACTTTTCACACGTTCGTTCTGTTCTTGATTTTATAGCACCATCTGGAATGCCTGTTACGATATCCACATTGATAAAGAAAAGTCAAATAATCTTTATTCGAATAGACTTCTAAAAAGTACTTTTGAATTGTCCAAAATTTTTTTTCCCTATCACTCGTTCAGGACTTCCTTTCGCTGATAAGAAGAAATAGCGAGAAACTCGCCAACTCTAATGGGAGTAATGACATTCACAATAAACCATGTCATTACCAGATCAATACATTATAAATAAAGAAAAAGTTACCTCATAATTATAAGATAATAATTTATTAATAATAGCAACGAGATCATTTTTGAGATACTTATAATGACTTTAGAAGAAATCATATATTCAGCTGTTGGACCATCGTAAGTCCAAGCATTCTTATCTATTATATAATCGGATAGCTTAGTAACCTTTTTCTTTAAGTATTTTTAAATAGTAGATTTAAACTGCATGATATCTAATTATTGTATTTTGCTTGGAACCTTATTGTAGAAGCGCACACAAAGACTCCCGAATAATTTATAAACATTTTGCAGTCTAGTGAGGGGAACCGTTAATTTATGTTTATTTCTTGTATTAAAATGATGTACATCACTTCTTATAGAAAACAAACTTATAATTTTTCGAACGTACTTTATTTTTTCTTATATGTATTGAAAAACTACAGTCATTATGTCTATTTCTTTAAATTTCTACCTTAAAGAGTCTCTAATCCTAAAATAATAATTTGATCCGGTGATATACTGGAAAGGATCCAAAAGTAATTTATAAAGTCACTCAATTACCGCAACAACATCAACAATAACTATGATGAGAAAATTATAATTTGCTTACTCTACGCAAGCATCGTAAATGCTTGATTTAATGCAGGGGACCACGCGGACGAAGCCGCAGGCGGAAAGCTAGTAATATAAGAGGTAAAATTTCGAACTTTATAGATTGTGTTCTTCGGAAATACTGATCTGATTATGAAAATTTCTTCACCTGCGGGACGCTAAGCGGGTGGTTATAGGCTATAATTTACGCATGCAAAGTCACGAATAACAGCTAATAACTATATTAAAGCTACAGTTACGCTTGACAATCGTATAATTCTGAGGCAAATATAATTTCCATTACTTTTTCAGAGGTGGTAGAGTTTGTGCATCGGTTGTGGCCAGACGCGAAGGCCCCGGTCACCCCGCCACCGGAGCCGGAAAAACCGAAAAAGAAAAAGAAGGGTAAGAAAAAGTGAAGACAACGTAAATTTTAGTTTTACTTAATTTATGAACATTTACTGTAGTTGTGTAATAAATATTTTTATTTGTAAAAAAAAAAGATTTTTATTTCGTGATTAAGGTTACTGATAAGCGCCACGGCCCGCGATCGTTGTCGTTAAGCAACTTTCGCAAGGGTCGGTCACGGGATGGGTGACCAAAAAATTTTTATCTCGAGCTACTCCGTGCTTCGGAAGGCACATTAAGCCGTTGGTCCCGGCTGCATTTGCAGTCGTTAATACCCTCCAAATCCGCATTGGGCCAGCGTGGAGGGGCATGGCCCATCCTCCTTAACCATCCTTAAGGAAGGCCTGAGCCCCTGCAGTGGGGACATAAAAGGGCTGATCGTGATGACGATGATTTAGGTACTACAGTAATTGTATTATAATTTTACGTTCGAAGCTTCCATTTCTAATTATTTGGAAAGCTACTTAGGATTGCTTAAAGATACTATTTTGTTTTGTTAGTTATAAATTACTAGATTATTCTCGCAACTTCGCCCTCCTATGTCAAACGCGTACGATGTAGCTTTCCGTATTCCGGAGCATATTTAAACAACGATATTTTATTTTAAATATTGGCATTATGGGTGACCAAAAAAAATATTATCTCGAGCTACTCAGTGCTTCAGAAGGCACGTTAAGCCTTTGGTCCCGGCTGCATGTGCAGTCGTTAATACCCTCCAATCGGCATTGGGCCAGCGTGAATAGTCATGGCCCATTCTCCTTAACCATCCATAAGGAAGGCCTGAGACCCTGCAGTGGGAACGTAAAAGGGCTGGTGATGATGATGATGATGATTGGTATATATTAAAATAGAAGAACACATATCAAGCTTTCGTATTACTTTTACATTTCACTCTACACTTCTTCTATTTGTAGTCAATTCATTTCATTTGTAACTTAAGGGGATTACTCAGTGAATTTTTTACCCCTATAAAAAAGGAACTGTAGTAACAGTCGTTTCGCGTAAATATTTCCTAGAAACTGCTACAGATTAAAGTGTTGTAAATAACTCTGAGTTACTGCAGAAAGCTTATCCTTTAACAAAAGTGCGCTTACAAGGAAGCATTGAGGGAATAGAAAATGTTCCTATGGGGACACTACTTTAAACTTTTTAAGTGTTCTTAAACAACTGTAGTGCATTATCATGATGTTTAAGCTGATATATGAGTATATAATTACATTGGTACATGATGCATATTTTTAAGAAATAATTGCGAAAATTTTGCATCAAAAATGGGGTTAAATAATCACTTTCGTTGTATGGGAGCCCTTTAAATATTTATTTTATTCGATTTTTTGGTATTTATTCTATGATATTATCACGGTTCATGAAATACAAACGGACGGACGTACAGCGATGTCTTAGTTATAATTAGAGTCCTGATTTACCCTTTCGAACCCTACGGAAAGAAAAAAGTGGATTGGTAAAACCTTGTAGACTCTTTATAACCTGTTATTCTCACATTCCAATAATAAATTAGTTATCATAGGCGTAGCAGGTACATAGTTTCATGAAACAATGCCTGCTGCGGTCGCAAACAGACCAACCCAATTCACTGTACCGTTGATACAAAGCAAACTGTACGAAAATGGCGAACATTTCAGCCAGAAATTGATGCACATGACACAGACAACCGTGACACGTGGTGAAAACATGACGCAGTATTGTATAAATTTAAAATTTTTGAAATACTAACACCCGGCTTCTGAATTGAGAATCTAAAGTTAAGCACGTTTCTGATTATTTTTTTTTTTTTAATGATCAGTTGATAGCAGTTTGATAAAACTAGAACATTTTGCCTTGTGTAACGTAAATAAAAACTTTTCTCATTCAGAAACCGACGGTTAGTATTGAATTAACACCCTCGCAACGTTGGTCTCGAGTATCCAAACTCAGAATGATTTACATCTGTCTGTCTGTCTGAAGTCGGCAAAAACCGACTGGCGACAAAAGGTGGAGTCTTACACAACGAACATTCCGTACAAATACGAAATTTTATAAATCCTCTGACATTTACTTGTAGGTAACCTGTAGGTTCTATATTATCTCTATTTGAAGACAGATTCCCGGTCGGGTCCATGTCGAAAATGGACCTTTCTATATTGTCTCAAGTCTGGGTGTTGTGGTACCTTCGTTACCTCGGATACTCCATAATAATCCTATAATAAATAAAATTCGTACTGGACGCTAAAGTACTGTTATACACACAATGTTTATTATATATGCTAGTGTCAGTGACGCAATATGATACATACATATTAACGTAACAAAAAAAATATAAAAACAAGTTAAATAAATAACATTATTTTATGTTATTATAATAACATTATATACCTACTCTTATGTATCTCATTTGAAATCGGATTCATTTTCTATTAATAAAAGTTAACAACACGTAACTCATTTCTCATTGGTCACAAAAAATCGTGCAATGCCCTTATTCATTGCCCTCTTACAATATCTAAACGTTGCACACACAACAAACAGCGACGATGTTAATTACCACACCTTTAAAATACGGAAACCTCATTAAGACACGTGCTAACACAAAGGGTTTAGGAATAACATAAAACGGTAATTTTCGCTTATTCATTAGCGTTATTAAAACGGGCGATAATGACGAAACCTGTCGGATTAACGCGAAATATATACGCGATTACAGGTTGCTTACTAGTGGAATACATTGTATCATCTATACATATAACATATACCATGTACAAGAACATATTGAGAAGTGGTTTAGAATTAGTCTTGTAGAATATAAACTTGTCTACACATGTGTACCTTAACAAAATTAAATTATTGAATAATATATTTCAACATAGGTGTACGACATGTGACAAAGTTCTTTCAAATAATAATACAGAATATTGAATTTTAAATATTCTGTCATCTTAATATTAAGGACTTTAAGCTAAGTCTCGCTAGCTAAACGTATTGCTTGCTGCCCTAGCTTGGAAAACTCCTGAGTCCTTGATGTTTCCCTAGAAATTGAATTGAATCTATTATATATATAGAAAATATGATTCATAATATTTCGTACATTACCGCTCCAAGTATTCTACATGATACGTAAGTCGTATTTTACAAAATACCTGGATAATAGATATTACTGGTCGCAAATACGATATTAAGGTCCTCTTGTACCTTCGCTTACGTTCCATTAACCTCAGCAAAATACATAAAAAAACATTTATCATTTAAGATTATAAGAGAACCTTTGTTTATTTTCTTTATAGTAAAGATGAAATATTAGTCGTAAAATAAGTCAATTATTAAAATTAAATTTTCTGTTTTTTTTTGTAATTAATCGACCATAATATATTTAATTTTCATATAATGATTTTTATTTCGCAAATATGAGCATAGCCTTAAAATAAAGTTGATTTTATAAGTGGTAATTTCGTAATATCTCGCCTTAATTACTAAGCGTAGGTAGGTTAGTGTACAATATTTTTGGTCGGTGACAGACTTTGATAAAACATTCTTTCACCTAATTTGAATATTTAATCTTACCTTACAAGAAAACGTATTTGTTAAACCGGTGCCTTTGATAATTTCCCAAGTTCCTACTTAGGACAAATTTTATTAATATCTATATCTTAACCTATATCTTTACCAAATTATGAAGAGATAAAGTTTCTATGTTTGTTTTTTGTAGGGGGTAATTTTTGGAGACACTGATCGGATCGTGAAAATGTTTAGACCTACGGAAAGCTACATCGTACACAGGTGGCTTTAATTTACAAGTTCGAAGTAGTAATATGCAATATATAAACAGCTAATAGAGACAGCTAATAGAGTGACAAGACATAATGTTTATATAGCTAATATAAACATTATCAGCCAGTTGCACAAACGTTCATTAAAAAATTTAATAGTTTAAAGTGACATTTGCTCAGTTGCACAAATGTCCATTATGATTTAATGAAGTCTTTAAGCTTTAATGGATGTCAAATTTGTTTGTTTAATGTCGTTTTAAACTAATGTAAATTGTAATGGACTTTTGTGCAACTAGCTGATTAAAAGGCGCCATTAAACCTTAATGAATCTGGTCAACTGATCGTATGTCTTGTCACTCTGTTCATAAGCTATCTGAAATTGTGTCGTAGTATGCTGCCTATGCTACTAGAATTGTATTAGGTAATCAAGCTCATCATTTAATACTCAAATCTCAAGTCGATCAATTAACAGTAAAGTAGGTATATTTTAATTTAGGATTTCACTCACCAAGTTAAGTTAACAGTGGGTCGGTGTACATCTATCTTAAGGAAGATTAAAAGAGTCAGGTTTTTAATTATTGAAGATGGCAATGCTATAAGCTTAATTTACACGAGCGATGTCGCCGAACAATATCTAGTATAATATATCATTCAACCTTGTACACTCGACGCCTTTAGTATTCTTAAACACTGGATTGAAATCAGAGCTAGAATGTTTCAATTTTAAACATTTTTAATAATACAAACAAATTTTTAAATAAATACACGAGCACTGATGAAAGAAATAGGTATATATCTGAATACCTACTTCACATAAAACTAAAATGTAAACATTTCCAAGGAAGTCTTTAAAAAAGACATCAGCGTCGTCGCTTAACACATTAATACGTCTTCATGGAGTAAATAAATCAAGTCAAGAAACAATATGGCGCTGCGATGGCTTGAGGAATCATAAAAACGCCATTACGAGGCGGTTAACGCATTCTGAGCTCAGGGGATGTTTGATGTTGACGACTTACTGGGATATAATGTTTCAAGGGACTACGGTGGATATGGAGGTAGCTAAAATATAGATCAAAGAGTTATCTGTACTATCGTAATATTACAAATAGGAAGAAGTTGATTATTCGTTTGTATGTTAGCATTGCATAGACTCGAAAAACAACTGGACTGATTTTTCGAAAAAATGCCTAATACGCGGGTCGCAGTTACGTGCGAAACAGCGCTGACAAGGACGCAGCTATTATGTTGAGCTGTTATTAGCTCGACATAGAGCGAGACAAAGCACATGCGAAACATTACCACATACAACTGACAAATTTCATTGTTATTTCGATTTCGCATGCGATTGCGTCGCTAGTAATAGGGTACCGACTTGGTACAAGTTTTGGATACACTAAAAAAATAGAAAAAAAAAACGTAATTTTGATTAACATCAGAGGCGTTCAAACGGTCGATCGCGGGTGATTTTATTTCTCAAATAACAATTTAAAATTTGTGACTTTTGATAGAAACTAACTCTTATTGTAGGTTTTATACACAAATCTAATTCTTAACGTGTGTTATACCGCGTTATACACCTTCTTGCTTCTAGCTTCGAACCGTTTGCGTCTTTACAGTAAATTCAAGATACCTACATTTTTATCCATTAATATATTCCGCCTTATTATAAAACTCTTATAAATGTTAGTACCAAGTTTTAACGTACGATTTTAGCCAATATCCGACCAAAATAAGTCAACTTATGAATATGACATTTGTAATTTTGCTTAAGTACAACAAAATTTCCGTGTATAACGGAACAAGTCCATATTAATAAAAAAAAAAGTTTAGTCTCTTTTTATAAGAAGGTTTTGTTTGCACCACACTTTATTATAAATGAACAACAGAGACATCGCCATCACAGTACGCACACGTAAATTATAACTTTTTCGCCAAACACAATCGACCATTTGGTTGGTTCGAGTAATTTATTTTGGGTGAAATGTCCAACGGGTATTTGTTTTCTCCAATTCAATATTTATTTTTGGAATTTCCATTCACTGGTTATGTTCACGATTGCGTGTGACCGTGTTAAAATTATATAAAATTATACGGTTTTTACGTTGGCCGGTGCGGTTTGTCGAACAAATTAATACGAATGTATGCGGTTTTTAAACAAATATTTATTTATTGCCGACACAGCTAAATTATAATTTAGGAAGCTTGATGTCGCGGTAGTTAGCGCGTTCTGTAGGTACAATGCAACTTTCGTAAGAGCCGATTGAAGGATTGGTGACCGTTTACTACCCCGATCGTTCTGATCCGTTTGGTGGTTACAGAAATTACCTCTTTGGCTTAATAGATATAGTGGTATCTGGTCGAGTAGTTTATACGCCGTTTTCAAGATGACGTCTCTGAAATCCCGGTTTCAATTCCAGGTCTACAAAACGGATTTTTCTATATTGTCTTGGGTCTGAGCATTGTGTTACCTTCTTCCTTCAAATTTCCATTATGTTTCAGCTACTTTATTTCGGATCTGAGTAATGTATGATGTGATGTGGTTTAATAATTATAATTATTTACTTATATTATTTTACAAGAGAACCTCTCCACGCTCTTACTCAATACGAATTTGATTGAGCTTTTCTTCACACCTTTGATAATAATTAAATATTGTGAGAAGAGTGAGAATTTTTAAGATAGCATTTCAAATGCATAATTCACAACTATATACATTATTACTAATTATTACAGAACATAATCCTTCGAGCAATATCGATTACGTTAGTTCTCCTACGGACATCCTCATTTCTTATTCGATCACGTAGGGAAACACCATCACTCTCTCCATTGCCAGATGGGTGACCTTGAGCTTTCTTATGACATCCATAGTAAACGACCAGGTTTCCCTTCCGTAAGTCACCACTGGCAGCACACGCTGGTCGAAAACTTTTGTCTTGAGACACTAAGGTTTATCGGACGCGAAGATTTTATTTAGCCTTCCAAATGCTGCCCAAATACGTAATGGTCAACAAATTCTAGTGTAGTATTCCCAATTTGACTGGAGTGGGTACACATAGGCATTTGGCATGATTTTTGCCTTTGCCATTTTTGAAGCATTGCCTACTGACCTCCTTTCCAAACACCAACAACACCTTCCAAATGGAAATTAAAATCCGTTAAGCATATTATAATATCATATTCATAATAAAACTTAATTCATATGAATAGACAAACATCACACGAAGCTTTTTATTTAAAATCAAATATTACATACACAACTTTACCCAACTTCTTTTATTAATATTTCTTCAGAACGCAACATTAATGCCCCAAACAGATATTATAAATCTCATATCAAAAGCTCTATTGCTCATGCAACGACTGTAAAACATTCTGCAATAGAGTGTTCACAAATTGTGAAATTGGTAAAGTAAAACGTTCCCCAGCCATCGATATAGAGGTAATAAAGTGGCTCTCAGAGACGGGATAGTCCGGGATAAATATTAACGCGGAAACACTATAGGCACCGCACATGAACTTTGCTCTTACGACTGAAGAAAATACGAACTTCACGTGAGCAATTCTGAACGAATAAAACTATACGCGACGCGGTAACGCAAGCAGTAAAGCTATTATTACCTGCATTCGAAGAAAGCCTGAGAATATTTATACCGTTAGTTCTTATTCTAGAGAACTTGCGGTTCAATATTGTTTGAATTAAGTTATTTTACTCTGAAGTAAACGGAAATTTTCGTTATTGCTTAGTTTCTGTTAGATTACTAGCTATTTATCCACAGAATTAATCCGATTATTTTTCCTTCAACGTTTATCTGGAAGTAACTGAATCTAAAGCTTTATTACGAATCACTACAATGACGAAGGGAGGCTTAAGTAGGCTACGCCTACCTAACTAAAGTCTGGTACTCTCCTCAAAATTATTTACCAATAATAAATCAAGGTTAAAAACAGAAAGATTTTTTTAAACTACTGGACTGGTTTTGATGAAATTTTTTGTTGTATAGATATTACTCCTTGCTTTAAATTAATTTGAAGGTTTGAATATATAGAATCCAAGCAGCCTCGCTAATCCATAAAAGATATGAATAAAATGTCTTAGGTAAAGTTATTTAACGTGATGTTTATCTTGAATTAACGTATAAAAATCAAAAATCTGGAATAACTGCTGTGGAACTCTAGCAGCCCGACTAAGTCAAGGCTTTATATTCGTAAGAGATACGAATATAAAGCCTTGACAAATGTTATTCAACATGATGATCATTTTCTATTGACATATAAAAATCGAAGACCTGGAACATCTGATGTAGAATCCTAGCTGCCCAACAAAACCTTACGAACGACGAAATTACAAAGAGATACGAATATAACGTCTTAGCAAAAGTTATACAACGTGATGAGAATTTTTAAATGTATAAAAATCGAAGATCTGGAACAACTGCTGTAGAACTCTGTTGGTCCAGCTAATTCTTAAAAAATATGAATATAAAGCCTTAGGTAAAAATGTGAAAAATGTAACATTTAATTACTGGTTAAAACTCTCATAATTTTGAGTCTGATACATTTCCCGAACATGAAGAACGTATCGCGAGAACATTTATTCGGTGAGAAGAACGTCCATTGTTGAACTGTTTCCAGAAAGCATCGCGGGGAGCCTACACTATGCTGTCCACTTAATGCAATTACCTGTGAGAAAGTGGTACCGTAGGGGAAGCTCCTGTTGGTGACGAGCTGGACCCTTTCCTGACAGGTTCTTCTACAGATTCATTACCAATGGATCCGCTTAGTCCTTTTATCCACTCTAAGGTTACCTTGTCCTTCACGGCTTGTCGCTGTAGTCTTTTATGACATTGGTGGATTAGTCCAGAATCCATAGTCGTGCCCATAAGACACGAAGTACAGCTGTACTGACCGACAGGATTCTTATCTGGAACCCATTAGTTAGATTGATGCATGTTGAGATTACTTGAAGTTGCCCAGACACCAAATCCATTTTTTACCGAGGGCAACATATGTACTAACTGGGTAAAAAGTTATTACATATTCATAAAACTATTCCTATTTCTCAAGAAATTTATATATTTTCTACTCCAATAATGCTATAACTTTCAACTGTACTACTTTTATTTCATAAGGTGAATTCAATTTGCAAGAATTGACACATTAACCGAGGTTCCTAGATTGTCTCATTTCATTTGTGTTATAGTCTACTTTTACAATCTGCGAGACGATGAGATAGGATTTCAGGGATTTCATATGACCACAGACGCTAAACTCACGACAGTAGAAATTTTGCATAAGCGAAACAAGATTGAACTTGAATTAATCTAATTCACAAGAGGTCTCTCTTGCTCGCTCTTTTGGAATAATGATATTTAATTTCCCTTTACCACCTCTGCTATAGCGATACCGATAATATGGTGAAGGTGCCAATTTTGATTAGTACCTAATTAAAAAATATCATCATTTATAAACATTACACATACACCCCTGCAAGCCGTCGCGACACCCTGATTAATCTGTAAAAATTAAGCGCTGAATATTGTTTCAGGCTGGCAGATCAACTGTCAGTTGACTAATGAGGATGAATCTGTCTAATCTTTGACCAATCATGACTGGAGTGAATCTGGATGTAATCCAATTCGATACTTATAAGAAAATATAGAACCAATGATCATTGTCAGTCCCGTCCATGACAAAGTTTCCATAATCCACGAAAGTTCTTCTTCTTTCAACGTGTGTCTCCGCGACTCGTCGTCAAAATTTTGCGTGTATTATTTTGCGTGAGGGTGGATGCTACTCCAGCCATCCCAACTCTACCAGAAACGCTCCCAGAGCCCTCACGTCTGAGATGTCCTCCTGTAGATTACCCGGCGAGCCGAGGTACTATGCCCGGTAGTTCGCGTCTCCATTGCATTTCAGCAAGATGTGGGCAGCTGTTTCTTCTGCCTCCATGCATCCTCTGCACAAGAGACTGTCCGTGACACCTAAATTATAAATGGTGCCGATTAAAATTGCCATTATCTGTGATAGCACCTGTTACCAGGCGCAATAATAGTTTATTTAGCTATAGGTCCTCCTACTTGGAGAGACAAGCGTTCACTCGAGGTAGTGCGGGTTTGGCCTACCTGCGAATCTTCAAGGTGTGCCAGTATTATTGGTACAGTTTTTTTTTCACATGAAATAGCCATTGGTATTGAAGAAATCTCGCATTTTACTCTCAACCCTAAGGCCGTTAAGAAGCCTTAACTACGTCAATGTTCTGTTTTGCTGTTAGAAGAATGGCTTATATCAGATATGGGCACAGATAACGGACAACTAAATGGTTTATGGGTTTTTGTATTTTGTCACTGTGAAAAAATGCTTACTAAAACATATTATGATCCAAAAAGCACAATACATTCTTTTCTAATTTGTTTTGACAATAAACTTTTTGCGAAACAAAAAGTAATTTAAAGAAGAAAATTAATGTCACTTTTAAACAAAGATTAGAACAAACAAAGATTTTTAAACTAAAATAGTTAATGTGTAATAATTATATACACATCAAATATATTTAAAAATATGTTTGAGATAACAATGTTAATTCATTAGACTTTCCATAGAATTCGTATATTCTAATAATGTGTTATCTTATTCTCAGCATTTGGCCTCTACAATAAGAATACAAAGAGTCTGTTCGTGGTGTACACCTGTGAGTATTTGTTTCGTTTCGTCAATTCGCGATGGATTCAATCACAAAAATTAATTATGTGACCTGTCGTCGGCGTGTTCTCCTAAATAACTATTTTGTTTAGGATTTCATTTCTAATGTAAACTATAAGTCTACGAACTATAAGACCTCTCAGTTATTATTTGACTGTGCGACTATGCGCTGCTCTAGGTAAGCGTTACACCTGAAATTGAAAGAAGAGCGGTTTTAATTAGAATCATAAATTATGCCACAATGTTTAACTAGTTATACATTTTATTCGATTAACTATCCATTATTCTAACTTTTTTCATGTGAATAAATTTTTGTTGCCTAAGTGTTAAAATGTTAAATAAGTTATCTAGTCTCCCACTCGCTCCTTTTCTCCTTTAGTTCTATCTGTTTCAGCTGTTTGATTTATAAATATTATCATCACATATAATAAAATTTGCAGTCATAACGCTATTTTTAAAATGTTCACAGTCAGGTTATACAATTATTGGTAGAAAATTATCATTAAAGATACAATAGTTATATTTTTATAAGTTCACTTGTTGCTGGAGGCGTGCAACGCATAATTCGCCGATGCCATCACCGCAGCCGTCGGTGCCGTCGTCAGTAAGGTCGGCGTCGCCTTCGCGATTGCGATCGCGTTCGTCATCACTATGGAGATCGCCTTCTTCAGAATCGTCATCGATAACTATTTCCGAGGCGTCGGTTGTGTCGTCTCTAGCACTGTCGTCGTTGGAGACGACGTCTTCTACGCCCTCGGTATTATCGGCCCTGACAATGAAATCGGTACGGTTGTTGACGCCGCCGCCATCGCCCGCTTCGCAGCGAACGAGTGGCTTCCAATATGCTTGCGAAAGTAGGCACATAGTTAATTTTTAATATGCATCTGGACTGAGTGATCCTTTTTCAGTTTGTCAAAACTCATAACCGAAATCAAAAAATTTGTCACTCTTAAGCGATCGAAGATATTGCCCAATATGTGGTTTACTCAATTCAGACATTAGACAAAATGGCTACAAGCCGAATCTCAGAAAATACTTGCACAGTGAATAAAATTTTCAAATCAAAAATTTGTACAGAATTTGTCACATTAATTTACAAAAAATCAAGACACTTCAGCGTAAATCCAGGATTCTACGATAGTTTCAATGGATCACTCAATCCTGATGCATTTAGATTGAGTGATTCTGGAAATACTGTAATATGCTTAGAAAATACATGATAACTTTTTCTTTACTTTAAAGGAACTTTTTCATATATTTGTAGAAATTAATTTGACACCACGCATGTTTATAGTTAAAAAGTTGTGACCAATCAAAGCTTTTTAAATTTACTGAATTAAGTGATCCATATTAACGCATGTAGATAACAACCCCTTGGTATAATGTAATATACAAAATACGTTGAAAAATTGTACAACATTGCGACTAAAATTTGGCATACAATTTATTTGTTAACGTCATTTTATTCACGAAATATTCACCTTTGAATTTTTTGTCAAAGAAGTATACTTATTATAGAAATATATTAATTTTTACCATTTAGCTTTTATATTAAAAATTTTAAGTAAATACATTTTGTTTCATTTAATTATTACTTCACATATGTCTAATAATTCAAATTCATTCTTAATACTGCAACTATAAGCAACTTTCAATAATTATTTTGATACTTTGATAAAATACTTTAATTACTAAAGTAAAATATTCTAAAATACTTTAATTACTTACCATTTGTATTTAAATACGGCTACTGATTTTTCTCATAAAAATATTAATTCATATTACTGCACAATCCATGTCGTTGAAGTAGAAGTTGAAGAAAATTACTAAAAAAGGTAGGTAATATTTTTATGCAAAGGACTTTAAATTTCATGAAGCTGTTAATAGAGTAGCTATTACAACCTGCAAAACAATTGTTTCGCCGCAAGAAAAGATACCCGAACTTGTAACGTTTGTTTTATTGGTTATTTAGCTTTTGTCGGCGACGGACGCGTCGGGACATTGTTTTTTTATTAACATATAGATAAATTTTTACAAATAATATTCTCGTTGCATCGTGCTCTCCTTCGTAAATATATTAATTAATTCGTGTGTAAATATATTAATTTATATATAGTCGCTATAAAATTTTTACTATGGCAATATTTATATTAATTTAATTATACAAATTATGCAAAAATAAGTTATAATTTATTGAAATTGAATACAAACACGAAATGTATCAAAAAGAATATTCAAATAAAAATAATGTAAAATTTGTATCAAAGTAGATTACTTACTTACTCGGTATATTTTAATACAGAGTAATACACAATTTTATAACTTAATACGGAACCCTAAAAAGAAGTTAATCCAAGACAATTTTCTTGAAAAGAATCGATAACTAAGCTTATAGTAAAATTGTCAATGAAAGACTATAAATTAAAACTTAAAAGAAAACGTAAAAAAAAGTTTTACAAGACTACATAACAATATAATTGAAGTTAACAAAAAATAAAAGTCAAATTTAAAAAATAACTAGAGTCTTCTTTAGTCTTACTGATAAAATTATTAAGTCAAAAAATATTATTATTTACTAAAAGTGAAGTTATATTAAAACAAAGAAAACCAACAGGACAATTTAATTCGCAAATTAATTTATTTCGCTTCCCTCCACTACAATTAAATTTCTTGAAGAACTCATTTTTCTATGATAAAGTGTATTAGGTGTTAAGATATCAAAGTTGCAACCAAACTAACAGACTGATAGTGTAACTAACAATCCTCGTAAAAGTCATAAAGACAATAGACATTAGTAAAAACAGACTGTCCATTTGGGTTTATTAAAAATTTTACTCATTGGTTAAGAAAATAAAAGAGCGGTGTCTGCTGTGGTCAACTTGTGCAAGGAATATTTTTCTCAAACGGGGTGGTCAGAAATTTTTACCCTATAATACACTCAAGCAATTTGGCTTGTGTTGGTTAATTGCATTTGTAAGAACAATTGATATAGGAAATCAACTGATAAAATTAATTGGGTATCCCCACTAACTGACCCAAACCGGGCTTTCTTTTTTCAATCGATAGAACTATTCCCAGACATATGCTACTATAACCATTCGTAGGGTAAGTAAGAAACGAACGCTGACCCAAAGTATTATTTGAACATTGATAATAAACTCTTCGCTTTTTATATATTTTCAGGTAACTTATACTTTAAAAATAATACATTAGAAACACCGTTTATCTCGACATGAAACACCAATAACCGTTATTTTGATACATCAAAACACGTCCGAATATATAAGCTGATCGACATTAATTTTTAGCCTTGAGTACGAAAATTTGCTTAATCGGCATCAACAACTATTGGTTGTCGGTTAAAGAATGTACACAAGACGAAAGAAATATCAAAAAAAAACTAAGCTGTAAGGATTAGCTCCCCAATCTCAATCTAAAAAAAACAAATGTCACGTTTGAGTTGACAAATTTGTCAGTGTAATAAAATATCAAAAACTTTCTGCTTTTAAATTAGATTGTGATTATTTATCCATGATTATAACATAAAAAAACTCCAAAATTTTTAAATTAAGAAAAAACCACAAGCAAATAATCGAAGAAGACTACAACGTTTTCGACTTCTATAGGTTAGTATCCCTTACTATGATAACTGCATACGTATTTTCACCACATTTTCTATGACTTTGACCGCCGTCCGCGTGTTTTTTCGTAGAATGAGTTCAAAAATTAATACTTTATTAGTACCTGTGGGTGTTCGTGGCATGAAAATATTGGATCGGACCAAATTCTTGCGTAATGTTCAAGTACCAATTCTAAAGTTGACAGAGCAGAATACTGCTAAAGTTATACATAACTGCAAGCCTTTTTTCTTAAAACTTGAGAACTTCAAACCTGTGCAGAATCTAGAAGATGAGGTTTTAAAAAAATGTGTATACTTGAATCCAGATAAAGTTACTAAATGGGATGATTTGAGTCATATACATGAAATTCTAAAAACCAATGGTTGTACCGAAGAGAACTACACTACCAAAGAAATACAGCTTGGCTACGATAACTGGAGCTTTGACACAATTTTCAAAGCTGTCTTACCAGAAGGTGAAGAAATTGTAAGCAGTTACTCAGTGATTGGTCATATAATACATCTCAACCTCCGTGAGCATCTAGTTGAATACCGTCAACTCATTGGACAAGTGCTACTTGACAAAATCAAAACATGTCGTACAGTGGTAAACAAAAATAATATTATTGACAACACATACCGCAACTTCAGTATGGAAGTGATCGCTGGTGAAGAAGATTATTTGGTGACAGTGAAAGAGAACCGTTGCATTTTCCAATTTGAATTTTCAAATGTTTACTGGAATCCACGTCTTGGAAAGGAACATGAAAGAATACTTAGTTATCTCAAATCTGGTGATGTGCTTTTTGATGTGTTCTGTGGTGTCGGACCATTTGCTATACCAGCTGCTAAACGTAAGTGTAAAGTGTTTGCCAACGATCTGAATCCTGAATCATTTAAGTGGCTTAATCACAATGCTAAAAACAATAAAGTGAATAAGGCATTCTTCGAATCGTACAATCAAGATGGCAAGGACTTCATTTGTAATGTGTTTAGAGACTATTTATTGAAACTTTGTTCAGGTTATGAAACTATGCATGGTGAAAAAATTCACATAACAATGAATTTACCAGCAATGGCTGTTGAATTTTTGAAATATTATAGAGGTATTTTGGACAATGAATCTTGTGTTGATAATTTAAAACATGAAATTCTTGTGTATGTCTACTGCTTTGCTATAGGTGATGATCCTGTATCAGAAGCTAAAAGAATTGTAAATGAAAAGATGGGTCTTGATATGTCTGTACATATTTTAGATATATTTGATGTAAGAAATGTTTCTCCTAAGAAAGAAATGATGAGAGTTACTTTTAAACTGGACAAAGAAATTTTAATTGATAAAACTCAACACCAAGACACTGCAGAGCCTCCTCCAAAAAAAATGTGCACTGTAAATAATGATATGAAGTAGTATACAAAAGTTAAGGATTATAGTGTTAAAATTTAGGTATAAACATTGTTTCAATTACCTAAAAATATTTTGATATTAGAATAGGAAAACATTATTTTTAAATAATACCTGTACGAAATACACCTAATAATTTTTATATTATTTACATGTATTTAAAATGTAAAATAACATTAAATTGATTTGCTAAAACTCTTTGTTATCTGATTTACAATATTGACATTATCCCTCTAGTTCGAAATTAAAATATATTGTCAATAATATTGTACATAACTGTTTTACAACAAAAAAAAATGGAATCTATATTTTTAATATATGCTGTAAGTTGACAGATCAGTCAGTCTGCTCAAGTGTATTTGTATAAATACCAACTACGTCACGGGACTAGGCTAGCATCATTAATATCAATGCCTGTTCTATAATTTATTTGTTGTCTTCATCATATAAAATTAATTTTAATTTGTTTCGGCTCTCGGATGTTACTTTACATACTTGTCCTACTATATGAGTTTGTCCTTTTTAAATTTGAAACGGCGTCTATGTTGAAGAAAAAGAAAAATTATAAACAGAATTTGAATATCATTGTGATAGATAGTCTATGTGAGAAGTAAAATGTAATATGGGAGAGCTGTCTGCCAATAAACTGTTAAGCAGTTTGGCGGATTAAAAATATTTTTGTCAATGTTCTGCTTAAATAAATAAACTCTTTATTACTATTATTTAGTATGGTCAGTAATACATACATACTTTAACTTCAACCTAACATTTTTGATATTTAGTTTTTTTTTATTTGAAAAGTATATGAAGGATAGACTTGGGTATACTTTTTATTTGCTCAACATAGGGACTAATCCACGCACAGCAGCTAGTAGTAGGGGAGCCCACGATGCTAAATCGGGATTTACTCGAGCGTCATAGAGACCTATTGGGTTGCGAAGCTTAGATGATAACAAAAAAAAAAGTTTCATATAATTTTTCCTTTTCATCGGTGGGGGAAGCGGCTATAGATTTTTAAAAATGTAAAAAAAAACTGTTGTATGGACATACTCAGGCGCGTCAGATATTAATATCATCCATGTCCTACGCATTTTTAAAAACTGTCGTATGGTAATCTGATCGTTTCCATGATGGGGGTGGTCATACGTAAGGGTAGAAAATGAAAAAAAAAATTATTTAATCGAGCGTGTCAGATTTTTTGAGGGGATGTCAAGTGAACCTAAAAAAAGCTCTCATATAATAATCTGACGATTTGGATGTGACACAAACGCGTGACCATTATTAGAAAGTGCAAAAAAAAATCGCCATTTTGAAATACTCAAGCGCGTCAGATTAAGATATATATGGTTCATCTTTATGCCCCAGACGTGATATCTCATAATCTGACGATTATCTGAAGGGATTTACTTAAACTGACACTAAAAAAAATTTTTTTTTAATTTTTTCAAATCATTGAGCTTAATTAAGTAGAAAAGCACCGGAGTGAGCATGCAAATAAAAAAGTGAATGTATTTTTATGTAAAATACTTATATTTATAAGAAAATGATTATATGAAAATTTAATTTTGACAGTATTTTTTATTAATTATCATCTTCATCGCTAGAATTCTCCTCTTCTTCTCTTAATAAATATATAAAAAGTTTAATTCACAAAATTTACATTAACATAACAAAATAAGCAAAAACGTTGGAAATACGATGTAAACAATATCACGCCACGAACGAGTCTGTGTCATCAGCTGTCATGGCGTCATGGCAACCGAAACCAGAGTGGGGATGGAATGAGAGAGTAATAGACAGAAAAAGAGAGAGAAATAGTGATGCGGAGAAGGAAATATAGGTATCACGTAGCTTAAACTCATTAAATCTTATCGATGAATTTTTATTACTTCGGCTTGTGACAATCGTCAGATTATATATTTTTCGTAATCCTTGAATGATTCCCTTCAAAATAAAAAAAACTTAGCCACGCTCGAGAATGTCAAAGTGACGTTTTTTTTTACAACTTTGTAGCCTTCCCCCTTCTTTACGTCACTCTCAAATTGTCAGATTAGAGGTATGTACACCTTTTAGCATGTAACTAGCTCACCTTACCTTAATCTGACGCGCTCGAGATTTTCAGATGATCAATTTTTTTTTACTAATCTGATCGTTCGTCCTTACCGGGCGGCCATTTTTATAGAGCTCATACTTGGTCCAGGTACTTAACTGGGTACAAGGTAACCCCCTGTATATTAATCTGCCGCGCTTTAGTAAATCCCGAAATCCCCGCTTCGGCTCCCCTACTATTATTGGTATAAGTATGATTGGTATAAAATGTATCTATAGAAACCAGACAAGCATGAGTTGGACATACATACGAAAAGTTCCGTACTATAAAAAATCACGTTTGGTGTGTGTATAGACCCATAAATTACTTATTTTACTTTATTGATTTGCGTTTGTTTTTAGAAAAACATCATATGTGTCAAATTCTATTGTCTAACTATCACGCTTAATGAATGAGTGAGGTGCAGCCTGGTGACAGACGGACGAAACGACAACGGAGTGGTTTATAGGGTTCCGTTTTACCCTTTCACTAACCTATTCACTTAAATGCATTTATTATTTTCAATTTTACATTCAAAATGCTATACTGAAAAATGTTCTTAATAAATACATTTTACATAATTACCTACTAAGATTGGCGCCAAAAATTTAAATCTTAACTACGTTTAATATGGCGTGACTGGAACTTCATTATTATCATAAACCGATTAAGCGATTTCACTGAATAAGTAATAAATCTCTACTTACGTCAATTTAAACGATTAAAACGATTGCATTCAATGATAACACTATGTAGTATATATAATATGTACCATTTAATTTAAATTGGAACTCGATGGCGCATTGACTAGGGCGCCTGGTCTACTATGTGACTGTTGACTTACTCAACTTTCATATGAATTAAGAGGGCGCGCCCACTGAAAATGAGTAACTTTAAATAGCTTTTGTACAAAGAAATAACGTCCAAATGAACTGTAATTAAACATGACAACTACATTATATTTGTAATGGGTTTTTAATTACCGAAACATTAATTTATAAAATTTTCACGATAGGAAAAAAATCACGAAGTTACCCCTAAAATTCACCATTAATTGGTTTTATTCTCGTTAATTTACTATTTTTATATATAGGGTAAATAATAAATATGTTAGTCACTTTTTAGCCGAGGCGGTAATTAAAATATATTGTAATAATCGCAATACTTTGCGAGTAAATAAACAAAAAAGACAGGCTGCATGATTTAAGTACCTTTCAGTCACGACACGACCGCTCTATTGAGACGTGAGCTCTTTGACGCTTAGTTACACTTTCGCTAAGTCAAATAATATGAAATAAAAGTAACTTAACACGTGCAATAGTCTCATTCTTGATATAAACAGGTAAATAAAAAACGAAGTGCAAAGAATATGAACAAACGTGTGTAAATTGTCAAGTTGTTGAAGGTACGTATTATTTGTTCTGAAAGTACGCCACGACTTATATTAATGATTTATGATTACTTCGTGAATAAATCATTTATTATTCCTTTACTTACATTTATATACTTAGATTTTGAACTCTAGTTTTTACGTATTAAGGTTAAAATAGAGTGGGGAAAATTGTCAGTTTTGTATAAACTGACATGCTGTTGACTGTGCATTGAACAAAGATTAGATTGTAATCATAATCTATGTACATATATGTGGTACACTTAAATATATAAAATATTTTATTTTTGTATGAAAATAATATTGCATTTTAATTTGGTAACTGCCCTTGTAATGATTACTTACCTACAGTTAAGCGGTACTCAATCACGTGGCACATCTGTTAAATAATCTTTGTCGTCCACTCTGTGCGACATAATCTCTGACCTTTGTATATAAACAATAATGCATTTGTAAGTCGTATTCAACATCAAAACAGTCTGAAGTAAACTCATACCTGTGAACACGTTTATTCATTTTACCGACCCTTCGTATAAATTGAGTCAGATAGTCAAGTTATCAATAAGTTAAATATCAAACTAAAAATACTAATAAATGAATACCCTAAATACGGTTAAAGTGGTGATCCCATACAACATACTGTAAAACTTGATGAGGCTGCCAGACTATTTTAATATTTCAGCACGCATTTTAATTTTAGCTTATTAGTTACTAGCTTTTTATTGTAAATGTTTTTAAAATTTTACTTTGTTTTCATGAATTTCGCATAAGCATAAAAAGAAACATTTGGAAAGATACAATACAGTATTATGTATTACCTTGTTTTTATCAATAAAAAATGTTTGACAAAAACCCAGCAAAAATCCTGATTCAGAGTTTTATATTCGGTTTTTAACTTCGATATAGTGTTGCTCCCGAATATACTCCCAAAAAACAGCTTAGCCGATTATTTTGATGAAAAGCCAAACCTCTAGTATTTTAGTCTTATTATAACACATTTTTATTATTAACCTATGTAGACTGTGATGCCGATTCGAAAACTTGAAGCTATTCTAGATAAGCGCAAGTTTGTAAGAATCAACAACTGACGCTGGATCTTCAAAACCAATAATTAACACAAGTCTGGAAACTAAATGCAAAAGTTAAGTTTCCAAAAAGAATGATCTATCACCGACTTTTAAATCCGTTCAAAACTTTTCGCACCTACTACCGCAACTTAAAAATATAAAAAACCAAAATCATGTATAAAAATAATGAATACCAAGAAAGCAAAAGGCGGATGTGAGAGAATGACTTTTTATCGTAGACCTTACTCCAACATATATCCTCGAGCTGAATCTTTTGCAGAGATTAAGCTGTCCATTGGTTATCGCTATCATACATAATATAGCTATCGCTATAAAATACATTTCTTGTTTCAATCTTTTTAAGAGCGTGATTGAGCTATAGTCGGGTTTTAGTTTTTGAACTTGATTTATTATTTTTAATGTGGTGATGTTGCTGGAGTGCTTGATATTGAAAACTTGGAAAAAAATTGTTGGTCAATAATCACGCAGCTCTTTTCCTCTACAAGGTATAATTATGTCATGTTTTTCTCGAAAAGATGACTTAAACAGATAAGTGTGAATGTATCTTGTAGTTTGATATGGAATAAAGTTAGATCAGATGTTTCTATTTGCCACTGGTTGTATCAGCCTATCTTGTGTAATAAAATTAGTTTTTCATTCAAAATTACATTGTTTTCGAGGAAAAAAGCATAATAACAATTCAAAAATGCCCCATATAACACCATAACTCAAAATTGAGCAAACCTGTCCATAGTGGACCGGGAGAGCGATTTGTTTGCTTGTAGTTTTCTCCAATTTCCAATTTTGCATCATTTGTCTATGTGTTTTTCTCATGCGCACTTATCGTCGATTGTTAGCCCAAAAAATCTGAGTCCATCTATATCTTTAATGTACTGACACATTTTTATTAATAAATTGGATGCCTTTCATTTCCTCTACATTTACAGTTAGGTTATTATGTTTTAGCCAATTTATAATAAGATCTATCATTGTGCTCATTTCTTGGTTTTAGACATCTAAATGAAAACATGGGACAACAACCATCCGCATATGTAACCTCTGGGAGGTCATTGATGTAAATTAAAAAAGTAATGGCCTCAGAATATTTATATGGTTATAAAATCATATCTTTCTGCTACAATTAAAAAAGTTCTAATTAATGAAGCGAAATCTGTAGGGCCATCCATCACTGTGTGCGTGCCTCAGGGACCAATGGACCATTGCTTTTTCTAATTTACGGTAATGATCTTCCCTTCACTATTTATATGTTTTGACGATGTAAATAGTGCTCTGTCTCATGTTCTATATTGGTTTGATGATAATAATTTAAAGCTCGATTCAAATAAAAGGAAATGCATAAATTTAACATTAGATACCTAATCTGAGGCAGGTTAGTGGAATCGGCGAAGTTTCTTGGTATAACGCTAGATTCCAGACTTTTGCTATTAAGAAAATCAGATTTGACAGATATGAATTGGAAATTTTAGTTATTTTCATAGTCCAAAGTTGTATGACCTATTGTCGTGAGGTTCTGCTGCTAATCACTACATAGTATAAAACAAAGTCGCTTTCTCTGTCTGTATGTATGCTTAAATCTTTAAAACTACGCAACAGATTTTGATGCGGCTTTTTTTTCATAGATAGGGTGATTCAAAAGAAAGGTTTTTATGTATAATACAAGACCACGCGGCCGAAGCCGCTGGTGGAAAGCTAGTATCCAATATACGAGTACTTTTATACTATAAATAAAACTGTCTAGAGGATTTCTTAGAGAAATATTAAAAGAAATCAATATTTGTCTGTTGTTTTCAATACATATATGTACGTGAGAAAAGAAAAGTGATACGTTTTTTTTTTAAAAAAGTAGTATTCATAATTTTACCACAAGAAAAAAATAAACTTGGCATTTCAAGCTTCGAACTTTAAAAGAAGAGAGGATATATTCTGGATAAATACATTCTTATGTTCAATAAAGTTTTACAAAATGTAATATATCTACCGTAAATAAAAAAATATGTAAAGAACATACTTATGCATGAGTAAAGGAATAAAGTTGATGATTATTTTTAGAACCATTGCCATGGAATTAATAACATACGCTATGTTATAGTCGGTCAGTTAATTATAATCTACGCATATTATATCATACAGACATCGATAATTGTTTTTATTATTGTTGAAATGTAAGTCATATTTTTGTTATAACATAATTGATACTTTCTAAAGAAAATGTCTTTACATCTAATTAAGAGCTTGTAAGTTTATTTGGCTTGTTCTTCTTGTCAGCCAAAAGACGTCCCGTACGAGTGGTAAGGAAAATTTTTAGGACTATTCAAAAATCCTTGTAATAATAAGATTATTCGAATAATTAATTTTTCATCGTCACATAACATATTTAAAATATAAAGAAGTTTTTACAAAAAATAAAGAATTACAGTTATCTTGACCTTGATATAAGTATAATGAATAACAGTTCTTGAACTAAAACTGAATTCGACTCACATTTGTTTGAAATTCGTATCGATTCGGTTAATTTACTCGAATATTTTACGCATTACGCCTTACTATTTAGTTAAAATCGCAGATATCAAGTGTGGCTTCTTACAATAACCAAACTATATACGTCATGCATATTATTAAGAAGCTTTTTAAATTAAAATATTTACAACATTTTTGATTGAAGGTCATCGTCTGATATCGATTTCAAAAACAGCCCTGCGATTCTGTAAAAATCCAGACCCAAATTCGAATTCACTCATGTGTCCGAATTCACGTCATTTAGTATAAAAATTCTATTGATTCCATTTTTTTTGTAAAAAAATACAAAATAAAATTGATCGAATACACGTGTCTCAGATATTCTATTCCTATATCATTTCGAAACTCACTTCATTTATGCTACGAAACGTTATTACCAATTCAAGGTTGAGCGTATGCCTCTTTTTGAAGTCAATTCGGACACCTGAGAGAATTCGAATTCGGGTTTGGAGATTTACAGAATCGCAGGGCTGGTATCGTATATTCAACACTGCTTAGAAAAGCTGGTTAAAAATTTGATATTGGCATGTGTCAATTTACTCTACCAATTAAATAACAGACTTTACATTTACAGTAAACTGTATACTATAAAATACAAAGAATACGAAAGCGAAAACAATATTATTGAACACTTATCATTACGCAACGTTACATAAAACTTAAGTAGGTATAAGGTATGTAGGCAAAATAAAAATTCCATCTCTGTTCCAAAACAAAATTCCGTATATCAATCCTAATAAAGATACAAAGTACTTGTTCTTCTGTTTTTTGCGTATACTATAATTTACTGCTGTTGACATCCGAGTATGCGTTTTAGATTGTACTGCCATTGCGATCGTGTATGATGAGGGAAGTGGTGAAATCTGATTTTATTCTGACTAGTAGCACTCTTAAGCCTTTGGTCCCGACAGCATCTGCAGTCATTAATACCTACCAATCCATGGCCCGTGTGGTAGGTCATGGCCCAGTCTCCCCATTAGATTTGATTCCATCCATAGGGAAGGCCTGAGCCCCCGCAGTGGGGACATTAATAGCCTGGCGACGGTGATGAGCTTAACATTATATCTCAGCTGTTTTAACTCCGGCGAAAATACAGCGTAACTTTTAAATGAACTTCAGGTAGATTTTCATGCATCGATGATAGTCGTTTTTAGGATAAAAACCGAAACCCTATTACTAACACTCTGCTGTCCGCCTGTACGTCTGGACAGTTGATATTTTCACACTATTGCACTTTAACAAAAAATAGTATAAAACCAGATGAGACTCTCGACTACGCCTGTCGAGGATAATATTTTATAAAATTAAAACAAAATCAATTTGAGGCACACATAGGCTTGCCATCCGCCTAGCTTCAGCCGAACATATTTGGCAAGTTTAGGTTGAGTCCGGCTAAACATTTATATGTACAGCTTTTGTTAGGTTAGGTTAGTTGTGACTAATAATTGTTTAACAGATAAAATGATAAAAGTCATGTCCAAAAATTATTAATTAAGAGTCATTTGGCTATTAAAAGTAGTTCAGTCCGGCTTTTAGAGCAAAGTGTCTAGACTTAAACAGCGCATTTAAGTTCAACTTACGTGCCGCGTAATATCCTCCAACTTTTATGGAACGAAGAAAGCTTTAATTACGGTTTAATGACAATTGTATTGGTTGTATGAAGTTCAATTCGTGCGCGGTAAATATCCACTGTCAGAACTAGCTGTTTTAACGCTACTTCGCCCACGTCTAAGTCGCACAAGTGACATTGGCTTAGCCTATGTATAGGTGAAAGATTTTTGAAAGTGATTTTCTTATTCCTATTTAATTTTAACAAATAATCAAATTTGTCCTCTTAATATTAAGTAGAAATTTAGATTTTAGATATTGGGCACGCTAAATTCTACAATGGAATATAGAGAAACAATTTATTTTCCTATAATGAAACAAATCAATGTAACGCGTCTAAATTTATAAGTTTATTTAGCTGTTTGTAGTCAAGGTTCTATGTTGATAGTAATGCAAATTTTTTTATTCACCAACACAGTTATAAGTTCGCGTGGCGTTTTGTACAGTAACGGCCATGCCTCAGCAGCGATACGACGACGAAATGGAATACGTTGAATATGATGGTGTTTTACAGGAAGCTGAACAGGTATTTATATGTCGGAATATTTCTTTTATCCGCAAACCTAGTGGTTAGTGAAAATTTCCCCGCAAATCCCTGAGCTACAAAGTGACTCATACGAGTATATTTATCAATTCTGAAAAGACTAGGAGGAGGTAAAATTATGGGGAAATAGTGAACTTTGGGGATGGTGATTTTATTGCTATCGAGAAAATTTTATAAAGTCAAGTTTTCGTTGTGATAGAATTCGTACAAATATCCCATACCAACAGCCTGAGACATTTTCAGAAACACTAGTGTTCCCCTAGTCAAAAGGTTGATGATAATGAACAGTATTTAGTATGTAATCTGAAAGTGCTGCTATACCTTTGAAACTGCCGTAAATAGCTGTGCTATTCTGTTATAAAACAACCTCGAACTCGACGACAAGAACAACGCTGACACGTCTTAAGGGTTCAATCAAATAAATCTACTTGTAAAAGTAATAAAGGTGATTTATTTCATTGAAGATCTATACATAGGGTTCTCAGCTAAAAAAAAATTAATCTCGTAGAAAATTCCTGACATTTGGTGAAAATTCCGGACTGTCTCGTAAATATATATCTAATATCGTATAACTAAAATGCCAATGTTGGAACGGTCTTTTGGGAACGCAATGGTCAAAGGAAAGAAACAGGCTTTCTGTGGAGTCTGTCAAGTCGATCTATCCCTTATTTGGAAAGAATCCGGATGCATTTCGAATCCTCTCGCATCGCGGACTAAGATCTATGTTTCCGGACTTGTTTGGTAAATTCCGGATATATGGCAACCCTATCTATACACAGCACTGATTTCGTCGTCGTGTTCCGTTTTTTAACAGGATAGTATAACAATGCCTCAGATTCCGTCAATTTTCAGATAATCAGACAATGTTTCAAACAATTCCGGTTAGAAGAGGTGTTCCTATCGTTCAATGGCGGCAAAGATTGCACAGCCTTATTAGACATAACGATTAATGTACTCACTGAAAATTATAGTACCGAAGACGTAAAAAACAATATAAAAGTGGTATATATCAGAACAAAACATCCTTTTAGGGAGATAGAAGAGTTTGTCGAGGAAATACAGTCTCACTATGGGATAACATTAACGATGGTTGAAGGTGAACTGAAGACTACCCTCCAGAATGTTCTAGAACAGGACGGAACGCTAAAAGCTTGTCTAATGGGCACAAGAAGAACGGACCCTTACAGCAGTGATCTGGAGTTTATGCAGGTATTATTTTTTAACTATTTCGAAACTAACTTAATTTCAGACCAATATCTATACTACCAGCGCTAAGTAAAGTATTCGAGAAAATTGTCTATAATCAACTACTTGCATACTTTTCGTTAAATTAATTACTTCACAAAAATCAGTTTCGTTTTAGCAGAGGTAAATGTACCAAAGACGCTGGAATTGCACTTCTGAGACATATCTATGATGCTTGGGAGAATAAACAAGATGCTATCGGCATTTTTTGCGATCTGCTAAAAGCATTCGACTGCGTTAGTCATGAAACATTGTTGGTTAAATTAGAGCATTATGGTGTGAGGAAAAATTCACTTAATCTAATAAAATCATATCTTTCTGCTAGATTTCAAAAAGTAGTAATTAATGAAGCGAAATCATCAAGGGCACCCATTACTATGGGCGTACCTCAGGGATCGGTATTAGGACCATTGCTTTTTCTTATTTACATTAATGATCTTCTTCACTTTACGAAGAATTTTAGCGAGACAGTATTATTTGCTGATGACACCTCTTTAGTGTTTAAAGTTAAGAGGGGTAATGATTGTTTTGACGATGTAAATGATGCTCTCGACAAAGTTCTACAGTGGTTTGATAATAATATTTTAAAGCTTAATTCAAATAAAACGAAATGCTTAAATTTTGCATTACCTAATGTGAGGCTTGTTAGTACACTTATAAATGTAAAAAGGTGAGTTCGTGAAATCGACAAAGTTCCTTGGTATTACACTAGATTCCTGACTGCAATGGGATCCTCATATTGATAACTTGTCAAGTAGACTAAGTTCTGTAGCATTTGCTGTTAAGAAAATTAGACTCTTGAATAATGTTGAAACGGCAAGATGTATATTTTAGTTATTTTCATAGTGTCTATTGTTGTGGGGTTCTGCGGCTAGCATTCAAGATATTTTGTATATTTGATAAAGAGAGCTGCCCGCGCTATATATAATTTACGGTCTAGGGAATCTCTCAGAGAAATATTTAAAGAAATAAATATTTTGACTGTTGCCTCAAAACATCTATGAAAATATTATGTACGCAAGAAAACATTACGATTCCTTCACAAAAAAAAGTAGTGTTCATAATCTTAACACAAGATATAAAAATAAACTTGCCGTTCCAAGCTTCAGACTTCAGAAAACCAGAGGGTCATTTCTGGGTCAATGCATAGCTATGTTCAATAAAGTTTCACAAAATGTAACTGACCTACCCATAAATAAATTTAAAATTCATATAAAGAACATACTTATGAGTAAAGGCTATTATAAAGTTGATGATTATTTTAAGGACCGCAATGCATGGAATTAGTAGCCCTCTCTTTATTCTATAACGACTAATTATATGTACAAACTATGACCTACAGACTTTGAAAGTTGTGTTTATTATTGTTATAATACATATTATTTTGGTAATGACATGATTGAATGACAAGAGCTGGTAAGTTTCTTTCGCTTGTTCTTCTTGTCAGCTAAAAGACATCCTGAACAAGTGGTAGGGAAAAAAAATTTTTGGACGATTCCAAAGTGCTTGTAACAAGCTTACTTGAATAAAGATATTTTCATTTCATTTCAAACGGAGATTATTTAGAGGTTTTAAAATTTTGGTCACCCATCCGATAATTGGCCTATGTGAAAGTTGCTTAACTTCTTAAACTTAAACAAAAAATGTACCACAAAACTTGACCGCCTATTTGCACCCCATTAGAGGATATATTTTCATAAATGACAAATAAGTTATTTTCAGAAACAATCCACAGGTTTTGTAGTTGCTTTTTTGTTAAGCGTAGCGTATATGGTAAAATAAACACTAGGACAAATAATCTCAGAAAATATAATTGATATTTTCTGAGATTATTTGCCCTAGTGTTTATTTGTAGCTACATATCAATTTTTATCGATTTGCCTCTAAAACTGACGCGATTTTCATAGAAACATACCCCCCCCCTCGGTAGCTCGGTGGCGTTGTGGATAAGCGCCCGCGATCGTAGTAGTTAAGCAACTTTCGCAAGGGTCAGTCACGGGGTGGGTGACCAAAAATTATTGTCTCGAGCTACTCCGTGCTTCGGAAGGCACGTTAAGCCGTTGGTCCCGGCTGCATTTGCAGTCGTTAATATCCTCCAATCCGCATTGGGCCAGCGTGGAGGGTCATGGCCCATCCTCCTTAACCATCCATAAGGAAGGCCTGAGCCCCTGCAGTGGGGACGTAAAAGGGCTGGTGATGATGATGATGATGATACCCCCCCCCCCCTTCTTATTTTTTATCGAAATGGGCTAATAATAAAACCCAGGCGCGTGATTCGCCCGATGGCGATAAATCATTCTGATTGGCCGAATATTGTTGCGCTTCGAAAAACCTTTTATGCAGCTACATCAATTGTATTTTAATGACAATTGTGACATATGTAATGATTTTTTTTTATTTTTATTGGCAGAAAACAGATTCGAACTGGCCTCAACTGATTCGTGTGTCACCTATATTGAACTGGTCTTACCACCAGATATGGAGTTACATCCTCAAACGGAAAGTGCCTTATTGCAGTCTCTACGATAAAGGGTAATTATTTAGTATTTTAAGTAAATTTTGGTTAATTATTATTTTTATATAATTTATATTATGTCATCCATATAATAATTATTTAAGATATTAAATAAGAAATAAAAGTTACCTTAAACCCCTGATAGTAAACGCTTTGACTTGACCAGATGTATCAACATTATCAGTCTGTTAATGCTGGGGCTTTTTTCCAAAAAAGAAACGAAGAACGGGATAAACTATAACCTAACATCAAGGCCCAGTACGGATTTGTAGGTTCAAATGATTACAGATTAAGACCAACGGCTTGACATACCTAGCTAAACAAAAAAATTTAAGGTCACCTATCTAACGCGATAACAACTGCTCAATTTAAATATCCGTATCGGATTTACCAGATCAAATACTGCAATGCTATAAAAGTTTGTTAATATTCAGGTACACATCAATAGGCAGTTCCCATAATACTTGGCCTAACCCAGCACTAGCGTACAAAGACAGAAATGGTATACTCTCGTACTTGCCGGCGTGGCGGTTATCCGATGCCGCGTTAGAACGAGCCGGCAGAACACCACCCTCTACCAAAACTACCAATGGAATCGTAGCTAATGGAGAAAACGGACACTGCCACTGTTCTCATAGTGTTGGTGATACATTTTAGTTGGGCATACATTCTGTCAATATACAGCCAAGGAACTCGATAATCTATAATTTACACACAAAGTCCATTAAAAGTTCCTGCTGAATGAGATATGTTTCTATAAACAGGGATAAAGCGCAAAAAAATAATCGACTTTATGTGGTAAACCAAAAGTTCCTCCAAGTATATAGGGGTAATTATACTGTGATGTTTTTGAACCACTAAAATTATAACTTATCTATTTATAATAAATTAAATTGAAAATTAATACTAATTCAAATATAATTTTATTCAGCTATTTAAAATCAATCAAGTACCTGATTTGCTTTTCCATCAAAAGTAATAAGCATATTTTCGAAAATAGGCTTCAAATCATAATCCTCGAGTCGAATGGATGAAATGTTGTACAAAATTTACTACTTACTTATTAAAAACAAGGTACTTACTCTGTATAATTTATTGTCTACTTAATTGTAATACTAGTACTTATTTATTTGTCTATAATTTTGGTTGTATAAAAACAATTTTGATATTTTTGTTAAATATATAGTTTGTTCCTAGGGTTGTAAGAAAACGATATATATCGCTATCCATATACCTCTGTATCGTTTCCACATAATACTGCCTAATGTTATACGGAGTGGGATTAGCAACATGTATCGTCCCGTACAACAAAACTCGGTATTAAGCGACAACTATACAAGAACTGTTGATTGCGATACGTATCGTTTTCTGTTGATACTCATACTTTGTATTTTCCTATGAACAGACCACACTTGGTCAATTTACATAACATAAGAAATAAGGATTGATGCCGCCTTCTAAATTTAATATGAACATTGTAAAAAATACTTTGTAACCCGGCAAGCAATTTCAGAAGGAGTATGCAGGCCAATAGGGATGACGACTGCGTAAAAAAAAGAAATTCTATTTAGTCCGTCAGTCACATAATAGAAAAATATTAAATTTTTTTTTTTTACTTCAATTTAACAAAAAATATTTTAGATAACAGGCATTCGAGTGTGGGCTCGCTACGTCACAGTTTTGTAGAAAATGTACAAAAGCGTGACGTCATGCAACTTTTTACTCAATGTACCGACATAATTTAATGATTATAATAGAAAAATGCAAGTAGTTTAGATTCTATTGAGCAACATCATAACATTAGCATAATAGAGATGACGACTATATTTTGTTTGTTTGTACGTCAGGTCAGGTAAATTTTCAATGCCAAGAATACTTCCTTTAGCACATCCTATTCATTATTCTAGTTTTAATGTGTTGTACTGTTGGTCTATATATTGTAGAAACAATAATAACATCTAAAGCACATTGTGTGTTTAATTACATTGTACATTGTGTGTTTTCACAAACTAAATGAAAAAAAAAACGACTAAGCTTAATATAGCTTTAAATAAAAATTACATAAACTTGAACACCAGTGAAAATCGCTTAGATTTCATTGATACTAAGCAATTAAATGAGCAATCTCAAAATAATTACCACCTATGTAACTTTATTTTAGCGTTGCTATTATTTATTATAGTGTTAATATCTTTACTCAAGTTTTCTGTCATAATATAAAATACACAATGCAAAATGTTGTTTCTATGAATCATCAAGTTGCGCTAAGGCACATCTGATCGAAAATCCGTCAAATCTGACCTTACAGTCAGATATATAACGTTTTTTAAGACGTATTACTGGAGCTTTCTGTTGCCAGTATGCAGCACCAACTCGTGTACACTGTCTCAAGAAGGAAGTCCCGCAGCATAACTCATATTCCTTTATAATAAAAGCGAAAACATTGCGATCCTAGGGACTTCTTTCGTGAGATGAACTCTATCAGTTTTTTTATAAATGTCGAACGTCATTCACAGAGTAACAAACAAAGAGTAAAGTAATAGTGAGCAGAGCATAATAGGCTTTTTTTTAAATTAAGCATAGTTAATTATAACGAGTGTAATTTTATCCCATTCTTCATTGCTGCATATTGGGATGTAAAAAGGAAGCGAAACATTCATTTCCAAAAGACAAAATGTTCGAAAATGTATGTTTGTTTATTACTTATGCCAGTGCTGCCATCTACGCAGAGCTTTGGGGAATATTCCTTGATTGTGATGATGACCATCAACATCATCTAATGACCTTTATACTTACTTGAAAAATATTTAAATTTTGATTAAGTTTAGTTAAATATACAAATTTTAGTTTATATTATTAAGAATTTTTGCGAAATATTTAAATACACTTTACAATTTATCAAAACATTTCGGCACTTTAATTTTTGTACCAATGTGTTAGTGAATATTTTTGTGAAATAAAAAAACATTTGACTCGATTTATTGTTTTATTTAAAAGTTACTATTTACAGATAATTTTTAATGGGAATGGTAGTTTTTGTGCTATGTATTGTTGCCAGTGTTGTTGGGCTTCACGTGTTTATTGATGAAGTCTTGGAACATGGCCACGTCTTGCGGTTTGTCATCTGTAATATAATAAATTTTTCATTTTCATTTTATTTAAAAAATATTATTTGGATATGCGAGTTAACACCCCATTTTTAATGTACTTGTTGATGGATTTTATCGCAATTTCTCCATTATTCATTAGAGTGGTATGTGTAAGTTTTACGATTACGTGGTCACTAGTGAACGCGTTAAGAATTTGTATGAAGATTTATAGTTCTTAGTAGTTACCGCTAGGGGCGCTTTACCCAATTTTATACTTAAATTATAACGCGCTCACCATCGACGTTGAACGTAAACGTAGAAAACATAATACACTAAGCGCTCTGATCAAACCATATATATAACTGAATATAAATAAAAGAAAACATCATACAGTGCAAAAATATAATAGTACAAAATTTACTTCACGGAGCGTAGGGAGGGGGAATGGCAAACGACGGGTGCAAAACTAGCTTTCTGCCCCGGTCTAAAAAAATTGTAGACCCGTGCCTGGCTAATGCTACCATCTGTGCTTAGCTGCCCTGCGATTCTGTAACAATCCAGACCCGAATTCGAATTCACTCATGTGTCCGAATTCTCGTCATTTAGTATAGAAATCATATTGATTCCATTTTTTGTATAAAAATACTAAACAAAATTGATTGATTAAACGTGTCTTAGAAATTTTAATCCTATATCATTTCGAAACTCACTTCACTTATTTCACGAAACATTATTACCAATTCAAGTTTGAGTGGATGCCGCTTTTTGAAGTGAATTCGGACACCCAAGTGATTTCGAAATCGGGTTTGAAGTTTTACAGAATCGCAGGGCAGAACTGAACTGATACAAAATTGATCGTCCAATGACCTAATAGGAATTGAACTAACCTATTACCGCAGCCGCTTCCTCCCCCTCTTCATCGCTGGAGCTCTCATTACAGGGATGCTTCAAGTACACATCGCTGATCTCTCGACCACCACCCACTGTCTCGATTAGACTTTTCTTGTCTAATACTGTGTCTGTGTCCATGCCCTCTGGTAATAAATTAATATAAAATAATTTTAATTAAAAACCACTGTGAATTAAACCTGTGAACACCTGTGAACAAGGTACGCCCGGAACTCAAAGCCGAGCAGTCGTATAGTAACAAGATCCTAATAATAATTTAAAATCTTGCGTCAAAAGTTCTTTTACGATAACAAAAAGTGGTCAGTTTATCCATCAATCCGAGCTTGCCAAGCAGGAAAGCTTGAAACAATCCAAAAACGTCGAAATTGTGTGAAAAAACGACTATTTTCCTGTGCTGCGAGTGCTTAGTGTGGATTTGCAACTATTGAGCTACCTTCTTTTGTTCTAACATTTTTGCTGAGACCCTGGTAGCTGCGCTATATATTGCTAATTTCAATCATTGCTTACTGAAACGTGTGGCGTCGCGAAGTCGACGCGTTACTTTTGCACACTTTCAGGATAGATAAACTCACGGTCTGCGGATCAATCCCAAGTGTTTTTTTTTTTTTTACTTTTGCTTTTTATACTTGTCATTACCGTAAATAATAATGCCAAACCAATGCGTGGCCTGCCGCAAGTTTGCGGCTATTAGAGAAACCATTAAATGTTACAAATGTTTGGGTGGTTTTCACCGTGCCTGTGTGGCTATTTCTAGTACAACAATTGTCGCACCTAATTGACTTTGTCCGGGATGTAAGGCAAAGTTACCTAAAGAAGACAATTCGACCACTCCTATTAAAGGAATGTGTACTGAGGACACACCATCTTTAAATCAGGAGCCATATCTGGATACTCAAAATCAGTCGCGTGATTTAGACTTAACAGCAGCATTAAATGGCTTGAGAGGTCAACTGGGTGTCTTGATATCGGAATTTTATGAATTCAGATCGGAAATGAAAGATATTAAGGCAGCCTGTGAACGTATTGATGACTTTGAAATACGCTTAAATAAACTTTCTAAGATGGCGTACTATGGGTTTGATATCGCTACAATAAGATGGTTTGACAGCTACCTGACTGGACGTACGCAGTATGTTGAGATAACGCAAATGAATGGTTCGAATATAACATCAAATATACGCCCCATTACCCATGGTGCTCCCCAGGGTTCAATCTTGGGGCCAGTATTATTTTTGTTATACTGCGCGGATCTGTCGGAGAGTATAAGAAATACTAAAATGCATATATACGCAGATGACACCCAAATATATATATCTTTTAAACCTGAAGATTACGAGTTGGCATTGAAGAGTCTTAATGACAATCTTGATAGAGTTGTGAAATGGACAGAGAGAAACTGTCTTGTGCTCAACCCGACAAAAACCAAATTTATGATATTTGGTACAAAAAGGCAATTGCATTCATTAAGTTATACCAACACAATGGGTGAACATATTGAGCGTGTTTACGAGGCAAGAAATCTAGGCCTTATCATGGATTCTGATCTTCGTTTTGAAAAACACATTACTCAGGCTATTCAAAACTGTTTTTATAGATTAAAAATTCTTTACAGAATGAGGCCATACATTGGGGAAGATTTGCGTATTATGCTCGTGGAATCCTTAGTTCTTTCCAAATTGAATTATGCGGATGCAGTATACCATCCCAGGCTTCTAAAACGCACGGAACGACAGATTCAACGGCTTCAAAATGCATGTGCGCGGTTTTGTTTCAACATTCCAGCCGGAACGCATGTAACTCCTTTTTTAAACAAACATAATTTAATAAAAATGAAAGCTCGTCGGAACATACATATGGCCTGTCTATTGTTCAACATCGTCAGAGCTAAAGCGCCGTTGTATCTGTATGATAAATTAACATGGACTCGGGGTTCTGAGGAGGGTCGTCGTAGACAGTGTACTAAGCAACTTTCATATCAGAAGCACAAAACAGCACCATTTACAGGAAGCTTTCGTTACGCAGCAACAAAATGCTGGAATAACATCCCACCGCCTTTGAAAAACTGTTCCTCTGTATTCACACTGAAGAGTAGACGAGATTTATATTTGGAAATCCAAAAGAAATGTGAAAATTTGCGTATGAAAACGTAAAATTGTACGCTGCACTGCCAAATATTTATGATACGTCTTTTTTTTTTGTGGGTTGTTGTTGTTCTAGTGGATACTGACTTATTATATTATTAATTACATATTATAATTTAAATTATATTTTTTAACATTAATTATTATTTTATTAATTTAAAATGAATTGTTATTTAATTAAATATATATTAATATTTTGATATTCGTGCGTACCTTGTCACCTTAGGGTTTCAGCTGAAAATCAGCGTTAGGTACTGTTGTGCCTAACATTATGCTGAGCTGATGGCCCATTTGGCACCTAACTTATTATAAAACTTGTATTTTTTTTTTCTACTTACATTGTGTTTTATTTTGTTATTATTATCATCATTTTTAACTTTCTTTGTAATCTATATAGGTGTCAATAAAAGATTATTCTATTCTATTCTAATTAACATGACAACTGACTCGAAACTCCATACTACTTGCCCTACGCCGCACGACCCTCGTTGACGTGTCTTTGTTATTTAGATTTAACATTAACATTACACCGCGTGCGACCGCCTAAATCTAGCTCAACATACTAGCGAATACACAACACAAACTAAATGAAAAAAAACGGCTAAGCTAAATATAGCTTTAAATAAAAATTACATAAACATGAACACCAGTAAAAATTTAATTATATATTATAACGATATTTCGTTTAATTTTACTACTTTTAATGGCCTGTGATATATAAATGACTAAGTTGGAAACATTGCTGTCTAGAAATCATCATTCTTTATAATTCGTTCGTCGTTATTAAAGTACATATTGTACTGTTCTGTTAGGTTATTATATATTTGTTCATTCACTTATGGTGTGTACAATAAAGAGTATTTCATTCATTCATTCATATTGAATTAGTAGAATGTAACTAAATACCGCTAAGATGTCGTATCTTATAGCTAGAGTTACAGCTAGAGGAGTCCAAGTGGACTAGATTAACGTTCGTGTAAAGTACAACGTGCAAAATACTATATTTTATAATGAGCTACGAATTCTATGAGTCTGTACTGAACGATTATTTGTACAATTTGTACCATATATGTATTTTCAATGCAGTTGCTCATAGAGCGCAATTTTTTTAATCCATTGTAAATACCGAAAGCGAGTCTTTAAACACATGTTAAATAAAAATATACTGAAATCCTTCACTACACACGTGCTTAAAAGATTTTTTTTATTTTTTTTTAGGCCGAGCACCAACGAAATTTAAAAAAAATTGATGAAAATATGTCAAACTTTAGAGGCAAAAGTATTTCAAGGAGCCTAGAACGAATATTTTCAAATAAAAATGTATGACACGAAAACATGTTCAAATATCACGTTTAATTTTAACAGACAATTTTTACCGTTAATACATACTTAGTTTTATTAACCTATATATTTGTTTTATTTCCTCGCAAAAAGCATTGAAAAATGTTTTAAGAAACTTGAGCGTAAAAGGTTTTTCGAATTCGTGCCAATTTGGCCCTTATTCGTAAAACCTTACTTTCCGCTCTCGTATCTTAAATAACTATTGTTATTAGCAATATCAATCTGTATACTATACTTTTATTATTGCTGTTACATTAACAAACTTACCAATTTTTCCAGATTTTAGCTCCTCGTCCTTTCTTTTCTGTTCTTCTAACTTTTCAGCTCGCATTTTCAACCAATCAGCTTTATACTCTCTGCAATAAAGTCTAAGTATGTATATCTCACAAAAAGGGCAGGAGACAATAAACTAGGCATATCTATTGCTATAAAAACGTTTTATCAATTTATCGATAAAATATGTTTATATGCTTTTAAGTTTTTGTTTTATTGTTTGCATACTCTCAGTTTTTGTAGTTTGCTCAATTATAATAAGTTACTAAATTTAAAAAAGTCGAATTAAAAGACAAAGAAGCCTTTTTGAAAATTAAAATAAATTAATATTGTTATTACAATTTAAGTTACTGATGCATACTTCTCATATTCGACAGCAGCTTCATCAACTAATTTGAAGAACTCGTCTACTCCCTGAAATCATATGATTTAATTTGATTTTTTTTTCAGTTATTTAATTTGTTTGTTAGAAATAATAAAAAGTTTTCAGTAAAACAATGTACACAATTTAATTCAAAGGTAATTAAAATTTCCAATCCAACTCTAGTTAAAATCAATACGTTGATTCTTAAAGATATCAAATATCATTCAATTTGCTATTATTATAAATATCTGGAAAATTGTAGCTCGGTGGCGTAGTGGATTAGCGCCGCGGCCCGTGATCGTAGTCGTTAAGCAACTTTCGCAAGGGTCTGTCACGGGATGGGTGACCAAAAAATTATTATCTCGAGCTACTCCGTGCTTCGGAAGGCACGTTAAGCCGTTGGTCCCGGCTGTATTTGCAGTCGTTAATAACCTCCAATCCGCATTGGGCCAGCGTGGAGGGTCATGGCCCATCCTCCTTAATCATTCATAAGGAAGGCCTGAGCCCCTGCAGTGGGGACGTAAAAGGGCTGATGATGATGATGATGATGATGATGATAAATACATATGAAAATTCCATTTAGATGTCATAAGAAGAAAACAAGGAATATTAGAAAAACATTTAGGATGGGCAAAAAAATGAGCTAAAGATATTAATTGATATCACTCACAGCGCCAGTATGCGCGCTGACGCCACAGCATCTCAGATCTGCATAAAAAGTATCCAGTGCCAGTGCCATGGATCGAGTCAGGTTGCCAATATATGTGTTACCTCCCTCGCCGTCCCCTTCCGCGTCTAGGGCTTCTTGGAACGACTCAAAGTCCCTCATCCATTCTACAGCATAGGAATTATCTACTACGTCAGTCTGCAAAAGAATCGGTAATCACTTTGAGGTATAATCGAGTGGAGGCTAATAGATAAAATGTTACTTTTTCAATGAACACTTCCTAAGAGTCCATGGCTAATAGAACTACATAGAGCCGTTGCATCTAATTTAAAACTATCAGTGCTATTAATAAACAAGGTTAAGCATGGGAGTCAAATTACACTTAAATTGAACTTTTAGGATTAATTCAAATTCATATGATACAGAGAATAAGCAAATCTAGTACCTTCTAGAACTCCTACTAGGTTAACCTTTACTAAGTCTGTTTAATAATATGAAATTTGACTAATACAGTCTCAGCATAAACTCCATGCTAAACCTTGTTTAATAATAACACTGTATAAACATATCTTTTAATTGGTTTTGTATGAAAGTCCACATAAACTATATTGATTTTGTATGAAAATGTAGTCCAAATAAGCTGTAAGAAAAAAAATTAAAATCTTAGGGTTTGTCCCAGTCAAAACATATACATATTTATAAAATTATGTTGAAACAAAATAACTCGCAAGGTTACTCCTAAAATTCTCATTTTTAACCAACTTTAAAATCGAAAAGGAGGAGATTGGTCCTCTCCTTTTCCATGGTCGACAGCAATGTGTTTTTTTTTTATATATCCTACATTCTTTTATTTCTCATTATTATCCTCTTTTGATATAACGAAAATTCATAAACATGTGAGTCACTTTGTAACTTCTAAAGGCATAAATACATCGTCCTCTGTCTCTATCTCATTGCTAAGCTCAATAATATAGGCAGTCTAAATTGTTCATCTGCAATGTTATCATCACACAGGCCTGCCCTATGGATAGAATCCTATAAGGAGAATGGATCGTAACATAACCCATCAGCGCACTTACTCTTAAACAATCGCGATCTCTTGATTTGGTCACAAGCGACAAATAGGTCAATCTTACGTGGTTATTAAATGAACTAGTTGACATTGAGTGAGTATTGAGTCTCTATTTAAAGAGTATGAACTTTGAAGAAAATTGAAATCGATATTGGATTGGATTTTGGATTAAAATTAAAATAGAGATAGCATTCAAAAGTAAGCTTGCAAGTGGACCTAATATAGTTTGTAGCATATGAAGTTTCCATTAAACATTTCTTACCTTATTCATCACAACTACAAATGGTAACCTTGTCTTATACAGTATAGAACACGCGTACAACATATTAGACATGAATGTGACAGGCGACACACTGCGCACTGTGTCCATAACGTAGACCACCACTGTGGGACATGAGGAAGCCAACGCTTCCGTCACTATTGTGCCAGATGCCGACCATGTGAATACTTCAATTTGACCTAAGAACAGTAACATACAGTTGACACTGTATACACAGAAATCTTTCATGAAAATATTGTTCTTCACGTTTTATACTGTGTCCTATAGCAAAGAAAAGATATACTAGAATCAAATATATTCAGCATATAAACCGTTTAATTCTGCCAAATACAAGTAATGAAAAAAATGCAGAATACGCCGAATGCCAAATTGCAAAAGAATATTCGGCGCATATCTAATAGTAACCAACGCAAATAACTTTTGTTGTGATCAGAATTAAAATTAAAACAACACAAAATTTAATAAAACTTTAGTAAAAGCAACAAAACCTTGATGTTAAAAAAATGTAGTATTATTGAAATAAATATTATATTTTCGAACAAAGTAGCTTTTAATTACCTGGTGTATCAATAATACAATACTTGTGTTTCCTGCCCGCCTTCTCGATCAACTCTACCACTTGCCCAAACTTAGTTGAGAATAAATTTAAAGCTGTGACAATCCCACCGTTTGGTCCCAGCCCATATTGCTTCATTACTTCTTTGTAATCGACAGTATCTCTTATATCTGAAATATTTTTTTTCTTAATGAAAAATGTTTAAAAATCCTCTTTATCCCTGATTTGTTCTGTCTCAGTATAACAGGGACAAAGTGGGTTTTTTAAGCAATTCTAATTAAGAATATTTTCCAGTTTAGCATTGTGAATGCATAATGGATTTTGTTTTTCATCACCTATTTGAAAGTTAACTATTTTCTGTCTTCTTCAAACTAAATGACTCATAAAAAACTCACCTGAATCAACATCTGATGTTGTTAGTAACACAAATTATTACTAAATAAATATATAAAAAAAAACATTCTTTTCCAGACATAATTGAAAGATTACCATACAGTTCTGTTAGCTCATTTAGTTTATCAATATTCAATACTCGTATATAACATGAATTATAACAATACCTATTCTTTTTAGTTTAATTCTAAACTTTTTAGCTTTATTTAGAAAAATTGCACCTACCTATATTAGCTGGGTATGGAACTTCTCTACAAGCGGGATCCAAATTAATCAAATATGGTCTTGAACCATCTACCACTTTGCTTGCAAGTCTTTTTGTAAATGATGTCTTTCCTGCCCCAGCCATCCCTGAGTAAAATAGAAATAAAAAAATTACATGTCCATATTTTAATAAAAGTCCTGTAAATTGCTAATGAGCTGGAACCTTGTCTAAATAACACCTGTATGATGTTGTGATGAAAATCGAAAGTAGATAGCAGCAATTATCAAGAAATAAATTATTAATAAAATATTGAAAAATTTATGAATAATCACCAAAATATTGTTATAATTTTTTAATGTTTGTTTATTATTTATTAACGTTTACTTTAACAAAGTTATTTATTGAAAGAATTGTTGAAAAGGTTAATTTATATGTTTATATTGACACTGGAAAGCAAACACTTAGTAACCCTCAAAACCAAAATTGACCTTTAGAGCAGAAAACCTTTTAATTTTTTCAATAAATAATTCCTATAATCGTCCATGGTAACAAATAAGGTGTTCCTTAGTCAATTTATATGGAAATAAGATATTTTCTTATTTTCAAATATAAAGATTTTCCACTCTAAATATCAATTTTGGTTTTGCAGGTTACTACGTATTTGCTTTCCAACATCGATATTAAGATATATGAAAGACAAAAAAAATATGTAAAAATAATATTTATTTTGTAATAACGTGATAACTAGAGGAAAGGACATTTTTTAAAGCTTTGCTAAAAATAATTTCGAAATGCGAAACATTAAATACATTTATTTTTAATGACATCAGTTTTACTTATTGTGGAAATCATAATAGCAGTTGCTTCATTAGTCGAAGTAACAACTAAACACATCGATCAATCGAAAACAACAAAAGCTTAAGAAAAATAGTATGTAGTGTTGTGATCTCAATACAACCCAACTCAATAAATGCAATCATCAACCAGTGTTTATTTAGTAGCGGTACTGATTGTTGAAAACAATTACATCACCAAAACGGCGGCCAGGCGCATTAGCAATTTGCGGGGATTATAGATTATTGTTATAAACATATAAACTCACACATAACTAATCAGATGCTTTCCATCTTTTGTTAAGTTACGTACCCAAAACTATTAAGCATACAGGCTTTTTCGACTCCTCCTCCATCATTTCGGGTTTCGCCTCTTCAGAAGCCATTGAAAGAGCAGTAATGAGAGATATTTGCAACTTTCAGTAACTATTTAATTTAACCAGCGATGAAAAATCTTTAACTACCTTTTCGCAACAGATTATTTTTTGTTTTCTTATTTTCAGTTCAACTCACTCTACTTGACAAAAATTTGAGGTTATTTTGTTATGACAGATGACAGAACATGTTGTGGCTTCTATGTGTGTGTTGTGGACATGAATGACAACTCAGGTTCATTCATAGCTCATTATTAACTCGCATTATATCGATAATAAGTTAATAGTTAATACTAATATCTAATGTAATAAATAGGTTGAGGAAAAAGTTTCTTCGAATTTTATTTTTTTAATAGATTTTACTAACAATTAACAAAAGTATGTAGGTACCATTTTGTTCGATTACTTTTTGCCATCTTGTATGTAGGGACATGATTGCTATAGAAGTTTTGGAGCTTCTGATCAAACCGCGACAAAGTGGACACATAAATGAATTCGAATTCGCGTTTGGATATTAACAGAATCGCAGAGTTTAAAACTCTTAAACCAGATTTGTACTACTCTCACAGAAACTGCATTAGGTCCACAAACGTCCCAATTTTTTTTTCGCGGCTTGTGTTGCATTTTTACCTTTTTGTAACATAATTTTAAAATGTATCAAATTAAATAAAAACCCCTCCAAGCAAAAGCATTAAAAAAAAACGTACAATATTTTCTAATTTCTTAATTTGTTTCTTGTAATTTGTAGCTATCTCTAAACAGTCCATGTCCAATTTTGACCTAAAAATTTACTAACGGGTCTAGTGATATATTATCACAAAATATAGCTTATTTTTTACTTATTCATATCAAAAAAATGAAACCTTAATTAAAATAAAAACTAAATTATTTTTTTAATAGTACTATAGTATGATAACGCATCGTTTCATATAATATGAAAAAATATTCTTTCGTCATAAAGTAACAAAGTGCACATTAACAATTACATATTTAAAAGCTTTAACTTTAATGTATTAAATTTTTAAATGTACCCAATTATTTTTCATAATGAGGAAGAATTAAAAAAACTGAAAGCACTAAAAAAGTACCTTCACTAGATGGCGACTCTAGCAAAAGTTGATTTTTGCAAATTTGTAATAAATTTGACAGCGGTTATAATCTCAAAACATTATTGACAAATGAGAATTTATTAATAAAAAAAACATTAGTTACCGAAATCAAACTAGATGTCGCTACGGTACTTTCTTGTTTTCTCCATGACAGCACTTCCGGATTTCTTTCATATATATATATAAAAGTAAATTAATTTTCAAAACTCATTAAGCAACTCATTTTCTATTTGTACTTTTTCGTATTTGTATTAATATCTAAGTTTCGAACTTTGCAAATTTCAATTTTTCAATATGTTAGTTAAAAGGAACGGAAATGACTATCTGGTCCATTCATTTCATGCAAAAATCAATTTGGTAGAGTCGCCATCTAGTGAGGTGCTTTTTTTTCTTAAAATACAAATATCCCTGGCTTTCAAATGAAAAGATATTATTATATTTTAACCAAAAGCTTATTTAAATTATTCACTTAAGGTGGGAAGACACAACCTTTGAAAAAAAAAACATTTTAAAGACCAATTAATGACAAGTGCACATAATGCTTAATGAAATGAAAAAAATCTGATTCTGATATGAAAAAAAAAGAACAATTAATTAAGAAAATCAATTTATTACTTAAAAGTCAAAATACATATTTACACTATTTACATCACATTTCTCAATAAAACAGTCTATTGAGTATCTTTCTCGAGATTGAGAAACATGATTGGGTAAAGATGACCTAGTTTTGATATCCTCTTTTGGATGATGAGTCTTAAAGTGTCCGTGTATGTGGCGGGAGGTTTGCATGTCGAGGGATCGCGCCAATGAAGACCTAAACAACAAAATAAGATCCGTATATTTATCGTACATAGAAACTGGTACAGTCAGCAGCAAGTCAGGTTATACAAATCCCTCAAGTTTATTCATCATCATCATCACCAGCCCTTTTACGTCCCCACTGCAGGGGCTCAGGCCTTCCTTATGGATGGTTAAGGAGGATGGGCGATGACCCTTCACGCTGGCCCGATGCGGATTGGAGTGTAACGACTGCAAATGCAGTCGAGACCAACGGCTTAACGTGCCTTCCGAAGCACGGAGTAGCTCGAGATAATCATTTTTTGGTCACCCATCCCGTGACCGACCCTTGCGAAAGTTGCTTAACGGCTACGATCGCAAGCCGCGGCGCTTATCCACTACGCCACCGAGCTACTAAGTTTATTCACTTGATTTGTGGGCAGAGTTAAAAATCAACTAGAAGAATTTGACATACTGTGCAGTCGTGTGTACAGTACAAATATAAATGTAGAAATTTTGCTGTGCAATTAGGAATGTTAGATGCGAATTTTGTATTATTTTGCTGTTTGAAATAATTTATAAATGAAAATTAACTTGTATGGTATGGGTATAGACAGCAGTACGTTAGGGCAGAATTGCAATCTGTAACGATTCGACCTGGATAACCCCGATCAATAACGTCCCATATCCAAGGGCCTAATTAACTACTTTTAAAATCTATCGCAATTCCTTTCGATTTGACATTTGAAGTTCAAAAGACATTGCAACTTCAAAAATGATATAAATCCAAAAATCGGTTTCACAATCACTTAACCTTTTGGGAAAGGGATTGTGCTAGATTTTTAAAGGGATCATTCATTACCAAGAGCAAAATTTGAAAAGTTTGTTGTTTACTATATTCGCCAGTGCTGCCATGAATTAATAATTTAATAAAAGCAGTAGACATTAGATACCTGTTGCATCGCATGTGAACAGAGCCGGTGAAGGCACGTGGTCACGCGTATAGTTCCATAGACAATCACGTAGTACTTGCACGATCTGTAGCAACGTATGTAACAGAATAAGCTTAGTTAACTCTAACCACTATGTACAGGATGGTCGGCAGACCTATAGACAAATTGAAACGTATGATGGAGGTCATACCCAAATCCAACTTATTTAAAAATAGAAGGTACTTTGTTTTTTTTTTCAAATTTTCATTAGGCAAGACATATATATATTAAAATTATATTATTTAATTATATATTAAAAGCAGCCAAGTGAGAGTCGGACTTGCTCGAGAAGTGTTCTGTACTACCTATTATCTAATAATATTTTTAAACTCACACGATTTGTATACATTATAATTATATGCAATCGGGTCTTGTTCGTGCATTTTTTTAAACAATTAATTTACCTCGACGTTTCGGCTACGTTACAGCAGCCATGGTCACGAGGAGACTGGAGAACTGGCGGGTGTCGTCTTCTGATTTTAGTTGAGGGTAATCCGGTAATAATGTTTTTAACTGATTTTCAGATGTACCCTCCACTTGATTTTATTATACGTAAAGGTGGCGACACACTGCACTTACGGTATCCGAGAATATTGTTCGTGCGTGGTTGTTTGCGATCGCGACACTTATACATTTTTATAACCGGATTCCACGTTGGTGAGAGTTTATATCCACTTTCCCGGTTGAAATTGTTGTGTTTTTTGATTTCAACCGCTTCACGAACAATCCTTGGATAGTAATGTCGTTCAGTGGAAAGGACATGAGGTGTATGTAACTCGATCCAGTGGTTTGATCCAGATGATAATAAGTGCTCTGCAATCGCGGACTTCTCCACTTGACGATTTTTGACCGCTGCTATGTGTTCTCTTACACGTTCGGCGATAGTCCGCTTCGTTTGTCCGATATATGAACTACCGCAGCTGCAGTCAATTTTATAAACGCCAGGTTTTTGGTAAGGAATACTATCCTTTGGTGATCGCAATTGGTGTGACATTTTTGATATTTTAAAAAATTAATTGTTTTAAAAAATGCACGAACAAGACCCGATTGCATATAATTATAATACCTATTATCTATAAAAAATGCATCATCATCTGAGAAAATATCTATATATCACTATTCCTGAGACTGGTTCCTGACAGACAGACAGCGATGTTGTAGTAACAAGGTCCTGTTTCCACCATTATCCTATAATAAGGTCATTTTCAACTTTGCCTACTTAATCACAAGCGAAATATAGATATTATTGCTCAAATTAAGTGCTAAGAACCAATATTATTAACTTTATGTTATACTAGGCAAAATTGTACCCCTAATTCTTCTTTAAGTCTATCACACACCCTGTGCATCCCTCTTAAATTAGTTTTCGTACCTCGCTTGCAGTGAGCTCCGGTGCTAATTCCAACATATGACTGAGCGGATGCGGCAGAAGTTGTCCAAGAGTCATAGTAGCGAGCAGTTCCGCTAGCGCCGCCCTCTCACGGGCCATCTCTGCCGACTGGGAATGTCGATCTATCAGAACGGATGTAGATAACGTTTTATGATAGAAAAAAATTTTAGTGTATAACCGAGTAAGTCAGTAAATGTAATAAACAATTAACTGAAAAATAAAAAACTTCAAATCGAGTGAAACGGAACGTAATCCGAAACACCCATCATCGCTTTTAACAGTATTTCGGTCGTTTGCACAAACGTCCATTATGGTTTAATGACGCCTTTAAACTCTAATGAATGTCAAATTTGTAACTGTAATGTCGCTTTAAACTAATGACAATTTTAATGGACGTTTGTGCAACTGGCTGTTTACGTCGTGCCTGTTATGTTGTATAACACAATAGTTATTATCGAGTTTGTAGTAAGAGCCGATAAGAGAAGCTAGGGCTTATTTATTAGAGTGAGTTTTCGTTCATAAAAGTTGTATTATTTTGTGGAACAAAGAAATAATACGCTGCATAGGTTGTGAACAAACTATTCGATGAACTAAGCGCGGTTACGCTAACGAGTCAACTTTGCTTTTGGATTACAATTTTATATTTTTCGGTTGATTCAAAAACAACTTTGAAGAAGCATAAAAATGTTTAAAACACGTTTTAAAGAAGACAGAAGAATAGTCTTTTTCGCATAGCATGGGTACGATGACGTTTGAGATTTAAAAATTTTAGTGATGTGGTAATCAAAAATAATTGGGTATACAAAAACTCGATTTTGTTGAGTTCATTTCTAATAGAGATAATGGATTTTGATGTCAATGTATAAAACATGATTTAAGAATAATATTTATTCATCAACAACACGATTTTTATAGTTATAGTTAAACCGTTGCGACAACTATAATTAAAAATTTCCAAATGATTATCCAATATATATTTCGATAAAAAACGATATAATTAATTCAATACCTATTAAAATAAACATTCCAATTTTCATTACAAATATTGATATTTTAAACTTTACATGATTAGATTTCAAGAATTATAGCATTTAAAAATGTATTTGTGTTTTAATATGCAAATATCTAATAAATTTTTATGACGATGGATTTTAATTATTTGGAAAATCAAATTGCGTAAAATTTATTTGTTGATAAAACATCACCGGACCCGTGTTACGTAAAACGGACTGTAATGGATATAGCTCGGTGGCGTAGTGGCGTAGTGGCTAAGCGCTGCGGTCCTCGTTCGTTGTCGTTAAGCACCTTTCACAGGGGTCGGTCACGGGATGGGTGACCAAAAAATTATTATCTCGAGCTACTCCGTTCTTCGGAAGGCACGTTAAGCCGTTGGTACCGGCTGCATTTGCAGTCGTCAATACCCTCCAAGCCGCATTGGGCCTGGGTGGAGGGTCATGCCTCCTTAACCATCCATTAGGAAGGCCTGAGCCCCTGCAGTGGGGACGCAAAAGGGCTAGTGATGACGATGCAAATACCTAATAAATTTTTATGACGATGGTTTTTAATTATTTAAAACTAGCTGACCCGACAGACTTCGTCCTGTCAAAAAGATTTGTAATGTGGCAGTTTTTTTGCCTACGTATTTAAAAAAATTCTCCTGAACAGAACCGTCACCCTGGTGATAGATCATAAAAACACATTACACACAACAGCATTATAAAAGTAAACTATTCGAATTAAAAAAATATATAAACATTCTCAAGGAAAAATGCTGGAAGAATCCATCTACCTGTACCCCGGAATGGGACTCGAACCCATTCGCGATCCAGGGACTGCTCTAACCAATGAGCTATCTAGGACCCAACAGCTTTGCTACTACAGAGCGTATTTTCATCAATGTTCCGGCAATACATGTAATGACGTGGAAACTGATGCATTTTATCACGCGTGCCGAAACTAATACAAAGGAAACGCGAGTTTCGGAACGCGACATTAAACTCCTCCAACTATGTATTCTATGCTCCAACGCACACACGCACATTGTTTTGATAGATATGATCTTTGACGTTAGGAACACACCTACATTGCTTAGACAACAGTGAGTGCTTGTAATTTAATATGAACTTTATACCATAGCAATAAAGCTCAAATTGACTACGTTTTAGTTACAAATCATTTGTATGGGAAAAAGAAAAGGGCTATTTTTAGGGTTTTTCCAGCAATAATTCTAATTTTTCTCGCCGTAAAAACCATCCTTGAACTTCAACGAACATTTTAAAAAAAGATTTGGCCAAATTGGTCGAGGCTCTGTTGAGTTATGCGCTTACCAACACATTTTGCGATTCATTTTTATATATATAGATGGCGTAAAATGTATTTGTTGTCAATGTACAATGTACCCGTGTTACGTGCTACGCATGCTATATACACAGGGCGGTGTTACCGAGCAGCGCGCGGTGGCGGTGCAGCAGCGTGGCGGCGGCGGCGCGCAGCAGTGCGGAGGCGAGGCACAGCGCGGGGCGCGCGCCCGCCGCCCGCCGCAGCGCCGCGCGCGCCACCGCGCACCCCTCCAGCGCGCCGCGCATGTACAACTCGCGCTCGATGCTCACTTGCTGCCGGTGCACGAACGTAGGACATGTCATTTTATAATCCCGCATAAAATTCGTGAATCGAACCCGATATTAACATTCAATTAGACAGCACAAAACGAGAAAGAAAAGAAGCACGAGAATGAAGGATATATTGATTACACACAGAATAAATTGAATTACATGAAAAGAATTTTAAAAATTTGCAAATTATTAATTATTAGCCAAATGACGGTCATGCGCAAGCAAAGCTATATGCAAAGTAGTTCTTGTTCAGCCGACGGCGCGACGACGCGAGCGGGCACGCATCATCACCAAGCGAGCGCGTGCGACAAGGATGTGCATACGCCCGGCGATCGACGTAATGCGTGACGTCAGTCATCGCCGCTGGTCCAAAGCGCATAAGTGAAGCGTTTTTGGTTTAAATTGTAAGGCGGTTGCCCAAGTATAAAATTGGGGCGTATAGCTCGTCACAACGAACGTCGAACATTACACGGTCACGAGCACAATTCATTGAATCGTTCGTCTCGCGTCGTCGAGCGCTCATTTTCTACTGATTTATTGTTCGACATAACCACTCGTCGCTTAGCGAACGTCGCATGCGAGTAATATAATAAACGTCAAAACAATGTCGTTGAAATAAATGAATAAATGACGTTTGTGGCCGTTCTGTTTACATTGACACCTTTTTGTTTGTAAATATGGCGACAAAATATTTTAAAAACTATACGAAGAATAAAAATCCGTACATATTTCGAATCACGTTGGCCACTATTCAGACGAAAAATTAATAAAAACTAAAAAACGGCGTCATGCGCCTTTGAAGTCAAACGTGACTTAGGTCGTGTACGACGAGATTTTAAACGTATTCGATATACATAGATCGCGTACGTATGACATTTTATTTTGTAAAATGATAAATTCATCAGCTCGTTTGGCTCCTTAACAGTTGTAGTAATAAATTATATTACACTATTTTTTGTTTTAAGTCAATTGTAATTTATTTATTCTCACAAAATTAACTTGCTATTTATAATTTGTGGATTACGAGAAACGCGGGCGGCCACGATGAAACGCAATGCTGTTGACGCATGATGTCACATTTCAATCAAATAAACGTCAACTTCTTTTTTATAAGTGCGACGCGTGACATGACAACTCGGCTCGAAATGTCACGCGAATTATTGTTTTCGCAGGACAATTTAAATTAATTAATACGAATAGGCTTTTCCTTTTTTTAGTACCACTTTAGAAAAATAAATTAGATAATGGTTTAATAAAATAATTTGAAATTTAAAAATTCCAAAAACAATAAAGTACCTAATTAGACAGTCGACCCAGCCCAGTGGATAAGATTCCAAAATCGAGGTCATATAAACAAATTCTTACCTTAGTGAAATCTTCGTCTGGCCACGGCAAACCGTTGTACATGACATCTGGCGATACCAACTCGACCAAAAGCAATGATACTGATGTCGCACCTTCGACTACACCGCTGTTACCATCCTAGTGTACAATCAAATTAAAAATAAAATGCCAATCACCGCTTCCCAGGAACTTAAATACAGCCACGAGTCGAATTTCCGAACATTGATCGACCAAACCAGATTCATGCGTGCCCAGATTTGGTTAGGCAAACGAAAATTGAAGAATTTTTTTCTGTTTTCATTCACTTATGGATATTTGTCCATATACATACATATATGACCGAATCGATGGTTAGGATAAAGTTGTTAGACGATTCAAAAATTCTTATAATGACTTTATTTGAATAACGATTATTTTGGCTTAAACTTTTATTCAATATAGTACAATAGGGACGATGACTAATTTTTATGAGTTTTTCCAACATGTAGATTATTGAATAATATTAAACGCATATTATTTTTTTCCACAATCGATAAATTACGGCGATATAGAGTTGAAATGGCGGATGACGTCACGCTTTTGTAAACTTTCTACAAAACTGTGACGTAGCAAGCCCGCACTTCTCAACTAAGCCATTTCTTGTTTAAATTGAAGCCAAAAAAGATCGTTCAATTATTTGACTGACGGACTAAATAAATTCTTTTTTTTTTACTCAGTCGTCATCCCTTTTATCCCCCAAATCAGTTCGGATAATCGACGATCTATTGTAAACAAACATCTCGATAAAGAATTTTGACATGTCTTTATTATTAAATGTTAAAGTATAAATAAAAAAGTGACTACACTGAGAAGTCATTTCATGTCCAGATTAATCTTACGTTAACAACTCTCAAATTTTCCTTACGTAACAAAATATCTACTTTGGTAATAAAAAATATTCAAAATAGTTATAATTTAGACCTTACCATACAGGACATAAGGGCGGCCATCAGCAACTCATTATTGGTAGTGAGAATTGGTGGGATTCCGTTGCCATTATCTGTGCCGTTTTGTTTCCTCACTCCTTTACCGATGATACCAGCATGAAACACTGACGTGTGACTCTGAGTCAGCTGTGTGATTGGACCCTAAACAATCATATTTAGATAACGTACCTATAAATATATCATATATATCCATGCAACTAGCGTAAATAGGAAATATGCATATTTTTTATCGCATCTATACAAGCTGTCAAATTCAAGTTCAAGTTTGAATAATGTTGATTGATTTCAAATCATGAAGTAAGATCCGATAGCAATAACTTAAATTAATTAAATAATTAAATAGTTTAGTTTGCTTTCAAAATTGAAAGCAAACTAAACTATTTCGAATCGAATATAATATAATAAATGAATAAAGTAGCGACACGTATCCGTGCTATAGCAGCAATAATATGTCTTTCTTTCTAGCATTTATGATAAAAGTAACAAAAATTAATATAGTTATTCTAAACACTGAAATATATTTAATATAATTATTTGTAATATTAAAATTGACTATATATATATTATATTTTATTATTACAAGAAAACTACAAATGACGCAAATGTCATATGATGCTTGTTCAGACTGTTTGTACTTCTTCTTCTTCTTCTTTTTTAATTCATAGCCTATTTGCGTTTACACAATTCCGCCAATGTCACGTTTGTGGTCTTTACACGTAAAGAATCAATAATAGAAATACCTATGACAATTTTGAATTTGGGATAATAGATAAAACAATAAAAAAAGCTCTGAGCGATTAGTGGAAGAAATGTTGACAGTTGACATCTATCAAAAATTGTATTGTGAAAGCAAACCTATGGAAAATAAATTTTATGAAATTAAAAGGAATTTCATTATTTGGCACAAACAAAATGGTCCTTTCTGCGTCGGATAATGGTGAACTATTTGTCACAGGATGTAGTAGGAGGACTTGGTAACGATTGCCTGTTACGATTGTACTGTCGGTTGGATGTGGTTTTTTATAGAATCGGTTGGTGGTTGGATCTCGGAGTCTGGTAACTAAAGGATGGTAAATGGAAATTGACCAAGCAGTCGGTGCTGTAACAGTTCAGCAGCAACTCTTTTACGGTATTTTATTGTGAGTAAAATCAGTGATACATAATGAAGCTGTCAACGAACATTATAGTGTATAGTGAACTTTTTTCGTATACTTTATTTGTTTGTTCTTTTCGTTAGTACTTTTGTTAATTTTATTTATAAATAAGTAGCCTATTTGCAATAGTAACTGTCAACGGATAAGTATATATAAAATGTCAACATGTGATGCTATATCAACTACAGAAAGTAAAACAATAGAATCCCTTGTCAATTGGTAAAATGATTTGTTAAGGTTAAGAAGATTACCTAATAAATTTGTAAATAGTTCGAAAGATAGTTTGACTAAAGAATATGTACAGGGGAAACTTGCAGTAACAAAAAGTTATTGCACAAACAATGCTTAAACCCAATTTTTATTATTACACTTTTTTCGTATGACATATTTAGTTAAATAAGTCGACAATATGTTTATCGAGGAGGTCTATAGCGAAACGGATGGTGCGTTTGACAGCAATTGCGGATATAAAGAAACAATCACAACTGCCGATCATCTGATGAAGGATCAAAAATTGATTATCTAGCTTCGTCCTTGTTTCGAAATGCAAGTTAAGCTATTAGACGACGCTTTGCAGTCGTTCTCACCCAGCAATCCGCACTGGAACTTTAGTAATAAAGAAAATAATAGACACTCACGTGCTTCTGATTCAAATGTATCAACAATTCTTCGTTAGCCCAGTCTTTATTCGATGTGACCGTGTTAGCCACCACAGAGCGGCTGCCGAAAGCTTTCTCTTCTCTAAACATCGCTGTCTCGAGCAGATCGCGTAAAGCCACGGCGCGAGCTAGTTTACTATGAATGCAGAGCTTACGCAAGAGGCGGCAAGCTGTTTGCACACCCCGAAGTTTGTCCATTATGTCTGAGAAAATATGAACTAAATTGTTATACGTAATTTTGGTTTAATTTCATTTGTTTTAAGAAACCATAATCCATAATAGTACTTTAAATAGCAAAAGATTTTTTTTCCGGAACTTTGGTAGAATATGTATAAAAATTGAAGTAAGAGCTTCAAAAAATGTACAGATATCACAGAACAAAATTGAACCCATTGGCAATTGATTAAACAGTATAGAAGGGTAAATAAATTTTAATAGGTTTAATAACTTGTTTCTGGATTGACTAACAATAATATTACTACCAACACAAACAATATTCAGTTGAATCCGGTAATACTTTCCGGAATAACGTCTTATCCATGTTATTCTTTCTATTGGTATTTATGATATAAGCACCAAAAATCACTAATCCGACGACTCCGTTTATTGTAAAAACATCTATACCAGGCTATGTTACTATGTATAAGTATTACTCGTTTTGCGAGTATGTATACTATGCGATATATGGTTTCTTCCAAATTATAACATTTAAATAGTATACAGAAAAACTACAAACTATCGTTTGATTGAATATTTTGATGTTTATAAACTGAAAAATAATTATTTACCTTTTTCATGTAAACATCTGAAGAAATATTTGACCGTCGCTTGCACAACTTTCAAGATGACCTCCACACTAGGGGGTGGAGCCTTAGTCCCTGACATGTCCACTCTATCCAGCACCTAAATCAATGTTAAACTTCTTTAAGCAAATTAAGTTTAAAATTCCAATAAACAAACTCGTAAATATATATATTCCTATTTATATGTGACATATAACGCTATGCCTTATTGACAAAATTGTTTAGTTGGTGTTGTAAGTAGAAGTAGAATTAAGTGGTGTTGTAACCAGAATTAGACCTAATGTGGTATTTGTATCCAAATATTTCAACTATACTATCATTAATTAAAATATATATGTACATATTATAAACAATATACCTACTGACATTATGAAACGTATCGGTTTGTTAATAGCAGAAATATATGGAATATGATATCCTTTGTGATATACCTGGGGGAAATACTCAATATCTACTAAATACATGAACTGACTGATTATGGCTGGTATACACATATTAAGTTAATAAGTAAATAAAATAATTGTATAATAGCTGATTAACACATATTATGTTACAAAGTCGAAATAATATTTATTCAAATAGACTTCTTAAAAGTACTTTTGAATCGTCCTACATTTTTTTCCCTACCACTCGTGACGGACGTTTTTTGGCTGATAAGAAGAACGAGCAAGAAACCTCACCAGCTCTAATAGGAGTAGGTAATGACATTTACAAATACCATGTCATAACCGGATCAATACATTATAAATAGAGAGAGAGAAGAAAAAAACGATGGTCTTGATAATGATAACATAATCATTTAATAATAATGGAAGCAAGATAATTTTTGATATTATAACGAGTTAAGAAGTAATTACAATCATTTGCAATTTAGTTAACTACTTAACACATGAAAACGGGCCATTAAAATAAAAGTACAAATACCTCAGCGAGTGCGTGACAGGTGGGCATTTCATCTAGTGACGCCATAGTGCATTCAGGACGGACGCGCAATAAGGACGCGTACTCTTGGAGAGCGCCGCCAATACGGTATAGACTAGCTTCAACAGCCCGACCGATCGGACGAGTCCGTAAATGTCCGACGCGGTTGGAATTCTCCCATCTTAAATATATCAATTAATTGGTGATTTAAATGCCGCAGCTGCTTAAAATAGGTTAAAAGAGTCGTTCAATTGAATTGCGCGAAATAGGGGTGTTGACAACTTTTTTTTATATTTTTATTTAATAGATATACATGAAACATATCTAATATAAAGTATTCAAAAATTTAATTCATATAATAAGTCAAGATCTAAAAATAAATTAAATTTTCTAAATTTCCCACGTAATCGCCACTTCATGGTGTCGCTATGAAGTCACGACGCTCTCAACCAAATATCGTTCTATGTATGCATAAGGTTGAAGTTCTGATATGAGTAAGAGGTTCGTGACGTCATGCGCTGTTTGCGATCGCGTTACAATGAGCGTATAATATTAATTTATTCATAATAAATTTAAACAATATTATAAATATAATAAGCATAAAAGTTTTATTATCGGCAATAGTATATTAAACACTACCAGGAAAAAAATGCATTAATTTTCGTTAACTGTTACACCCGTATTGCACTGCTAAGTCCGGGGCGAGATGAGGCTTAGCCAACTGATAATACACGGGACATAGATATTCACACTACCATGTTTATTTTACTTATAATATTATTTAAATTAATTATGATAAAAACACTCAATTTACGCTCTAAGGAAAGGAAGGAAGATGTCAAATTTTACTTTGACATTGATACATAAAGCATAGAATGACGTTTGTTGTTATTGTTTCAGGGGACTGTGACGTCACATCGACGCCATGACAGAGGTTAGCGTTTTAGCGGGAACTTTGAACATGAATTTTAGTTTTAGATTTTAAATTAATATAATTATGAAAGATATTTTTTAAATATATTTCAAGTATATATATAAAATAAACGTCTGCATCCGCGGAAAATTCGATGAACAAACATACATAAAAAAAACACATCGCCGTCGAACTACCTAAATACACTCATCCGTTTTGGCTTTGAAGTTATTTAAAAATAAAGTCACTCACCTAAGCAGCTTGATGATATTCAAGCAGTAATAATGTAAATACGTCTTCTGGTCCTTCGGCAAGTTATCCTCTATGAAGTATCTCTTGATCTCCGTATCAGATATCATGGCGTCTCTCAAAGCGTATTCTACGCCCGTCTTTATATAGTTCTGATGTCGTTCTGTGTCCATATTTATGTCTGGAGAATCGTTCGGTATGTGCATAGTGATTGTGCCTGATATTATTCTAACTAACATGGCGAGTGTCGCGTCGTCTCGGGAGTGCTGCAGCAAGTAGCTGATCGTGCTTACAAATTCAGATGGCAAATTGTAACCTACAAATTTCGATGAGACATTTAAATCCGTGGTTCCTTGTGGTCATATTAATTTAATTAGTTAATTTTTCCTGATCAGGGCTAATTGTCTAATTTTGACATCTATCGCAAACCCTTTCAATTGGACGTTTGAAAGGTATTCGCGAACTTCACGCTACAATTATTTTACATGTGATTGGGATAGTGTCGTGGTGTGGTTTTTTTAAAGATATTGAATGATGATAGTACCATTAATTTGACGTCAATTGAAATTGTCTTAGGTAAGCATTATACGCTAATACCTTTAAAGCTATTAAGTAATAAGAGTTGTATGCAAACTGCAATCTTTCGATGAGTTGATCTTAGTTTTTGTTGTTTCTTAATCATTCATATTGTCTATGGTATGGTCGTCGAACAAAGAAAATTTCGTAAGTTGACACTTTATAGATAGATATGTAAACATTTTATGTTTACTTTGCTGTGACAAAATTAGCTAGATGCATCAGTGCGAGCGCAATAGCAATATACATATATGCGCACGAGTAAGAGAGATATAAGAAGTTCTTTCTGTTCGCCCACAGTGTTATAACAAAAACTTATTTAAAAAAAAAAACAATACTAATTTCATTCATATATGTATTTTCTTTTTGTAGGTGCTTCGGAAAACACGTTAAGCCATTGGTCCCGGCTGCATCTGCAGTCGTTAATACCCACCAATACGCACTGGGCTGATTTGGTGAGTCATGCATGACCCATTCTCCCAATTCGATTTGATCCTATTCCATCTATAGGCCTGAGTGGGGACATAAGTAGGCAGGAGATGATGATGATATAATTGCTTACCGACTAATATGAGTACTCTGGCGAGCGAGTAACGCTCGAGCTGGTTCCCGGTCAACAGTTTCTCACGCACCAAATCAGACTCTTCAGCGGCACTCGTCAGCAAAGGTATGTTTTTGTCGGAGAACAGACTCTCATACTCCAGTTTTTGGAGAAGGTATTCTATAATGAATAAACAAGTGATAGTCTAAACTAATTAAAAAAAAATAAGTTCTAAAACAAAATCCGACTACAGCTGAATCACGCTCAATTTTACAACAACCAAAGGACAGCGTAGTCGTAAACCACTGATCATAACAAAACAAACTATAATGGCAATATAACATAATAAATAAGAAAATATATAGGGTATCCAATGAAAAGGCTTAATATTTACAAGTTAAAATGGTTCATATTTTTCTAACATAACAGAAACCTGTATTTTCACTTGTACACAAGCCTATTTATTTGAAATGTTTTCTAAACAGCTATGTTGATAATAAGCCTAAGCTTATTGTGCAACCAGCCACAGTAATTAAACATCGTGATTTCTATTTTTAATAAGGTGAGAGATTTCTAGTTAATGATTAATCAGTGATAATATAGTGAAAAAAAATGGTAATAGAAGCAGAGATAATTTTAACTGGTGAGGTACGTGAAAACACACAAATAAGTAATAAGTAGCAAGTTAAAATTTAACTCTTATTAATCAAATAAAAAAAATAGAACGGATTTCAAACTATAAAAAAGTGAAAAATAATACTTATCTCAAAAGCGACGTTTTCAAGAAAATGCTATTAAAATCGGAGGTTTACTGTAGGTTAATAATTAAATGATAGGCCACCGACTTCAATAGCATATAGCAAGCTGAAAACCGCATCAAAATCGATTCAGCTGAATGAGAAATAATCGAGCACAAACATACATACATACAAGTAAAACTGAGAACTTTTTTTTTGAAACGTGTAAACCGACCATTAGGGATTAGACGGTCGGATCCCCCCCCCCACCCCCATATAACCTTAAACCCGTGTTACGTACCCAGCAGCTGTCGGCAGTAGAGGTACGTGGGCGCGCATTGCAGCAGCAGCAGCAGGCAGCGCACGTCGGCGCGCAGCAGCAGCGCCACCAGCGCGCCGGGGCCCACGCCCTCCCACGCGCCGCTGTGGCGCTGCGCCGCGCACACCGCGCTCACGCGCTCCAGCACCGACTCGCTCACTGACATGTTCATTAGCCCGTGTGACGTCATATCGAAATACAAAGTATAGATAGCACAGAAGGCAAGAGATAAATTATTTAATAACTAGTGGACGCCCGCGACTTCGTCCGCGTGGAAGTCGGTATCCCGTGGGAGTGAGAAGTTTTCCCAGTAAAAAGTACCCTATGTGTTATTCTGATGTATAACCTATATTGCTGTAAAGTTTTATCCAAATCCGTCCAGTAGTTTTTTCGTGAAAGAGTAACAAACATCCATACATCCATACTTACAAACTTTCGCCTTTATAATATTAATAGGATTATTGAATTATTTATAAGTAATCCCCAAAATGTTGTTATAATGATTTAATAACATTTAGTATGTTCGCAATCCGCAATTGATTTTTATATATAAAGATTTGAATTGTCCCATATATTTTGAACTGCCATATCACATTTCAATAAAAATGAGTACTGGAAGGCAATATGAGTGTTTAATCTGTTTCAAGTGTGATTATAGGTTATAGTGTTTCATGCTTATTATATTTATAATATTGCTTAAATTAACTATGGGAAAACAAATATTTTATACTCGTTCTCACGTGACCGCAAACAGCGCGTGAGGTTACGTCCCTCAAACTCATATCAGAACTTAAGAGAATTCAACCTTATGCACACATAGAACGATATTAAATTCAGAGGGCCGTGGCGTTTTCGCGGAAAATTATGAAAATTAATTTTATTTTTAGATTTGAACTTATATGGATTATACTTATTTAAACACTTATTCTTGGATATATTTAATGTATATCTATAAAATAAAAATATTTAAAAAAGTTGTCTACACCCGTATAATGGAAAGTCAATAAGTGCTTCAACCCTTCATGGCACAGTTCTTGTTAAATATATCTGTCACTATTGATTTGTAAAGACGTTGCACTAATAATATTGACATTCAGGTAGATAGTACAATAGCAAAATGCAAGTAATCGGGGCTCTATTGAGATGCAATTATTACATTAAAATTAGAAGAATTGAGACCCTGGTTGCTCTCTCATCAAAGATATTGACATCTAGTTTATTGAAATGTGACATCACAACATGGGACCCTAAAAAAACAAATGTCTAAATACACTTACACGTAACTTCAATATCTTGTGTGAGTGCCTTCAGCACTATGTCCGATTTGGATGCCAAATTGAGTAAATAAGGAATCACTTCTCGCCTTTTTTCTGGTTTACTGTCTTCCTTGATCGCTTCCTGTAACAATAATATTTCCTAAAGAAAACTGCAGGCAATCTTCGTTATGAGCCATAAAAAAAAATCAACTTATTTAATGACACTGCTTAGATTAGGTTAGGGGGCCTCAATTTTCTAAAGACACTAATTGGTCCATGGCTATTATATATATATTATATTTTAGAATTTAAAAGAGAATTCCTAAAAATGTTGTCCTATGTATCATGAAATGTGCTATTTTTGAATCCTATTATCTGATGTGAAATATAGTTGCAAACTTAAAAATTTAATTAAATTTTTCTTTGTGTTGGAACGTTATCATTGTTAACCATGTGTCTATGTAATGAAATATGGAACCATAGGTTTTTATGTATATTTGTTTTATTATAATAAACACATTTCTTGTGTAATTGTTTGTTCCTAAATAATCACAACACACTCACATGGAACATATCGACAAGGGCAGCGCGGACGTGAGCCAGTGCCGGCGGATGATTGGCGAGATGAGCGAAGACGGCGCGCGCCGCGTCTGGCGGTAGCGCCAACGCACGAGGCGCCACTAACGCTGGCTCCGCACGACCCACCCATCCCACCGCCCATGAACACTGCCACGACCCTATAAATACACCAAAAGAGATGTATATGACTCCCACACATATATCATAATAATTTCCGCTGATTAAAATATTAAAAGGTTAGATATTTGTTACTCCTTCTTTTAAAATTGTCCAATCAACTGTAAGCCTTTAACTCATCATTTTAAGATGAAAATTGGTTGCAGATTTACAGTAACATATATGCAATGATTTTTATCCATTGCATTGATATAAATGCACAAATTGCAACCATTATTAGATTATTCAATAATGTCAATTTATAATTAATTTGAAGCTTTTTACTATAAAATAGGGAAACCAACTAAATGCCAAATCTGTATCACTCTCTAAACTACAATAAATTTAGATTTTAATTTAGGTTTGTTTAATTCTATGCAATAATGTTTAAACATGTGCTCAAATAAATATAATTATACTCCCATATGCTACAATAAAATAAGTATATTTCTGATATCATGATTATTCACAGAACTCAAAATGCAGTTTGACATAACTAAACTTAAGAGTCTAGTTCGCACAATAGAATTGCTAATATTATTTTTTAATATTATGTTTACCTGAAAATATACCAATGAATGTCAACATACTTAAGTCACATCTCACCTAACATCATATCAATACATTTAGCTCTCTCATCAGAATTAAGTAATGTAAGGTTTTGTGTCGTCATATCCAACAGTACTCGAACAGGTTCTGTGCTTTGTAAAGTTGCATCTAAAACAAACCATCACATGACATTCATAAAAATAAGAACATTGCAGTATTGTAAGGTTTAATGATGCTACTGTGATGAAACACATGTAGAGTAATAATTTAGTGAGATTTTTTGCCATTTGTAAATGTGATTTTGTGTGTGGACAGTACAACAGTAGGTCTTATGGATACTGACTGGGTATGAAAGTTGCCAGATGACACTGTTTCATGGTTATAGCAATGGCCTTCTAAGAAATATCACTTGATTCTATTAAAATAATAATATAAATATATAAACACAACTTACTAGGTATATTTGATTTCTTAGTAGCAATATCCATTATCAAACTAATGCACCAAGGAGCTATAAAAGGTGCCCATGACTGGCCTAAACTGCATAACTCAGGCCCAATCATACTGACACTCTCTAGAGAACCATTTGTATTGATATCAGCCTGGAAACATATTTCAATATAGTGATTTCAAAAGTCTTGCTTTTTATCCAATATGATGTTGTTATGATGTTTATGTTAGATAACGATAATGTTTGATAGATCAGATTTAAAGAAGTAAAAAATTTTATCATTCACTTTACCTCATAGTCTGATTGATTTAAGGAAACATTAACTGCATCATGAAAAACCATGGCAAAATACTCCAGCACTGCATCGCGAGCTGCAGGAAAATTCTTGAGAAGATTTATCCCGATTTTTGTTAGCTCAGGTGCATTCTGTGAACTTCTCCGTGATACACCATATATGAAATTATTCAGATCAGATGATAGAGATGTTGATTTGCTTTGAGAGTTCATTATAATAATGGGAATTGGTCAACTTCACAACTAATGTTTCCTTTGTATAGAAACTAGATACTTATCGCAAATATAATTTATTTGTTAGCACATGCTAAAACTTAACGCTTTAAAAATAGTAATACTGATGATGCTGCTGATATATTTCCGAGGTTATGTTTATATTACAGTAACTACTATAATTATAGATGTTGGATGAAGCTACTGTAGCGAACAGTCCTAATTTCAAAATTGTTTCAAAATCACTTTTAAAGTGATAGGTATATCGTTAAAAACAATAAATTGTATCAAACCAATTCCCGATGCTAATTAGGGATGTACACATATAACATACATTACTCTTTGACATATAATTTCAAATTGAACTGTCAAAAGTTATTGATAATATGATATCAGACTTATAGTTTTTTATTGTTCTAAAGTCTACGTTAACTACTTTGTAATGAATTCTACGTTTTCTCATATTTTTCTAAGTTAACTACTTTATAATGAATTTTATTAAAAATAGTGGAGCTCTGATAACTAGATTGTACGTAGTTTTAATTTTAGTTTATTTTAAAATAAATAAGTAAAGACAGAAAAATACAAATGATTCTTTTATAACAAAACACATAATGAAATACAATCAGAATTTCAATAATCATTCATGAAATGGAATTGAATATAGTAAGTAGCACGTATTATTATAACTTTCTGCAACACTATCTTCGAATAAAAGAACTTTTGTTAATTATATTCAATAGAAACCTTTATCTGCAGACTTCATTTACAGTTATCAAATTTCTATAGCTTTGCAACGCAATTTATATCTTTCAGTAAATTAAAAACTGTACTTATAATTTACCTAAGCATTTATTATTGAATTGTTTTAAAATTTATTATTTCTGTATATTTATTTTTAAATCAATGAAAAAGTAGTCATTTATTTTTTCATTAAATTTGTGATTTTCAGGAACATTCTATTATCAATTTTAAGTTGTATATTAACTTAAATAAGTGATAATAAAATGTTCCTGTTAGTTTTAGAGGAAGCAATTTGATTAAAAAATTATTATTTAACATCGAATGAATTTTGATATTAATCAAATCGATTTTGATGTGTATAGTACATCCTTAATAGCATGGAAGTGTCACGTCAGCTGTCAATGACGTCCATAGTGGTTTTTAAATAAGAGGACAAATATTTCTAGCCCATACAGCCACATCAATAAGTAAGTTAAGTTTTCAAGGTTTCATTACGTTTTGGAATTCCAACAAAGTTCTATTTTCAATTTTATGTAGATTGTGTGTTTGGTTTCAAGAACTCAGCACTAAATTTTTATTAAAACCCTAAATTAGTCACACTCAAAACTATACCAATAAATTTATACTAATACACATTACAAACAATGAAATATAATGAGGAAGTATTTAAAAAAAAAGAAAGCACTAAAAAAGCACCTCCCCTAGATGGCGACTCTAGCAAAAGTTGATTTTTGCAGGAAATGAATAGACCAAAGACAGTAATTTCCGTTCCTTCTAACTAACATATTAAAATCTGAACTGCGTTTCTGTAAAAATCCAAACCCGAATTCGAAATTATTTAGTTCGGACTGAATTCGGACAATTCACTTCAAAAAGCGGCACCCGCTCAACCTTGATTTAATAATAACGTTTCGTGGCATAAGTGAAAAGAGTTTCGAAATGACATAGGAACAGAATTTTGAGACACGTATATTTCATCAATTTTATTTTGCATTTTTATACAAAAAAAAATCAATTTAAAAACTAAAGGACGTAAATTCGAACTATTACAGAATCGCAAGGCTGAAATTTGAATAGTTCAATATCAATACAAAAACGAAAAAATACAAATAGAATATGAGTCGTTTATTGAGTTACAAAAACTCATTTACTTTAAACATAAAAGAAAACCGGAAGGGTTGTCATGGAGAAATCAAGAACAGTTTTTTAGTATGTTAGTTAAAAGGAACGAAAATGACTGTCTTTGGTCCATTCGTTTCCTGCAAAATTCAACTTTGCTAGAGTCGCCATCTAGTGGAGGTGCTTTTATAGTACTTTCGTTTTTTTTAAATACTTTCTCATTAGACGAGAACAGAAGAATTGAGAGCATATATAGAAGAAGATAATTTACGTCATATTTCACCTATGTGTTGCTTCCAGTTTAAATGTGTCTCCAAATCCAGTCCCAATTATATGTTTATAATTTATAATTACAGTAGAACCTCGATAAGTTAAAGTTCAAGGGAAACACGAAATATTTTAAGTTACAGAGGTTTTAAGTTATCAAGGGTCTATGTTAGGTACAGGTTAATATAGAGGTAGGTATGTACATCGGCTGTCCCATTTCAAAACCTAGTAAGTCTACAAAAAGTAGAAATTGTGTTTTTTTGTTAAAAGTGGTTTTCCAATAAGTCCCCACAAGATGCCAAAATGCCCTATATCAAAATTCACTTCTATCAAAAGTTATAGGGTACCCTAAACCTAGTAAGTGCTTCTAAATTTATGAAAAGTTAAGTTTTAACCATTATAAAACCTAGTATGTATATTTAACTGTTTCAAAATTCTAGTATGTGTTAGCACATACTAGGTTTTTGAAATTGTCAAATCTAGTTACTGGGTTATGAAGTGAATAAATGTATAGAAACAATATTTTGTGGTTTTCGTAAGACATTAAAATATTGAGTTACTAAGTTTTGCTAACTAAGTTTATAATAGTAGTAAAGGTAAAGATTTTCGCTGTAGTGTAGAAGTTTATCGACAAACAATTAAAAGACTTAATATTTCATTTAATATGCCAAAAGACAATAAGTGCGCGGATTGTTCATTTTTTGAAGTAAAAATTAAGAGAAATACACATAAAGGTACTGAAGTGCCAGAAGATATTTCGACTAAACAAAAAGAACATCAAAAAAAGTTAAATTAGCAATGGCACCATAGACTAGATCAGAGGTTCCCAAACTTATGTCGTCTAACTTATGCCCATTTTGAGTATTTAACTTAAACCACTATAACTTCTTGGGAGCTATATTAGCGGAAATTAAAATTTCATTCTAAAGAAGACGTAAATTTGGTACCATGGTGGAACTCGTACTCGTAAATAACACGATATTTCAATTTTTCCATATTTAATACTGGGTGACGTAAATAGAACAAATAGAAGAAAAAAAAACAAATGAATACCGCCTAATGAAACACAAACACATGTGTAAATGGCTGTATAAATTTGAATTTACTAGCTTTTGATCTGGATAAGCTGATTTTTAGCTAATATGTTAAACCAGATTAAAATCTAGTAAAAGAACTTACTAGGTTTGAAATGGTTTTGGAAGTCAATTTTTACTTAGACGTTTTATTGTTAAAATTATTTTAGCTCATATAATTTGTAGAATGAAACTTAGACAAATAATTTATATATCAAATTAACAGTTTCAAACTACTCCTTCTTGTAAATAATAATTTCTCAACAGGTGTTAAATAGTTTAAAAGAGCTACCCTAAAAAGAGTTTTTTTGCTCTCCTGTAAAATTTAGTCCAAAACAGTTACTAGGTTTTGAACTGGGACAGCCGACATATATATGTATGTACCCTTGCTCTTATTTTTACTCGAATAAGGACAGGTTTATTGCACACGTTAAATAAAAAATAAAACAACAATTAAAGGTTTACAACCAGTTGCACAAACGACCATTATCATTTTCATTACATTCAAAAGCGACATTACGCATACAAATTTGACATTAATTAGAGCGTAAAGGCGTCATTAACCCTTAATGGACGTTTGTGCAACTGACTGTTTGTCTACTTAAAAAAGTCTGTGATTTTTTTTTGTTTTAAACAATTCACAGTTTCTAAATCGATTTAAAGAATTTTTTATGTTTTTTATTTTTTACGTTAACAATTTAGCTAGTGAACACGTGCAAGCAATAAATACCGAAATCTTTTGTTATGCACACTCTTTCAAAATGAGTCATTAACAAACAATTTTATGTTATAGAGGTTGTGAAAGCATTTCTTTAAGTTACTGAGGGCCAATACAGAGATTACGTATTAAAGTTACAGAGGTTGCGTATTTTAAGTTACTGAGGTTTTAGAAACGCTCTCTGAAGTTATGAAAATTTAATATATTTATAATTATGAAAATCAATTTTTTTGCATAACAGTTAAGTCGTTTGTATTATATTATTACTGTTAAGTTTTTTATTTTTTCTTTTAATTATCTATGGGATGCCACCACAATAATGTGGCGTTTTCTCGAAATAATGGTTTTTGAGTTGTGCCACTGTACTATTCAGTGAGCGATATTATTTTATGAAGTTATAAAGGTTTTTAAGTTACCGAGGTTTGGGTTATCGAGGTTCTACTGTATTTTATATTTAAGTCAAACTTAAATATAAATTTATAATTATATTTAAGTTATATGTTAAATGTAAAGTTTTTTTGGAAAAAATGGAATAATTTTGGTTTTGGTAATATAGAGCAGTAAATTATGGTTTTATAACCAATTTGTGATTTTATACAATTAATATTTAGACTTAATAGTCTAATTTATTTTCACGTTCTGAGGCATGTCAATAAGGAATTAAGAAAACGTTTAATAATAATAATGTATACTAATGATATATTTGTTTATTGGCATTGAATAGGCTCTGAAACTATTTAACCGATTTTAAAAATTCTGTCCATTGTGGAAAGCTATACCTACGCCAAGGGAACATTTTCTTGAAACGGTTTATAGAATTTATATGGGCGAAATTGTGGAAAGACTATAGTAGGTGCTATAGATATTGTTGTCGATAGCCTTACCATGTTTTTGATATATTATTACTGGCCTCTTTAAGGAGGCTTTTATACTTGTTTTTAATTTATATTTTTTTTATTTTTTTATTTTGTCAATGTATTCTCTTGTATCTTGCTTTTGTACTTTGGTCAACATTAATCTTTTTCTGTGCTAAAAATTATATTATTAATTATCTACAGTCCTCTGTACTTGCTGTCGATTACAGATATAATTAAAGATCAATAAAGCCCATGATCTACTGCTGATAAATTTATGACAATATCTTTCTCCCACAAATACATTATAAATGGCCACTACGGCCACTATAAATTCTCCATTATTTATATTCGTTTGGGAAATAAACTGCTTCCTCATACAAAATACCGAAACTATACGGCTGTTGGTTACGGCGTATTTACATTGATCGATGACGTCTTAGCACGGCGGGCGTGTGCAAGTGATTTCAGTTCTTCGTTTTTATTATTCGAAATGGTTTTTTTTTTACCAATGGGATGAGCGTGCAGTGGTCGCTCACACTCCGCGTGCTGACGCTATCGACCATTATAAATGAGCAATAACTTTGGACACGTTGGGGCAGTAAGTACAGTCAACAGCACGCTAGGTTATATAAAACTCTCAGAATTTTTCATTTGATTTTAAATCTTAATACGTTCAGTGTACAGTTCAAAACCAATTGTAGAAATTTGATATATTGTGTTAGCTGAACGCACTGCTGTATTATGCCAGATTTTATAGTTTTGAAAAGGTATAACAGTACCTGAAATCATTTTAAAACATGAATAAATCTTAAGGCCCAAACACAGAGAACGATTTACAGGCTTGATCATGTAGTAATTACTATTTTTAAGGTTCCGTACCTCGAAAAGAAAAAACGGAATCCTTATAGGGTTCGTCTGTCAGTACTCTTTTTCTCAAGAACGCGTGGAGGTATCAAGCTGAAATTTATATCAAATACTTAGGTCTACTGTCCCCTCGGAGTTATGAAAAAATCAAACTTCTAAGCCGACGCAATCAAAATATACAACTATTTATGCCGCAAATTTCCGCATATTTTTGAAACGCCGTGAACTCAGAATCTTGAAATTTGGCACGAAGCAACATCTTATAGCACAGATAGAGGAAAAATTACGAAAATCGTAAATTTTTAGTTAAATCATCTAATATTTTTTTATATAATTTTGAAGTTAGATAGATAGATAGAATATTCTTTATTGTACACACAAAGACAAAATACACTTATATGACGAAAACAGGAGACGTACAATTGGCGGCCTTATCACTAAAAGCGATCTCTTCCAGGCAACCTTGGGATGGAATTAAATATAAAAGACCTAATGACGAGGTTGTTCGGTGCATTGCATTGATACCGAACACCGTCTGTGACGTCATTACAACGCGTCACAGAAACATATATTTTTAAATAATTTTAGTGTAGAATCAATCGCCGTAGGAATCGGATGCACTCATTATCATTTATCATTATCAGTTTAAGTTTATATAATAAACGTGTATTTCAGTACAAAAAACTATCATTTAACAATCAATTTAATTTATGTTCAAACCCGAACATAAAATGGTCCTTCGATATTAACAGGACCTCGCGCGTGTCAGGACTTTATTAGTGTCTTAGAACTCGAGTGAGGTGTGAGCAGTGACTTATCGATATCAGCGCATTGGGAAAGCAGTGCTATCGAAACATCAACTAGAAGTAGAATAGCAGTGGAGTGGCAAGTATAGCAGAGCAACATAAAAAGTAAGATCTTTCCTTTTTTCTTACTAAACAAACTTAATTAATAACAGCATCATGGAAATATTATATGACAAACAGGCAGAAATACGCGAATCAGTATTGAGACTTTTAACCAACTTTAAAAAAGATGGATCCGCCCGTAAAACGGTCGAATATTGTCAACAGCGTCTTGAACAACTAGAATCATTGTGGATTAATTTTAAAGCGAATCATCAAAAATTAGAACGGTTTGGAGTGTCAGACAATCCTTACTTTATTCAAAACGAATACGAACAAATGAGAGAGCTGTATAATACGACGAAGGAGTTATTGCAGAAAACTTACAGTGAATTGATAAGAAAAGAAAAAATATTACGTGAGCAAGAAGAGCAAGAACGACCTGGAACAAGTAAGCAGGTGGAAGAAGCAGAAGATCAGGGCCAAAAGGTAAGCAAGTATCAACAAAATAAAAAATCACCATCAGCAGGAAATAGTGAGCAAAATAATTTGAATTTAACTTCTAGAGGAACATACAGCAAGCTGGATGATATGTTGAAGAAGCAAAATATCAATTTTAAGGCTTTTCAGAGATGTGTAAATAATATCGACTTAGATAATTTGAAAAATAAGTGGGAATTTGAAGATGCATTGAAAATGCTCCAGAGTAGGTGGCAAGCAATAGATACCCTTCATTGGGATATAGCAGGAGAAGTTGAAGATGAGGAGGTGGAGTACGAAAAGGAGTATAGCAAGCACGAGAATCATTTTAATTACTTTAAAAAACAAATAAATACAAAATTATGGTCGGTGTCTCACAGGGAGAAGTCCACGCCACAGATGGATATTCCTTCATTTAGTGGTAGTTATCAACAATGGGTCTCCTTTAAAGATCTCTTTAATGAGGCGATCCATAATAATCCGTCGCTTTCAAACGCCCAAAAAATGCAGTTTTTGAAATCGAAGGTCTCCGGTGAAGCCGAGCGCATCATTCATCATCTACAAATAAGTTCTGACAATTATTTAGTTTGTTGGGAACTATTAAATCATCGTTTTAATAACAAAAGGTTAATTTTTACATCGCATTTGAATACATTATTAAATCTTCCTATTATGCAGCATCAATCATTAGGGCAAATCAAACGATTGCATGACGTAACAAAAGAAAGTCTTCACGCTATCCAAAACTTAGGCATAGATACTAGTTCCTGGGATCCTATTTTAGTGCACATTTTATGTCAAAAATTAGACAGTGACTCTTATGGAGAATATATAGAGTCAATAAAAAGTCCACGTGAACTACCAATTTTAAAAGAATTTATTGATTTCTTGGAAAGTAAATTCACTATTCTCGAATCATCTCGCAAAAAAATTGATCAAAACTTACAGAAAATAAATGTTAGTCAATATAATCAACAAGTTCAAGGAAGAAAATGGCATCAACCAACTTATTCTGGTCAAAATAATAAGCATCCAAATTATTTAAAATCATTTCATACATCAACTTTGAATACAAAACAAAGTTGCCCACTTTGCAATATGGATCATGCGATATTTTATTGTTCAAAGTTTAAAGAAATGCCATGCGATGATAAATTAAATGCGGTCAATAAATATCATTATTGCGTAAACTGCTTATTCGATCATAAAGGCAAGGCATGCTTTTCAACTAAGCGATGTCGCAATTGTTCCGGTAATCATAATACACTGTTACATGATGCCTGTATTAAACAAAAACAATCAACAACCGGAAGAAATATCCATTACAATAAGAAATCGAATGAAAATATAACTACGACATCACACGTGTCACAAGAAAATGTTTCTGAAATATTATTGTCCACAGCCCTAGTGAAGATCATGGGCTCTGATGGTACACAACACGTTCTTAGAGCTCTTATTGATCAAGGATCTCAAATATCAATCATACGAGAAAGCGCAGCCCAAAAATTAGGTTTGAAAAGAAAGCACTGTAAAGGAGTAATATTTGGCGTAGGAGAGCAGCAAAATAATAGCAAGGGAATGTTAACTATCACTTGTAGGTCCATGCATAGCGAATTTACATTTACCGCTGACGTAATAATTATGAATTCACTAATCAAAAATTTACCAAATCAATCCTTCCCAAGTCCGTCTTGGGAATATATAGAAAATCTTAAATTAGCAGATCCAGAGTTTAATATCAGCCGACCGGTAGATTTATTACTGGGCGCTGATATCTATTCTATTATCATGATGGGCGGAATAGTAAAGGGAGAAGATAAATCGCAGCCAATTGCTCAACAAACTCACCTGGGGTGGGTACTGTGTGGTCATTTAAAAACATTTCAATGCAACGTTGTTATGAATAACATTGACGAGATTCGTCAGTTTTGGGAGATAGAGGATATCTGCGAGGATACAGCATTATCAACTGAAGAACAACAATGTGTTCAGTTCTACCACGAAACAACCACCAGGCAAGAAGACGGTCGATACGAGGTGCGCTTGCCCCTGAAGAGAGATATCATCAATAATCTTGGACAAACTAAATCTATGGTTATGGCTCAGTTTCATAATTTGGAAAATAAACTTTTAAAAAATCCGCGGCTGGCAAACGATTATAAAGAGTTTATGAACGAATACATCGCTTTAAATCATATGAAACCTAGCAATCGAAATTCGATCCTCGAGTATTATCTTCCTCATCATGCAGTTCAACGCGCCGATGCTGTTACCACCAAGGTTCGGGTCGTGTTTAATGCTTCTGTAAAATCATCTTCTGGCTTAAGTTTAAATGATTGTATGTACACAGGGCCGAATTTACAACAAGATTTACAGTCGCTCATATTGAAATGGCGGACTTATCAATACGCTTGGACCGCCGATATAGAAAAAATGTATCGGCAAATAAATATCAATGAACAGGATCAAATGTATCAAAAAATAATATGGCGAGAAAATCCAGATCAACGTATAAAAATCTATCAATTAAGTACAGTCACATATGGAACTAAGGCAGCGCCCTTTCTGGCAATGATGACCTTACGAAAATTGGCATCTGATGAAAAACAAAATCACCCAGCAGCAGCAAAAATTTTAGAAAGTTCATTTTACATGGATGACTGGATTGGAGGCTCTCATACAATATCAGAAGGCAAACAAAATATATCAGAAATGTATTCGATGTTAAAATCAGGAGGATTTTTGTTAAGAAAATGGATTTCAAATCATCCAACACTTTTAGAAAGTTTAAACATTAGGCAAGATAATGAAAATGATCATTTTAATTTCAAAACAGATAATATGTCAAAAACATTAGGACTCCGGTGGCTTCCAGAAGAAGATATATTTATATTTAACAGCAATTTTTCTGAGATATCATCAAAAATTATAACTAAAAGAATACTACTCAGCGAAATATCAAAAATATTTGACCCTTTAGGGTGGCTTGCCCCTCTTACTACAATGCTTAAGTTGATATTCCAACGAGTATGGCTAACAAAATTAAAATGGGACGAAGAAGTTCCGAAAGACATTAGCAATGAGTGGCATAAGGTCCGTTACGAATTAAATCATATTAATCAATTTCGAATACCGCGGTGGATAGGATTCCGTGAGGATTGTCTTATCGAATTACACGGATTCTCAGACGCGTCCATGAAAGCCTACAGTTGTGTATTATATGCAAAGGTAAAAAATGGAGAAAAATCAAGTGTAAGATTGATCACTGCCAAAGCAAAACTTGTGCCGCAAAAGAAAATATTATCATTACCAAAATTAGAATTGAGTGGCGCTCATTTGCTCTCAAAATTAATTAAAAAGGTCATGAAATGCCTGGAACCCTATGAAAATATAAAATTATACTGTTGGTGTGACTCTAAGGTAGTATTAGGTTGGTTACAAGGTGACCCATCCCGCTGGAAACCCTTTGTAGCTAACCGAGTTCGTAGCATAAGTGAAATAATATCACCAAACAGCTGGGATTACGTAAGCACGGGCGATAACCCTGCGGATGCCGCAAGTCGTGGCCTATCGGTCGCTCAGACGAAAAATCACGATTTATGGTGGAAAGGACCGCAGTGGCTTCATCATTTTGAAGAGAAAAGACATCAAGAGAAAAAGAGTTATACAACAGATCAGGAAATAAAAATAAGAAATGTGAATATTTTACAAATATCAGAGCCACATATTATAAATCGTTTATTAGAAAATAATAGTTCATTTAATAAAGTCATACATATAATTGCTTACATAAGACGGGCACTTATACCTACTCATCGACGTAAAACAATAACAATACCAAGCTATATCACATTACAAGAATTACGCGAAGCAAAAAACATTGTAATTAGATTAGTACAAAAGGATCATTTTAGCATCGACATAGAGCAATTAAAACAAAGCAAGGGCTTAAAACCAAAAAGCATTTTACATCATTTAAATCCCTTTATAGATAGCGAAGGAATTTTACGTGTTGGAGGCAGATTAGCTAACGCAGCAATACCAGAACATATGAAGCATCCAGCAATTATTCCATACGATAGCAGATTTACCACTTTAATCATCGAACAAGCACACAAACTTACCTTTCATGGTGGACCACGGTTGACCCTTGCTAATTTAAGAAAACAGTTTTGGATCACGAGTGGTATCCGAGCTGTAAAAAAGCAAATAAGAGCATGCATCATCTGTAGAAAACACAAACCTGAAATGCAGCAGCAACTAATGGGTGATCTTCCAGCTCCCAGAAGTAATCCTCAGCGTTCATTTTATCATACCGGCGTTGACTATACAGGTTATGTACACATCAAAAGCAATAAAGGTCGTGGTACTAAAACGACTAAAGGCTATATAGCAGTCTTCGTCTGTTTAGTCACTAAAGCGGTTCATTTGGAACTAGTGTCCGACATGACCAGCTCAGCATTCTTAGCAGCTCTTCGACGGATGGCAGCGAGAAGAGGTGCACCTCATCATATGTATTCGGATCAGGGAACGAATTTTATAGGAGCAGACAGATTTTTAAAAGAAAATTATGAACATCTGCGTCAAGTTTTTAGTGACACTTTTATAGCAGAAGTTACAAGTATGAATATAGAATGGCATTTCAATGCCCCATCTTGGCCAAATGCTGGTGGCTTATGGGAGAGAGCAGTGCGTAGCTTAAAATTCCATCTTAAGCGCATCATTGGGGAGCAAAGATTAACGTTTGAGGAATATAGCACTCTCCTGAGTCAAGTGGAAGCTTGCTTAAACACAAGACCCTTATGTGCACTGTCAGAAGATCCAGAAGACCTCGACATTTTAACACCAGCACATTTTTTAACAGGTTACTCAGGGTTGACCGTAATCGAAACTGAGCACGATGCCAGAACGCGGTGGCATTTAATATCAAAAATAGTAAAAGATTTATGGAAGCGATGGAAATCAGAATATTTATTACAATTATCAGCACGAAGCAAATGGACAAAATCAAAAGAAAATATCAAAATAGGAGACTTAGTCATAATACAGGATGAAAATCTTCCCCCTGGGAAATGGGCAATGGGGAGAGTAATGGATGTTCACCCTGGAAGGGACAATTTCGTTAGAGTTGTAAGCTTAAAAACAAAAAATGGGATCATTAAGCGACCAGTAAATAAATTATCTATTTTACCGTTAAGTTACGAAAACCTTGACAGCCCTAATCAAAATTCACGAAACGAAAATATCAGTAAAAAAGGAACAAAATATTCCCTAGCCACAATTTTCACCACACTATTATTCTTCATGACATTGATTACAACAGCAACAGCTCAATACAGCATATCACAGTTTCCGAATAATCAATCGGTGTACTTTGACCCTATATCAAAAATCAAAATAATTCGAGACCAGTGGAAATTAGTCGTCTATTATGACATGGGTCCCTACTGGTCAGGATTAGAAGCATATGATAAATTATCAACGTATTTAGATAAAACCTGTAATAAAATTGAAAAACAATCAAATTGTAATATGGTTTTACTACAACTGAAACACACCTATCAAGAAATAAAATACTACAATCATCTTTTGCTAAACCAGCATTTTTACGAGCACGCTAGACGTCGCCGGCGCCGGGGCCTTATTGATGCAGTTGGTAACATAGCAAATAGCCTTTTTGGAGTACTGGATAGCAAATTTGCCGAAAAGTACGCTCAAGATATCAATATTATAAAAAATAATGAAAAGCATTTAAACAGCCTCTGGAAAAACCAAACCTCTATAGTGGAAGCAGAGTTTAATTTAATAAAACGCATGGAAAGCACTATAGAAAAACAACACAAAATAATTCATAAACAACTTAACGGATTGGAAGCCGCAACAAACGTTTTACAAACTGAAATAGTTAATTTAAGTACAATACAAGACTTTACATTGGCAGCATTCACTGGCAGTAATCTACTTCAGACTCTAAAACAACTTCAAGAAACCCTGCTAAATACAATCACCTACATTTATCACGGACAAATTAATCTTCACTTACTCACTCCTACGCAGCTTAAAACGGAGTTACAAATAATAAGCAGCCAAATGGCGAAAGATCTCACGTTACCTATCAATAGTTTATTGTTTAATATGCAACAGTTGTATAGGCTACTTAAAGTTAAAACAAGATTAACAAAAGAATACATAATTTTTGAGATATCAATTCCACTGGTAAGTCGAGATTATTATCAAATGTATAAGTTGATACCGATTCCTCATCAACAGAACGTAAAAATGATTAGCGTTACACTCATATCAGAATACGTAGCATTCAATATCCAAAGAGATTCGTATATAAACGTTGACTACAGTGAACTACAAACATGCTCTTTCATCGAAGATTATCAAATTTGTCAGTTGAAGCAACCGATCAATCATTTACTGTATGATGAAAATTTGTGTGTAAGAACAAATGAAAGCTTATTATCCAAATGTATAACTGAAAAAAGTATCTGCACTAATCAATGGATAGCATTGAATGAACCTTCACAATATTTTTATTTCACTTGTAATATTAACGCGATAAAGGTCGTGTGTGAAGATCAGGTTACAAAGCAACAGCTGAGCGGTGCAGGTATTATTAATTTGAATCAGAACTGTATTGTAAAAGGAAAAGAGTTTACATTACACCCTTTACAATATCATACAAACAAATTGTTCGTATCACCCAAAGTCGACACTCCAAAAATAGATCAAATTAATCACATTATACAATTAAGCATAACCACAACAGAGATTGAAAACGATGACGTATTAAATCAAACATTCACGGAAATTGGAAAACAATTAGAAAGTCTAAAAGCAAATGACAAAGAGCTAGATCTTGATGCTTTATCCCAGCACGATGTACACCAGTACGTCATTGGCTACATAGCAGTAGCAGCAGCAGTTGCCATAATTTTGACTTGGCTATATCGAAGTCGACGAATATGTTGGCCGCGGACCGCGCGGCCGAAGAACGCGACCAGCTCGAGAAGTCCGGGCGATATAAGATTGGAAGAGGTCCACTCCCAGCACGTAGTGTCCAGTGATAGTGTTCGTGATGTGAATAGAATGGCTTGTCAGCCTAGTGTAAGTGTAGTGCGCGAAATCGATCAGTGCGAAAGAGAAATTGTTGCCCCTCGCGGCAGTGCTAGTGTCAAACTACTTAATCGTTTACCGAGCATTAAAATGAGTGTGCGAATGAAGGACAAAGCAACATCGCCCCACACTAATAGGGCATTATTTAAGACTGAGTTATCTCAAACTGAATAATTTACTTTCATATTTTCTGTCTTTTGTTACTTTTATTTGATTTTATGTTTTAATTAAACAAATATCTACTAACCTAATTTAAGTTAACCTTGTTAATCACCTTGTAATCATACTAACACTATCATTTTTATCTAAGGCATCTTAAGCCGGCCCGGAATATGTTCGGTGCATTGCATTGATACCGAACACCGTCTGTGACGTCATTACAACGCGTCACAGAAACATATATTTTTAAATAATTTTAGTGTAGAATCAATCGCCGTAGGAATCGGATGCACTCATTATCATTTATCATTATCAGTTTAAGTTTATATAATAAACGTGTATTTCAGTACAAAAAACTATCATTTAACAATCAATTTAATTTATGTTCAAACCCGAACAGAGGTAGTGGATGGTAATTCCCCATTTTCTCATAAAATATGAATCGATTGTCGGTATGAGTGAACTTTTACTTACACTTAATATTTATGCCACTATTTACCGCCCCATAAGTCCGGCAGCCCCCTAGGCCCATACCTACAGTATGCATTAATATAAATCCGCCCCTGCCCAAAAAAATATTATTATTATTATTACATATACCTACATTAATAATAGACTTTTAGTAGATACCTCTATTTAAAACTGTTTAAATAACATGTATAATTAGACATCTGCTGTTAAACACCAGCAAGTGTCCATGTACATTGTTTTAGTGTTTGGTGGCCTTCTGCAATCGATCGCCTTCGCATGTGCAACACAGCTACATGCTATATGGGTGATTATGGCGACCGTCATCAATAGCACAGTAGAGAAATTATCTAAAAGAGGGATGAAATGCGTAGCGTGTGGGGTCGAACAAAATCAATAAAAACTGCGCACGCGATGCGCGCAAGCTCACACCGAGTGCGCGCGACGCTGGCCGACCGACACGCTAATATATCTATCTATATGAACTAAATATATATTATTTTCTTTGTTTATACATCCATAGCCTTCCCTAATAATTAAATTAATAGGCAAAACAAAGGACGGAATTTTAAATTTGTGGTATTTAATTATAAATTATTTTTTATATAATTATTATTTAGGATTAAATAAACTAAAAGTTTACAATTTATGTAATAAATTGATGAAAAAAATTTCGAAATCTAATGCGATATTTTTAGAATATATTACCTTATATTGCTTGTTTTGTACAAACAAAGAACGCCTACATCACAATCGAACCCGGAACCTTTGTTCGAATCAAATAAAAAACACTTGACAAATTATACTTAGACCAAGCTTAGACCTTATTTTCAGTTGAGAACGTTTGCTTAAGTACAAATGTTTTATGGCAAGCATCTACATATTTTTACGAGATCAATTAACGTAGTCAAATTATTATAAAATACAAAATATTATAATAAATAAACTTATATAAAGTATATTTTTGATTTTGTAACTACTACTTTTTAAGTGTGTTGTTATCTAATCGAAAATTAACTTTTACTAAAGATGCGACTTATAAGTAGAGCTATTTTTGCTTTACTTTAATTTGGCGCTCACGTTTGAATAGTTTATTTTTATTTTTCGTTTTTGGTTTACTTTTTTGTCCGTAACCAAAATTAATAGAACTTCAGCGTAGTCCATGGCTTCAATATATCAGACACATGTTCTTTAATTAGTATTTATATTTATTTCGAATTTAAGTGGACACAGTATGTATTACAGTATATTTTTATACTTAAAATAGGAGACCAACTTTGAAGTTTAACTTATATATTACTTTTGTGACTAAAAATTGTTCTAATTTATGATGATTCCTGTATGAGACTGTCTCCAAAGGTCTAGGCGCCAAGAAATTTATTAGCTTAGTAAATTCCCGTTGACAGCAGTAAATTATGGAACATTAATAACCTCCAGCTTTTTTTTTTAATAAAACAATTGTATGTTGATCAACTCAATAGAAAACTTCCCTTTTTTCTTTAATAGAAAACTTTCTTTTTTTTGTACTTCAATAGAAAATAGTTATTAGTTATAACTTAAATAGTAGGTATGCTAAACGTACATACCGTTTTCAAGGAATAGTTATCGAAGAATATATAAAGTATATATATTTTCAAGGAATAGTTATCGAAGAATATATAAAGTAATATAAAGTCGCATAGGGAAGTTTCTAATTATTTGTAGACATAAAAAAACACATAGAGTTACACTTTTGTTTATGTACCTAGAAGGCATGGCTTTGTTAGCACTGTTTACATAAACCCCATAGATACGTACGCTACATAACATTGCCAAAGGAAATTCACCTTATTGCGCGTGAACAGGGTGGTGCTGCGGCAGGGCGGGCGCCGACCGAGCGCCCCTCGCGACGGACGAAGCCGATGGGACGCAGGCGCGCTCTCTGGCGTGGATCGATCAGATAAACGCGCAACCCCGCTTTTCGAGTTAAATCAATACGGTTTCTATCGATTTTTGTAGCCGCAGCCGCCGCACACCCAACTCGAGGGTCGCAAGCGGTGGTTGCGCGCATTATTTCGATACTAAACTGTAAAATAAAATCAGTGCTTAACTAAAGAACCTAATATTTTTTTAACTGTCTACGAAGTTCAAACCTTGGCGGGTTATCTTGGTAAATATTATTAAATATACAAATAACTAAGATGAAATATTATAACATTAACTTTTTTATTATAATGACTTGACTTTTGCTTATTAACTTTTAAAGCAAATTATTAGGAAAATTTTAACTTTTATATAGTAATTAACTTGTTTATATAATTTACTTCCGGGTGCGTTTTGTTATTGTAACTATTGTGTGGTATATTTTCAGTAATTTTTTTTTATTATTAATCACATAGCATGAAATCTTTTATATGTCTTTTAAATAAAAATAATTAATTATATTAATTTTTTCTCGTTTATTTATTTGATGTGATGTTAAGTGACTACGACGCTACTATCGCGCGCGGCCGCGTTTTGTTTGCGTATGATTGTGAACTTGTAAACAAGCGAAAGCAGCTCAGATTGTTTGGAAATGGAGGTTATAATAGTTTTTCGTCGTATCTAACAGGAATAATTTGTCAAAATGAGAAGAAAAGTGTGAATCTCTGAAAATGACGTCTACAGACACATACCAGCTGAAATGGCATTCGCACAGCTCGCATCTGAACGGGTCGGTGGCTGCTTTGCTGCGGTCAGAGCGGTTCACAGATGTGGTACTGTGTACGATGGATGGATCACAGATCCCTGCCCACAAGTTCATATTGAGCTCGTGCAGTGTGTATTTAAGCAGCTTATTCGAGGGCCAGCGCTCAGTCACACGTATGGGTGGCATGCTTTATGTAGTTTTGCCCTCCGAAATCTCTACGAAAGCTTTGAAGATCCTCGTGGAGTACATGTACAAAGGTAAATTTAACACGTCGTGAATAATGTGACGGAATAAGCCATCGACTTTATAATCTAATTCCTTGTTACATGTTACTTTTACATTTCAATTACAATGACTATGAATTGTAAATGATAATCAGTAAAGTTCAGAAAAATTTACTTTCATGTTAATTAACATCGGAAGTCAAAAGACTTAATTTTTAATCTACATACCTACAACTTTGGGTATTTACTCCTCCTTTTCAGGAGAAACAACAGTTTCAAACGAAGTATTGGACACAGTTTTAAAGGCAGGAGAAGTTTTAAAAATCCGTGGGCTATGGAGACAGACAGATGAGGGTGGAGAGTCTACACCTGCAGAAAAAAGTGTTCCAGCAGCTGCGATTGGTTTAAAACCTTTAGTTGGCAAAAAACCTGAAGATATCCAACCAAAATTAGCTGTGAAAAAAGATGATAAACTGCTCAAAACATTCAATCCTGTTCAATCTCAAGGTGTCACGAGGTAAGCTATAGTTAAGTTATCTAAAAATATACATAAATAATGTGAAACTGTAAATTCTGTGTTCAAGGAACAAGGGTTGTTTCTCTGTCCGTTTCCTACATCCAATTTGCTCTCAAACTACAGGAACAGTATTATGTGCTTATCTCAAATATAGTTCAAATATTTCTTGCCAGGCCTATGTTCATTGGTCCACCCAAATTGGTATTTATCAAGACCACAGAAGGTGGAACTCAAGCTACTCTGAGGCCAGGAGGTCCGAAAGGCCAAACTATTTTAGTAGCACCGGCACCAACACCACCAGACACATCTGCAGCAGCCGCGGTTCCATCTCAAGCACCGACATCCACTATCGCAGTAACTACCACCACCATCGCTGATGACTCCCCAGATGAAGCTCCACCTCCAAGAATACTAAGAAGGCATGCTGCTGAAAGAAAATATGGAAAGAAATCTAAAACTGCATCTACCACAGACAACGAAGAATCCAAAGACGATGATAATGTATCTGTAACTTCAAGTAAGAATTTTATGCTAGTTCAATGAAACATATAAACCTTTTATGATAAATTGAAGTAGCAGAAAATATAGCAAATCTATTAATTTGTTCACAGAAAAATCTTCACAGAGTAACACAGAGGCTTCAAATGAAGTTCAAATTAAAGATGAACCAGAGTGGGATGCGAGTAGTATAGAAGAGGAGGAAAGATCAATAGCTGAAATGTTTCAAGCAGAAATGAGTGTGAAAACAGAGCCGTTAGATGAAATGGATATCGAAGAAGAAAGTTTGGTGTGTTATAATTATTATAAGCAACACTGACAATTTTTATTAATATCTTATTGACTTACTTGTCTTTTGACAGTCTGAAAGCATCAGAATGATTGCTAACAACAGAATTGCTAACATGTACCTTAAATTTCACAAGTTCCCAATATTTCTCTTGTGATATATAAGGTAGTAATACTGGATTTTAGCAATCATATTTATTTTGCCTTCACAATGGAAAATATTATTAATGAGAAATGCTTAAATAATCCACTTTTTCACTGGCACTCTGAGATGGCATTTGAACCCACAACCTTTCGCAATTTTAATAAAGTCCACCAGTCCTGTTAGGTTAACACTTTGACAAGTTATTTTGTATGCATCTTATTTCCTTCCCTCCTAAGTCAAATAAACCTAAATTACTTGCCCTTTTTTAATGTTGAGGAAATGCGTTTCATCCGTTAATCGATCCAGCAGTGATTTACCCAGTGGATCCCCAGAGACCTACTCACCAGAACCCCTATGCTACACCTTCTCGTGCGAGACTAGACCCGGAAAGCATTAACCGAAGCGCGAGGACACTCACCCCCATAATTGATTGCCACGATTGCCTGTTCGAAAACCACTCTGCGTTGGGCCTCCTCTCTATATAATTCCATCCATAGGGGGCCTGTGCCAAATATTGGGAACATCAATAGGCTGGTGTAATCAAATCTTCTTCTTTCTTCAACGGGCGTCTCCGCAACTGGACGACCAAATTGCGCCTATTTTGCGTGTAGAGGGTGTGTGGCCGGATACTACTCCAGTTAGCACAGCTCTGCCAGAAACACTTCCAGCGCCTTCACTTCTGCGATGGCCTCTTGGAGGTTGCAATCAAATCAATCTGTTCAAAAGTTATCAACATCAAAATCGCCAGCGTATTAATGTCCTCACTACTGGGGCTTAAGCCTTTCTTATGGATGTAATCGAATAGAGAGAATGGGCCATGAATTACCCCGCGTGCCCAGTGCGGATTGGGATCAACGGCGAAACGTTCTTCCGACGGAGGAGTTCGATATAAGACATTTTCGGTCACCCATTCTATGTCCGGCCATTACGAAACTTGCTTAACTAATTTATCGCAAACCGATCGCGCTATCGCGCAGTCGAGCCAAAAGTGATTTTGTGCAACGATTATAATGTGAATATTGTATGGTATTATAGTTGAAATATGTATGTTACCGTCTGCTATATTCTGTATCACTTTTAATTTTTTGTTTATAATTCTCATGTAATGCATGGATTTGTAATGTTATGGTCAATAAAAATACTTACTTACTTACTTATATATAGATCTACAGTCCACTTGCGTGCGAGTTATGCGCGGAAGTATTCACAGTACCGGCGGCGTGGGTGCGGCATGTGCAGGGACACGCTGGTGATCAGCCACACTCCAGGAAGAGGAAACACCGATCCGCTGTAAGTATAGGCGAGCGTAACAAAAAATTCTCTGAGCAATTGAGGATGCATGATTTTTTTATCGCTTCAATTTGGAAGATCTAATAAAGTTTCTAATAATTTTAAAAACTAGAAAATGTTGAATTGAATTTACTGAGATTGTGAAGGTTTAAATACTAAATACAGATATTTAATGCTATTTGCATTAAGTCCGCTTTTTGTACCATGCTTATAGTGGTCAATAAAGTTCAATTAATAAATACTCAAGACATGGTCCATTAAGGTTTAATGACTCCTTTAAGCCCTAATGAATGTCAAATTTGTATGGGTAATGTCGCTTTAAACTAATGAAAAATTTAACTGGCACGATTATGCAACTGGCTCTTAGTTTAGTAAGCAAGGACAGAAAGTGTCCCTATTACAACCCTACCTAATTATGCCTAATGCATATACCCAATTTTAAGTGGTTTCAATTAAATTATTAATGCCTTAATATTTAAAATATGTAATATTGAGTTGAGTGTAAAAACTTTTAAATTTATAATACTAGTATTCCATCAGAAGCTTCGTCCGCGGTGTTCTTTATTATTCATATAAACCTTCCTAATGAATTACTAAACATACAATACCTCAGTGTACAGATAGCGGGAAGCAACTTTGTTTTATACTATCCATATCTAAATAAAAATTCAAAGGCAACTTCTTTGAATTTTTATTTAGAGACAAATATAAAAATTAATCAAATTTAAAATACAAAGTGTTTTTATCTAGTTTCCATAACCATTTGTTTGTAGATCGTTTGTAACGTATTCATAGATAAATGAATACATTAAGACCGATCAAATAATCACGATCGATTTTTTTTTTTCTTATAGAGCGACGACACAGAAGAGACCATGGCTTTGCTACGTTGCGATCTCTGTCAGAAACATTTCCCGAACCCGGCTGAATGGGTGCGGCACATACAAAGCACGCACACAGAGTCAGGTCAGTGATTAATAATAACATATACAAGGGTAATAGGATGAGATATAGAAAAAAAGTCTTAGATATAATGTAAAAAAAATATAAATAAGATACTGGTAGGTTATGTCAACTTACTACTATTGCATAAGTAAAAAACATATATTTTTTAAACACTCCAAAAAGTTCTGATATCCTCAAAAAAGGTTTTTATGAGTTACATTCTAATAAAGAATATTTTTTTAATAAATAAAATACTCCTTTAGTTATCACGAGAAACCACCCCACCACGTGAGTTTATTAGTTGAAATATCGACTTTCAACTTGTAATCACCAATATTTTACTCAAATCAAGATTATATTTTTTATAGGTAAACTTTCTATTTATATCTATATACAATTTTTAGATTTCCTATCCCCAAAATACAAGGTTTTCGCGTTTTTAACGTCTCGGGCAGTCCATTAATATATATTTTTTATCTTTAAAATAAGATTAAAAAATGTAAAGGTACGGCCAAGCCTACGCGAATCACTTGCGGGTACGGACGCGGGCAAAGGCGGGATATACTTACTATTAGGTTGGTCGCAGCAAACAATGAGTACTGTTATCTAACCAATCCTTTAAATAATTACGAATATAGTAATTGTAATTATGTCACAAATTATATAGATTGCTCAGATTTTTTTTAATGACACTTTCAAAACGCCTAGTGGAATAGGAACATCCATCAGTCAGATAATAGAAAAAAAAATAGCTTCCTAATTTTATTTGGCTTTAATTCAACACGATAATGGCATAGGTAATATGCGTTAAGTTGATTAGTTGTGGCACGCTACGTAACAGCTATGTAGTAAGTGTACAAAGTTCATGCGACATTTCAACTTAATCTATCGCCGTAATTTATTGATTAGGTAAAAAATGCGTGTTTCATCATCATCGTCAGCCCTGTTATGTCCTCACTGCAGGGGCTCAGGTCTTCCTTATGGATGGTTAAGGAGGATGAGGCCATAATAACCCTCTACGCTGGCCAAGTGCGGATTGGAGGGTATTAACGACAGCAAATGCAGCCGGGACCAACGGCTTAACGTGCCTTCTGAAGCACGGAGTAGCTCGAGCTAATAATATTTTGGTCACCCATCCCGTGACTAACCTTTGCGAAAGTTGCTTAACAATAACGTTCTCGGGCCGCGGCGCTTGCTACACCACCCAACTACTAAAATATTCTTTAATAATCTACCCGATGGATATAAATGGCCATTATCCACTATTGTATACTCCAAAATAGACGCGATTTTGAGATCCCTCTATAGTCTGTTTTACATAGCATTAGTGATGCAACTCCAGTGCTGTTTTTACTCAAGTCACACGAATTAATTTTTCAAACTTGTACTCGAGTGAAAAAAAAATGTCACTCGTGCTATCGAGTCAACTCGAGACATCGATCTTGATTCACTTGTTACTAAATGTCACTTCGGTACTCTAATTTATTTATCTAAGGCGAGCATTTTTTATTTCCTTGATTACTTTTATAAATAATATGTTAAATTCTTTTAATGTGTATTTAATTTATATGACGTATGTATTTATTTAAAATTCAGGCGAACAGATTAACTATCCCCAGACCAATCAAGATTAGCCAGTCCAACCCTGATTGGCATGCTGACAGCGCTACACGGACAAATACTGAAATATTTGACGTTTATAAGAATAGGGGTGTAGACACCTTTTTATATTTTTATTTTACAGATATACGTAAAATATATCTAAAATAGTATCATTCATATCATAAACTAAAATTTAATTTGAAATAAATAAATTTAATTAAAAAAAAATCCCGCAAGAACGCTAACTTCTGTTATGGCGCCGCTATGTCGTCATGCCCTTCAAAACTAAATGCATAAGGTTTAATTCTCCGAGTTCTGATATGAGTAAGAGGGGCGTGGCGTCACACGCTGTTTGCGGGCACGTGAGAGAAAGTATATAACGTATATAACAGAGTATAAAACATCTGTTATTTCATAATTAATCCAAGCAATACTATGAATATAATAATCATAAAAGTGTGATTATCGGTACTAGTATATTAAACATTATCAAAAAAATAGTTATTTAAGATACGAGTGCGGAAAGTAAGGTTTTACGAATAAGGGCCAAATTGAAAACACGACCGTAGCGAGGGTTTTCATTGGCACGAATTCGAAAAACCTTTTACGCTCAAGTTTCTTACAACATTTTTCAATGCTTTTTGTGAGGAAATAAAACAAATATATAGGTTAATAAAACTAAGTATTAAGGTTAAAAATTATTTGTTAAAATTAAACGTGATATTTGAACATGTTTTCGTGTCATATATTTTTATTTGAAAATATTCGTTTTAGGCTCCTTGAAATACTTTTGTCTCTAAAGTTTGACATATTTTCATCAATTTTTTAAAAATTTCTATGGTGTTCGGCCAAAAAAAGTTAAAAAAATACTTTTAAGAACGTGTGCAGTAAACGCTTTCGGTACATTTTTATTTAACACGTGTTTAAAGACTCACTTTCGGTGTTTACAATGGATTAAAAAAATAGCGCTTTATGAGCAACTGCATTGAAAAAGGTATTTTCGTTTAACGTCCACACCCGTATTCGCTACCCTACTCGGCCCTATTGTAGAAATATGACGCGTCGTCCGCAGCGTTGCGCACATTTACCCGCATCCGTAGTTCGCATAGTGTGACCCCCAGAGTCAGTTTTGCAGGCTTGGTGTCCCTTTCTGTTTTAGGTGAATGCATTATGCACAGTCCCTGTCGCTTGACAGGCGACAGGGAGTGTGTCCCAAACCTGCCCGAGGGTTAGACAAAATGCGGATGGTATACCCTCCTGAACATCCTCTCTTTTGGGGGAAGAGCTTAGGACCAGCATGGTTTGCTCCAAACACCCAATCATGTAGTAGTACCCGCCCCTTTTTTCGTTCTCATAATTTAGACACCGCTTGTGAATTTACTTTCTCGACAACGTTTATTGAAATAGATTTTAATTTAGTCGTGTTTATGTCGTTATGAAATAAACATCTTGAGTAACAAATAACAATCGCAATTCAAAGACATTACTTCGAAATGAATATAAAACTGTTTAACACCCATTCTTATTTCAGCTAAGTTTATCTGTTTTAATTTAAGAGTTTGTCATGGATAAAAAGTGAAGATCATTATTGGCCGTCCCTTATATCTCCGGCCGCCCTAGGCCCGGGCTGTGGCCTCAAGGTAAATCCGCCACTAGTGACCCCCATACAAATATTATTGCAGTAACTGATCGCGACCCTGAGTTGTTCACGAGTCCAAAAGAAGCCACAGGACCCGTCGATGAGAACCCTTTCATGCAAACACTATTGCAGAAACTGATCGCGCACGAGCCCACGTCCGAAATTGGTTCGCGCTGGTTTGACTGTACCTTAACGCAGTCGTTTTCTCTAAACTAACATGTTCACTAATCTGTATGATATAACAATTTAACTCCAGCTATATTAACAATAATCTCGTCTACAGTTAACAGCACGTCGGGTTATACAAAACTGACAAATTTCTCAATTCGATTTCAAAGCTTATAGTGTTGATAAGTACGAAATTGATTGCAGAAATTTGGCATTTTGTGGTTGGCTGGTATGGTGCTATGTGTACTATGTATTTTTCATAAACTATAAATCAAAATTCTTTATTCTTATTAACATAGCTGAAACTTGATTGTTATGTATGTGGCTAATTCTCGACAAACGAACATCAAGTCACAATTTTTTTCGACCTGCCTTTTTTATCTTTGCAATGAAAGCTTTACTTATTTTTTTCACTGTCGTGTATGTAATTTTTATGTTGTTTTTTCACTACACAGATTTCGCTACACTCATGATAATCACTTCAGTTATGTTCTTGAGAAATGATCCTAATATGCTTTGAATGCCACTTTTCCAAATTAATGTGCTTCACTGAATCTCATTTTGCCTTAGTTTGCGCGGTTCAAAAATAACATAAAAAAAACCAAAGCATTGCTGTTATGTGATTGTCTATTAAAAAGATGTTGTGACTGAACTCCTTTCTAAAGTCGTTCGATGTCGGTTGTCTAGAATTGGCCATATCAAACAACAGTGCCCCACCAAAACGTCACAATCGTTTCACAGAGGGCGCGCAAAACAAGACTTGCTCGCACTGCAAGAAGACATTCCCGTCACATGCCTCTATGCTTATTCACATGCGTACACACACAGGTATGTATCATTATTAAAAGTTATTATATTGGTCGTTTAAAGTAGGTTTTGGATAGTTTATTATCCATTTTTTGCGACCTTTATTAACTTAACAGCGAAAACATTTGATAATAAATAGACATTTGTAATATAGAAAAATGACAATTGAAAATTAGCAGCGAACTTTTTTTTTAATCTATTTATTTAGGTTACAATACAAAAATTAATTTCTGGTACAAAATTGATACAATTACCCTATTGTGTAACTAGGTGAACGTCCATTCGTCTGCGGTCTATGTAACAAAGGGTTCAACGTGAAATCGAATTTGTTGCGGCATCTGCGCACGTTACACGACCAAATCATCAGTCCCGCTGCCGTGGACGGTGACGACGAGGAACCGGGGCCCTCGGAGGTGAAGCGCGAGTCCTGAGGACGTGGAGGGGGAGCAGGTAACTTGCCATCTTGAACCTTATTTTTTTCCATTTATTTGGGTAAACAAACAGTTACAAATATTTATATGTTAATTAGTAGTAGTATAATATTTTACTAACTTTGACACCAGCACCGTTTACCAGTCACTTGTACTTTTACATATGTATGTCACTTGTAATATGAAACATTAGCATCTGGGCACGGGATCGAGATTGGTCTATTTGTTCAATATGAATATAGCGTTTTGAATTCAAAATTGATCAACTATAATAATCTAAAATCTATAAAAAAATCAATGGTCCTGATTACCGACAAATAATATTATAGAAAGTAACAAGTGTTTAAGAAATCCACTAGTCCCACCAAGGTCTCGGGGTATCCTGAATTCCTTATGGTTAGAACAAGGTGTTCGTCAGCCAGCTCTACTCGCTTGGATACTGAAATTAATTCTTGGCCCATTTAGTCTCTTTATTTATTAATCCGTCACTAAATAGGTACAATGACCCAAGTTTCGGAGATAAATGAGATCGCGTTGCTAGATTGACATCGGTCAGGCAGCTCCTTTATATTCTAAACTATAGCACTTTAGAAGCGCATTCTTTTATAACGTTATTTTAACATGAATTCATAAAACATTCAAACTTTTATGAATTACAGAAATTATCTCAGCAATCACAAATTATTTTACCGCTCTGGCTATTTAACTCGAACATTATCTTTTAGTTTTGTAACGAAACATTGTTAAAACGTGATAAAACCCAGAAACAGAGTTATTATGTGTCAAAGTCAAATTAGTAACATCTGACGAATTCTATCAATGTGTTGGATTGATAAATTGTCGGGCTTTGTGGACCGAAAATTAATTTCAGTCGTCATCGAACTTTATAATTTACGTTCGTAATGAAGAAATTCAATTTACAGGAAGAGGGCGCGGCCGCAGATCTGCGTACATAAACGCAATGGCTGAAGCCAACCGCCGCGCCAACGAGAAGAAGAAACAAACGGATTCAGCAAACATCCCGCGCAAACAGAGCTATTCGCTCTTCCTAAAACAGCGCGCCGTTCTCTTCTCCGCTAAAAAGTGGAAACAGTGAAACGCTCCCATTCACTCACGACTCGCTACTTCGTTTACGTTCATGTTCATTTATGTTCATTCGTGTTGAAAAAAACTGTAGCGACGTCGAGTATGGTTCGTTCACTTATATCCTGCTCTACCCTCCTTTGTATGTACTTGAGTAATTTTACTATGTATTGATTTTATTAGTCCCTAATTCAGTGATTTTTAATTGTCTTGTATAAGTCGGATTATTTTAATGCAAGTATTGACATTTCAGAAATATGTAACTTGATTTTAAGCTTAAATTATTGGGTTTTATCCCAGTAGGTGTGTAAATAAGTGTAAAATTGACTTTAATGTTTGACATTGCGTGTTTCAAACGTATAGATTTTATGTTAATTTTATTCGAGATATGGGCATGATTTGTCACTTATATTTTTACGCATACCAAACAGCGCAAGTTGCTATTACCTTACTAGTTAGCTTTAAGTTATCATTCCATTTGTTTAGAAGTATAAACTTAATTTGAAATTTTAATTTTATAATAATTTAAATTTTGACATTTTAAATACTCATGTGTAACATGATAATTTTTTACTATTGTATAATAATGATAGTAAATGTGGAATGAATAAAAAACTAAAAATATAAATGTTGAAATTATTTAGAAAACTTGCATATATTTTTTTTTTATTAAGATTGTTTACATAATTCTTATATCCACTTTTTCATAATACACACAGTGTATGTAGGAGGTGCAAAAATTACATATTATAAACCAAACTTGATAATAAACGCGGGCTTCATGTTCAACTATCTTCCTCTTCAATTTTGGGAGCCAAGTAGTAGCGAATGTGGCCAATATCTTGGATGCGGTACTCGACTACTAGAGGCACATCAGCTGACATCGACAATTGCACCTGTAAAAATATACAGTAACTATAAAACCCTGCGGAAATATAATCACTTTGTTCTCCGCTCTTATTCTTGACGCAGAAAACTGTTGCAAGCAGCAGTAATGGTTATTGAATGCAGTCAATTTCAATTAACAATACAAAAAAACTATCATATCAAGAATGCTGAAATGTGGCGAACTTTTTTATTACACAATTTGAATGATTCAAAGTTTAGTGTTTTATTAGGTACACAAAGTAGGCGACATTGTATCATACGTTTGACTGATGCCTTCAATAATATTGCTAGTGTCACTTTCATATCTGTTAACATGAATGATAATTGCTAGTTGAGACTGAATATGTAACTTTTTATATTCAATATTTCTTAATATACACAACCTCTGCAACCACCGAAATGCCCTTTGGATTCAAAATAATGCTCAACATCCTGTTAATGTGGCCACTGCTGGTGTACTGGCCTTCTCTATGGATATTATCAGATATATCTCTATGGAGTATGATACATAAGTCGCCACACAGGTCCAATGGGGGGATTGGCGATTGTCAATAGAGAAAAGATACAAAAAACTTCTCTAAAGCATTAAGAACTTAAGAAATAAATATTCGATCATCCATCCATCTTGTCGTTGCGAAGCTTGTAAACTGCATGGCAGGACGAATGCGTCACTGAGCCATTGTGCCAATTTGTGTGTGATTAAATAACATCAATACCTGTGGACTTAATGAGGTAGCTTTTGTGAAGTAATTGAGATACTGGCAGGCGAACGTAAGGGTCACTGGTTCATCCATTTCTATAACAACAGCTTCCTCCTCCTTATCAACAGATGCAGTCTGTGCTAGTTTGATATTGGCTGATCCGATATCACCACTTGCTGAGAATTTTACACCTGAGAAATATTTTTTTTATTACATGTTGAATCACAAAATGATAAGGTTATAACATGTATTATACTCAAGTGAAAGAACTGGTTCAAGTTAATATTAAAATGAAACTATTTCCACAAATATTTTCTCTCCTAAAAAACTTCCCAACTGGTTGCCATGATGGCAGTTATTTTTTATCAGCAACTGAAAATTTGGCAAGATTTTGTTGCAACAAGTTACCAAGCAACTTCCAATAAATAATAAAAATTCCTTTTTCACAACCTAAATAAATTAAGTAAATCTTAAGTAAAGCTCAGTTGTTATGCCTCCCAAAAGAAAATATCCAATACCATTTTTTACTATTGATGATCTATTAAAATTAAAAATATCTATATTTTTGGGCTTAAATATAGATATTTCTCTTTCAATTCATTCAATGACATTTTAAAGTTTAGTTATATGTATGGATATCACTGATATTAATGAAACCATTGCAGGGTAGTTAGATAATAACTTATATAAAAATTAATATAGTTAATATAATAGGTAATAAATAATTAATAATCAAACAAACCTTCTTTAGTGCATGAGATGACCATAGACTCTCCGAACTGTGAAAGGTCACGGCAAATTCTTGCAAACTCAGCACTGGGAAGACGTATTGTACAACTGTACTCAGTCTCTGGAATGCCTATTTAAGAAACAAATCATTAAACAAAAATTTAGTCATGACTAAATTTAAAGAAACAACAATTTAAACTATTTACCTAAATGCTCAAGGTCCAAATTCATGAGCTTCATCTCATAATCAGATACTTTTTCTTGGTTTGGGCTTTCAAATACAAATGTGACAGTGTCAGCATTATCTTGAGCTTTCATGGTCACTGTGTCTTTATCACCAGCACATTTCAAAATTTTGGACATACTGCAATAAATAAGCAACAAAGGCATAATTTTTTAAGTGATATCAAAGGAACAGTGTATTAACAGGCACTAATTCCAGAACAAAGTAAGTAGAACCCACCTTGCTAAATTCATCCCCATTGAAATATTCCTGTCACATCTATACTTATCAAAACCATCAGCACGCAATGTAAGGGAAACAAGTGACACATGAGAGTTATCCATAGCCTGAAATATGATTGTTATTAGCTGGTAACTGATGCTTTTTAATCATAAATTATACATTATCAACATTGGAATACACATGTTTTACCTGTAATTGAATTCCACTATCGTCACAATCAAATGTAGCTTGAGTTAGAAGATCTTTTATCGCTTCTAACACCTTTTTAAGGATGGAGCTACGGAGAAGACGTGCTTCAAACATTTTCTGGAATTTAACGATTATAGGTTAGCAAGCAAAATCTGTGACACTACTAGAATAATTAATTTATGTGGTAATAAGACAAATCTGACTCTATGCAAGTTCTCTAGTCTACCTAGACGTTCCTGGATAGACTAGGATATAACTGAAGACCGTTAATTAGATTTCTGGTTTTTCTATTATAGCCAGCTAAGAAATCTAAAAGGTGAAGGTGAAGGGAGGTTGTATGTGAGTTAGCTACACATTAAATCTTGGATAACGTTTATTTCATTCCACCCATCGACCCGGTGGAATGTAGTTAACGGTAATAGCATAAAGCGTTCAATGCTTACTATGATGCAACCAACACGATGTGATAATAAAGAGATTATTATATATAGTTTAAAATCACATAAATTACTCACGATTTTCCAAAAATATTACAGCTTTTTACACGACGATCGAAACGAACGAACAAACGAAGCACCGATAATCGGCAACCACAATTTAGACTTGATATTTTGACAATGACAAGTAGCGGGAAAAATTGGCGCGAGAGTCAGTTTTTTTAATGACTGGTGTGAAAATCAGAAACGGTCAGTGTTGCCAATAATGTTGTTTTATGGAAAGTAAGTAAGTCGCATAACGTGTGCATTTAGCCGTACAATAGGTACAGCAAATCGGTTTCCAGGAATCAATCAACCCCAGGGTCAGTGAAAAAACGGGCTATCGGCCTTTGGGCGCTTGTGCACTACACTGAATTTTCATGTCCGGCGGTCCGATTTTTTCAGGTCCGATATATGTCAGGCCATATGTAGGTAATGCGCGCTTGTGCACTGTCACGAATTTTACCGTCCGGAATTTTACTTTTCTCTATTCTGAACCGGTTTTTTGAGGTCCGTGATGGCGGCAATGAAAAACGTGTTTACGCTTGTGTTGTGCACTGACTGCTGTGTCCGAGATCCGGAAAATTCATAATTCATAATCCCAAGCCTATTGGGAAAAAATAATCGATTTGAATCGATATTTATTTCGGCAATATTGTTAATTTCCAATAAACTTATAATGGATATTTATTGTTGATTATAAAATGCTATATTTTATATGATGATTTAATATAGTTGGTATATATTACTGCATATGCTTTGGCAAACTCGGTATAGTTCTAATTTGATCAGCATATGGTTCTAGTATCGATGCTTAGCTGTATTTTAGAGTATCGATAGCTTAAGGTAAGATAAATAAGTGTTGTTACGCTTAGACGCCTAAACAACTGAACTCATCTAAATGGAAATTAATATAGTAAATAGACTTAACTTTAAGAAAGGACATAGGCTTCATTTTATCGCGAAATATAGGGGATGAAAGTTTGCCTGGAAATTTGTCGTTACCACAGATGGCGCTGTGGCATAAACAGTGGCTCCGTATTTAATTTGTTGCAAAATATAAAAACCAGTGTATTTTTGTCTAATATTTATACATTTAGTTCGGAATATGTCGTTTTACCTGTGATAGTGTTATCTACATCGAAGATCAAGTTTTTAGTGTGTTAATTAAAGATATCAACGGGTGAACTATATTTAAAAAATATCGACAAGGGAGTGAATATTAAAGTAATGCTCTTATCCAAAACATTTGTAAACTGTGCATAAAGTGATTGAGTGCGGAAGTGTCGACAACCAGGACCATTTGTCCTAGTTAGTGAAATATCTGTAAGGAGTCGGTTAATTTTATTTAAATGAAAGAGGTTGCTATGCCGTTTTGATTGGTGCACGCATGGACTTAAGAGTGACTTTGTAATAATTGTACGAAAAGCGCCATCTCTTGATTGTGTCTCGCACTATATCTACGGCATTGAGTAAAGAAAATACTAATAGCTATTTTCGAGTTCGCTATCTAAAGTGCTTTGGCGCAACGGATAAGTCAGTACTGTGCTACCGCAGTTCGTGAGTTCGAACCACAGATTTGGAAATCTTTTTGCGATATTATTTGTTTCTAATAATAGTAAGACATGGATGTCTGTGTAGGATGTAACCACAGCATCAATGACAATAATTCTATGACGTGCTCAGTATGCAATAATGTTTACGATTTATTGTGTGCTGGTTTGAGCGCCGAAAAATATCTTGGACTTACACCTGACGTCTTGCGGTCATGGGTATGTGTCTCATGCCGAAGTAAAATACCTAAGTCTGGCAATTTATCTACTCCTATTCGACTTCTAATGAGTACAAGCGTGGCTAATGATACGATTTTCGAAGCTGTTGATAATTCTGTTTCGGAGTTTGAATTCGAAAATGTAACAACGAGGCGTAGACGAAGCTCTGATGATAAAAGGGTTAACAGTTGCATTTGTGGTGACAATTATTATCTCCTTAGGAAATTAATAAGAGAGGAATTACAGGAGGTGTTGAAAGAACCGTTACAGTTAATTTCTAACCTACACAAAGATTTGCAAAAGCAAACGATTATTATGCAGAATATGACATCTATGCAATCCTCTATTCTTGATGGAGACATACAGAGTAAAATACAAATACCCATACCAATACCGCAGTCTCCACTAACAACATCAAAAAAAGTATTCGAAAATACATTAATTGAGGCCAAAACTAAAAGTAACAATCGAATAAAAAAGCATGACACTAAAAAGAAACCATCTTTACAGAATCGTATACCTTTTAGTCCGACCAACGGGTGTTTATCTAATGATCAAAGTGTGGATAAATTGGTATCAAATGTTCGTAATAAAGAGCCAGTGACTAATATTAATGCCATATCTGATCCTAGTGTCACCGAAATATCTCAAAACCAAAATTATGGCTTGGATAGACAAGAATGGACGGAAGTCGAGTTCGAACGCCAATACCGGGATTACTGCTAATCCTGAAACCACTATACTACGGGCAGCAGAAAGAATGCGTTTTCTTCATCTCTATTATGTTCAAGTCGGGACTACAGAGGAACAGGTGCGTGCTCATTTAGCGACGCTATGTGAAGAGAATGTATGTTCCGTGGAAACACTAAAAGCTCGCGGCAATTACGCTTCTGTGGCGACTGATACATAGCGACATCTAACTCATCGCACTAACATCGCCACAACAATCGATAGCGAGAAGACTAGCATCGTCACAGCCATCGATAGCAAGACGAACTGCAATAAGTTTCAACAGCAAGTAACGAGATGGCGCTGTACCAATACAAGCAGCATAAATTAATAACTACAAGACATTTAGAACAAAGAAACCTACATCGCACAGAATAAGTTTCATTACCAATTAACATAAATAGAACGTCCAACCTACATCGGTTGGACCGCGGTCCCCGGGCTAACAACACCTAGCTCGGAGGGAGACAATTATCCTTTAGTCTCCCTGGCCTGTTGTCTCCATCACCACACTGAAGGACCCCAACCTTTCAACCATACGGTTCCTAAAGGGTTCCTAAAGTGGTGACCCCAGCAGAACATCAGCAACCTTCAGCATCAGCAACCTTCAGCATCACAACGCAGCCATCACTCTTCATCAACAGCCTCTCACCCTTCATCATCAGCTTCTCATCCCTCACCAGCACAGTCACTTCAGCAGCAAGCCAGCCAACACCAAGGTCCATCATAGCAGCATCGACGACGCTTCCTGGATTCTTGGTACCACTCGACGGCATCATCCCGACCTGGTCCACGCAGCCCACGACCGGACCTCAGTTCACACACAACTCACCGGCGTGGCAGCCCTGCACACCAGCAGCTTCGGTCCCGACGTCACAACTATGGCACTTGCAACCTCTGAAGCACTGACTGCATACCACCTACTATCAACATGGATCGACCTTCGGTCTAGGGGGAAAGTACTGTGGCGACTGATACATAGCGACATCTAATTCATCGCACTAACATCGCCACAACAATCGATAGCGAGAAGACTAGCATCGTCACAGCCATCGATAGCAAGACGAACTGCAATAAGTTTCAACAGCAAGTAACGAGATGGCGCTGTACCAATACAAGCAGCATAAATTAATAACTACAAGACATTTAGAACAAAGAAACCTACATCGCACAGAATAAGTTTCATTACCAATTAACATAAATAGAACGTCCAACCTACATCGGTTGGACCGCGGTCCCCGGGCTAACAACACCTAGCTCGGAGGGAGACACTTATCCTTTAGTCTCCCTGGCCTGTTGTCTCCATCACCACTGAAGGACCCCAACCTTTCAACCTAAAGGTTCCTAAACTTCTTTCAAGTTGGGAGTACCTATCAAGCTAGCTGACAAAATTATTTCCCCTACTAATTGGCCTAAAGACATTCTGTTAAAACCGTGGCGTCAGAACTTTCGTTCCAAACAAGAAAAAATATAAAAATTGTCAACAATCTAAAAAGTTAAATTGTTACTATCAGAACGTACGTGGGTTGCGCTCTAAAACCTCCATGTTTTATAACAATGTTTGTCAAAGTCAATATGATGTTATTGCTTTAACAGAAACGTTTTTAACAAGTTCCGTATGCGATGGTGAACTATTTCCCGCGGGTTACTTTGTAGTTCGTAAGGACCGTATAGGTGACAAAGGGTGGGGAGGTGTCCTGATAGCAATACGAGAATGCTATTCGGTTAATGTTATTAGTAATATCGATGACTTAACGGCGGACAAGGAGTTGTTATTTGCTGTTATAAAAAACAAATTTGTAAAGTTTTTATGTTGCTTAGTATATATACCACCTAGTTATAGTGACGAACAGTACCTAAATATTTTATCATGCATGGAGAATGTAATATGTAGTTATTCTGATTTACAAGTTCTTGTACTTGGTGATTTTAATTTGAATTCATTTAGCGCTAATATTAAAACAGAATTTGAACATTTTTGTGAATTCTGCAAATTAGTAGAGCATAACAATGTTCTAAACCATCAAGGTTCTATGTTGGATCGTGTGTTGAGCGATGTTGTTTCCACTGAGGTATCGGTGTCTCTCAATATTGAGCCTTTTGTACCTATTGATAAATATCACCCGACCCTTGATATATTAATAAATTTAAATAATCGTTTTGCTCCACCGCCACAGTCTGCACACATACACATTGAACGCCCTGAAACCTATCTCAACTGGAACTGGCGCAAAGCAAACTTTGTGGCACTGTACGATTCCATCACTGATTTGGATTGGACTGATGTACTGAACTGTAATCATGTTGACTTAGCCTTGGATGCATTTTATTCGAAGCTGTACCAATGTATTGACTTGTTTGTGCCATATAAAAATAGAATATGCCGTAATACAAAATATATTTATCCAAAGTGGTTCACAGAAGAAATTAAAATCAACATAAAATTTAAGCACTTTCACCTAAAAAAATTTGAAGCTGAGGGTAAATTATTTAACATAGAACTGTTTAAATATTATAGATGGTTTAGGAACCGTAAGATTGAAGGTTGGGTCCCTACTGTGGTGATGGAGACAACTGGCCAGGGAGACTAAAGGATAATTGTCTTCCTCCGAGCTAGGTGTTGTTAGCCCGGGGACCGCGGTCCAACCGATGTAGGTTGGACGTTCTATTTATGTTAATTGGTAATGAAACTTATTCTGTGCGATGTAGGTTTCTTTGTTCTAAATGTCTTGTAGTTATTAATTTATGCTGCTTGTATTGGTACAGCGCCATCTCGTTACTTGCTGTTGAAACTTATTGCAGTTCGTCTTGCTATCGATGGCTGTGACGATGCTAGTCTTCTCACTATCGATTGTTGTGGCGATGTTACTGCGATGTAATAGATGTCGCTATGTATCAGTCGCCACAGTACTTTCCCCCTAGACCGAAGGTCGATCCATGTTGATAGTAGGTGGTATGCAGTCAGTGCTTCAGAGCTTGCAAGTGCCATGGTTGTGACGTCGGGACCGAAGCTGCTGGTGTGCAGGGCTGCCACGCCGGTGAGTTGTGTGTGAACTGAGGTCCGGTCGTGGGCTGCGAGGACCAGGTCGGGATGATGCCGTCAAGTGGTACCAAGAATCCAGGAAGCGCTGTTGATGCTGCTGTGATGGACCTTGGTGTTGGCTGGCTTGCTGCTGAAGTGGCTGTGCTGATGAGGGATGAGAGACTGATGATGAAGTGAGATGGCTGCGTTGTGATGCTGAAGGTTGCTGCTGATGCTGAAGGTTGCTGATGTTCTGTCGGGGGTCACCACTTTAGGAACCGTATGATTGAATATGTGGGCCCTACTGTGGTGATGGAGACAACTGGTCAGGGAGACTAAAGGATAATTGTCTCCCTCCGAGCTAGGTGTTGTTAGCCCGGGGACCGCGGTCCAACCGATGTAGGTTGGACGTTCTATTTATGTTAATTGGTAATGAAACTTATTCTGTGCGATGTAGGTTTCTTTGTTCTAAATGTCTTGTAGTTATTAATTTATGCTGCTTGTATTGGTACAGCGCCATCTCGTTACTTGCTGTTGAAACTTATTGCAGTTCGTCTTGCTATCGATGGCTGTGACGATGCTAGTCTTCTCACTATCGATTGTTGTGGCGATGTTACTGCGATGTAATAGATGTCGCTATGTATCAGTCGCCACAATGGCATACTAAAAAGTTAATCAACAGTGCCTATCGGCGGCATATACAAAGTATACAGGTTAATATAATTGACGAACCAGTAAAGTTTTGGGAATACGTAAAAGATAAGCGCAAACAGAGACGTATTATTGACTCTTTTACATTTGAGGACGAAGTAGTAGTCGGGCAATCAGCTGCTGATGCGTTTTCACGGTATTTTGGTTCCGTATTTTCAAATGTGACACCACGTCTTAATCCAGAAGAGGCAGCTTATGTAGGTTATTCGGATGGTGATGCGAAAACCATTACCATTCCAACATTAGACATGGTGGATCTAAAGCGTGCTGTGAAACGTCTGAAGTCGAAATCGGCTGGTGGCCCTGACGGTATTCCTGTGTTTTTAGCTAAGGACTGTATGTTGGTTTTAAGTGTTCCCTTGTTATTTATCTACAATCTCTCTTTACAAAAGTCGACATATCCTAAGCAATGGAAACTTTCCTGTGTCACGCCTATTCCTAAGGGAGAACCTGGACAGGACGTCACGACCTACCGACCAATTGCAGTCTTATGTGTCTTTGCTAAGGTGTTTGAATCAATATTAAACACCTACATTAGTCAACAAATCAGAAGCCTTTTAGATAATAGTCAGCACAGCTTCCGCAGTGCGCGTTCGACCACCACTAACTTAATAACACTTACCGATTACGTTTACGAACAGATGGACTCGGGAAGACAAGTGGATGCGGCGTACTTCGACCTTAAAAAAGCTTTCGACCTGGTAGATAACGACATATTGCTACAAAAAATGGCGAAGGCAGGTTTCATCCCAAAACTTCTAAGATTTTTCGCAAGTTATCTCAAGGACCGTTGTCAATTTGTCCGGTTGGGTATATTTGAGTCGGAAAATTTTTATACACGATCTGGAGTAAGTCAAGGAAGTACCTTGGGTCCGACTCTCTTTTTATTAATGATAAATGACCTGCCGAAGTCTGTTACAGTGGCGCAATGTCTGTTGTTTGCAGATGATCTAAAGTTATTTGTCGGGGTAGATAAAGTGGAAAATACGAACGATTTGCAAGGTGACATAAATTCTGTTGCAGAATGGAGTTATATCAATCGTATGCCATTCAACGAATCTAAATGTAAAATTATCACTTTTCCGCGAAAACGACATAATATTATAGTTGACTACAAATTACTTGACAAAACTTTAGATAGGGTTAATGAAATTAAGGATCTTGGCTTGACATTGGACACGAAATTGGACTTTCATAAACACGCAACATCTATCTGTAAAGCGGCAAACAAACTTTTAGGTTTTATTATTAGGACTTCAAATGAGTTTAACAATCTGTTAGTGGCCCGCGTGTTATATTATGCCTACGTACGTAGTAAGCTCGAATATGGGGCAATCATTTGGGATCCCCATGAAAATAAATATTCCCTTATGATCGAAAAGGTCCAGCGGAAGTTTGCACGTTGGCTGTACAAAAAGGCTTACGGCTACTACCCTTTTCTATATCCTTCGCTATTTGTATCGGGTATGGTGGGCATTGACACCCTTGCGCTACGGCGAAAATTACTCCTAGTTCTGCATTACCTTTCTGTACTTTATAACAAAGTTGACTGTCCTCACATATTAGAGAAATTCAGTTTTTTTGTGCCTGTACGCATCTCTAACAGCAATATGGGTTTAGTGGCGCCGCGACGGCGTCCGCGGCTGTTATCCACACCCCGCACGCGTACCGTATACGCTGCGCAGGCACCTACTATACGTGCACTGCATCTCATTGGTGACATCCTTGCTCAACATGAAAAAAGTGATGTATTTTTTGATGGTATTACTCGATTAGCTATAAGTGCTCGACATTTCTTAACCAATATTGACTGTGTAATTGATTATTAATTGATTATCTGTGACTGTTATTATTATTATTTTCTTGACAAATTATTTTAATTTATATGACATTTGTTTTAGTTTATTATTTTCATGACATGCGTACTATTCTATAATTTTGTTATTATTATGATATTGACATCTTTTAAATGTAATTGAAAATTAACTAAACTGACATTGTTTTTTTTAATTTTCTTTTTATTGCTATGTTTAACTTGCTGGTGTGTTGGATGTATTAGTCTGTAAGTCAGCATGTAACTAAATAAATAAATTATCAAAATTTTTTAGACAATTGATAAATAAAGATAAATATTTGACAACAGAAGTAATAATAAAGAATAAACAGAAGATTAACAAAAGTAATTAAGTGACACTCAATGTCTTTTCCGCATTAAATAAAATTTTAAATGTATGTTTGTGTCATTAATAAATTTAAAAAAATTTAGTATTCTAAGGGAATAATATTTCTGCTCAAAGAAACTACACCACGCGTATAAAATTATGCCTATATATAATACAGTCAACTGATCTCGTAAAGTTCATTTAGCATAATAATTCTCCGCTAACACGGCACTAATTTCGATTTGTTTACGAAATGGCGCCACCGATTGGTCTATCTCTGTAATTGCTGAAAGATGTTTTTACAAAACTTCGAAAAAAAATAGCACGTTTAAAAATTTAAACAACAAGTACTAGACCATTATCAGTAATTTTATTCTAATGTCACAGATATTTTTAGCTATTGTATGTGAATAATGCTGTTCCTAAATTAATAAGGGTATAAGTTTTTACATCTGATAGTAGTAAAAAAATGCTTCATTCGTCTTGCCATAATTTATTATGGTTTATGTAAAACGATCAGATCATTATTTAGGTACCTTTCTACGTCTTCGAACGGAATTACCGACGTTCCAAAAATCTCATCGTACATAGCGTAAGTGACGTGTAGCTTCAAAGAGAGCTGCCCTACACTGCGCTCCACCGCTCCGATCAGGAAAAAAACGGACAAGTGCACAAGCTACTCATCCGAGTTTTTCATGTCATTCCGGACCGGAAAAAATCGGACCGCCGGACCTGAAAATTCAGTGTAGTGCACAAGCGCCCTTTTTCTTAATAGAGAACAGTTCCAAATCTCAAGTGACTGTTCTCTATACTTCTTCTTTTTTAATTCATGGCCTATTTGCATTTACACAATTCTGCCAATGTCACGTTTGTGGTCTTTACACGTATAGAAACAATAATAAAATATATAAATTTTGAATTTAAATAAAATTAAAAAAATAGCTCTGAGCGCGTCAATCTGATTACATTGTTAAAGATAATACAAATAAAATGTATATAGAAAACAAAGATATTTATAAATTAAGACTATTATTGATTGCGAGGAATTAAGATAAAATTTTGAATGGGCTGGGTCATAGAGAATATTGAATAATGAGCTAGGTTTCTCCATACTCAAGATACATATTATATTTGTTGGACGTGAAACTTTTGATGGTAGCAAATCATAAAGCGAAATGAATAAATTTGGACAATTAAATAAAATATGATCCGTAGTTCCTTCCTCAATGCCACAATCGAAGAGGGGGTTGTCTTTAATTTTAAATTTGGCAAGTCGAACTGGGTAACACAAATGTCCAATTCTCAGGCGACAAATAATTGAAATAGTTTTTTTACTTAAAAGCTTCTCCTTAAAGAACCAGGAAGTACTGGGGATAGTCCTCTGAACGTCAAAATAATACTTTCCCGCTCTATTTCTAGTATTTTCCCAATCAACATTCCATGACCTCATAAAATGTTCATGTGCTAGCACAAAGAGATCGTGATGAAAAAGTTTGGAATATGTATAGGTGCCATCTTAAGAAGCTACTCATTACCATGCGAGGGTAATGAGTAGCTTCTTAATCTGTTCTCTATAACTTATGGCTTTTAAGTTTCACGCAGCAAAAAGTGCTAATTTTCTGTCTTTCCACTCTGACCAACTAAATCGACCAACTGAAATAGATCAACTATTTTTCTTTCTCAACGAATCAACTTTTTTGGTAGATCCAATAGGAACATTATATCAATTTAAATTTGTTCCCATCCACACAACTTAAACGGATCAACTATTTTTTTTTAGTATGTATATCACTAAAAAATTTGTAATTTTTTTAAATAGAACCGACTTCATACTTTATAAATGTGAGAAATAATATACTGATATCTATTGTTTTCACGCGCGCTATCCATAAATGTAACAGCTTTTAAACGGTTTCGTCCCGTTTGTATTTACTTTTTTAGGAACCCAAAGGTTGGAGGTTGGTGTTCCTATTGTGGCGATGGAGACAACTGGCCAGGGAGAAGACTAAAGGATAATTGTCTCCCTCCGAGCTAGGTGTTGTTAGCCCGGGGACCGCGGTCCAACCGATGTAGGTTGGATGTTCTATTTATGTTAATTGGTAATTAAACTTATTCAGTGTGATGTAGGTTTCTTTGTTCTAAATGTCTTGTAGTTATTAATTTATGCTGTTTGTATTGGTACAGCGCCATCTCGTTACTTGCTGTTGAAACTTCTTGCAGTTCGTCTTGCTATCGATGGCTGTGACGATGCTAGTCTTATCGCTATCGATTGTTTTGGCGATGTTACTGCGATGAATTAGATGTCGCTATGTATCAGTCGCCACACTTTTAATACGTTTCGGACACTTCACAGGTTCCTTGTTCACATAAGACTAAGGCGTTGAATATTCAAGATAATCATTTTAATAACAAATAAAAAACCTCCACCCGCCTTTAAGTATTATTTCTCACCTTTTTTTAAATTTATATTTAAACCGATAGGAATATTATTTGATTTTCAAGTTTTTCAATAAATTAAAACAACCAATTTATACAAAAAAAAAATCAGTGACTTAATACTTCAGTTAACAAGACATAAGGATTTCTCACTATAAGGCCAGTGGCCAGTTCATTAGTGAAGTTTTAAGACGAAAGTTGTGTGCGTGGGAAAAATACAAATTAATAAATTATTCCTATCAAACCAACTGAAAAGTTGTTTCTTTGAGAAAGAAAACTAGTTGATCCGTTTCCTTGGTCAGTTCAGTTGATCAGAATGGAATATTTTTTCCCAAAACATAATATGTGATCAACCAGTTAGTCAGATTGGAATAAAACCCTTCAACAAGTTCCATTATGCACAACCAGTTGGTCAGTTTAATTAGTCCGAATGGAAGGACATATAATCTTATCAAACAGCTATCAACTCAACTGACAACATAGCTAAGTTTCGAACTTAGCAAATTTCAGTTTTTTAATGTTTGCTAAAAGGAACGGAAATGACTATCTTTGGCCCATTCATTTCCTGCAAATATCAACTTTTGGTAGAGTCGCCTTCTAGTGGAGGTGCTTTCTTTTTATTTTTAAATACTTCCTCATTCACACATAACAGGTTGCATTGTTTGGGATCCATATTATTTAAACGTTTTACATTACGCGTTATATTTTATACAGTTATTAAAATTGCATTACATGACCGTCAATGTAGTGTTAATCTCATAAAGACGTATGTTTGCGAACTGTGATCGCCGCTTCTTGGTGATCGCGGTTATTGTAAAGAAAGTCTCCCAAACATCCTTATGGTTATAAGTGATTCACTTAAGAGTGAATTCAGCTTTACTTTAAACCGTTGTGGAAAATAGTTATTGTCTACATATTACTAATCTGTGGTTATTGTATCACTGAATCATTAGCAAGGATCATTAGTGATCATGGTTCAGGCAAATATCTTGTGCTATAATATACTACTCTTTGTCTCTTGTTGAATAACTGCCTATCGCGAATATCGTCTATCGCTGTTTTAGTATGGGAGGTGTTACGTGTTACATATGTCGTTATTTTATTTGGGAAACAAACAATATTTATAATGTATACAAATTAAACATTTTAAAATACATAACACATTAATCAGTTAAGTTTCCACTAATAGTTTTTCCTATAAACATATCACTTTTCACATTAAATTATTATCATTAGATTTAATTTTCATTAATCACTAACATAAAGAAGCTATAATGTCAACAATTAATATCAAAGTTACGCAATGGTCAATATTCAAATTAAATTACGACTATAAATAAGAATAACAATATCACTTAATGTTCGTCGAGGTTATCGTTTATGTTTTTTCCAAGTTTTTTAGATAAGGCATTGTACAATAAAAAATGCCAATGGAGTTAAATTTCATGTCATATTCCTTACAAGATCTATAAACAAAAATATGTTTTGCATTATAAACAAAAACATTTTCGTTGAAACAGGTATTTACTCATTTTATAGATGTAGTCTAAAATAAAAAATAATGACTTCAAGTTTAAAACTGATACTTTCATACAAAATTTTAACCTTCTTATGTATTGAATTTCCGTTAATCTTTCGTAGTGTTTTCGACCATTGACCAAACTTTAATAGTTTATGCTACGCGATGATGAATCAGTACAATAAATAATTATTTAATTTGTATAGATTTATGTATTTTTAAATTAGTTGATGTTTCATTTAATTTTAAAATAAAATTTGCTAAAAAATATAAATGCGCAGAAGGCGGGAATTAATGGGCACATACTGGAAAAGAATAAATTTATATGTAAATATTGAGGTATATGGAAAATAATAAAAAAATGAAAAAAAAAAAACAAATTACTTTGTAATAATACGATAACAAACGGAAAGCCCTTTTTGAGACAACCAAAAGCAATAATGAAATGAGAGACATTAGATATATCTATAATTAGTGAAAAATCTTAATAGCAGTTGCTATTATAGTCAAGCATAACAAGTAACAATAAATTCTTAACTATAACAACCAATAAAAACATAACAAAAATGATGTGTGATCTTAATAAGTGTACTTGCCAAACAGTGTTAACAGTACTGATATTTTAACACAATTACATATCAAAATAGTGAACAGGCACATTAGCAATTTGCAGGGATTATACATTAAAGATTATTATTAAAGTTACTTATTCCCTCAAACAAAATCTGTAAATGCAATATTATTACACTAGTAAAAATATAACATTTAAAAACAAATGCTAATTTGTTTTTTCTTTGATGATACAAAATTAAGTTTTTATGGTTATAATATATATTGTAATTATTAACAAGATAATTGAACCACTTGATCTTGATCTGGATATGTTGGCAACTTTAAATTGTATTTTGATATTATTCCTGAGGGTAGAAACCTCCCACCAAGGAAATGTTTAGCATTTTCCAGTATTTCTGGTTTGGCACATAGTTTAGGAGCTGACAGGGATATGAGGACTGATGGCTTCAAAGCGTTACTATCGGTAGGTCCTTTCTCAACATCCCATCCACTTGGTATATCAACACTGAAAACAGAATGCTACATTATAAAATAAAAGGACTTTTAAATGATTTTATCAACACAGCATTTAAATTTATTAACTGACCTGCAGACAGGAAGACCACTATTAATCAAAGCATCTAATGCAGGCTTCAATTCATCTCTAACAGGTGGTTTAAAGCTAAATCCAAATAATGCATCCACCAAGACTTTATATTCAGTCTTTAAGTCACTTGGTTGAGGCAGCGTATCAATTATTGTAACCCCAAACCTTCGACATTGCTCTAGTAAATTCTCATAAAGAGGTTTAGGAGTCCGTTTTGGATAGTATACAGCTACGTTATATCCGAATAATGTCATATGACGTGCTGCTACCAATCCATCTCCTCCATTGTTTCCTGGTCCACAGATAACCAAAGCATTACCATATCTGTATAGATATAAATCACACAGTTAATCATCAGTTAGCTTGTTTAAGTAAAGAAATTGATAGATCAACTAAATAGATACCAATGATAGATCAACTAAATAGATTTAACGTTTACACCATTTACAACTTACGATGCTGATGGGTATGACTTTGCTACCGCTGTGGCTACACTCAAACCAGCAAGTTCCATTAGTTGATCAACACTAAATCTATAATCAGTAAAGAGATCCTGGTCTAAAGAGGTAGCTTCTGCCTGTGATAAATATTTAACTCCTCCAACGCTGCATAATCGGTTTGTAGTCATAGTGTTAAAAGAGTAAGCTACTCGGAGCTAAAACAATTAATATAGCTAGTAAATTAACAAGCAAAATTAGAACGGGTTCACACAGAATTAATAGGAAACGATGATTGATACCAATAAAGCACCGCTGATTAATCTGAAAATTAACATCTACTTTATTAACGACACACAGTTATAAGATACGTATGTTTTTCGCCAAGAGAACAGTAATATGTTTTTCGCTAAGAAAATGAAATTCTCCTAAAACTGTCAAACAAATATAATTAGGGATGATCGAAATTATTTTAATCGAATAATCGATATCGTGCCTCAAAAATCGATTTAATTACGGTATGTACGGAATCTATATCAATCCAGTGAATTGATATTTTTCCCTAGAATATATCGACGCTGTTGTTAAAGATTACAGGAGTTTTACGCATGCGATAAGTTCAGAGTCAAAATAATCTTTATTCAAATAAACTTCTTAAAAGTACTTTTGAATCGTCCAAATTTTTTCCCCTACCACTCGTTCAAGACGTCTTTTGGCTGATAAGAAGAACGAGCAAGAAACTCACCAGCTCTAATAGGAGTAATGACATTTTCAAAAACCATATCAAATCAATCAATCAATACATTATAAATAGAGAGAGAAAAAAATCTATGGTCTTATAATGATGGAAACAAGATAATTTTTTATATATAATCAGTCTAGAAGTAATCACCTATCCAGTAGCTGGATCATCTCAAGTCCAAGCATTCTTATCCGTTATATAATCAGATACCTTATAATAAGCTTTTTTAATGGGGAATTTTTGTAATAGTAGATTTTAACTGCATGTTGTCTAATTATTGTGGTTTTTTTTTTGTACAGCGCACACAAAGACCCCTGAATGAGTTATTCACTTTTTGCAGTCTAGTGACAGGCACCGTGAATTTATTTTTATTTATTGTATTAAAATTGTGTACATCACTTTTTATAGAAACAAACTAATATTTTCACGAACTTTAATTAAGTTCTCGTATATGTATCGAGAAGCAACTGTCATTATATCTATTTCTTTAAATTTCTCCCTTAAAGAATCCTTAATCCTAAGATTGAAAATTGATCTAATTGCTCATTTTTGAAACATAAAAATCGTTTGTTTGTCGGCAGCAAGTAAAATTAAATAAAATACTTCAAATCAACCTTTTAAATAAATTATGATTATACTTAAGGGGCAATTTTTGCAAAAATATACACTACAACAGGGATATATAGAAGAGATAAAGAGGCACTATAAGAATATAATATTGATCAGTAATAAGATAAAGAAAATGAGACATTAATTAATCATAAATTATGGTGCAGAAACACCAAGCTCAGGCAAGAGTCTATTGTATATTCGACTCTGGCTAAATAAAAACAATGAATGGGAGCACTAACTAATTTGGCCGAATTTTCGGTTCGGTTTAGCTTAAACCCAATACTATTCGTTATTCGGTGAAACCATTATTCAGTGCATCTCTAGGGTAAATGATGTATAACATTCCAGGCAAGTATTTTCTAGATCCCTTTGCCTGAAAGTGTAAATAAATAACTAATTTTTGACGTAATTTGTAAATGTCATAGGTTTTACTTTTACAGAACAAACAAGGTTGTTTATTATCAAAGACATGGCTACGGCCAATTTTTTTCTATGATATCGAAGAAAAATTTTGTACAACAGATAATGGCTGTATGAGCTAAGCTCTCTTTGCCGTTCCTTTAAGGAAAAATCTACCAAAAAAAAATGTCAATGTCATATCTTGTTGCTTATCCGTCATAAAAATGGCTGCGCTTAGAGTATTTAGCCGTAATTTACCGTATTTACGACAGCAATTTTCTGCTTTGTTAGGAAACACATCACCATCAGTCAAGTTTATCTGTGTCGTAGTGGTAATCGGTTACATTTTATCATTTTCAGACGAAGTGATTGACGTTCTTAGTGTTACTCCTGGTTATTTGTTACCACCTTCTTTTCAATTATGGTCTACTTTCACGTTCTGGTTTCTCGAAATACATTTGTGGGAGGTGGTCATCGACATAATAACAGTGGGATTATGCGGGAAACTAATAGAGCCCCTATGGGGACAAATGGAGATGATGAAGTTTTTCCTGTTAACGAATATAGGAGTTGCATTTCTGACGACCTTTTATTACCTGGTGATATTTGCGTGCACAGGACAGGCTTCTTATTTATTCGAGATTCATGTACATGGCCTGGCCGGTTATTTAGCTGCAGTCTGTGTCGCAGTGAAGCAGATATTACCTGACCACTTATTGATAAAGACACCTCTAGGTACCTTATTTACATTGACCACGCTAAATAGTACTATAATTATGAAACTTAAATTAAAAAATTTGACAATGTAATTTTTTAATTTCAGGTAAACTTACAAACAGGTCCTTGCCTTTATTGATTTTGATAGCAGCAATAATTCTTTGGGCAATTGGAGCTCTAGAAGGTACTTACCCATGTATGTGGGGCAGTGGTACAATCCTATCATGGATATACCTGAGATTTTGGCAGAAACATAGTAGTGGAACAAGAGGAGATATGGCTGATAATTTTAGTTTTGATAAGTATGTATCAGTAAACTAATTGTTTATTAATAATTAACCTTTACACTAAATAAATAAAAATTGCACTCTTGCAGGTAAAACCTGTGTCATGATGCTGCACCTAGTGTGCAACTTTATATTTTACTAGAACATTATACGTGGGTTTATAAATGATTTAGTTAAGTTTAAAGAAAACCAATTAGCATTAAATTCAATGCTTAGTGTTACAATACAAAATAATCATAATTTTATAGATAAATAAAAAAAATAGTATATTTGGAAAGGCGCATCTGCAAAAATCATAGTAATGCTGACATCATTAAACAGATGTCTATGCTTTCTAACTATTTAGTGAGAAATATATAGTTCGCAAATATTATTGTTGTTAGGATCATTGGTATTATCAATTATCTTATTATTTTCCTTCTATTTAATTTTTTTATTATATTTTAATTTACAGTTTTTTTCCAACGGTGTTGCAGCCAGTCGTATGTGGCATACTTGGCCCCCCTCACAGGTGTCTGGTAAGATTAGGGCTGTGTTCTCCAAACCCAAGACGAGTGCACCTGGCACTAAGCCCAAGAGGTGTCACTATATCTATGCCTGGTGTAGAACCCCAGGATATGGAGAGAAGAAGGTAATTTGACATAAAGTTTTGGTATGTTCTGAAGTTTTATGATGATTGAGCAAAGCATTAGGTATTAATAAATCATGGTATGCAATAGTGATGTTCCAAGTCGGCTATATTTGGTATTCAAGTACTTTGGTACTCATTAAAAAAAGAATCAAGTCAGTACCCGAGTCAGAAGAGTCTGGTAGGTATTCGAGAACTAGCATAAGTATTCGAATACTTCAGTGGACTCGTGTATTATTTGAATCAAACTTTGTAGTTTGCATGAGTTTGATGACAACTACACATTATAATGAACCATGAACAATAGGAAAGTAATAATAATATAATAATAATAATCTTGATTTTATAATTTTAATCTTGAAACTGTAAATAACTTTAAAATAAACAATTATATAAAATAAAATAAGAAAATAAACAAGAATACTTATGTTAAAAACTTTAAGTTACTTCGTAAACATAAAAATCTTCTATAAAATTATTAGTAATCAATGAAAGTAAAATTGTAGTATGAAACTAAGTACTTATTGAATGAACAGTTCTGTACCATTAGTCACAAATAAAACCGTATGTGATAAGCTAAAAGGTTGCTATTAAAGTACACGACTTAGGATTCGAATACCATAAGTATACCACAGGATTCGAGCCTGTACTCGAGTACCTGCGTATCCGAATTCTGTATTTTAAGTACTAGCAGGTACTCGAGTACTTCATACTCGTAAGTACTTGAATCAGTCTGACTCGGCACATCTCTACTATGCAATAGTTTCAAAATTAGTTATGGAATCATTAAACACTATAATTGACTTTAAAAACAGATTGCAAAAAATTTACATTTACCTGCTCTTACATAAATTTGGATATGATGTAATCTAAATACAATTTATTTTCAGACAAATAGCACTGAAAGCCTTGAGTGAGAGGTTATCCAAGACGTCAGAACAGACAAGGCAAAAGAATTTATCAACCAAAGTTAACATGGACACTGTCAGGAAGATGCAGCAGTCTCATGTCATTCCACAGTTTCCAACGACAGAAACGGCGAGCCAGGGCCCTCCACCGGCGCCTACGGAGGCCACTCTAGTAGATATAGGCACAGACCCAGTACTGCCATCAACCACTAAACAATCATGATCATCACAGGATTAAGCATTACTTCAAAAACATTAACTGTTCACAGAACCAATGCAGAACTATACGGTAAATACTGGCTGTGTAAAGTTTTGAATACCTACTGTCTTTATGTACTATTTGTTATTAACAAACAATTAACGCTTTGTTAAGTTCTCAGATAGAAAATGCAATTATTTGTTTTATATATCTGTCGAGAAAGATGATATAAAAAAATATTTATTTTAAAGATAGGAGGCATTATCAAGTTTATGTTGAGATCGAATCAGATTTAACTTAGAAATGTACTGTCATATTGATTAAGAGATAAAAGGGAAGATATGTGACACTCATAATTGCATCAACCAAAAAACTGCTCCCTTACTGAAACAAGATTTAAAACTAAAGTGAATTAGATAATTCTATCTGCCTTTATAAAATTGACATTCTATGTGCACATTTATGGACTGATTAACACAACTAAGACTATATGTAAGTAAAGGGAAAATATGTGCATGTACCTAATTACTCATTTAACTGAAGTATATATATATTAGAAACATTATTTATCATCTTTATTTTGGATAATGTCAATTACAGTCTTGTTTTTAACATGACAAAACATGTCAGTCAGAAGATATACTTCGACATGTATTGCCCCTGGTGGAATATTTCAGAGGCAATACATAGACCTAATCACCGTTAAAGACGTTATATACTTATCTATCTTCCCTTAATTTTTTTAACATGTTTATTGCCAAGCCAAAGTCATGAACTTGCATAAATAGTCATAACTGTATGGAGCGAACTAGCGAGCGCAAGCAAAACAAACAATATTGCTACCCGTAGACCACGCCCATCTGTCAAAAGTTCATAGGTTACTCTAGTGGCCAAAACAAATACTAAAAGCGGATACCTAACGACCGATGTTCTATGGCCCGTACAAGATTGTAATAAGCAGCTTACAGGTTTACGCGACGTCGCGTGATACGGCAATGAATGTGAAACATAACAAATAAGAAATATGTCAATGCAGCCATATTATACATATGTATATAAAATTGGTACAGCAGATTGCTGCCGAACTTGCTAAAGTATATACTTAAAAATATATATATGGGCGGGCAGCATATTCTTTTAAAGTTAAGTCATTTCTGCAAGGGCACTGTGAATAATTAAATACGAAAAGTATTTGTTTATATTACATTAAAGTCTGGTTATAAATATTATTGTGTAATGTTGATGTATAAATGCAAAATGTTTTTTTGCACAATGCATTTGTTGGTGGCGTGAGTTTTGGGTGGAAGGTGTAAATGAAGAGACTTTGTAAATATTATTGATATTGATTAATTAGTGATAATAAATAATACCCAATTAATTAATAACCCGAGTTATTTTCGTCTGTCCATGATGATGTTAATATATTTGTAATAAACGATTCACTAGTTCAATAATGACGGGATCTTGTCAACTTATTGTTAAATAGTTGAAAAGAAAATAAAAGATATGTTTTGTAATTATTATTTAATACAAAATTTTATTTTAAACTTAAAACTTTCTTATTACAATATTTCTTCTAGAATAACATACAGAATATACATAATAATGGAACTTATTTACAGGTTCTGCCAGGTCTATAATTTAGATATCTTCAATTATATAATCATTAATTCCTTTTTTCTGTAACAGCTATGACAATACAAAAATTATGTCGTGACAACAAGAACAGTACCATAATTAAAATAGATTCATGATTCAATGCCATGTTGTAGTTTATGAACATGAAAAAATGTATGAGGTTATTTTTCAATGGAGTACAAGGATTATAATATGATTATACAATTGTATAAGAGTCATATTACATGAACATTAAGACTAAGTCTTAATTGAGTAGCGAGACTTCCGAATTGAAATAGACAGTGGAACAATTCATAAATAATTGAATTTCAAATACTTTAGCAATATTTGAGACTGAGTTGGAGGAATAGGTTTTTACAAAATAAATTGAAGATAGTGGCCTCGAATACAAATTGAACTCTTAAATTATAATGTGTCTAATAGTGGACGAGTATTTAAGTTATCTGTTTAAATATTTTATGTCTAGAATATAATGACATATTTGTGACATCATGTAATAATCCTATTATATGAGGATTTGAAATAATGTAAAATAATGTAAATGATAATACAATACTGGTATTTATTATCAACAAATATTTACATCAAATATCCTAGTCATAAAATATTTCAAAACCTGAGAGAATTTCACTGCATTAACTTTCACATTCAATGTCCACTTTAAGGTAACAAGTTAAAAGATGAAATTTAAAAAGAAAAGGAAATATTCAAAAGTAAATAGATTTTTTCTCTAAATATATCAAAATAAGTATGACTAACTAATACACTTTTCCTAGGTTTGAAAACGAATGCCGGTCTAAACACGAACCAATTTTTACGGAATGATAACAAACACTATCGGTGAGGAATATGTAAGGGTCTCCAAGTTGACACTTAGCATTAAAAATTATGTTAATATTAAATAAAGTCCTGGTGCTGAGCCACGCTCGCGTGTTACAGTATAAAAATACCGTGTATCACGAAATAAACTGACCACTATCGATCTACGATTCTGGACAGTCGACTTTTGTCACTTCATTGTTTTAAGTTTGATAAAACATATCAATACAAAGTCTATTCGACGTTAAATAAATATTGCAAACTAGTGGAGTTTATTTGTAACGTCGTAGCGGTAGTCTCTACCTGTAGTAATGGTGGGGGGCTTGCGGGGGCCAGGGGGCGGGCGGGGCGGGGGCGGGCGCGGGCGCGGCGTACTCCGCCCACCGCCCCCCCTCGGCCCCGCCCAACCCCACGCCGCCCGCTAGACCGGACACCCCCGCCACGCTGTTACCTGCAATGTAACGTTGACATTCTAAGAGAACAATAAATTTTCAATAATGGCTAGTTTACACGTATTAAGTAGTTAATGAAATTGTCAAATAATTTTTTAGTTACTTAATTTATAACGACATGTTTATGTGTAGTAAGTTGATAAGTAGTTAACTTAATTTTTAAATGATAAAGTACTTTAACAAATCTGACATTAACCTTAACTTTTATTGACCTGTGCAATTAAAGTTAAAGTTTATGTCAAATAAGTAATGCAATCCAGCGTAAATTAATTAAAATCAAGTTAACTACTTGAATGAAAAGTATTATGAAGACAACTTTATATTTTAAACTGATTTCAACACTATCTCAATATTTTGGCGCGAGACTCCTCTTACGTCAATGTAAAAGTGACATCTCTCTGACAGATAGTGATTCCCGTAATACAATCGATAAATAGTTACGCTCTATATTATTCGATATTTGTTTTAGTCTAACAGTAGTAACGTGTGAACCGGCCATGTGCGTATAGTCACAAAGCACTCACCCGGCGGCGGCACATACGCGGCGGGCGGCGCCGAGTACGGCGGCGCGTAGTACGGCGGCGGGACAGACATACTGTGCGCCACCACCGCGCCCACAGACTGTTGCTGATACGAAATAATAAATACTCATTACTATTATTAATAATAAAGTAGCTCGGTGGTGTAGTGGATAAGCGCCACGGCCCGCGATCGTTGTCGTTAAGCAATTTTTGCAAGGGTCGGTCAAGGGATGGGTGACCAAAAAATTATTATCTCGAGCTACTCCGTGCTTCGGAAGGCACTTTAAGCCGTTGGTCCCGGCTGCATTTGTAGTCGTTAATACCCTCCAATCCGCATTGGGCCAGCGTGGAGAGTCATGGCCCATCCTCCCTAACCATCCATAAGGAAGGCCTGAGCCCCTGCAGTGGGGACGTAAAAGGGCTGGCGATGAAATACTCATTATTGAACAATAATAATAATGGCCTCCTCTGCCGGGGGTAATCCTCCCCCCCCCTGGAATCGTCGAGGGGTCGGGAAGAGTAAATTTAAAATAATGATAATAATCATTTATTCTCTCAACACAAAATTATGTACTTACATGCGAGTCTTAAGACTCTTAAAAACATTTTGTATCTTAATTTTGTGAGAGACTGGAGCCCGAAATTGGTTTCAGTAGAAACCTGTGTGACAGGTCACCAGGATCTCCCCACAGATAAAATATAACATAAATGAAGAACCAATACGAAAGAGAATGCAGTTAAAATGACGCCATTTTATGAGGAGATATCTATATTTGAGCATATATATATATATATATATATATAATATATATATATATATATATATATATATATATATACACAAAACAGCCACACATAAATATTTACATAAGAACGTACTAAAGACGGCCTTATATGTGCACCAAGCAACCAATAATAAATACAAGTTATTTGAATAAAGTTTACGATGATAAATATTATATTATAACTAGTATTTATTTAACTTTATTGTAATACAGCAGACTCGGGTTAAACAAACCATTGGAAGTAGCGAACTTTTCCGCTACCATAACACTTTGTGACGTCACTTAGTACCTTTTATAGCGTTTTCGGCCGACTAGCAGCAGTTCCACAAACATCACCGTATCTCCGAAACTATTAATCGCAGATATGCTATTGCTTCTATACGTTATTTCTTAGATATTAATGGATGATATATTTATAAAATGAAAGAAATTTTGTCACTGGTTCACATTTTAGGTTAGGTTAGGCAACATTTACGCTGACGGCCTAAGATGTGTGTTTAGTACCGGATAGTAGTTGTAGTAGTTATGCGTGTCGGTCTGGTCGTGTATGGGCACGGTGATGAGGTTGGTGCGGGGCGCGCGCGTGCGGTCGCCCCCCGCGCCCGCCCCCGCGCCGGCCCCCACCGCCGCCCCCGCGCCCCCCGCGCCGCCCCCGACTGCCGCGCGCGGGTCGCCCGCCGTCGCCCCCATCTTGAAATATAACAGCGTCGGTTACTATTGCACAACGTATATAGTCTAGTCGCCGAATAGAGAATTTCATCCCACTCGTACGTATTAACAGCTGAAGGCTCAAGGCCTATTGAACGGTTTTTTTCTATAATCCTGCCTCTGAAGCATAGATGGATTCTGTTCTGCAATTTTTTTCAAGTGACAAAATATCGAAAGATTAATTATTGGTGCCATATTATTTGCAAAATTGAAGTATATTGAGCTGTGAAACGTCTAAATTAAGTTAAGTTTTGTAAAATACTTTTTTATGTATGTGGCAGCACTTACAACGTAAAGACATACGTTTCGTTTTGTACGATGGTGCGTTTTGTTTAGGGGTTGTGAGCCTAAGCATTGCATTATAGAAACAAAATGATAATAGATTAAGACGAATGCTTTGTGCTAATTTGTATTATTACAGCTAATTAACGGAGTTTATAAAATATTAAAATAAGAATTAAACTGAGCGAAACACTGGATTCTAGCGAAATCCACAAGGGCAATGCCATTAATTAAAAAGAAGAAGAATAATACAGAACAGTGTCTAATGTACTTTGACACCATTTTGTGCATTAAATAACATTCTTTTGAAGATAGTAGCTTCAGATTACTACCAAATATTAATTTCATTACGTTGTAAAAAATAACTTGAAATTTTGCAAAGGTCCTAAAAGATTTTTTTTTAATATTCTACACTATAGTTTCTTCATATTTTATATGAAAATTCAAAACATTTTTCAATAATATGTATTCACATTTAACTAAAGTACGTAGGTATATTCAATAACGATTTGCCATCTTGTAATTAGGGACATGAATTGCTATAGAATTCTGTATTTTGTGACAACGTTGATGGGTTTGGTGAAACATCAAACATTATCGTTTTATGGGTTGGAGATAGGAAGAATAGCTATTTATTTTTTAAAAACATCGACAAATGTGCAAATTAAGGACTTATACTTTATTTTAAAAAAATTGTTTGTTGTTATAATTATAAAACCTTTTACTATAAAATGTAGACTGATTAGAATAATTACAATTCCTTTTTTTTTTACTCTTTAAATACTACTAGCATTCTTTGGTATAAATTATGCTAAAAGGTACATAAAAGTTACTTTTCTGAAAGAAGTTATATCACATTTAAAAATCTGTTAACATCAAAATCTTCAATGGCGTTTTTTCGAAATGACATTAATGTAAAAACTATTGTGGGTAAAGCATTCAGATAACCTTCACAGATATGATTTTAACAAAATTATAAAAATATTAATTAATTCACTTTCATTTTAGAAAGAAATATGTTGTTGTTATTACACTTACAGACAATGGTTTGACGACAGCGACAGAGCTGGTGGCCGGCTCCGACTCTGGTTTAGTTTCACTAGCAGACGGTAAATGCCTGTGGTTGATGTGTGCTTGGAGATCTCTCTGTTCATAGGAGCATAAACAAATTATATATAAAACAAATACATTATACCTATATACAGTTATTTAATCTATTCACTAGCATTTCATGATTTGCTTTTTTATATCTTCTCGTTAATTGCTTATATTAATTTTGAATGCTTGTTGAAACTAAATAATTTTATGAATACTTAAATGCATGGAGCGATATATTAGAAGTAAATTTTTATTTAGTCTCTTCAATTTTTACATATAGGTATACAAGACGAAATATATGTGAGACTATTTTTTGTGACTACACAACTATTTCACAGATAAGTAAGACTAGAAAGTAAGTTGTATTACAGAATTATATAATCACCTGAGATAAATAAGTTCTTCTGCAACCAGTGTTACCATATCTTGTTCCTGAATGGGTACACATATACACAGTACCCAAGCCAGTTTGTTCCACTCGTAATACCTAAAAGAATATATTAATAAATTAATAACAAGCTTTATATGCACCATATTGTGACTCCCTGTATATATTATGGCTTTAAGAAAATTACATTTTGCCATAAAAAAAAAATACATATTGAAGAAAACCATTATTTTATAGATAACAATGATATATTTTACTGTGTTGCATTTTTACTTAAAAAAAAAACTTTGCAAACACCAATTGTTTGAGTTATCCAACTTTTTTTTAGGTAACCTTTTTCTACAAATTGGAAAATTACACTAAAACTAACCTAAAATAGTATATCCAAAGAGTAAAGTTGCATTTGTCTCATCTATATGTATCTATCAAGAGAGTAATTTTACATTTTCAAAATTCAAATGACAGAAAATTCTCTCCATTGCTTGTTTTGGAACTAAAGACATGTAATTTTATAAAATACGATTACCAAAGTTAGTTAGTTAATATGTCAGTAATGAGGTTTTATTGATGTAAATTTTTAAATTTGAAAGACCAACAGCTGGTTTCTGAATTTAGAAAAGTACAAAATCTCAAATGATTATCCTCAATAACTTAAGTTTTTTTACAATTCTAGAGCATGGAACTATCACAATAAGTAGTGAATAATATATAATACCTTTTCTCTGCACCTAGGACAGTGCGTATGGTCTGCTCTTGCACATGAAAGGCAAAATACATGTTTGCATGGTATCTGAAAAAGAGATATTTAATGCATTGAGTTTTACACATAAAAAAATATCATTCATTTGTTACTATAGCATTAATTCCATAGCTAATGTTTGATATTATATTAAAAAAAGAAATTTGTTATCCATAAAAATAAAGTCTATCTAATAATTGTATTAATTACCATACGTCCATATATAAGTATTGGTTTTGAGCAAATATCACAACAGTAAATCATAGGGTTCAACACTTTCTCTCCGATAAGTGTAGCTCGATGGCTCCAATCCAATCGCAACATAGGTTCTGGTGGTCCTCTCTGCAGTGTAGTGAACACTGGAGTTTCCAACTGGGATATATCTGATGGTACCTCCACTGCAGTCATATTAAACATCTATATTATACATACATATATCTGCATTACATAAAACTCCATTGACAAGTTTGTTGCCCAAGTGAAAAATGTTGATTTGAAAAGGTTATCAAACTTATTATACTTGACAGTAGATAAGAAAGTATCAACTTCAATCTTTTGATTATAATGACAACTTTGATAACAATTTTGTCTATAAACATAAAAACACATTTGAACTACTTTTACTCACAATTTTAACTCGAGTTAGATAATGTAGATAAATTATTGACATAACATAACACAAATACCACACTGTTACAATATTTTATTATATAAATAAACAAATGTTTACTAACACTTTGGAGGTTCGGGTTCTTCGATTTCGTCTTTAACAGGAAGCTCCTCATTCACTGGCTCTTCCTGATCTTGTAAGGTTTCTTCCACTGAACATTCCTCTTCATCACTGGACATAACTTTAGGCACTTTCTTGCCTCTGCCTCTCCCACGGCCTCTACCACGACCGCGACCACGTCCTCTACCTCTACCTCTAGTATTCCTTTTCTCATTATTCATTGTAGTCTTTCTACAACTGAAACTAAATTACTGGAGAGTGATTTTAGAATTGTTGGCGTTCTAACCTTGTTGTAAAGATGACTCTGCCAACATATTTCACAATGATTTCAAAGGTATAACTTATATTTGATTAAAATAGTATTTTACGGGTCAAAACTGATATAGAAAAAAGTATTTTTTGTACAATTTCACACTTTTTATGAACCGCAAGCAAAACAGCACAAAAGTTTTTTTGTTATTGTCGTTTTTTAATTAAAATAAAAGTGAGGGAGTCTAGACATACAGCCTAGTCTGTGGCAATATATTCTTCTGTTTGTAGAATGAGAAAGTATTTAAAAAATAAAAATTAGTTCTTGAAATCATACTAGATGTCACTCGCGATGTTTGGATTTTGTTTATGATATTCATTAAAATTTTGTTTCTGACGTAAAGTAAATTGAGTATCGAAAATTAATAAATCGTTTTGTGTTTCTTATAATATCTAACTTTCAGATAAATTGTATTTTATTTTAATCGTAACTTTAAATTATTTATTAAGTTACGTGTAAAGGAACGATATTTGGTTGATACGTCAACATTAGTGATGAGCCAACTTATTGGTTGCTCGTAACTTTCATCTGAATTTAGGTTTGGAATAAAGAACAAAAAGCGGAGCGGAGAATTCAGCTTGTATTTGTATGTGTAATTCATTATGCATCCACAAAACGAATGATATTAATATAAATATCAAAATCAATTCAGTGTAGGCTGTTACATCGTACTTGTGAAAGTCGAAAACTTTGCTAAGGGGGCGTCCATAAATTACGTGAGATATTAAAGGGGGGAGGGGGTCGAGGCAAATCTCATTTAATCTTACGTTGGAGAGAGAGGGGGTCTCGGCATATATCACGCAATTTTTTTTCTGATTGAAACAAAAAAAAATATACTATTTTGGTCCATTTCATCCAGATTGTACATGCTAAAGATTTAATCTTAAGCGTAATCGTATACGATTAAGATCATTCACTAATTCATTCAAAAGAAAATAATTTCATTCATACTTCGACGCTATACATCTACTGAATGTCAAACTACCATATTTGTAGGGCTCGAACGATACTTTCGATACCGAGTAGGTATTGACACTTTCAAAAGCGATACTCGATACTACAACAAGGCAAATACTCGCAAGTACTCATCAAATTGCATTTTGAAAAATCTCATGTGAGATTGGGGGATGGGGGAGGGGGTTGAATAAAATCTCACCACATCTCACCAGGGGTGGAGGGAGGGACAGAAAATTTAAAAAACACCTCACGTAATTTATGGACGCCCCCTAATAGTTCGCAAAACTAAGGCGGGAGTTCTTGTACTGACCAGAATCGGCAAGAAACTCAGCAAGGGCTGCTTTTTTTATTTCAACTATATAACCCAGCTATATAATAAACCAACTATATGTAAGAACCAAAAAGCACATACCCACCGTACGAATTAACTTAATACATGGCGCGACGTCCGCCGTCGACATGCAAAAACAGTAGCAATAGTATAAATGTACGTGTCTTTCTGATTTTGAAATTTAAAGTTATAACCTTGCTGTTCGTTTAGAACAGACACCACCAGCCCTTTTACGTCCCCACTGCAGGGGCTCAGGCCTTCCTTATGGATGGTTAAGGAGGATGGGCCATGACCCTCCACGCTGGCCCAATGCGGATTGGAGGGTATTGACGACTGCAAATACAGCCGGGACCAACGGCTTAACGTGCCGTGAAGCACGGAGTAGCTCGAGATAATAATTTTTTTAGTCACCCATCCCGTGACCGACCCTTGCGAAAGTTGCTTAACGACTACGATCGCGGGCCGCGGCGCTTATCCACTACGCCACCGAGCTACTCGTTAGAACAGACGTTTATTGTTGATTGCTGAATGTTTATTAAGATGATTTAATTATGAATATAAGATTTAATAATAGATCATAGTTTATTAAAGTCTTGATTTCGAAAGCACAAGTTATTTGTACGTTACACTTTGCACAAATGTCATTTTAGCCAGAAGTCATGTTACTTTGTACGAATACCTAGTATATTTGATACATATCGGGTATGTATATAGATAATAAACGGATTTTTTATTACAATTATCGTTTTTATGACTGTTGTTGCTGATTAATAAACCCTATTAATTCATTCACCATACATAATATAAAAATATTATTGAGACTTGATGTAGTTTTCTTGTTGTAAGTTCAACAAACAACTAATAGCAATAAAACTAACTTACCTAGTTGTTATTGTTTTAAGAACTTTTGTTAAATATTTTAATGAAAAATTCCTAAACCTACTATAATATTATTGTATACCGTAGCTAAATACCACTTTTAATTATACCATAGCATAAATTCAATTGATTTCCATAAATTAAAAAAATAAATCTCTGTGCTCACTTCCATTATGATAGTGTCCATTTTTCTCTATACAAATAACAAGAAATTTATTCAAAGTACTTTGTATTAATCGAGTTGCGTTTGCATAACTTGAATTAATTAAATTTCAACTCGATATTTATCCGAGTTATCAGATCCATTACAAAACACTACTTTATATTTTTTAAATACTTCCTCATTACTTGAATTTTTAACTTATCCATGATGATGAAAATTTTCGAATGCGTTGAAAAGAAAACACTAACTATTAAACAAATGACGATTTTAGAAAAAATAATGCCATGTTTTTAAAATAAATTAAATTAAAGAAAAGAAATGATTTGAAATGGCCAGTACGGCAGAATGGCAATTTCATAGGTAAAGACCTATTATTAAATTAAATTCTTGTATGTACTAATTGTTAATTGTCTTGTTTGTTTTATACTTGGTTGTGTTGTGTGTTGGCAAAATAAATACTTTATTATTAATTATTATTATATACTTAGCGCGAAGTAAATTAACGAATTAATTGACACGCTAATTTTTCTTAGCATTTGGTTTTTAGCGTGTTATATATAAACATTTAGTCTTCAGCGTGTAATATATTTTAGTCGTTTTCTTAGTGAAAAGGTCGTTTTGAAAATCTAGTCGGAACCCAGGATTTGGCTGTATGGCTTAGTTCCCTGTCCCATGGAAGAAATTACTACCTAGTCAGGGAGCGTACGTGACGTCATTTATCAACTGCAAGCACAAGCGCGGGAAACTTACAAAGTGTAAAATAATTTTAATGATTTACTGAATGTGTTTTATTTATTTGTGTGTTTGATTTCTCTGCGGAAAACACTATAATATATATAATATACTAGCTTTTGCCCGCGACTTCGTCCGCGTGGTAAAGTTACTTTGAGCAGCATTTCTAACGAATATTTATTCATTATATCGTGTAAAATACCTGAAAAAAAGTCTTATCCTCTTGGCTTATGCCCTTAGGGGTGGAATTTATCAAAATCCTTTCTTAGGGGATGCTTACGTCATAGTAGCTTTATGCATGCAAAGTCTCAGCCCTTAAAATTGACAAAGTTTCATACAAACTTTCATCCCCTATTTTATCCCCTTGGGGGTGGAATCAATCAAAATCCTTTTTTAGAGAATGCCTACGTCATAGTAGCCTTATTTATACAAAATCTCAGCCCGATCGGTTTAAAATTGACAAAGTTTCATACAAAATTTCATCCCCTATTTTATCCCCTTGGGGATAGAATTGATCAAAATCCTTTCTTGGCGGATGCCTACGTCATAACATCTACCTGTATGCCAAATTTCAGCCCGATCCGTCCAGTGGTTTGGGCTGTGCGTTGATAGATCACTATGTCAGTCAGTCACCTTTGAGTTATATATATTTAGATTATTTTCCCGTGGGAATGCGTCATTTTCCCGCGGTAAAAAGTAGCCTATGTCCTTTCTTGGGTATTAAAATATCTCCATACCAAATTTCATGCAAATTGGTTCAGTGGTTTAGGCGTGATTAAGTAACAGACAGACAGAGTTACTTTCGCATATATAATATTAAGTATATAATTTATGGATATAATATATATATACTAGTGGACGCCCGCGACTTCGTCCGCGTGGAAGTCGGTATCCCGTGGGAGTGAGAAGTTTTCCCAGTAAAAAGTACCCTATGTGTTATTCTGATGTATAACCTATATTGCTGTAAAGTTTTATCCAAATCCGTCCAGTAGTTTTTTCGTGAAAGAGTAACAAACATCCATACATCCATACTTACAAACTTTCGCCTTTATAATATTAATAGGATATGTTTATTTATTTACATCTAAGAATTGAAGTAACTAAACAAAAATAAATATTTATATCACCTAAAAAACCAAAACATTACGTATTTTGCATTCATTCAAAATTCAAAAGGAGGATTTTCTGTGGAAATATGTATGTGTATTTTATATGTTCATCGATTTCTATCAAACTAGCTGTTTCCCCGAGTCTTCGCCTGCGTTAAATTATAGCCTATGTCCCTCGCGTATTATGTAGTTTCCCGTAGATGAAAGAATTTTATAACCGATCCAATAGTTTCGGAGGCTCTCCAAAGCAAACAAGGAATCAAATCTTTCCTCGTAACAATATGTGAAAATTATAAAGATAAAAAACATTTTTTTATATAGATATGTAATATGTTTAGTGTCACCTATACCTATTAAATAAAATACGGCTTTAACTTATGAATATTTTAATATCAGTTTTAACAAACATGTAAGTAAGTTTAGCAATTATATTCAAATATTGCAATTAGTTGAAATAAAATTACAGAGGAGGTGCTAGTAAACATATGTTTTGTAATTAAATCATATAATTACATATCGGAAATAACTGTGATTTATGCGACAAAGTATTCATAGAAACAAACGAACGAATATAAGTTTCTTTAGTGTCTTTTCACGTTGACTTCAGTTGAGTTGAATTTGAGACTCCGTTTACCGACATGAGTGAAATACGCTTTTCATTATCCAAACTATTAAAAATTCTCGATGATCCAAAATATCCGTGTTTGGGGCCAAATATTTGGATTTTAACCTTTACTGGCCTCTGGTATCGAGATTTTACATCGAAATTGGCGAAAGTTAAACGATTTTATTTATACATGGTTCTTACTCTTTACTTGACTCAGTATATTAGGTTTGTGATGAAATTCGATGTCGCCTCTGTAATGCTGCTTTTGCAGTATGCACCGTTTCACATAGGCATTGTGAAGGTGTGTTTCTTCCTGAAAGATTATAAGAAGTGGCAAAAATTGATCGGTTATATTTCTGATGTAGAAAGAAAGCAAATATCTGATGGTAACGAGGAAATAAATAAAATAATATCAGAATACATCAATCGGAGTCGACTCGTATCTTACTGTTTTTGGGCTTTGCCAGTTTTCGTCAATCCTCTAATGTTCGCTGAACCGTTTAAAAATATTCAGAGTGATGGAAACACCACCAGGACATATCAGAAAATCTTAGATATCTACACCCCATATGGGGAATATCCTCCAGGGTATTACGTTTCTATGGTTATACAGACATTGATGGGATGTACAACAAGTGCCTATATTGTTAGTTGGGATACACTCGTTTGTGTTACTATGATTTTCTTTGCTGCACAACTTAAGATTACACGTTTGATGTGCTCTAGAATTATAGATAAACAAAACGTACAGAAAAGTTGCGAGAATATTACCGAATGCCATAAATTTTACACGGCTCTTGTCAGGTAAGTTTTTTAATAATGTTCAGGTATGATTAGAAAGCAACATTATTTTTCTTTTATAAAGAAATATAAGGTTGAATCGCCAAATATATTTGACTTTCAGTAAACAAAGAATGTTTAATAATCTGATATCACCAGTTATGTTCGTGAATTTATTTGTCACATCAATCAATTTCGGAGTCAACATCATCGAAATCGCTCGGGTAAGTCTTACTAAGTATTTGCACAGAAAATATTGTCACACTTATCTTTGAAATAATATCGCTTTTGAATTTTTTTTTTTCATGTATGTTCATAAATTTTTGTGCTAACTGTTGTTCGATTTTAATTTTCTTGTATGATTATTGATTACAGATGAACGATTTAGCGACATTGACATCTGGCGTTTCATATCTGGGTGCTTGTCTTATTCAACTGTTTGTTTTTTATTGGCACAGCAATGAAGTTACTGTGGAGGTAAAATTAGTGTTTTTGAGGTGTATTATATATTAACTAGGATTTGGCAAGGATAATGAGTATCTGTAATATACTGGACAGATTTTATCTTATAAATAGCTTCCTTTAATAATTAAGGTGTCCATGAGATTTGCCCTAAAAACTGATCTATCACAATCCCTTACAAAGTTATAAGAAGTTAGTAACTTTATTATTTGCGTCTAACGATTGCCTTAGATAATTCTAATTAACGTCAATTTAATGATATCGTTCACATGTTTAATAGTTGTAGCGTAAAATTCGAGAAAATCTTTCAAATTTCAGATTGAAAGGTATTGTTATAGCCTTTAAAATTAGACAATTAGGCCTCTGGTATTGTCAAGGTTGACAAGAAAAAACATTAATTTAATATTATACTCGTAGGGACTACATACTTTACTTAGTAAAACGCAGGTGATTCGTGTCTTCTGGAGAAATTATACCTTCGTGCGTAATTTCAGAGTGATCGTGTCAGCTACGGCACCTTTGAAAGTGATTGGTCTATCGTTAATTACAAACTACAAAGAGAAGTGGTATTACTGGCGATTACAACATCAAAAATATTGCTTTTTGCAGCAGGACCGTTTAATGACTTGACTCTCAGTACATTTTTGGGTGTAAGTCATTTCTTGCTTCCGATACACAGTATAATTTTCATACAAGTTCTAATTCTAAACTCATATTTTACGATAACGTTTATTTCTACACTAGTTATCACTTCGTTTCTTATAAAAGTACATTCGTATTTATTATATCTGTTACCTGGATTAAGTCAAGGATGATTAATAAACTATACTTCGAAGTTTTTAACGATGTAATTATTTTTTAATTTCTTTATTTATTTGTTTCAGATAATACGAGCAAGTTATAGTTTTTATGCTTTACTTAGCAAAACTAATAATTAAAAAATATATTTTAAAAGATTCTAAAGATAAATAAGAAAAGTGCTTAAAAATAGTGCCCAATACTGCCGGCCAATTCCACGCTGGGCGCCAATTTTTTAACGAAGTGTTTACAAAGCAAAAGGTGTCTCATCTTTTGTCTCTACTTTGAATAGTTATTGATATTTACTAATTAACACAAGATCCCAGAGCTGTCAGAAATTACATATTTTCTAATAAACAAAACGTGTTGGATATAGTAGTAGTGTTAGTAATATGCTTAGGTTGTATGCCTATCAGCTAGTTTGGTTTGATGGCGACGGCCATTTTACAGACTTGTTGAATTCTAAGGGCTGATTTTGAACTATGTTTTATAGGATATTGTTAAAAAGTAATCATTAGTACTTCAGACAGAAATAACTAGCCTAAAGTGAGTTGGCAAATATAACGTTATAAGAGCTTGTAATAGGTTTTCCTGTATTATTATTTTCAGTTTTTGTTCATAATTTTAGGCAGAATAGTTTCGGAGATTTTATAACAAACTTTCGTTTATATTCTTAAATAGTTATTGTCAGAAATTATATTAAAGGTCCTCACAAAGAGTATTTTAAAAGATAAAACAACAATTTGTTTTATATGTATGCGTGTCTTATCATGTAAATTCTCTTATTTATTTAATTCAAAAAATGTAACTTTTAGGTACTATTGGTCTGTAATTTAAAGCACATCTTACATTTTTTGATGTTACAGCTACGATTAGTAAACCTATTACAAGACGTCGATAAAAGCCCTCGCTTGAAAGTCATTTTAGTCTCACAATGATTTACTATGTTATGTCCACAGAGATTTATTAGCTCGCGTTGTCCATAATTCACAAGTTAAAAGCGAAAAATGAAATACCCACTTTGTTATGTAAATGACTTTTTGATACCAAAAATAAATGAAAAAAAATGCATTAAAAATCAGCACCATTCCAAATAGAACACATTTGAACAATTTATTTGTTACCCGTTATGGTAGACTAAAATAGCACCTGCCATTATTATTTTTACAATAAGTAAACATGATTTCATAAATAAGTAATAAATATATCTATTGTGGCTCATTTCATTATTATTTTTGATATGTTTAAAAAAATGTTATTTTCTTTTAATTTTCCGCGTTATTACAAAGTATATATTTTCATATTTTTTATATTTTCCATATATCTCAATATCTACATACAAAATTGATTATTTTCCAACAATACATGCAATTTATTAACAAACTAACTTTGAGGATTACTCATACATATTTCAATAATAATAAATAATTTATTTCTTGCTTTTGTTCAGTCTACTTTCTATTGCGAAGAAGTTTACTATTTTTTTTACTATATTTTTAATTCTTAAATATTTTCATAAATAAAAAATTTATGGTACTTTGACGTTGCGTTCGCAAGAATAATTTCGCTTTACTCCTTGGTACCTCAGCGTGTGACGTCACGCTGTCGAATGTGACCACGAGGATTCGGCTCAGTAATATTGTTTTTGAGCATCGCCTGCATCTGACAATCGCTTTTTGATGTACTTTAATACATCTGGACCTGAAAAGCATTAGGTCGGATGTGCAGAACCAGCTAAAATCACTTATCGCCATAACGTTGCTACACTCTTTTTTCTCTTTCCGGCAAATTAACTCTTGTATGTTTGTGCCTTTTTACTCATGAGCAACAGTCATGCATAAAGTCGGATCAGACGACTTTTTCAAATATTTTGATTGCATTTAGCTATTTCTGTTTTTATACAGTTATGCCTAAGATTCCCGACATCCGACCTAATGCTTTTCAGGTCCAGACATAGGGACAAAATAATAGTAGAAGATTTTCAGCGTAAACTACAACAATAAAAAACCCTAATAAAATATTTTAAAATAAGGAAACGAAAAAATCTTTTTGTTTAATAAAATGCATCTACTTATAAAGTCTCAGTATGTGGGTCCTGAGTCTTACCACAAAACAAACCAAAAGAGGTATAATAACCTTACTAACTATTATCTAAGCTAATAGTTTCGGAATAAAGTGGCTGTGACATACTGGCGGATGCACAGACAGACAGACTTGACGTTGACGAATCTATAAGAGTTCCAAGTTTTATCAACTAGTGCAAGCTCATTTTCATTGGTCGATAGGGTCCACATGCGGAGTGCAGAATATTTCTGTAATTATTTTCATTATCGGACGTTGACTCTCATCGGTTTACCGACTAGTACAAGCACATTTACATTGGTACATAGTGCCCACATGCCGAGTGCCGACAATCACTATGCTTATTTTCAATAGGATGAGTAGGATAGGTAGAATCACTCGCACTATGCATGCGAGCCCTATCGACCAATATAAATATGCCATTATTAAACTCAACAGCTAATACAAAAACCGCTAACGGGCGTACCCCTTACTTATTGAATCATTACTTCTAAAGAGGTGTGACAGCAAGTCCCCCCCCCCTAACTTTAAGCATATATTCCTATTAAAAAAAAAAATAATAAAAAAATTAAGATTGGAATACTTACGTAAAATATGCTGTAGATCTCGACGAACAATTTCAACGAAAACTTGTTTGAACGGGGTGTAGCTATATTCTAGAACATTTATAAAAATCGTAAATATTAGTTTGGTACTCTTACTATCACTATGAAAACACAACAAAAACAAAGTATTATAATTATTGAATAGGTTACAAAGTATTAAAATGTAATATTTTTACGGAACGTTCGGTGCTCGAGTCCGACTCGCACTTGCCTGTTTTTTTATACTGATTGTTATCTAAACAGGCTTAATAGTTCGTGGGTTCGAATCCTATCTCAGAGTATCAGGGACAAAGTTGGTTTTTAAACATTTTTTATACACATTAAAAGTAATATCTTTACTACATATTTGTAGGTTAGCAAATACAAACATTTTTGACTTTTCTTATTATTATAAAAATAAAAAATAAACTACAGTTAAATAAAAAATTAAAATAAAATGTCCATAAAATTAGCAACTAAAAACAACGCCAGAGTAAACACTACTATTTAATTCGTAGGGCCTAGTAGAGTTCGGTGCTGTTACGTCACAGGCGTTTCGGAGGCCAAAGACGTTTCGTGCGAAATCCGTTTTTAATCTGAGAGACCAAGTTGACACATGCAAAAACTGGTATTTTGGAAAAAGCAATGATTAATTACTAGTATTAAACGATAGTCTTAGTAATACAATCTTAGAATAATGAAACAATAAAATGACCGAAAGACACTTGTTATGCAATTTCTCTTAATAGTAAGGAGCGGCGCTACAATTTTAGTTTAAACTAAATTAATCGCATTTTTCTTGCATGACCCTTGGACCACATAATATACTACTTGTTCTGCGGCAGTATGAACTAGATTCCTTTATATTTTATTAAAAATAACTAAAAGTTAAATGTGCCGGTTTTATTTGAAAGAATGTTTGTGTTTTATCCAAGATTTTATTTATTAGATAATTTCTTTTAATTATTTGTTATGCCAAAAAGCTTATCAGCAATGAACGGCGATGGATAAATCAACCCTAAATCTTAAACCAGTAAGTACCTTGAATTTCTTGTGTACATTAATGTCTCATTCCATTCCACTCCAAAGACATCTCTTTGTTCCACGCACATTTTGTAAAGTTCATTTTATACCAAAGTTGTATAGAACTAGTAAATGTCCAGTAGCAGGGGCGCCGATTCTAGGTGCGGAGCACAATGATCATCAAGACAAATAAAATAAAACTCATCGGTGTGTGCGGAGTGTCCGAGTGTGACTTTAAAATTAATTATTTTTAAAATTAAATTTAATTAGTTCAGTTTTTATTTGCACACTCACGTATTTGAATATAGTATATAGATAGGCATCCAAATTTCAAAAGCAGTAGGTAGCAATTTCTTGATAAAGAATAATAAGTATTCCTATATAAAAATAGAGCCTCTATCACATCAATACTTATAACAATATTTTGCAATTACCTCTAATTTTTATTTTATAAATTAATATTCTATTAATATTTGAGAAATAATGTAGAAGTAACATCATGTCTGCGATTAATAGTTTTGGAAATATGGTGCTATGTTTGTAGAACTGCTGTTACTCAGTTGAAAATGCTCACTACAAATTCAAGCCACTATATGACATCCTACATGTGCTATGGTAGTGAAAAAAGTATGGGTGTCTGTGCAATCTTTTTGTTATTTGTGTGTTTATGTTTAGTGAAATGAAAGTTGTTATGTTTTATGTAATTAATTTGATGCCATATGTATTTTAGCAAATTTTTGTAATATACATTCTCTACTTTTTTCAAGTTTTCAAAGGATAATATTTTCCAAATTTTTTATTTATTTAATTTTTCATGCAAAAGTATACATAGACTGACTTAATGCCTGAGGTATTCTGTGATGAGATACATTGTGGTAAGGTAAGAACAATTAAAACAATTAAAAAGAAAGTAGATAGTAGAACAAATATCTAAAACATGCATAATACATACATAATAAGAATGGGTAAATAATATAAATATATATTATAATAATAAACATATGTAGACATTTACATAAATATAATATAGGCATACCGGCTAGTAGACATTCTAAGGTCTAAAGGGAGATATTGTACCTTTTTGTACTTGTTATGTTTTTTTTATTGGATCCTATTTAAAGTTTATTAAATTTTCAAACAAGTTTTTAACAAATATTGTTCTTAAAAAATGTAGATAATCAAACAATCAAATCTTTCTATTTTAGAACATATAGATTTTTTATGTAGTTTATATATCCATCACAAGATGGCGCCAGTTGTATTTTATAATGTAGTAAACCAAAATGTTAAAGATCATTGCTTATTTATATTAATAATAACGAGAATATGGTTTTCTTACATTTTATTACCAATAATGTAAAAAAGAAATAACTGATATCATTTTTTATACTTAACACTAACAAATAAAGATATTAATTTCTTAATTATGGAAATAGACTTTTTTCATACTTTGTTTTTGTTCTACAACATTTATATCATCATTACAGCATTTACATTGTTTTTTATCAACCATAAATAATTACAAAGGTACCTAAGGTAAGAGGTAAAGGTACCTAAACTCTACAATGTTATTTTATCAATTTTAATAAATTATAAAGATACCTATGAAATTCACACTATACATTTCTTCTCTAAAATAAGTAGGTATGGGTACTCATTTTCATTAGGGTCAGTGGCAAATCTTACGAAAGATCCGTTGAGCGTCTCACAAGCACCACAGTCTACGTGAGCACGCAACGGAATATCTGTCGAGTTTGTAAGGAATGTCATTCATATAATTTGTCAGTTCTGAGGAGGGAATACAATCCGAATATTTCGAATCCGAATATTTCGAATCCGAATATTTGTAAAATCCGGTTTTTAAAACTCAAATTCGGTTTTGTCGGATTGAGTTCATACTAAGTTAAATGAAATAAATCGAACCGAACACGCGAGCGTATCTCGTTACTCCATTGCAGAGTGGTAAATGTAAGTTTTACGCTAACACGTTTACTAGTGATCGCTTTATAATTTTTTTTTCGGCTCTCAACCTTAGGGGTTCAGAACACCTTCCCAATGGGATGAGTAAAGAGGCAGTGAATCCTTAATTGGATACCACAATTGACCGCGTTATAAATTTGTATGGAGATTTATAGTTCTTGGTAGTTACTGCTAGGGGCGCTGTACCGGATTCCATACTAAAATCTTAACGCGCTCACGATCGGCGGTGAACATAAACACCAAAAAACTTACACTAAGCGTAACACATTTTATCAAAACTGTTATTCTTCACTACTCAGTTTTAAAGAGAAGCTCAATTGTAAACTTTCTCTTTTTTTAAATTTCTGACTCAGAGCGTCTACGCCTGGCGGACTCACTATTTTTTTACTCAAGTAAATAAAAAAATATTATTTTATGTATTTTAATTTATTATACTCGCACAAAACTATTTTGTCGCGTATGAACAACACGACAGTGGCTCGAATGTTTATAATACTTGTGATGCAATTGCAAAAATATAAATTGAACTTTTAAAAATCATGATGATGTCGCTTTCATCCGACTTCGACCACGACGCCGCTTTGACCCTTAGTCCGGTTGGCGCTGATGCTGTCTAAGATGGCTATCATAACCGATCTAATTAAAAACGCCCGCGAGCAAATAGACCACGTGAATACTCCCGTCTGCGTAGTGGTAGTGAATGGCAGTAGCTGGCGTAGCTTTCAGCTCGTCACGCCTAGTGTATAGGTTACTCAAGAGCTGCTTGACAGTTCTGCTCCAAATCCCTTACTTTGCTATGCACAGTCCTGTACTATTTCTAACGCTGCGTATCTACTCTTGTACGCTGCGTTTCCAAATCCTCCCACAGAGAGACTATTTTATATTACAACTTTTCATTACTTTTTAGCGATGAGGCCGCCGATTGTACCACTAAATTGTATTGATTATCCTTTTATTTAATTATGGTGAAAAGTATTAATTCATTAATTCATATGGCGTTTCTGAACATCTTTGTACCTGAGGAGTAATCCGTCCTGTTTTCACTTGCTTTCCATCTGATCTTCATGATGTAGGCACTTTAGGTGGAATCGATCCAGACTGCTATGTGGTGACGATATAAACACCATGCATCGAAGGAATATATTTTGGTTAAGAGCTAATTATAAAAATAAGGTATATTAATATATTTTAAATTTAATTTCCTAAAAGAAAAGTAGTTACTTAACATCTTTCTCATTTTAAAATATGTTCTAAGGTCATCTTTCATATTATGATTTTTTTTTAATAACATTAACTAAATTTGTAACTAGAAAATAATTGAAAAAAATGGATTTCATAAAAAAAAAATATTATTCAGTATAAGTCAACTCTTCCCCTGATTCGAACACTTGCATTAATTATTCTGGGTGTGCAGAGAATCAAATTATCCAGTATTTATTGTGGTAACCTGTCGGCTTCCCTGATTTTTGGCACTGTGTGGAGGTGGCTGATGGTTCCAAACATCTCACTTGAGACCATCCCACGTCTGCTCGATCGGGTTCATGTTAGGCAAGCGGGTAGACCAGTATAACCCGGTAAGGTTATGTTGACGGAGAACAACATTGATCCTTTGAGGTCGATACGAGGGCGAATTATCGCCAACCAACTGAAGGTCACAGTTTATTCTAAAGTAAATGAAAATTCCACCTATATCAATGGTTGATCCCGATTATCAATTGCAGTCATTCAGCTCTTTACGGAATTTACAGTGTTCTAGCTCTTAACATTATTGCGACACAAAATGCTGCCAGTTTCCCGCCTTGTTGACTCGTTCCAGTGGCAGTTCTTTATCTTTTAGCAACCCCACGTCTTCACCACACACGGAACCGTCGGTTGTCTGGACAACTGCTAATTCTTGATCCGCCAACAAAGAGGCAATTTTGCCAAATATTTTCGTCGTCACATTCTTCATTTTGACGGAGCCTTTACAGCCTTTTTAGTTATTCAAGAAAATGCTATTGGAGTCGGGCGCCTATTATTTAATTAATATTATAATTATCAATAATCTACAGAAGACTTTAATAGCATTTAATGGAATAATTTGAGATAATTTTTAATCTTTTGAGATAGGTATTATTTATTACTTTTAAAATATGAAGTCGGTTCTATTTTTTTAAAGTTTTTGGATATATCGTAAACAAAACTTGATTAAATGTTTATACAGAAAAACAATTGACTTTGAACTTTGTTTATGTTTCATTTATTTATTTTAAAGGTAAAAAATGATAAGAAAAAAAGATATTTTATTCAACTATAACAAGAAATATTTTGCGTTTTTTAAAAGTGATCATTGATGCGTGTTTCTTTATTATTTATTCCACCATAACTTTTGAAAGACCAAACGTATCTAAATGCATAGATTATCATTGAAACACTACATCGTTATTTTTTTTTAATATGCAATACGGCGGATGTATGATGTTATTTCAAAAAATATGAAAAACTCTTGGTTTACAATATGGTTATCAAATTAAAGATCTTAATGAGTACATTTTAAAAATATATACTTTGTAGGTATCTCTTTGTGTTATTGGCGTTGGGATAAAAACTATATTTTATGGAAGTATGTGGACTGCCATGTTATTTTGTTAAAAACAACCTCGAGATTATCTTCGAATGTAGCGCTGTCACTGTCTAGAAGTTGGCAATGGAATTAAACCCCTATGGCGCGTTCGAGGTTGTTTTTATAACACAGTAGCACAGATCGTGCATGACGTAATTAAAGAAATTAAAACAAAAAAACATGAGTATTTTCTTTTGGTTATTGTGATACTATTTTGATAGGGATTTTTTTTTACCAGGCAAAAGAGTTTTTTTTGTAAGTCAAATGATCTCTTGAAGTCTTGCCAAACACGTGCACGGTGATAACAAAGAAAAAAGCTTTAGGTGCATATCTAACGAATAGGTAATCGTGGGTGTAAAAACACCAATATATTCTGAGGACTGTTGAAAATGCGATTGTTAATTATTTACAACCATCTGTCGTAGTAAAGAGTTCACTATACTATTTAGATTGGTACTTACGATTTTTATCATAAGGCCGACACACACGACGGTAAAAAAAACGTAATCGACAACGGCCAAGTGGGAGCCGGCCACGTGCACGATGGGTCCGTACTATTATCTACCTATATAAAAATATACGTTTGTTGTATGGGAGCGTGCATAAAAGGTATTATTTCATTGTTTTTAACAAACACTGAGTTCAAAAAAAGAGGAGGTTCTCAATTCGTCTATTTTTTCTGTTTTTTACCTCATAACTTTTTACTGGGTGTACCGATTTAGATGATTCGTTTTTTTTTATTTGAAAGCTAGTGCTTGCCGTGTGGTTCTAGCAGTGTGGCAGTGGCAGCTTATGAGAAAAACATATAAGTCTTAAATTTGCATTAAGTATGTGTGATATTTGTTACCTCAATTTACAGCATAGTATTTGTGAGACATAGGGGAAGGTTTTAGGTATATTAACAGACTAAAAAATGGAGGTTGGCACTTTAACACGGTTTTGACGCGGTTTTCAGAAAAGTATTTTTAGTGTTACTTAATATATAAAAATAAAAAATCACTAAAACTTATCTCAAAAGCGACTTATTCAAGATAATGCTATTAAAGTCGGGCGCCTATAAATTAATTAATAACCTACAGAAAACCTCCGCCTTTTTTTAAGTTTGAAGTTGGTAAATTTTTTTGATATTTTTAATTTTAGCGGCAGCATACATCGTTTGTGAAAATTTTAACTGTCCAATATGCATTTTCAAATACCTAGACCAGTTATGCCTCTATACATACCTATATTTTTGTTCCATTTATATTCTTCAGCTAGGTACTTGAGATTTGGAGCTGATGTGATGTTGACTAATATTCCATAATAAACTTCTATTTAAATACTTATTTTTAAAGACGAAAGTAACTCTTTATCTCTGGCAACCTTTTCGTTTATTTCGCTTTCATGGCCACACCTTGGGCTAATAATAGATACAGAGAGATTTTAAGTACTGAAGAATGATTAAGCTACTTTAAATTCATGCAATCAAGGTCGAAGGTTTTAGTATTTCCATGATTTTTGAGTCTTGAGTAAGAAATTCCATCATTATCATTAAGTAGCTTTTTAATACAACTCTATAAATTGTCATAGTTTTGACATTAACAGTTTTGTGAACATTTAAGATTGTTTGGGGCAATTAGATCCAGCTAGCGTGTTACGTAAACTAGTCTGAAGATTTCTATAGCTGTGAATCGCGGTCAGGGCCGGTTGTTGCCGCCTGGCAGCTGGAACGATAAGGGCTCCATTGAAATAGCATTAATCGACTTCAGAATAACATTTCACACCTGGGATTGTATTCATGATTAAATCAATACACTTTTCATGTTCATTGTTTTGTAATCTATACTAATATTATAAAGCTGAAGAGTTTGTTTGTTTGTTTGAACGCGCTAATGTCAGGAACTACTGGTTCGAATTGAAAAATTATATTTGTGTTGAATAGACCATTTATCGAGGAAGGCTTTAGGCTATATAACATCACGTTGCAACTATTAGTTGAAAACGCGGACGAAGTCGATGACGGCCACTAGTATTGTATATGGTTGAAGTTATTTTAAAATTGATTTTACTGTTAAAGCAAATGCCAAAAATAACATCATATCTTTAGTGCTTTAGAATTTCTTTAATGCGGACACTGCCTGAATATATCATTCATCATGCTATTTAGAATCATATCACCAACAAAATATATAGGAATACACATATATTTATCTGTCTTTAATATCTATCTATATTATTTTATTTGGCCTGAACAATGATGTTGTCTAATATTTATATTGTATTTTTCTTTTTAATGGTTTATATTATTCTTTTTTATGCTGTTTTACCAGTAAACAAAGGCATGGATTAGCGTCTTTGCACATTTCAATCTAGTATGGATGATTTTTCCATATAGATCGCCTTCCTTTAGTATAGACGTATGATGCAACCTCAACACTTATTGTATTGTATCTTTTACCTTATGCCTTGTTTCAAAACTACGCTAGCGTGCACAAATTTGTAATAGAAAGTTTCTACAATATGATTTTGGTCCCTAAAGTAATAACTACTAATAGCTTTAGGATCACGCGATCATAGCTTACCTGTCTACCAATATTACTTTGAATGATCTATAAAGTTATTTGTAGTTAATATTACACCCTTTGATAAAGAGTTATTTGACTATTTATGAAATCAATAACATGTAATCTAATATTATTTTCAATTTCCTCCTCACCCCTAATCACGATTGTGTAATAGCAATTATATACCGGTCAAAGGCATTTAGAAGTTCATTGTATTTGTTAATATGACTTAACAACACAATGCCATAAGTTAAAAAAGTTATCAACTGCTAACAGTGAATAAATGAAAGATATAATTCGCACCTACTCGCAAAAAAGCTACTCCAACAAATATCTTCTTAATGACTTCGTTCGATAACCTTCGGTTCTAGTGAGAATATCACGGTAGGCAAAATAGAAATACATTTGGCAAACATTTAGTGCTTCCTTGAACTAAGAAAAAAATCGCGGTGACGTCTTACAACTTTTTTTGAAAACGAAACAGAAATAACTAATTACAGTTAGGAAATTACCGGTATTATTTAAACTGATTATATGTACAAAATGTTTTTGATCCCTGTTAATCAGAAAACTACATCAAACGTAAAAATTTACACCAGAATCGTGAAAGTTTCTTCATTCACTTATGTTTTTTTTACTTTAAAGTTGGTTGCTGTTGCATCATACATGGCGCCATTATCATAACTTGTCAAGCTAGTGACAGGAATTCTAATTTACTTGATGTAAAGACTTCTAACTTGGTGCTCGCCCATTATAAATTCTAATGTAACGTGCCTTAACTAATGCAGTTAGTTACTAAAGTAGTGTAGTACGGTGCAGTGCCCTCCTTTTACCTTCAGTTGTAGGCCGAGTAGTGAGCCTCGGAGAACCCTGAGCGCGTTCACGACCCCAACGTTTGTTTGTATCTATTACGTTATGGTAAATGTCGGTCTATGATATAAATGTTGTTTATTAAGCGTTAGCTGTTTACTGAATTTTATGAATAGCTAATGTTTATTTTGATGTATGAAACATTGTAAGGGTTGATAGTTGGTTTTCAATGACAATTTTACAGTAAAGTAATTAAAAAAGTACATTTATCAACTATAGCAGGTTCTATTTAGTGCAATTCTATATAAATAAAAATGAATCCGCATTGGGCCAGCGTGGAGGGTCATGGCCCATCCTTCTTAACCATCCATGAGGAAGGCCTGAGCCCCTGCAGTGGGGACGTAAAAGGGCTGGTGATGATGATAAAAATGAATCGCTAAATGTGTTACTTTGGCTGATTTATTTTTGTTGTGTGTGAAGTAGTTTGCTAAAGGTTCTCATCTTAAAGAAAATAACGTAAAATTACGAGGAAAATAGTAAAAATAACAATTTTCTTATCCCATACAAACCATTCTGTCCGCAGCCGTTAAACAATTAACATCAATCAATGTAAAACAAAGGCCCGTAATTACCTTTGGTATGCCTTCAAATTGATAAGAGGTCGCATTTCATTACGAAAATTATATAACGAGCTAGAGAAATAAGGCAGAACAAGGTATGCCGGGACAGCTAGTAAATAATAAATTCTTAACCTTATTTAGTTCTACCTTTTTTGATGAAAGATTTTCAAAACTCGTTTTAACTTTATATAGGTTATTATATGATTAAATTATTGGATATTATGATATTAATATACATAAAATAATATCAAATTCATGATTTCATTTAAAATGAATGGTGTTAAGGACTGCACTAAGTTCGTGCCCAGATGACGGTTAAACCTAACTACATAACGCTGTAAGAAGAAGAAATATTCTGACTCATTACAATGGGTGGCTTGTGAGAAATCTTATTTATTTGCAGTTTTCATGTGGTAATTATCCGTTAATAATGCAATTGCTTACGTTTCTTCGTTACAAACAACATTAGCTATTATGTAGACCAGGCCCGTCTTTACCCATGGTGCAGGGGATGCAACGCACCTGGGAGCCTCACGTTGGGGAGCGCCGCACCGATGATCTTCGAGAAAATCCTTTAATGGGGGGGGGGGGGGGGTCCTCCAGAGCAATGCTTGCGCCCGCCTGTTGTGGTTAAGACGGGCCTGATGTAGACTCTTTCCGATATGCAACGACGTGCGGTATACACAAAACGCAACTGCATTCGTCTTGAAAATTCTTAGTAAAACACGTGATTTGTTCTAAGATAAAGTATTATGTTCACGATTTCGCTTTGAAATATTTTCTATTTACGAACTTGTTACCAGAAGATTATTTTGTGCCATCCCTAGCGTTTTCTAGAATTCAATACCTTCTTATGTCGTAATTGTAGTCGCAGTTTGTAGATTACTATTACAATATAACGCTTTACTTTAAAATTGGAAAGGATTTATATTTTTAAATAAAGAAGATATTCTATAGCTTTTGTGAATTCTCGTTCCCACTCAGAATAAAACGCGACTATGCAAATTATAGAAAAATGGTGAAACATGTAACCAACAACACGTAGGTATAATATGTAAATCTTTATTTTTCATAAAATTTCTTAATGAATTACTTAAATTAAAAAAAACCTAAATTTGCCACCCTTAAAATTTACCTACTCAACCTGCTAGTAAATTCATTACTGTTTACACAGACTACGAAATATATCTTCGTTTTGTCTCCGCAGCCGACTTAATAACCAGGGTAAGACGAGTGTTCTGGTGACTCTGCCACGGCTTCCCGGGTCTTATCCTAAATAAGAGAATATGTCCCGGGATCATCATAGATTTCCTGACTGTATCACAGAGTGGGTTTACGAAATATAAACCGGCTAACCCCCTGCGATAGGGATAGTACCTAACGTAGGAATTTCTTCCACGAGAAAAGACAGTAAAGTAACTTGTAGGCCGATTTTAAATTTAAATAACTTCTATTATTTAATTATAGAATTTATAAGGGTTCATTACGTTAAATAATATTCTCCTCACCTAAAGAAGCATTTTAGATAACAACAGCATCTTCCATTTGGTTTGTAACTATAAACGTTTGTCGGATGTTCAAAGATAATAAATAGGATATAAAATAATTTCAAATGTTTTTTGGTATCCTATCTATCGATAATAAGTATGAGTATAGCGATAGCAATACGACAGTAATCAGTAAAATTGTGACAATCATGAGGTCACACGAATCGCACCCTACGTGTAATATGACCTGTTCCGAGCTGGTGTTGTGCAATATTCTGACGCAATAATGACCAGATTTTACATTAGTAATTCGAAAATTATGTTATTGTTTACAAAACTTTATAAATGAAATACTTTTTAGCTGTTTTTTAATCGCTTATTTTTTTTTATTCCTTTGTATCTCACACTGTTCGTGTTTTCGTCACTATTTACGGATTTTTTTAGGCTTTGGTATTGACCTTTTGACAGTTCTTTCTTCATTCAAATTCTTATTTGCATTCTTGAAAATCTAACTGAAGATCCGTCAATAGTCTCACGTAAAAAAATCACCATATTTTTTTCTTATATCTTCAACAGTCATATTATTATCATTTTCACTGATGGAAATAGGTGTCCTTTCACTTTGGTATTTTAAGTAAGCGACCTACATCCAGGAAGTCTGCGTCATCATAAAACCACAATTTTTACATAAATTTCGCGGACAAGGGAGGACAAAGAAAGGCACGTTTGAAATTTTATTGGAATGAAATTCAGAATGCAATAATTTTTTCTCACATGCCAAACCAATCAGCATACCTTTTGGTAAGGCTGCGAAAGAAACCCTATATTTTAGTAAGTAACTTGTAAATTATATTCAGCATCAACATCCGTAGGACGCACGCTGCTGATCATAGACCTCCCCCATAGATCTCTATGGCGATCGATCCTGGGCTGTCCGAATAGTAGGTCCAACCCACTGAGCGTCGTCCGGTACGTCGTCATCCCATTCTGTAATCTCTTCACCCAACGGCCATCGGTTATTCTAGCTATGTGTCACGCCCACTATCAATTTATGTGATTATATTATAAATAATCAAATTATTAATTGGGGATCGCGAGTCATATTATCTTTAGTTCCTACAGCCATCTAATTATTCTGATAAAAGTTTCCTGTTATTTCTACTCGTTTATTTACGGCCTTAGCTAGGTTACAGGCAGCGGCACCATGACAATATTTATAAAATACATATTCTGTTATCAGGGGCACATAAGTGGAACAAGTGGATTCAGTGTTTATAATTCGCAATCGCCAACGGCATTCCGTACGACATTGACCCAATGTTGAATTTTCACGTACTCAATTATTTATATTTAATAATATCAATATAAAATTGGAAAAATCCTAACATTTCTCTACATTTATAGAATAAAGAGCTAAACCATCTAAATGTTGTAGGGACGCAATCAAAACTGATATTTATACAAATAACTAAGGGAAATGATAAAAACATGGAAAATTTTAAAATTAACTCGATTTAAAAAATGATTTCAGGACATAAATAACATTTTTCTGAAGTCAGAAATGATGATTCGAAAAGAGGTTGCTAATGGTTGCTATTAGTCTGTATTTAAAAACCAAATTTAACGTTTTGCCAAATCCCTAGTGAAAATATCAAAATCTACAATATGAAGATACAATTTCTTGGATCTCTTAAATATTATAAACTAGCGAGTTCTTTGTCCGTTTAAAATTGTCGCATTTTGAATTTTGATCCTGCGGCGATCTCATAAATTTTTATGGAATTCTTGGGGTGCATTTAAACGGGCGTTTTTTATTACTAAATCAAATCCTTGTCAATCACAAGAACCTTTGACATTTTGACCGAGCACCTCAGGTTGACGAACTCTGTATATTGTATTTTACAACTTAAAATGTTTGATGTTAATCGAGTAATAGTTTACATAATTGTTTGATGTGATCATAAATTGTGTCACTACATAGAAAAAGTTTTTTTTTGTTCTGCTTTTCTACTGTCTAATTTATCAAATGTTTCTCAAAGTATCCAACAGTTTTGATTCATTTTAAACTTTTGGGAGTCAGTTCAAAGATTTGTACTTGCTTTAAGACTGGTATTTACTTGTAAGCTTTCAATATTATATGTAACTATCTTTATGTCAAGCCATTCTAACTACAGTCATAGATTTCGGCTACAGAGATGAAAAGGTTCAATTCAGTTATCCTTGACCCAAAAACGCTCGACTAGGACGGTCTGTTTATCCTCTGTTAATATTTGTGTGCTCGAGTAAAGACAGCTATTAACTCTTAGTTAGCGCTCCAGATTACGGTGATTCAGAGGTTCTTCACTTATTATTATTAGCCGTTTCAGAAGCCATACGAATTCGTATAATAAGTAGCTTTGAATAATACGATATTTAATCTTCATTCCGAAACAGTTATGCAATTGCTTTTTTATCGACGTTCTTATTGTAGAAATTTTAGTTCTAATGGTATTAGGTGTTAAGCTTATAATCGTATTATAGTAACAAAGTTAGACTAGATTAGTTTTTTCTTATTCACTGATGCTATCAAATTTTCACTAATTTTTGAATTAACTTCAATATTCAATTTTTTAATTTATATGAAATAGATACTATTGCATAATCTAGTATAGAATTATGTAAAATCTCGTGTGAACTCGGGATGAGCGGTGAGAGGAGTTGACAACGCACGTTACGAAAATAATCATATGAAGAACATATGTTAGCAGTTTAGCACAGTTCAGAAGCGTATTAAAAAGCAGAATTAATTTGCGGTATGGAGCCTAGATATAACATAATTATTTCCGGCACGCTTTTTGTTTGTTTATATGGTGTGCATGTAGCTGCTGATAACAAAGTGAGTTATTTTATGAAACATTATTATAATATTAATGTAATTACAACATTTAAATGAATTTCCTAAATATTTCTCGGCATAGTTTCAGGAATTCGCCATTTTGTAGGCAGGTATTGGAAAATCTCTTTTACTTTATTTATCTAAGTATCTTCTCTCTTCTTCTTTAAATTTAACCAGAAATAGAATAGAATCAATGTTTTAAACAAGTTTCAATTCTGATCGACCTTTAGAACGTGAAAGTTATAATTGAAAACTACGTAGGTAAAACCCACTTTAGAGTTCCAGAGTGGTAAGTGTAAGTTTTGCGCTAACGCGTTCACTAGTGAGCGCGTTAAGAATTTGTATGGAGATTTGTAGTTCTTGATAGTTACCGCTAGGGGCGCTGTGCCGGATTCCATACTAAAATCTTAACGCGCTCACGATCGACAGTGAACGTAAACGTCAAAAAAACTTACACTAAGCGCTCAGATATAGTTTTTGTTTGATACCGCGTAGAAAGAAATTCTGTAATTGTAAGTATCTTTAAAATATTAATATACTCTATCTAAAATGACAACCTTTATCGTAGGTCGAAGGTTGTTGAATTCGAAAATATAACTTTGGATAACATCGCGATGAGATGACCGCATTTATTTAATAAACATAAGTATTTATATGAATAAAGATAAAGGTTCTGATTAAATTCACAGTCTTCATTTATTCAAAGTGAAAGTCCTGGATCTGAACATTATAAGTCTTATAAGATTTACGGCGGGATTGTATATTTGTCATTAGATACGAATCATTTTTGTTTCTACTCGTAATATAAGATAGTTACGTAAATTACGTGAAGAAAATTCTCAGTTTGGAACTGATTTGTAGTTCAAGTTCAAGGTTTTCTTTAAAACAGGTGAGAAAGCAAGTTTTTCTGTCTTACATTAGTAAGGGTTTAGCTGTAGGTGTTGTGTATTTCACTCTGTAGATTTAAGAAATAAGGCAGGCCTCGAAAGCATCATTTTTATCTTGACATTTTTTCTTCTTCATTTCCATCTATGTGGATTATCTACATTGTGCACGAGGTGTTACCATTTACCAATAAGATTTCTCTGATGGACTTCCCGGTTACTTGCGGAAATAAAAAAGTAATCCAATCTAAGGGAATCGATTCTTTTGAGAATGACCTGGAGACACAGGTAACGTTATCGTATAGCAAAACCGCGAAACTCGTTTGATATCAGCATGTCGAGTATGACGGCTAGGACTGGAGTCGGATGTAGCTCGAAGATTGTAATAGTTGTAAGTGCTCGCGATGATTATGGAAGAAAGGCAAAAATTATGATAGTTAATATTCGCCGGGTTTATCATGCATCGACACTTTCTTACTATCGACCTGATAAAACTGACTTCAAATTTCGTCATGATAGAGAATGATACCTGGTAACTAAACTCAAAGATCTATGGATAATATTAAAGCGTCATCTAGGATACGCTTTAGTTTTTCTGCAGTTGTAGCATATAAAATTGTCTGTCGATCAATAAAACTGTTAGTATTGCCATTTTTATTATGACGAGCAACGAAGCGCTGACATTGAGTCCACTAACCACTCCGTCACCATCACACGTGCCGCCCGGCTGCCTTCCGGTGCGTAGGTCAACCAAGCAATCAAAATATACGAGAGAGCCACTTAAAATGTTATATTTGCGAGTCTGCTTATAGAGCACATCCTTATTAAGCTACTTTCGTGGCCGTGACGTCTTCATAAATTGTATGATTTTATTAACTTGTAGAATAAAGTTTTATATAGACGGGTCTATCGTTTAGCATTGTGTGTGAAAGCGAGAATCTTTGTTTTCATAATCTTTGCTTTAACGTTTTCTATAAATTGAATCCTGAAATGAGAATGTAATGCGATAGCGAATGAATAATTGTCAAGTAACATTTACCTAATTTAAATTGCCAGTTTTTCATCCCCAATAAGCAACGATACTGATTTTGTTATGGGAAAACGACTACCTTTGTTAAAACTGACCTTTCCACTAGACAATTCGTCAAAACTATATTAAACAATCATAGTGTATAAATTGTGTTCAACAATGAACAACCGATAAATATCTCTACTATTTTTATTGTGGCCAAAAATGTGCTGTTATTGACATAATAATTAGACTTACAAAATGATTCCACTGACACAGTTATGTGTGTAAAAATAATTTAAACAAGTATAAACCGATATCATGTTTGCTAAAAGATAAATGGCCACACTTTCTTGACTATCCCGGAACTGATGACCAGACGAGGTCAATGTGCAATTTCCAGGATAAGATATAGACATGGAAGTCGTATAGTATAATGTTGTTAACTTCAAAGTACGAAGTTACAGTACAAATATTCATTTTCTTAAAATAATTTACAGATTTTTTATCATTCAAACTTTTGATGTTTCAGCAGTTTCAGTTGTTCTGTATGCGGAAACACGTGGTTTTGGTATCATTAGTCGCTGATAACAGTCTACTATAGATGCGGAGGCGGGTCCCAGTGAGCGGGATAGTTCGGATTTTTGACACAGTAAACAGAGATCGGCGACCTACTTTCCAGCATTGTTCAGCACACCGTTCTCGCGGCGTTCAGCCAAATCTATTTCGGATTTTTATCTACGTGGCGGTGTGCGCGCGCGCTGTCTGCCTCGTCTCAATTTTTGCAATGTTTACAATGACCACGCGGTTTTTAATCTACAATTATTTATTCTACTGTATTAGTTTCAAAGCTTCTTCATCACTGGCCCATTAAAGTATTCTTCCCTCAGGCATTCGAATAAAATCGAATAGGAGAAAGCTTTTTAGATTGTACTCCTTATTTTTAATTTGGATGCTGACATTTGTAATTTATAAGCGTAAAGAGTAAGTAAACAATGATGCCTTTTTTTGTTTGTTCACTCATCTATGCTCAGCGTTGGTTGCTTCAAATAAAGCAGACTGTAGAGAGCAGAAGCAAAAATAAAACCTGCCTCGTGGACGGTGAAATATTGATTTTAACATTTTGAAAGAGCCACTGATTATTTCGTGTTGGAAAACCACGCACAAAAAATTCATGAATGTGATATAGATCGCCCCCGCCATCAATATTAATGATAAAAATCATGGTGTGATCTGAAGCAGATAGAAGGAAAGTATAACACATCAGCATCATCATGAACTTGCAATTTGTATGTATAATAATAAATAAATCACCAGTTTATTTATGACCCCACTGCTGGGGTTAAGGTCATCTCTATGGATGGAATGGAATTCAATCGAATAAGAAGAATGGGTCAGGACCCACCACGCGGGACCAGTGCAAATAAGTGGGTATTGACGATTGCAAATTCAGCCCGGACCAACGGTTTAACGTGCCTTCCGAAGCACAGGAGTTCGAAGTAGTAGAAGTTTTTAGGTCAGCCAGCCTATGACCGGCCATTACGAAAGTTGCTTAAAAACCGTATCCCAGACTGAGTGCTTTAACGACTGTCCCATCGAACTCCTCCGCCATAGTTAATATCTAGTTATAATAACCTCTTTCGGGGCGGATCCAGACCTCTGAAAAAGTTGAGGTCATAGCCTACCTCTTCTAAAACGTATCTAGCAAATAATTTTTCCTGGACTATATAGCTCTTTTTATATCATAAACTTTCTATACATTTTATATTTACTGGTAAAAATCAAATCGTACCAACGTGCAAGTAAAGAGTCGAATTTTATAGTTTTCATAAAATACGTTTTGGTTTCGGTGGTTTCCTGTTTGTTGGCCGGCTGCCCAATTCATTTTAAATTTACGTCAAATCCATTCCCGTGCGGGGCTCCCGTTAGGACTTAAAAATAAATGTATCTCCAAGGTATAAGTTGTACGCCACTAAATGTTGCCAAATCCGCCTTTTTGTGCTGAAACACGTGACGAGTTATGTCAAAAATCACATTTACATAATTTTTTTGTCAAGGCTTAAGAAGGCGCAGAAATAAACTGGAATGAATAATATGAAGGGAACTACATAGTCTTTCTAAGGGTAATAATTGGATCAAAACTTGACTTCTTTTCCTGCAAAACAATTAATAAACTTACTTTAAAATTTATTTGTAATTTTTTTTGCTATCACCAGGCTTTATCTCATGAGCTGTGAGAGCTCATAGTGAGAGTGTATATATTTCCACAGATGGTGTATTTCTGTTGCCGTTATATCAACAAATACTAAAAAACAGAATACAATAAGTATTTAAGGGGGCTCACATACGACAAAGGTGATTTTTTTTCATCGTATTCCGTACGGAAACTTTCGTGCGACTCCGACTTGCACTTGGGTGGTTTTTTTATTTAAAAGATAAAATTGATAATTTTATTATAATATTACCTAGTGACCAAAGTCATTCTATTAACAGAAAACATTATTACATCGAGGGTGGAGTTTAAAATCAACTTCAAAAAATGTACATCTCATTTATTAAATAAATACTAAGTAAAGCTACTAATATTGTAGATACTCGCAACCTGTTGATGACCTCCCTTTAATTATTACAGGTAATCAAACCCGTGCCGATTCAATTAAGTGGTCGCCGTTCGATAATATCATTCCGTGATTACAAATTGGAAAACAACATCTAATTTCTGTCGATTATCTCTGATAAATTTTAAGACTTGAATAACGGCGAGCGGTTATGGCAACTTGGACTCTCAGGAAATAACGAGGTAAGAGCTATGCTTCTGTGAATATGTTTATTTCTATAAAGGGGATAGAGACAAAGATGTATCAGAAGATAAAGATGAAGATTACTAGATTTTATGATCAAAAGTTAGAGTGGAAAAATAATAGGCATAGGATACTGAACATCAAAATATGCGCGTCACTGAGACTTCCGTATGTAGATGTTATGTACGTTCACCCGTAGTCAAAGCGTCAGAATTAGGAGCGTGTCTCCTGCTGCGGTGGACGATGCCAAAATCTATTAGATTCTGCTATTTCTGTGCAAACTAAAAACTGCTGACGCAAACGACCGGTCAAAGCTCCGTAGCTAATACGCGTCCGACACTCTGATATTAGAAGATATTCTTTGGTATTCTTATATTGCTGCCTATCTGTGATTCTAACGTTTTTCTAAATATTCTGCATCGCTTTTAAGTCCAATGCCTAAATGAAAACACTAAGTCGACACTTTGTCTATATTTTTCTATTTATTATATATTATGTCGTAATTATGCCAAAACAATCCCAATAACATAATCTTGAGTTCATTTCAAATTTCGATAAAACGTACCATTATTCTAAAGTTATCGTGATTAACTTTTCCATTGCTGAAGTTATTTCATTGTATTCATTTCATAATGATACCTTATAATAATATGAAGGAACGGTATAACTATTTTCTGTAATGAATATGAAATTGGTGGTCATGTAAACCAGTTAGGGCAGGTGAACCGTGGATTGCCCTTTTGGAGGTCGCTGCGATGCAACTTGTAACGGATGGTTGACTTCACGCTGGAAATTGCATGACTAACTAACCACTATATACCGCTCTAACTGTAGCTATACTTTCCCTATTAACTCATATGTTTGCTCAAATTATTCATTGTTTGAAAGTTGGTAAACCTCTTTTGGTCATATCGTTGTTTGTACAGAGCTAATCTATCATTCTGATCGACGGTAATCAAAGTTGGGTACGTATATTGAATACCTTATGTAAAATCTAGCTTTTAGTAGCAAAATTCATGAATCTCCGAAAAATTTAATAAAGCAATCAATCACGTTTCATGTGAAATCCTTTTCGTTATGACCGGGTTTCGAACTATAAACCAAACAATTATATTTTTATTTTTTAGATCATTTATTGAAAAAACTTTGAGAAATAAGTAAAGTATCTTTCATTTTTGTCAGTTTTGATGATCAATTTGACTGGATTATATTATAACAAGCGTTATAAACTGACAGTTAAGTTGTGCCGCAACAAGAGTCATGGTTGATTTGCAGTAATTATTGCCAAGACACTCCCGTAAAATGCAGTTAAGAGATTTAATTACACCTACTTACGTTATAGTATCTCGTTTGTCCATACTGTTACTTTAACGATCCAAGGAACTCATTTGTTGCTTAGGTCCTAGTCCATTAGCAGTATTTAGGTACATTCCATGAATGCTTTTCATTGAATCTATCTTACTCCATTCTATGATACCATATCAAGGATCTTGACGCTGAATGGTGAATGCTGCTGATCACGCCGACTGTTTAATATTCTAGCCAGAATTCCACTTCAATTAATGTGAATAATGAAAGGAAGTTTATTTAAATTTAATTTTAGTAAGGTATCGTTGCCATTTAAGAATCGGTGAATGAATTTCATTTGATGATATTGCGTCATAGCTTAATTTATAGTCACGCCCGATTTCATTGTCGGTTTGTCGTGCAAACTGTTATATCCTGAGATCATTCAAGGTAAAAGCCGCCTATGTTGTTATTGTAGTTCTAGAAACGATTGACGAAGAAACTTAACACGATTATTTTCTACGAAACTCTCGTGTTGAACATAGCCAGTTAAGTACAATATTCTAAATACGGAATACGATGAATGAACCACGTCTAAATGAACCTTTGGCTTTTGTCCAATCAACATATTTTGGCCTAACATTATCATTAACACGTCATCTGCTCTTTCCTATCACTTGTAACTTGATTTGTTGCCATAATTACAACTTTTCTTATTAAATTATTATTTAGGCACAAGTTTTACTGACAAAACACGCAGCTGAGTGGGAATCAAACATTGACTTTGGTAACAGAAATACGGAAGAACAGGAAATTTATGAGAATGAGTTTTGGTTATTCAACCTTGGCGAAAGTATGTGCCAAAAATAATAAATAACCACTGCGCCGTAGAGTTTCTCATTGATTGTTGCAATAATTCTTGATACCTATAGTCACTAAAGTCGTGTTGTAAACAGTCTACCTATTCAAATGTATAGGTATAAGTACCGACATTATAACATGCTCGTAATATTTGATAATATGAATTACTTTTCCCATTTACGATTAAATTATGTACCATCGTATATTGTTTATTATCACGAATATTTCCTCCAAAATGTCTCTGTGAATTGTCAAAACTTGAATTTTGTTTACTTGCATTTGCATCTAGTTGGCGTTTAGGTAGGTTCTTTTGCATTATTCAAAAGTATTTAATATTTACGTTTAATTTATTGATAATACCTATAAAAAACAATTAAATGCTACGTCAGCTTTAGTCACGCACGATTAGCCATTAGCGTTGGTTGCTTAGCTGACTAAAATGTAGAGTAGCTAAATGCTGACTCATGCTTACTATTGAAGTTGCGTGTAGGGGCAAGAAGGGGAGAGGGATGCACTTCCATTGATTTATTGTGATTCAAAAGGTGAATGAATCGAAAATGTTTCATTGTTTTTATATTTATCGTGAGACTGGAGGCTGTGATCTAATGTCAATCCTGATGGCGTCAATTTGTCATTTATCTTTTTTGGGTCTTCTTTCAAATAAGAATAATTTATCCTATGTTATCTACTATTGAGTATTGTAATATCGGCATGTACTACCAAAAATTACGTATCATAAACATAACTACTCTGCTCATGTACAGTCGTTCCCCATAGATGGAATCGAATAGGATGAATGGTCCATCCATAACGAATTACGCAGGCCCGAGATAATAAAATTTTGGTCACCCATCCCATGACTGGCCCTTGCGAAAATCGCATCTCAGACCTAACGTACTAACCACGAGCTCCACATCGCAGATATCTATTATTAAGCCTAAACGTTAAATGATAATAAAACGGCCTAAAGATAAATTTTAACGCTTATATAAATTACCAAATCGCATTTTAATCTAAATAGCCATGTGTCAACTGTTTTCACTACCAAAATACGAACTGCGCAGTATGTTCGGCGCCGGCGCAGGATAGATTCGAAACATTATCTTTCTAAATATACACTTTAATGTTATCTCTATCGAAATAACATTGTCGTTTTTTTATATTTTTTTCAATGTTACTTCCAACGTCTCACGTCATCTTGTTTTCGACCCTTTCAAACTTAGTCGAATTCCATTATGTAATTACTTACATGGTGGACAACATGTTTTTTAACATTAAACACTATTTAGTCTTTCAAAATATATTTATAGAAAGTAGAACTGACTTCAAACTTAAAAAAAAATGGTTAATAATACTTATCTCAAAAGCTAATGAAGTCGCGCGGAGGTTTTCTGTAGGTTGTAATTGTCTCCCGGCCCATGTATTCCCTCCTTCCTATGACATGGGGTCCTTCAAGCGGGGCGTGAAGAAGCACCTTGCAGGTCGGCAAGGTGAGGTTGGCTAGTGCAGTACCTACGTACTGTTTTCACTAGCTGTCCTCACGTTTGGACTACGCCTCCGCTTACCATCAGGTGGAGCGCAGTCATTTGCCCTCCTATACATAAAAAAAAAAAAAAAAAAAGTTTATTCATTAAATGAAAGGCACCCGACTTCGGTAGCATTTTCTCAAATAAATCGCTTTTTCTCAATAATTTTTTCACATTTTTAAACTTTTTTATAAAAGTTTTAATTTCGTGCTTTTTAATGATATTGATATTTTTTATGTAATAGGTAACACTCAAAATATAAAATATTTATGTAAATGCAAATATTTAACATAGTGAAAGACTTAAATAAGAGATTTTGGTTATTTATTTGCTCCACATATTTTTTTCCAATAATCTATTTTAAAGAGGAAAGATTTGATTGCTTGTTTGTTTGCATTGGATAGGCTCCGAAACTATTCGACCAATTTATAAGTCTTTCATCTACGGGAAGCTACATAATGTGCGGTGCGACAAAGGCTTATAATTTACACAGGCGAAGACGCGGTTTGATATAAATAGGTTCAGAATTCAAAAACAAATTGATGAACATACCTTCCCCTATATATATATATTTACACATTGATGCCTACTATCTATGTGACTTTCATAAAAAATAATTAAATTTATATGGGACTACCTCGATCCATCAAGCTGTTAAAAAAAAATTTTTTTTTGACAATCTGTCAACAATTGACGAAAATGTCGGTGAACATACATAAAAAAAATATATACATCGTCGTCCAACATAATAACCTTGTTTTATTTTAAAGACTGTTAAAATAATACTAAATGCGCCGTCAAACGTCAATTAAAATGGTCATTAGTTTAAAGTGACATTACCGATACAAATATGACATTCATTAGAGCTTAAAGTACAATTATAACTTTTACCAATTACAATTATTACTACAATTATTATTATTTTTTAATCATCATTATTAAAATATTAAATTAGAAATGCGAAAACTAAAAATTACCATTTCTTCTGAATTCTTTTGGTTCATGTGGTGTGCTCTGGAGACTATCGGTCCCATGCCTCATCCTCGACGTGCGGTATATTTTTGGGTTTCCAGTGGTTGTCGGGGATCCATCTATCCCGTATAGGGTTTCTCAGGATTGCGGTCGGATTTCGAAAATCTTAGGAAATGCCCGAATTTTTGGAATCTCTTTATTAAAAAGTTCTACAAACTAAAATATTCTTTCTTACTTTACGACATGCAAAGAGTGAGCGAGATCTTCTGAGATCCGCTTTTCATCCGATTTTCATGTATAAAAATTATATAAACTATTTGACCTATTAAATTGTTAAGCACGTCTGAGAGAAAAATCTCAAAACTCTTAACAAAATCTCAGGATTTTTAAATGGTAATCAAGTCTTTTTTTCGGACTTTTGATTTTTTCATCTGGCAACCCTAGTCCCACAACCTCCTTTGCCCACCAGATGTCTAACGCGGGCAAAGTTTGGCCACAATATATGCGTAGGGCACTTTTCCTACAAAGAAATGCTTAGTATGGTGTTGTCTTAAACATAACCACTCATTAACTAGTGTTTCTAAAAATAACACTATTGTTATAATAGTCGCAAACGCGCGTATCATAGCAGAGACAATTATAGAAAAAAATAGTAAATATTCTTTATCAAAAGAATTAGTTTTCCTTCCTCTGAGCCAATTATTAGCTATTGCGCAGTTGTGTTGCGGTTAGTGCTCGTAAATACTATAAGTAGGCAGATAGATAATTACCATATTACAACGATTGTAAATAATCTAGCGTGACATTCAATCGAACGATGATATTTTACCTTATCTGGTGTATAATAAGACATATTCTTAATATACGATGTTAAGGTACAGTCAACATTCGATCGAGTTAGCCAGAACTGTGAAACTCCTTCTGTTAATTGTATACATTAAATCATTGATATTGTCGCCTAAAATCGATTGTGGAGTTTTTATATTTTGTGATAGAAAACACCTGATGTGCTGCTGTGTATAGCTACATAGACAATAACATATCTAATCTAAAAGAATACTTAAAAGATATTCAAACGTATTAATTTATTGATAAATTTTGTATTTATATATTATTATATTATATTTATCTCATGGAAATATTCTTACACTCAAATATATATATTATTAATATATTGATAGCTTACCTAAATATAAACATTGGAGAAATAATGATGAATAATTAGGGTAGAACCAATAGAGCATTCCTTGGATATTCTACCTCGAATGTTTGAGACAGAGTGACTTTATTTGAAGTCAACGTTCATTGGAGAGAAAGAGAGCGGAGAAGTGTTGTGCTGTTTTGTCAGTCTGCCCGCCCGTCTTTGTTTTGCTGACACCGCCTCACATCGCACAGCTCCGCCCAGCTGGGCCCGCATCGTCGTTGGCATCATCGTGAGTTGACAGTTATCCTAAGACATGCTACACCGCACCGTTGAGCCACTGTTAGGAGGGGACAGGAGTAGAGTGGAGAAATTATAATTTTTTTTTGTTTCGTCCCAAATTTTTAAAATCGGTGTAGTAGCTTCGTAGCTTATTCAACGCAAACAAACAATCATGCACAGTCCCCGCAAATTTCTAATGTGCCTGGCCGCCATTTTGGTGACGTAATTGCGTTCAACAATCAGTACCGTTAGGGACCGTCCATTAATCACGTGAGGCTCGAAAGGGGGCGGGGGGATGGATTCGTCAAAAACACGAAATATCACAAGGGAGTGCGGGGGGGGGTATAGTAAAATATCACGTGTATTTATTTTTTCCTCGACGCGCCATTATTAAAACGAAAGCGAAGTCAAAATTTAAAATTTTGTTTTTTTTTAATACACGTGATTTGGTTGAAGGAGGGAGGGGGTAGTCTCAAACCTCACCATGTAACACCAAGGGAGAGGGGGGGGGGTCAAAAAATGTTGAAAAAAACATCACGTGATTAATGGACGGGCCCTTAACAAATGAACACTGGTTGACATGTATACTTATTGGGTTGAGCTCACACATCGTTTTTATTGTATGTGTTTGTTGGTTTCTATTGTTATTACTGTTCTGTACAATCTTACTGGTTGTCTGGGAGAGAATGCCTCTGTGGCATTAAGGCCGCCATTTGTCCTTATTTAAGCAATAAATAAATAAATATTATTAAGTTTTGTTGTTACTTGTTATGGTTGACTAAAATAACAACAGCTATTATGATTTTCACATAATTTCATCAATAATAAATATCTAATGTCTCTCATTTCATTAATACTTTTTAACCAAAAGTATTAATGAAATGAGAGACATTTTTAAAAAAAATGTCTTTTCCGGTGTTATAAATGTTATTTTTCATATTTTTTTTTATTTTCCATATACCCAATATTAACATATAAATTGATTCTTGTTTATTAAAAATTTATGTACAAATTACAAAATAAAAGTTATTAAATTATTATAACAATATTTTGGGGATTATTCATAAATATTTCAATAATTAAAAAATTAATTATCTCTTGCCATTTGTGCTGTCTATATGTTCTATTTTGATATGACGACAAGGTTCCAGAGCATTAGCAATTTTCAGGACTTATAACCAAACCTTTCCACTTTATAACATTAGTATAGGCTTATTGTTAACGAATCGTTAAAAATGTGCATGGCGTTGTATTCCTATTTCTCAATTCTGGATGTTTCATCATTTGCCTCAATCTACTCACCTGTCAACAGTAAAGATCTTGATTTGACTGATAAGTTTATAGTGACAGTTTCCTTTCCAATCCTGCCAAGTATACAGAAAGTATATTTGGCAGTATCGTTTTCGGCGTCGTTAATCCGGACTTGGTGATTGTTGGGTTACCTCGCTTGAGCGACTCAATTTTCATTCTAGTCACCATCCGATTAAAATACTGTCGTAATTGTTGGAATCGTTATGTTCCATTTATGATAGTAAATCCCGAGGGTTCCATACCAATATTAAATGCATATTTTCCACTATATATAGGCATAAATGTTTATGCGTCGTGAACAATAAATGTTTTAAAATATGCTCATCAAACCCTATTATGATATGACACATAGCTTCAATTAGAAATTTTAACCAACTATAAGACTATATTTTTTATGATTTAATGATAAATGTATTCCTTCCAGATTTTCCTTGAACTTTTACCATAAAATGAAATTTCATAGTTCTAAGTCCACGGGAAGTACCCTATTAATTTTAGTACCCATGAGAGTGTTGAAATAGGCGTGTTTTGAGATGTAAACGGCCTCACGTCTTTATTTAGAATTTTTTTTTCCAGCATCAAGGGACTGAAGGCCAGAATATATGGTTTAAATTTTAACTCGATATAACCATGTGTGCCGTAAATAAAAGATATTGATAGACGAACAACAAAATGATCCCATATGATTCTATAAGGGATCCATTATTTTCATTTTGAGGTATTGAATCCTAAAAATAAAAAGGAAAATACCAATAATCAGAAACAATAATAAACATGAGAATAGTTCGTCGACATGGTTTCTTTATCTTTTGATAACTTCTTCTTGTTCTCAGTGAATGACACTTACAAGATTAACAGCCAGTTGCACAAACATCCATTAAAATTCTCATTAGTTTAAAGCGACATTATCCATACAAATTTGACATTCATTAGAGCTTAAAGGCGTCCTTAAACCTTAATGGACGTTTGTGCAACTGTTCGTAAGACAAATCGATTGACGTAAGACAAATCGATTGACGTAAGATTCAGCACAATTTGCCCACGCGTTTGATACTCATTTACACAGGAGCAAATCTATATAGATTGATGTATACTCTTTTGCGTCGCGCAGTCTGGTAAAGATTAAACTCCGGCGTTAACTAAATATATCCCATATGATTAAACATATCAAGAAGTTTATTATAGATTAATGGTATCGAATGAGATTTAAAATTAGATTTTACTTATTTTTCCTGAAGGAGATAATTGAATGTTATTTTTGACGATTTTCATTTCTAGTAACATTATAGGCACAGTCTTTGATGTGAGTTCAAATATATTTATTGTATTATCTTTAACTATGCATATAATGTTTCGGTTTGAAAGTTTAAAAAGTAAATTGAGGAAGACCCCTGTATATATTAATTGTAGACAGTTACATGATACAGGGAGGGTTGTCAATAATTACTGTGTTTACATACCAACGATTAAGATAGAATAAAATAAATATTTGAGCGGGCTCCCACACAAAACATGTTATTTTTGGCCATTTTTATAGATAGTGATTCGGAACCCTTCGTGCTTGAGCCCGTTTCGCACTAGGCTGGTTATTTACATTGACTTCACATGAAGGAGAAACCCTCAAAGATGGCGACACTTTAAATAAAACCGAATGCCAAAATAAAAATATTCAACACGCACATAATTAATTAAAGATAAAAGGATTAAAAATATTCATAAACAGTTTCTCGGAAGAAGAATTGTTATATCTTATTACATATTTTTTCCTGTATTTAAATACTTTTGATTAAGTCAAAAAACAATTTGCAATTAACACTACGAGAACACATGCACAGGAAAACTTTTTACTTAACTGTTATTTTGGTATCGTAACCGAGAAAGTAATAAAAAACATAGTATGCGACAGCACCGACCAAAAGTTAATTTCAGGAATGACTACTACATATTAACCTTCGTTTTACTTGGAAAATCTTTTTAACCTGATTGAGTCATCCTAGTCATCATCAGGTGATTACCACTTTGATGACGAAGTGTCTGTCTGATATACTCATGTATATTTTCGTTCGTTGATCATTTTATCTTGGCTAAAAGTAAGCTTGGACGTGTGATACATTCAGTTTTTGATTACATACACTTGCTAGACCAATTGCGTCAGCTATTCCAGGCAGCTTCCCTGAGAGAATGACCTGGCGAAAGCAATTGGCTTCGTTCCAAAGATTCAAGTGTCTCTAACTGCTTAATATTTAATGGTGTCCTCTGTTACAACTACCTACGTAATCGCTACTGTATTCTTTAAATTTTACGTTGACAATGATACTATTTATTTTAGATTGTTATTCGTCTCTCATTTACCGAGGAGACGATATATTCCATGCTGGAAGACTCTTTTAACGTTTATTTCATGAAGGGATTGAAACCTAGTGACGTAAAAGAAGTGTGTAATATCTTATTCTCCAATCGTACCACTCTTGAATGAACCTCATTCCTTACCCGTGACGTAGATGGCACGCTTGCGTGGACTCATATTTTTTGAGAGTGACCTAATTTCAATATAGTTTTACTTCCTGCACATAAAATACTAGCTTTCCACCAGCGGCTTCGTCCGTGTGAAAGTGGTTTACCATAAAAATGATCTTCAGTTCATTTCCCAAGTTCCACTGTATCTGTGTACATAATTTTATTAGAATTGATTCAGTAGTTTAAGCGTGTAACGTAACAGACACACAGACAGTTACTTTCGTATTTATAATATTAGTATAGATTATTTTTTCTCGTGCTCAAAGATAGTACTCTATAAACTTTAATAAGTTCATTACATACAAGTGTATAAGCTAAATAAAGATAATTTAACCGCCTCTTCCTTATAAAGTGAAGTATCGTTGTAACTGTCATAATAACCGACAATGAACAGGCGCCTTTATTACAATGCGCTTTAATGTCATACAAACACGTTAAGTGACAACAGTATCCCACATCGGCCTTTGTAATTGTAACATTTAAAAGAAAGTTGTTTAAAGAAAACTTTTGACCCAATACTTCACTAGGTATCTATATAATCTGGTATCTCATTTTTAATTACAATTTATTTTAATTTATTTTTCTGGCAAACAAAATAAAAACATCTTGCAAGAAAAAAAAATACAACTGATGTGAATCTTTAAAAAAGTGACTTATTCAAGAAAATGCTATTGAAGTCAGACGGACTACGAAGGTCTTCTGTAGGTTTATTAATTAAATGATAGGTGCCCGACATGAATAGCATTTTCTTGAATAAGTTGCCTTTGAGATAAGTATTATTTATCACTTTTTTAAGTTTTTATTTTATGCTTTTTAGTGATAATTATGTTTTTATATAATAGGTAACACTAATAATATTAAATATCTATATTAAATTTTTATATAGATATAGATCTATACAAATAAAAATAATCAACATAGTACAAGTTTCAGATAAGAAGATTTTGTTTATTTCTCGACATATATTTTTTTTAATAAATCTTTACTCATATTATAAAGAGGAAAGATTTGATTGTTTGTTTGTTTGCATTGGATAGGCTTCGAAACTATTGCACCGATTTATAAAGGTCTCTCATCTACGGGAAGCTATGATTGCAACGCGTATAATCGTTGAACATAGGCTATAATTTACGCAGGCGAAGACGCGGGGTAAGAGCTAGTTTGATAGATATTGGTTCACAATTCAAAAAGAAATCGATTGACATACCTACTTTCACAAAAAATACAGTTATTCTTTAAATATAGAAAATCCTTTCAGATTTTGAATCAATTCAAAATACGCAATCTTTTGTTGTTTAGCTGAAATACAATACAACCATCTATATATTATTTAGATGAAGTATGGTGAAAATGTATTTTGTTTTTTTATAAAAGGAATACTACTTATACATTATAACATCTAACTTCTTCCCTTTGGATTCTGAAGTCGGTTAAAAATCAAGTAACAATGTTACCTTGCGGAAGTTAATGTCTATACGAAACAACGGCGTGGGCAATGCATGATCTAATATCTCCAAAGATGCAATGTGAAGGGGTAAAACACTTGTAAAATAGTTGGCGTTTGTTGCGATGTGAGCTCTGTCACTGTTTGGAAACGCGTCTTGCATTTTAAATATTTCTGGTTCAGCTAAACGTTTAACTTTTACATCATTCCTTTGTTATTCACTCGACACATATTTTCTAACAATTTAACTTAAATATATTGTTAATACTTATACAATGTTTATAGACATCGATAACTGTACCGTCTAGGGTTCAGGTAAATGTCATGAGTCATTTTATATTAAGTCCACAATGTTAGTCAAGTGACTTCATAATATATGAATGTATCATATTGAAACAGGTGCCACTATGCGATCTGATATTATGATTTCATACGTTTCTTCATTTCTAATTACAATACGAATTTCTTTTGAAACTTCTACATAAATAAAATTGATCGCTTGGTTTGTATGCAAATGTTATCTAAGACACAATCCAAATATGTATTAATTTTTAGATTGGCGGTAGCGCTTGTGGAAGTCAAGCAGAATGATGTTAGTCTTCCACGAACGCTTTTATGGTTTCTCTTATTTTTTTTGCTTTATCTTATTTTTTTTTTTTCTATTTTTGGCACACCGCAAATAAATTTAGCAACCGAAGAAAAAATCATTCGCTTGCGTATTGTATAGTTAGTTGTTGTCAAGGGCTGGAACAAACAATTCAATTGCAGCTTCATAAGATTTCATAATAAGGACAATTGCATATTTTATATCTATTTACAGATATTATTACGTTGTTGTACGACACGAGCGCATGTGAGTCACAAACGATTTCAATTAGCGCAATGTCTGTAGATATCATTGTTGTGTCTACTGTTTGCGTCTCACGTGATGCTCGATTGATTTTACTTCGAGATGCAGAAAAGTTAGAAATAAAAAATCGCTTAGAGATTGTGCGAGTGTGTTATAAGAACACTAATAGCGTGAGCTAAAAATAAATTTTAATTGAAGAGATTATATCTCGGGAAATTGAGAAGACTTTTTATTTACTTTCCACACGTTACTAGTACAATTACTGAGTTTTTAATATAAACAACCTTTTATGTAAGTAGTATACAGCGATATGGTGCAAATAGAAGACTTTTTATAATTAAATGAACGAAGTATGAAGATAGAAAAAAAATGCATCTAACTCTTTCCAAATTGTTTTTATATCTGTATACCTATGTATTTGTATTTGATATGTTATTACTATGTACTATTTTTAATGTTACAATGCAACGATATGTTGAAACGTGATTGAATAATTATACCTAATAATAATATAGATGAATAAGTTTCATCCCGGGATTGAAAAACTTGCCCCGAAAGCAAGTCTACGTCAACCAACTGGAAGTGAATTTAAACGAAGTAGGGTTTAATAGCACCAGGTATAAAATATAAAGGTACAAAGAGAATACACATGTAATAAAGATAGATATATTTTAGTATAATTTGTGTCACAGCTTTTTAAGATTTTGAGTCTCGAATACAGTGCTTTCACTCATGATAAAGGAAATATATTTGGTTTATTAAATTGAATTAGAGTGGTTGAAATAAATTTAAGTATTTATTTAATTCATTGTCTTTAAGTTAAAAAATATCCCTAAAGTGATTTTTTTTCCTTCAATTTCTCCAAGTAATCATATCGTGGTGGATCATGCATGACTCTTTCTTCCCATTATATCCTTAGGGAAGGTCTGAATCACAGCAATGGGAAATTTAACGGACTGGTGATGTTATGTTATGTGAATATTATAGAGAATGATAATATAAACATATAACCAAACATTTATGTATTAACATTTTTTAAATCCTGTCCTACCGACTACGGTTTCTAATTGCAATTTATTTTAATTAATAAAATATCGTGTTCATTTAAATTTTGAAAACGAGCACGGTTGTTACAGGTGTAACCTAGTTTTTTGTTGATGAATTTGTTTTTGTTCTCATATATCTGTTTTCAGTCGTAATGAGGACAATCAGTAGGTATAATATAGTGTGACCTAAAACTAAATAAATGTAGATATTTAGTATATTAATTATAATATCATTTATTTACCTATTGAGAGGAACCGACAGAACTCGGCAAAGCCTGTTTTACAGATTTCCTTATCCAAACCGAAAAAATAGAAACCTTATTACTAAGATATCGCTGATCGTCTGTCTGTTGCCAGGCTATATATCTTATGAACAGTTGAGTTTTTACAGATAATGTATACCTGTCTGTTACCGCTATAACAACTATACTAAATACAATATAAATATACGCTCACGGTCTGCGTAACTGTTGTTAAGCAAACGCTCATGGTCTACGAAATGGTCGTTAAGCAACTTTCGTAACGGTCGGTCGTAGGATGGGTGACCGAAAATTTATATCTCTAGCTCTTTCGTGCTTCGGAAGGATACCCAACAATCCGCATAGGGAAGGCCTGAGCCCCAACAGTGTAGACATTAATACTCTGGTGATAATGTAGTCACTCACCTTTCATCATAATATTTTTTTTTATTTAATAATATTTTTTGCTGTTAGGTCTTGGCTCGCTCTGTGGTGAGAGCAGTTGCCCGGATTGCTAGAGGTCATGGTATAGAATCCCATCAGGAGTACCAGACACAAAGTGGATTTTTTAAGCATTTTTCATTTAGAATATGCTTTCCGCTAACGGCTTCGCCCAAGTGGTCTTGTTTTATACATAAATACCTTCCTTTTGAATCATTCTATCTGTGAACAGCGTTAAAATCCGTTGCGTAGTTTTAAAGATTTAAGCATACATAGATATTTAGGGACAGAGAAAGCGACTTTTGTTTTATACTAAGTAGTGATTTTCCTTAGTATGCTAACTTTTGTTTTATTGTCATGTGTCGGTTAAAGCAGGATTGAGCTTAAGTTAAACAATCTTCACTTGGTGATAAGTGGTTCATAAGTCAAATCCCCGTATCGAATAGACAGTTACGCTCTAATCTTCCAAATCTCAGTACAGCTTTAGTTGTGGTTTTTCTTCAATTAACAACGGTTGCAACTTGGAATATTCTGGGTAACCATTATCATCTCAATCGCGATGAACGTATAACTTTTTTTTGTAAAATCCAAAGTAATCTCTTTCCTCCTCCTCCTTAGATAATCTCTAAGATTTTCTCAGTTAAGTTTCATGACTTTTCCGGGACAATATAAGTAATTATTCCCGCTGTCTTGTGTATTTTTTATTTATCTATCTTGAAAAAGATTGTAAAACATGGTAGACAACAAGCCAGGTTTCTGCAAATTATATACACAATATACTTATATATATGGTACATGCTCTAGCAATCAAGTAGAGAATGTGTTCTATCCGTTTCCGCTTAAAGGGATTTGTGGGATCGGAAAGTGGTTATGATCCATATTGGAGGTAGACCAACTGGTAAGGGAGACTAAAGGGAAACTGTCTCTCCTGATCTGGTGTTGGTGGCACTGTATGTGGGTTGGAAGTTGTACAATCACTTAGCGCGGGGTATCGTTAATTATGGTGATAGATTCAGGGCCGGTCCGTCCATGTAGGCAAAATAGGCAACTGCCAAGGGTGCTCGTACTTGTGGCGCGGCAAGACATAGAAAACATATTATATTTGCTCTAATTATTTAAAAATACTAGACATCATCACATACATTGAACCATATACAATGATTTGTTTAAACATGAGTTAATGTCAGCATTATACAAAAGTAAGGAATTTTCAGACCGAGGATTATATATTGCCATTGCCAAAATTTTGCCTAGATCGCCAAGTTTCATCGAACCGACGCTGGTTAGATATTTCCGCAAATTAATGTTGCAAATGAAGATATATCATCATACCCATAGTCATCAAGCATTGTTTATAAGCTTGTGCTGGTGCTCATGATATTGTGTTCTATTTTGGTTTTCAGATTAGCTTGGTGTACGTGACATAAGCATTATTAATTTTCAGTCAACAGAAAAAAAGTCTTATCAGTCTACATACTCCGTTGTAAATATTGATTCGCCTATGATATGATAAAAAAATCTGGCATCAGGTGACCGTCGGAAAATATTCTGTTTACGTTCGCTCTAAACTAGATGTGGTTAACACTCGCATGTTTCTATTTACAGTGTCCATTAGTCCATTGGGATTCTAAAAGCATATGGCCAGTTGTGAAGATGTTCGTTTTTATTTAATTTTTAGGTACTTAATCTCGCTTTGTTATAAAATGTTAGTGATAAGTATTGTCGTAATGTGACAGATCACGGTCATCTGTACCTACTGTTAATATTTGCTTTGCTTGTTTTTCAAGATTCATGAATTACATCATGTTAAGTATTAAAGGACATAAAAACACAATATAATAACTAATTGAATATTATTTCCTTCATGCTTTGGTAATTCCTGTCCTGTGCTGAGAAAGATTAAATGAAATGTATGAACTTGTCATTTAACTATAATAATAAATATCAGTAGTCATTCAAAACTTAGTTTTGGGAGGAACTGATAAAGTTTTTTTTATCAAGTTAAATTTAAAATTATTATAACTTTATAAATGAAAACTCGGGAAAGGCTAGACAGATTTATTAAATTTACAAAAGGTAAGTACATATTCATCGAAGTCAGAGGAATGATCTTATGAGAAATCGCCCAGTTTATGGAAAAGAAAGGTATAACACCTTTCTTTTCCATAAGCTGGGCGAATAGAAGTTTGCAAGATTAGTAGGCCATAATGATAGGGCATAGTGGTTTTCGGTTTTCTGCCCCGCAAGATATCTGGCATTAAGATGGAGAGAACGCATAGTGAGTCCCTTTGATATTTTTTTTTGAGGTTTTAAAACTTGAATCCCTTTACTACTTTGGAATCGACTACTGGTCATTATCGTGTCATTTACTCATTCGATGGTTGCTGATGCGTAAAATCGTTTTCCGGATTTATAGCATTGTTGTACGCCATTAGAGTTCAATTTGATTTGGTGTTGTTCAGTATTGTAAAGTAAACAACAAACAAATCGGTCGAGCGAGGCCAAGCAGTCGATCGCGCTGCGGGCCTTGGTCCCCTCGCGCTGAGTGCGTACGTGCTCCACGTAACGGAGACCCCTCTTGTTTACAACCGCTCCAGTAGTACACTGATTTCGGCACCCAAAAAATGTCTAATGGTTTTCGTCATTAGAGAGATAATTGAAATTTTCCACTAATAATTTTACATTATCATAAACACTTAATTTATCACAGTTTCATACATTTTTATCAGGGATTGACCTAATTCCTATTAATGCATTCATTATAGTCATTATTTGGTATTGTAAGATTACGAGGTTGGTATTGTAGAATTACAACGTTCCTTTATAGAATTCACCTCTGCATCAAAATAGGGTGTGTAGCTATAAGGTCGGCGTCCTCGTTGGTGAAAGGGCATTGACCCTCGATGGTCGTCAGCTGTTGCGCATGTCTGTAGGTATATATCTCGCGTTTGACCCAAATTCGTACAAAGAATAGGTACTTTGTTGTTATTATTGTGGAAATATACGTCCATGTATAAAATATAGTTTAGAGTACTGTCCCGACTCTCTGTAATAAATTGAGCATTCATTCACGGTTACATCAGAGTAAATGTTTATTTTAAATGTATACGCATATAGGTACTATGTATATGTGTACGTAGGTATCAACATTGGGTTTGACAGTCCTTATTTTCTTGAAACATTAATATGATTAACAGTAACGAACCCTTTATTTTTTCCTGAATAATTCTCCTTTTTACTTCGCTTACGTTATTAAAAACTTACCTACCCATTCTCCCATCTCTCATTTAATACATAAGTAACAAATTATATCCTAGATAGGGGATGTCCATAATCACGTGAGGCTCGAAGGGGGGGAGGGATTCGTCAAAAATAACGAAATATCATAAGGGGGTGGAGGGAGGTGTAATAAAATATCACGTGTATTTATTTTTTCCTCGACGCGCGATGATTAAACTGAAAAGTGACGTCAAAAATTAAGATTTTTAGTTGGTTTTAAAAAATATACGTAATTTGGTTGAAGGAGGGAGGGGGGTAGTTTTAAACCTCACCATATATCACCAAGGGGGAGGGAGGGGTCAAAGAAAATGTTGAAAAAACATCACGTGATTAATGGACGGCCCCGTAGGTAGCTAAAAAATAGGTATTTGGTTACTAATATCATAATCATGAAAAATAATTGCCACCGATAACAAATTAAATTGTGTTATATAACCATTCTAATCTAAACAAGAAAAATATTTGCGCCAAATGCACAATAGCAAAAATAATTGCGATAAGATAAACCAAAATACTTTCTTTTTTAAAATTTATGTTTAGCTAACTTAGGTAATGTGACGATCCAGATTTGTAAAAAAATATCAATTTATTAAATTTTTAACTGCCTTTTTAATTTCACCCGAGTAAAATATAGCCTATGACACCCGCGTATGTTTAGCTTCCTGTAAGTTAAAGAATTTTTAAAATCTATCCCACAGTTCCCGTTGTTTTTTTGTAGGTAATTAATTATATGTGGTTATTGGAATTATCTCTAGAAACTAGAACAATCTCGACGGAATCGAAACAGCTAGCAACTACATTATCATTTATACAAACATTAACGTTTTACAGTACATATTTTATAGCACGACGCTTTACAATATTTGTTATAAGAAATATATTATTATTATACGAAAGTTAATACTTCCGCTTTGATAGCGATCGTATAAACGAGAGTGAACAACAAGTTGACTATGCTCGTATATTTAATTAAATATAAAAGATCTTATAAAAGTGATCCCATCAAAATATGTAAATTGTTGCAAAGCCGAGTCAAAAAGTCAAAATTTATTTAGTAGAATTGGCCCCCAATTCTACTGAATAAATTTTGTTTAAATCGAATCGAAAACGGATCGAAACCGAACGAAACTACAGTTTTTAATGGTTTTTCTATTCTACAAAGTGGTATACGATACAATTCCAGTTCTATTTTAGCTGGAATTGTATCGTATGTCACTTAGTACAATAGAAAAACCATAAAAAAACTGTAGAATTGGCCCCCAGATCTCATAGAGCCTAGATTCTAATTCTATAAGCACTTACCTCACAAAAACTACCTACACCTTATTCAAAACATGTGACTCGGCCATTCCGCTGCCATCAAATGGACATAGAAGAAAAATATACCTATTCACCATTAATTACGTTTCTGTTATACCATACTCACAAACATGGAATAGAAAATAATCTATAGTAAAACAGACTAGGAAGAATGTATATTAGCACAGAACACAGATAGATAATACATGAAGATGCTTTAAAAATCTCTTAAAGGAAAAGTAGCAAGAATTAAAACAAGGGGATAAACGATATGTTACAATTACAACAACTAAAAGAAAAATGGTGTCGGAATAAATGATCCATTTTATGATGAAGTGCTGAATGAAGTGTTTTTGTTATTATAATGTCCATATATAAATATATTTAATAACTAGTGGACGCCCGCGACTTCGTCCGCGTGGAAGTCGGTATCCCGTGGGAGTGAGAAGTTTTCCCAGTAAAAAGTACCCTATGTGTTATTCTGATGTATAACCTATATTGCTGTAAAGTTTTATCCAAATCCGTCCAGTAGTTTTTTCGTGAAAGAGTAACAAACATCCATACATCCATACTTACAAACTTTCGCCTTTATAATATTAATAGGATAATGAAATCTATATTAAATTGTAATAAACTTGCTTCGAAACTACAACTATAACAATTGATAATTAAATTATCAGATGTTGAACTCTATGAACCGATAAGCAACCTCTAGTACTTAAACATGAAATAAGTACAAGTAAATTAAAACTCAAGTTCTTAGGATTGTGAAGACAGATAAGATATTGTTAATATTAAAGTTATTTGCATAAAAATGTAATTAATTAATTCTAGCGCATAAGTAATCGACCCGATCGATCACGCTTAACAAAAATTATTTTTTATCATAAATATTTGCTTCTGTTTATTTAAAGTTTTGTTTTGTCGACTATGTTTTTAAAATTTTCTACTTTAGATTTAACAAAAGCGACAACCTTGGCTTGTGGGACAACGGCTGATGGTGACTTAGCCACATATTCGTCCCACACGCTAATATTACTTTACATAACAATTATGTGACTACACACCACATGTCTGCGTTCAATAGATATTATTAGATAATAATTTAAAAGATAGTTAGATTAGATACCTATTTTATATTTCTGAAGTCAAAGGCGTAGTTAGCTTAATCCGATTAAAAGCGGTTCTATGTTTTTTTTGTCACGCTTCAAAGAGACACCATGCGCCTCGATCGTGTCCAGCTCTGATAGGAAGTACTACAGTAAATACATTACTGGTTTTAATTAAGAAGGATTAAAAGAAAACTGTTACGGTGCGGTAAACAGTACCTCTAAGTATTTCAACAACTTGACAAATACGTGAACTTACGAATCAGGCAAAAAGAAAGAAATTTGAAGATCATGGAATTTTCACGTTCTCCTTGATCCAAGATAAACGATTAGGGTTGTTGTGTTATTCAACTCCGAAACAACACACAATGACTCAGGGCTAAGAAAGTATAGGAAACTTAATTTCTTTTATAGACCTGATTTGGAGCTATAGACCTGATTCGACTAAGAATCTGTATGACTGACATGGCTTAACATGCTACTTACTTTTCGCGTACTGTGGTCAGGAAAATCTTTTGTAACCATTTAACTGCAATTGATTTCAATAAATATGCACTGTTCAGAAGCATAACAATAATATTCAACAGATATTAATGTTGGAAGATTCTAGTACTATACAAATCAATATGAACATATTGATTCCTTTATTCAATGTTCTGCTTTTGCCTTATATAATTTACTTACCATTAGTTGATCGGTCTGTTTGACATCGACGAGTAAATATAATAAACAGCAAGTTATATACTTTTATGTGTTGGAATAAAAATAAAATTATTTTTAGTACAGTTTTAGGTAACAAAACAAAAGTACAAAAGGCCCACCATCTGAGCAATGGGGGTTTTATTATTAGACACGTCATACCGGTACATTATTGCGCTTTAAAACGGCGTTGACTTTATTGTGGTAGCCTTACATTATAATAAAACCAAAAAGGGCGCGGAAGAAATCAAAAATAGTTATCCCATTATTAGAATCATACATTATACTTCTTGTTAGAACGAGATAAACATATTTGCTTAGCTTTACGTGTCAAGTTGTCAACTCTAATCTCCCTTAGTCGTAGAACACGATGCACGAAAAAAGGCCACGTTCAATGACGTTTTATTATTTTTATTAAAATAAAAAAGAGTAGTAAGTACAGTTACTCACGTATGCATTTTTTAAACACGCAGGAAAGCATTTTTTCTACAACATCTTAAAGAAAATTACGTGTAAAAATGACATTACCCTCAACGCTTGCTGAAACGTGATTAAAGTGAAACTTGTTGGCAATGTTATGCGTAGATAACCCAGAATTATTACATATGAGGTACTGCCTGCAAGCTAATTAAGATATATAATAGAACTCTTAGTTCAGATCACCCTTTCAACATTGAATAATGATTGGTATATCAACAAGCCAGGAAATGATTTATTAAAAAAACACGTCCCAAATCTCTGTAAATAAAATGACCTGTTTAATCTATCATAGTTTATACTTTTTTATCTAAATTGGTAGGTGTTATTAATAGCAAATTTTTATTAAACCAACTTACGACATTACAGTTATTAAACAGAATATAATAGAACATTTGCGAGCATTAAGATTTATAGATCTTTCTTAGACTTCTCTAACATCGATTTACTGAGCCATAAAAAGTATTAACTAGACAAGGATAAGCACGTCATGACTAGGTTTACAATGTGCTCGTTTTCGAGAATTTATTACAAAGTCGTCACTGTTTATAAATTTAATTTTATGTCCTGCCTGTAAAGAAACTTGATTGTATTAGCGGAATCTAAGCGGAAATGGGTATGCTTATTACTATTCCCTCAGCATAGATTTGTTTATTTCTGAACGTAATCTTGTGTCTTCTATATAAAATAATGATAGTTATTTTGTATGTTCTGCTTGCAGCGATTCTGTACTAAGTTGACTTTTTCGTCTTTTTCATAGTTTATTTCATCAACTGGCCAGTAGTTTGTTTACAATTTGTTTTTCTGAAGGGATCTTACAGTGCATTGCCTTTTAGTTCCCATTTATTTATTGAATCTTAATTGCTTAATATGATATACAAATGGCGGATTTAATGCCAAAGAGGCATTCTCAACCAGTATATTTAGTACAGAAGTTTAAAAGTGGCTATAAACATAACGTAGGATACAACGGTACGCCATTGCCTACATACATATCCCTACATAAGTACTATGTCTAAATATGTATAAAAATATCCACAAATATAGATAGATATATATACTCAAACATAAATAAGTATTACACATAGAGTTCGAAATAGAGTTTGGTGTCAGATCAAGAAATTACATATGTTTGAGGCATGGTAAAAATTGCGAGCTGCTGTCTTGGATCCAAATTGTTTAAGAGGACTTCGAATGTTCAAAGGCAGTGCATTCCAAAGCGAAAAGCGAATGGCAGTTTGAGTAAAGGAATGAGATGAGATCTAGAGTGATAAAAAGGGGTTGGGAGTACCAGTCTACTACTGGAACGAAGACTTTTCTGGTGAGAGGCGCCGAGGATTTTAAACCGCTATTGGATTGCCTCTATGTTTAGAGGCATGTATCCAAATCCGTGATTTAGGAGGAGTTCAAACAGATGCACATAATGATAATGTGATGAGCGATTTTGATTTGACTAAGGAATTAGTTATATTTATCTATCGTATTCACTATGTGTCAAATAGCTAAATAGCTGATTGTAAGGGGATGTTGATGACTTCCTTCTCAACCTACTGGAACCGATTATTAAACACGCCCTCTAAAGCACGGAAGAGATTGTCCATTCGATGATTGACCCTTGCGAAAGTATTTCCGCTGTAGTAATTGTAAATGAATCGAGTCGCTACGGAAATTGTAGGTACCATAATATCATATCATGATCCATTACTGTTTTGGATTCTTGAAAATATCATGCTGTCTATGAAATTATCTTTATGATTATTAATTTATCTATTCTCCTGATAAGAGCAATAACAAACATAAATAGCTCAGCCCGCTGTACAATGACGTAACTGCAAAAATTGTACAGTAACATTTTGACGCCATCATATGTAGCAGTTGCAACCTGGAATAAATTTCAAAATTGTACCTTCAGTAACATTTTTTAAATTGAGTAAATATTTATAAATAACCTTATAGTAGGTAAATTATAATGACACACAAAAATAAGACACAAATGATTTATTTAAGTAAATTTACAATAAGTTTAAATTAGTTTTAAACTTAGTTAAAGCAATTATTTAACTAGTATAAGGTTTAGCTTTTAAATATTTGAAAGTTTTCCTGAAATATTTATCTAATGAAATAACGTTATTTGTTTGTTGTATGAGGTGAGTTTGTAAGATTAATCTGGAAAATTAATATTGTTGCAAAAGTTTTTTATCACTTATGCGGTCAAAGCAATATTTTGACACCTGGCGGATTATAATTTGTAAAGAATAACTCCTTAAATAAATATTGTTAAACGATGAAATTAAATTAGATTGAATTTCTCGCTTTATTAGATATTTCCTGTATATCTTATTCTTGTTAGCTATTGTAGTTCATATCGAAATTTTGTTCGTTATGGCATAGAATGCCTGTGTCATTTATCATTGTTATTGTTTTGATTTATAATCCTATTGTTTTCATTTAAGTTATTTTCATTAGATATAAGTGTCAAAGTAACGTGCGTAAGATTCAGGTTATCGGTCGTATTCAGATGGATATAAGATACATAACATCACTTCTTACTGCGCACTTAGTTTTAAAGATAAATTCAATAGTCGCTCTCGTACCTAGCAACGAGATATGGCTTTTGAGAATAACAAAAACCGGTTTGTTTTGAATTTTTATAGTTTTATATCGATATACGATAGAGTCGGGGAAAAATATTGGTCAAAATTAATTATAATAGTCTATTTTATCAATATTCAAAGGTTGATAAAATTATAATTGTTGATACAACCTACTGATAAATTTAAAAAGAGCCTTGTACCTACCAACTCCTAACAATGTTGAAAACAATATCGCTCATTTATTATGTATGTATTAATAACGCAATTAATTTGCTTACGTTGTCATCTCTAAAAATCATTCATCCTTGACCGAGATCTGAACGTGACTGAACAGGCGATAAGCTTCAATTGGTTTTTATAAATCTACAATGATCTCACAAAAACTTGTTTACCACTAGAAGTATTATGATTTCTGAGTGTAACTGGATTCTCGTTCGGTGCGATTCATTTCCTTTTATAATGAGCAGCCGACGTCTCAGCAATCAATATACTAAAGCAACATTTGATTTAAATTTCAAAAATACGTAGTAACGCCATGGAATTTTCCAGCAGCGCAGAATATTTATACAAATTGTAGCAGAGGGTTATGTTTATTGTATGCATAAGAACATGAGAGGCCTAAGCAGTAGCGCCGAGTACATACTGACTTTGCGAATTGCGGATGACATCATCCGTTGGAGCGAGTTCGCATAATATCGTTCGATAGGCGTTTCAGTGGTTACTCTTAAGCACTTAGTTTGTTTCGTTGAATAACATAGGCCGGGTAGCGTTATTTGAAAGCTTATGAACCTTTCGATTTATATTTATTTTCATTTCAAGTTTTGACATGAGTTGCTTAATTAATGACAGTTAAGGTAATCTATTAAAATTCGAAATATATGGAAGAAAAAATATTTTGCGAAAACAATTAAGTTCATGTAGGTTCTAATCGTCAGCAATCCTGCGGCATAAATGGTATTTAATTTATCTATTAGCGCTAATTTTGCAAGCTAAATTTAACGTTTATATAAAAAAATAAATAAATAATGAAAAACACGACCGCTTAAATCGAACTAAAAATAAAATAAAATTCTCAGTTAATTCGGGGACTGTTCTGTGGAATCGACTTTTTGGGCAGTCGTTTAAAAATCACTCACTTGCATGTTACATTTGCATTCACTTGTGAAATAAGATATTGACCAAATTTCACTCCAATATCTTTCATGATACTTATGTGTTCGTGAATATTACAGGACTGTAATGTATGTTACATTCTATTTTGTCAGCTTGATCCTCGTTGCATGGTTTAAACATTCATATAAGCGATTGAGGTATTTATAATTATACGGTTAGTCAATCGATACTTTTAGTCTACAACACATAAATTTTGATAAATGCGTTTTCTAAATATAATCTTGTTACTTACGGTGGAATAAATAACTAGACAAAATCCTTGGCGAATGAGCCAAATTTGAGCTGAAATTTAGTGTACAATGTTTTTAACGCTTATTCGCTCGTACAAAATGTCAGACCCAACATGTTTAGGAAACAATAAAAAATAACATTCACGACAATATAGTCGTTCACATATTCATGTGAAAACGTGTGGAAAAAATATAGAAGTTTTCCAAAGATGTGTAAATAAAATATTGAACTTTTCGTAAAATATACACGATACACAATAGCTAAGATAATATGTTGTTTTTCCTTTTATATTTAATGTGTCGTCTTTAAAATGAGATATTTACATGCACATGTTTGAAATATACTTGTTGAGGTTGTCGACACTGTCAACCGCTCTGAGCCTCGCATGTTTTAAACATAACCGATGCCGAACAACGCAAAAAGTTCACATCGCCAATGCTAATTTATTTTCTGTAACCTTGGTTTGGGTGCCCATAGAACATCTACACTATTATCAAGCGAAATCGATTATTCTTTAGGTATATAGAATGACGAACTGATTTTGCCTTGGCTCATAAACCTCTTTACTTCTTTCCATTTTTTATCCTCTGCCGTCCTCTCTGGTTCTCTTCTCGTAATGAATCCTCTTTCTTTGGATTCAACTTGAGGACTACAAAGACTCATTCCACCACTTTTCGCACCTCCTATTGAGACGCATCCCGACGCTCTTAGTTCCGTACCGACCAACCACTAAGTAAATTCAATTATCCAGTTCCAGTGTTTACACAAGCTCGACACCAAAAAAATCCCTTTTTAATTTTAATTTTATTTCTCTTGACTTTAAGGATTTTATTGGCCATTAAGGGTATAAAAAACTAGTTTTTCAAGCTAGGATAGGAAACTTGTGCTAGTAAGCAAGCTGCTGCTTCTATCTTCATGTATACAGAACTAGCTAACTAGATAGTACACAAGCACTAATTGCTATCCAGTATCCTGGTAATAAATAAAAAGGATAGGATAGGATACGGGATACGGGTAAAATGCCGTTTTATTTCAATTCCTTATCTTTGATATTACCATTTTAATATGACGCGTAACATTGAGTGGCCAGAGAAGGAAGGATTGACTATTGCGCAATTGGTCTTGGTTTTCGGGAAAGTCGTGCCAACGCAAGTCACCTGTCATAAATAAGCCTTACAATTATATGAATAACTCAATATCCTGGTTTGAAACTTTTGTATATACTTAAATATTAAACAACATCACATAAATTGCTCAGATTCCAAGATAGCAGTAGCCTGAGACAACGAAGGTAATCGAAGCGGGAATCGAACCCGGGACCTCGACATGGCGAGATGGAGAGGTGGCGACACCGTGAAACCGCCGTGCGAACCACTCTGCTTTTATATACCTAAAATAGTGAAATAACAAAACGTATACAAATTATGGACTAATTTTAGGAACATTTATTCGTGTTCTTGATATAAAGTGTTCGAAATAAGCAAGAATTAGGAATTTAGAAGAGCCTCGGAATTATTATAATATTTTGATAAAAAAAACGTAAATTTTTTGATATTTGTTTTTTAATTATTCATGTAGCAGATACTACGATATAATTCTCTGGTCAGATCCTTATTATGGTAGCGATGATATTCAAAATCAGGTCGAAATAATTTTGATTTGAAGAACTCTATAAAAAGTCCGTATAACACAGACTATGTTACGAATCTCCAAGTTACAAGTGCAAATGATTCTCGTTATTTGCAAAGCAACAAAGACTAATTGAAACGTCAAGCAGGAGATGTGGATATTTTTGATAAGAACTTAAAAACTATTTAGAACCCATTTTAGAGTTCTTATAAAAGAAATGTAATTATAAATATTCTCAATCAATGGATTACAAGGTATGACATCGTTTATAAATAAAGTTATACGAACTACATGTGCCCTAAAATATATTTTATATTTCAATTTTTTTTTTGATGACTTAAGAAATATATTTCCCTTCAATTAATGTATGTTTACCTATATTTCCACCAACGGTTGACCAAAACTCTTTTAATAATAGCCCGAGGCATTTCCATATAAATTTTATCGAAATCCAATCGTTTTGTTTTGTTTTAATAACAAAACAAAATATGTTTTTCACCAAATATCACATAAATATTTAAATGACATGTTTATCAGTGATTTTTCTTCATTCTATTTATTGGAAAAATTATGTAGAGCAAATAAACAAAATCTCCTTTCCGAAGAGTTTCACTATGTTAACATATTTTTTTTAATATTGATATTTAATATTTTTAATGTTACCTATTATAAAGAATTCAATTCAAAAAAATAATTCTCCGCTTCTCTTCTCTTGTCTCTTAATTTGTCTTCTTTTATGTACATTATCGGTGCCCTAATCCCTCTCGCCTAATAACCACTATTACATGTTACAAGAATTATTCAATTTCTAAATTTTATGTTGTCCTAAAAGATTTCCTTTATTCAGTATATAGTTACATAAATAAAGAAATGAACGATGTGGAGATAAATGTAAGTCCAAATGTTTGAACGTGTCCACAGAAATATTTCCGATCATCAGCAAAGATTACTAGAATGAAACGCCGATGTGCTGTCGATATTTTTTACTTATTAGGTATGTTATTCGGCACGATACTTATAAACACACTTATGTTATCTACGTCGTAGTGTTTACACATTAGACTCAGCTTGCTAAGCGTTAACAAATTGTGAATTACGTAAAGAGTATACCTACCTACATGTGTATATATAAATATTTCATGATTAACGTTGATTTGGATGTTAAACTATTTTTTAAGTTAAAAGTAAAAAAAATCTTCATTCAAATTGAGAACTTCTTTACTGTAGACAAGAAGGTACGCAAGAAACCACATTCGAATAAATAATCGTCGCGTAAGAATAAGAAGTAAATTCCAAAATAAAAATATTTATATGGTAATACATAGATTCCTTTTGTCCACGATTGAACATCAGGTGCAGCTGTCGTAGGATTACCTGATTTAATTCGAACCCAATTTGAAAATATAATAACATGTTCAACGTTTGAACACAAAGAATCTACAAAAAATCTTCGCTGCGGGAATACCCTGACGCAACTTTTCTATTACACGTACACGTCCTGTGACGGTGAATGAACGTTTAAAATGGTGTATTCCAAAATGAACCTTATTAATAGCCTTTACGTCATTTTGTTATCGAATCGTTGAAAGGAGTCCCGCTGAATAAATTGTCATCAAACAATTTTATAGCTGACTATAAAAGGCTCCCTTCGGTAGGTGGAAAGAGAGAGGAGAATTTGGAATTGCTTTGTGACAATGACGCAACAAAACTTATTATACGTAGGAATTAGATTTAATAACGTCGATTATTACGACTCTTTTGGTTGTTCCAGGATTCCACAACATGCAAGAAGATGAATACAATATCAATGCCATAGTTTGCAGTGTGTTGAAATCAGGTCTGCATTGAGATTATTTTATAATACGAGTAATTTTCAAAAATCTCATTACCTCCTTTTTGAACTTCTATATTGACACTGCTTAATGAAAAATTAACTGCACGACAAGCAAAATAATACACATAGTTCAGTAGGCCGATGAATAAATTGGTTTTTGTTTTGAAGATTCAGGAGCAGCATTCAGAACAAAGGAATGTTCCTGCTAGACGACGTGAGAACGATGGAAAAACAGATTATTATTGGAAAAATGAATAATTTTTAAATTTCAACCGTTTCTGCAATATTATACGATACGTGCACTTGTATACTTACAAATTTAACAAAGCTACTAAAGATTAAAAACGTTCCCCTTCTTTGAAAATTGAAAGTTATCCGAAAGAGAAACCTATCAATGGATTTGGCAAACATGCGCACTGCGCATCAAGGAAACAGATTGTAGTAGGAATATATTTCCTCCTTTTACTTAAGAGTCTAAAAATGTATTGTTATTTGACATGATTGAATAGTACCATGATATCTACACTCTTTTTTTAATTCTCATGGCTTTAGCCCAAATTTTGAAGTTTAACTTATTCAAAGAAGTTAAACTTCAGAGCTATGCCATCGATTTTTGAATTCACAACTCGAGGCCTTGTAGTAATTGGAAAAAAAACATGTGTAGTTGCTGTAGAGATATCTGAATATTAAAGCTCGCTTGGTTCCGACATATGTTTCATATGGGTAGGGTTATTATGTTATTGTTGTTGTCAGTCACGTACGCCTGTAGAAGGAGACGCAGAATGTGAGCGAGCAAGATGGAAAAGTGGCGTGACAACAAACATGGCGTTGCCGGCTGCCGGTTGGACTGGTTGGTCCTACTACCACGTGCGTTTTGCGCCGTGAAGTCCTGGATTTTGTTTGTCAACAAACACCCTGTGAAGGTCATTATTAGGAGGATAAAAGACAAAGGAGTCTTTGGGACATGTTCTGTTAGTCTATGATATTATTGTAGACTTAGATAGGAGATTAATTCATTTTATTCGCTTAAAAAGCTCTCATTTATTTTTCTTATTTTGGACAGATGATGTAATAGTAGAGCAGCGGCGCGCGGTTGGTGCCAACCAAAATGTCCTTTGTTCTTTGTCACTAGTTTAAATTTTATTGTTCCATTTATTTTACATGCATGGTTACTATTTTGTGTTATCAAAATTTTGAAATCTGAGCCGAATGATCAAAGATATTCATTATTTTGCAAAAATTAGAATTTAATTGTTACTTATTTAAATTCTAATTTCATTCTTATTGGAAAATTACAGCTACAATCTTGATCGAACTTTTGCATACTATGTTTAGTGTAATGTAAATTCAATATTTTAGATATTTTTTCTGAAAAAGCAAATCTGCCGACTGTTGCCACAACAGAAGAAATGTGAAATAATAACAGTTGTTATCATGTGCCTGGGTAGTTATTAAAATTTAAGAATCTAATTTCAAGTGGGATGACTTTTTTGTTTAATGAAATATCCTATTGTTATTATTTACGTAATATTAGATGATACTGAGACCAATAACATCTGAATGATAAAAAAAATAAACGGCAAAAAATATAAACACGTCAGCGAGCAAACTTAGTGAATACGCATGCGCTAGTGTGGTGTGAGAGGCCACAAGGAACGACGCACAACAGTATCGCGACCGGCGGGGGAAATGTGGGCTGAAGGGGGGGTGTATACGTGCGCCGGTCGAGCCGGCTTCGCGGCCCCTACTCCTCAATTCTTCAGTTGGATTTTAGAACATCAGACGGGCGGGCGTGTGTAGGATGGATCGTTAGTAACATCAGCAGTTTTTTTTCATTCCGCCTTCTAACAGTGTTTGTTTATTACCTTCCGGCACACTTTCCGTAAATCCTTCTCGACGGTGGTGCTTTATTAATTTTATTTAAATTGGCGTTTATTTTCTATCTCACCTTTATAAACGTCGTCCCGATTTCAAGTCGAGAAGGCGGCCGCACAAGTTTGAAAGCGGCTTTTAAGAGTAGTACCACCTACTCGAAATTCTTCAATATTACTGCATCAACGCATCAAGCAGTTATCAAGATGGTGAAGAAGGTTTCTGAAGAGAGTGTAGATAGTGGTAAGCTAAATTTATTCACGTTATACTTTGCTATGATTACTTATACCATCGCCGTCACCTATCCACATTTAGTATATCACCTGATTCGTCTGACCGGTTTTTGTATTCGCTGCGTAGTTCTCTGTTGATTATAAAATTTTACATTAATAAGTGTTGGTAATTCGGGATCAGTTAAGGTCAACGAGAATTCCCTTGGACAACTTAGAAACTACTTGTCAACTTTGGATCTATATGTTTTCTGGTTTTTGTGTATGTATAAATTAATAACGTATTAACTTATACATACTTTAAAACTTCGTATGATGTCATTCATATCTTCAATAAGTCGGGAGCAAACATAGCAGTCTAATATCGTGGAGACATCTACATCTTTTTTGCAGTTAGGCAGATAGCGTTATTACCTCTTATAGTATATACATTTTTGCACATTTTTTTAATATGTAGTTTTAAAATTAGTTTATTTAAAAAATAAGCAAGGAGTGTATTTGTAAAAACGGTAAGAGCATATCAAGGATTTTGTGTGTTACAAAGTTCTTACCTATTCACTATTTTTAGGAAGTGGGTAGTTATTTTTATAATGCATGCTTATTTATACCCAATGTACGTTATACATACTGACCAACCTCAACATGCAACTTGTACTTTTCAATTTTATGACTCATATTAACTACCGTTGTTGTCGTTACAGTGCATGCTATGTTGTTGTTACCTGTAGTCTCTTCATTACATTAGATTTGGTTTATGATGTGAATATGATACTGCCGTGTCAAATATCTGTTACAATGGACGGACATTGACCGACAGAGACTTTTTCTGATTTTGCAATTTCACAATGACTTTGTGCAATATATACCTATATAAATTCTAAACTGGAGACCTTACTTGTACCTTATTAGACACTTTGGCATTTAGAAACATCCTGCTTGCCTGCCTACGCTATGATAATATTTGTTCATTATGCGGGTATAAATGGAATGGATCCTTGTAGAATTCTTAGTGACAATAATCAGTTCTCATTCATACTCGTACCACTTGTGATGTTGGGGTTCTCTTATAATCTGATAAGAAACAACAAGCTTCTTCATCAAGCTTCTTAATAAATTGTCTATTTAAATCCTTAATCCTTTCTGTAAAATCTAAACTGCAAAAGCTCTGATCCTATTGCAATGTGTCAGAAGTTTGTGTATAAATTCAAAGATACCTGAATAAAATCTATCTTTAGATTAGAAACTTTAGGTGGTTACGGTTATATAAAAGTTTTGAGGAAATTAAGAATATACGTTAGAAATGCATTGATAATTAAATGCAATTTCATATTCTCGTTATTTTCAACATGGCCGCTGAAGCGCGACGCCCCAGCGTTCATTGTCAAGGTCACCTACTAAAACTACTGCGCATTGGAGTTGCTACCACATTTCGTTCATATAATACCTTGTAATTAAAGAAAAGCCGGCTTTGCTAGCTGACGTATAAGGTATTATAACAAAGTTTGTATCTTCGTAACATGTAATCGTGTTTTAAGAATTATTCTGGCTAATTAATTAGGTATACCTACTTGATTATTATGTAATACGGGTCATTCATGCCGGCTTTGTCATATTATCCCCAGAGTCTAACCTTGGTAACTTGAATTTTTGGAGAAACTAAATGAGTGATAACTTTTTATTTACTTACCTATAACGTTTTGATGTTTAATCAGCGTTGATTAAAATCATTCATTCGTGTCAGTCGTCTCGAGCGTGGTAACCTTGACCATGACGAACTTAATGCCCATTCCGCTATGGCTATAGGCACCTAGCTGGTGTTTGCCTAAATATAGTGCTTGGGGCCCCTCTCCCTAGCTTACTGCGTCTCGGTTTTGCAATCGATTTTTGTTGTGCCTAAAACTCGTTGTTGGATACATATCCACGGAATTCGCGTTCGTGTTGTGTATTTTATAATGCCCTGGATATAAAATAAAAAGGAGACACCTTTATTTGATAGTTAATCCTCTATTACGTCGAATGTTATCGGGTTAGTTGAAATAAAATGTTTACTTCCTTGTTGATTCTAAATAAAATATGCAAATTATGTAATTAATCCACAAATGACTCATGTGCCGACTGTCCATTTATGGGAATTCGAGTAAATATTATTAGGACTACGACTTTAAAATGTTAGATCAGTGAAGAGTGAAAGTGGTTGCGTATTCACACAGGATATATATATATATATATATATATATATATATATATGCTATAATTTGAAAATTATTATTGAAATTTCACCGAGCCGTTACCGGGCTTGATACGCTGCAGCGCCGCCGTTCTTGCTACATTTTTGATGTAGCAGTGAATGCAACTTTTATGTTAAATTTATTTATTAGAACTTGTTCTTATATCTTTTTAATCTCCATCGCCTGATACTTATTAGTTAGATAACTAAATGTGTTATACATTAATCTTATCAGCTTTGCGAAGGAAAAGTTAAAATAGTAAAACGTAAATATTGCCAATTACATGATTCAACGACAAAACTATTATAGTGCAACTGTAGTAAAAGTGAAAGACTAAGGGCATTTATAGTATGCAAATAGAAAGTTAATTATTTAGTTTCAGCTTACGGGTATAAGACAAAAGTGTAATGGGCTTATGATCAGCATTGTAGAGAGTGCATTCGTGTTCAAGCGTTAATGCCAGCCAACCAGATTAGAAAGTAGAAACCTCAGGCTTAGGGCACGAATGTTGCAACTACGATCTAGAGTTAAAAATGAACCTGCATCGGCATAAAATGTACAAAAATCATTGAAATCGCCAAAATTACAAGATTGTTTGATAATTGTTTTAAGGCGAGTAAAGCTTTATTATCATTGGCGGTACCAAACAAGTGATTATCATAATTAATTAATTGTTGATCAGTTAATAATTATACAAGAGAATGATAATTTCAATATAGTTTTAAATTAATTTATTTTTAGATATTATTTCAGAGCCTAAGGTGCTATTCCTTGCTTCTATATTCTTTGTAAATATTAAACTAAGTTTTGCAACAAGGCTTTTTGGTCAAGTGCTATCTTTTTCCTTGTTATCTGTGTATTTATTATATTTCAATAATCAATCGAAAGTAAATAATCTACTTTGTAAAGTATTGTTGTTTTCTTTGTTCTCTACGTACAAGTTTTATTAGGTCAACCATTGTTTTTATCAAGGCCTCGCGAATGAATGTCGGACTTCAGCTGTTTTCAAAGTTGAGGTGTTTGTACTAATTTAAGTATTTGCGAGGTTGTCTCGGGGGGGGGGGGGGGGGGTTTACATAATCGCCCACGTTGGCCGCCGAGTGTACTGCCACGTGGAACTGGCTGGTGTGTCGAGTCACGCGATATGCTACACATACATATTTATTATACAAGTGTTCAATTACTCACTCAGTGTATTCATTATTATTCCTAATTTGAGCTACTGTTTCTTATAATGGTTATACGCTAGATAAATTATTACTTTTAAGGACCTCATTGGCTATTCACGTAACGTTCATTTTTTATGTTTTAATTGATTTATTTACTACTTGGGTCAAGGCAAATTCAGTGGATATTGGATATTAGATATTGGTATATAAATTTCGAATCGATGTTACGCGATATCAGGCGATCGTTGACTCAGTTGCATAAATTTCATATCGTCGTCTATGTTTTTAGCTTTCCTTTGTTTCAAGTTAACATATCCGAATGAGTAAGCACTGTTTATAAACAAACGTGAAGTGGTTTAATTACATTTTAAAACATTAATTTCAGCATGAATATAGTATAATTATGTATGTAAACAGGAAGCATTTGTTGAAATGGGTGATTGTATACGTGGGCGTGACTCGGAACCCCGATTGTTACAGTCGTTCAACTATTGCGCATTTTCACGTTGTTGCTATACGCCCAACCTATAGTGTGGTGATTACGTGCTAATTGTTGATTTTAGCTTGTCATCTCACCGTGTTATCAGCTTGAAGAGAATCTCTAATAACTCAACATAACGATAAACTTTATTCATCACGTTGATTTATTATTAATCTTTAGTTAGTTTTATATTATTTAAGATGGGAACTCGTATAATAAACAGCTCGTGAGGTTATACAAAACTGACAAATTTCACCACTTCATTTTAAAGTCTAATACTTTGCTAGTAGAGTACATAATTAATTGTTAAAAAACTGGCCTTTTTTTCATGATAATGGTTTATATCGATGGCCAGGAATTCGTACTGGTTTAAGCTATGGCGGCATCGATACCAAAGAAAGGTTGATTCGGGCCGTGGCAACAGTGTCGAGCGAGCAGTAGACATTTTTTTTACTGCAAGCAGTCGAATGATCGCGTAACGTGGGCGCGTAGCTGCGTACGCGCAGCGGTGGGTGCGGCCATGTAGGTCGTTGAACCGGCTTTGTTTGCCAACTCAGCTTGCACACGCATCTCGACCGAACAGCATTATCAACGGTGTGACTTATTGACGTGTTAAAGGGGTATCATTACCCATTTCGTTCTGGGGTAATAGTTTTTGTTTTGATATCGCTCACTGAATAGTACAGAGGCACAACTCATAAACCATAATTTGAGAAACACTCTCTGAAGTTATGAAAATTTAATATTTTTATAATTATGAAAATCAATTTTTTTAGCATAACAGTTAAATCGTTTGTATTATATTATTGTCATTGTCATTTCATTTTATTCTTATTCAATTCAAGGACGGAGACTGGTGACCGATACTAGGATAATCCTGTTCTACAGAACACCAGGTTTATTACTGTTAAGTTTTTTCTTATAATTATCTATGGGATGCCACCACAATGTTGTGGCGTTTTCTCGAAATAATGGTTTTTGAGTTGTGCCTCTGTACTATTCAGTGAGCGATATGAGGTTGATAAGAGATACAGGCAATGTTAATTGCAGAACTTTAGTTAATTGTTTCTGTACACCTACAGAAATAGTTGATGCAAAGGCATCGTTTGCGATCATATTTAAAATTCTAAATGGTGAAAACGTCGTGACAATGAACGCCACCAAAACTGAAGTGAGAGCTGTCGACATGGGCCTTGTCAGTGTTATTGTACTGACGTTGCATACGTAATGGTTTGCGTTATTCATGCTACGTTGATAAGACAAGGGATGTCAGTTCATATTTGTCAAAAATCTTTAGGCACACTTTCTATGTCATACATAACAAGAAAGTTTATTAACTCTGCCGATTATCCAACCAACTTCTTGGAAGAGTTAATTTGTTTTGCTGATTCTCTTGTCTTATAGTGTTAGCTTCCCATATCATAAATAATAATGGTTGGTATCGTTATTTATAAAACAGACTAATGTCATTAATATTCATGTTGTCATCATATTACTATACTATATTTACTAATCTCTAACTAGTTTTAATTTTTATTGCTCGTATTATTTTACGTAATAAGTCTATGTTGATTTGTCAACAGGAGTCGGTCGCTGCAGTAGCCAGTCGGGCAGCGAGCGGGAATCGGACGAAAGCCCGAGGGTGGCAGAGCCCTCGGCGCCCGTGCCCATTCCTGACAGTGAAGACCTGCAGCGCCGTAAAGAGGAGGCGCGAAGGAAGCGCCGCAGAAAGAAGCGCTCGGGTAGCTCCGTGGTCACATCATGCTTCCAAGGTATGGTATTATAAATAAATGAATAGTTAAAGGTTATGTTTTCTTATGCATGAAATATCGCTACGTACATTGAAAAAATTCCGAAGTATTGATTTGACTGCCACTATTGTTTGATTAGTTCACACTTGGAATATCGAATAGTTCAATGGTTTACCTTCACGGTTTGACTACCGCGACCCTTGACAATTAATGTATTATAGTCAAGTGGTTTGATAAGAGTTCTGTTAGATGTTGTACCTATCGGTTATACAATAACATTGGTAATTAAGAGTCGTGTATTTACAGCTCTTGTACGCAGCAGATTCTTGAAATTGAATTCAATTTTAATAAACATTGATAAGACTGAAGAACAGCCCGTCGTTCCTATCAAGGTTAATATGGAGTGCTTTGCGTGTGGTTGCCATATATCAGATGATTGCTATATTTATATCTGGAATTGTTAGGAAGTATTGGAAAAATTCTAATACATCCGTGTTGAAAGCACATTATAATTATTTTGTTTGTTATCTGCATGCTACATGACATGTAACCATAATAATTTCCCATAATGGGTCAGGTTATATGTATGTCATCGAAAAAAAAGATGTAGAATTTACTTAAAATTAATTAAGGTTGATATGTTTTGATAGTAAAAAAGTATCAGAAGATGGTGTTAACAAACCGAAAAATATCAGACTCATATGCATGATGCATTTTTCCTTACAAGTAAGAAAGCTGTTTTATAGGAATAGGATAGTTATACGCGTAAACTGTTTATAGTGTCTGGGTCTAGTTTTTGTTTAGTGTATATGACTTCCTTTGTCCTTTTTCCTTAGACTTTGGGATATCTTTCTTTTTTAGCTTCAAAACTTTACTCTTTTATCTTCGTTTCACATCTATCTTTGCCCTTTTGTCTGATATTATTAAAGGCACTTTAAATACGACTATTGTATAGTTTTTATAAATACCGTTATTTATGAACAGACCTCTACAAATTGACTGGCGAGGTCCTTGGCGAAGGGGCGTACGCGTCAGTGCAGACGTGCGTGAACATATACACGGAGCAAGAGTTTGCTGTGAAGATCATAGACAAGGTGCCAGGGCACGCCCGTGCCCGGGTGTTCCGCGAGGTGGAGACATTCCACTACTGTCAAGGGCACCCAAACATAATCCAGCTCATTGAATTCTTTGAGGACACTGACAAGTTTTACCTTGTCTTCGAAAAGGTGAGACCATAATTTAACTGTTTTTAATGACAAATGATTAAAAAAATTCCAGTACTCAGTACTCCAATAGGACTCGAACCTTTACCTTTCGCAATCCGGGCGACCGATCGCGGGGAGTCCAGCTATCCCACGGGTAAACTTGTAGCAGGCTGGTGATCTTGACATGTCAATAATTAAGTTTCAAATCAAGTACAAGTTCGTTATTTGTTAGTAATTAGTTTTGCTGGTTTTATATTTATAATACGCCGAAGGTCCAGGTTACCCACTGGTAGGTAAACTAGTAGCTGGCAGTGGGCTGGTGAATTTTTCAGGCATTAGAAATAATAAAATAGCATTGTGAATGCAAAATTAAATATAAATATAATAATTTGACTATCTACCTAAATGGTCGTTTCAGATATATTTTATTATGTAACTGTAAATTACGAATGTAATACATTACATCAAGTATATTGACCTTATCATGAAAAATCATCGATTACAAATCAAATCCGTATTGAAAACTAATGTTTGATTTTTATATTGGAAATCTTAGTTCTCTCTGGTTGCGCTGCCGTTGTGCAAAAGTAAATACAAAAGTTTATCAAATTTCAAATTATGAATAAGTATACACTTTTCATCGATAATTTTTGTACTGGTATACAAAATAATATGTTTTGCACAGCTTCCAGAGCATATTTTATTAAGTAGTTATGAGTTTTTTAATGTGGTTACAAAGACCCTTATAATGGGGTAACAAAGACCCCAATAATGAAGAACAAATTTCGTCTCCACGTGGAACATGATATAAGACGTGTTTTATGCGACGAAAATAAAACAAATGATGTCATAAATGTATATTTTATTTAAATTCATTATTCAACAAATTATTCACAATGATATATTGAAAACGGTTAAATACGTGTACAATTCTTATACATAATACGCGTTTATTATAAATTCTTCTGAACATTCTTGTGAGAAATTATCTCCGCTACGGCAAGTTAAAGTTGCGCTATTATTATTTTTCATTTGACGAATGCCAATGGTATTTCGCCTTGTTTTGCTTAAATAAACCATTACTCATAAATTATACGCGCTTAATCAAGTCGATAGTTTCACGAACAATCGATAGTGTTGCATCATGCGTGTGTTTAATTAAACTGAATTTTTCTGTTTACCTTAGTTTGATCATTATAAGACTTTCTTTATACTGAATGCTGAACTACATGAGTTCCAGCTACTGTTATGATTACAAATGCACCGACCAGTATTGAATGATAGAACTATCTGCCCAATCACACTCTGTGCGCCTTTGAATCTAAGATAGAAAAAACACGGTTTTTAAAGTTTAAAAAATAATATTTTCCTTTCTTTATGTATGAGCAATATAGAGTTTTCTTTCTATTTTCTCTGGGATATTATGATTTGAAACTTTATTAATCTATCATTATAACAAAGTCCCATTCGTGCGTAATGATATTGTAAAATGCGCCGACCTCTATACTAGTTTGCCCTTTGCTAATAATTGCTTTGCCCTTTGAGTTTCTTATAGTCAAATTCGATATAGTCTTTATTGTCTTGTTTTTAGGGTTTATGGTGCATTTTTGATGAAATTGTAATGTGGAGCCTCTCAAGTTTTTCTCGTAGATTTAGTTAACTCATAGATGCCTAAACTTAATTATAATTGTTTATTTATACTGTTTAAATTATCCGCTCTACCGCCTTAATGTGTAGTTTATTCACCTGGATGAGATATAATTTCTATTATATTCTTATATTTTAGCAATGGTGAATTCTTTCTTTAAGAGTGCAAGTAGATTTTCCTTATATTTTTTTATTCTTGTTTTAGTAAAAATGAAATCTTTTTTATAAATTTTAATTTTATAAATATAAAATAGATTTATATTTTCAGACACCATTATATCATTGTGACAAATATAGTTTAAACTATAATAATGTATGAATTTTGTATTGAATAGCATAGGTTGATAGCTCGTTTGCGTCGTTCCTCGCAGTGAAGTGCTCTCATTACGCTTTCTTTAAATTTGTGGTTGTATTATATTAAAATATTTTTTTCTATGAGAATGATTTGACATTTGGTTCATGTCTAAATATAATATAGTATAATCTTTTATCCATAACACATTAAGCGTTGGAGAGCTTTTAGACGTTACAAGGTTAAATGGCGTGTTACGATTGGCAAATAGTTGGGTTAGACTTTGAACCTATGACAATGTTGATAATACTTTACCTATGATACACCAAATGGTGGAATTATGACTGTGGAGTTGGAGCAACTTTCGCAAAAGGTAGTCATGAGATGGGTGATCAAATTGAGCTATCAACACTTTTAGCGCTGTTGTTAATTAACACTGTTTAAAGGCTTACTCTCTGTGCAGTTAACATCAGATTTCATATAACTGTCTCACTTTCAATTGAATTTGAATCTTAAACTGTCAATAAATAAGTTTGAAATGAATTCGTAATTTGTTGGTAATCTGATCTGCTGGTTTTATATTTATAATACGCCGAAGCACATGACGAAGGTTTAACCCTGAAATGATAATAAATTATATGATCTTTGTATGTTGCGTGAGGATTTTATAATAGTAACGATAAACAGCGTATACAATACAGAAAACGATCACTTTCAGCACCGTATATTAGATGAAGTAAAATAATTACATGAACATAAGAGTAACTATAAAAAAAACGACTCACGCACGTAGGGTTCCGTACCGGAAACGAGCAAAACAATCACATTTATTGTATGGGGCCCCCTTAAATATTTATTTTATTCTAGTTTTTAGTATTCTTTGTTGAAGTGGCAACAGAAAAAAAAACATTTGTGAAAATTTCAACTGTCTAACTTGCACGGGTCATGAGATTCATAACAGCCCTCAGACAGACAGCGATAGGGATCCTGTTTCACCATTTGGTTACTGCACCCTAAAAAGAAACAATCAGTTATGTTGTATGATGATCGATACGAAGACTGATTATATATAATATTTGTTAACAGATCAACGGCGGGCAACTGTTGTCGCGCATACAGGAGCACCACTATTTCTCGGAGCCGCAGGCGGCAGAGATAGTGCGAGAGCTAGCTAACGCCTTACACTTCCTGCACGGGAAGGGCGTCGCTCACCGCGACCTCAAGCCGGAGAACATACTGTGCGTGCACACCGACCGCCTGTGCCCGGTGAAGATCTGCGATTTTGACCTGGGCAGCGGCATCAGCTTCACCTCCAGCCTGGCCAGTCCGCTAGCCACTCCGCAGCTTATGACACCGGTAGGTATCACTTATGATCTATATAGTTGATACACTATATTTGAACTTGAAATAAATAGAATATGTAATAATTACAAAAGGAAACATCAAAGCCTTTTGTATAGTTATATCAAGTAGGTATATGGACTCTCCATTTGCGATGAGTCTAATTTAGGGTATGTCTAAAAAGAGTTTAGATATTTTTAATGTGTGAGAAAAAGTATAAATTATTAGATTTTTTATTATTTTGAATATGACATAGTATAGCTAAATAGAAGTAAATTAAATAATAAAGAGTTTATTTTATATTGCTCAGAAAATTATAAATACTTAAGATTTCATAGGACAATTTCCTTCGGCTTTCATTATCATATTAAATCTAAATCTATTTCAATTCATCTGACATTATTGCGTTATCGAGTTAACTGTTATCAGATTATAATTTAAAAACAACTCTTTCGTTTCATGTAATACTTACAGAAATAACGAGTTTAAATCGAAATAAGCCTTGGGCTACAAATTTAATTAACGCACGTCGTATGTCCAAAAATGTTTTTACGAGATTGTCTATGTACGTAATTAAGTCTGCTCCGAATGAACATTTCTCGCATAACCGGCTTATGTCGTAAATGTCCGTCCATAATAAAGTAAAGAGCACTGATCGCTGTATAATCCTGGATAATCTGTGTATAATGTTACGTTTGTATTCTGACGTTGTATGTACAAGGGATATCTTATTTGGCTCCTTTGATGATATAGTTATAATTTATTATAAGATTATTAATGAGGGTAACTATGTTAGCTATTTATGTTTTTTATGGAGTACTAATTTACAAGTAGACAAGGAACATAAACAGTGCCTGTGATCGGCAAAAAGAGTAGCGCGACTATCTTAAATCGAGCCCATTTAATTTTTAAAGATTTTTTTTTATTATGTTTATTGGAAAATAATGTCAACATGCTTAGATATAAGATAACGTATCAATTAATATGTTATTATTTTTATGCGTCTTTAACTTTTAAATTTTTTAATTTTATGCGTTTGCATGTACATATTGATTTATGTTTTCATAATGCGACTTTATTTATCATATGTATGTAAAATACTGTGCAAACATTAAATGTACGGCAAATATTAAGACATCTGAGCATACTAAATTAGTAAAAAGAACTATGGCCATAATGAACGCTGTTGCCTAGACTTAAAGTTCATTTTGAATTGATGTGATCGCTTATTACTTCTGAAGATATTTCCAATGCTAACAAAAGTTATTACAAATATAAAGTTGACTCATGGCATGCAAGTACAGTACACATGCTTAGCTGTGGAAATACTCTTGATTTTCCTATAAAAAAAGTTCTCATTAAAATCATACACAAAATGAAGAATTAACTTTTATATTGCTTTATCTCATTTAAGATAAATAAGTTAGCATAACAATTTTACAATGTTTGTGGAAGAGTCGGCAAACTATTATTATTAAGTTAATTGTTGTTATGAAATGCATGAGACACCGTGAATTTTGGTACAGTGCCCTGGCGGTATCTATAGTAAATATTAATCAGAAAAATGTGTTTGACAGTTAATAAGCAGTGGGTTTGATTTCACGATTAATCGCTTAAATAAACCAGGATTTTTTCCAGTAAGCTAAAACCACTTCTTAATCGTCTAGTATTTTATAAGGTGTAATATTATTAAGTACTTCGTGGGGTCGGTGGATAAGTTAAATGTACTGAATAACTTTTACTAAGCTGTTTCATACTCTCAACGGTAGGCATTACAGTTTTGTATGAAACGGCTGCTGAAAACTGCATACCAAATAATCGTTGGCAGTTTAAAGGATGTTTCTATGAATAGGAAAATAAAAAATACACAGCGAAATCTTAATAGAGTTCCCATGGAACCCAAAAAATGAGATGAAAGTAGAGAAATCAATATAAGGACATGGTTTATATGCTACTTATTGGGAATAAATAAAACGAGCGTCCATCTCCGTTGTTATTAGGTTGGCAGCGCGGAGTTTATGGCGCCCGAGGTGGTGTCACTGTTCGCGGGCTCGGCGGCCGCGCACTACGACAAGCGGTGCGACCTGTGGTCGCTCGGCGTGATCGCGTACATCCTCCTGTGCGGGTACCCGCCGTTCCGGGCCGACTGCGGCGCCGACTGCGGGTGGGAGCGCGGCGAGAACTGTCGCGCGTGTCAGGATCTACTATTCACCTCCATTCAGGTACGCATTCACTTGTGTTGATTTTCTTTAGTTTTTTTTAGGGTTTTTTCTATTTCGTTATACTTATTGTATATATTTGTCGTTTAAATATTCCGATATAATAACTCTTATTTTTTTACTTTCATGATTGAGGTTACTTTATAGTGGCCTTAATTCATAAATTAAAATTAGATTCCTGATAGATATCACGCAATATAACTAGCGGGGGAAACAAATCGTTGTATACGCAGCCGCACTATAAAATTTCATAAAAGATTTTAGTCTCTATTATTTACGTATTAAAAGTTTTATTTAACGGCTACTAGTAAGTTATTATAATAAATTTTGTGCAATAATACTTGTTAATGTTATGACGACTATGAACGAAACCATTTGCATTATCTATATTTAGGTATACAAAAATTCGAAATTTAATTAAATATACAATAAAATTATTTTTTATGACAAAGGTTTTTACTTAACAAACGTCACCGTGTCCGTGCTATGTGAAACGGGCTTTAATAATGTTGTTGTGTCGTTACAGGAGGGGCGGTACAGTTTCCCCGAGGAGGAGTGGGCGCAGATCTCATGGGAGGCGAAGGACCTGATCCGGCAGCTGTTGGTGCGCGAGGCGTCGCACCGGCTGAGTGCGGAGCGCGTGCTGCACCACCCGTGGCTGCGCCGCGCGGACCCGCCCCGCGCGTCCCGCGCCCCCCACACGCTACACCCGCCCGCGCGCGCGCACCCGCCGCTGCACACGCCCGCCAACATCAAACGGTCAGTGCTCGGCTGCGTGACGCTTGCCACTTTTTTTTTTTTTAATTTATTTACAGTTCGAGAAAAATTATTTAACATGGTAATTAAACTAAGCCATGAAGAGAAACCAAGAAGGTTTGTACACATGTGCTAGGAATAAACATATATAAAACATGCATTCAAAACATATCGGCAACAACTTAATTAACATATTATTAAAAACAGCAATTTAAACATTTAAGTAATAACACGCACTTGGCACAGTATTTAGTCACCAAGCACATCTAAGTAATAAACTTACTGACCACTACCGGCACTAGTGTCGTGTCTGCACGGCACCAGCTGCTGCGCTGGGCGCGTAGATGTCAGTGGACAGCGCCATCTAGGAATTCGATTTGTAACTAATAGGTGTATAGTCGCAACAGTGACGTCACACAATGGGGGGTCGTGTTTCAAGTGACGCTGCACACAGATATAAAAATCACGACTTTTAATTTTAAAACAATAAGATCAGAATCTTGTAGTAATATGTTTATTACGACGTAATTTTTTTTCGGTAAAATTACATTTAAAATAGGGTAGTGAACTACCCTATTGTACTTTCAATGTCAAATACCTTAACTACGTAAGTACATATGTCCAACACAACATCTGACCGTACCGTTTGTCCACCAACAGCAACATGTCGGCGCGCAACCTGTCCAACTTCGCTGAATCCGCGATGGCGGTGAACCGCGTGATCCAGCAGCACTTCTCCATGAACTACTCGTACATGGAGCGGCCGCCGAGCGCGGTCCGCTGCAGCAAGTCCTGCTACCCGAGCCCCGACGCCGTCGAGGAGGAAATGAACGGGGGCGTCCAGCGGATGGCGCTCCGGTGCGCGGACTACTGCCCCCCGCCGCTGGGGCTGTCGCCCCCCGCCGATTCGGAGCTCCTCCGCCGGCGACACGCCGACAAACCCCTCCCGGTCCACTAGCCGCACGCTCTGCGTTCCCGCCGCGATACCTCCATTCGAACTAAACCCGCTTCCGACGATCACGTATTTCTATATGTTATTGTGCTAAGTCGTTCGTGAATTCTTCGCGGTTTTAGCTGGTAGGAAGCTAAGTGATGTCCTTTTTTTCGTAATATAAGTGGTTCGTCGATAGTCGGACGCGGGGATGGGTCGCCGTGATGTTTTGGAAGATAGGATGCCGAGTTTCGCTAACGTTTTCCGAGCGTTTGCAACGCCACAGTTTTAGATTACCACGGGATGTCAAACGATTATGAACTTAATCGTCGATACGTTAAGATTTAATTGTTAATTTGACGGTTTTGTGGAATCTAACTAGCTGTTGGCTGTGCGTTGACGTTTGTAGAATGTGGCCGGATCTCGTATGTGACTCGACCGTAGTGTACGGTTATTGTTACGAAGATATATTATGGACGAGCGGTCGCGGTTGTCGGCCGTCGCCATCTTGCCCTCGCGGGCTCTTCACGTACGGGTACGGGTACGGGTACGAGTACGGGTACGCGGGGCCGCGACGGGACGCAGGCGTACAGAGGTGCGATGGTCGTCGTGCGCCGAATACGATGTGATTATAAGGACGAGTTTACAGCGGTGACGTAGTGACACGCAATTATGTCGGACACGAGAATCCGACGGAATATTCCACCAGTGATAGTTGAGCTCCCTTAGAACTGTAACGGTTTTATTTGAGCCTTTTAAAGATATATTTTTATGAATAAATAAAAACGACTGAATAGTTTTTATCTATATGTAGAGTATTTGTGAGTTTATGTTGCCGGCGGCAGCCGGAGACCGACAATGGTCGTTAAAAATTGTATTATATTGAGATAGTTGTGCCGATCTACATAATATGTAATGTACTTTATTGTCTCTGTGGCGACGAATAAATTTATTATTTTTGGATTTATGAAATCCGCAATTTGATTCGAGCTTAGTTTATTATGAAGCCTTCAGTTTGTGGCCTATCCTTTGCAATAAATAGAAATTATGTAATTTTGATGGAGTTTTCGGATACTAGTCTGTTTATGTGATTGTTTTTGCATTTTTTACCAACAATGGAAAAAAACACATCTCATTAATTAAGATTGAATCGACAGTGTTTTGTATAATGAAATGTTAAGGGGTAATATGTGACATTTTTCGAGAGGTAACAGTGTACCTTTCTATACAGTTTCGAATTATTCTTTCGATCTATTTGCATACAATAAGAACGATAAGAGACGAAGTTCGTTTTGTATTTGGTATTATTAAATATAGAAGCACTCGTGTACTGATTGAAATGTCATATATTTTCTGACTCAAGCTGTGTTGGTAAGTTAAGTGTTGCATGGGGTTCCATGGAACTGCCATAAACATTGTGATCAGTTTGAATACTTTTATATTGCTGAAAGAAGTGTTGAAATAATGTTAAGTGTAGACCTGCTAGACTGTAACCCAGCGTAGAACGTTGATTGGAGAAGGTTAGCATCGTATAATTATTGGCCATTATTGTTTATTTTTCACAAATTTTATATTTTAAACGATAATTAGATATGTTAATTATATTTTTGAATTTGTGGCTTTATCCAATCAATTCTAAACTTACTTATGCAGTACTTTGTTAAATTTGTTTTCGACTAAATCATTGATTTGAACTGTCATTGAAATACAGATGTTTGAATTTTTATAACAAGTTTATTTAATTTATCATTCCTTTTGTAAAATATCTTGGTGGTGTGGTATGAGATGGTCATCGTGTTAACATAATACCTGACGCGAGAGGCGTCGCGTCGTGTCCCATCGGCCTCAGAACGTCCGGGCCTTAGGTCGATGAATTTACGGAAGACTAACGTATGAACAGGGTGTCCATAAGGCAGGCAGACTTCGATTTTGAACCAAATTACGTAGTTTTGGAGATAAACTTCGACTTCCAAAAAACTTTCCAGGTCATCATTTAATTGCTAATTTGTCAGTTTGGGACACGACGGTGATTAATGGTGACTAAATACTTTAAAAGATGATTAAGGAATAATGCGGCGCTGCTGAAATGATGTGAGTTTAGCAGCGCCACCTCATGTTATTTTTGTGTATCTTGCTATAAACTTCTTAGTTCTTTGAATCCTGAATTCATGAAACATTGAAGCTTTTGACATTCTGCGAGTATTAACTACACTAGGGTACTAATGAAGTAGAATAAATTACACAAACGATTTCCGCTACTACGAAATATTTACTGACTATTCTAGTCTTCATAAAATGGTCTACTGTGACTGTGACGAAATACTATCATGACGTGATAAAACCTACAGTCGGAATAACTAAATATGTTCAACGCCTGCCGAATTCTATCAGCAAATATCAAACTTTCCTGATGGTAGAATCATAGCAAACACACAATTCGGCAGGCGTCAATTGTAATATAATTGGGCGTCACACATTTGACATTTTGTATGTTGACACAAGATGATATGAATTTAATCAAAGCAACAAAGTTAAAAGCTTATTTACATTTAACCGAAGTATGTAGGTTTAGGAACTTTTAGGTTGAAGGTTGGTTCCTACATGTGGTGATGGAGACAACTGGCCAGGGAGACTAAAGGATAATTGTCTCCCTCCGAGCTAGGTGTTGTTAGCCCGGGGACCGCGGTCCAACCGATGTAGGTTGGACGTTCTATTTATGTTAATTGGTAATGAAACTTATTCTGTGCGATGTAGGTTTCTTTCTTCTACTAAATGTCTTGTAGTTATTAATTTATGCTGCTTGTATTGGTACAGCGCCATCTCGTTACTTGCTGTTGAAACTTATTGCAGTTCGTCTTGCTATCGATGGCTGTGACAATGCTAGCCTTCTCGCTATCGATTGTTGTGGCGATGTTAGTGCGATGAATTAGATGTCGCTATGTATCAGTCGCCACAAAGCCGAGAAAACCAAGGGAAAGTAGGACGAAAGAAGGGAAGAAGGGAGTAAAGTCGTTAACAGGGATAATAGTCAGACAATCGAGGAGGATTCCCCTATAGGAGAGATAATAGAAATACCAAGATATACCGTCTCCGGAGAAATACCGTCATAACACCATGAAAATAACTAAAATATACCAATCTTGCCGTTTCAATATTTGTCAAGAGTCTAATTACTTAACACCAAAAGCAGTCAAGTAGTCTTTTTTACTCATATAATTACATTTATAAGTGTACATGCCTCACATTAGATAGTGCAAACTTTATGCATTTTGTTTTATTTCATTTGATTAATTACATTGTCTTACCCCCACAATTTTAAATGGTTTTTAAACGTTAGTGCAACTAGCTTTAAGTGAACAGAAACAAAATCATCGAGGAACGATGATGGCAAATGTAAGAAAATAAGCCATTTTACAAACGATAAATTTAACCCTGAAATAACAACGGTGAGTGGTTCTATTGAATACTTTGAAGAAAAATGTAACATTTATGGTCAAGAATATCTCAAAATACAGAAAGATATTTTCACACCACAGTATTAAATGAAAACATCATTTTTGACAGATTTTCATAAACGTTCGTATGAAGAAATCAAAACAAAATTATACAGTTTTTATACAATAAAAAAGACAAGATTTAAAGCTCTAAATTCTGGAGTTGTACGAGAAAGGAAAATAGTACGCAACGCTTCAAATAAAAAAAGAACGGTGAACGTAAGTTTTATGATAATAATGATACTGATAGTACCAGTGATGATGGTTCGAGAATACAAAAAATTAACGTATGTAACATGAAATGTAAGAAAATTGTTATTTATATAAATGGCAAAGCATTAAGAATGGGTTGGTACCCAGGATCAATTTATTCAATCATAAGCACAGTATTTTGGTGAAAGATTGGATCTCCAGAGTTAGTGAAGGGATCAAAATTGACCTAAGACGCCTATTTACAATTTATAGTAGCTCCTGCTTCTAAAAAGTGCCTAAATTTCTCTACCATAAAGGTTTTCATTGATAAAACAGAATGCTCTTTGGTTTCCTTTCCTTGAAAATCTACTTAATGCATCCCTAATACAGCCATTTATTTCGATGATATTGGATTGGATAAACAAACGAAGATCACATCAAAACATTAAAAAAAAGTATTGCACCGACTTCAGAAAGCAGGGATGAAAGTAAACCTTAAGAAGTGTAGATTTTTACAAAAGTACTTGAATCATACGATTAGCAAAGATGGAATAAGGTCAACAAAATCTAAAAGTGAAGCAATCCTCAAAGCACCTTAACTAAAAATATTAAGGAATTGAGATCATTTCTAAGTCTCGTCAATTTTTATGAAAAATTCATCCCTCGCCTCCATGGTAAATGTTGAGGATTGCTCACTTTAACAGGACATAAACAAAAGTAAAAGTTATCTGCCAAAGAAAACGCTATTCTTGAAGAGACCAAAAGATGTATATCGGAGCTGTTTTGTGTCCCAAAACTAACGGCATTGAAAAGCCAATCGCATTTGCTTAAGAAAATTTAAACAAGCAGAAAGCAATTATTTAGTCATCGAAAGAGAAACGTTAGCAATATTGTTCGAAATATCAAAGTTGGACTAATATTTACGGGCAAAGAAATTCACATTAGTAACAGATCACAAACTCTTTATATACCTATTGGAACCTAATAGAAATTAACCTAAATTAATAAACAATTGACTAATCAGATGAGCGTTATTAACAGGCTTCCAAACCCTACTGAGCGACTTACCAATATAGAAAAATATATCAACAAGGTAGTAAAAAGGATAAGTGAATTAATGATTAATGAGGTAGCTAAACGAAGAAAATATTAACGAACAAACAAAAAAGGACACGATTTTATCGAAAGTAAAATTACACATAAGAACAAGTTGGAATACCTACAATTTACAATCATATTTTAAGAAACGCAATGAATTGGCAGTTGACAGCAACATAATAATATGGTAAGGCAGGATTGTTATTAAGAATTCAATGAGAAACGCAACACCGAAGTACCTTCATCGAGGACATCCAGGAATATCAGCCATGAGAGCATTTGAGAAAATAGTGAAGATAATAGACCGGACAAAACATAAATATTCATAGTCAATTCCAAACCACGTATGAGAAAGACTACACAATGATTTTGCAGGTCCATTTCTAATAAAATGTTATCTAGTTTTATGCGATGCTTTATCTAAATGGGCCAAGATTAAACCAATGAACAAGACAACGACAGATACACTGTGCAGGGAACTTGGCGACATCTTTACTAGGTACCTTTGGATTACCACAGATTATTGTTTCTGATAACGGACCTCAATTTACATTTTGCATAACAAATCATCTCCAAACTATCTCTCTACACGCTCGACACAAAAATTGATTTAACAGGGAAATTACAGATTTTTCTTTTAACATTAAATCTGTCTCCTTGTGCGGGTGTGTTTTTTGTATTTATTATCTTTTATTTGGATTTCATTTTTGTAATTAGTCGAAAAAGTTAGCTATTTTTATCAGTTGTGTAACTCTGTAATTGGCTTAAGTTACTTTCGCATCACATTATTATAGTATGTATTTATAAATAAGCTGTGGAGTTTCTGAATAATAAAAAAAAAAAAAAAAAAAACATATGTTCTCCACACTGTTCTATCATGACAAATCAACTGCATTTTAGACAATGCTCGACCCTGTACTAGAATCATCTCAGAAAAGGATATTAACAACTATCAACCTGGAAAAAATGCTATCGTTAAAACTATAGATGATAAGAAATGGCAACCAGTCACAGTGGAGAGGCGAACAGATATTCTTGCGACATGCGGATCACATTCGTCCAGACAACTATAGTACATTAATCTCATCCCAAGTAAACAGTGATATAAACAATTCTACACAATCTGCACCATATGTTAATAATACTCTGCCCCAAATACCTGTTTTACCTAATACTCCACTTAGAACAGTACCTGCTCATGGTGATATTCCCACAGACGCCCAAGACGCCCACCACGCCTCCTGATTGAAGAGTTAGAATAGGAGGGGACGAATATTATAACATTGAACCTCCTTGCTAGAGATTTAGTTTTAATTATCTCTATTGGTTAGTTGCACAAACGTCCATAAGGGTCTAATGACGCCTTTAAGCCCCAAAAAATGGGAAATTGTATGGGTAATGGCGCTTTAAATTTTAATGGACGTTTGTGCAACTGGCAGTATGTTACGTACTTTCAAAATGTCAGTGACAAAGTGTAAAAAAAAGATGCGTTATTTAGTAAAAATGCTTGGACTTACGACTGTGTTTTAATTTAATCAGTTAGTTAGTTTACTCTTTACTTTCTGTCTTGCTAAATAGCTCAATAAATGGAATGACTTAATTTTCTGTTTGGCGCTAACTGGTAAATGGATTAGCGCCACAGAACATTCTGTGATTAGCGCAATGAAAAAAGAGATAGAGTATATTGTAGAAAATATTACTTGGACTGTTGTCGCAAAACCAGATGGCTGTAAGCTAATCGATACAAAAAGGAGAAGATGGAAGTCAGTTGTATAAAGCGAAGGTAGCACCTGCTAAAAGAATGTGCTTTAAAAAAGCAGCAGATTTCATTTCATCGTCAGAGGTGTATTCACGTGCTGCTTAACTCGCCACATTAAGAATGTTTGTTGCAGTCAGTATCCATCTGGGTATTCGAATTACGTTTGGATATTTACATTAGAGATGGTTAAATGAGGAAGTATTAAAAAAATAATAATTAGTAAATTAAATTTCAAAACTCAATAAACCACTTACTTTTTTTATACTTCCTCATTGGCGCTTAGCGTGTTAATTTAACACTCTAATCATACATACTTAGCGCTTAACGCTGTTAAGTATGTACATGTTTCATGTTTGGTGGGTCCTTATAGGTGAAAGAATCCCGTATTTTTATAAATGTTTTGAAATCCTGCATTTTCCCGAAACTGAATTTCACAAACGCCTAGCCTGCTGTTATGCTTGCGTACCTGGATAAAATCGGTACGAACTTAAATCGATTTTTCTCTAAAATCAACATCCACACCACCCTAGAACAGAGTCAAAATGCTACTTTTTGACGTTTATCAATGTCATTTTCAATCAATCTCTAGAGGGCGCTGTAAATTGCTCAGCCACGTAAGTTAGGGTCGTATTTTCGTTCTTTGGTCAATTTTATTACTTTACTTCACGGTTTTCGCCATTATGTGAGAATGGTATAGCTAAATAAAAGTGTGTGTATCGTTTTTTTGTGCTTCAACTTCGATTTGTTGACGGTAAGTCGATGAAAAAGATTCGCCCTTCCGTCATTGTAAAACAGTGAATTTGCGTGTTTTAATTGATACTTTGTCATTATGTGTCTCTTATATGTTATTATTAATATTGTACATTCTATAACACCATTATCTATTAAAGTATGCCCTCTTCAAAGTGTCATTTGTAATGCAATACTATTTCGTGTTTCCAGATTGATAAACTATGTCTAACATACCACCAACTCCGTACAACAATATTCCAGTAACATCACAAATGAATCCTAATAGTGCCCCCACGATGTCTACGCAAAATCAACATTACGGCCACGTGCCACCAAGCCAGCTGCCTCCTGGATATTCAAGTCTGAAACAAGATAGAAATTCAAACAGTCCTGCACATTTACCAATGTCGACACCTCAAAGTGGCGTTCTTCATAATATGAATAACTATAATCAGAGTGCAAGCAATTCTCCAGCTTTCAATCAGTCAGTAGTGATGCCTCAAACATTAGGATTGCAATCATCTCCTATGAGGCCACCAGTAAAACCTGCTACCACTGGGCAAAACTTTAATCCGTTACCAACATTTCCATCAAACGGTCCTGTGACAACTTCCAATGCCAATCTTAACTATAGTCAGCAACAGAAACAAATTAATGAAAATGCACCACCTCTTATTCCTTCTAGTCAGTATCAACCTCTTATAAATGGTCCTCCGGGCCCACCTCAGCCACTAATGCCTCCAACATCAAGTCAGTATCCAGTGTCATCTAGTGCTTTTAGTCAATCTTCTATTGGAGTGAGACCACCAAATGCAAATGCAACTTTTGCTGGAACTTTAAGTGGTCCTTTTCACCAAGTGTCACAAGCTCCTATTAATGTGAGTGCTGCATCACAACCAGGACTGATAACTAGCCAGCCTAATATACCCTTCTCTGGAGCATCTAGAAATAGTCCAATGATTCATGGGCCAATAACTAGTGGTCCTGTTTTTAATGGACCACCATTAGGACCTTCAATACCTAGTGGACTTCCCCAAGAACTTTCAAGACCTATTGGTATCAATGGTCCCAACAATAATTTGGTTGGGCCTCCACCAATATCTGGTCCTCATTCTGTATCAGGGCCTTCATCGATGTCTGGGCCTAACTCGGTATCAGGACATCCACCAATGTCTGGACCTCCAACAAGTGGAATAATGCCTCCAAGATCTGCAGTTCCAAAAAGTGGCCCACCTATGATTCCCCCTACTAGCAATGCATTAATGCAGAACCAGACATATCCTGGCCCACCACGTAATGGCTCTGGGCCTGGGCAATCACTTCCTGTTGCTTCAAACAATTTAGGGGGACCCCAAAGCCTACCTGTTGGATTTCAAGGTCCTCCAATAAACCAGCCAGGGATCATGACGGCACCTCAAGGGCCACCCAGTGGTCCTTTAAGTGGTCTACCAAAAAGTAACATGCAGAATAGATATCCACAAATGCCTCAAGGAAACTTTGTGAATAACCAACAACCATTGACACAACAACCAATGATGAATAAACAGTATCCACAGCAACACAGTGCCCAAGCCCTGACTCAGCAAATGGGCCAATTGAGTGTCACTAAACAAGGCTTTGATCAACTATGGGGCCACCAAATGGTAGACTTGATGCAATGTCGGCACATACTGCCTGAGTATCCTGAGGATCCACCGGAAATAAAATTGGGTCATCAGTTTGCTGACGCACCAAATTGTAGCCCTGAGTAAGTATTGATTACAATTAAACAAATTAGATCCCTATGCAATATTAAACTAGGTACTAGCTGTTTTCCTGTGACTTTGCTCATATAAATTTGGTCTAAGCACCCAAAAAGATGAAATATTTGTCATGATAGGAGTCTTGGAAATATGCAAGATTACTCTCTGCAAATAAACAAACAAACAAAAATTAGAAACATACTCTTCATAATCTAACTCAGCCGTTAAGTTCATCCTAATAGCTTGCATAATATCTGCAGTTACACTCCAAGGGCATTTTTTTATTGTTAACTGTAGAAAATACTTATTTTTATCTGTTAAAGGTCATTTGGTGCCAATTAGTTGCACATATTTGAAATTGTATCTTGTACTGTTAAAAATTTTACATGAACTGTATAAACATTTTAACAGTACAAGAAACAACGCTGTCTCAGTTTATACAAATCTGTCTTTGATTTTAAGCTTCAATGCATTGAGAGACTAAAGTTTCTGATTAACTGAGAGATTGATTCTATTTATTCTCATGATTATACTCTAAACTCAGGTATGGGCAACCTTGGACATGTTGTGAGTCAAACTTGAGTGTGCAAAACGTTCGAGGGATGCATTTAAAAGTAGTACATTTTAAAGAAGTGTTGTAGTGCTCATAATTTTTTTGCGATAGATATCAGACATGAAATAATACACCAATGTTATTATAAATTAGGTTTTTCAAAATGGCCGGCTGTTGCCCACCATGGCTCTAAACTGTACTAAAACAGGTTTACGTTTCTGATTTTAGTTTTTCTAGTGATCATTTGACAGCAGTTTGATAAAAGAAAGACTTTTTTCATGATTGAGATTTTGTATTTTTCTCAATTCAGGAACCTGCTAATAGACAGGGACTCTTTAACTTTATCCCCAGTCTTAATAAGAAATCTCTAATAGCTATAATTGATTTTTGTCAAACAACTTATTTTGCAGTATGATATTTAATAATGTTCCTGCATTCGTAGCGCATAGGGGTAGGCAAAATTATTAAACTAATAATATTCAACATACCTGAATTAATTTTATTACTTTGATGAAGTATCTATGTGCAAACATATCTGTGAGCTTTTAAACAATACAGCAACTGATTATAATAAGTTGGAAACAAACCTCATAACTCTTTATAATTCATTATTCTTTGCTTTGTCTACATAATGTTTGAACAATTGGTAATATCGTCGTGATATATTTGTTGTTTTGTAATTTAAACTATAATTTGGCTATAAAACATTAAGATAAAGTCAGATATTGATTCTGTTTTGGGGCAGGCCCCAAGTGGATTTTTTAAACATTTTTCATTAAGAATATTTTTCAGTGTAGCATTGTAAATGCGAAAATGAATGCGAGAATGAATGATTTTTTAATTTTAATTAGCTTTGATTTATCTGGAATACCAAGATCATAATTATTTTCATAGTAATATGATTATTAAATAAAACAACCTTTAAAACCTAAGAAAACGAATTCTAATTTGAAGATATGTAGATAAGACTCCTAAACGATTTATTACACTTATATTTGAAAAACTTTTCAGATGTTACAGACAATACATGTGAAAAAGTAGTTTTATTTAACTAGTTTTTATTTAAAAAGTAATGATTATTTGAAAATTGAAAAGTCACCAACTTTCTGATTGATAGTGAAATTCAGGATAAATGTATAAAGCATAAACACTCTCACTTGCATCAGACTGTGAGATAGACAGACAAAATCGGTTTTCAATTAATTACTTGCAAACTATTATGATTATTTTAAAAGTGATGTTTAATTCCTATGGCTAACTCGTGTTTCTCTAATAAAATATTGTATTATAACAACAAGATTTAGAAAAAAAAAAAACATTACTTAAATCTGTCAAAATTCTCCGATTGACTTTTAACCTTAATATTATATTAATGTCATTCGCAATCGGTAGTAAAAGAAAGATAAGACAATTGGCGAATCATATTAACAAATCCTACAATTATACATCGGTCAATTAGCTAAAGTATTCTATTTTTATTGTTTCACTTCATCAGTTTTATCTAGTCTTTCAGAATAAAGATTTCATTTATCAAGTACTTCTTATCAAATCACACTATAAAACTTATCAAATCCAGTTGCTCTGTTGATCGTGATATAATTTGAATGTTATTAATGATATTTTATTAAGATATGTTTTCATATGATTTAGCTGAAGAAGATGTGTTGTTAATAATGTTACTCAGTAATTTATTTGCTACCATGAATAAACAAAGCTTGGAATATAAGCAATGTAGCTCAGATTCTAAGCTAACTAGCTAAAAGGTTTTTATGAAGTATTAGGAACAACGAAGTTTGTTTTTTTATATTAACGCGACCAGGAATCGAACCTCTCAATGTTGACGACACCTTGGAATTAGCATGCGATTCATTTGCCACGGAGGTACTTCGATTCTTCATATACTCCTCTTTCAGATAAAATAGTCTTTAAAACAAAACCTTTTTAAACCTAGAATCTATACTAATATTATAAAGAGGTAGTTTCTAAATTTGTCAGTTGAACATGAAGATTGTTTCACTACGGGAGGCAAAAACATACGCGGTTATAGTTTACTCAGATCAAGTCGCGTGAAAACTGCTAGTATATTATGAAGTGTTATATTTTCATTTGTAATATGTTCTCTACTATGTTATACAGTACATTGGATACAACGATGTATTATTAGAGAGACAGACTACATAGAGATGAATCTTTGGGCAGATAATGAAATTAAAAATAGAAAAATTGCTACTGCTCTGATGTAACTTTATTTTTATGAAAGCCATAAAGATTAAAGAAGACCAGTAGTTTCCAAAGGCAGTTCTATTTGATAAATGCAAATGTATTTTTATGTTGTGAGTAAGCATTAAAAAAAAATCATAAGCAATATAAATAATTTAAGTCTAACGCCGTGGTATAGTTGCCGTTAGTGTTCTATGCATCCTAATGCCAAAGGATAACTTGTCTTGCGCCGGCGTCGAAAAGGTAGAGTTTGAATTTGAATAACTTTATTTGTTTATCATTTCAGGATCTTCAGATGTACTATAAATCGTATACCGGAGACTAACAGTTTGCTGCAAAAGTCGAGGCTACCACTCGGAATACTCATACATCCGTTTAAGGACTTAAATGTGAGTTAATTGATGTCTAGCAGATTAATCACGCATTTTAAACGTATACGTACGCGTACATTTGTACAATTTTTTTAGTATCCATCTATATAACCGTTTCCTATTCAGCTACGGTATTGCATTTTTTTTTAAAGAACAGTAACATTCGAATTTGTAGTCTAGTAGAAGTAATTTATTGAGTATAAATATTAGCCAATTAGTAAGGCGTAAGAACTGTCAATAGCTTCTTCTTCTTTTATTGACGGCTTATCTGCGCGTTTCGCACAATTCCGCCAATTTCACGTGGATAGCCACTACACTATACATAATTAATTTGGAAAAGAGAATCTTATATTTAAATAAATAATTATATACTTTCTATGTCGATAACGAACCTGAAACAAAACACATTTTACCGCACTGTCAATAGCTAAATATTAGAATAACATGACAAGTTACGACTTCATTCAGATTCTTGTATTTCAGTTAAAAATATTTGCTAAGTTATTCCTTTTGCCCGAGTGATAATTTTTTGTTGACTATAGATACGAGTGTAAGAAACTGCAACTTTTTTTAGTGCTATACGTTTGTTGAGAGTAAATCTATACATAAATAGTGAAATTTGCATTTTTGTCCACCGTAGCATCTACCTGTAATCCAGTGTACGACAATAGTGCGGTGTCGGGCGTGCCGCACCTACATAAATCCGTTCGTGTATTTCGTCGACTCAAAGCGATGGAAATGTAACCTCTGCTACAGGGTTAACGACCGTAAGTATTTAGTGAATATACTGTTATTATTCTGTTGTTTTTTTTAATGTCAATCGATACGCGCATATTTTTGTCGTTTATTTGTTTATAATTTAAAACATAATTAGTCCAAAATGGGTCAGTCTACGGACGGTCGGTCAAAAATGTTGACTATCAAAATGAAATGAAAATATCTTTATTCAAGTAGGCTATTATAAGCTCTTTTGAATCGTCAAAAAAAAATTTTTTTCCCCTACCACTTGTTCAGGACGTCTTTTAGCTGACAAGAAGAACAAGCGAAAGAAATTTGCCAGCTCTTTATCATAAGTAATGACATTTACATAAATGTCAAATACCAAAATAGTATGTATTATCACAATAATAAATACAACTTTCACCTTATCAGTTTTATATGTCCCCGCTGCTGGGACTAAGGCCTTCCCTATTAAAAAAAAAAGATATTTCAAGAGATTTGCTTTCATTCGGCGCAGATCTTTGTTATGGCTTCCATTGTATTCGGTGTCGAGTGGAATCGAATGGAATAGGAAGGATAGGTGGTGTATTAACGTATGCATATGCAGCCGGGACCAACGGTATAACGTGCATTCCGATTGAGTTCAAGATGTTAAATGTTTGTAATTATATTTGATCAATTTCTTATTCGCAATGCTATTCTGGAATATATCACATTGTTGTTGTTTCATAACGTTTAAATATACCTCAATCGTAGGAGGGTTGTGTATTTTAAGCTAGTGGATTACTCCAGTTATCAAGACTGGCCGATAAATCTTTTTTTTTAAGTTTTTTTAAATTCTCAGTTTGCATTTTTAAAAACCCGATTTTTTATCAATAATATTTTGTCATCTGGTTCCAATAGTACCCGAAGAGTTTCAATACGACCCGGTGTCTAAGTCGTACGGTGATCCGTCTCGCCGGCCGGAGATAAAGTCGGCCACTATAGAGTTCATCGCCCCCGGCGAGTACATGTTGCGGCCGCCTCAGCCCGCGGTCTATCTGTTCCTGTTCGACGTGTCGCAGATCGCACGCGAATCTGGATACTTGCAGGTGATCATTAGCATAGTAAAAGAAGAATGTACTATTCTCCATCCAGCACTAAAGTACTGGATGCTTTTCAGACGTATCTAACGGGCCCAAACACGATTCAGTTGCTTTATTTCTTTGCTAAATTCCTTTGATAATCATCCAGCTCCATCATATAAGGCTTGCTGACACCATAATATTGCATTGTCATCTGAGTTACATGTCTATGCAAAATTTCAAATCTAACGAACATTGTGAAGTGGGTAAAATTTGAGTTCCAAGATTTACTTTCTATCTAACATACAAACAGAAAGTTAAATAAAAGCTTGTATGTAATAAAAATATTTAAAGTATATAACCTTAAAGATCTAGTGGATCTTTAAAGTTAAATGCAAGTATGATATTAAAGATTTGACTGTGTTTTTTTATAACAAACTTTGATCATAAAGTTTCTAACGAAATTCTAAATTCTTATTCTTTCAGACCATTTTATAGAAAAGCCTTGGGTTTTTTCCTTAGCACCAACACTACTAAAACATTGATCAATGTAATCTCGTGACAGTGACAGTACTACTGACTTAGAACTAGTCTATGGCTGACATATTGTTTGTTTACTGACCGAATGACGTCAGATCATGGCGGATAGCGTTTTAAGCGATCCAAAGTAAAGTTATAGAAGATGATTTTTTAAATTGAAATTACGCAGCCTAAGGACTGAAATTGATATGTTTTGATTTTGTACTTTTTCTCGATTTTCTTATGGGAACATATAGTGTTATGATAAAATTTGGTTGTTTACCAGGTGGTATGCGATACTTTGAAGAACTCGTTGGATCAGTTGCCGGGCGATGCGCGCACGCAGATCGGGTTCATCTGCTACGACGCGCACGTGCACTACTACCTGATGAGCGACGGCCTCACCAGGCCCAAGGAAATGACCGTTATCGATATTGACGGTGAGAAAATACGTCTCTTACTTTATATAACTATTTTTTTTTAATTTTTGTAGTCTATTTTAATCGCGTATGATGTTTGTTACCTTTTGTAATTGAAGAATTTTAATGATCAGATCAGTTAATTCCGTCTCTATAATATTAGTAACATATTTTTTTACACCATTATCAAAATTACTGATTTAAATCTACAAAACGTACAAGGTGTTGATCTCAGATAAAATAATTTATTTTGTGTAATCTGCATAAATAATACATTATTTTGTTTAAAATAAAGTGAAATACTGTCCTATAGGATGACAAATATTTAATATATTTTTAGGTTATCAAATACCTTATTGTATACGGATGACGACTGGTAAAATAAAAAGAAATTCTATTTAGTCCGCCAGTTAGATAATAGAGAAATATTAGATACATATTTTTTTTACTTCAATATAACAAGAAATAGCTTAGATAACAGACATTCAAGTTGAGGAGTGGGGCCTTGGTACATCACAGTTTTGTAAAAAATATACCAAAACTGACGTGATGCGACATTTATACTCATGTATAGCCGTAATTGAATGATTACGAAATAAATAAAAAAATACGTGTTTAATATTTTTAAACTATCTACGAACAAACAAAAATTAGTCGTCAATCCAAATAGGGATTGTCTACAACAGTGTACAATAAAGTGTGTTTGTTTCGTTCCAGACGTGTTCCTCCCGTCCCCGGAGTCGCTGCTGGTGAACCTGGGCGAGAGGCGCGAGCTGGTGCGCGAGCTGCTGGGCGCGCTGCCCGTACGCTACGCCGCGCCGCCCGCGCCCGCCGCCTCCGCCTCGGCGCTGGGCGCAGCGCTGCAGGCCGCCTACAAGCTCATGGTGAGGACGCATCGCACATGCGTACATATTGCCAGCCACATTACAATAATAATGTTACATTTGATGCTGAACTAAATAAATATTCTTAATGAAGAATTATTAAAAAATCCATTTGCCTCAGGTACAGGGTTCGGCATCTCAGAGTACCTGGGGCAAGTTTATCAAGTATTATCAAAATAATTTCAATTTTACATTTACGGTGTTAAATTTATCACAATACCTTGCAAAAGTTAGCAGTAGGGGTTTTCAAGTTACGTTTGAATTGGTAATAGCTTTTAGAAAAAAAAATTGAATACGGGGCCGCCCATTAATCATGTGAGACTCGAAATGGGGGAGGGTCGTCGAAAATCACGAAATATCAGAAAGGGGTGGGTTGGGGGGTGTAGTAATGTATACACACTCTTATGCTTGCCTGCTAAGGGGTGAATTCACTTCTAAAAGAAGTGCTAAATAAAACCAACCCATTTGAATGCTGTAAAAACACTGATTTATTTTAAAATAAACTGTGCAACGAAAATAAAAGTGCAGCGTAGCATTGTAGGTATGTAGGTTATACTGTAATTTATTATATTGATATTAATTATTTCTAAGTAGGTACATTGGGTCGTACAAATGGCGTTAATAATTTAAGATTTATTGTTGGTACTAAAAAAGTCACGTGATTTGGGAGGAGGTTCTTTTTTCGATAGTTCTTTTATAAATTGTATTGTATTTTACAATTTTCAGGCACCTACTGGTGGGAGAATAACCGTCTTCCAAACTTGCTTACCTAACGTCGGACCTGGGGCTTTGCAGCCAAGGTAAAAATAAGTTAAAAATATCACAAGCAAATTTTTTATTTTAGTCAAATATAGGTATCAAAATAATAAACTAAATTTACGACGATTAATACATTTGTAATAGCTATGTGTTAAATTAAAATACATTTACAAAACAATATAACCATTCTTCATTGATGAATAAACTATGGCATCGAATTATAATAGCAACGCCATCTATTGGCCCTAAATACCATTCCACGCTAACTCATTTCAGGATTAGATATTTGTTTTTTTTTTACTTTAAAAAAAAGTTGTGAATAATTAAAATCTTTTTTTCTTATATCAGGGAAGATCCGAACGCTCGTTCATCTAAGGACGTGGCCCACTTGAATCCGGCGACAGATTTCTACAAGCGTATAGCGCTAGAGTGTAGCGGCGCGCAGGTCGCTGTCGATCTGTTCCTGCTCAACTCACAGTACTGCGATCTCGCCACGCTCAGTACGTACTATCAACAACGTTTTAGAGGGCCCACTCTATTTCTCCACGACCGAAAAATTGGGAACATTTCGAACTAGCAGCCTATTCATGTACCCAGACCTTACCTATGGATAGAATCTACTCAATGCGAATAGGGACAATGAGCCATTAAGCACCACGCGGGCGCATTGCGTATTGGTGGGTGTTAACGATTGCAGATGCAGTCGGGACCGACGGTTTTGCGTGCGATCCAAAGTACTAAAGTGCTCGTGATAATTTTGGTTCCCCATCTTAAGGCCGGCCATTGCGAAAGTTGCTTTACAACTGTATCGCAGATCGAGCGCGCTAACGACTGGCCCATCGAGCTTGTCAAATCCTAAAATATTTTATAATACGGGTGTAGACAATAACGAAATTAAATACATTTTTTTTTCTAAGTGTTTAATATACTATTACCGGTAATAGCACTTTTATGCCTAGTATATTTATAATATTGCTCTAAATATTGCAAACTAAATATTTTATGTTCCTTGTCACGTGACCGTATACAGCGCGTGACGTTACGCCTTTGTCACTCAAAACAGAACTTAGAGAATTCAAACCTTATTCTTCAAGCAAAAAGTAACAATTGTTAAAAAAAATCGTCAGTCCTGTTAGGTCTTGGGTAGAGTAGTGGCCCGGATTGCGAAAGGTCGTGGGTTCGAATCCCATCGCAGAGTACTTTGTTCCTGGGGGCAAAGTGTTTTTTTAAGCATTTTTAATTAAGAATATTTTTCAGTATAACATTGAGAATGCAACATTGATCAAATATATTAATGAGTTTTTATAAATATTTACAAAAAGCGAAACTATAACAAAATTTCGTCTACATTATGTAGGTTATTTGTATATGTCGCATCATCATTACGAAGATCGTTTGATTTAGTTTCTTTTATTTTAATTGCTAGTTACTCGATTACTTAATTACTCGATTGTAAAGAGAGCGTGATCATCGATACTTTTAATTTTATTAGAATGGTGACACTGACTTTGACAGTTCGTTTATAAAAACCAAGTTGCCGCCATTTTCGCACACATTCTGTTTCCGATCGCCAAGGAGTAAAGACATCCGATGACATCACGCTCATCTCCTTATATTTTCGTATAAAAAGTGATAAAATGGAATAAATCCACGTTGGTACACCACGCCTGCAGTGTTATTTTAAAGATAGTCCACCGATATGGACGATCTTTTTGGGCTTCGAAATAGCCCATTCGGTCTACCCGTCGTTATATATAATGTATAATTATTTGAATACAATTTGAACATATAATATTATCAGGTGGCATGAGCAAGTTCAGTGCGGGCAGCGTGTATCACATACCGCTGTTCAAGGCGGCCAGGACGCATCAAGCGGCGCAGTTACAGCGGATGCTGAACAGATATCTCACCAGGAAGATAGGCTTCGAGGCCGTTATGAGGGTGCGGTGTACCAGGTGACGAGATATTTATTTATTACTGTGCTGTTTCCATCTGTACAGCAGCGCTACAATTTTGAGTTTCGTCAACAGACTTTTGGACGGTAGTTGAAAACTTTTATAAATATATAGTCCTATAACATCTGTGATATAATGTAGAAGCAACAGCATGTCTGCGATTAATAGTTTCGGAGATACGGTTCCGTGTTTTTGGAACTGTTGCTAGTTGTTCGAAAACGCTCCAAATATATTCAAGGCATTAAGTGACGTCACATAGTGTTACGTTAGCGAAAAACGTATGGGCGTCTGGGCAATCTTTGTAATATTTTTATTATTCGTTCGCTTATAGCTCTTATAATAAATTTTGTTACGTTTTGTTTTATTTAATGCCATATGTATTTTACAAAAAATTTGTAATATAGGTTCTATATATTTTTTTTCGATTTGTCAAAGTGTAATATTTCCCAAATCAGTGTCATAAAATTAATTTTGTGAAAGATTTATAAGTTAAAATGGTTTATACTTTCCGGGACTGGGTTGCAAAATAAAACAAATCAGCGGACTTTGTTTTATTTTTAAAATTATAACTTTTGTTTGAAAACTAAAATAAAATTTGGTCTTGCGGAAAAATATTTTTTATAAGGATACCTGTATACTTTCATTTTTTATAAAAATTGATAATTATCTTGTTTGTTGTTAAAACAGGGGTATAACAATTCACACGTTCCACGGTAACTTCTTCGTCCGGTCGACGGACTTGCTGTCGTTACCTAACGTGTCGCCGGACGCAGGGTTCGGTATGCAGCTAACCATTGAGGAGTCTCTATCTGATCTGCAGCAGGTTTGCTTCCAGGCTGCGTTACTATATACGAGCAGTAAAGGTAATTACCCACCATTTTCATTATATAATAGAGTTAAGTCTATATAAAAGTGCAGCTCGATGGTGCAGTGGATAAGTGCCGTGGCCCGCAATCGTTCGCAAGGGTCGGTCGCAATGGGGTGGGTGACCGAACAAAAAATATCTTGAGCTACTCTATGCTTTAGAAGGCACGCTAAGCTATTGCTCCTAGCTGCATTTGAAGTTAATACCGTTAATACCCTTCAATCCACATTGGGCCAACGTGAAGTCATGGCCCAACATTAACATTAATCGAGAAAGCCTGAGCCCCTGCAGTGGGGACGTAAAAGGCTGATGATAGTAATGCCTATACCTTTTCAATATCTATGTATTTTTAGTCTTGTTTGACTTCTCTTTGAAAGTTCTCAAGATATTTTGTTCAGTACATGGCACTCGTCATACTCATGAGTTTTTTTGACTATATTCTTAGATTGTTCCTAGGGTAGTAAAAAAGGTTTTATGTGTGAGCGTCGAATGAAAACGATACGCATGACTATCCCTAGCTCTGTCGTATTTGCGTAGTACTGCATATTGTTGTACGAGGTAGGGTCAGCAGAAACGACACATGTCTTTCGTCTGCCGTAAGAACATACTTGTAATCAAGCGGCAAACTCTGTTCAAATGTCAAATACTATCAATTTAACATCCCTTTCAGCATCAGTTTTAATTACAATTTCATTGCGATTCCATTGGTACATTTTGTTTTTGTCAGGCGAAAGGCGGATCCGCGTGCACACACTAGCGTTGCCGATAGCCAACACGCTCACAGACGTGTTACACGCCGCGGACCAACAGTGTATAGTCGGGTTACTAGCCAAGATGGGTAAGTATTATTATTTTGGTAAAAGTAATAGGCAACAGGATATATTCATGATTTTTGTTGTCGCATTATTGATAATAATAATAACTTTCATATTATGTAAATACACGAGTAATTTGAATTTTTTGTCAATATAACAATATGTATAGTCAATATATATATATATATATATATATATATATATATATAATTTTCCTGTATATATACTAGATTATCACTATAAGTTTTAATTTACTTAACGAGATTTAAATGTCGCATGTTCCCCTTGTTTTGATTAGGGGAATATGCAAATTTTTTGAGAATGTTTTTATATGATAATTTACATCGTAATATAACTGTTAAAAATACCCAGCACCGAAAAACTAACATTTTGTAAAAATGATAAATTGATGAAAATAAGTAACAGCTACGAGCAGTTCAATCGCCGGATTTTTTTCGAACTAAAGATATCACGTTTTAAATCAATATGGATTTTGAGTGATTGATTTTATTCAATTATCAAATTCGATTAACAAGTGATCGATATTTTAAAGTATAATAGACTTTTTTAATAATCATATAGTTTATCAAATTGGTGAAATAAAAACAAAAGCCTAAAACATAATTTTAATCATAGTCTGTTGTTTATATTGCGACATAATACATTAATGTATTATTGCAACGATATTAACTTTTTGTAACAACGACATCCCTGTACATGTAATTTTCGTCACATCCGCTCTGACAAGTAGCATGGCGTTTGAATATTTTGAAGTTAACGCATTTTTTATTTAAATACTTTGAAGCCGACAACGAACTAATGTTGAAAAATATTAACATAGACTTGATTCTAAAGCAATAACGATCGCAATAAAGATATATTTAATCCTTTTTTTTTAGTGAGACTCATATTCCGTATTGTTATTATTGTAGCGGTGGACCGTTGCGTGTCCGCGTCCATGTCGGAGGCGCGCGAGGCTCTCACTAACGTGGCGGTGGATGTACTGTCGGCGCACAGACTTGCACAGAACTTACCTGCGGGCGCCAGTACTAGCTCGCTGCACGCGCCCTACGCACTCAGGCTACTGCCTTTGTATCTACTCGCGCTGCTCAAGAGGGTAACGCGTTCATTTATTATTCTCAACTAATTAATTTACTGTAGGGATATGTACTGATGTTTCTATCTTGCCGATATGGAAGACAACAAAAATATATAATTAACTAGGTTTCCGCCAGCGTCTTTGCCCGCGTGGTCGCTAGGGAACTGTTTATTTGGTTATCGATTGATATCACGGATATGTATAATCATCGATGGATATAATTATAATGACATTGAATAGTAAACAATAGTTACTATGGTAACGTTTAATTCTCCATACAAACTTCCACTCCCATTTTCATCCCTTTATTTGCTGTTTCCCAGGATAAAATATAGCCTATGTTCATCGCATATGATGTAGCTTCCCGTAGGTGATTTGTTTAAAAATAGTTCCAGTAGTTTCGGGGCCCATGCGTTGCAAACAAACAAACAATCGGATCTTTCCTCTAGATGATATTCCATCTCAGGCGCTTGAGATGAATTATTAAATATTTGCAATTCGAACAAAAACAAACATTATAAAGCTGAATCAACTATACAATGAGTATAGAAAAAAATATTTTTATATACTGCAGTTCTCCTTTAGATGGAAATATTTGCGAAGAAAACACCATATTCAGAGTGGTCTGTTAAGCTATCCTATGTGCCCGAGGGAATGTAGCAGCAGAAAAGGCGCTTTCAGCTTCCTCCCTATTCCATATTACCCTTTGTAATTTTTGATGAATTTTGCATTCTCAATAGTGTATTTAAAATATTTCCACATGACTTTTTTTTCTTATGATGCATTTAATGTAGTAGCCCGGTTCTTTTGAGTACAAGATCTTCCGCTGTAGATTGTACGGACTAATGGCATAGCTTTGGACATTTACATTCAGTCTAAATTGAATAAATATATTTGAATTTGATATAAGTACTCTCGTTAATCCAGTGAGATTTCATTTTTCTATTTTTTTTATTTGGTATAACGACAAGCTCAAATTACACTCATTACTTAAATCTAGCCTTTACTTATAGAGTCAGTTAACAGTTATCCACTTATAATAAGAAAAGTGACAACTTTCTTTGAGGGTAAATCCAATATTGAAAGCTTTACGTCTCTTAATTGCTGGTTAACTAAATTGTAAATATAATTTAAAGTGTCTTTATTTTATGACTTGTTTATATGTATTAAATTTGATTAGTAGTTAACTTAACAGCACATGTAAACACACAATGGTCACTTAAAATTCAGTTGACAGTTTAGTTTAATATTTTTCTATTATCTGACTGACGGACTAAATAGAATTTCTTTTTTTACCCAGTCATCATCCCTATTTGCGGAGATTATATTTATTTATTTATATTTAATACGAGTAAATCAGCCTTATTAGATAACGGTATCTAACGATCGCTGTGTACCGTCAGAGGGCGTTCCGGACGGGCACGTCGACGCGTCTAGACGACCGCGTGGCGGATATGTGCGACATGAAGACGTGGCCGCTGTGCCACCTGATGCGCGCAGTGTACCCCGACCTTTACCCCATACACGAGTTGCACCTGCACATCAGGACAGAGGACGAGCCGTACCCTGATCCGCCGCGGCTGCAACTATCCGCCGAGAGGTAAACTATTCATTCATTATCGTTTGTGTTAAGTACCGTAGGAAAAATTGGTATGCGCAGAATATGGGTAATGATTGACTTTCTTGAACTATTAACTTTCATTGATATTGAATTTAGAAATATATACCTCTAAACATTTGCAATAAAATTTGCAAAAGTTCATTATATGCCTAAAGGATGGTACTATGTATTCTCGATGGAATAAAATAACAGTCTTTTTTGATATCTTCTCGTCATTTCATTCCTTATTTTGTAGAGAAGATTGATGAATTGATATAAAGTGTATAATAGGGATGAATATTTAATATATAATAGGAATGGATATGATGGATAGTGTTTTCGCGGGTATAAAATGTTTCAAATTTAACGTAATGTTATGGCAAGAAAACTCATATTTTTAGTTATTTAATGCATATTAATTAAAAATAGACATTTATAAGAATATTGTAATGGTTTCTTAGCGATTCTTTGACCTGATAAGTCTCTTTAGTTGGTTTATTTTTTTCATTTTTATTAATGTCTCTAAACGCAGTGTTAATTTAATATTATATCATAAACGACAGGATAAAATAGAGTGAATAATTAAATCTAAGAAAGTTGTTGGACGACGTAGGTTTTGCGTATATTATTCCAAATATAAGACCAAATATTATTCTTTAGAGTATAAAGATTTCTATAACCATAAAAATAGTTCTCGCCACACTTCGTCGATCCCCTAACGTGTGATAACATTTATGGATAACTCATTATTTGTTTCCTCAGCATTTACTTTTTTTTATACATATTTTGTTGCCTTTAGTGTAAGTAAATGTTATTTGGAAAATATTCCACCGACCAGCACGCGTAGCTTGACGAACTCGAGAACGTTTTTTCTACACTCAAATGTCACTATTCTCGGGTCCGTTCATACAACATCTCACTCTCGACCCGAGAAAGTGACATTTGGGTGTATATAAAGCGTTTCTCTAAGTTTTTTCTCTAAGTAAACTTAGAGATAGGCTACGTCTTCAGGATATAAGGAGGAGGACAGGTGTGGTAGATGTAATCCATAAAGTGAAGACCTTAAAATGGAAGTGGACAGGACATATGATGAGATCAACAAAACCAAAATGGGCAGAAGACATCACAGAATGGTACTCTCGTGACGGACAACGGAAAAGAGGTAGGCAGATATAGAGATGGGAAGATGACCTATCGAAGGGATGGAGAAGAGCAGCCAGAGATAGAGGGGAATGGGCTAAGCTGGAGGAGGCCTTTGTCAAAGGACAACCTTGCGGTACAGATGCCGATGTCGGTGGAAAAAACTAAATTGTAACTATAATTGATATACAAAGTCAGAGAATAAAGGCTATTTTTATTTATTTATTTTATTTATTAAAGCGCGTCTCGAGTTTGTCATGCTACACGTGCAGCCCCAGGAGCTGTCGAGACGGGACTCGATCCCACCACCTTTCGCATACCGGGCGGCTGCTCTCTTTCAACATTGTGAACGCAAAATTGGTAATATATAATGAATTGTTGTCGGTCGATCGGCAGGATAAGTAGCAGCGGCGCGTACCTGCTGGACGAGGGCGACACGATGCTGATATACATATGCGGCGGCGTGAGCGCGGCGTACCTGTCGGACACGTGGGGCGCGTGCGCGCACAGCCAGGTGGCGGACGAGGCGCGCGCGGTGCCGCGGCTGCCCACCGCCGGCAGCACCATGCTGCACGCGCTGCTCGACCGGCTCAACGACGACCGCCCGCACGCCGCCAACGTGCTAGTCATCAAGTCAGTCCGCACGATTGGTTTTACTTTCATCATCACCACCACTATCACTTATATCGTCACCACCAACACTAACACCACTATCACTTATATCGTCACCACCAACACTAACACCACTGCCACCACCAAAATAATCATCACCACCGCCAATGTCATCATCACCATCGTAACAATCATTACCACCATAACAGTTACCATCATCATCCTCATCGTTACCACCACCGTCATAACAATAATTACCACCACCACCATAACCATAATCATCATCATCACCATCATCATCATAATAATCATCATCATCATCATCCATCATCATCATCATCATCATCATCATCATCATCATCATCATCATCATCCTTTTTGTCCTTGTGAAAGTTTCTTAAAACCAACGTTTGAGGGCCTCGGTGTTTATCCACTACACTATCGAGCTACTTTTTTTTTTATTTACAGACAGGCCCCTTTAAATACATGTTTGTACAAAATTACCATTTTTTAACCAAATAAAAATATTTTAAGAAAGTAAAGCATATAAAAAACAGAAACATAAATTTCAATAATTGACCCGATAGAAAATTCTCAAAAAAGACTCCAAATAGGTTGTTTTGGATCGATTTCATCTTAACTAAGTATAAAATATATATTATAGATATAATATATACAATTTTTTTTTTAATAACGGCATTTTTTTTTCTATGATAAAAATGTGTAAAATCAAGCGAGCGCGTCTTTACTCTCGATGCGTATTTGTATGGACATGAAATTAAATAAAATAAATTAATGGTTGGTTCGCAAGAAAGTCGTTACAAAAAATGATGTCGTTTTCGAATACAGCACACACATTCTGCTATATTATCTGCCTGCTTTCTATTTATCGTAAAGAATAATATTTTTAAACAGTTTAAACCCATCAAGCAATTGATACTCTATAAAAAATTAACAAAAAGTAGCCAGTGCTTGAAAAATTCGTCGGTCATGTTAGGTCCTGAGTAGGTCAGTGGTTAGAGCAGCCGCCAACTAATAAAAACTCACTCATAAATTGCAATTTTAACGAAATGATATAGAATTAAAATAAAATGTTACTATAACGTTGTAAATTAGAAGCTTTTCTTTTGTGACTACTATTAATTGTCCTATAAATTCATATAAAAAATTGTTATTATAATTGACCTGTATATTATTTCAACAGAGACAACTCGCCGTTGCGCACCTTATTCACGGAACGTCTCGTCGAAGACAGAGTAGAGTCTGCGTTCGCCTACTACGAGTTCTTACAGCACGTCAAGAGTCAAGTGAAATGAGTTACGAGTGACTTTCCAGTGAGTGCGAGGGACTTATCGCCGGTAATAGGACTCGCGAGTGCTAGCTAATGAGAGTATCGGCCGATCGAGCCATTGTAAACTGTATAAAGTGCTACGACACTGCCCTAGGTTTGCTAAGATTTTTTTATCGGCTTTCGGTAATTGTCAACTCTACAGTCTGCTAAATAGGGTACTGTTTCGTTTCTCAGTAGCGTAGGGTGGCGACGAAATTACCTCTCACGGTGCCTGTTGCAATGAAACTAGTCCATTTAATTATACATGTTATCTATCGGCATAAATAAAATCTCCTTTAACTTGTATAAAAAAGTTTAAGATATCATTCCTGGTGATTTTTTAAAATAACTGATTTCAGTGATATTTTGTTTTCCATTAATGATTAATAGAATAAAACAATATAAAAATGCAACTGAATATAACAATCACAAGAACTCGAATTGATTTGTCGCAAGCTAAAAATGGTTCTTCGGAAAAAGAACTTTATTTCAAATGTAATAAAACTTGTAGTGGTGTCGTAAAATTTTGTTGTCTTAGGAAATTGTTGGTATCGGTGAATGGCGTTTGACGTCATTAGTATATACTTTCTTTGTATATCACAGTTTATTTAATTCTATGTTAATAGGGTGAAAAGCTCGATGTTCAATTTTAATCATATCTAAATATGTCTTATTTGTCGTAACTCGGCACTAAAAATTCATTGTATTTGAGGAAATCATTACAAAAATTTTAGTGGCCGTCCATTAATCACGTGATGATTTTCTCAGCAATTTTATCCCCTCTCCCTTGGTGATACATGGCGAGGTTTAAGACTACCAACCCGAAATCAGGTGTATTTTTTAAAACTTCCAAAAAATCTTAATTTTTGACGTATACACGTGATATATTTCTACAGTCCTCCCTACCTTCTTATGATATTTCGTGATTTTTGACGGGGGAACCCCCCCCTTGGAACCTCACGTGATTAATGGACGGCACTTTAGTAGGTCATTTTTTTTTTAATATCACCGATTTAATTTTCCATAATACAAAATCCAGTGTATTTATAAATACTTCACGTTGTAATAATAATAAAATCGAAAATCGAGTGATTCTTATTGTATATTTAATTTAAACATAAATCGTTGTTGCATGCGCGTGATCGGACGGTGGAATGCTGAATAAAAAAATAGACTTTATAAGATGAAGATTTTGTAAATTTATTATTTTAAATAAAACTGTTGTGATAATTCAGATCGGCTGTTTCTTTGTTCGGCGTTCGGGATGTACTCTGTATATAATTATAATAATAATGTACTATTATTGGTATTAATCGTTATGGATTTTTGTGTAAAAAAAAATATTTCCTATCTTTATTTTTTTAATATCGTACAAATACTAGGGCGTGTCGATTGATGAATGTCTGTACGTTTGTTTCCAAATGATGCAATAAAAGTTTTTATATTTTTATTGTGACTACTATAACTAGATTTACGTTAATTTTAACCCATATATTACTGTACTGTGCATAGTGGATTGTACATTGAATAAAAGTTATTTATGAAAGTTTTAGGGTAGATTTGTTTTAAATGGAAACGGGACGTGTTCGAGTTTTGTTATGAGAGACGAGTCTTGACTATTCAGTCTACTGCTTTTTCTTTTAATCTTGTACATTATGCTTACTCTACAGCCTTTTTTCGGACCAACATTAGAAGATTGTAATTAGTGACTGGTTACGTTAATTCTTTAACAATTATTCAATGGTCTAGGCTCGTCAATGGTTGTTTATTATTGGATTAAAGTTCTAACTGCGTAAGAGAACTCGATGGATGCTGAAATACTAGCGCCCTCTAGAGATGAACAAACCAATTAAGTTAAAAAAATACTATAAAAGTCAGTCATACAGAGTCCGTAGTCTGAAAGTTAAATGCGAAGAAAAAAGAAATTTAGTCTCGCCATTTTCAAGTTTTATGTTCCATTCATAAGTCACTCATATTAAATATTTCAACCAGAGTATCAATTCTGCAAATGTAGATGTAATAATGGTATTTCAATGGAGTTTCAATAAATTGCGTTTCCCACCGTATTGCCCGAAACATAATATTTTTAGAACAATGGGGTATTAAAAAATTTTAAAAATATTGGTGTTATTTTGTGCTCGAAATCGAAACTTCAGTTAACGTATCAGAATTGAGATCCAGGTATTTTGCATATTGTCAAGAATAAATGTCCAAAGCTTAAAATAATATTTAGAATGATTCTTCAGTGCGCCACTTTTTCTATATTTTCCATCCTATCGAGGCGGCGTAAGTTTGTATTTTAAATGGCTCTGTCACATTGCTGCCGATGTGAGCAAATTATCAAATTTTTAATATTAAATAAGAGACGGCTACAAAAATTCCTTCAAATGATCATTGTAAAATGGGGTCGAGAAACTTCAAGCACTTTCGATTTTGTTTTCGAACCCTTTGCAGGCTCTGTGACCTCCAGCGATTGGCAGTGCTAGTAAACAGTTACGATATAATGTACGATCATAAATTGAAAAATTATAAAAGTCTGTAGTTTTTAAGTCCCACGTCGACTGAAGGCATTGCTGCAGAAATTCACCTAGGCGCTAATCGGTTCAGCCCTGCGATTCTGTAAAACTTCAAACCCGATTTCGAATCCTCTCAGGTGTCCGAATTCACTTCAAAAAGCGGCATCCGCTCAAACTTGAATTGGTAATAATGTTTCGTGAAATGAGTTTCGAAATGATATAGGATTAAAATATCTTAGACACGTTTAATCAATCAATTTTGTTTAGTATTTTTATACAAAAAATGGAATCAATAGGATTGCTTTACTAAATGACTAGAATTCGGACACATGAGTGAATTTGACTTCGGGTCTGGATTGTTACAGAATCGCAGGGCTGAGCGCTCTTCGCTAAAGGATGCTGTTTCATAGTTAAAGAAGTAGAATTATCGCGATTCCATTCGACTACTCGACGAGCCTGCATGCGCAGCTTGACAAACTCGAGAACGTTATGCCTACACCAAAATGTCACTTTTCAGGTGCGGAGAACACCGACATTTGGTGGAGATAAACTCGAGACACTCTTTGTCTACCAAACGCCACTTTTCCTGGGTCGCCAGTGAGATATCGTATGAGCGTACTCGAGAAGTGACATTTGGGTTTAGTGTAGGCAAAACGTTCTCGAGTTCGTCATGATACGCGTGCTGGTAGACACTAAATTTTACTAAGCCAACGTCGACTCTTAAAGTTTCGGCCGTCGCGGTGATGTATATTAGTACTTCTTATTCTTGAAGTCTACCTTGGGACTAAGTTGTCTTGTAAATAAAATGTTTAAACGTGCATTATGCCAGACTCATTATTAGCGACTGATTTATTATTGGGTAATATAAAAAAAAAAAACAATTAGGTGCATATTAAATACGTTATCGGTTCGGATTTTATAAAATTATTATTTTCATGCCAATAACATCAGTTATCACTTAACGAATAAGACCTATATAATAGTGAATATTTTCTGAGTGAGGAGAGACAGATAAAATGTGTATTAGCTTCTGTTAGCGGACTGAATACAAGAGAGCCTTGTAACTTGTTTCAATATAACGAATCTAAAATCACTTTTGTTTTATTTGAAACCCTTAATGATGGTTCTAAGTGACTGGAAATGCTGACCGACGGAGTTAACGGGAGTTCGATATGACCTACCCTCCTATATACTACTTTCGACCAAAAAGTATGTAAAATTTATATTGATGGTTTCGAAATGAGGTACTTGATACTTATTGTTTTCATATCGTTTCAACTACTTTGGTCACTAAAATTCCTAAACATTGTTAACTTTTAAGTACATCTAAAATTTTATGAGGTGTTCTGGAACATTTATGTGTTATATATACACATCAATATAGTCTAGGGATATTTTATAAAAAGTTCTAAATTCAAAAAATACTGGCCGGTTTTAAAATCTTTTGATGATAACTTGGGTATGTTCCGATATACACTGCGAGTGGTCTTACTGCTGAAAAATCCGTTCCGTTATGGACTGCCAGTACACTGCTACAGTACCCTAGGGAAATTTATGACGTCATAAATTGCCGCCATATTTGTACTGTGAACACTGGAGATTTCGGGGTAAGGTGCTCGCAGTGCTTTTGATCACGTGATCAGTCGAAACAGAATCAGAAAATGATAAGTTTCTAAATAAACAAAAAAAATACTTACGTTTATTATAAGATGGATTAATTGATAAATATTTTTTTTATACAATTTTCCAATTATATAATATTTTCTTTTGAAAAGAGGGAATCTTTATATTTATATTCGCCTTGCATTAACAAATTTGAAAATGGCGCCAAAAAATAGGATTAACAGTATACTGGACTGCGTTCCGTTTTAAAAAGTCACCAGTATAACTAGCTATAAAGGAACGGGCTTCCAGTATACTAAATTGACGTCATACTGTTCAGTGGTCGCAGTGTATATCGGAACATACCCTTATTTTGTACGCCTTTTTTGTCGATTCCAAATTTGAATAAAAAAAAAAAATCAAAAGATTTGCGCGGTATAATTCAAGCGAAGTTCGGAGTTTTCAATTTACTTACCATAGTTTTTGAAGATTTTTTGTGTTAATCGAAAGTTTTAAAACAAGTTAGCTGTTTTATTTGAATTTGTGCTACTGTATGCATTATGCAGCGAGGCCATTTAACAAGAGAGGAAATGCTAAGGGCAGTAGGCATGCTCCAAGCTGGGGCTACTCGACGGAGTGTTGCTGAGGACATCGGAACAAAACAAAACGTGATATCACGGTTATGGTCACGTTATCGTGCTACTGGTGAAGTGTCTGAAAGACGCCTAGGCGGGAAGCGCATAACTACCCAACGACAAGACCGATTTTTGCAAATTGTTGCGAGAAGGCAACCAAATGTTACGGCCATGCAGTTGGTTCGAAGGCTCCAGTCAGAGCACCAGTTGCTTGTGAGTGACCAAACTGTGAGGAGAAGACTGCATGAAGCTAATCTTCATGCTCGCAGACCGCTTCGTACTCCTGCACTACGCCGAGGAAATCGTGGAAGAAGATAACAGTGGGCTTGTGAACATTTGCCAGTGGTCGGTAGTGCTGTTTACCGATGAGTCCCGATTCGGTTTCCATCCTGATTCGTGAAGAGTACGCGTATGGCGAACTCCTGGTCGTGACAGCCGCCTGCAACACCCTCAGGAAGTCCATCCATACCATGGCGGGACGATTATGGTTTGGGCGGGAATTCGTGTTGGTGGAAGAACAGACCTCGTTTGGATCAGAAACACCATGTCCGCTGAAAAATATCTGATCCAAGTACTAGTACCAATAGTCTACTCACATCGACTACAAATGGGTCAAGAATTCACGCTCATGCACGACAATGGTCGTCCCCACACAGCGCGAGTGGTCACCAGCTGGCTGCAGGAGCACGATGTATCGGTCTTAGACTGGCCCGCGCAATCACCAGACCTAAACCCCATAAAACACGCGTGGGACATGCTCCAAAGAAAGTCTTTGAGGAATTTACCTACAAACATTGTCACTGAAGAGCAACTTTTTTGCATCTTTCCAGGTCCTGGGACAATATCCCGCAGCAAGACTTTGATAAGTTGATTCGAATCATGAAATATCGTTGCAGCACGCGTTGCATGACGAACTCGAGAACGTTTTGTCTACATTCAAATGTCACTTTTCTCGGGTGCGCCCATTCTATATCTCACTCTCAACCCGAGAAACTGACAAATGAGTGTAGACAAAGCGTTTCTCGAGTTTGTCATGCTACGCGTGCAGGACCGTTGTTAACGTCATGGGTGGTTTTACTGACTATTGATTTTCGCAAAATTGCAAATAACGGAATAATTTCGCTATATTATTCACTTTTTCTTGAAAAACACATTTATCGTTGTTTTTACCATTATTCTACTTTTTGTCTTTGCTTAAATAATTATTTTTAGGTGGAAAAAAATATTTATGTTTTATTCTATATAATCTACGCTAATAAACGGGCTTTATAAAATATAAACATGTTGTACCTATGTTATTCAGAAAAAAATGAGAAAATTAAGAATAATTAAAATATCCCTAGACGATGTTGATGTGTGTATAAGCAGTTATATTTTAAATAGTTCATAAAACTTAAAAATTGGTAAACTCGCAAATTAATTAGACATCAAGCTTCGTGCGCACATCAGCGGAGATTAAAATTAATTATTAACGAGACTTTTACGATAACTCGAAAGAGTTAAGTAACTTGACACCTGAGCGCAGTAGGTAATACACAACGGCGCTTTTAATTTGCATTATTGAAACGCAACTTTATAGTATTCAAACAGAGTATCTTTTATTCAAAATAAAACAAAAATAATTGATTCTTATATAAAAACTAATGTGAAGGATGAATCTGATGCTTTTTTATAAGTATCAACAGACTTATAAAAAAGCATCAGATTCATCATCATTCATCATCAGGTTTCAATTTACTCAAGAACAGTCGCAAGACGCCACGTTCGGTAACGTGCAAAAGATTTCTCTTTTTAGTGAGAAGTGTTGCCACACTACTAAATCTCTGCTTACACAAATATGACGATGGGAACGTTATCAAGAATCCTTGAACGATAGAACACAATTCAGGGTACAATTGCGGGATCGGCTTTTGTAGCCTAAATTGTTAGTAACCATTTTTTAATTTGATTTTTATTTCCTCGCTGGTTGTCAATTCTATAAGTTCTTCCAGCTGAGGTCGCATTGCTGTGATGACATTTGAAGACGGATCCAACACCCAGTCTGGTATTTCCAAGTTCAAAATGTCCTGATATCGTTCGGTGAAGTCAATATGGAGGTTATCCAAATGTTGGCAGTAGGCAAATAAATCTTCGTTACTGCGGGATTTTGATAAATTCGGAAAATTGTTAAATTAACGTCTGCCAATATTCTTTGTGTGTAGAAGCAGTTTGGCTGCGAAGGCAGCCAAACTGCTTCTACATTTTTGTTTTAAAATAAATTTAGTTCATCTCCTTTCAGTTGGATATTCATGTCGTTGAACTATTTATACTGGTCTGCCATGTAAGCTATATCATTCTTTGATGTAATGGGCTTGTGCAATTCCGTATCTTTAGTTTCCAAGAACTCGATCACAGAGTTTAAAGAGGTCGTAAAATCGAGTCAGGCAATTGCCTCTTGATAGCCAACGCATCAGTATGAAACAACTAACTGACAAAATCCTCGTCATTAGAAACACAAAGCTGATGAAATAATCTATCATTCAAAGAATAATATATCAGTCAAAGAGCCGCCATTAGGCATCCTTACCCGCCGTACCACATGACGTTTTTAACAAATAGAGGTAGTTTTCATAAAAAAAATTAATTAATTAACGATTTACTTGCATTTAAGACAACTAAGTGTGAGCCAACCTCGCGCTAAAAGTAAGACGTACGGCTCGTAGCATTTGCTACTTATCTACCTTTTCTATATTTTTGTCCGTCGGGTAAATGCTGTAAGCATATCCCTGTCGCGAGCGACAGGTGGGACTTTCCTTCGTCACCGGAGGCCTACCCATCAAAACCGCTTAGGTGCAGTACCCTCTACTGGGCTACTTTTGGCTATCCGGTAATGAGGAAATATTGACATTAGTCTTTGTTTTAAAACTATTCCAAAACATACTTTAAGTATAATCATAGATAAACATTTTATTTTATACTTTGACATTATTACAATGTCACGGACTTGTGTTAGGTGCCTTGTAAATATAGTAAAATTTTATAATTTTAGTTCAAACCAAGAGTGGTTCTCGTCAGACAAGGAATGTCTATTAATTATGTAATAATTAATTATGGACCATGTGAGTCGTTCCATACGGTGGCTCACAAGCCGCAAAAATTGAGGGGATTAAAAGGTACCAATCTTATAAATTACTTGGTCCGTCGTCTTAGAGTATCTATATATTTCTTTGCTCAATAGACTACGTACCTGGACTTAAGATTCAAGTAGGTAATACTTAAGTAGTCATGGCCGAGCTCCCATAAGCCCAGTTTCTATAGAGCTTGCGTGAATAGGTCGGGGATGGCCAACGCGACACAGTATTATAAGCACGTCACTGATCACAAATTTATTTATTTATTTATTTGGACAACCAACAATAACATACTCCTTAGATGCTAAAGTTTAGAAAATTATTAGTTTGTGACTATTTGGTGTTGTAGTAATTATAGCCTACTTCGAAAAGTATAATTTTTAAGACTTATCATTATGAAGTCACTAGGAAAAAAATGTGAAGTAGGTGACATAAACAATATTTATTATTTTCCCAATTTTAATGTAAAAATTCTTTGGTGACTTGTCTTTGACTTCAATAAAGTTTGCCATCCCCGACCTATTCACTGAAATAAGTCATTTCAGAAATAGCTCGCTTCATCTACGGGCTTTTTAATTTTATAGTACTAAATGAGGTTATAAATATCCCCATTCATAAATAATACAGTTCCAATAAAAATATCGATATTTACTTAAATTTGAAAAACTTATAATGGCGGCTTCCAAATTTAATTTGAATTTAGGCGAGATTTTTTTGATCATACCTTTAACTACATTTATACCACAGTAGAAATAATGTAACAGACTACATTGTGTTTATATAATTTATTAATGTTTTACGCAGACCGATTGCAGAAGCTCGGTTACCGTGTCGATCTAAGGCCCATAGAATTCATCAATCATTGCATGTTGGAGATGTGTGGACACGAGGTTAGTGCAAAGACTCTACCTATATAGAAGTCTTTAGGTTAGTGTAATAGGGTTTACGTTTAAATTGAAATGAATATTAACATACGTATTTTCGTTTGACAATGGGGGAAATATCAAGCGGCAATTTTTGAGATATTGTGAGAGTAAGGGACCAATGGAGTAACTCTGGTAACTCTGACACTGAAGATAGAGACTAATTTGTCTAATGTAATTGTTAATTTATTATTCTATTTAAGTGTAATCATTTTAATTATTTGAATAATGTATCTAATTATTAATTTATTGTCTTCTTTTACTTATGTGTGATAAATCTTAATTGATTTGATAATTAATGTTAATCGATGGTTTGTTCTCTTTTTTGTAATGTTTAAAAAAATACAGGTTTCTGTTATATGTTCGGAAAATATGAACTTGTAATTATTAAACAAAATAAATTTTATAACACTTATTTGGAAAATAATGCGCTTTGAAAACTTGAAAAAAATTCGCTTTGAAAAGTAGGGAAAATAAATTACAAAAATTTGCTAAAATATACCTTTGGCATTAAATTACTTACATAAAACCTTACAACTTTCATTAATACAGCTATATACATAAACGCCCAAATAACAAAGTGACTTGAAGTTGCAGGGAAGCGTTTAAGGCCGTCAGCAACAGTACAAATAAACAAAGCTGTGTCTCTCGGAAACTATTAATTGTAGACATGCTGTTACTTCTACATTATTTCTTAGATATCAATGAACTATTTACTTATAAAATAAAAAAAGTTGTCAACTACCCTATTGTAATTGACATATGTCAGAATAATAATAAATAAACTAGTCTATAGATCTGCGCTTGAAATTGATTGTCAATTTAGGATTTCAATAAGACTTTTTTTTTTGTTTATGCCTGATTTCCTTCTGTGCGATACACAAAGTGTCCACCAAAAGAAATTCATTGACGACTGATTGATGGGGACGCCCCATGATAGTTAGAAACTAGACTCTTTACGCAGTATAGGTTTTTTTAAGTAAAATAGATCAATATGGAGCAAAATGAGCTGCGATTTTTTTTGTATAGTCTGTTATTATATGGCATTTATCATCATCGTATTAGCCTCCAAAATCTCCACCACGATAGATCTTAATCACACGCTTACCGTTGATTTTGAGCATATTCAGATCTCCCGCTAAGAGGGCAGTCCCTCTACGTGCCTCAGATCTGGGTATGCTCTGTTTTCCGGTCCATAGTTGCCATACATCCTACGAGCTATGTGCCCTGCCACTTCTGGTTTGCAATTTTCCGGCCTATTTCAATCACTTTAGTTTGTCAAATTCAAATTCAATATAATTTATTCAGTCTAGACTGTTACAACCACTTGTGAATGTCGAAAACTATGCTGTCGGTTCGCAAATCTACGGCATCTACTGAGAAAAATCGGCAAGAAACTCAACAAGGGCTGCTTTTTCTCCCTGTTTTATTTTATATACAGCAGCATAATTGGAAAGTCTACAAATAGTAGTTGTCTGCGAATCTTCTCATTTCAAATTCGATCTTGCAGAGAGATTCCAAACATAGCTCTCTCCATTGCCCATTTTCATTAACCCTCTGAGTGATTGAATTTTGTTTCGCTATGGTTTTGCATGATGACAATAAGTGATTGGCTGATTTTTTCTTATGCGCGTCTCTTGGATATTTTCGACTTAGCTTTAAAGGAGTTATTATTTAAATTCTTTTGCTTTGTAGAGAGTTGGTCAGATTGTATCAAGTTCACTTTTTTATTTATTGATTTACTTACAGGTGTTCCGCTGTAATATCCAGAATCTATCGTTCAATATGCCGTCAGAGCTGGATCCTGTGTGCCAAAGAGCTGTAAATGCCGTACTTGCATCCGGAGAGTTGTTATCTAGAGCGTGCAATTATCTCTATTTCTGGTCTGTTATTGAGGATCAGATATTCAAGCGTGGACAATACGCACCAAAGGACTATTATCTGAGAGAACCGGTGGATATTCAGCCGTTTTCTTCTTGTTTAGACTGTATAAATTGTTGTAATATACTAGTTCAAAAAAATCCCGAATAAATTTGTCTATGAAGTATGTAACTCTTTTATATTTGAATACCTTAATAAGTCCTCGAAATGTTTTTTATTTTATATTCCTTGTTTTTGCCGCCCTAATAAGGTATGAATTAAGGAGGTTTTTTTTATTTATGATGTTCTTTTATATCTTACTAGGAAAATCTAATAAAGATCACATTAAAATTTCTATCCAACGGTCCACCGTCAATAAAATGTGGTGTTACTTTATTGTTGTTTTAGTGTTGGGATAAACGTAACTACTCTGTTGTCTGTCCCTTCGTTAGTTTTGTTTTTCTCCGAAACTACTGGATCGAACGAGTTGAAAGGTACGTATGTGTGAATTGGTGTCCCCAGAGGTAGTCTTGCGACGTAAGGGAATAATTTCTAAAAGTATATACATTTTAGGAGATAGGAAAAAATATTAGACAACACTACATACATTATTCAGATTCCAAAAAGTAGTTGTATTATAGAAATTTGTTTTTTAGAATTATGTTTTCAGACTAATAGCTAAAATATAGATGAATTACTACCAAAGATAATTATACTGATGTCTTTTGTACATAAGTATAATACATATAAACTATTCATAATTTTCGAAAATAGGTAAACTCTAAAACAGCTGTTGTGTGTGAGAAATCGGCTTTCCGTTCTTTAATAACCACCCAACAGCGTGCGTGACCATTGCATGGAATATTTTCTATCATCCTAAATATACGAATATTAAGGTCTGTCGCCTAATAAGACCTAAAAGTTATGGGCATTGCAATGCAGAAAAAACCATTAATACGTGTTTTTAACAGACTTTAAAATCGAAAAAGAAAAGCTTATATTTTCGACGGCGATGATTTAAATAATAAATTTTATCGAAATCGAATCTATAGTCTGCCTTTAAAATAAAGAAAATACGCTTTTCATCAAATATCACCTAAATATTTAGATGACATGTTTATTTCAGCTAAAATCAAAAGAAAGGAGGGTTTTCTATTTTCAACGAGTATGTTTTTTTAACGTACCTACTTTTGTTAATCGATTTCTTGAATTGTGAACCAATTTCTATCAATCTAGCTGTTTCTTATTTATTTATATACTAGCTTTTGCCCGCAACTTCGTCTGCGTGGTATTAGTATATTTTTTCGTTTATTTTTAACCAACTTAGAAAAATAAAAATGGGTATTCAATTTGACTGTTTCTGTAGGTATCCATTATGCACTTTGAAGAGCATATTCTCGAAATAATTTTATTAAAACTGACTGATTAGTTTTGTTTTAATGTAAAAAAAAATCTGGGTGAACTACATCGCCTATTTTATCTTGACGTTGTTGTTGTTACATAGGAACTCTAAAATAAAAATGTTTATTTTCAAAAATAAACAGCTTTGAAATTCGTAGAATAATTCCTATTATGACAAAATCAAACTACATTTGACGTCAGATGCGTAAAAACTTAGCCAGAAGTATATTGAATTTATAAGAATAAGAATTATTATTTCTTTTGAAGTCGTTTCTTCTGCAAGTTTCCGTCAAGTATATATTGTTTTTAAATTGATAGAAAAACTAATTAATGATTTTAAAGAAAATACATGAAAAAATTAACTTAAATAAAAATTAAAAAGAAAGAAACAAGCTCAGTAGTTTAGAATTCTGTTAAGTCATACAGAACAGAACGACTCACAGTCGGGGCCCATTCAAATTTTACCCATCAAATCTTCCAGTCGGGTTTTTTGTTTTTCTTTAAATTACTTATTTTTATTTTATGCTTTTTAGTTACGATTCGTTGACTTTGTTATAAGATGGTAAATTTCGCAATCTAGTTATTTCATTGAGGGAGTTAATATCGTGGGGATTATTAAGTAAGTTGCGGTGGTCTAAACTACTGATGATTAGACCCTCTAGAGACCTAACTCGGCTCAAAGCTACATATGCTTTATTTTTTTACCAAAAATATTTGTTCTTCATGCTTTTTCACTGTTTTTTTTTGTTTGTATATCGTTTATACTTTAAATAAAAACTTAAATCAATAAGTAAGACAATTTGCGTGAATGTTTTGTTAAACAACTTTAAATCGTTATATATCCTAAACTATTAGTTAAAATGAAAAATGATAAAAGGAACCTAAAGATGATTTTAAAATATCTATACAACGACACCCCACTTGACATAGTTCATCGATTTTTATTCTTTTCATTTTGACAATATGGCGTCTGGTTGTCGCTGTGGTGAATTTTGATTACTGTCATGTCTTTAGTGACACTCGCAAGGTTAAGTTAAGACGAATCGATTGACGTAAGAATCATCAAAATCGGCCTACGCATTTGGTACGCGCAGGTTATAGCTACGACTACGGACTACGTCCATGAGTTAGGCGGTCGCGCCCCAGGCAGGGATACTTTGCTGTAAGCGTACTGCTATGGCTGCTGTATGCAAGCGCTGCCCTCCTATAAGTAATGGGACACTTAGTATATAACCTTCTCATAATGTAATTTTAAGAGTAGTTTTAGTGTACTCATTGTTGTGAGCGCCTGATAAATAAATAAATCAATAAATTGACCTTTTGCTTATCGCGATTCTCGTAACTTTCCTTACGTCTCTTAAATGATTCTAGATAGTATCACAATTATAGTTTTGTCATTAGATTATTTTTGCTTATAGTCTCGTTTTAAATAAGTCATCGTGTGGAATAAAGTATCCACACATTCTACCTGGTTTGTTTTTTATGGTTTCCAGCAGGACTACCACGTCGCGAAATTGGATATTGAAGTAAATCAAATGCACTCAACGTTAAATTGCATTGCAGTTGGTTCAACTCGATGTATTGAACGTTACGCGGTAGCCTTAGTAGCCGTTTCCTTTCATGAATGATTCCCAGTACTTATTCAACCGTTTTTATTTCGGTCCTGCTAATCTGTTTCATCCTTCTCCAACACTACAAAAGCCTTATACAAATCTTGATCTTTCTTTGGTTTCAATAAATAATTAAGCACACAGTCCTTAGGGTACTTAACGCTTTTCAATTTTAGATGGAAGAAGTTTCAGAGCAAACCAAAGGGCCCGCTGCTTGTCCACGAATGAAATTTCGAATTGTTTTTATAATTTTGTTTAAACTATAGTCGTGAAGATTTATCTGTGCATCAGAGTTATGTGTTAGATCCAACCTCGGTTGCATCATAAATTATCGGAAAATGCGTTTCTTTTTGGAATCATATTAGCGTTTCGATAATAGACGTTCTTTTGTTTACGGAAAAACAGAGTAGGCTTTATCTACTAATCCGCCTTGAGAAGTAGAAATAGTCAAAGGTTGGCTAAGTTTTAGTACAGACGCAAACTTTGAACATGATCAACATAATCCTAATTCAAATAAGATTATTGGAAGCACTTTTGATTCGTACATTTTTGTAGTGGTATGTACAAAAAGTAGTAAGTAGTAGTGGTATGAGTAGCTTGGTGGCGTAGTGGATAAGCCCCGCGGCCCGTGATCGTAGTCGTTAAGCAACTTTCGCTAGGGTCGGTCACGGGATGGGTGACCAAAAAATTATTATCTTGAGCTACTCCGTGCTTCGGAAGGCACGTTAAGCCGTTGGTCCCGTCTGCATTTGCAGTCGTTAATACCCTCTAATCCGTACTGGGCCAGCGTGGAGGGTCATGGCCCATCCTCCTTAACCATCCATAGGGAAGGCCTGAACCCCTGCAGTGGGGACGTAAAAAGGGCTGGTGATGATGATGATGTACAAAAATGTTGGATGAATCAAAAGTGCTTCAAATTTAGAACATTCTTTGACTGACAAGAAAAAAGCATAACAACTTAACAGCTTAACAGTAGAAAGATATTTTATATAAAGCCTTGTAATTACGTACCGCAGCGGCAAACAATTCACCACCACAATAAAACCATGGTCCACGGGCTAACAACATCTAGCTCGAAGGAAACCAATTACTTTTTAGACTCCTTCACCAATTGTCTCCATCATCGAGTAGGATCACATCTTCTTTCAGGTCCTACTGTTTACGGTTAAAAGATTCACAGTGCTGGGGTATTCTGGCAACCTGCGTCGTCCATATTTCTGCCCAAAAATAGCAACGTTAGAATTGTAAACAAAATAACAGTCACCACTATCTGAAAATAACTGTGGAATGCCGGATACTGCAATCCTGTCCCGTCACAGGGTACGCGTCGCAAGCGCAGGTGCGCACAATCGAGCTTCAGTGCGTGTCCGACACGCTAGTAGAGCGCACGTATTTGTGAGAACTCGAATATCTTCTAAACTATCGATATTTAACACGAAAACATTTTGATTTGAAGTCATCCAAGACTTTACGGTGGACATTCTGTGAGGTGGTAAATTTTATAATAGCAAATTAAAGTGTTTAAAAATGAAGGTATTGACTGTTGAAGATAAAGTGACAAGTGTTGGGATTGAAAATGAACCTACAGTTGAGGTTGTTTCGCCTAAGCTCACCAAGGAGGAACTGAACAGGTAATATAACATCTTCATGATGTAGTGTTTAGCTAAGTAGTTGTAATAGACGAGACTTTTGGATTTATATTTGTTGATATGAAGAAAATGCGCCTTTTAGATTTGATTTAAAAGCCAACGTATTTTAGTGAAAATAAACAAGCTTTTAATAATTAAAATAAGAGCGAAATAATTATAAAACCATTCCAGAAAAAAAAATTAATACTTGGAATTCTTGCAAAAACAAAAAGCACCTATTAATTTTATATGTTGCAATTGACCAAATCTGATCAAATACTTTCGATATAATTGCAAGTTTGGAAGGTCAGATCAGTTGGAGTGTTGCCAGCATGACACAGAGCACTGGCACGCGGTGTTTACACCCGACGCTTGTTGTCGTACTCAAGAATGCGATTGCTGTAATCGTGTTTTCTCTTATTTTCTTAACATAATGACAGGCGACAGGCGCCTTCCAGAAAAATTTCTTCACTTCCATCTTTCTAAATGCCAAGAAAATATTCTGTTGCGTCATAAAATACTTTCATACGTTCATGTTATTTCTGAATATCATTAGAATCTACATAGTAAGAAACCCATCCATTAATTTTTTGTAATTACTTCAGGTTAATTTATAGCCGTTAATTCAGTGAATAAATTTATCTATTCATTAAATATTGGGGTTACTGGAATCTTTATAATACGAGTAAATCGGTTTATTTTACTGAATCACACAAATATTTCAATATAATTTATAAGTATTCTACATATGGCTCAAATATCAATAAGACATATTATTTTCAGAGGATGTCCTCTTGGAGTGTCGCGTGTTACAAACTCTTTGTACGTATGCGGTGCTCATGCTTTGCCTGGAGCTGTGAAAGCCTTGCAGCCAGGACTAGTGGTGAATGCAGCACCTGAGCTACCGCCGCCACCAGAGGACTATGTGCCAAGATACTTTGTGCCTCTCTTGGATACACCCAGCTCTGATATGTACCCTTATATGGAATGTGTTGCTGACCTGATCAATGAGGTAAGTTTTTATATATCTAGTAAAGTAATAAAGAACTTCTAAATAATATCAGAGTATAATATTATTGTGAAAAGTTTATAAGAGTTGTATTGCGGTGTATATTATTGATTTATAGAAAATCACTTAATTTTAAAAGTTTTGTATGAATAATTTAATTCCATCTTTGATAAAATCAAAAACCTGCATCGAAGAAGTATGTATGAAGCTGGTTCTCACTATTTTGTTCCACTAAAAAACAAACAAATTGAAAACTCATGTAAATTTTTACCATCAGATTAGGTCTATTAGTCTCTATTTCATGAAAATATATACTCTACATTCTATTATCTTGAACATTTCAGAGAAATAATTTGATTATCATGTTGTTTGTCTCTCAACAGGTGGTAAACAAAGGGGAGGTGGTACTAGTACATTGTGTGGCGGGTGTATCGAGATCTGTAACCCTCTGTTTGGCATACCTGGTGAAATGGCAGAGAATGACGTTGTGTGATGCCTACCATCATATTAAACAAAGACGGTAAGTGTTTGCTATGAAGTATTTTATATTTTATTTGGTTTTACTTTATTTTTGAATAAAGCAATATTAATTCCTTTAAGAAGGAGATAAGAAAGAAAAAGTAGGGTTTATCAAAAATGAATTCGTAGAGTTTCAGTATCAATATTAATATATTTTACTGTCATTGTTTTAGACCCCAGATACGACCAAACACGGGTTTTTTCAAACAGTTGATCAAATACGAAGAGCGACTGTTCAGCGAAGCTTCTGTCAAGATGGTCTACTGTGAGGCTATAGATAAAGAAATCCCAGACGTTTACGAACCGGACTACAGTGGCATGACCTGGTTCAGGCAGCGGTATGGACCTATAGAAAATAGCTGAATGAATGTGTCTGGTTTATGTACAATCGAGGAATTTAGCAGTCCGCCATCTTGAGGAAACAACTAAGTGTTTTTCTCGTTCAAGAAACTTACAATACATGTATTCCGCTTGTATTATTTATATAGAGACATATTATAATAATATTTGAACGAGTTCTTTTAGAACAGAGATGAGAATTGACGAAAATAAATAGTGTTCACTGAATAAGGACTTGGCGAATATTCGCACGTGGTGCATCTTGTGTATAGTTTTAACTGCATACTTCCGTTCTTGTTCTTGTTCTAGAGAGATTTCGTTTCTAAACACTCGTTTGTTCATCGTCTTCGACGGTTGGCCAATCACCTTAAGTGATTTATCAATTTCCTCAGCTTTCAGAATACTTCTGTTTAAATAATTTTGTTTGCAAGGCAAGAGCATTAAATTCTTCGATAGTACCTTTTGTAAGAGCGATGGATGGTATGAAAAATTGTAAAGGCCGTGTAAACGTGTATAGCCTAGAAACACGCCTATGATTAGTAAATACTTGCGAGAGATGTGCGGTTGATTTCTGTAAATATTATCGTGTAGATCGAACGTAAACTGTTAGAGGAATGGTCTCAGACGTGTGGAAAATATGAATGGTAGTAAAACAGTGTCGAAGAAAAATGCACTTTAATATTGGTGGTATACAAACTAAATTATGTAAGCTCAAACGTGTTTGAGGTTTTTTAAATAATAGTAATAAGTACACATCTATCGAAGAAAATGAAAAAAAAATATAATTATAAGTATGAGAAGATACTTTTAACTTGACATATCTATTTATTAAGAAATGTGATAATTAATTTATTATAATTTAAACGTTTATTGTAATTAATATAAGTTTTATGTATTAAGTGGGACCAAAATAAATTAATATTGATATTACATTATATTTTATTTCAAATTGTCGGACATAGATAACATTTTAGAAAGCACCCTTCTAATGAAATGAATAGTATCCATTTTTCTTGGGAAAATTATTTTACATTTTCTTTAACAGTTAAATAACTGACTACATTCTCGTCATAATGCATAATTTGGTGGAAACGATGTAATTACTTTGGTTAGATTCTTTAAAATAAATCCTTTTTATCAAATCCTATTTTTATTATATTTATTAGGTAGGTATATATTATTTTCGTTATGGCTTAATTGCAAAAGTACAGAGCTAAATGCTACAATAGCGCATTTTCATTGAAAGTGTTATTGGCCCCGTGACATTGAGCGCACATTACGGAAATAAGGCGGGCGGGGGATAGCGGCGGCAGGGAGGAGTGAGCGGTAATGTTAGGGCTGCCCTGGCGCGTGGCATCAGAAAAATATATTTTGTGTTTGCACCTAGAGCAGACGAAAATATGTTTAATGACAGATATACTACTGCGTTTTTGTATTTAATTATATAACCTTACGTAATTATATATTAATTCTTATTAATGTATTTCAAGTTCAAGCCCATGAATGCAACTATGCAACTATCGTTCGCAGTGTCATAGTACGGTACGTTATAGTTCTTTGATTCCACACACTACAGCAATAGGAAGTACTAAGCAGGAACGATACAGAACTCTATGGATAGCGATACATATCGTTTTTTATTAACATTTACATAATAACCTATGTCGTAGTCCGTTTGTTGCATGCCCTAGGAACGTTTGATTAACATCTTTTAATTGGGAAAACTCGTTTATAAGTTTAAATTTATTCAAGAATTTTCTAAAAAAGAACAATCTTCAGTTTTAATTACTCAGTGCTAATTATTCTTGAATAATGTTAAGTTACACAACCACTAAAGTCAAATGACATCTCTGAGTATGGTGGAAAGTAGCTTAATTTCTGTAAAGTAGCTAAATTACTATTAATTAACTATACTATATTTAAATTTTTTAGAAGATTGTTCTGTTAATTTCTTTATGTTAGTATCGGTTGGCAGCCCTAATTGTACTGAGTATTATTTCACAATGCGCGGGTGCTTCCCGGTGTGATGTAATCCTCGCCAATAATAGTGATCACATGCTACTCTCGACAGGACAGGAACGATGTTCATTCATAATTAAATCATCTGATGAATTACACCTGCTGTGGGTACTCACACATTAACTGGCTAATAAAAGTGTCTGTAGAACTAGCTTGTATAAATTAAAATTGACAATATACTTCATTAAAGTTATATTCATTTTGAAACTCTTGTTTAAAATATTGTTATCATTTAGAGAATTAATAATAATTTCTTGAGAGATTTTACATCAATTTTAATGGAGCTTTGTGCAATGGGATGAGGTTAGGTATGCCTCCTTCCCTAGTGAGGATCTTTTGAAAAAAAAGGTATATAGTTCCGCACTTACACTGCTTTGTCAGTCCATTGTTTACATAATTGTGCGATTGGGTGATAGAGATTGAGGCCATGAGAGTTGCTTCCCAATATTTCGAGATTTTTGTTTTAAGTTTGTGTTTTACAAAAAATAAAAAAATTCACATTGATTTAAAGAAACTAGAGATTGACATATTCCGGTAAAGTTTAACAGTAAAGACAGTCGAAAATATTTAACAATACATTAGTACTATTGTTCGTCCACCTGACACCAAGGGTAGAAGTGTTATCTTTGGTATATTGCCAGAATTTTCTACGCATACCATCGATTAGCCGCGGGCGATTTTGCCGCGGGCGATTTTGATACAAGGGGTCTAAGGTACAAAATTGAAGAGCAGTTGTTTGCGAATTTATTTTTCCTGACAACTTCCACCTGATATTCCTCGATGACTCTTGGCAGAGGTTCATGTGGCAAGTTCAATGCTTCGGCTAATTACTTCACCTACTCGAATTTGTAATTAGGATAATTTCTGACTAGCAGACATGTGTTGTACGTTAATGCGAAGTATGTTTATATCTGTCATCCCTTCGAAAAACATGTTATTTTAAAACTAATTTAATTGTCTATCTATTTTAAACCTATGACGTATATTACAGTATACTTAAATGCTAGTTTAGAAAATTTTCTATAACATTGACCAAAGAAAGTAAGGATGTGACATGACTTCTGCGGCAACAAGTCAACATAGAGCTGTCACCTTCAAAAATGTTTTATTGCCAACTAATAATTATATTCCACCAGATACTCGGTAATCGTAATCTCGATACGTGAATATATTGTAAAGGGCAAGTTATATTATTTTGAACACAAAGATAATATTAAATATACGTCTAAAATTATTAATTGTTAGCAAGCAGTACCAATATCATTCATTAATTTGATGCAATTCGAGTGTAGACAGTTAATGAAAATAAGTACATATTATATTTTTTCTGGTAGTATTTAATTTATAATTACACTATTATGCTTTATTATATTTATAATATTTCCTAAACTAATTATGAGAAAACCAATATACTATGCTCGTTGTCACGTGACCGCAAACAGTGCATGACGTCATGCCCTTTTTACTCATATCGGAACTTAGAGAATTCGACCTTATTCATACATGGAGCGGTTTTCGTTTCAGACTGCCGTGCGTGACGTCATAGCGACGCCATGACAGAAGTGGCGTATTCGGTGGAAATTCTGAAAATTAAATTTATTTATATATTTTAATTGAATAAATGAATAAATAAATATTTGTTTTAGATATATTTCATGTAAATCTGTAAAATAAAAATATAAAAAAGTTGTCTACATCCCTATTGGTAAAATTGCTGGTTAGGTTAGGCTAGTGTGATGTTCGCTTGCCATATATGGTTACAATAATATATGTTCATTTGTACACACGGCTGCATGTCAGATTATCACAATATGTCAAATATCTTCAGTTGGTTTTAAACTAAACACAAAACATTAAGGTTTTAAATCAAGAGTGCTGTTCACTGTACATTTGAAAAAATATTGATAAGTACTTTTGAAAAAATATTGATAAGTATGTCAAATTATAATTTCGTTGAAACAAATCATATACTTGTTCAAAATAACAATTAGCAAATATAAATCGGGGCTAGTACCGCAATATTGTAAAATATTTCGATTATATTACTTAGTACTTATAGTTAGGATCTAGCAAGAATTTATTTGCCTACGCTCTCAAAGTTTGTATCTACTCGACAGTAATTAATTTTTAGAAATCTCGACAGGATTTTGCCAAGTACAGTTATACGCTTGGCATGTTTAGGGCTCGGGACATTAATATGACATTTGGATTGTTACCAAATTGTTATTTTAGCCTTGTATTTTACTGTACGTATATATATCATTCCTCATTTTGTCTTGGCCAAAATAATAAATGTCGTTTATGAAAGACATCTCTATTGGTGTCATACTTGTATGTGTATAAATTAACTACATGAACAAAATAAAACCGGTCAAGTGTGAGTCGGAGCAAAAAAAAATCACAATTTATTGTATGGGAGCACCCTTATATAATTATTTTGTTCTATGGTATTTTTTTGTTATAGCGGCAACAGAAACGCATCATATGTGAAAATCTCAGCTGTCTAATTATCGCGGTTCATGAGATAAAGCCTGGTGATAGACAGACAGCGAAGTCTTAGTAATAGAATATTTTAATAGAAATATTTTTTAAAAGGGGTTTAAAAGGGTTCAATTTCACATTTAGTTAGGTATAAATATGTATTAATTTCTACTTGAAATCACTAATGTAGTCCCAGGAACCGTCCACTGTCTGGGGAAAAGGCGGTCAGGTAACCTGGTCTTCTCCCAGCCCGCAAGAGGTAGTGGCGGGCGTAGGGGGCTCTGAAGTGGGTCTGGATCCCGGGTCCTTCCCCCAAAAGGGTATTTGCAGCGGGTTTTACCAGGTAAGCCAGCTTCGCTTCGTCTTCGTGCATTTTCCCCTACATTATCAAAAAAGAGATACCCTAAGGTGAAAGTGGGTGGATGGGGTGGGCAGTCGCCCGGATTGCAAAAAGGTCGTGGGTTCGAGTTCCACCTGTACCTGGGTATCTAGGGCTGGTGGATTATTTAAGCATTCTTAATTTTTTGTTAAAAAATATTATAACTTTTTGTTAAACTACTTACTTACCCAGATATTTTAAATAGTACCAATTCAAACATCAGTTTGAGAAACATAAGATTCCGTTTTCGTCTTCCATCCACAACGTGTCGGTAGATAGGCACAAATTCAGCAATTAAGCAATACTAATTGAATTAGTCAGTGAGAATTCTTTGGTACGCTATTATTAGAGTTTACCTTCGTTGTGAGTCTCGATTGTAACGGGCAGTGGATTCCATTCTATAAATAAGAGGCACCGCGTCGAGGCCCGGCTGCGGCATTCCTTAGATCAGTTCTTTACTGTGACCACTTCCTGTTCTAAATAATGGGACAGTAAAATATTTTTCTTGTCAAGCCGCAGGTTGCTCCGGTCTATAGCAGTCGCCTGGATTGCGAGAAACTAAGGATTCGAGGCCTATCCCCGGCACCTGGCTCTGCCGAATTCGTTAAGAATTTTTGTATAAGATAAACGTCAATTAGCATTATGAATGCAAAAAGGTATAAAAAAATAAAATCAGATTCTAAAACAATCTTAGTTATAAATTGTGTTTTTTTATCTTGTCCATGTTTACTGTATATGGGTGAATTAATAAATACCTATTCTATGGATATTTCTGAAAATATGCTGTGGATGTTCTTGTACTTCGGCATCAAATTATTTTTAATCCAAAATAAGCTTGTCGTGTAATTTTTAAATAGTTAAGAAATAAAGAAACGTTTGTTTCATTAAAAATATTTATAAATGCACAGAACAAAATCTGAGGTACGGGTAATTTGAAAAAGAGGAAAATATTTATATTATGGGCTTATTTTTAAATGACTATAACATAATAGAATGGTAAAATTGTCAGTTGTCTGGTGAGTATATATTGCATATCGTTCAGTGACTCAGTCTTCAGACGGAAATTCGTAACGTCCAAGTCATAATCTTACAGCGTGAATTCGTTTTGTGTTGGGAACTGATTTCAATATTTTTATTTAAAGTGTCATTAACATTCGAATTTTAAAGTGGCGATATCATGAGTGTAGGTTTTGTAAATTCATAAAAACATAAATGGAGCAATTTATGAAACAAAAACAAACGAGGAAATATATAATGATATAGAAAAGAAGGATTTAGGCTCGGTGCAGGTAAAATACTTTTTAGTAGTTATCTGATTTAAGATTAGAGGCACCATTAATATTTCTTCAAAACTTATTTTGAACCTTCAGCTTTCATATGTTGCAAAGTAAGCACAAAAGTTGAAAAGTAAGAGATAGATTATAATAATTTCTATGGATTATATTACTACAGCATATAATTTAGAAAAATAAGTTGACTATCGTATCGCAAATAATAGGCTAACTTAAATGTATTGTAGAGCTACTAATCTACTTTGACATCTTATTTCTAAGCAAGGTAAACCTATAGCAATTCCAACCTAGTTGCAAAACAAACATAAAATTTTCAAGAGCATAGTCTTTTGAAGGTATTCATGTAACCTGTAATTTTATTTTAAAATTACAAAGTAGAGAGCATTATATTGTAGAGAGCATGATCGCCTATTATGGTCTATGATCGGCGTTTCGGTTTTTCAGACAATCATCAAAGCTGTGGCACTGGATCGCACAGAGCAAATGCACCGGACAACTTGGCTTTATACTAAAATATTTCACCCCTATGTAGCATGTTTAGAATTCAACTAGAATGTAATCGGGTGCAGCGTAACAATTTGAAATGGCAAGAATGAGTCACAAAATTGACAATAGCCGTTCGCACCTGGCTGGTAGCACTAAGTGGCATCCCTGTGAGTGACTCGGTCACTGGCACACTGCCAAATGGCGAAGATATCTGCCAGCCAACGGGTATTAGGGTGTAAACACAGCTAGTGGTGTTTCTGGCGTAGAATGTTGAAGCGATTGACATTGTTTGGTTCGTGGATATACCTGGTTGCTTATATTTACAAAACGGATAAGGATGAAGTAAACAAAGATAGCTATCATCACCAGCCTACCAGGGTCCTCACTGCCGGAGCGCAAGTCTACCCTATGGATGGAATCGAATCAAATTGAATAGGGACAATAGGCTATGTCCCACCACACAGATCTGTGTGGATTGATGCGTATAAAAGGCTGCAGATGTAGCCGCGACCAATGGCTTAATATGCTTTCCGAAGCACGGAGGAGCTCAAGATGATAATTTTTTGGTCACCCATCCAATGACCGGCCATTACGAAAATTGCTTAACAACCGTATCGCAGACCGAGCGCGCTAACCACTGCGCTAACAATCTACTCCCAGTGCGACATCGAGTTCCTCAATAACATAGCTATAATAATTAGATATTCTTTAAAGCGGTTCCTTCCGTAGGGAGTAGCTCGGTGGCGTAGTGGATAAGCGCCGCGGCCCGCGATCGTAGTCGTTAAGCAACTTTCGCAAGGGTCGGTCACGGGATGGGTGACCAAAAAATTATTATCTCGAGCTACTCCGTGCTTCGGAAGGCACGTTAAGCCGTTGGTCCCGGCTGCATTTGCAGTCGTTAATACCCTCCAATCCGCATTGGGCCAGCGTGGAGGGTCATGGCCCATCCTCCTTAACCATCCATAAGGAAGGCCTGAGCCCCTGCAGTGGGGACGTAAAAGGGCTGGTGGTGGTGGTGGTGGTGGTTCCTTCGCTTTTCCATCAAAGTTGGTTTTCTTTTCACAACTAAGTGCCACTATAAACACCAGCACCTTATTTTAGCGTGGTTAGTTAGATCTACCCCGAAGGGTAAATCAGAGATATATTCATCCAAACCATACAATATCTCTGTGGAATGATGCACCGAAAAAACGGAATGCTTCCATGAATGTCTCCAGCAGGGGTGACCCGTCTTTGTTTTGGGGATCTGCCTGGTCTAGATCTAGAGCTGTGAGGCACACAGCTCTAAGCAGCTATGGGATAATCGGGTGTTATCCCATTTACCAACGTACTGCTCCCATTTGAGTCGTTCCCAGTGGAAGGAATGTGCTATAACTACACATGTTATTACGAAGCTTCTGAAATGTTAATGGCACATTTAATAGCGTCTGCGAAATGAAGAATTTTTAAGGGACAGGTTTTTGGCAGTGTATGCGTGTGCGCAGCTCTATCGAAAGATGTTTGCTTTCACTTCTGTATAGTAGTCACGTAGTGTTTGTTATTTAATAAATTTATTTTAATTATTACTTGAGGCCTAATTATATAATTTTCAAATCGATCTCAATCCCTTTGAATTTGACATTTCAAAGATATTCACGGACATCACGTTACATCTACTTGTCATAAAATATAGTGATTAGGATCGCAACCTTTTGTTTTAAAATATACACAACATAACGTTTTGTCTAATAACATTTTGTCTTAGGCAAATATTAGATATAATATTACTTTTTAAGTTATTTAGTTTTTATTGTCTCTTCATCCTTAAAATCATCACTTTTTCTTTAAGTGACATCGACTTTAAAAGTGACATCATTCCAAAAATTGCTGTAACAATCACATATTTGCAATAGACAATTATGTCACCGGATGACCAATCACACCAAGATCTACATATATCGCCTTCGAAATCCCCTGCATACTACAAAATTTAATAAAAATCGTTGGAGCCGTTTCCGACTTTCAGATTTATATATTAATTGCTCATTTAAATGTATTAGATAATGTAAAGTAAGACTTATAGGGATAATAATTAAATATATTATGATATTTATATAGGGATTCATTTGAAAACATAAAAAGCGTCTAAAAAGACTTCCTTCTTCTTCTTTTTTAATTCATGGCCTTTTTGCGTTTACACAATTCCGCCAGTGTCACGTTTGTGGTCTTTACACGTAAAGAAATAATAATAAAATATGTCAATTTTGAATTTTGGGGAAATAGATAAAACTTTAAAAAAACCTCTATTAATAAAAAAATATATTTATAAATTAAAACTACTATTGATTGCTACGAATTTAGATAAAATTTTGAATGGGCTGGGTTAACGATATATTGTTTTTGTGATATATTTCAGGTGTCAGGTAGTAATTATTAGGTTACTTCTTTGGAATTGGAACCTTCATGAACATTATGAACCGCCTTTAAGATGAGTATTAGGTAGTTATCATATTTTTGAAGTCCGTGTTTTAGTTTAGAAATTTCAGTAGGATAATATAAAAATTCTTTGTAATAAAGCTTCTGTGTATTTGACGGAGACTATTTCTGTTTTTTAAGTTTACGTTACTCCAAAACCGCTGAATAATTTGAATTTTTGTTACAGAGATTGGCCTTGGAGAGGTACATTGACTCATTTTATTACGTAAATAAAACTTGGAGGAGCTAAAATTGAGTATGTATTTTTTTTATTAGAAACGGAATTTCTCAAGTAAGAGTATTATGATTCATATTATTTATTGTGTTAATGAAAAACAAAATATGTTGTTAACACGTTATCGAGATTTTGTGCCTCCTTCTTTTACAAGAATGCAAATATATAGACACTGAGTCACCAAAGAGAAAAACTAATGTAGAAATCGTGATAAGTCAATGAACTCTTTATATGAAGATTTCTTGACCTATAGTCGATAAAGCTATTAAGACTCTTACAACCAGTCGCACAAACGTCCATTAAAATTGTCATTAGTTTAAAGCGACATTACCGATACAAATTTGACATTCACATAAGGGCATATATTCACACATAATCAGAAAAATCTCAAAAATTATTTGCGTATTTATTCATAAAAAAGGAAGGAAGCTTTTAATTTACATGGCAATCATACGGCCAGTTGCACAACGTCCTTTAAAGTTAAATGACGCCTTTAAGCTCTAATGAATTTCAAATTTGTATGGACGTTTGTGCAACTGGCTGATAGATTTCACTATCTAAAAACTTGTACTCACTATACAATTAGATATAGGTACATCAAGAACTGTCTAAAGTAAATGTCTGTTCTACAATAATCCTAGTTTTGTACATTGACCATGCCAGCGTTTACACCACTTTAAGTAGTCTTAATTTGATTGATACTCTATGCTGAGACAGCGCTGTTCTCGACGTCGAGTTAATAGCTAATTTATTACATAATAGCAAAGTAGTATGAGCTTGACTATCCTTATATTATTTGGTTTATAATAATAAGTTATATTATATATGTTTGTTGTTTATTGTAATTGTAATTGTAAACTAGCTTTCCGCCAGCGGCTGTGTCAGCGTGGTCCTGTATTATATATACATATATAAAATAAATCATCGTCTTGAGTCTCTCTGTATATTGATGAACACCGCATTAAAAATCTTTGTAAAGTTTATAAGAGATCTCAGCGTACAGACAGCGGAATGCAACTTTATTTTACACTATGATATAATTATCGTTTATTTAATAGAATCAGGCGTTATTTTGCGGAATTCCATTGCTATAATCGTGAAAATATGATAACTAGCAACTTCCTCACCCAGTCAGTATTCGCAAGACCTGCTATGTACCGCCCGCACACAAATTCACATGTACAAACGGCAACATATCATCACTCTACACGTGTTTTGCACCTCCAAAGAGCATCCTCAGTTTTTAGATCTTTTCAAATTCAAATTCGAACTCAACATCACTCACAAATTGTCCACAAGTAATTGTAACAGTTGTTATAATTAACAACTAGGCTGTTACAAGAACTTGTGAATGACGAAGACTACGCCATCGGTTCGCAAATCTATGGCGGGTGACCTTGTACTGAGAAGAACCGACAAGAAACTCAGCTAGGGCTGCTTTTTTCGCCCTGTTCATACAGAGAAGTCTTATTGGAAAGTAACTACATCAGACTATAAATCTCACGGTACCAATCAGCTTTCTTATTTACTTAAGTAATGTAGGATATCAGTATAATATAGATGAAATAGGAATATACTGATATCTTTATATATAATATAGATAAGGATATCAGTATAATTAATTAAGACAGGAATTGAACTGGAGACCTACCAGTGTGCGACCCACTCAACCAAATATGTCGTCCACGTTGTTGAGAATGACCGTCGGTTTATTTTAACGTCACGTGGAGTGGACTCGAGTATATATATATACTCGGTTTATTGGGGTGCATTCCTTAGCGGCTTGCCGGATGGGTGACCCATTTAGCCGAGGTGCCGTCAAAGTATGCAGCTGCATTCCTTCACCGCTTTAGATCTGGACACTGTCACATTAACGTAGGTACTATATGGAGGTCAGTCGTCGTTTCTAGATCCATTATCGATATTGATTAGGTCAAGATTAAACTGGGCCTCGATTCTGATACAGAAAAGTTTTTATTGAAACGTAAAGGATAAGCCACATTTACGTTAGCATTAGCAGAATCGAATCTCAGTTTTGGAATGTCGGTATAAAATTCAAAATACGTTAATTTTCAATATTTTCCATTTTTCAAATTAAAACTGAAGATGTATTAACATTATAATTATGTAAGTATGGTACTTAATCGAATTATGTTAATAATAAAACACTTATTTCTTTTCATTTTGGTATGCTGTGGTCTTTATTTATATTATCTAAACCCGCGAACCTAGTGCTACCTTTATAATTTTTTTATAATAAAGAACTTTTGTTACTTGCTGCAGTGCTATTCTGCTATAAATACAGCCTTGAACTCATCGTCGAGGTTCTATAATTGATAACAAACTTTGTGACGGTCTTTTTGTTCATTAACAGAAACGGAATAAAAAGAATAGGAGATCGAACAGCATTGAAATAAAAAATTAAATTGTGTGTAGTTAAAAAGTTATTAGTTTAAAGATTATTCGCCGAATATTTTTAGTAAATAACAATTATTTATATTTTTAAATCAATAAAACAAAACATAATTTTCCAATATTTGTAGTCCGTGTCTTACGTAAAAGGAAACGCCAATCATATGTGAGTAAGTTGATAGTAAAGCTATCTAGGATAAGCATGGGAAACATTCAAAGCGCAAAATTATCTTAACAATTACTTTGATTTTTAACAGGTTACAAGGGTTAGTTTATTGTTTTATATATTTTTGAGTTTAAATAAAGGTGCTGTAGACGATGTTTATTTTTTTTTAATTGAAAATCCCTTTTTTACCCCCAAATGAAGTCACGTCCGAGTCGCCGTTTACGTGATTTTTAAAACATAGTTTTGGGTACATAATGAGGTTTATTTACATAAAATATTATTTTGTGGTGGTACGAGGGTCAAACTGAAAGTTCTTAGAAAATCAAAAACTGATTACATTAGCCAGTTATTAGTTTTATTATATCTTTTCAAAATATTGTCCATTCACGTCAATACACCGCTGCATGCGATGGAACCACTGGGAAAAGCACTTTGCCCACTCGTCCTTAGGGGTCTCTTCAATGGCATCGCGATACGCAGCCACCGCTTCTTCAGCATTCATAAACCGCTTTCCTTTAAGTTTTTCTTTAATTTTTGGAAATAAATAAAAATCACAAGGCGCGAGGTGACCCAGTAATTCAACGTTTGATGTCGCCAAATAGTCGATCGTTCGCTTGGCGGTGTGCGACGAGGCGTTGTCGTGGTGAAGGAGGATCCTACTGCGAGGTCGTTTCTCTCGAACTTTTTCCAAGACAAGTGGCAAACAATTGGTAGTGTACCATTCTGCAGAAACTGTTTTTTGATCCTCTAACACAATTGTTGCAAAATGACCTATCCTTCCAAAGAACGAGGCCACCATTTTTTTTCCCGCACTTCGATCTCTCTTCACTTTAGTTGGCAACTCCTCGAAAGGAAACACCCACTGAGCAGATTGTCTTTTGGTTTTAGGATCATAACAGTAAATCCAGCTTTCGTCACCTGTTAGTATGTCGAACACAGCATTTGAGTCACCTCCGTTAAATCTTTCAATCATTTTACGACACCAATCCACACGATGGAGTTTTTGAGCCTCAGTCAAATTATGAGGTATCCACCGGGCGCAAAGCTTCCTGACCGCTAAATGTTCGTGGAGGATTTTGTGCACTTGACTCATACCGATGCCTAAGCTTGTCCGAATCTGTTGATAGGTCACTCTTTTGTCAGTCTCTATCATACGCCGCACAACACAGATGTTATCTTCAGTCGTCGCCGTAGAAGGCCGTCCCTCACGTAAATCATCAGTGAGATTAGTGCGACCACGTTTAAACTCCTTAAACCAGTTGTAAACAGTCGCACGAGATGGGGCTTCATCGTGAAAGGCCAATCGTAGTCTATCATAACTTTCTTGTTGACTTAAATGACATCGAAAGTCATAAAAAATCATTGCACGAAAATTTTCTCGTGTTAAATTCATGATGACGTGACACAGACAATTTTCAATTTGCCGCCAAATCGTAAAACAAATGACAAATGAATGAAATATATACTCAGTAATATTGGCAAAGAGTTATATTTTCAAATTTTAGAATTATTTTTTTATTATATTGTTTATAAGTGGCCAGTTCTAAGAACTTTCAGTTTGACCCTCGTAGTAAGCGCCCATAATGATTTATTTAAAATACTTATGTGTTTTATATAGTTGAAGCTCTATGCCTTAACACCCCTGCGACGACGAGCTCATGGCTTATTTTAATTAAATTGAACAGCTCATAATGTGTCTTTACATTGGTGAAAGAATTTTTGAAATTGGTCTAATATTGTTCTGAAGTTCTTCCCCCGATTTCGTTTACATACAGTATTATTAATAAACAAGGTTTAGCATTGGAGTAAATTTGCTTTCCAAAATCATATTATACAGAGAATAAGCAAATCTACTACCTTCTAGGAGTAAATATTACTCCCGTACAACCTCGTACTAGGTTAACCTTTGCCAAGTCTCTGTTTAATAATATGAACTTTGACCAATACTAAAATTGCAATTTTAGCGTAAATAAACTCTGACGTTAAACCTTGTTTATTACTAACACCGATAGAGTTTACGATTCATTTGTTGACGGAGAATTAATGTGATGTGAGATGATTCCGGAGTAAGCTTTACGTTGTAGCACACTGTAGCAAAATTCGTTCAGTACAAAATGCCAACTAGGTTGAGTGACAAATACAGTCAGATGTAACATATGCACTTTTGATAGTCAGTAGTAGTGATGTGGCCTGATTGTATAAATAGTTTTGATGCGACTGGACATAAACAAATACTTTTGATTACTGCATCTATACTAATATAATAAATTGCAAATATTTCTTTATTTACATCGAATAGATTTTAAAAATTCTTTCACGTACGGGAAGTTGCATCATACGTGAGTGACAAAGGTTATAATAGGCGAACGAGGTTGCGGGAAAACAGCTAGTAGAATATAAAGACTTCCACTTCTGCTAGACTTTAACTACCACATAAAGGTTTTGGTTGCGGCTTTTGCCATTGGAAAGGAATAAGGAAGTTTATTAAGGAAGGTTAAGCGCACGATGATAGATGCAGACGGACGGACTACCGTGGAGGTAGTGATGCGCAAAGAGTATTTAAACACTACGTTTTAACCCGATTTGTCATTTACAAATAGTCAACATCACCGATATCAAGGAATTTAGTCCATTATGCCAGGTTATGCTGCGTTTAGACTCGTTGTTGGCTACTTTCATAGGTCACAAATAATATTGACGTACTGAAGTATATCGCTTATTACAATACAATATGGTACAAATAATATTAATAAGGCACATTCGTTTCACATATTGTACTGATAATAGTGAGCATTTTTTACATTAATTTACAAGATAATTAATTTACTTATTTACTTTGTAATATTTATCATATCAATCATTTGCTAGCTACTATTTTACAACTAAATTATACATGTGTTATTGTAAAGGTCGCTCAAAGTTATCTACTCAAAGTCATTAAACACCATTTGTGGGTAGTTTCACAAAGTTTTATGTGTGATACTATCTACAAATGGCGTTATACTCGATACTCGATAACCAAATATACTCGATATGTATATTAAAGTATATAGTGCTAATGCACGTGTAAGCTTCCAAATATTTACTGTATAATATTCGTAGAGGTTAGTTGCATGTTTTGGAATGTGTCTTTGGTAAACTCAGGCGCATTCCGTCCGGATATAGATACCGGTGGGCCGCCGCCGCTGGCGCCACATTCTGGGGGGTCTATTCTTTGTGTAGATTAAATTTTTCGTAATATTTTCTGAGTAGAGGTATATTCTTCGATTTTATTTGAAACGAGAGCGAACTTTTTATTTCTGGTAGTATCGTGTAATTTGAATAAAAATTTATGATTAACAATTTCAATAGGTAAGTAATAAAATTAATTTCCAACGGGAAATTTCAACCGTGAACATAATGTTTTGTAATCATAATCGATTTTTTTATTGCAATACATATTCGAGCAGGAAAATATTGATGGTAAACATTTTGTGATACATTTTACTCATCATCAAGTAGGCATAATAAACCATCACGACTTTAAAATTCAAGAATATCTCCTATTAAAATACAAGTATTCCATAATATTGACTTTGAGAAGACATACTTTTGTATTCAGGAATTACGATGTCACTCGCGGTGTAAGAGTGTCTCGTTTAGAAAATAGAGTTTGTAAGTTCTGAAAAAGTTTCAGACGAATACGAAACAACAGTTTCGGTATTAGAGAGTGCGCCCCCTGCGTACAAATTAAGTATCATTATAAATAAACAGACCGTAAACTATGCATATGAGTCATTTAATGGTTGTTTCTTTCGTTTGATTGCGTTTGAGCTTTCTGTTTACATTCTGGAGTTTGTTGGTGTTGTAAAGTTTATTAGTACCTACCGGCATATTTAATTAGCAAATTTTAAATATGGTACATCATTTTTGTTACATGTCTGTCGACGTTGATCAAATGAAAATAAGCTGTCACGCATGAAATTTAGTTATTATTTTAATTCGTGTACTAACCGTGTACCTACTTTTAAATTAGCTACAACTTAAGTTCCTACTGTAAGTCGACTGTGAAAAAGTAACACATAGCCAAAGCAATAATAATTATAAAAACATTTTATTCGCTATCTCTCACACAATAGCGATTGAGTCAGATAGAATCGACTTCAGAATTTAATAAAGGTTTTATTATATTGAATCTTATACTGTGCAGTTCAAAATTTCATAGTAACAATTTTTTTTTATAAATGTGTTTCTACTATTTAGACAGACATTGCATCACAATATGTAGAATTTTCTGTTCGGTCTACACAGTTACGCAAATGCTTCCGAAAAACATGTAATGAGTAATGTGCAGATAAGAGCGAGCCAAGCGCGCACCACTGTCAGAGACAATGAGAAAAAAGTTTATGACGCCTGTGTTAACATTAATATTTGGCATTTCAGCCTTATGACGCTCAGCTTCTGCTGCCCACGAGCATAGTCCTACAACATCATGAATGTTCACAACGATTGGTCCCGCACTGCTCGCATCAAGCTAGTTCTTCTACGGATCTCCTCATCTCTAATTCGATTAGTCAGATAAATACCAAGTGTTGTCCTTTCGAAAAGTCAAAGGCTTTCGTCTTAAGGAGCGTCTCGGCAAAAAAACGTCGGCGTCAACGCGAGATTCAGTATTTATTTTACACCAATCTCTGTTCCCTGAGCCTGTTAAATTTCAAAGTTATCTATCTTTAAGGTTCCAAACTGCCCAATATCTAATATTATCAATATCAATTGATATTAAAGAAAGTGTTTGAAATATCACCAGTCTTAAGTACCCGAGATGAGATTAGAGATGGGATAAAAATAAATAGTAGTGCGAATGTAAAATTGTACTTAATAAATTTAACTTTTTTTTACTGTTAGAGATTATTGTAGAGAGCAACCAGCACTATCTTAGACTTGTGAATCAAGTGCTTGTAACAGCTTACACTGAATAAACAGTATTGAGTTCAATATATTGTCAGTTAAGTTCAAATTAGTTGCGGTTCTTAAATGTGGTAGCCTGGTGTGCTGTTATGTGTACAATTGGACATGAATGATGGGGAATAATTTAGGTCTCCTTGGCTGGCTCTTTTTAGCATATCGGACAACTGTAATTGTGTCACTTAAAAGTCTGAGGGCGATTTATAACCATGTCGACCTAGTATTTATTTAAATTTAATTTTGTAACTATTCGTAAACCTCGTAAAGTATTTACGTGTTTAGAAAAGTCTGACCCAATTTTTTTGGGTTGTGCGTAATAAGTATATAAAAATCTTTCTGAATTGGCCAGGCCCGGCTATATAGCAGGTTTTAATTTACAGATAAAAAATAACGGTGAAATATGGATAACGCAACTTTTAATGAATAGTATTTAACGTTATAATTATATGTAATCGGGTCTTGTTCGTGCATTTTTTTTTAAACTATTAATTTACCTCGACGTTTCGGCTACGTTACAGCAGCCGTGGTCACGAGGAGACTGGAACTGGCGGGCGTCGTCTTCTGATTTTAGTTGAGGCGTGAGGGTAATCCGGTAATAATGTTTTTAACAGATTTCAGATGTACCCTACACTTGATTTTATTATACGTAAAGGGGGCGACACACTGCACTTACGGTATCCGAGAATATTGTTCGTGGTTGTTTGCGATCGCGACACTTACATACAATTATAATGTTAACATATAATTATAATGTATACAAATCGTGTGAGTTTAAAAATATTAGTATTTAACGATTTACACCCAGTTGCACTAACATCTATTAAGGTTTAACGACTTTATGTTTAATGAATGTTTTAAATTTGAAAATATGTATTGGTAGTGTCGCTTCAATCTCACGAGAATGTTAATGGAGGTTTGTGCAACTGGGTCATTGTCTCTTTTCTCAATACCAGCATATAAGAACTCATATATGCTGCTATATAATGTAATTATAACAAGGTATAACATAAATAATTTTTATAACCGTTAATCATATCTATAAATCAGTTAAAGTATACATAGGTATCTTAGTGAATGCAAAATTTATCAAATATAATTTTTAAAGATTACTTTGCCAGCCTCTTTAGATGAGTGCTATATATATGTTTTTATGACTTTTTATTATTGCTATCATTGTCTGTCTTGGGGCCATGAATTAAAAAAGTAGAAGAAGAATTCTGTCTTGTTTTGTGCGTCAAATGCTTTATATAAAAGTTTTCCTTTGCCAGTTTCTAATAATTTAATTTAATCTTAACCATGAACTGTCAATAGATAGTACTATTGTCAAAAGTTAGAACAACTATAACTTTTAACAGTTCTTACTTCATTTAAATCCTCGTCTATTGGTTAAAAATATTTATTTAAGTTATTACTTTTACGGTCAGTTGCACAAATGTGCATTAAGGTTTATGACGGCATTAAGCTCTAATGAATATTCTGAATTTGAAAATTTGTGTGTAATGTAGTATAAACTAATGTCAATTTTAATGGATGTTTGTGAAACTGGCTGTTAATCAAGTAATTACTTCTACTCGACTATAAATAAGAGTGCTATTCATTAACGATGTAATTGCTTTATGTCGTTTCAATGTCAATACAGAATTCATTAGACAAATAATTCTGAAATAGCATGATGGAGTGGTTGGCACATAATCTTACATTGGCACGTTTATTTCGGGTGCCTGCCATTACTAATCGTGTTATAATTAGAAATCGCACAAAGGACTGCTCCAAGACAAAGAATATACTTGGGAATTCCTTCGCACCGAAATATCCTAATCGTATGCCAGAGCAATAAGGTGCGTAATCAAGGTTAAAAATATATTATGCACTCATGACCATGTTTCATTGAATTATTGAGCCGAGAACACATTTTAGAAATAAATTAAAATGACGCCTGTCAAAATGAATAAAACAGTAAAATCTTGTGTTAATTAAAACCTATTGGATTTTTTAACAAAAGCACAACACTAACTTTTTAAATAAGCGTTTCCAACCTGTGGCCCGTAGTCTCCCAAAGATTCATCTGTCAAGTAGAGTCGCCCAATAACTCCTAGCGTTTTTATCTATTGAATTGCTAAAAACCCAATTAAATAGGTGAAATTAATGTCCGTCTGTAAGGACAGGTAAATAACGTCCTTCTGTAAGGACAGAAGGACGTTATTAATATATATATTTTTGTTATTTACGACGACTGACGTTATTTTAATCGGTAAGGACTGATTCTGATTTATTCCGGATAGCTTTTTAGCAAGCAGTGGGCCTTATTAAGTGAATCCGTAGAGTCATAGTAAAACCAAAAAGTACGTTGATTCGAGCCCAGAGCGAACGATAATAGCATAAACACGCAGGGCTGTTGCTTATAGGTTATTCAATAGTTAGAAATGCATAGTCAAGTGGCAGCGCAGAGTATTAGTGGACATGGCTTAGCTACATGCAACTGGTGAGTTGCCACTCGTAACTTGAGCATAGAATAGAACAGAATATGTTTTTATTGACAGCACACACCACATACACAATTTACAACATGTTTACTTACAATAAAACATATAATAATGCAAAACAAACAAACAAAATAAAAAAGTAACAAAAAATGCTATGATCTGTGGCAACATATATCGTAACACTATGAACACTTAACAGATAATACCTACAGAAAAAAAAACGATAAGCATAAAAAAACATCACAATCTGTAGACATGTGTAATGACCCTACTTGGCTCCAAAATTGATGCTGACAAACATGAGGGGAGATGAAGAATTAGGTCTGTTATTTATGATATTTTTTCCTTATAACTCTGCACTGGAATTTGATTTAATACACGAGATTCAATGACCTTAATTGTAATTAGTATTTGACGATACCAAAAGCTTCTAGGCGGAGATGGCTGGATGGATAAAAAAATGAAATAAGTGAAACAAATGATACTATTACATGAGTTGAATTATGTTTTAATATAATTCTTAGAATAGTTTTATATAATTGACGTGAACATAATAGTGCTGTTGTTCAACGCAAAATATTACGAGACTCGTGTGTCAAATTGTGCATCATTACCATCCTTTGAGATCATTTTATGCGCGAGCGTCCGTTTATCATTACCATCGCAACGATATTTCTTCGGCAATAGCCATTAATTATAGTTAACATTTAGAACTCACCTTCTTCAAACAGGTGTCAAGGAGTTCATGCCGTTACAAATGTTAATAACGTGCAGATGTGTTCTAAATTCGAAATAATATAAAGTGAAGACTCCTGCTAAATTAATTACGGTTTGAAGAGATTTAATACCTACTAGATATAAAAACTCTTTCCACTTAAATTGGCGCAAATTCCGAGGATGTACTTTTCAAATTAAAATAGAACATAGTTTAGGAAATAGAACTTGAATATTTATTTAACCTAAATTTAAGTAGGCCAGTATTAGTTTGATAATGCTTTAATTGAAAGAGGTTTCATTGTCGTCGACGTTCTTGAGAAATTGTTGTAAGATTTAGTGATGTAAGACACAAATACTTGTGATTTATGTGAATGGACATTATAATAAATCAGAGGGATCTAAGCGTTCGCCTAATTATGTTGCTACCTCGCTCAGTGGGCGTTATTTCCGCTATGAAGGTATTTCCTGTACAAATGTTATCATCTTGATAATCTCCGTGCCGATTTCAAGGTGTTGCCATCTCTCAGATCTCAGTTCAATTCAAGTTTGGGTCTATGTAGTAAATTAATTTTAATAGATGTTGTATTACCTTGTTTTAGATTTCAATACAAGTGCTTAAGAGACTTCAATTACGATTTGAGCAATTTATGCGATATTCTTCAATAAAAAATTATTCATTAACATTGAACAAGAGTTTTAAAAGTGATTTTAATTTTCTAGTACAAACAAGTAAGCAGTTGCTCATTTTAGTATGAAAGAAATGTGTATTAATTTTAAGGATAACTCTTTCAAATTATGAGTATGTTACAAAAAGATCAGTTTTATTTTGAGGCGTTCCTGAATCACATTCCAAATTGCTACAGCGACGTACACCAGACAGCTTCAATGGCAAGGAAATTGTGTTCCATATATTCGAGATCAGTAATTTTTACGTCTTTAAAAACCGGTTGTTTGTTTTGCAAATGAAACATTGCAGTTGGATAATGTTAATGTGCTTTTCTACCCTTTTAATCACACGACACTGAATAAAGTAAAACAATTATGTAGCCATCAGAAGCTGTGAAAACTTATTACAAAATAATATGAAGGAACTACACATCGCAGACAAGTTTGTTAACTGATTGTGATATATAAGTTTTTAGCGGAATTTATTTACTCTGACCTCATTTTAGTCTACAGTTAAATGAGATAGATAGAAAATTTATTGCATAATCATCATTATTATTTAATAAGGTTAGCGTTCAATAATTTTACTTAATTTGTTTAAAGTTTGCGTTGCGAATTATGAATGAAAATGTTATCTTCTATTTTGTTACCTAAATCATGAAAAGAATGAATGAAGAATGAAAGTCGTACGCACGCGGCTTGCAGTCTAATTGATGATTCCAGGTGAAGTTTTTAAAATGTATATTATGTTAAATGTTCTGATATAACTCTTCAAATTGTAGATGTATTTAAAAAGTAACCGTGTATATTCGTACCGAAGGACCATAGGAAACGTAGATTACTTTCTGTTTGGAATTGTGAAATGCTAAAAGCGAGAACGTTATAGTGACGAAATGCCGTCACCGTAGAGCGGTTCTTTCAAAACAATTCCTGCTAAAATAGAGTGTCGTGACACAAAACAGCGTGCTTGGAATTTTTCTACGGCGACGACGACGGTTTTAGTTGAACTGTGGCCTGGAAAACATTGCCCATGCGCATTCCAAGCCCGACACTCGAGGTTCCACCTTGAAATAAAAGGTTTTATGGGAAAACGGATGGTAGGTATAGATATTTTGTTTTTCTTTGATTATTTCATTTCACTTATGATCTCTATTTAATCTCTCCATTCTATTAGTTTTTATCAATTTTGAGTCCCGCTATTATAAAATAATTGTAGAATCAGTATTGTTTCAACAAACTGTATTAAAGTCTGTTGGGGCCCGTCATTTGACAGGCTTGCACGGGGGACAAGTCTAAAAATGCTGAAAAAACCTCACGTGATTAATGGACGCCCCCTTGAGTAGTTTAAAAGAACTTATTGTAGACAGCGAGAAGCGAATCTGCTTTATAATATGTTTAGATTAATCACCCAACTTCAAACCAATTCATAAATTAACGGTACTCACATAATTATACTACTATTACTATTATAGACTATACTACTATTATAGATATAGGTACGAGTCGAAAAACTGTAAGTGGAATTGTGCATTCTTTTTAATTTAAATTGGTTTAAAAACTTTTATATTATTGCATCACATACTTTAAATAAAAGCATTACATTCGACAACATAAATTTTAAAATAACTATTTTCACGGTAATCAAATGTAACAAAATAATAGTTTTGTTATTGCGCTGTATTTTGTTTACTGCATTGACAAAAAAATGTTTGTGAAATTCTTTGGCTGTGGCTCATCGTGGTTCTATTTTGGGTTTGTTTTGATAATTCAGACTCTCCAAGTGTATCTAAAACGGCAGAAATAGAACATACTACGGAGAAATTACATTTTTTCTTACCATTGATACATTGATGTGCGTTTTATTGAGATTAAAAATCGATTTGAATGTATTTGCCCTATTACAATCTGAAAAATATATAAAAAAGAAATTAAAGACACTTCTGCCAAAATCTAATTATATAAAAGAAAGAAGTTGAATTATAACAAGAACAACTTACTGTTTATTTTTATCCGTTAAGTCCAGTTGCGGACTAAGGGGCGGGAGCGAGGGCGCACTATTGGCCAAAACCGTGCGTACCGTCTGAAAACTCCGTAACTTTGGTGCTAATTCAAGTTATACATTGAAAATTAACACATGGTCTCTCTAATGTATAGAGAATCAAATAATTTTTTATTTGTTTATTAATATATAATGTATAAAAATAAAATACAAAAATAAAAAGTCACTTTTTCATAAAATTATATCTCATAAATTATTATATTGTTACCTAATCCCTTTTTATATAAAAATAGTATATAATACATGTGTATCATTATTATTATACTTATGTAAGTATTTATAATTCTTGACCTAATTATTAAGTTTTTAATTATTGTTATTGTAAAAATAATAATATAATATAAAAATACTTTCAAAAATTGTTTAAAAATTTAAAGTATTTTAGTTTTTCCTAGGGTTCCGTACCCAAAGCGTAAAAACGGGATTCTTTACTAAGACTACGCTGTCCGTCCGTTTGTCACCAGACAGTACATATTTCATGAATCGTAATAGTTACACAGTTTATATTTTCACACATGATATATTACTAATAACTATTATCATTCTAACAACAACAACATAAACAAAATAAATATTTCATTCCTACACAGCAAACGTGATTATTTTGCTTATTTCCCGTACGGAACCTTTTGTCCATGAATCTGATTCGCACTTGGCCGGTTTTATTTCGATTCTTATGTATAAACAGCGATAAATGACGAATATAATCTATTTAAATCTACCAAGAAAGGAAATTATGTTAGAGAAATGTTTGTAATTAATTATTTAAATATCTAACGCCTTTTAGATATTATAGCTTGATGTGTGACATATATACGAAATTGATGTATATGCACCACGATCAAAAATATCTTCATTGGTTGCAGTTCTAGAATATATTGAGGTTGTTTATCAATATGCAGTTAATGAATACAACGATAATACGATATATATTAAATAATTGTTTGGCTTATTAGTGTAGTGTTATTTGGTTATATAATATAAAAAAATAACATCATTCTCGTCACAGAAATAAATACTAAAATAATGTTTGATTTTAGTTATTAGGCCCAACGAAACATTTTCTCATTTTATTTCAAATGGGGCAAATTCGGGCAAAAAATTAAATTGTCTCATTTTCTACATAATGTGCACTATAAGACACAAGTTAAATAACGACACAGGTAGACATTGCTAACTGGCAAAACTCTATTCTGTTTCAAGTGGTAAAAAAATGGTTACACAAAAACAAATTCAGCCTTTCTTGTTTCGATATAATGAAGCACTTATATATTTTCTGTATAAACTATTTAATAACCTTTCTAACCATACTTCACACTACTACATTTATTTAAAAACTTATCAAAATATCATCATGTGAACTCGTGGAACTATGTTATATATATACATTTTTACCAGAAGATGTTTTAGTCAAAATTTATTATTTCGCACTTTTTAAAAAAAATCGTATGTTAATTGAGATAGCAATATTTTTGCAAGAAATAAAATTTGTATAGTAGCGGGAAGCTCCAAATGTTGCTTTTCAGTTTGAATGTAATTTTGAATTATTTCTTTATTTTAATAAATCAAATATCGGCTATTGTTTTTAATGGAGGTTGGGAGTTCTCTGTATCCACGGAGACCTGGGCTAAAGTCAAGCCGTTAAGTAGATCCGTCCCTGGAAGAATCCGGACGCTATTTTAGTTTTTTTTTGAGAAACCGTCATTTGTTTGAAGTTACAGTCCGTCTATTTTTTTATTAACCTCTTTGTTAAAGGCGAATTTTGGTTCGTAAAACAAATGGTGTTGTTTTGGAAGACAAAATGCCATGGAAGCGAACAATATATATTATCTATATTCAAATAATATGGCGTGTGCGACGTAAACAGGAAAAGATTTACTGTTTTTACCTTCACAATTTATTTATATGTGGACATTATGAAGGTAAAAACAAAAAATATATTACTTTGGTAAAAACAAAAGATAGATTATTTTGCGCTTAAATAAATAACAGTAACAAGGTGAATATTCTGAAACAAAGACTTCGTGTTGTGAACTGAGACTTTATGAATCAATTGTCTAAGCAAATTGAGTGTAGTATAGGTCGTGATACCAGTGATGTGCACTGAGAAAACGATAGTGCGAAGGCAGAATTGACTGAACTAATTACACACGCAGTTATGTGGATAAGAAAGCGATTGGTGCGTCGACGTGGTTAATCCACCCAAAAAATCAGTGGTGACTTTTGGTCGATTTAGCGACATCTCTCGCACAGGGCTAGTATCACCACAGCAATAGACGGCATTACGAATACTTTGAGTTGCACCATACTGTTTGTTATAAGATGGCACCGAGGTAGAGTCTGCATCGCGCTTATAAAGTTTTTTGCACCAGTTACACATATCTTTACATCGCTCTGCTTATCGAGTGGTTTTTGGGAACGTCATCCAGCTTGGAATTTAATTCTTAGATGTTATCATAATTAAGACCATAAACAACCAGTGTAGCTTGAAAAGGGAAAGTCATGAAAAACCCGAAGGAGTCAAATCACACGACCTTCAGTAATGGAGAGAGTAACAAAAGAGATTGCAAAGGTACAGTATTTTGATTCTCATACCTATAACTGACTCTCCAAGGATCTCAAATGAATGGATCAGAGTGGTAAGTGTAAGTTTGACGCTAACGCGTTCACCAGTGAGTGCGTTAAGAATTTGTATGGAGATTTGTAGTTCTTGGTAGTTACCGCTAGGGGCGCTGTACCAGATTCCATACTAAAATAGTAACGCACTCACGATCGACAGTGAACGTAAACGTCAAAAAAACTTACACTAAGCGTTCAGTAGTGAAGTATGGATACTGTCCTAATAGACTTATATTTTAATTTTATGCTCATTGTCAAGGTTAAAACTAAAAACATCTGTTTCTCGTCTGCCAAATCTATTGGTGTTTATTAATCTGACTCAATAAATTTTTTACAATACTTTTTAATGTTTTATTTCTAAGTGGCTTTTAAATGCTTATAGCAATAATGGATCAGTGTATTTCAAGTATAATGTGTTTTTCTTTAATATCTATTACTTGTTAGTCACATAAAGCATTGTGAGTGAAGAGGTTCTTGCGTCATTTATTAGCGTTATCATATCACAATATTAAATGTTATTAAAAAATATAAAAGTCAATTAGCTGATGGTATTTTAATACTATATAGTTAATTCTTTATGAATTAAGTAACTAGCTGTTTACCCACGAAATTGCCCGGGTAAATTATAGCTTCTGACACCCGTGTTTGCTGTAGATTCCCGGTGGACGAATTTACGACATAGTTGCGGACTCTATTCACTACAAACAAACAAATAGTCAAATCTTTACATTTGATTTATGATATAAGCATGATCTTTTTCATGTTGAATTACATTTTATCGGGATTTCATTGTAATTCACAGTGAATGCTCTTAGAATTTGTCCGGTTTTAAAAAATCATTCGATTCAAACTCTATAAAAGTTTTGACCTAAAACTTTATTACACTGTGACATGATCCTAACAATAATAATGATCATATAAATATCGTCGCACGAACTATTTTAAATCGGTGCCTTTGCTATTTTCACGAGCGATCTGTCAGAGAAATACATTTAAATCGCATATTAAATAATAAAAAGTGTTTTCTTGTACAGCACATCGGTCCGGCATTTGGCATGCCTGCAAGGACGCGCTGAATTACAAATAGTTTAATAGTGACACTTGAAAAGTTGTTTCTTTTTGATTTGAAGTTATTTGTTACATTTAAAGAAAATATCGATGGAATTTAATTGGAGACTAGGTTTTTTGTTGGTCCTTTATTTAGGTGATCTTAGCACTGTTTTGAGTGACATGCGATAAATATGAGTCCATTTTATAATCATTGGAATTATAACACCGATATTTATTTTTATAAAATATTAATTAAATAGTTAAGTTTAATGTGTCGAAAACTGATTACTTTATATTTAAAAAAATATTGTTTGAAGTATTATATGAATAAAATATGAATAAATATATATTGAATAATAGGTTTTATTGTTACGGCACAATAATGCTTCAATTTTAAACGTCGAACTTAGGCGAATAAAATATTTATATAAATATTCTGATTTCATTGTGACGCAAAAAGTTTTACATATCGGGCAAATTAGGTATGGAGTGTGGGTCATATCCTTTATCAAAGAAATCGAACATAAGGTTAAGAAATACATGTATGCGTTTCCTCTGTTTTATTATAATAACACTGGAGTTGAATAAGTGGGTTTTATTATTTGCTCATTAAATTTTTCATGTTCAAATTCTAAGAAATATTGTGACACATTTCCCCTTGAGATTTCTTAGTATTTTGCATAATACGGAATATTGAGTTTACAAATATTTAAATCACAAATCTCACATGTCCGAAGATTAGCGACAAAGCCTTTAATTTATGGCAAGTGACAAGAAATATTCAAAACAATAAAACTTGCAAAATAAAACACGAAGTATTTCGTCGGATGTCTGAGATCGGACTTTATTACTACATCGGTAATCCGCAAAAACCGACCTAACGTAAATTGGCACGGGTTTCAAACAGTCGTGAATGTCATGAATAGTTTAACGAGGGGTTTGGACTAGTGTAATTGTGCTTTCAGACGCCAATAAGATCGACCATTTAAGATCTAACCCAGTAGATAACAAATAACATTCCTGAAAAATGGAGATAATTGTATATTAGGTAATAGAATAAAGCATAAAAACATATTTGACAGATACAACAAGCATGTTTTCCTTAAGCTTATAGAATATCAATAAGCAGTAATTTCAACTACTAGTGATATGTTATTTGTTAGGTACATTTATTTTTTCTAATAACTATCCGCCAGCGGCTTCGCCCATGTGGTCTACAGAGCTTAGTGGGATAAAAAGTATAAGAATTATCCGCATACAAAATTTCATACCAAATCCGCTACGTAGTTTTTGCGTAAAGAAGTTATATATATCCAAATATACGCCTTTATAATATTACTAAGATTGGAATGTCGCTTTTATTACCCACAATTTAAAAAAGTCTATTGAATGTTAAATCATATAAAGAAGTTTGGCTTTAATGCTTAATATCATGTACAATCGAGCGAAATCGTCAATCGTCATTTGACCACGAAGGTTTAATATCGGCAATTGGGCACTAGCACCTATTTTAATTTTAATAATTTAAAAAATAAAGGGAACTTTTTATGGATGTTGTATGTGTTGTTTATATGTAGTAAGCACAATAACAACTTGCGCGATATAGAATTCATACACCAATTTCAAGACGTCGTCTCTGAGGCCTTAGTTTGTTTCCCGACTAAGTAAAATATACAAATTAAATTTCTAAATTGTCTCGGTTCTAGTAAAAGTAAATCATAGGAACCTGTCAGGTCAATGTCTGAAAAATAATATTTTTTTATTATATTTGATGAATTTAGCACTCACAATGCTATACTGAAAAATATTCTTAATGTTTAAAAATACACTTTGTCCCTGGCACTCTGAGATGGGACACGAACCCATGACCTTTTGCGATTGCCTAAGAACCTAACAGGACTATCGGATCTTTCAAGCATTTGTTACTTTTTCTTTACTATAGATCGTATTTTCATCAAGATTCAATCCATCCAAACAGCGGACAGAAATATATTTACAAATATTTAAACATTCGATAAAGAACATTTATTCTAATGATTTGTTTTTTCAAAAATATGAATCATAAAACCGTTTCAAAGTAGGTGTATTTAATAATAATAATATACCTTAATATAACCACAAACTTCGCCATGAATGGGCCGGCTCGACCGGAGTGATGCCACGGCCTCACAGAAAACCGACGTGAAGCAACGCTTGCGTTGTGTTTCGTCGTGTGCGTGAGGGTACCGGAGGCCCAATCCCTCCCTATTCCCTTCCCTCCACCCCTCAACGCTTTCCTCCCTTTGATCATATTCGTCCCTCAAAGGCCGGCAGCGCGCTTGTAGCCCCTCTGGTGTTGCAGGTGTCCATGGGCTATGGTAATCACTTACCATCAGGTGATCCGTCTGCTCGTCTGCCCCCTATCCCATAAAAAAAAAACGAGTTACAAATTAGACAGCATAAGAAAAGAGTATACAAAAAGGCGGCAATACCAAGAACCATTACAATGAATAAAAAAATATATATATACCGATGAATTGAGGACCTCTTTTTTGAAGTCAGTCAAAATTTTTCAAGAACGTTACAGGCAGTAAATACCTAATTCTGTAAACAACGCGCATTGTTTCAGCTTTGTTCTATCCACATAATGAAGTCATGATAATTTTACAACGTGAAAATTAAACGCTTTTATCGTCATTATGTTTGGATTCTACGCAGAATTACGTTAGCTCGGATAATTTGCTAACACCCACCTCGTCACATGATGTACATGACGACGTTAGTGTCAATACACACGTGCAATAGTGTCGTAGAGCCATTCATCTACCAATATATTTACCAAATTTAAGACTGTTTACGTCTACAATACTGAATGAGGTATTGAAATTAAAAGATTCAAAGTGCTTGTAAAAAGCTTATTTAAGACAAAAGATATTTTAATTCCAATGGTTTCAAATTAAACCAAAATCGTTTGTGCAATTTTATCATTATGTGATAACTGTTTAGTGCACAAAGGGCAAGGGAAGACAAGCATGGCAGTTGATTAAACTTCTTCATTTAAAACTATGAGAAACTCAATAAACTCCTCGTACCCCTGTTTCTAGGTGTCGCTGTCTCTGGATTCGATTCCTGTATATATATTATCTCGACTCTGAATGTTGTGTCACTTTCCTTGTTTCAGATTTCCATAATACAAGCGCTTTAGTTACTTAATAATTTTTTATCTAAGTATTATATGTGATGTTATCTAACCTTTACTTTTTCTATCATTTGTTAAATCAGTGTGCTTGCTTCTTTAAGACGTTTTTGGGGCTCGCCTACAACGAAAAATTGGCATAATACTTTCACGATGTATGACATAAAAATAGAAACTGTGAAAACAGGTGCTTGCGTCGGTCACCGCGCCGACTGTGATCGCAATCGTGGAGGTTTGTTTCCATTGACTCTCTGTTTTGAGTCGTAATATTTACTGACGCATTTGAAAGCTTCATTCTCTTTCATAATTGACGCCTCCTTTGGTTTTACTCAAGGATTCTATAGGAGGGGTTTTAACTCAATCATTTTGTGTGTCGCCACACCTTTTGAGTCGCGCCTCTTGGTAGAGGGGTTGCACAGAAACAGACTATCAATTATCTAGAAACAAACATTTTTTTCTCAATCTTGACCCAAATGAGCTCTGAAAAAAAAACACCACTGCCAATATTAAACTAAAAATAAAATAAACTGTTACTGTTAAAAATTCTTATTGCAGTCGGGGGACCGTTTTGTGAACATATGGTATTCTAAGAGGTTCCCCGACCGCAATGAGGATTTTGTTTAGAGAAACCATAATAGAACTTGTTTATTTTATCTTTAATTCGATTTTGGCAATCGTGTTTTTTTAATCGCACACACTGAACGCGTCATTCCTCAATCGAGTAAAAAATGAATATATTATAACTTTGAACCGTGTTTTAACGGAAACATTTCAGTTCAAATTCCGTCCATCGAAGTATGACGTCTCACGTTCGGTTGCGTCCGCGCAAACAAAACAGCCGTCACACATGAATGAAAACAACTTATATCACCTCTGACTAATGTCCTCCGGTCCGGTGGCAGCTGGACACTTTATGGTTATTATGATTGACGTCTAAAGGTCAAAATGACGTACTGCTTTGCTCGTTATTGAATGTTACCAAGGCTAATAAAATATTATAAAACTATGTTCAAAATGTAACGTGAAACTTGCTCTCCCGAGCACGGGGTTGGCCTTCGCGACTGAAGAAATCGGGCCCTCCTTGCAGGATACCGGGTTCTTCGTATCCAATTTTCCTGCATTATTAAAACAACAAAAATAGTGCGGCCAGTTAAAGTGCAGGACACACCATTAAAACCTATCGACGTCCCTCTGCTTACCTCGCAACAGATCTAGCGTGGTTATTATACATCATAACTCATGCAGAATATATACAGTGCTATTAATAAATAAGGTTTAGCGTCAAAGTAAATTTTCGCTAAAATTGCAATTTTAGTATAAGACCACATTCTTATTATACAGAGAATAAACAAACCTACTACCTTCTAGGAATAAATATTACTCCCGTAGAACCTCGTACTAGGTTAACCTTTCCTAAGTGTCTGTTTAATAATATGCATTTTGACCAATACTAAGTGCAGTCTCAGCGTAAATTTACTCCAACGCTAAACATTGTTTATTAATCACGCAGATAGTGAATACTTGAATCCGCATTGGGCCAGCGTAGAGGGTTATTATGGCCCATCCTCCTTAACCATCCATAAGGAAGGCCTAAGCCCCTGCAGTGGGGACGTAAAAGGGCTGATGATGATGAGTGTAAACTTATTTCATTAACAGTATGACAACTAATATGTCTTTTGCTTCCTCAATATTGATAATGTATTTTTACATATATGCCGTCCGGATTTAAAAAAAGTTTTTTTTGACGATTTAAAAGTGCTTGTGATAGCCTTTTTGAATAAAGATATTTTCATTTCATTTTCATTACATTGCTATAGTTATCTGAATCGTCCTCCCATAGTGTCTTAGAATCTTTCGGCTTCTACAAAATAATTTTGTGCCATTCATAATAAATGGTAAGACTTATACAGCCTATTTAAAAATAATATAATAAATTTTACATATTTCTATAAAGGTATAAAGGTTACATAAGGTTTATAGCAACAAAATAATTAAGGTAATTTATATAATAGTGAAATAGATTTTAGCTTAAAACTACAAGTGGATTAGTAATATTCTACATTTGGCAGATTTTATATAAAATAACTCAATTGCATATTTCAAATGTATGGTGCCATCTGTGCGCCCCTCACAGAAATGAAAGCTATCGTGAAAATAAGCTTTTGCGCACTCAAAGCTTTCAGTGGCTATACAAGCAGATGTTGGTAGGTGGCGCTACACGGTCGATTATTATTTTTTTAAAAGAACCATTGTATTATACAGTGTAGTTAATTAATAAGATAACCCTACATTTTTCTCTTTCAATTTCAATAGATCTCATAAAAAGATCGCAGTTTTCCAGAACTTTCCGATTTCCTGAGAAACTTTTTATATTTTTCTTCACCAAAAACCTTAATCAGATAATTCAGAGAAAGAAAAGAAGTCAGATAGTTAACCGCTGTTCTAAGTGAAATTAACAAATGAAAGATTTATTATTGTTCATAACGTTTGACTGACCTTTTGTATTTAATAAACAAATTCAGAGTTGCCAACTGTTAGCTTCAGTATGTTGTTAGTTATTTTATGAAATGTTATTAGATTGTGCCAGTTTGTTGACCAAAAATATGTTATAATAAACGACAAGTTCTGACAATTATTTTTATTTTTTTGAGATCCAACAAGATTTTTTCTTTTTAGACATAAATAATCTGCCATAAATCAATTACGTGGAAGAAAAAGTAACTAAAAATTTAGCTACAAGTTTCATTACATTGTAGCTGTCTGACACCAAATAATAGCTGTTGACATCACTGAAAAAATTGTGAACCAATTAGTGAGAATTTAGGATAGCACCTCCAGTACCATCTAACCCCACATAATTTATTTATTCAAAATGTAAGAAATCTCGATTTTTTAGTATGTTCTTACACTCACAAGTGAGTTCCTGCGCCGTCTTTTTAAACTCTCTATTTCATAACTCTCCGGTTGATAGGTAAAGAATGCCTAGTAGCATTAAGTCTGCCAATTGTACGCTTTAATAGGATGTTGACTATTTTTTCTTGTTTGGCGGTGAGGTAGATATATGGCGATATATTAAGTTGAAATGTCGCAGAACGTCACGCCATTATAAATATTCTACATAGTTGTGACATAACGCGCTCCTTATTGTAAGACTAAGGATATGCAAAACAACCTTAGATAATATCCTTAATATTATCTAAGGTTTATATTTTATTAAAACGAAGCAAAAAAAAATACGATTCCAATATTATTCCATTATCTGACGGACGGAATAAATAAAGCTTATTTTTGTTATCCAGCCATCGTCCCTATTGTGAAATAGAGTTTAAATAAAATTATTTCTTGTCCATTAAGGTTTAATAACGCTTTTGAGCTCTAATGGATGTCAAATTTGTATCGGTAATCAGCCAGTTGCACAAACGTCCATTAAAATTGTCGTAACGTTTACAGTTGCACAATACTTCCATACAAGGTTGACATACATTAGAGCTTAAAGCCGTCATGAAGCTTTAATGGATGTTTGTGCAATTTAAAGAATGTCGCATTAATCTAATGACAAATATAATTTATAACTGGCTGTTAGTATTTTGTGCAACATAGTGGATACGAGAAGTTTTGGATGAATTTTGAAGTACGAGGACTATTCGGAAATAGTTTCCGCAAAAATGAAGTAGTGGCTAGAGTCTAAAGCCAGATTATTTGATTTATCTAGTTGAATAAAGTAACTTGAACAGATTACAAGCTAAAATAAAGTAAAGTCTAATACAAATTAGGATTGCTCTATCACTAAAATACATTTGGTACTAACATGAGGGAATCCCGAATTTTATCCTATTCCAGAATGTACGGTTGCAATGTAAGCGATCTTATCATTAATTCACAACGACCCGTAAAACCGAACTTCAACCGTAAAATATCTATTTCATATTCGGAAATCTAGTTCGTTATAGAGACCAAGCGAAGTTCATAACGTAATACCTTTTGAGAAAATCAGACTGCATTTTTATTACGGAACTTCGGTAGTATCTATCGTAATCTTGGGCACTGATATTCGGAACTTACGCAATACGGATACGAAACGAACTGAGGTAGGGGAGAAAAATCTACATAATCGTGGACCCTGGGGAATTCATTACGTCCTCTGCATAAATAAATATATATAGGCATGTTCGGATAACCCGCACACCACCTAACAATGGACAATTTATTATTTAGATTCCACTTTAGGATGGATTTTTTTATGCAAATGTCGCTCTCGCTGGAAGTAATTAATGTGTTGGTTAGAATATGTATTAAAACAATTAGTTTATTTAATTTTCGTGGTTTCTTTTCTCATTAGACGTTCACTTTACAAAGTCTAATTGTTTAATGAGGTTTCAATTTTCATTATTGGATTTGTAGTTTGATTGTTTTGTAATTTAAAAGAATATTTAGCTTTATCCCCACGTTATAAGCGACAAAGCAATTACTTTTTAGATTACATAACGTAACGTATAAATGTTTATCTGTTCCATTATAAATTCGAAACTACTCATCGTAACTGGACCAATGAGGATCTTAGTTGTTACTATAGACTACATTAAATTGAGAACAGCGCCCTTTAAGAGAGCATAAAGTCAGAAACTAACAAAATATATTATTCAATCATTCCGTGGAGGATATCAAATAAAATAACTTAATTAATACATTTCAAATATATATATTTAAATTGATAGTTTATGCTTGCGATCTTGCTTAAATTCACTTGAAAATTAATAAAATAAATAAGTTAAAAAACTAAAACCCGACTATAGCTAAATCAAGCTCTAAAAAGTTTACAACAATACTTTTATTTTATAGCGATAGCCAAGAACAGCGTAGTCGTATGCCACAAGAGTTTGTTTTGTTATGATCAGTGGCATACTATGACGTCCTACGCATTATTTTTTCCTTACTCATGTGACAATTAAATTCATTTTAACTTCCTTAATAATCCCATCAGTATTCCTGGCTCATCCTTTTTTAAATCATGTTTTAAAAGACTTCAAAAAACATTATTCTATGTATTTTTTTTTTAATTAGACAATTTAAATTATACTAAAGTTTCAAAATTATTTTTTTATTCAAATACAGAAAAGGGTCTGAAGCAGTCCCATAAAAATATCGAAATCCAATTAGTAGTTTTGTATTTATAATGAAATAATCGGCAACGCTATGCCAAATAACAAAAGTATTTCGACATTACTAAATACTAGAGGGAACTCTATTCCCTCCAACTAAACAACAAATGAAACAATAGAAATTAAATTAAACTAAAAGTACCCTTCTCTAAAATGCATTTAGTTACATCCAGCCCCCATTCAATGTTAATTAAAATATATAACCATAAACCAAATCGCATAAAAAATTAAGAAATTCGTACACAATTTAATACAAAAATAAAATCATATCTTATTAATAAACGTTACTATTATATAAAATATTTTTTTAAATACAAAAGTGACGACCAAATTTAAATTTATTTTGACTTATTATTTTTAAACATCTTTCATTAAGAATAATTATTTTGACTTAAATTTATCTAATGGAATTTCATTTAATTTTAATGCAATGAATAACTAAATTTTTAAATGTTTTTCTAAGATTATGTTTTCACTTTGCTAAAGTTCTCTACATATTGCAATGCCTTCGTAGGGCGTCACATGTATATCTAAAATTTAATCATATCTCATTGTTTGTAATGTGACACGCAATAAAGATTTTGATTTGATTTGATTTATATATACGGTTGTATTATCTCCATTTTTTATAATTATCGGTTAGTTTGAATACTGAAATCATGATACCAAGTAAAAATTTAATTAAACGGCTTTGTCGCAGTCGTTTTATTGGATACAAACAAGCCTCTAAACCGGGACTGGCTTGTCATCGTCCCTTCGTTTTATTTCGCTTTTGTTTTGCTGCTATTTACACAGTAAGATTTTTTAAGCCGACTCATAAGAAGATTAATAAGTTTTGGTACAATCGAGAAACTGCGCTCTTTGTCACTTTTAGTTTCGGTTGCACCATAATTGCCACAGAACAGAAAAAAATACAGATAAAGTTAAGGTTTAAGTCGAATTTGATAATAATTGTTACATTGACTTTAACATTCACTTTGGAATGCGTTGCACCCGTTGTACCTCTTCCTCGACATAGTAACACAATAATTTTAACTATCTAACATTGGGTGGTGATAGTTAACAGTTACGTCATCTAACTAATTATTATTTGCTTAACCGGTACCTTAACATGTTTGTTATTGTTAAAGTTGGTGCAACTAACCTTTGCCGAATTTTTGGCAGCGTTGGAGTGAAATGAATTTTTTGTTAAGAGAGTATTTTCGTCGATTGTAACCTGTGTATAGCAAGATATCAAGGAAATTTCACAGACTTAGCAACTACCGTGCATATCCTAAATATTGTGCATGTCGCAGCCAAGTTATACAATCAGCCGATCAATTGAGCGACTAGTCCTTTGATTGAATGGCGCCTTTCAATTCCAATATAGTGCTAGCCACCTAATTGGTCTGCTGATAATACTACTTGGCTGCGACACATATACTAAAGTCATCCTTTCAATCCTTAGTTATGTTTTCCTTACTAAGCTACAACTAATTGGTAAAGAATATGTAAAGAATTTATTAAAAAGGTAACATATAAAAATAATGATTGTGCAAAAACTTTATATTAGATTATCGTATGGTGTAAACGTATCTTGATTCTGATTGCTTGGAACTATCTGTTTTAATTACGTTACGTAGACTTTTTACTGTCGCCAAGATAAATGGGTGTAAAGTGGACCTTTTTGCTATTTCCTAATGATTGTGCTTAAGGATATAACATTTCCCTCACTGATTAAAAAATTTTTTACTCAAAACTTTAGAAGAAGTTAGAGATTAGTGATGGAAAGTTTAGCTTAATATTATATAATTCTTTTTGGACTATGAGAAATAATTTCGGATGCACAGTGGTCTTATGAAAATTATCATTACCTAGCTATCAGTGACAAAGCGCCAAACAGCGTATATTTTTTTCATGAGAGCAGCAAAATGCGATCGCTTATCACACAGGGACATTAGGTTTCTCCAAAATTACAGTTTTGCTATCTATATTGTATGTTTTTGATGGGTTTGGATATTTTCCTGTGCTATCATTATATTATATTCGTCTATTTTGAGTAGCTCGGTGGCGTAGTGGACAAGCGCTGCGGCCCGCGATCGTTGTCGCTAAGCAACTTTCGCAAGGGTCGGTCACGTGCTTCGGAAGGCACGTTAAGCCGTTGGTCCCGGCTGCATTAGCTGTCGTTAATACCCTCCAATCCGCACTGGGCCAACGTGGAGGGTCATGGCCCATCCTCCTTAACCATCCATAAGGAAGGCCTGAGCCCCTGCAGTGGGGACGTAAAAGGGCTGATGATGATGATGATGATCTATTTTGATATATTATATATTGACACAAAAAAATAATATTTACCTACATATAAATGACATTAAAACTACGTATTTAATATTAAAGCTATATGGATTTGTGGTGTTATTATAAGCTTGGTATACATTCTTGAAATACTTTAATAGATCCTTGGGGCTTTGGACATCTTCAAAAGTAGTGATATAAGGTATCAAATAGGTTTACAGGCAGCTATCCATCAAAGCTATTAACTTTCTAAATATTGCTTTATGATGAAGTTTTCCGTAATGCAGTATTAAGAAGACTGTACATTGTAAAGTTATAATTTAATTAGAACGCGTCACAAATGGTCAAAAAGGGACGAGTGGCGAAAAACCGGGTCTTCTACCCTAATCGCAGACTTAGCTATCCATCCAATGTGTCCTAACTACTAAATTAAAAAAAAAAAATTAAATGCTATCTTAACTGAAATAAGACAATCAAGAGTATACAAGGTATACCGTACCCATGATGATGTACCATAAAGTGTGTATATGGCGGTATAGCTTCACTTCACATGTCTGCCCACCTGTGCTCGCCGAGCGGTTCCCAAGTAACTCGTTAACTGAAGGGCCCGTCTCAGATAAACGCTGTAGACCTAATAATATATAGATAATACGCTAATTTATTTCAAAAGTTGGCAACTTCGTTCGATCTAATTGAAATAAATGATTGATTAATGTAAGGATTTTAAAGAAAATAAATCCAAAATCATGTAGGTAGGTATATATTACTTCATTTATTCCTTTGTCTAGCTTGATCTCTGTTTGTGTTTATATGCGATTCGTTACCTAATTTATTCGTTTGCGAGCTCAGTCTCTAGTTGGTAACTTACTAACTTGATTGGTTGCATCCTAAAAGTGTCAGCTGGAAAATGTTTGTTCAAAAAATTTAATTTATTCTAATATTAAAAAGTTGAAGAGTTTGTTTGAACGCGCTAATCTCAGAAACTACTGGTTCGAATTAAAAAAATACATTTTTTTGTTGCTTAGTGCATTTATTGAGGAAAGTTAGAAGCTATAGGAGTGGAGCATATATAGCATAGTAGAAAACAGAAATCATCGCTCGCTCGTCTGTCTGTTCGGTTAAATGCAAAAAAACCGGTTTCGGTTTTTAGCGTATTTATTAAGGATATGTGTATTGCGTCTAAATTATGCCGATGATTATTGAAGATTTCGAAATTCAATTGTCGACTACGAATTTAATACACACGAATTCGGTCGCTATTATTCAATAAAATCATATAAAAGCAATGACATAAAAAAAAGTTATGATTTTTAAATTATTTATTTTTATTTTATTCTTTTTAGTGACATTCAAATGCATATAAAGTATATATTTTTGAAATGTACTCATCATAACTTTTATTTTTCATATTTTTTATATTGAATATTGAATACTCAGTTACTCGGGATTATGTAAAGTTTCTAATGATATATTTGTTACATTATCCCTTCCGTTAAGTTTCAGTTATATCCGTTAAGTTTTTCGAGTTATGGTAGAATAAAGAAACATACATACATACATGAAGTCTAAAGACAATAGACTCTTTTATTTTGGGTTGTCGTCTAAAAAAATATTGTGTTCCAATCTGGTTTCTATTTACATAATTTTTTTTTTTCAATTTAAGCCAATTTTATGCTTAAAACTATATTCCAGAGGATGCTCTTCGAGTTTCCTAAGTCTATAAGGTCGACATTTCTGTTTAGAACGTTATTTGTCTTTACGTGGATTAGAGTTCGCGTCCTTGTGCGCCCACACCTGCGCCTCAAACAAACCTACCCTTGGCGAGGGTTCCCAAAGGTTTAGGACACATTGATGGTTGGCTTTCACTTTAGATATTTATTTGCTACCGTTGGTTGTTAACTTTCATGGTCTTTTTGTTTTACTTTCTAACATGACCTGGCATGTTGGCAGGTACTATTTTAAATAAAGCTGTTTATAAAACAAAAATGTTCGAGTTTTCCAGCGGTGTTTAGATGCTCAATAGGGTGACAACTGGGCAAAAAAAACAAATTCTATTTAGTTTGCCAATCAGATAATAGAAAAATATTAGGTACGTATTTTCTTTGCTTCAATTTAAACAAGAAACGGTTTAGATAATAGGCATTAAAGTTGAGGAGTGGGGGCACAGTTTTGTGGAAAATGTACAAGTGCCGTCATGCGACATTTCAACTCAATGTATCGTCGAAATTTATTGATTATGCAAAAAATGAAAAATAAGTATTTAATATTCTTCGATAATCTTCCTGAAGGCAGATAAACTAAAATAAGTCGTCCCTATTATGATGTATTTACCTCAGTCTATCGGAGATATTTGAAGTAATTAAATAAATTTAGATTTCAATAAATTATACTATATCAAGGATGGCAAACCTTAAAGCATCAACGTGCCATATTTTCTAAAAAAAATTAGATATGCCATCAAATAATTTTGACTTTGTAATTATTGGGAAAATAATAAATATACTATTAACTCAAAACTCTTAATTAACCTCAATAAAAGTACATTTTACAATATTTCATTTAGATAATTTTATATTAATTTAAATTACACCCGTAATTTCAATTAATGTACAATTTGTGTGACTTCTGTTATTGCAGATTAGATGACAACTGATGTTGGGGTTGTAAGATTTTACTTTTATCAGAGTGCAAACTAAACTGGATTCATCTATCAATCTGTTTTTAATAGAATTATTAATGTTATTCATCTCAAACATGAGCCAGCTGACACATTTAACTGTTAAAAAAAACAGTTGGTAAACATTATTTGTTTTTTTTTTACTTATAATATCCGTCAATATTTCTGTTTCAATGAATAACTTATTTTTTAATAAATTTCATGATCAGTGTCGTGCCCAAAATATTTTACTACGCTGGCACGCGTGCCAATGGTTCGCCTTCCCTGTAGGTACTATATAAAAGGCAAACATGACAGACTTATATATCAACGCAAAGCCGAAACTACTGTATCTAGAAACTTGAAAACAGGGGTTCTCTGTGTTCTGTGGGTTCATATCAAGATATAAGTGAGCAATAGAAAAGGATTTTTAAAAATTTTAATCCTTAGGGGGTAAAATAGAGGAGTGTAGTTTATATTGAGGATCACGTGGGCGAAGCCGCTGGCGGTAAAATATTTAGTTCATAATATAAAATTTCTCGCAACAGCAAATTGGGTACAGATATAAACTCCTCGTGTACAGAGTCGTCATTAAGCCGATATGGTTATACGGAATCCAACTTTGGGGCAGTGCATCCACATCAAATATTAGCAAAGTACAAAGAACGCAGAATGCTATATTGCGCTCAATAAGTGGTGTTCCTTGGTTCGTCACCAATACCGAAATACATAAAGAGCTGATGATAGACACCATTCAGGAGGAAATTCAAAAACACAAAGAAAGATACCAAGACCGTTTAGGAAGATATCCCGATGACCTAGCTGCAATACTGAGGATAAAATCTTACTAAAAAGAAAAGTCATATTAAGTATAGCCTCTCTATACTCTGGAGACTTAAATAGTAATTTAGAGTAGATGGCTCACTAGAGTCACGCTTCGATAGAGAAAGACACTGAACAAAAATTGCTAAAAGTCTTATAAACTGATTGCAGATGAAAATAAATTACAAATATATATGTATTTACAAAATTGACATGGGAAATTGACCTATTTGGAGTGTGGAAAAACTATAAAATCGTGATTGGAGAGTTTGTAGTGAGAAGACTGACAAGAAATTTGGTTTCTACTAAAATGAAAAGTTGGAAAAATCTAGACGTTTAAATAGAATATAATCTTATCGTGTATTAATTTAAGCAGTTATTTCTAACATAAACAAGAATTTGAATGAAGTGAGAATTCTCAAATGTTAGAATACTGCTATTATTAGCTATTTACAATTCTTACGTCATTCAAATCCATATTTATTTGTTAGAAATGTTTGCTTAAGACTAACTCTATTTCTCAATCTGTACTTAAACAGGTTTTCCTTTCTGATTTTAGTTTTTTTCAATGATCATTTGATAGTTTGACAAAACTAGAACTTATTGGACTTGTGAAAAGTAAAAATCTTAAGTTATTGAGAATAATCAGTTGGGATTTTGCATTTTCTCAATTCAGAAACCAGTACATTTTAGTAGTTCAATCCAGCTCGACATGCATGTCGTCACGCGCAGTTCACTGTGGAAAGGGGTGTTATGTTGTCCGCTTTATAGATGTAGTCAGCCAGCTAGTGCTTGGCAACTTGGCGCCATGATATGATGATGGTGCCCTATTCCATTCAGTGTACATTGAATTTGCTAATATATTTCAAATGTCTCTTGATCTATGCCAGTGCTAACTGTAACGGTAATATACAGGGATACTTGAGATAATGATTATTACCTATTCGTATGTAATTCTTGTATGCGTTTGATTGTTATTTTTTAGAGGTAGTCTATTTTATGTTTTATCTGAAAACTTTTTCTTATTTTTATCTCTAAAACTGGTTTCGTTTCCTTCCTTTTAAATTCTTGATGAGAGAAGTTGGTTTAAAGTTGGTACGTTTAATGTGCCAGATTGTGACCACCTATACTCGGTTTTATTAGAAGTGTTTATTGGTCTTTTTGAGTGAATTTTAGGGAATTTATAACAAATTAATGTTTCTTTGAAAAAAAAAAATATATGACTACAACATTCGGGTACAATAACTGATGCAGTGATTTTCAAGTCATGTGTTGCTCAGTACTGATCAGCAATACGTAAGTTAAAGTTAGGTGTTCAATAAACTACAAACAAACAATTCATATTATTTTATACCAAACGACACAAAAATTTGTATACACAAAGCAGCTTTGGCCCGACGATGGAGGAAAACTACAGTCTCTGTATTACATGACCACAATCATCTGTAATTAAGAACTGACTAGAGAGAGAGAGAGAGATACAAAACGAATAAATTTGATAATATTAAGAAAGAAATTTATTTATATTAAGAAAGTTATTCTTAAATATACATGCTGACATGACAGAAGAAACATGTTGACATGCGAAAAACGAGATTAGTTCCAATATATGTATCACGTATATCGTGATTTAAAACTTTAGCTAAGTATCTAACTCTTTAATAATTCCATCAAAATAAAGCGCAGGTTGATATTACACGTTAAATATTTCTGGCACGAGCATACATCATCCCGCTCCGATCGCGAACACCCATTAGTTGAGTTTCAGCGTGTCACTCTTACCGAATGAGAACTTGTGCAGCTCAGATTTATTGCTTCAAGTTGAGTTTTCGCTTCGGCTCCGTTGAACAACGCAGTTAAAAGCGATGGATGCGGCATATGTGAACGATAATGCCCGCCCAGCCTGGGTTTGGGACAAACATCAAAACGTGTAAATGTTGTGATAGTTGAATCTAAATAGTTTTTTTCTAGATATTTTTTTCGAAAAGTGCTTCATGAGAAAAGTTTAATTATCGGAAAACTTAGCGACTTTATCATTTCTAGTTTAACTGCTAGATAAGTAGCCTTGTTTCCTTTTAAGGACTGTCAATTGCAGAAATATATATTATATAATATGAATATTAATTCACATTGAAATGTATTTTAAAATTGAAACCATTTTGTTGAAACTATTAAAAATAATGTAAATACACGTCATGGCAGGGTGAGTTGTTTTGTAATATGACATGGACGGAATTTGTATAGAGCTGCGCCCAGTAGGTTATATTAAAGCTAATAAATATGTCTTTGCAAAAACACAAATTACATAACTGAAAAAGAAGTGAGAGGCAATATAAAAATGTAACTAAAATTAATATCAAAGACTAAAGCTAAATATGTAAAGAATAATAAATCTTTGGGCAGTATCCGGCCATGTCATTTCCAATTTGTACGTGATTGATTTATTTGACTGATATACTTTTTAGTTATCAGGACTCACATAAATTGCAATATTATATTATTGATCACAAAATAAAAAATCAAAAAATAAATTAATTTATTTTCCTCTTTCATTTCAATAACCTCATCTTCTAAATGTCATTTATTATTTACTTGTATTTTGTGGTTCATTTTCCTTTTTAAAATCATACATAGTCTTGATGAATTTCTTCAGTTGGCTTTCAGTGGCTTCAAATCAGTAGCAATCGGTTATTTTGGATGTCATATATGGCGCCGAACGCTAATTGAAAAACAGTAAAAATTAGGAATAAATCAGATAACAGGGGCATCAATGTGACAACGGTAAATTTAATGTTAAAACAGTGGTGTTGGCAACACTGTTCACTGCCATGTATGTTGCCGTATCCGTACAAATCTGATTCGATGTTTTGAAACTCAGCGGAAGGACACGCTAGCCGTTTATGTAAGTTGCTAATTACTCGATCAACATTCTTCGGCTCAAAGACATCCCTTTGAGGTAGTCGTACGAGATGTGATTATAATGTAATTAAGCTGGGTGTTAGCACTATTATATGGGCGTAAGTAATTGTTTGCCGCTTGCCTTTGTGGTTAACCGAGTTATTGGGGGTAACATAATCTAAATTAGTTTCTATAATCTCACGAACTTGTTGAAATCGGAGATGTGTTCTGATTTTTTATTATCACCTATTTTAATAATAAAATAAATTATTATATTTGATTAATTTTGCATTAACAATGCAATACTGAAAAATATTCTTAATGAAAAATGCTTAAAAAATCCACTTTATCTCCGGCACTCTGAGATGGGACTTGAACCCATGACCTTCCGCAATCGGGCGACTGCTCTCACCACTGAGCTACCCAGAACCTAACAGGACTGACGTTTGGGTGGATTGCCTGAACATTTATGAAAATACGCCCTGCAGAAGCGAAAAAGTATCAAGTGCTTGAAAAATTCGTCAGTGGATTTTTTAAGAATTTTTCAATAAGAAAAACAAAGAAAATATAAAGATAATAACGAGAACTGCTAGCAAGCTTTTAGTATCGTGTCATGTCGTTATAGTGGCAGTATGAAAACGCTTATTCTCTTTTATAATCATTATTGTACTCGACATCGAGTATAGCGCTGACGCAGAAATAGGTAATAAAGGTTATATTACATTGAAGCTCTATTCTCTCAAACACACTCACACACACATATTTGTATTCGTAAAAAATATTGTTTAATGTCACGGTATCCTTCGAGGGTCTCTGGTAACTGGAACTAATTAACTAAGTTTACTGCTAAGCGTATTATCAGCTTCCAGTTTCCCACTACTTGCATTGGCAATTCTAAAGCTGGTTCCTTCTCTTATTTGTAACTTTAACCTAAGTATGGAAGGGAAATAAATAATTATTATACTACGACAGCACTGTGTTCGCCGTCGTGTTCGTGGCTAATTCAGGCTTCTTAAGAGTGTTCGTATGCTGATCGTTTACGTATCAGGAAAGTATCAGGAAAAAGATCTCATCGGTTTGTAATAGTTTCCCGGTACCAGAGCCTGGCCAATTACGAAACAGACTATCGTACCTGCCCGCCGCACTACGTCATAAATCGCAGCCACTCGCAACTGTCGTCGAAGCTCCAATATACGAGAGTTATAGACCAGGAAATTAATTCTGTCGACACAAGTAGGGTTATGGCGCGTGGCGGTTGCGATTCGTCTGACATAAGGGATATTAGATTTTTATTTATGTTTCATAATAGTGTATTGGAGTATACTTATTTAAGTCAAATAGTTTTAGAACATTATTGTATAACAGGGTACAAGGAAGTACATAATTTTTGATCACAATGTCAATACGGAGCTATTGATATTACCGAATTATTTCTATGTAACCATGTTTTTTTGTAATAATGTAAGCTGACGAAGGTAATATATTTGAAATAATTTACTATATCAGTACGTCGACTCCCCATGAAAGAAAACTTTTCAGTTTAAAGTCTCCCGTCATACCAGAATTTCTTGCCAGTTCTTTTCAGAAACTATATCAGTACGTCTACTCCTCATGAAAGAAAACTTTTCAGTATAAAGTATCCCGTCATACCAGAATTTCTTGCCAGTTCATAACGTAGAGTTTTTTGACTTTCCCATATTAGCAACCTAGATCGAATTAATTATGATAATTCAATTATTAATATTCATTATATAATACTATAAATTAGATAATCACTTTTGTGTCTGTATTGAAAATTTACAATATTATTACATAGTTAATTTTACTTGTCTAAGTATAGTGATATTATAAAGAGGAAAATTTTGTTTACATCGAGTTAGCTCCATTACATTATCCATTTTAATAATTCTTTTAACCCCGGGAGTAATATTATACGGTGACATAGGCTTTAATTTATTTGGGCGATGTCGCGGAATAATAGCTAGTTTCTTATATTTTCGCGCGCGTTACTAATTAAATTAAATGATTATACTGTTTTATATGCCTGTAGTGTTGTGTTTATGGCGTGATAGCTTTTCAGTGCTGCTAGACGCTTATGAAAGTTCATTAACAACCAAACCTTTGACGCGGTTAGTTCGCTGATGTAATTACTACCGAGCGATCATTATAGAAACGATTTCTATAATGATCTTATAGAAGTAGGTATGTTATAGAAGTATGTTTTGTATTTTATCTTAACATGATTTTTAATTTGCATTGTCATACACCACCACCAGCCCTTTTACGTCCCCACTGCAGGGGCTCAGGCCTTCCTTATGGATGGTTAAGGAGGATGGGCCATGACCCTCCACGCTGGCCCAATACGGATTGGAGGGTATTGACGACTGCAAATGCAGCCGGGACCAACGGCTTAACGTGCCTTCCGAAGCACGGAGTAGCTCGAGATAATAATTTTTTTGGTCACCCATCCCGTGACCGAACCTTGCGAAAGTTGCTTAACGACTACGATCGCGGCTTATCCACTACGCCACCGAGCTACAATTTAAAGAATAAATCTACAGTTACATAATGTACCCATGGATGTTTTAATTTTATTATGATTTCCTTCATTGAGAATGTCGAGGTCCTCAATGAAACGTGTTGGTAGTGACTAGTACCAAATTATCGCCTTCTCAGAAGTACCAAGTTCAATTCTTGGTGGGATAAATTTTTCTTTAATGTGATCTGGGTATGAGTTATCTTTGTTATTGGTTGGATTTTTAATCTATAATACATGTGCTTAAGTTACTGAATTTGGGATCTAAGCAATCTGAATTTGAGTTAAAATAAGTGATGTTGAGTGAAGTTTATTTATTTATTATACTTTAAATACAACATTGGCCGGTTGTTTGATGCCGGCAAAAATAGTTCGGAGCATTTTTTCTTTCAAGATCTTCCAACAAGATGGAATCAATATTAAGTTATTTTCTGAATTCACTAATTCTTGCTACTGAAAATTTTAAATTAAAATTTAAAATATCATTTTGATATGAATATGTTTTAATGACACTAAATCATTAATTGTTGTGAAAAGAAGGCCAAACACATTGGACGATTCAAAAATTATATCAATAACTTAACTATAAAATGTGTGCGCATGAAATTATAAGAAAGACGATAATCATTATTTTCTCTTAAAATTACAAACCTACAAACAGATGCCTAATAATAGTATAAGTGCTTTAAATAACATACTTGTGTTCTGTTAGAACTACTATGATATATAATGTTACAAGTTAGATAAAATATAAAAATGAAGTATATAAATAAATCAAGTATTTGTAATAAATAATGTAGCATGAAAAATAATACGATGAAGGAATACTATTGTTTTGCTTAATCAACCATTTGGTGTAGAGTTGCTTGAATTAATTCGTGAGCGATTATACATACTAAAAACTAAAGCAGTTAACACTATTGCTTTTTAATAAAAGTTAAAGATCAAATAAAATACAATATAAATTACTTGATTAAACGATTTTTTTTTTATTCTATTCAGCCCTGCGACTCTGTAAAACTCCTAATCCGACTTCGAATTCACTCAGGTGTCTCAATTCACTTAAAAAAGCGGCATCCGCTCAGTTTTCATTTGGTAACGTTCCGTGGCATATGTAAAGTGAGTTTCGAAATGACATATGAATAGAATATCTGAGGCACGTATAATCAATCAATTATGTTTTGTATTTCATACAAAAAAATGGAATTAATAGAATTTCTTCACTAAATGACGTGAATTTGGACACATGAATGAATTCGAATTCGGGTACGGATTTTGTACAGAATCGCCCTGCAGTTTCGTTACATCAAGGTTGCAATTTTAATTATAACGTGGAAAAATATACAGACAGACAAACGCACATACAATACTAGATAAAATTGTTAACCTCCTTTATTAAGTCTGTTAATGAAGTGGTTTTACTTTTTTTAGAAGTCTGATAATAATAATGGTTTGATCATTAAATATAATTAATAACGGACAATCGGACGATTCTTTTTCGTCGTATTTAATTAATCCTTACGACATGAAGCAAAACGAGTAGTCTGATTATATAGCGGTTTTGTTAGTGTAGTGTAAGGCCTGTTTTATTTCTGAATTGATAACACATTGAATATTACTTCTAGATGGTTGAATAAGGACTAAGGTTTAATAATAGTCTGTGTAATAAACGGTGATATACATATAGAGCCTTTACAGTTGTGTTTGCTTAACTAGTAAGCCTTGAACAGGGTTTGGGCGGAGTTGAAGTCGTATAGCGTGCCTTGAATTCAGAACGATTGAATCTTATGTGATATTCAAATTGAAATTAGAGAAGTATATGTCAATAGGTATATGTTATGTAATGTGATGGCAACAACTTTCGTGGCCGAGTGGTTTGCACGCCGATTTCACAATATTACAAATATATAAAATTTATAATAATAATTAATTATATTCAACACACATGAATAAGTACAAATAATTTAAAAAACATTTATAGCTTTATCTTGTTTTGGAAAAGTGGTTGTATTTCTTAAACTGCTAATCCCATTTCCATAAAATATAGCTAAAAACCATTGCTATGAACAAGGTTTTCATTAAAAAAAAACCCGCACTCAAATCGGTTCACCGTGACACCGTCTTAAAACATCCCTGTTTTTGCATCAGGATTTTAAAAATTCTACAAATATCTTTATTGATCTACATAAAACCTTATATCTTATAATAAGACTTGTTTTATAATGTGGTAGAACATTTTTTTTTACTTGTAATTTTTTATTTCCATTCTTTTCTTGCGAGTCTTGATGATATGTATAGTCGTGAATATTCTCCGGTTCAGTAAGGTGGAATCTTGTTTGGATCTCTTTTGTGTAATTTGGCGTTTTACAGACAGCTCTATCGGGTCTGTAGCGTGTTTCGAGAGGGATTCTCGCGGATGTACACTGTCTATTTCACTGGCTTTAACATGGCTTTAGATATTCAATGGAAAGTAGATCTTTCTGTTGGAATCATAGGTTTTGTTATAATACTGTTTATTATTATTAGCAATTTTATCCATTTAGTTTAAAATAGGACACGTTTAATTAACGTTCAGGTAAACTTTGTATTCTACTGTTGATAAGTTCGAGTTGGTTTGAAATACTATTAGAAAGACGCTAAGTTACCCAGATATTGTACGGACCCTTTACAGGTTCCGTGTTTACATAAGACTAAGGTGTTGATTGTCTTTTTAATAAAAAGTATAGGTACCTACCGAGTATAAGTATAGATATTCAAAAAATACTTTTTTAATCATATGGCATGGCATTTTTATATTACATTTTTTGAATACCTTATGTTTTATTAAATTGATATTAGCAAGTTATAACATGCCGCATTTTTAACAGATGTATGGAGTTAAAAAGTAGAAAATCTACTTATCTTACCATGATGTGATACATTATTATTTTGTAAATTAACGTATAGCGGAAGTATAATAAACATTTTGTGAATTCGACTACTAGATTTATTAATGTCTATTCAGTGTTCCCTCTTTGGCCCTACATCTTCTAAATAGCTTCTAGTTCGAAGGGAAAGGGCGCTATAACACTAGGGATGGCAATTTTTTTTATGTTTGCCTTCTTTAGATCGTGACCGGATTATTATCATTTTGTTGTCGGCTTGACGGCCTTTGTTAGGAATTTTTCTCAAGCGTTTTGCTAGTTTGTTGTATTGTATTGTTTCGAGTTGCGGATTATCTTGGGTTTATGCAGCCCAGTATCACTGCGACCATTGCTGATCTATTGTGATCTCCACATACTACAGTTCACGGTCAAGATTACATTCTGCAAGAAAAAGTAGTATTTTTTTGGCTGTGAGTTCTTTAATATCGTCTGGATGCATCACGTGCTTCCCCAGACAGATACATCGTTTTCGCATTAGCGACGGGCAATCAGTCAAAATGTGCAAGGGTTCTTCCTCCTTATCCTCTGCACACTTTACTACCGCTGATCCCGATGTTGTACATGTGTCTCTTCAGTCCACAGTGCTAGTTTGTTAGTGAGAACGCTAATCACGCAGGGCACGAGGGCACAAAGTATGTGTTATGAAGCGGCGTTACATTAATACCATCAGTTTATGATTAATAAAGAATTATAAAAAAGATTTTTAAATCTAACAAATGTTATGTCCAAAGTTAAAAAATTCTTTATTTTACAAATATGGATAAAACAAACATAGATCCAATTAAATGTACAATTGGTGGTTATTTCTAAATAGCGATTTTTTGTAGGCAACCTTGCGAAGTGGTGAAAATAATATGTAAGGGTAGATTATGGTATCAAAAAACTTTATAGTAAAATCATTGATATCAAGTGATGCAATTTAATAAATAAGGTCTTGATAATATCCTACGTGAAACAGTGTAGAGTCAGACTTATTTTAGACGATGGCAACCCTATAAAGGACCTAAGGAAATATCAATCGTGTATCTAGGGGATATTGAATGCCACGCACAACTTGCCTAATGATGCATCGCTACACACAAATTCGTCAGCTACAGAAAATTATGTGACAGAAGTTCCATTAATGGAAAGTGAACCGTTTTAACATGGGCTTAAGTTTACAATTATTGAGCCGCATACTGTTTTAGAGACGGTGTAACTGTAGTTTCCTCTGCGTTTCGCAAATCGTCAAATGTTAAGTTTAATATTTTCTCTTCTGCTCCTGTCTTTGTTTAACGGCGATGTGCCCATATTAAATTTACATAAATTTTATGGTGAACCAAATCAATAAAATCCATTGCGATCTTTATTTTCGGGGCAATATTTTAAAATCAATTAAGCTTATAGACAAAGAGAGAATTAAAGAATGTTAATACTGATATATTTTTATATAAAAACTGCCTTTGAACTAGTTAACGTGATACATATTTTTTTACGTAACACGTATTTTAGAATGTTTCTTTTTTTCAATTTTCGTGGTCTTTTATTAGAACTGTTAGAAATCATTAATGTTACAATTATTCCATTAATACTGTATCTGTGGGATAGTTAAACAATCATTAGGAAATATAAAGAGAAGTAGAAAAGAAATCATTAATGTTACAATTATTCCATTGATACTGTATCTGTGGGACAGTTAAACAATAATTAGGAAATATAAAGAGAAGTAGAAAAGAGTATCTGAAATAAATTTCTTTATTTGAGGTAGATGCAAATATGTTTTTAACTGAGATAAAATATAATACTGAAAGTGTCTTATCAGTGTTCTGTCTTTATGTACAACATTATGAAATCTGCGGTTCGAATTCAATTGTCAAAAACACATGTATAAATATAAAGATTAAATATTTATTTTCTGATTAATAACATGATACTAGTATGTTACTTTACAACTAATAAAATGTATTTATAAACAACAAATCCTTTACAATTTTAGATTTTAAGACATTTGTTTTATAAAAAAAATGTATTTGTTTTTATCATTTTATGAAATTATTAGCCAATTTTATTATTATTTTAATCTATTAATAAAATTTAAGTATTCGTATATTGATTTATATTTTTAATGTGATTTATAAAGCATATTGTATAAGGAGTTTTTGTAATGCTTTAGAATGAATTATATATTGCACTTATAAGATTTTAGTATTTATATAATATTATAATTTGATTTTAAAATGAGTATGAACATTATATTTTTCTCTTTGTATTGTTGCTGTGCCCGTCAGGGTTCATAGTTTGAATTTAATAATAATTGTAATATCTATGTAACAATGTGGTTTGCAATAAACGATTGAAAATTGAGTAGTTAACCTTAATAAATAATATATTTGTTTTTATATTTCAGTCTATAAAGTAAATATTAAACTTTTATATATTTTCCTATATTAATATTAAAAAGAGAAAAAAAATGATTGTTTCTTTGTTTACATCGAATATACTCCGAAAGATAGACGACGTACCACAATACGTCACAACGACGCACATGCAGAAAATATCATTTTCTTCATAAACCCGACCGGTAATAGAAACGTATATAGTTTATTATGGGAATTTCTTAAAGGTGAAAGTGAACATCCTTTGTATCCCTTTAAGCATTTCTAGAGCTACATTTAGGTGACGGTGACATATATAGAAACGGTCGAGTACTCCAGGGTCGCATTCTGGGGCCCACCTTTTACTCGGGTGTGGGCGATCAAAGGCTACGTAACAATTTTCTGTCCCTTGATTGGACGGAAAGCACCTGCGTCCTAGCTGAGTGCCGCTTTAAACAAAGGGTGTAAGATGGGGTATGGTATAAATAAAAGCAGAATCATCAATAGTGCAAGTATGAAATTTGGACAAAGATTTTGAAGATCAAATTGTTTATTTATTAGTTTAAGGAGGGATTCGGTACACAAAGTTGGTTTTGTTGATAAAGAATTTCAAAGAACAGTTACAATTACATTACAGTATCATGACCTGAATAAATCAGAACCTGGAGATTTTTTTGGGATTTTCTAGTGCCCATTTCGCTTGGCATATAGTTGGGTCTTAAATCATTCAATGACTCAACTTAACTTCGCCAAGTAAGCAGATAATAAATTGTCAGTCATCTATCTTGTTAAGTTGCTTAAGCATCATAATCAAAACCGAACGCGCTAATCAAAGCAATGTAAACTTACTAGGGTTATGATACACAATTTTTTTCACAAACTTAGTCAAGAGCGAAAACGCTTTTGAATTGTACCATTGTTTAATAGTGACAGGTGCGTTGTATTGTTATTGTCGCTACTTGAATGCTGATGCATGACATTGATTTTTCAGCTTTTAGAGTCAACGATAGATAAAGGTAGACACACACCTGTTTTATAATCATTACTTTGTACAATGTACTTTAGTAGGTTCTTTTATTCTGTATAATTTTTAATAAATAAATAAATATTTAACAACATCACATACATTGCTCAGATTCCAAGATAAGTAGCTAAAGCCCTATGTATTATGGAGTATCTGAGACAACGAAAGTACCACAACACCCAGACCCGAGTCAATATAGAAAAGTTCATTTTCTACATTGACCCGACCGGGAATTGAACCCGGGACCTCAGAGATGGTGACACCTTGAAACCGGCGTGCGAACCACTCGGCTACGGAGGTAATAGTAAAGGTCAATAATAATAGTAAAGGTCAATAATAATAATAAATATAAAATAAAAATTTAACATGTCCAAAGATATTTTTGTTTGATTATATATGTAGCATTTAATACGGTACAGAATGACTTGTTGCAACAAAATGTTAAGTTTTAATGGAAAATTTTGAATCTTATATTTAAGCAATAAAATTTTATGTAAATCTATAGGTATGTTTAGTAATTAATGTTTGAAATTATTTTTGTTAGAAATGTAGTTAGTATTCTAAATGGAAAATACTTACCAAGGTACAGGAAATCGCCAGAATTGCGAAAGTTCATAGATTCGAGTTCCACCTCGGGGTATCCGGGGGCTGGTGGATTTTTATGCATTTTTCATTAAGAATATTTATCAGTATATTATTGTGCATTGCACAATTTTATTCATTTCTATGTGCATTGCACAATAATATACTGATAAACATTGTGCATTATATATAATATCAGTATATCGTTTTTACCAGTTTAAATCATTTCATTACCTTTGTTAAATTATGAAATCATCAAACAAGTTTATTATTTATATAGTGAAGTAAATTTAAAAGATTGTTTAATAAATTGTAATACCTATTTTTTTTTATATATATAAATGCAATCGTCTAAACCTTTCCAGCTCGTTTATACATTATACTTTCTATTTGGAAAATAACAGTGTCGATACATTCCTTAGCAGTTGGATAAAAAGAAAGCTCAGAAAAAGAAGAAACATCCTAACGTCATTGAAATAAAGGATCAAAATATATCTTCCCAAAGAAAAAATCCACGGGCAGTCGTCACAAAAGCGTCTCTTATTCTCGTCATCTGTCAGTTTTCCTCCTCAATTTATTATGCAGGTAATTCTTGGCCTTATTTGTGGCGAAAATTGCGATTATAAATCACAGATATTACGGCACTTTGCCGTTCGGACGGCAAAGAAAACTTTGGACGTATTCTCTATATTTACGTACACGACGTTTACACAAAAGAATTTTACACAATGAGAAACTGTGTATCAACAATCTATTTCGTTAAATTATAGTTCATTGTTTTAAACAGTCCTATTTAAAATAAATTTCTAATTTCAACTTTATAATTTTTATGTTATAGGTTAACATTTAGAGATCTGGCAACAAAAAGCCTTATTTATGTATGAAGCGATTGTATAAATAAAAAAAGAAATTTGTATATCATCTGGGGAACAGAATGCGTTTTGTTAAAAAATGTATATTTCTTATTCTTCTTTTTAATTAATGGCGTTGCCTTTGTGGATTTCGCCAGAATTCATTAATTCTATCGACAAACACTTCTGATTGATATATGTCAAATTTTCATACATAAATGATAGAATAATTTGACATATTGTTTTAACAGTTTAAATTGTTGTAACACTATCGATAAAGGAGACGATTTCATACGCTGATTTGAATCCATTTTTGAATGTGATGAAATAAAACAAAGAAACAACGGTCCTTATCGAGGTAGTTCACCTGTTTTTTTGAATATTAGGTCTGCATCATAAGTAATTAGCAAACCGATGGCAAAACCTATAGCTTTTTCAAATGTTTTTGATAAATACCCAAAAATGAGCAATTACCAGTTTAATTTTTCTTCTCTTATCATTGTTTTGTATTGTATCGGAGTAATAATTAGGAATTCTGTTGCTTAGTTTAGAGAGTTCAATTAGTAGTGGATTTTAAATACAACCCATTTTATATTAAAAATCTGTAAGACTTAGGCTTAAGCAAATAAGTATATTTAGCATTACGAATATAACAGCTTTCTGTATAATGTATTATACACTATTACAAAAGTAGGCCTCGGCGCCTCTGTTTCAAAGCTTTTATGCCGATTGTCTGAGCGTAGTGCAAGCCTCACATATAACAACCATTTTTTGAAATAAAACTTGTCCTTTGTAGGGGTTTGTTGTTTTGAAAAATGTACAAAGCAGCCTGGTGTTTGTGAATTGTACTAACGGAGCGGTATATTGTGTCGTTGTAAACACACCCTCTACTGAAAAGGCGAGCACATACCGCATTTTTAGGGTTAAATTTGAAAAAAAAAGTGTTTTGCAAAAAGCAGCCCAATTCTTAGGTAATAATTACATCTTACCATCTAAAATTTTAAGTGACAGGAAAATAATATTCGACTTCAAGTAGAAAGTACAATAGCGAATTGCAATTAGTTAAAATTCTATTGAGATGCTTTTAATAGTTGGTTTCGCAGTCGTCGATTAGCATCGAAGTCAAATAAAACCCAATTTAAAAGGTATCATAGGTTTTATTTGATTGAACCTCTAATGCTGCGTCATTGCTAAGACGCTGTATTTTTTAACAAACTAATTCAAAACATTTGGTAATTGTGTACTTGAAATTCATATTGGATCACAACTTTACCACTGGACCGCTAAGGTTTAATGAGAACATATTAAATATATTCATAAAATATATATACGTATATAACGTATAATTTTTTTTATACAACACATTGTAATGTTCCTGTTTGTTTTTCTTTTTTTATTTGTTTCGTGCATTTGTGATTTCGAAAGAAATCATATGTTTAGTTAATGTTAAGAAGAGTTTAAAATATAATTTAAGTTAGGCTAATTACATTTGTATTTTTTATAGTTACTTATTTATTTTTTACCTATTTCACGTCAATGGGTCACAAGAAGGAAGAAGGAGAATAGGGTTACATGATGATAAAATCAGTAATAAGCAAACCCTTTGGAACCCTTTGTATTTAATTGAATGATGCTTGGATCTTTTTTTTTATACTCGCGTGGTTCCGTCGTAACTCGTTGCAAGTTAACAGAATGTGTAAGTAAGCGTTGCTCTGTTTTACTATGAAATACTGAGAGAGTTGTTGTTGCAAGTGTTTTTTAAATTATATATACGCGTTTAAGTGCGCTTTGTTTATCTACGTCATAGGTATTGTAATATACGATACGTAAAAGATGTATGCCCGTTTTCTCTAAACCCAGGAGTTGTCTAAATATTTAGGTATCGCCTTAGGTGAAAATGCTTTTCACTAATAACTAGAAATCACTTCACGATACAAGCATTGTCTGAAATTATGAAATGTGTCAAGGGATACAATATTTTTTTTTACTTAGATTTAAACTAATCTCGTAAGATTAGTCTCCTAGTTGAGCTGTGCTTTGTTCTAGATCAGTTCAAACGGATGTTATCCTCCGTAGTTTCTGAATTCTTTAATAGATTTAGGTAACATGAAGAAGGTGTTGTAAAGTCTTTTGTATTATTATTTTGCGTTTGTTTGTCTTATTTGTCTTATAAATTTATTTTGTGTCCTGTGCCCTCACTCTCTCTCTCTATCAAGGTATCCGCAAAATACCAGCGTCGCGGCAGACTGTCTTGGCATTATGTATTTGCCAAATAAACATTGAATTTAAAATCTGACACCTATGTTATTCTGTAATAAAACAGTTTTGAATTCATAGTGACATCATAGAGCTTCAAAGAAACTAACATATTTGTTACATTACTGTTACTTTACAGTAGGTTTGGAGCCGTTTACCTTTAAATGCAGTGCAGTGCATTAAAAGGTGCAGTGGCTAGTGCGCTCGGCATACGATACGTTGTTAAGCAATATTCCCAATGACCAGTCCAAAGATTTATTAGCGACTATATAATAAATCTTTGATTAGAATCGATTTCATCCATCGGCAAGGCCTGAACCTCACCTGTTGGGACATTAATCAGGGTCTCCACATACTGGAAAGACAGGGAAGTAAAAGATGGTCAGGGATAGTTAGGCAAAGCCAGGAAAATTTTTTGGTCAAGCAGGGAAAAGGTGAAGTAAGGGAAAAGACTTAAAATCTTTGTAAAAAAAAAAAAAAATATTACAATAATTTTAAATCTCGCAAATGTACCCATGCAAAGAAACTTGAATGTTTATTTGTGACGGTACTTACGTCATTACTTAGAAATCTATTCAATATTTTATTTGTACCTGTGATTCAAACTATTATTAAGATCTGACTTTTTAATACGAAATCTATTACTGTGACTTTTAGTGCTAACTTCACCAAACCTTGTCAACTAAACATTTCTTTTCAACAACAATGCCTCTTATAATAGCTTTAAGCCTCTTCGAGTTGGAATTTTATAACCGTCGAACACAAGCGAATTGAATATCAATATCAAGCTTGAAAGATTTGGATCGATGAAACCTACGCTCTGACCAACGACTGCACAAATACGAAACCCCGAAAACTTTCAACAAGAGCTTCAAAACCGCTTCAGAGCCCTTCAGAACAGTTTAGCTATGGACGATCTAAACAGCATGGTGGTGGACACTGCTCGGGTCTAAGTATTTCGTAACCCGCCGTCCCAGTACCCAAAAATTGTTGACACACTCCAACTCAGAAAGATATCCTAGACGTGATATCTTCGGTATCGGTATAAAGTAGAATGGCTTTTAAACAACCAGAAAAGGAACAAGGCCGCGGGTGATGACGGAATCACTGCAGAGTTTCTGACAGTGAGTGGTTAGCCTATAGTTTTAAAAAGTCCTCCAGTACTTATTTAATACTGTTATCCTCGAGGGCAGAACGACGAAAGCATGGAGTGGGTTGTCCTGTTTTTCAAATAGTGAAAATACACTTTTGAAGAAATAGTCTTTCTCATTGATTTGGAAGCAAAAGTACTATGAAAATAAGCAAAGGTTATTGAATAAAAACTGAAAGTTATCTTTTTAGGAAATTGAGAAAAAGTGAGAAGTATTATGGATTGTGCGTGAGTATCTCTCTCTATGTGTGTGTGTGTGTGTGTGCTTTCCTATCGATGACATCCCATTAAAGAAATTCACCTTTTATATTTCGTAATTATGACTGATTTATAACTATTTTCAAGAATGGTTTTGAATAAAAATTAAGATTGATTTTCATTAACACTTATTTATTTAATGGCATTCACCACATCACTAAAAATACATTCGAGTTTACAATTAATCGTAAACATCCATGCACATTTAGTATGAAGAATTGTTTTTTATAAAAGAAGAATAGGGAAGAAATCTTTGGAATTATATGAATCACGAGAATCAGAATTTCAGTCACATTAGTTTTGTGTATTTATTAGCTTCAAAGTCTTACCCGTTTCCTTGTAATTGCGGTTACTTTAAGCGTTACTGTTAGCAGGTACACTAATAATCATTAATATCTGGAATTCTATTGAAGTGAGTGAAACGAAAAATCGTAGTATATAAGTCACTAATTAGTAACAATTTTTTGACATGTAATTCAATTTACTCCTAATTTATTGACATACACAAGATCCTCAAAGTCGTTGGTGTGCCTGTTACCTTGATTTTCACATATTTGCGAAGAAGACCACTTACAAACAAATAAATTTAGAAACTTTACCTCTTTATATTTATAAAGAATGGATAACTGATACTACTGCAAGTGAAATTGCGAGATATAATCAGTTTTAGAAACTAATTCGAGACGTCAGATTTACATTTGTGGGATTCCTCATGTCATTTTGAAATATCCTCTCCAACTTAATTAACTGTCGATCCATTATCCGATCAAGATAATTTTCCCCTTCGGTGGCAAAGAAAATCTTCTTTGGAAATCACGACGAGTGGGGTCCTTCCCGTTGTGTGTATGATTGAACTAGTATATAGGACTTATACATATAGGGAATGGTAGCAGAGTCCAATCGGGCTTTGAAAACGATGTATAAAGGTACTCGTCCACTGTCTCAGCACATACGTACCGGCCACACGGCACGTAACTCAGTGTAAGGTTTTTCGATATCATAATTTCCACTGTAGTCGCATTTTTCATCGATTGCAGTGGACATTATGACATAAACGCTTTTAGGAATGTTCTATGAAAAATGCGACTGTCAATTTTGACGTCGGAATTATGATCTTATTAGCAAAATTACAACGTCATAAGAATTTAATTGCGTGCTGACATATGGACGTTCACCTTAAGACTTGTGACCTATTGTTTCTGTCATGAACGGAAGACACCTGATTGTCATATATCTAAGTGCGCGTACCACAAGGAGTGACAGGAGACAGAAAGTTATGGTGATAAAAGTCATCTTAGTTGCCAGAAACTTCCACAAATATAGTCTTTACATAAAAGTAGTTAAGGTGTAACTAATAATTGCTATTAATTTTTTTTTTATATATTTGTACAGTGATATGATTTCCGCTTATAATGCCATTGTCTGCGCCATTCATTGCGAATATATTATGAATACTACATTACTTACATTTTTATTACAATAAAAACTACACACACAACTCAACCGATAGATGATAAAACCTCTCTTCTGTAATTCTGCCCACCCAATAAAAAAAAAGAAAATCCCCCTGTCATCGCTTATAATGTTATCGCATGTACGCTCCTCTCAAAATTAATTCTCTACGCTAAAAACAATTCATAAAGAAACAAATAAATGTGTACTAAAATATATTAAAAGTTCTGAGTGTGTGAATTATTGTGCAACTGAAATCAATATAAGAAAATTATACGACCAACCCGAGCTATCGAAGATACATACAGCCTATGTAAGTCCAACAAATTATCAACACTTCAGTCTTGGATCATTCCAGTCATATTAATAAAGTTAATTAAGGTTTGTGAAGCTGATATTAGTTTCGTTATGTACGACAATTAGATGGATATGGACAGAGGATAGTGGATAGTTCGTCAAAGTGTTAAATATTTTATCGTAAAATATTATAATAAAAACTCCTGCATCAAAGCGTCGACTACAAATTGATTATTTATTATTGTGTGCCTATTAAAATAGTGTAATTACCTATGTAAAGAAATAGAAAAGGTGTTATTTTGGGTTTTGGCCTGAGAAATTATATAAATACGATTTTTATAGCGCAGGTTGCTGACTCAAATATACCTACTGATGTAAGTATTCTATCTATCTGTAAGTATTTAACCAAAATAAATCTTAAGTTGGCAATGTTTTGTAGGTTCCGTAGTGATAAATTAAGTTTTAACAATAACAGCAGTTCTATAAACGCGTAATTCACAAATACAGACGCATAAATCAGATATCGTTGAACAATGCACTGGCTGGTAGCACTTAGCAGACGCCTCTTGGTGCCAACACGGTACTTTTCAAACACACAAGTCAAAGAGGAATCTGATGAAAGATTATATAAAAATATTTATTACCTATGGCTTATTTTAATTTTTATTTTAAAAGCTAAAACTGGAAAAATTGAAACGTACTGTCAGGATACAGCGGGTCCCAAAATACAAGCAAACAATTTCGACAGAAACACTGTTATTTCAATAAAAGAGCGAAACCAAGTTAAGGAAAGTTTTTTCATAAAAAGTGTCTTCAAAACTTGGATAAAATGTAAAAAATAATAATAATGTAAATCAAAAAAAAAAAAAACAAAATAATCATCGTTTGATTTTAAAATTTGAATAGGTATGTAGACGTTACGAACGAGTTGTTACTCTCGTCCAGTAAATAATTTCAGATGTCAGTTTAGAAGATGTCAGGTAGTATTTATAAGATAATGTCAAAAAATGTCAAAAAGGATGCAATAGAAATTATACTCTAATCAGTACTACGTAGTTACTTTATTAGTTATAATTACTTTAGGTCGCGATGTTGTAAATTACTTTCGAGGCAAACAATATACGTTGACCCGTGCACGTTATTTAAAACCAATTAATTAACGTGTGATTACGTGAAGAAATAACCTGTGATTTTGTGTATTGAAAGCCGTTATACCTTTTCAACATTCTTGTGAGTACCCAAAACAGGCGACTTGCGGCAGTGCACCGAAAAACTTTGGGAGTTTAGAGGGATCTGTTTCCATTCTACTAACAAATATATTGAAATATTTTATTAAAATTTGAAATGAATGTGGTCAGTTAATATTTAATTTCTATAATGGACAGTTATTTTCTTTGTCACATATCCCGTGGTACTGAAAGTGTATATCATTGGATTTATTTTACTACTGATACAATTTTAGTAATCTATATAAAATGTACTCGCATATTAGAGAAGTCTGTGAGATAGATAGAAAGTGAATTCATATAAAAGATGTGACACAGTAAAAATAAAAATAAGTATTAATTGGTCACCAAATCTCATTATTTTAAAAGTATTTTAGTATATATAATTTTTTTTATAAAATGATACCTTCGTTGTCTCAGATATTCTATAACACGCGGTCAGTAACTCTTCTATTGTAATTTGAGCAACGTATGTGATATTGTCTATTTTTTTTATCAGTACATTACGTACGTTTTTTCACATTTCATGGGTACGGTGACGTTTGGGATTTGAAGCTTTTAGTGATGTGGTAAAAAAAAATCTATTCACAAATATTCGATGTTATAGGGTTCATTTCTAATCGAGATAATCGATTTTGAGGTAAAACAGGATTTCAATAAAATATTTATTCGTCAACAAAATGAAACAGAGTCAGCAAAATCCTTTGATTCTTCACCTAAATTAACTATAAGTTGAGAGTCTTTTATATTGTCTATTTTAATAACCCTTTCCCAGTCATTTAGAACAAAGCTTTTTGTTTTTCCTATTTTTCAAAAAGATATCGAAATATTTTCTATCTTCCTATCTATCTATCAAGGTATTCGTACTCGTATTGAAGTTGTTTCGATAGATAAAAATCGCCCGATTGTGTTTTTTTAAGCTATTTATTAGTAAACTACATATATAAATATAATAAGCAATTTTTAACGATGATTTTTAATTATTTGGAAAGACAAATTTCGTGAAACGGATTTGTTAACAATCGTTACCATATCCATGCTATGTGAAACGGACTATAGTAGATTTGAATTCACCAGTGACAGTTTTTTCTTTAAATATAAAATATATCGGAAATAATTTTAAATAAAATGGAAACGGTTTATATTTCAATGTGCTAATACTTTCAGCAAATACTTTGACGTGTATGAGACAAACCTCATACAAACTGAGGGTGGATTACGCGCGCAGAGGGGCGACTAACTGCGGTCCCCTTACTGTTACACCCTGCTGGAAAACTTTTAATATAACCTTATGTTTGCATATTGAACTTTAATACACTGAACTTAAGGTGGTGACTGGTGTGTTTAAGGTGCAAAATAAAGTGGTGAAGTGTTCGTGAAATATGATAATCGTCTGCGCTGATGATGGTATTCATAGGACTGGGTAAGGAGAGATGGAAACCTCATAAGTGTGGGCGGAAATTAGTGTGTCTCTCATAATATCGGCGGGTAAGAATTACATACCTAATAGGGATAAATAATAATATCTTTAAATTCCTAAGTTTTATATGAAAATTAAAAAATAATACAGTCGTAAAATATTGCCTATTTATTAATTAATATTTTTTTTTATCTCTGTGTCACCTATTACTTATAAAATGTAATAAATTCATTTTTAATTTATATGGATTTTATATAATACTTTTAAACGAGCAATTCTTGTTTTTAAATGAATCTTAGAAACGGCTTCAAAAATGTCCATGAAATTAACTTTATAGAGGGTTTCGGGGGCGATTCATCGATCTAGTTTTGTTCCGTTTACAAAAAGAAAGTTCTTACTTTGTTTGTTTGTAAGGGGTCATTTTCGGTAATACTGATAACATAGGCTGTACATTATTTATTTATACAATAATGTAACATATATGCATTTATTATATCTGATATAATGAATTCACAATGCTATACTGAAAAATAAACGGCTGTTTGGGTGAAAGAAGAACAGTCGAAAGATTAAATATTTGTAAAAATATTTATTTCGGCTGTTATACGCTCTGTAGTAACAAAAAAGTAATAAGTACTTGAAAAATTCGTCAGGCCTGTTAGGTCCTGGGTAGCTCGGTGGTTAGAGCAGTCGCCCGGATTGCGAAAGGTAATGTGTTCGAGTCCCATATCATAGTGCCAGGGACAAAGTGGATTTTTAAGCATTTTTCATTAAGAGTATATATTAATATTTAATTTAAAAAACTCGTGGTAAGTGTCATTGTTGCTGTAAAACATCGATTCAATGAAACATCATTTTATTATCTTGTTTGGTTTACCCTCATAGTACTCTCTTTAATAGTCCACAATGAGTGCATCTGACGTTAAAGTGTTATTGAAGTTCACTCCAGTGGAAATCTTAAAAGGTCAAAAGAAAAGGCAGAAACAGTCATGTTGAGTGGACTATCAGATTCAATGAGTTTGTACCCGTTCATTGTTTTTAGAAGGCGCTTATATTTTTAAAAAAGTCCGGATAAAAGTGAAATATAAAAATGAGAAAAATTTCGAGGTCAATTACAGTGAATTAGATAGAGACAGATGATGGTTTATTGGGTGAAATAATGAGTATTATATCTTACAAAAAAATACTTGAAAAATTTACCTATGGGCTGATTGTCTCAGCAGTCGAATTTCAGTATTTATCGCATTCCTTTCAAAGTTATAGCGGTTTATAGAATAATGTATCTTTTAAAATCACTTTGGGAACGAATGATGAATGGATAGCTTTCAAAGCTTTGCGTTTAATTCTTGCCTAAGACAATTATAATTAACGTCTAGTTAACGATATTGTTCTTTTAATATCTTTCATGAAAAGGGCGCCATCGCAGTTGTTATCATGTGTTAAATAGTTGTACAGTGTTAAGTTCGAGAATATCGTTTAAATATCAAATTTAGAGTAGCTCGGTGGCGTAGTGGATAAGCGCCGCGGCCCGTCGTTAAGCAACTTTCGCAAGGGTTGGTCACGGGATGGGTGACCAAAAAAAAATTATCTCGAGCTACTCCGTGCTTCGGAAGGCACGTTAAGCCGTTGGTCCTGGCTGCATTTCCAGTCGTTAATACCCTCCAATCCGCATTGGGCCCGCGTGGAGGGTCATGGCCCATCCTCCTTAACCATCCATAAGGAAGGCCTGAGCCCCTGCAGTGGGGACGTAAAAGGGCTGGTGGTGATCAAATTTAAAGGAATTGCGATAAATTTTAAAATTAGACATTTATAGCTCTGGACAACTGCACGAGACTATGAATGAAAAATTTATTAATCGATATATAAATCGTTTGACTTCGGTTGGAAAATAACTCGAATACTTTTAAAATTCCAGAATATCCCAATTTGCTGTCGAAAACTCATTTATCAATTAAATCTTGGTTTAATAATTTCACTGAAATGAATGATGCAGTTCCCTTTTTTAAATTACTGTTTATTTGGATTCATTTACTTTGTGCACAGGCAATTTCTTATTTGTGATTCCATTTACCCTTTTCATGTTTGTGAGGGGACTTACACGTTAATATCTTCGTAAATTAACTTTCGAATTTCTGCAAATGCGAGCGAAACTTTGCTTCAAGTATACTTTCTTTAAAATATGAAAACGATTTCCTCTACATCGGCAATCTGAATTTAATTTTACTCTCGCAACTTTTCGAAAACATTATAAAGAGTATTTGCTTGGACCAGAATCTCTTAAAATATACATGGCATGCTTTAGAAAGTTAGCGATTTAATAATGTGTAGAAGAAAGAAACCGAATATGGAATAAACCTTAATCCCTATATAATATGAAATATTGAAAGCACTTCTAAAACAAATTATCACATGTTAAATACAAATATTGCGTGTGAATAGTATGCTTCTGTGTCATATAATTACCCAAGTTTCGCTTTCCGAGCCCATACAAATATTCTTTCAACGTTTGCCACTGAGATGGCTTTCCTTTGAATACAGAAATGAATGGAGAGGTCGCAGGGAAGGTAGAAATCGTAGTAGGTTAATATTATTCTGAATATTTAATAAATACGACACAGAGTAAGTTACATATCTTAATCATTTGCAATGTTGTTCTTCTATTTGATTTGATCTTGGAAAAAGAACCGGTGGAAAAAGTGTAAACTACAATATTTTATAAGTTCCATTGCTGGATCGTCTTGTGGAAATTAGCATTGAAGAATTGAAGAGTCTTATTGTATTAAGAAGCAGAAGTAGCTCAAGTTTATAGAAAATTCTGTCTTACTCTAATTACAAGTAAGCTAGACCATATAGATTTGTGTGGTGCAGCACAAAATTCTATTTCGCTATCCGCCGCTTCACCGCGACAATATTCTTTAAAATATGACTGAGTTAATGTCCTTTTCAATATTAAATTTTATCTATTAATGCGGAGCAAGAGATATGAAGATAAAATAACTTTATTGGTTTACTTTAACATCGCTTCGTAACTACAGATTATGTTGCAGCACTTTTTTTTATCATAAATTAACATTACAATAAGGTATTATTTTTGACAAAGGTTTCTGAATTTCATCATACAACGGTATTACATATTACACATTTATGACCGTGATATTTTATTGAATTAGACTCAAGATTTTTTTTTCCTAAAAGATGATTAGCCATTATTAAGAATAATAAGTAAATAAACAACATCATATACATTGCTCAGATGGCAAGATGAGTACCTAAAGGCTTATTATGGAGTTTCTGAGACAACTAAGGTACCACAACACCCAGACCCGATAGAACAATATAGAAAAGTTCGTTTCTACATTGATCCGACAGGGAATCGAACCTCAGAGGTGACACCTTGAAACCGGCGTGCGAACCACTCTGCTACGGAGGTCGTCATGAAAATGCTTAACTATATTAAAACTAACCGTTTTAGTTGTTTTATTTATTAAAAACGTTATACGTTTTTGCAAAAGTTTAACACTTTCTTAAATCTATTAAAAAACCTGGCATGTCATGTAACAGAAGAAAGTTTTAGTTTTTTATTTCCTCTTAAAAGTTAAATAAAGAGCAATATTTGTATTTTATTAATTCTGCAACCGAACATGTTCTATAACTTTTCCTATTCTAGGAGTCATAACGCGGGTAATTCAATTATACTTTAGTGCCTTTTCTAGAAAATAATACAAATACGCAACTAAAAGGCTTCCCGGTATATTCTAGAAAACGGAACAAAGCTGTGTCAAAAAGTTCGAGGATTTGCTGTAAGGGGTGCAGCGGGTATTTTTCCATATCCAAAAGGTAAAAACAGGACCCTATTACTAAGTATTACTAAGACTCCACTGTCTGTCTGTCTGCCAGGGTGTTTCATGAAACATGATAGCTAGATAGTTAACATTTTCACAGATAATGTATTTTTGTTGCCGCTTTAACAACAAAAATAACATAAAACACAAAAACCCTTGCGATTGTACATTTTTCTAGTATGGTACCTTGGTATGGTATCATAATAGTTCGTACGAGAGTCTGACTAGCCCTTAGACGTTTTTTTTAAGCATAAATTTGTATTTATGCTTAAATTAGATTATTTACTGAGATACAGTTCAATATGGATGTCAATTCGGAAGAAAATTATTAACATAGTTGGAGAAACTTGGATTTCATGCTAACAAAATAGTAATTTAATACAATTATTATCTAATTATCTAGCTGTAATAAATATGTAAGTATTTAAGTCGATCAATAATTCTACATTACTATGTTAATACAAAAATGTACTTTGTAAAGACAATAAAATTCAAGTTTTAACAAAACCTCTTATCTTGAAATAATGCAGTTTTTGTAATAAAGTACAGTGTTGTTGCCAAACTACATAATAGCTAGTTGGCCATACAAACAGGCGGACGAATTGTAAATAAATACGAAGCTCAAATAAAACTGTAACAGCTAGCCAACCTGTTGTTTGGCATCGCGTGATAAGAAAATCGTTAGTAATGTTCCACTTTGGACCTTTTTTTAACGAGCATTTGTTTTTTCATATTGTTTGCAAGTTTAATGATTGTATTTATTGTTCATGATTTGTAAATAACCTGTGGGCTAGTTTTATTATCTTAAAACCCTTTAAAAGTTATAGTGATTACGCTTTCCTTAGACACTTCCGATTAACATCATATATTTGCAGTCGCTATCACAAGTAAAATTATTGTAGCATCAATATCTGTCAAATGTCAAATTGAAATGGATTGCGATAGATTTCAGAATTTACCCATTGCTCCTTATTTTTCATTGTTATTCATAGCAAGAATAAGAGCTAACTACTTATGACGACACAGGTGATAGAATTCCATTTTGTACTAAAGTGCCATTTATGTCCAATGGAACATTGACTTGTTATAAATAAGAAGAGAAAATAAAGTGATTACATTTAATTAAAGAAATGGTAACGGTAAAAAATTTTGAATTTGTTTTAATTAATTATTTAGTTTCGATGTTACGGTAAGCGACGGTATATGCGCAGGCTTGTATCTATCAAAATCACGTTAGCGGAAGTAATTGGAGAGATCGAACTGATAAGATCGGTTCTCGTTCATACGCTGGATTAAACCTTTTAAAATTTTATATACACTCTGTGATTGGAATACAGCCGATAATTACTTATAAGAAACTGATATTTTTATATTTTAGACTTCGACTGAGTGACTGAGAGACTGATGGAGAGATCTATGACTGAGTTATATATACCGCAAGCGATCATTCCCGGTTGGAATCGGTATTATATTACAAGAAGTTTTCTACCTGGTATGATTTTCTTTTAATTGAAACTGATAGTCATACGTCAAACTATAGAAAACCTCAATATACATTACATTTACATCTTTCCCACGAACCACTTCGTAGTTAGTTGTAATTAGTTATTATGTAGTTATTTCTGTAGTTTTTAATTGAGTTTATTCCATTCAATGAGACACCCACACACACTTTTTTAATATGTGGTGATATTATAAAATTTATATTAAAATTTTAAGAAAACAGTTTTAAATCTGCCGGTCAAAGTAGGAACATGCCACCATTCCACGCCCCAGATTTCTTCATTAAATTTTATGATTTTATGGTTTTATTTGCTGCCTATTTGAGTCAATGCGCTTTATGGCATAAACATGCAATCTGTTCAAAGTTAATTCTGTTAGTAAAATGCCAATTTAAATTTCTTTGTAGCATACAAAAATGCATGTACTAAAATAAAATACTGCAGAATTTATGCATAATTATCAAAGATCTTTTATTTACTTACATCAGTAATTTTTGTTATTCTGTTAATTTAACTAAAGGATAGAAAAAGCGTAATAGAAAAACATACGAATTGTTGTTGTTTTTCTTCAATTTTTATTAATAAATAATTTGTAAACATAAGTATTTTATATTTTATTTCTTCTTCATTAATGGCATGTATATAATATCTACTCATCAATGAACAGTATGCAAATCTATGTGGTAGTTAAATTTGTTATTTTTCTGTTTTTCTTAAAAAAAGCAAATGGATTCAAGAAGAAAAACAAATAAACATGTTCACCGAATCATATGCTTCCGCGCGTCTGTTTTTAGAAGAATATTAAAAAGTCCAAATGAAAAAGTTTGCAACACAATTCCCGCCAAAACGGATTACAAAGAAGATGAGGTCGCAGATGTTAAAAATTTTCAAAATGAGTTTTATTCTTTTTAGATTCAATTCCAATACAGATGTCGATGAGGGGCGCCATCAAAGGGCCGTGTGGAGCCACAGTGACGTCATAATCTACAAAATAATTTCACGCTCCCTTAGTGCGTTTGATAATGAGTTTTATTAGTATGTTTGATGATGCAATTCCACTTTGATGCGACCGTAAGAGCAAAGCAAAGAATGAAACGTCAGAGGATAGTTTGGTATTAAACTTTTTAATCAAAACTTTATAATTGTAAACAGAAGCATATTTATTTAATTTATAAATAGCATTATTTATTGTGAACGAGGAACTATATTTTGGCTTTATTATCGTATTAAAATTAATAGTTCATAGAAACGTTTAAAGCACTAACTACTACCAACAAAGATATAATGAGACATAAATACAAATAAATTCAAACATCGAGTTGATAGCCATTTTTTGTAATAAAACCTTTATATTTCATACATTTTATAAGAATACACTAGATTTATTTATTTTAGGAAAATAATGAAATTAAAAAAGGATTTTGCAAAGGTGATATACATATTGATATGAATAAACATAATACTAAATCAGTTGGATACCCAAGCTACCTTAGCTGGTTCGAATGGGTTTTAAGGAACACCAATTATCTTTTTCGGAAGTGTTACTTAAAAATTGTTTGAATAGAATTTTTATAGACTGACCGTAGCAGGACAATGTCTTTTTAATAAATTTGCATTAAAAGTTCATAAAAATGTCTGGACAATTGGAAGAAAATGAAGTACTATTTCAATAGAATTTCACAGAGCTCGTATTAGATTAAAAATATAATCAGACTCCTTTTTTACTTTTGACAGAAAAAAAACATGTCAATTTTTTATCGTTGGATAAAATATTCTAAAATAGTCTACAGTACAATGAGCCAAAATTTCAAGGTAGTACCTTCGTATCTCTCGTTAACTTTGAAAGCAACTCGCTAAATTCGATAGTGGTATCAAAAGGCATTCCGCCCATTTGCATCTATTTATGCGGACTGAAAACCGTTCCCCGGTGTTTCGTGGAGCAAAAATTATGCAAATTTCGCCCTTCAGCCGGAGACAATTAGAACTGATTACCGTTCGCAATTGAGTTTTGTAGTTGCAGATTTAATTTGGCTGGCCCGAGAGAGATCCTTCTAGTGTATAGATATAGCAATTTGCGATTGACTGTCTTTTAAATTGGGAAGAATGTCTGATACATTGGAGACGAAGAGAAATATTTTCAACAAAAGTTAAAGATGTTTCATTTTAATTAATTACTTCCATACATACGTTACGTTTTAATTACTTCTATACACAGTATAAAACAAAGTTGTTTCTCGCTGTCTGTACGCTGAAATCTTATAGACTTACACAACCGATTTTGTTACGGTTTTCATCAATATATAGAGCGATAACAGAGAGATTCAAGAGTAGAATAGATATTTACTAAGGAAGGATTTTTGGAAATTCAGACTTAAAGCCCATTAATTTTGAAGTTAGAAACATGAAACTTTATTTTGGGCCACTATTAATAAATTAGTATATATCTGTTTCTCCTTTAAAGTTTAAGGAAGTTTCTCCCCTTTTGGTCATACTGGCATAATTGGTTGCAAATAATATAATCTACGTGGGTGAAAACGCGGGTGGAAAGCTACTTTTCTATACTAATATTATGAAGTGGAAAGATTTGACTGTTTGTTTGTATCGAATAGACTTCGAAGCTATAGGTCCTATTTTAAAAATTCTTTCACTGATATGACGTCAATTATCTGTTTATCTTCTCACAAACTTATTTTAATTCCCATTTGTAATAATAAATGGCTGTAAAAAAAATAATCATAATATTTGCTTCGTTGTGAAATACATTCTAGATAAAGTGACAGGCAATTTATAAAGAAACAAAACACGCCCGGCGCAAATATTGAACAAAACACCAGGAACATAAATGGAGATTTTAAATCATCCCAAATTGTCAGCATCAAAAATAGAAATCTTTTTTTTGTGGCAGCTTAAAACCAACACGCTCCCTTATCTCGGATATATCTCGCAAGCAATGCAAACATCAGTCGGCATTAACGCCTATTGTGTGAAGTATTAAGACGCGATAGGTTTGGAACAAAAAAGGCTGTACCTATCGCCTGTGGGGCTCGAATCGGCCCTCTGTTTGTGGCTGCTATCCAGCAGATTTCAGCCATTGAACATTTCCAGCACTCTCGTTTATGACAGAGTAATTAACACTGTTGTTATAAAGGTTCATTGCAAATTATTTAATTTTACAGAAACTATAAGTCAATTACACAGATGGATTATCATAATAGTTTGTTTATACATAGAAAAAAAATACTCTGGATACATTTCTAACCCGTATCTTCTGTCAAGCTAGGACAAACTGAGGGACGTAAGACGCCCGAAAATCTCAGACATCTGTGCCTGTGTGTCCAACACATGAGTTTAAACTTGTGAAGTCTCTATAATCGTCAAAGTACGCGATTTAAATGACTTAGTAAACTTTAGATAGTATAAAACGATGAAAAACTCTTTGTCCCATAAACTTAGGTAATACATTACTTGTTTCGGGTAATGCTTTAGTAAAGATAAGATTAAGAGCGTGAGAAATTATCAAAATTGCAATATTTCAACGAGTGGCAAAAATGAGAAGCATTGTATTTTATTTATGGCTTAAATTATCATCACACATCATCAATATCACACACGATACAACGTAACTAATATAGGAAGAATATCTAAACTATTGTGGAGTCGCTTCGATGTCGGTGACATTAACGCGCGTGTTTGCCAAATTGTCGATTGTTTGACGTCGGCATTAAAACAGCGAAATGTCAATATTTGTCGGCAGCTCGGAGGGCTGAGGGCTGTAATCCCTCTCTCGGCAAATACTAGGAGATTTGCCAATGTCTCCTCTTTTGTGCGGCCACTCCAGACGGCCTTTTGTTATACTCTCATTAATAAATATTATGTAGATTGTCGAGGAGAAATTGTTTCGTTTCTAACCGAGGAACCAAGTTTGCGTTAAGATTTGCAATGTGAGGGTACTGTTTAGGTATGTGTAAGTATTTTCCATTCAAGGGAAATATTATTATGATGTTTTATTATTTAAAACTGCGACACTTGTAGGTGAAGCAGTCAATTCTGATTCCAAAACACTTTGCGTTTTAAATACTTCGAAGCCCTCACAGATAATTATTTGACTTTTTTGAAATATTTAGGAGTGTTTTCTTGAATAAATTATTGATACAAAACTTAAGGAACACTGCGCGATTACCGAGTATAATATTTCGAAGTGTGTACTTCCCTTGTCTGTCGTCTATCAAAGCCGGCGTCGATTTTCGAGGTCAATGTTTTTGCTATTATACCGATTTCCATTAATTCCTTAATATATTAAGGAAACCCGAGGAATAGCTTGGTGAATTACCTTGATATAGGAGCAATGTATTCTGTCTTATTTTGTTTGTCTTATAATTGTATGATCAACTAAGCCTTAGCCATATGTTACCTGTCCACACCTTAGACATCTGTGTAAAATCGTGGTTATCGGAGCTACTGAATGATAATTCAGAGAAGTTGATAATTCCTTGAAGATAAAATATTCCATAGATTAACTGTATTGTATTAGAATAGTAACATCAATTCAAAGTAAGCATTGAAATAAAATAATATAAAAAAAGCCACACGATGACTAATAATTGTGATGTAAATTTATTCATTTAGTCCGAGAAATCGGGCATGTGAATTTGTGAGAATAAATAAAGACACTTGGTGAGTCGGCGTGTAAATATCCGAGACCTCAAGAGGGATCTTAATGGAAAAGTGTGCGGTTGTTTATAATTTTAATGAAAAAGCGAAATAAACTATAAAAGATGAAGCTTGTCCCTAGGGTACACTCCCTCTAGTACACCCTATAGAACTCTGATATATAATCGAGAATACTTACCGGCCCACCACCCGAAGCGAACCCAACCTTCGAGTCGTTCCGTATTCATCCTATGATATCCTCTCCAATTTTTTCAACTGCAGCACTGTGCAAAATTAGTAAGATCTTCTGTGAATAATAAGGCTTATACTTTGCGAAAAACGTATTTTAAAAATATTTAATAATTTATGCGTCCATATTTTTTCAAAGGGTTGCACTGAAAAAACAAAAGAAAAATGGCGTATGCAGTTTCCTTCATAATACCGTCATGGTTTATAAGCGGCCAGCAGTGAAGTTGCGAATGGATATGAAACCTGTTTTTAGGTTCGTAGCCCCCGCGGTGACAACACAGAACAGCAGACCCCCACAACAGATATTCCTTTAGTGGTGCACCCATATGGGCATCGATAAAAAATAAAATTAATAAGTATAGATACAGTTAAAGCGGCATCACCAATATTCATTAATGAATAAAAATAAAAAGCCTTTTTATTCCTTGCTTATACAATATACATATATAAATACAGTATTGTTGACTTGTTTTCTAACAATATGTGTTAGTGGGTTAGTTCATATATGAATTTAAATTTTATATTTTAGTATTTATTAGTTTGCTTCTTTCGCATGCAAATTGTGTAAAGGCGTCTTCCAAAGATGCCCATTTGTCTCTCTGTTCTTTGCTATTTGACTACAGTTTGAGCCAACGGTTCTTTTATTTCGTCGTCGCATCTTGTAATTGGTCTGCCTCTGTTTCTTTTACCTTGTTGCCACTTCCAAACGGTTACTCTTATGGTTCTTCATTGGTTTGTAAGCCTGACAACGTGGCCTACCTATTTCCATTTAAGTTTAAGTGCGTAGGTCAAGGCATTTTTAGATTTTGTTATTATTATCAAATTTTTGTATGTCTTATTTTCTTTAATCTCTTTACCTTCAGCATACTTCTTTCCATTCCTCGTTGGCAGATGGTAATTTTGTATTTATTTGCAGCAGTAAATTGCCACGTCTGACACCTATACGTTATTCATTATTAATAATCAAATAAATACACGAGCCACTCGGTCAAGAAGCTTGTGGCAAAACAAAACATTGTCAATAAATAAAAACTGTCCTCTGAAAAATTGTCAGCGATTCATTTTCTTTACGATTTCAATTGTTAAATAAAATACCAGGAGCATAGCTAAAAAATACATTCGCATTTACACTGCGATAACACCGAGTATAATAGCAGTCACCCGGTCCGCGGCCATCAATAGCCCGTATTCCCAGGCCGGCCCATTACTCATTCCCACTGTTGGGAATTACTCACACTTCAGCAGCAGGATCCTTTGTGCCGTGTTTGTGTCGGAGATATATAGCGGGATTAAGGTGTGCCCTTAAATCATAGTTTTTGAGTCCACCGTTTAATATCGTGTACCCTTTATTTGTGTTTCGTACAATAAGGAAAAGTAACTAAATATGGAATAGTATACCTTAAATATTTATACAATACTAGTTCGCGGTAGTTGTTGTTAAGCGACTATCACAAAAGTCGTTCACGGGATGGGGGACCAAAAACAAACCTGGAACTACTCCGTGCAGTGGGGACGTAAAAGGACTGACGATGAATGATGGTGTTACCTCAAATGGAAGACTGAAATTGTTGTCTAAATTATTTGTATTATAGAAATTATGAGACAATTTCGAAATAAACCAAGTGAATCCGTGAACTGATTGTTCGGACTTACTTCTCTATTAGGAATAATTAAATATGTTTAAATATCCCATAACCGGTTCTATATTAATACAATTATTTGGATTAGTATTGAAATATAGATTATTATTTTGCATTATATACAGGCATATTTAAGCAATGCATTTTATACAAAAGTCTAAAATAAACTTATTATTAAAAATAGTATAACTTTGCCGATAAAACACTTGCAATGAAGTAATGGTTTGATTATTACTTTGGATGAAAAGTTTATATTTTTATTCAAAATATAACAATATATTTATTGGTCATTATTTCATTAATTACACTTGTTTTTATTTACAGCGGCACTTCCTTTTCTGACTTTTTAAAATTGTTTTACGTCAGTTACGAATGCTCATTTAATTCAACAGGAAATACTAAGTATGTGACAGAAGGTTACATAATCGTATTATATTGTAATAAGCCCACAGGTACATTACCCGACTGAGTGACTGATAATCTTATCTCCTAATGTAATCTGTCCGTTATAATTCCCGAACGGTTCCGGTCGCTTGGACACAGTGAGGCATTATGCGGGCCGAACCCACACAACACTCGATTAATATATTAATCAGTTAAATATTCGTTGAAATTAGGCCGATGGAGGCATCTAAATTAATTTCACTGGTTTAAAATTTTGGTTATTAACAAGGAAATAAGATCTTTATAAATTGTATTTAAGTATAAATAAAAAAAAAACTTTATGATACAACTATTATTTGCACTACAGCTTACAATTTACTATTACTAACAACACTAATATTTTATTACTTAGTATTAAAACGATAGCTAAAAATTAAACTAATAAACTAAATTCTTAATTTAATTACAATAGATTAATAACAAAAGTTATATTCTTTTATTAATTAATTAGTTATAAAAACAAGATAATAATGCAAATTACATCCAATAATAAGCAAACATTTAATGATAAATAACGAAAAGCAAATTAAAATTCTATTATTTAATTAATACATATTATATTTCACTTTTTATTGTATACTAGCTGTTTCCCCGTACATAAATTATAGTTTCACTCATGAGTGATGTAGTTTCTCGTAGGTGAAAGATTTTTTTATGATCGGGTCAGTATTTCTTTAAATTATCCTCTATCATCAAAGTTAGAAACTATCTCTTTATAATATTAGTATAGAAATAACATAAATGGCGACTATACAACCCCTTGGCCATTTAATTTTAAGAATAAAAATGTCAAGCCAAGAAAAATAGAGTCCAGATTTCGATTCTCATCGGAAACCAATAAGGAGTATTAACAGAGAGATACATTTGAAACTTTAGATAGTTTACAATAGGAAGTTCACGATTCTTTTAAGAGTGACTAAATGTGTTCGCAGACACACTGGCGTCGACTAGACTCAGCCGACTGGAAACATGTTGATATATTACTGGAACAACGCGATTAACGACGAGCGAACTGTTACCCTTAACATGAATAACTATCTTGCGCTTTAGAAATATTAGTTCTCTTTAAAGCACATTTTCATTGGTCATTAGCCCCTCTACGCTGTAGAAGATTTAAGGTGAACGTACCGTCCGCGCGACACGCAAAGAATTTTATTAAAAAATCCTATGACTTCATCAGCATAATTCTGACGTCAAAACTTGATAGTTTTTCATAGAAGCATCCATGAAAAATACGACTGCAGTGGTATCGACAAAGCCAATGCGTTGCGTGTTATGTGGCCACCAGTGCGTGCGTGTTGAGGCAGTGGATGAGCACCTTTAGTAACGCATAAAATAGAACTATTTATTATTGCACGCGGGAAATCCTAGTATTCTTTGCACACGTCCGAACCAAGGGGGCATAGGAATAACTACTTCTTAGATATGTATATGTATGTTCATGTTATGCGGCCACCAGTGCGTGCGTGTTGAGGCAGTGGATGAGCACCTTTAGTAACGCATAAAATAGGACTACTTATTATTGCACGCGAGAAATTCTAGTACTCTTTGCACACGTCCGAAGCAAGGGGGCATAGGAATAACTACTTCTAAGATTACACAATGTATGTAAAATATGTAAATATTAAAACATACCAATTCCTTAGGTTATTAACGGTTCATAAGTAAACAAGGCGTTTATTATTAATTCATCAAAGAAAACAGATATATTGGTAATCCCCGCTTCGGCAAAAGTCGACAGCAAAGAGGATGGACAAACGTGCTCTGTAATTAATGTCGAACGCGCCAGGCAATTGTGGCGGGAGCGTTCGGAAATGTGCTCATGTAATAAAAGCTAACAATAGTATCGTTACTTTAATAAAGGCCACAATGGTATCACGATAGACTATCGCTTATTACTGGGCAATGTAAAAGAGAAACAGTAGAATTCAGGTGATATAATGTTATTAAGTAAACAATACTCACAATTATCTTCATAATCTCGAGCGAAGAAGTTTTTAAAAGAATAACGTTACATTTCTGAAGAAAGAATCTTCGAATCTCATTATAATTATACTATTTGATAAAATTCACATTCACATTACTTTTTTGATATATTTTTTAAAGAAAAATGCTTCATAAATTTATCAGTTCAGGTGTCGGAGATGGGTCCTTTTCACTCCTAATTGTTAAAATACGTCTTTGATTTTTGGTAGATCAAAACAGATATGGATTTCCTATCTTTTAACCTAGTAGCTATGGTTTTAGTACTATAAGTTAGAGTTAAATATGACCAAAACACACACAGAATTAGCAAAGGTTAACTTAAAAATATTTCCGCTTTATATCACCGTATGATATTTCACAAACGCACCCGATCATGTCTTACTTTGTAGATTATTAATAAGGCAGATACAAGGCAAATACAGTCTTCAGGTATTCAATTCATAGCATATAATTGAATGGGAAAACTAATTATATGGCGGATATGCCACTATATAAGGTTTCTAACACACGTAGGCGAGTTTATTTTTGATTTCTTGTTTAATAGTACAAAGTACTTAATATAATATTTCAATTGTTTATTTTTTGAAGATATTAACTTTCAAAGTGGACATTAAATTTTATTTATTTATTTAACACTTTATTGCACAAAAAAAAAGTAAAAATAAATACATTGCAAGGAATAAAAGAAAAAAAAAAAAAATTACATTTGTGCAATGGGCGGCCTTATCGCTGAACAGCGATTTCTTCCAGGCAACCTTTTTTTAATCTAGGATATAGGTATAAAATTATAAGGATTGAATGTTAGTATTGTATATGGAATTCCTATAATTTTGATTGTTATTTGAAATATTTTGAGTATAAAATTAAAGATATTAATACTATTCTCTGGAATTACTATGTATTTAATTTGTTCCTTTTTTGCATTTACCTTTATTTGACATACGAATCTTAGAGACTACAGGGCATATTATTATTTTATCACACTACGACAATTAGTACGGTCCCAACAGCATAGTTCATAGAAGGAACTTAAGATATTTTTCGGCCATTTATTCGGTTATTGGTTTTTGTAAACGTATATTTATTTCTAGGACAAATCCATTGTTTTGAACCTTTCTCTTTAAACTATGATGGTTCATTTACATTTGGTCGATAGGGGCTACGGCTCATTTTTACTGGTTGGTCATTGTTTGTCATTGTCGACCTACAAGATGAGCTCACATAAACCACCTACATTGTAAATAAGCTCATTCAAAGTGGAATAGTTTTAAGATTATTATTATATATATCATATTTAAAAAAAAACGGTCCCAACATCGTTCCAGTCGGTGCGTTATTAAAAAAAAGTTAAAAGCGAAGTATTCACACCGTTTGCTACTGTTCCCTCATTATTTATTTAAACTCCAATCCGATTGTCGTGTATACGTTGTTGGAGTGTGGTGTAAGTGAAGAAACATTTACGAGAAGTATATAACATTGTGACACTATGATATCTAGCAATTTTCACACTCAGTCAGTATCTGCAAGAACTGCTGTTAGGGTTACCATATCTCAGGAGTTTTAGAATTTCTAAAACATTTTGTAAAAAGATCTCTTTTATAAAAATGTTATATCAAACAAAAAATAATGTTCCTAACTTTGTTAGTATAGCGGTGCATGCGGGTGCCGCTGCCATCCCCGCTCCGCTAAAAGTGCAATGTACGATTGAACAAATCCCCGGAGATACACAGTGTATATAAACTTTTTTATAATTTGACATTTTTAAATTGTTAAGTAAGTACGATTGAGAGCAAAATTAGAAACTGCTTCAAAACCTCAGGATTTATCAATGGAAATGACTCCTTTTCTCCGGACTTTCTATTTTTTCATCTGGTAATCTTACCTGCTGTGAACTGCTTGCACATATATAGGAGGAAAAATGTATGTTTCCTTTTTAATTTATAGGATTTCGTGGAAACAAAACTTAATTGCGTTGCAAAAGTGAAAAACATTTGTTTATTGAAAAACAAATGTGTACAATAATTAATGAATTTTATAGCTAGCGACAAATCTTACATGAAAGAGAAACTAAATTATCAAAAAAAAAAATGTACCATAATTTATTATATAACAGGCATTAGTTTGTTAATATGGAACAAATTTAACTCGTATCTTTTTCGCCCTATATCTATTCTGCATATAGTTTTTTTATAATTTTTCCACACTTTTGTATGGACCAACTTTTCTCGTCAATTATCTATTTTTTTCCGGTTCAATCGTATGGGTACATGGGGCTAATACGGATTATTGAATACAACCGAATGCAGAGTCAGCCAATCGGGACTAACAGCTTAAAATCAGCTCACCAATCCCAGTTATCCAGGTATCCCAGTATCCGAGGTGGGATTCGATTTAGGTACATCAACTGCTCTAACCACAGAGTTAGCGGCGACCAAGTAAGACTGACGAAAACTCAATAATCTCTCGTTACTTTCACTACTAATGAGCTTTTTTCATTTTCATCAACAGCCGAAAGAAATGTCTTTACAAATATTTTAAGCTTTCTATTAAGATATATAGCTGTGTTTTAACAGAGTATTTTTCTCTGATTGCAAAATTGCTTGTGTTGAACTTAAATAAGTCCTAACAAAAATATTTCGGATTAATAAATACGTTATCCTATCTTAATATTAAATCAAATATTATACTTTTTTATTACATGGTAAAACGCTGGTCGCCACATTCATGACGTCATTCCGATAAATAAAGATTAAAAGATATCAAACAGACAAGGATAGTGCCATCTAACGATGTTGCTGCAAAAGAAAAATAATTACTAAAGAACAGCGTCGCACTGTGGCAAGTCGTTTCATCGAAATTATGCGATTTTATAAATATGTTTATTTCATATGTATTATTAGTAAAACTATAAGATCAGTAACAATCACCGTTTACTTCCAAATTCTGGGTTTCTTACAAATTAGTGATTTCACAATCATCATTGATGAACACAATGTCCTAATCACAAGTTGACAGCTTTTAGCGCGGGAGATGACCATAGATACAATCAAAATAGGCAACCACAGGTACATAATCAAAACTTATACTACATCATACTTGTTTATTACATACTTGTAATGTAGTTTTTCTGTAAATTCATGACTTATTTTTCACAAACGAGACTACTACCTATAAGACATGATTAATTTTGCATTCACAACAATTTACTTACTTTTTTTTACTTCGATTTACTTTTAAGAGAAATTCATCACACCCAGGCACTTTGAAATTATATTCGAATCCATTACCTGTCGCTCAGTGACTGATCTACTTAAACTGTTATATTTAAATTGCAGTCATTTAATTTCACTTGTGCCACAGCTGTTGCAGACGGTGAAGTAGATTTTTAAACTTAACCCTTATTTTCTCACTTGGAGCACTTTAAGGGATTATTCGGTCCGTCGCCGGTGCTCACCAGTGCGTTTAATTTGGTTCCAGTTTTACTGGAAGAGAATGATAGTGCAACTTAACGGCTAATAATATAATATGATATTTCTATGGCAAAAATAATATTGTAGTAGAAGAATATTGTTGAGTATTTTCAGCAAAGAATACAGCTAAACTGCATAGCTAAAATACAGTTTTGTAACGGGTTCGGTGCTTGGGCCAATTAATGAAAGGCTGACTAGCTTGAGAATGGCTTTATTTATGATATAAGGATAAAGAAATGAAACTGTAACAAACAAAAATTAATAAAAAATGAATATAAAAACAGTTGTATGTTCGTATGTTAAACTAAATATAAAATTTAAAAATTACCAAATAAAACGAACACACACCCCTTTTTGGGTTTCTTGATAAAAACTTGAATCGTCCAAGTTACAGAATACACATTATATAATTCCTATTTGAATTACTCATTCCATATTTAAGAAATTATAAGTAAATTGTTATGTTTAAATTTATAATATATGTGATTTACATGTTACAACAGATGAATTTTCTTACGAACTGACATCTATAAGGAGTATGTTTGATTAGTCAAAATTTTAAATTACGAAAGGCGAATAATAAAAAGAAATAATGTTGAATATCAAAGACAAAAAGTTTGCATGCTAAAACCTAGGACAAAATAAACGGTGATATGGCACACCGTTACAATTTAATGTTTTTATATTAAAAAAACATATCTGTCGGTTATGAAACTAGCATGCTAGGTAAATGAAATAGAAAATCCGTACCAGTACTGAAAAATCTGAAGTGATGATGGGCACACAATCATAATCATCATCATCAGCCCACTGCAGGGGCTTAGGCCTTCCTTGTGGATGGTTAAGGGGGATGGGCCATCACCCTCTACGCTGGCTTAATGCGGATTTGAGGATATTAACGACTCCAAATGCAGCAGGGACCTACAGGTTAAAGTACCTAAATATCTGTTCACCCATTCCGTGATTGACCCTTGCGAAAGTTGCTTAAAAACAACGATCGTGAGCCGCGGCGCTTATCTACTACGCCACCGAGCTTACAGTTACAAGTAACGGCACACAATAATAGATGAATAGGTGAGAATGATAACCGATGACCGCATAAAAATGTGATAATATGACAAACCTTTCTGGTTTTTGCTGCACTAAGTGATACGATAAATATGTAATTATTATTCATCAATAAATAAAAAAAATAGCAGACAAAATATTGACTACGTTAGTTTGAGAGAGGAAAATTTGAAAGATGTGAAGGTAACACCAGATTATAAAAAAAAGCGTTGATCTAGATTTAGATGTTGGTCTTCTTATTAATGCTAACAATGGTCAATTCTGTTGTACCATTATCTAAACTAAAGTAACTTAAAATGTTTTAAATTTATTTTAAAATCATTCCATAGGCATTTGTAATTAAAGAAATATATTATTTATTATTTTCACTATTAAAACACAGTTTGATAATACTTATCTACTGTGTATAAAATAACTGCTACAAATTCTTATCAAATACGTAGATAACGTCATTTCATTAATTACACGATAACAAACAACTTAATTTAGTGACCACGGAGTCTAAATTAAAGAAAAGCTTAATAATTACAAGCGATTAAACTGGTTCAAATTATCTTATAATTAAGTGAGTAGTGAGGGAGGCAACACAAAAATAGTACACAGTTGTATGAGTTTTGAATGTTCTGTTGCTACGACAGTAGCTGTCTACGAAAAATTGCTACGGTGGTCGTAGGCAAAGTTAGGTTTAGCACACGAAAACTAGAATTTTCACTTCTGTTGCTTAAAAAATCCGTCATTAGAGCATAATAAAAAAATAGCATTTTATAATATTTTACGAGGTATTTTTTTATTTTGTGCCTGTTACCGACAAGCCTACAGAAAAGTTTTTAATCAAATGTAAAATACTTTTTGTAATCGAAGTGAAAAGTTGGATATTAACACACGGCGCTAAAACCCTATTATAACTCGTTTTCTTATCACTCCTTCTGTAAAGTTGTGGAGTAAACCTATCTAGTAATAATGGATAAATTTAGTCTCTAACGTTATACTATTTTTCTTCATTCTTTCATAGTGTTTCTTATAGTATGTATAAGAAATACTATGTAACAGTGGTATAACAACAACACTGAGACCTTTTTAGCATCTCGGCCGCAGTATATTATTTAACGAGTTAATCTGACCGCAGTAATCCTCGGCCAGGTATCTTAAAAGGCATTCCGAGTGCCACAAAAGGAAAGTTGTCGTGCCGTACATTGTTCTCTTAGATACTACACAGTATGCAGACATTGATAATATGGAAAGGACCTGTTTTTTGATCGATTTTTCAGAAGAACTAACTTTATTATATTTGATCAAAATTGTATTCCCAATGGTATGCTGCTGAATTTTTTAAGCATTTTAAATAAATATAATATAAAAATGATAATTACACCAAATTTCATCATAATCGAAAGTTTAAAATATTTATTTCGACCGTTTGGGTGGATTACTAATAGTGAAAAGTAACAAGTGCTTGAAAAATTCCTCAGTCCTGTGGGGTTTCGGGTAGCGCAATGGTTAGAGAAGTCGCCCGTAAAGGTTGTGGGTTCGAGTCCCATCCTGGGGCTGGTGGATTTTTAAGCATTTGTCTTGATCAACTAACTTTGTTTAAAAATATTTTGTACTTTATCTCTCTATTTTCGTGACTATCGGAAAGACGAACAAACCAATGAATTATTCATGAACAGAACATTCAATATAAAGCCAAGTTTCGACTGCTTATGGACACATTTATAGGCTATACCAAAACGAATTGCTTGGTATGAACGCGGATATCGAGAATACTTTAAAGTAACCTAAGAAAATGTATTAATTTAATTGTCACGTGCCTAAGATGAGAGTAGATAAGCTGTGGCGACGGCCTTAGCTCTCTAAACCCCTTTCTTCACTTTCAGACAAATTGATAATAGTTCTGGTAGTGGACTAATGGTAATTTAATTATTTTTATAAAAGTTACATCTAGTAGAGTTTTGTTTATACATCCGCGAGAGTCTGTTTTGGGCACGTGAGGTGGACGATAAATCCGGTGCTTTGTATTCCCCAGCAGTTTTAGGTGATGTTTTTTTCCAAGCTCTCCGGTGCAGTGGAATATTATTCTTTCTTCTTAAAAAAACGCAATTAAAAGGAGAACCTACTTTTATAATTCAAACTTCTTTATCTCTTTGATTCAATTCTTAAAATGAGTATTTATTAGTCGAAATTTCCTTTGATTAAAAATAATGAATGTTATAAAAAATAATGTAGAATTATTACTTTATTAAAATTAACCACTTTATTCGTCTGGGAATTCAAATGCAAGGACACGCTTCACATTAGGTGCGCGTTGGGCAGCGTAAAGCTAATACCTGTATATGAACCAGTCCTCTATGTTTACGTCATAATTCAACTGACTGAAATATTAACAAATGAATGATATTCATACAATATGGCTATCGCTTTCTTTTGATCTCGTCAAATTTGGCATGGGTTGTGGCTAACCGACATACTTTCTTTTAGGGATACTATACTGCGGTTCAACGCAAATTCACACATATGAGTATGAATTTTTGCATATGATTCAGCTACTGCCGGCGTTGTATAATTTGTCTTTACGCCGCTAGGCATACCGCACATGACGTCTCTTCGTGGCCGAATATGCTTAAGTGGTTATGAATTCTGTATGACCCTCCGTCTAGAATTGGAGGACAGACGTGAGATGTAGAATTTTCAAGAATACTACAATATCATATATAAAAGTATGATGGGTGCTTATTAAAGTGGTTTTTAAACGACTTTAAAAAAAGAGGTTGTCAATTTTGACTCTATGTGTGTAATTTCATTGGAATGTCGCAATGTATTCATATATTTTAGTCTATATTTTTATGATTCATCATCTTTAACAGCCTATTAAGCTTGATTGTAAAATCTAAAGCGCCGCTAGGTGGCAGTCGAATACGTAATGAGATCATAGATTGTTTGTAGGTATGTTTGTTTTTATTGGATAAGGTGCAATCGTCATTGTATTAAAGCGAATTGACAACTTATTGACAATTTAAAAACGAATTTCGACTTCAATATTCATTTAAATAAATAAAAAAACATATTGAATATTACTTTCAAAGCATATCTCTAATGACATATTACATTAAAGCGCTGTTTTTAAAGCATTTTTCTCATAAAATGGAATAAGAAACAAAAAATAATTTACCAAATATCTTACCTATAAAATTTATACCTATATAAGATACGAGGCGTTGCGTCATTAATATTATAATTTTATTTCACAATTTTATACGATGTGGAAATAAATAGGTGTAAAATTTTCTTTAACACTATTTCTCTTTTAACCAAATGACGAGTCATATAAACCCTGCGAAAACATGCTAAAGATATTAAATAAACATGCATCAAAACGACAGATTTCTTTTAGGAAGCATCTCCAAAAGTGCAGTGCAATAGATAGGCATCAATCTTGCACGACAAAGGGGCCGGGCCCCGCCACCCGTGCTCTCGAATGCATGCGAGAAATTTTGAATTGGAAATCTGTAATGGATACATCAGAGGAAGTGAACTAGAAATTTCGAACATGACTAGGTTTTTATAACTTATAGCGATAAATAGGTTTTCCTTGATATCAATTTTGTAATTTGAACCGTTTTTTTATTGGTCGTATATAATATTAAATCTTAGACACATAATCTTCCGTGGTATCGATAACTCTAATAAAACATTTATACCCTTACTAATAAGAAAGATGTAACAGTTGTTTAGTTACACATAGCTCTGTTCATGTCATTCCAATGTTCGAGTGACAGACAAAACACTGCAAATTTATTTGTATTTATAAAACTTAATTAATGATAGTTGTATAAGTTAATTAGACGGTATGATGAATTAGTAAGCACGTCTTACTAGACCGTAGCTTTTTCCTATGTAATAGAACGACTTAGGTAGCAACTTTAATTTATTGTGTACCTCTTATTATTTACACTAAATGTAATTATTAGTTATGCAGATATTATTCCCTTTTTTATTAGTAATATTTTTTTTCTTAAAGATATATCCTCTGCTTCCAACTTAGAAATTATAATATAATTAAGAAAGCACCAAATAATTGCAAACTACAAATTTTGTAAACTTTAACGGATAAGGTACTTATGTTCTTGTTGGCTGTCCAAATAAATAGAATATCGAATATGTGTACCACAGAGTGATGTACCAAACTTCTTGTCTTTACATTCGATTCGAGATAAAGAGATAATAATCGATTCTGATTCTTAATATCCCAATCACGACTTTTTTGCTTTTTATTGTACGGACACAGATTTGGTAGATCGTGGTTGTGTATTTACCCAGTACTTTATAACAAAATTGTGTTTGTTTTACTTAACTTGTTTGAGAAGTTTGAAAGCGCAAGAGTTAGAGTGTTTGCTCTTCGATTGCGGTAGCTAAACAAAGGTAAGATCCTGTTATCTGTTAACTGTCTAAAAACTTTATAATTATATTTTATGCTCCTCCAGATTTTCAAAGGTCAGCTGTATCTGAAATCGTTAATACCTACCTATCCCGCGGATGACGACTCTTTGTCCTATTAATGTCTACCTACACAATGGATACTTATGAGCTAGTGATATTCCATACTTAGTATACTGATTAACAACACCACTAAGCTGATAATATATTTATATACATATACTTATATATTTAACGGCGTGGAGTCAGATGGGGCTATTACGAAGCCCAAATAGATCGTCCATATCGGAGGACTATCTTTAAAATAACACTGCAGGCGTGTATACCAACGTGGATTTGTGCCATTTTATCCACTTTTCTTACGAAAATATAACGAGATGAGCGTGATGTCGACAGATGTCTTTACTCCTCGGCGATCGGAAACAGAATGTGTGCCAAAATGGCGGCAACTTGCTTTATATTAACGAACTGTCAAAGTCAGTGTCACCATTCTAATATAATTAAAAGTATCGATGATCACGCTCTCTTTACAATCGAGTAATTAAGTAATCGAGTAACTAGCAATTAAAATAAAAGAAACTAAATCAAACGATCTTCGTAATGATGATGCGACATATATATATATATATATATATATATATATGTATATATATATATATATATATATGTATATATATATGTATATATATATATATATATATGTATATATATATATATATAAATGTATATATATATATATATATATATATATATATATATATATATATATATGTATATATATATATATATATATATATGTGTATATATGTATATATATATATATATATATATATATATGTGTGTCTAAGATTTAATATTATTTTTTCTGTCAATATCCGTTTATATTTTACAGTACCTGAGCTATACTAATTGCATATATTATGAAAATGAAATCTTTGACTGTTTGTTTGTTTGCATCAAATAGGCTTAAGAACTACTAAAGCGATTTTAAAAGTTCTTTTACCAATGGGAATATAGGCTATTATTTACGCAGGCAAAGTCGCAGGGAAACAGATAGTAGATAATATTATGCTATATATTATACTAAGTTCATTATTTAAAAGACTTTATACTAAGTTGATTATTTAAAATAATTTTCTTATGTTACGACGAATACGCATCGGGATAATATATAAACTTACTTTACTTACATATACTCAAATATATAGCAAAATATTATCTACTAAAAATACATATTTAGTTAGATGTATTTGTTGCGGGCATTGTGCAAGTCTAATCAGTATCAGATCCGCAGTGAAACATTTGTTTCGAAATATTCCGAGCACCAAAACACGTGGAACATGTGCCGTCGCGCGTCCCCGTGAGTTTTAATGAAAACAAACGGTGAAAAAAAAGTGAACCAACGAAGGCTGTTAAGGGTTATGTTGGAGCAGGAATCCCAAAATGTTCATTATATTTATGTGACACGTGTTTACTTTTTAGCAGCCGAGTATTTGGATTAATACTACCAAAGATATTATGAAGACCGCATTCGTAATGAAGAGATAAGAAAGAGGGATGACCTGAAAGATAGCGTCGGTGTAAAAATCGACAGAAACAAAACAACCGTGGATTCGGAAAAAATGTGGAAAGAATGCCGGATGAAAGAATAAAAGAGACAGAAGCTGAGGAAGGCCACGACACACCTTTCACGACAAAATAAATCGCGTGATGAAGGTGATATCAGAAGCTATGAAAACTGGCGAGCATCAATGAAAAGAGAAAGCGGAGGAGGCGAAAGATGTACGAAAGAATTGTACTTTATAAAACTTGAACCTCTCTGCCTACCTCGCAAGAGATATGGCGTGAACTTATAGATAGATATTTAAGCTTAGAATACTATACCTACAATCTATTGTATAAAATTTAAGGTATCCGTATACATATAATTGGTATTTTATCTATGTATATAAAATTCTTGCGTTATTGGGTGTCTGACTGACAGATAACGTACAGTTGAAGAAACTACTGAGCATAGAAAGCTGAAATTTGAAATGAAGATTCCTTAGGAAGTGTAGAGGAGCAATAAGAGAGGATTTTTAAAAATTCCATCCCAAAGGGGCTAAATTAGGGGATGAAAGTTTGTATGAAACTTCGTTTAAAGGGGTAAATTAGGGGATGAAAGTTTTTATAGAATTTTCTCATTTCAGGACTTAAAACTAGACCACGCGGGCTAAGTCGCGGGCAACAGTTAGTTTACATATAAATTTCTTTCAAATCTATGCCCCAAATATAATTATATATTTTCTCATTATTAATTACTGTTTATTTGGAGTTTTTTCTTTCATCACAATCAGTTTGAATTTAGTAAAAAGTTAATATAATAAAGAGAAAATCTGTCAAACTGTCGAGGCCAATGAGCTAGAAGTTACTACTCGTAGTTGGTTTATTCAATAATTTGTATTATGTTTATTTCAAAGTATATTCAGATGTAGACTGACTGAAAGCTTTCACTTAACCAGGCACATTTCAAACGACACCTCTCCCGGTGGCTTTGACTCTCGACAAATTAAATCAATTAGAGGCCAGTCTCGGTTTTTGTGCCGTCGAAATGTTACCCATTTGTTCGTATTAAGTCAAACTTTTTGTTTAGCTCGCTTTTGTATTTTTTCAACGCCGCACACGCTGTTATAATAGATAAATGTATTTTACGGTTATTTTAATGGTTCTAAATAAAAAGGGGGCTGCGATATTGTTAATAAAAATTTCTGGTGTTAAGATTTAAAGTGAGGTATTTTACATTGCTCATTTATCTCTTTAGCTCAAAATTATTGTACTGCCTATTATGATAATGTAAGGTCATAGCTTTTATTATTTTTATGTAAAGTGACTTCATATATTTATTATGTATTGATCTTGTTTCGTGAATTTTGTGAATGTCGTTACTCCCATTAAAGCTGATGAGTTTCTTGATCGTTCTTCTTATCAGCCAAAAGACGTCCTGAACGAGTGGCAGGGAAAAATGTTGGACGATTCAAAAGTACTTTAAATAAGTTTATTCGAATAAACATATTTTTGAATTTGACTTTGGTCTGTATTCTATTTCAACATTTGAAAGATTAACATTGATTGTTTTCTTGTTATTGGCAATTGAAGAACTTATTCTATAAAGTACGTAATCCTATTAATATTATAAATGTGAAAGTTTGTTTGTTTAGATCTTTGTCCGTCAATCACGCCGAAACTACTGAACGGATTTTGATGAAATTTCGTATACAGAAAGGGTATTAGCTGACTTAGATAACTTTTTATTACACTAAATACTTCCCTAGGGACCATTCAGGCGAAGCCGCTGGCCCAGCCGCTGGCGAATGCTAGTATTTAAATATAAATTCGAGCTGCCCAGCGCTTCTAAAATTTTATTTTTACAAGCTATATACTATCGTAACAACTACAAACTTTGGTGGTTTAAATTGATTCATACAAGTTTTTTGACTTGTATTTTGAAATAGTAAATTAAAAAAACATTAATTTGATGAATAATTTAAATCTTATAACTTCGGTTTGATGTTGAAATCTCTACATTTTATAAGAAAAAGTCCACCTGATGCGTCTATCTGTTTGTTGAATACTCCACTTACGCGGTATTGTTATAATATGAGCGACTACGATATTATGTTACCAGTAATTGAAATTTTATAAAATCCAGTCACACATATAGAATTAAGAGCAATGTTATTATTATGACAAACAAAGGAATAATGGTAATATTTTTCGACAATTTTTTATTCTGAGAACAAAGTCATTTTAGAATACGAAATCTTTTGTTTAACCAAAAGAAAACAATAAAAGAACAATTAATGAAGTAATTTATTTTGGATCGAGCCGATATTGAAAATTTAAGAGTTCCTTATGAAAAGGAAATAATTTACTAAACGAAATTCTACGAAGTCAACGCTGGGAAAATAAGTATTCACTTTGATAAAACCTCTTTCACACTGGAGATATTAGCGAATTGAGTGGATGAGGTTTGCTATTTCAATAAACACATATGGGGTCATTATTACGTAATATATTAGCAACTTTTGACTTCCTTTCAAAAGATAAAACGTTTGGTATAATAAAAGCGTTTTAAAAATGGGTATTGGTGCCGCATCCGCACGAGTCGAGGTGGATAACCTCTCGGCAATGTCATTCGTCAGTAGCAGTAGGTGCTCTCAATAATTATTTATATAGTAGCATTTATTATTATATTAATACCAGTGGTTCAGATAAATCAAACTGAAACGTGTTAAGATGGATAACCGCTCGGCAATCTCATTCATCAGTAGCAGTAGGTGCTCTCAATAATTATTTATATAGCAGCATTCATTATTATACAAATACCAGTGGTTCAGAAAAATCAAACTGAAACGTGTTAAGATGGATAACCGCTCGGCAATCGTCAGTAGCACCAGGTGCTCTTAAATTTTAAATATTTATATATATTTATATAGTAGTATTTATTATTATAAAAATACTAGTCATTCAGATAAATAAAACTGAATTGGCGGTACATAGTTGCAGTAAGTTTAAAAAAAAATATTTTAAACTAGACCTGCCTTTACTTAATTCACTATTAAATAGACTATGTGTAACAAACTCCAAACCCATACAAACGCGCAACCTTGTGAACGGCTCGCAAGCGCGTGGAGCAGATTTCCTTTGATTTGTGATAAAAATCCACCATCGATCAGCATGCTTGAACGTGATTGCGATCGATTGATATTACACGTGACGTGACGTTTTGTACTCTGGATTTGGTACACTAGCGCCAATTGGCTCAACAATGCGTGGTTAATAAATGAACTAATTGAATACGTATTGAGTATTCAAGAGTATTGTTTCAAGAGTATGAGCTAAGATTTGATAAAAATTGAGATAGTCTTTGGATTGGATTGAAATTGACAATGATATTGTGTTCAAGACGTTAGGTGAGTCACAAGTATTTGTAAGTAAAACCAAGAAAAACACTATTTACGCGTTTGAATGTGATATGGCTTTTTCACGTTTGACAGGACAGTGTACAGTTGACATGACCGTGTCGGATGTTTTGTTGAATATCTAATCTAGCGCATTCAATAAAAACTGATGTTTTTGTTATGAAAAAATAAATAAACTTCCGCAGAGTACATTGTGAATGCCCCTTTAACGAACGCAATCAACGAATCAGGCTTAAAACAAAATAGCAAAAATAAAACATCAATCGTAAAAGGTCTTGACAGTTGCGTCGAAGCCTCTAAATAGAACGAATAAAATCAATAGCCATTCGCTAAGTCCTACTTTGGCACAATTTGAATAGGGATTATTTTACAATAACACGTTTGTATTCTCATTAATTACACGGACGTTTGTGTCCTTTATTTATCAGAAGTCTTCTTAGAAAAGGTCTCTCGTATTTGCATTAGGGTTGCCAGATGGTCGGGATTCGTCCGGATTGTCCAGACGTTCCGTATGATGTCCATAGTCCTGAAAAAAACGTATGTCCCGACAAAAATATTAGATTCTATAAAATTTAATTCCAAGTACATGTGGCAATATAATATGTAGGTATATCAGCTGTTTAAATGTTACATTAATATGTGATCATATAATTTGCCAAAAGAAGATCCTTGTTATTATTTTAAAACTGTGATCCCGAAATACGAAACTTTTCAAATTTTGCTCAGATATTTAAGTCTCCCCATCTGGCAGCCTTACTTTACATACAGATTGCAGATGATAATAATTCAAACATGCCAGTGCATGGTAATATTTAAATGATGGAAATGAATAGTACAACCAACTATTTTCGTTTCACATTCGGTCACCTGTGGTTATTTTTTTTTTCTACCACAACTTTGCATATTCAAATGGGTACCGCGCAAAAGCGCAACTTTGGTCGTAAAACATTTTCGTGGCAAACAAAAAGGATAGACTAAGAGCAAAAACGTGGACAGACCACGAACAAAAACAGAGGCTTTGTTTCAACGCGCTTGATAAATACTTGAGAACAACGTTGGCTGTGGGAACTTTCTGTTCCGTTATATGAAGCATGTACTAGTTGTATAACGAACTAAGAACAATAGTGTATGTTTGTGTATCGAGACACTGTTGTTTTTAAATTGTCTGATTTTAAAATTTATCGCAATATCTTTCAATGTAACATTTTAAAGAATTCACACACTTCACGCTACAACAATTTTATGTGATAGCGGTTGCGGTGGTGATGTTAAAAACATAGCTTTATTTTTATTCTGTTTCTTGATCATTCAAATCATAATTCTTTTCAAAAGCGACTGCAACTTTTAAAGGTTATACAATTATAAGAATCACTATCACACCAGCTATACTTCTGAAAGGAGCTGTGATAGATTTTTAAAATTAAACAATCAGTCCACTCTCATATTTGTGTTCGACATTCGGAGAATAGTAATAGTAGCTCGGTGGCGTAGTGAATAAGCGCCGTGGCCCGTGATTGTTATTGTTAAGCAACTCTTACAAGGGTCGGCTATGAGATGGGTGACCAAAAATTTTATATCTCTAGCTATTCTGTGCTTCGGAAGGCACGGTAAGTCGATGGTAGCTGGCTGCATTTGCAGCCGTTAATATCCTCTGAACCGCATTGGACCAGCGTGGAGGGTCATAGCCCATCCTTCGAAACCATCCATAAGGTAGGCCTGCGCCCTTGCAGTGGGGAAGTAAAAGGGCTGATGATGAGTCAGAAAATGACTCGGTAGATTTATTCTGACATCCAATTTTAGTGCATAATCTTACACTTCAATTTAAAACTGGAACAGAACTTCTGTGAATTAGCCAATATGACATATTATTTTAGGCAAATTTTGCCGCTGCATAACTTTTGGAACAATATGGAACTTTTCTTTATCATATTGGGTTTGTGTTTTGTGGTTGATGCAATACAGATTTATATTTGGGCGATAACTGCCGGCAGATCCCAATCGGAACAATGTACGAGAAGGTATGTGATGTTCACACAAACATCTGTACACCGATTCCTTTACGTGCGCTAAAATCCGACAAAAATCGGCATAGCGCACTAATTTGTTCAAATTTTTATATATGTGACAAAAATATCACATGACACAAAACTTATTTCACACATAAGTATGCAAATCTCTGGTGCCAGGGTAAGAAGAAAAGTAGTTTCAAGCACTGGTCTTAGTCTTATAAACTTTTAAGTATGTCTAAACTCATCTGCGTAATTTTCGTAAAAAGGTCTCAAAAACCTTTTAGCATTATTTCTTTTATGGTCTCAGTTTTAGTAAAGAGTAATTGAAAGAGATTGTAAACTGGAATTTGAGGGTTGAAGATTCGGTAAAAAAAATGTTGATGGATCCCCAATGTTATATATCTTTTTAAAATAATAATAATAATTTTGCATGTGGTATTTACTTGTAATCAAATCAAATCAAATAAATAAAAAAAACAGCCACTTCATATTTGTAAATTATATTTATTGTAATTAGTGAAAAACATAAACAGCCAATAAGAGAAAGTATGTTTGAAAATAGACAGATTATAATACCGATATTAAGTGGTTACTGTTCATAACTTTAACATAACTTTGTCTTTGAATTATAACCAAAGCCACTGAGCTGCTTATTGTCGAAACCTAAATACAACTTTGCTAAAAGCTTTCAAACACGATACTTAAAAGCAAATTTTCCACAAGCAAAAGGTATTAATTTCAAACATAAATAGCAATTTTGGAATTGAGGTATATTCGAGAGAATAAGCAAAATATTAAAATAAATGAAGTTATATCTAATTTGAAAATGATTGTTATGAATCCTTGGCAATTGTATCGCAGAACTTTGTTTGTATACATGAAAAAAAAATAGGGTTATTCTCGTCTTGTATGTTTTTTAATTGCTTTTTTACATAATTAAAAAAATAAATAAAATATTTACTAAATAAAATCTATTTTATGCCAATAGAATAGGTATGATTACAAAATTTTATAAATATGTAATTTATTGTGTAATCAATAAATAATGCATTGCGTTGAAATGTCGCATGATGTCAAGCCTTTGTACATTTTCTACATAGTTGTGATGTAGCGAGCCCTCATTCTAAACCACTTCTCATTATTTTTTTATTATCTGCCTGACGGGATAAATAGAACTTCTTTTTTTTAACCAGGCATCATCTCTATTGTCACCATTATCTCACGTTCATTCAAATAAAGCAGCTGATATTCTTGTAATATGGAAATTTGAAATCAACACAATCACATAGCCTGTTATAGAAAAATTACTTTTCTAGAGTAACCTGGAATCATTTATATTTTTACGCTATAGAGATTCACTAAGAAAGTATTTTGAAAAATTTCACACTTAAAAGGTTCAAAAATAGATTTGGAAATTATAAAAAGCTGTATTATATGTATATTAAGTTATTCAGGAAAAATTTTTGATATCTAGCTCCTGGAGTTCTCGTGCTTAATAATTCTCGATGCAATTCCCTGCTCGAATGAGCATCGTACTACAAAATCGCTGTAAATTATCAAGATGTGTTTACGAAAGCTTAGAGCAGAGGGCATCTATACGAAATCTCATTAATTTTGCCATGACGAGGTAATTCAATGCCCGCCTTTGCATCGAGATGAGGCGAATAGAGAAAAATAGGAAAAATCAAGATCGAGCGAGCTCGCTACCTGCCGTCGGCGCCGGGTGGTCTGGGCGTACAAGTGACAAGAGTGGGAGAAAAATGTTAAATCTTCAGTTTACGATGGATAGAAAGTCCAAGCCAACTTCTATGTTAATCTTACAAAGATGAATACTAGTGTTTTAAATATAATTAAAGTTGAAAATAGTAAATCGTATTGTCGAAATATTTTTTATGATAAATTCTTGTGATAATCGCTCGTCAGCAGTGACATAAACCAAGGCTTATTTATTCTCAGCTTAGATGGCGTTGACGACAGTTATTGGCGTTTCCCTCCGACGAAATGTAGAACTTAGAAAACAACGCTAGTATACACTTACGTTAGGAAAAACAATGTTAAGGCCCTCTTACCCTTACATTCTAATGCAAATACGCAAACAAATTTGTATCCGAAGTATAGACGAACTCACTTGATTTCACACATTTTTAATAACAGGAAAAAAACGAATACACTCATAAAAAATTGTGGTGAAAACGTTGTATATATATTTTATTTAGTTAAAATGAAATATACTAGTCGCAAAATCGATCCAAATATCTATTAAAACTTATACTTTGCGATTTTTTTCTACCGAGACAATTATTGAAATTTATGTTTGTGTTTTCAGCAAGCAATCGATCATATGTTTAATTTTTATGGTATTTATTTAACAAATATTACCATAGCCTTAGATTAAAATAGGTTTAAAAAGTAGTAATTACGTTAACTCTCGCCTTAACAGAAGAACGAAATTTAACCGGTCGACGAACTTTTAATATGTTTTAGCTTTTAATACGCGTGATCTTTATAGTTTCTGATATTTATATTATGGGGGTTTGACCTATTCGAAATAAAATATGAGTGATGAATGTTATTTTGTCTATGATTTATTTAACTTATTGACCATTTGATTATAATATGACCTGTGTTAATATAATACTACTTGTCCATTTATTATTTTTTTACTGTTTTAATTTTTAGTTCATTTGAATAGATTTTTCTCTTATTTAACACGTCAGCTATTTTGCTAAAGTATTTTGAAAATCGGAGATTGAAAGTAACATTTTTTTACATTATTAATAAACCATTGCGGTTGCTCGAATTGCTGAGGATATGTTAACAGGTTATCACGGGGTTTATTAAAATTAAAAAATAACAATACGTGTTATATATTAATTCACTCTTCAAAAGTACGTTTAGATAAAAACTCGAGTTTTTATTTTGTAACGAGTTGTTTATTTATTTGTGTAAAAGGGTTTTCTGTATCTCAATATTATTTTGCTTTTAGACTTGACTGCTTAGTATAGTCGTAATGATATCCTTCAATCGCAATCCATCTTCTGCCGTCACGTTTTTCTTTAACATTATTACCTGATGAAAATGAAAAGCTCCCACCCATTGGTCCGTTGATTAAAGGTCGTCCCTCTCCTTATTATCCGGACTTTAGGGCCAGTAATGCACCTTATTGGATTAGTAAGTCTTTGAAGTCCGTCCGAAGCTCAAGAGTCGTTTACGACGCGTTTAAAGTAATAAAAAGTAGGTAATTCTTAAAGAGAGTCTTGTTAGAGATGAAATTTTGAAGTTAACTTTGAGTGTCTTTAAAAGGGGACGGTTGTCTAATTAAAATATTTGCTTCGATAAAAAGTATCTTAATGCTTAACTTATTTATGTTACCAGTCATAGTGTTAGCCAGGAAAAATATATAATATACCAGTTTGATCATCATTATCACCATTCTTAAAGAAAAATGCTTAAAAATCCACTTGGTCCCTGGCACCCTGAAATGGAATTCGAACCCATGAACTTTCGCAATCCGGACGACTGCTCTAACCTATGGTCGTGGGTACGAATCTTATCTCAGGGTGCCAGGCCCCAAGTGGATTTTTTATTCAATTCTCATTAAGAATGTTTTTCAGTATAGCATTGTGAATGTGAAATTTGTCACATAATCACCAGTTTATTAAAGTAACAATATGTGTAATATTGTGTGGCGGTTGCATATGTCATTTTTATTAACCGACCTCTTTGTTTATATGAATGCAAAACGAAAATTTCGACGAATAAATATGGTCTATCAAATACCAAGCTGTCAGACAACTAAAAGCATGTTTTATTTATTAAAATATTATTAAATGGAAAATGTGATATAATTTTCTATAATTGTATAAGGAATTAATTATTATTATGGATATATTTTTATTGTTTATAAAATGTGGTTGGAGGATCGGTAAAAACGTACTATTTAAATAGTCGTATTAATGTTACCAATTTTAATGTCGATTCCATAAATCGGATTGATAATTTGAAGCAAGACAGAGAGAGACTAGTATATATATGTAGAGCAGAAAGAGAAGTGACACAGTTTACAGGAGCCGGGAAACAGGGCAGCAGGGCAAATAGATTAAATACAAAACGAAATTCAGTTTCTAATCACGTTCCCGGCGTGAGTAACAGCGTCGGATAAACACGTCGTTGTGCTATTGCTTGCACGCGATTGCTACGCAAACATGTCAGAGGGAAGCATGATAATAATGACGCCTTACATTGCCTATAAAGATTTAGCATATTGACGATTTGTAGAATTATTAAAGGGACGAGAACATGTTAGTATGGAGCCCAGAACGCGTAGCAAGACGAACTCGAGAACGCTGTGTCTAACATCAAATACCAATTATCTCGGGTCGAGAGTGAGATAACGTATGAGCGCACCCGAGAAAAGTTCTCTACCCATGACTTCAACCATAAGCTACGATATCTTGGCGACAATGGATATATATCGTTTTACTTTACTACCTTGGCATGTCATTTGGTGGATAACGGGATAAGTTACTAAGTTGGCAACACTGCTGTTAAATCCATAAGCATTATTCTATATCACCGTCGTTATTAAACTTCATGTCAAAGTAGTAATGATGACACGGACGTTACCGACATTGTCGCTAAGACGTCGTATCTTATAGCTAGAGCTACGTCTACAGAATAAGGCGGTGTCATTCTAATTCCTTTAAAAATACTATAAGAACTGTCTAATAGTTAATAATTCTACAAATCATGAACATACAAAAGTTTTATAGACACTCATCATGTCCCTATATGATTTTTATAACATTTCATAATAAGTTACCTATCTGTTTAAGTAGCGCCATTAGCTCATTTTAATATATACTAATTATTATAAAGAGGAAAGATATGATTGTTTGTTTGCATTAGAATCCTATATTATCCCTGATGAACATAGGCGATATATTATTAACAAGAAAAATAATTGTTTAACACAGGTGCTATGACCATTACCAGAATGTTAATGTCAACACTATTGGGGTCTTATATTTGCATGGAATCGAATGGAATAAGGAGATGAAAAACTACGCGGTCCCAGTATGAATTGTTGGGTGTTTACCAGTGCAGATGCAGTCGAGACCGATCACTTAACGAGCTATCCTAAGCACGGAGGAACATGAAATAGGAAATGTTTGGTCCATCATCCTATGACGCTGCTTAACTTTCGCATCGTAAAACGAATGCGGCGCCACCGATCGGATTTATGTTTGAATTAAAACATTTCTTCAAAATAAAACACAGCCAATGAAGGTGAGTGTGTAGCTTAATTTTAATGTATCTTAATTCCAAAAGTAAACGTGTGAACATTATTCCGAGACAAACTAGAAAAAAATTTAGAAACCTGTTGTACCAGTCTAAATAATGTTTATAATATGTGCATAATTTTTTTATAATAAGTTACCAGATTAAACTGTTAAATATGAATAAATTTAAATTAAAACTAACAAAGTGGCTTCTAGAAAGCTGTTTTTTATAGCGTAAACGACTTTTAGCTTTTAAGAAAAATTCATGATATAATAATAATAATATAGAGGTATAATAATAATATGTAATGTAATGAGTTGAAAAATATAATAACTATTTTTGCATGCCTGTCCGCAGGCAGAATACTGTACGTATCTGATTATTTGTGACCTTAATAATTTGTATTCTGGCAAATAAATATCTTATCTTACCTAATGTTAATGAATATTAAAATCGTACAAGCAATCTTCAAAACGATTAGTCAGTTCTTATATATAACTATTAGTACGATAAGTCAATTTACTGAGGATTAATTAAATGAATTAAACACAGAACAAGCGAAATAGATAACTGAAATCAAACATTTGTGCAAACGAATAGTGAACGATCCTGTGTTAACAGCACAACAAACAAGACTCGATGCAAACTCTGAACTCGATAAAGTACAATCGGCTTAGGAACTAAGTATATTTGGTTCAGTTTTGTTTGTGTTTGCTGTGGGTACTACACAATAGGCGAATTTGATAGATTATGCGAAACAGATTGAGTACCTATCGCGGTAGCAATGCAAATGATGAACCTGGATGTACAGCTGCTACTGGAAACTCTATGCAGTGCTATGATTGTGCCGATCTCTGTGACTTTCATGAAGGTCTCATATCCACTGATCAGAGATGTCTCATATAGATTAAGGGTTAGTTACACCAAGTTACTTTGACAATAACAAACATCTTAATGTACCGGTTAAGCAAATAATAACGAGTTATCATCTGACAATGGTTGGATGACATCATAACTTTAACTGTAAACTATAAACACCCAAGCTTTGTTGGTAAAAGTTATGGTTTTACTATGCAAAGAAAGAGGACACTGTAACGCATTTCACTGATAATATCAAAGTCAGTGAGACAGATATTGTCAAATTTGACATAAACCTTAACTTTAACTGCAATTATTGTGCAACCGAGACCAAGTGATGTCTTATTTCTTCAGAGGAGGTGTGATAAAGCTTGTGTCCGGCGCGATGTGCTCATTGCTGGATCCCGAGTCATCCTCACTACCAAGTAAAGAATCCAAAATAGCATATAATAATGGTTTACATACAAATAAAGTTTGGAAATCAAGTGGTTATGCGTAACACATGTCAAGAGTTAAAAGTGCAAGACGGGCTGAGCACATTCTTTCTTGGATTCGATACATAATTAAATACTGTATATTATTTAAGACAACAATAGCGCATATAACATTAGTTCAACTTAATCTGATTACAATGATGAAAGGCTAATATAGTTATTATAGTTATCCATGAAATTTGAAGGCAGATTTTTATATAAAACATTAAGTAAAAACCTATAAAATAATATAGCTACTAATATATCGTAGTATTCCAATAGAAACGTGTATTGTGTGGTTTGGACGGTACTTGCCAATTGCTATGCGTTTCGGTCCATTACCCAAAATGAATATCAAACAGTATCACGACAGAGCCAAATAGTGTATTCGGCGGGACTCTGACACATTTGCCAATTAGAGCGATTCTGCATCAAGATTAGATGTGATGCGGAATGTAATGGTGTTAACGTTTCATTTTAGATTGAATAATTATAACGTATTTGCTAATATTAGCTAAAACCATTTATTTATTTGGTTCATAAAACTGCAGTGGCTGTTTAAATCAGTAAAAAGTTTTTAAGCAAAAAATCAAACTGCGCAATGATAATGTAATCGTAGGATACAAATTATATAAATATAGTGTTGATTATATTATATTAGCTTTCAACTTCGTCGACGTGGATCTGTATTATAATCACTAGTTACATATTATAAAACAAAGTCCCACGTCGCTTCTGTCTGTTCGCGATAAACTCGCAGAGTACTGGACGGATTTTCATGCGGTTTTCAACAATAGATAGAGCAATTCTTGAGAAAGGTTTTAGTGTATAGTAAGTTTAGGTTTTATACAAACTGACGATATTACATATTATTAATTCAATTTGTCCGAAAAAATTAAGCCGATTGGAAGCTTTCCTCCAAAACGCTGCCAAAAACTTTTGAGTTATAACAAAACATTGTGTGGAGGAATTGTACCTCTTTAATAGATCTACAAAAAAGTCCGCGATGGTCTATGTCTATATTTCAAGGATAATCCACAATAACCATTTTTCTACGTATACTTAAAACAGTAAAATGATGGGTTATTTACGAATCTATTTTTAAAAATACAGGATTAATCCTAATATAGGATAATACAGGATTAATATAGATATGAGTTAGATACGTTATGCATGTTATATAGTTCAAAATTGCCTTTTACACTTTATGAAAAAAAAAAATATATACGGATATAAGGTGGTAGAAGTTCGCCGGGTCAGCTAGTATACTTGAAAAGCTTACTCTTGAAACACTGTATATTGATTTAAGACTAAGACAGCATCAATCCGTCATGTACTTTAAAGATCTCAGCCCACGAACAGACAAAAGCCACTTTATTTTATACTATGTCTTTTATTATGTTTCAACAAAACTGTCCTAAGGGGTTTCAAATATGCCCCAATGTGGGACAGATTTGAATAAATTGAATTCGTTCACAAAATATATTAAATTATTTTATAATTAGCTTTTATGCCTATAAAATATCACGGCAGACATAATTCCAAAAGGCATTATCTACGAGATAATTTGTGTAATTCCACATAAATAAACATATTTAGCCAATGAATATAATTATTTAAGCTAAATAAATAAAAATATTAACATATGTGAAATATAAAAGTGTTAAAATGTGCCTTCCCTTTTCTTTTTAAAAACCTAAAATTTTTTGTCTACTACTTATGCACTATTAACCATCTCTAGAAATATATCAAATAATTCTTTATCTATTGAAGTAGCTTTTAAAAATAGTTCCACTATTGGACTAATTCCATCTCTGTATAATTATCAACACCGTAAAATATAAAGCACGCACGTTTTGGTCGAACATATCGCCTGCTAGCGATTGTGGTGCATTAAGGCCGTGAATCATTGGCAGGGCATGCAAATGCCGCTTATCTAAATGCAGATCTGGCTCTAATTACTATCAAGATATTTGTTAGACCCCCACGTTCGATACGAATGGGTCCGCTGTTGTGGTTTCAACTCGACTTGAATTAATAAATAGCAGCTACGCAGCACCCGTTTAAGAATGGACGGGTAATGGTGTACATATTTTATGGCTTATCTGTTTTCTGTTTATAGTATCTTTCTTTAACTACTATAATACAGTCCCTACAGATCTTAGGACTGGTACAGTACATATTTGAAGGAAATATCGGTCGTGGAAAGTCACAACTGTTGAATATATGAAATGAAATTCAAAGTCGCACAATCTGCAGTGACCGCATACTTCCCTGAGACATTTTACTTTAAAAATCTTGTTTGGACTTGCTAATTTTTACAGCCCAAAACGGTGCGTCACGGGAAGTTAGAATTGGGTAATCCGCTTGATATATTAAGTAACTTTATAATGATTGCATTGGACTTCTACAGGGTACTGTGGCGTATCGACGTCGATCTGGCTCAGGGTTTTTTTTTTAATTGCAAAACGCACTTCAGAACATTCAACATTTGAAGGAGGTGATCAATTGTAAGGAAATAACAATAAAGAGAAAGAAGAAGAAATTAATCTACCAGTAAAATTAAATAGTTTTTTTTTGACAAGTATTTTTAAAACGTTACCTTTTTTGTCAGTTCTATATTAAAAATTTTAATCTGGTCGATTTTAAGAGAAATGCAGTGGCAAATATCACTTTTATTTTTGTATGATCGATCTGGTTTGTAAAAATAATACATTTTGATATTATTTTTTTATTTAAAAAACAAAATTCACAGTAAGTTCTTATTTAAATAATAGTAGAACAACTTCAACATATCTCAATGCCAATTACGGATTTTAATTATTTGATTACATAAAACAAATTTTAAATTAAATAACCTCAATATAATAATTATGACTATGTGTAACCTGGTAATGGCCTTAATGTTTACCTTGTGATAACCTATATTATTATTTGTGAAGAAGAAAAGTGAACACTTTATGTTATCTGCAGACGCAATAGAAGTGATAGCAAATACAAAGTCGTCTAATTCAAAGAATAAATATATTATAGTGTTATGTCGTAATAAAGATTTATTTAATTTAATTGAAGATATAAAGATAGATTTACCTAATAAAGTCTAAATAACTGTTATGTTAAAAAGACAACGTGGCACATGGCGTACAGCACTGTGTCAAAGAAAACAAAAAGTAATAAATAACAAAAAGATATAAAGGGTAATAGTAAGCTTTATTTGATTTACCCTGTAATTCTCTGACAGCGCTGTGTTCAAAGTAGTATACGACGCTGTATCTAGCAAAGTCTTATAGAAAGTTTTCTTATACTAATAAGAATATTTTACTTTTCAATATTTAAAATCATGATTCCAATAGTTGCACAAGAATGACAACTCGGACGTATATTGGCGCGAAAATCATCTTCTTCTTCTTCTTTTTAATTAATGGCTTATCTGCGCATTTCGCACAATTCTGCCAATGTCAAGTAAATAAATAAATTTTTACATATAAAATAAAAATGTAATGAATGAAAGATGGCGATGATTTTCGCGAAAATCATCAAACTTCAACGTCAAATGACAGTGACAATTAGGGATGCCCGTAGTGAAATCGACAATAAGTGCCGCTAGTAGTAGTCGATCTTTTCCCTCTAACATTACATATACTAGGTTTTCTTTTTTAATTTATTGTAAGGCATGAGAATTAAGATAGTACCCAGTACAAAATTGTATATTAAAGTCTGTTAACGTTTTCATTTACATTTCTTGGTGAAATAGTGTTGATGCGGTTAACGTGGTGACAGAGTCTGCATTTTGAACGATAATTTTCCTGTTCATTGGCCATGATGATATAAATTTGCGGGCAGTGTATAGTTACAGTTTAGAGAATATATCGAAATGAATTAATGCAAACATTAGATTACCAGTATTATGAAGACAGATTAAGTAAATTAATTAGTTTATTTGAATCTTTTTATTGTATAGTTTTCTTATAGAAAATCGACATAAATTAAAAAATAAAAAATATAACTAACTTTACACCAGGTCATAAACTATACCTAATTTTATTGTATATTATACTTTGCCTCAATGGAAGTTGAAACTCAGCAAGATATTAATTACTACATTTATTATCGATAATTGTAAAAATAAATTACGGCATACCTTGATGTTTACATTAAAATCATAAACTCTTTCAATACTTTTACCAGGATAATTTGGAATTTAAGCCTGTAACGGGTTGGGTCATTATTGTTGGTTGGAAAATGAAACGGTTGACTAAGCCTGATAAATTGGTATATTTATAGTCATGTAAATAAAAAAGTTACATGACTGTAACAACAAAAAAGAAATAAACAAAAAGTTTGTATGAATTTCTAAACAATTACATACCCCTGGGTTTTATAATAGATGATAGAACTTAGTAAATACTTCGTACATATATGTTGACATTTTCTTTACTGATGTGTGTGATTAAATTATATTAAATGTTTTCGCTGGGTGAATTTTCACGAACTGATTCAGAAAGAACATATAGCGTTACTCAAAATTTCAAATTACGAAAAATGAATAAAAAGAAAAGAAATTATATTAAAGATCAAAGGCAAAAGACTGGATGCGGATATCTAGGACAAAATAAGCGGTGTGGTACATAGCACTGTTACAAACGTAATGATTTAATATGCCTATAAGATTTTTTTTTTAAATTTTAGATTACTTATTATTATATAATTATAGATTACGCTACCTTCATCTTGAATCATTATGTTAGGTTGAAAACGTATTAATATTGTATGTATAATTTAAAGGATTTCAGAGTACACACAGCGAGAAGCAACTTTATTTATACTATGTTTAAATAATGATGATATTTAAATGTGTTGATGCCAATAACTATCTGCGCCAGTAATTTACCTACAATTTAGTGTAATTTCCTTCTAATGTCAACATCGTCTTTGAAGGCGTGTATAAAGGTAAGTTTGGCAGATGCATATATTTTTTTCACTCTTATTATTTTCATGTTTGCCATTGAAATCCTATAAGTTGAATGCACAAATTGGCGTCCTGTCGTGACGTCACGCGGCGTCACTGCACCGCCATTCATTCGTTCGATCATTACGAGCGTGCGTCCGATTCACTCAGTGACTCGTGTGATTGCACGTGCCGACTCTACTGTTTTGACGGTCCACTTCATTCACTCAAAGAAGGCTGATCGTGCAAAAATGCGATGTTCCGTACTATTCTAATGATGCGAGCGACTCATTATTGAGACGTTCGACAATGTATTAGAATATAAAAGGGAATTTTATTTAAACAACATTATTTGTGGAAACTAATAACTATAGGAATCCGGTATCTTTTGTATTGATCTTTTTTACTTTACTTCTAAAATTCTAGAAAATATTTAGGCATCAGGTCAAAGGCTAACTACCAGGTAGTTCTTGATAGAATTCGAAAGAAATAACCGGGTTCTGTGTGAACTGAGTTCACGATTTCATCTGTGAATGTGTATGAGAGCGAGCGGTTCACAAATTGAGTTTTAGACTGCCAACAATTTCCCTGGCGACATTCACAGAAAATTTCACGCTTCAAATAATATTCCCGGTGCTTCCCATGTCATCTCCATTTCTATATGCGAAGTGGTATGTCCAGCTAGTTAGGTTTTAAAATCTCTGACTATTATAAAAATAATATATACTAATATTAAAAAGAGGGAACATTTTATTGTTTGTTTGTTTGAATTGAATAAGCTCCGAAATTACTAGACTAGATAGGAATAGCATATAATTTACGCGGGCAATGTCGCGGGAAAACAGCTAGTTAAGGAATAAAACTATTATCTAAATTAAATTATTTCTCAGTTATTAATCAAAATATTATTATCTTCCAACTCGTGATCAAGTGACTTGCACGCCCGTTCCAAAGTGACGTCGTCTCTGAGTTTCCGGGTTCGATATGAAATCGGGTCAATATAGAAATTCGGTCCAGATGGAACCTCAGTAATGGATTTGATGTTGCTTAATATTTATATATTCATTGGGATAATAAACAAATAAATGCCAAGGCTGTGTTTTCAAAAGCATAGCTATGTTATGGCTTCTAATCGTAATCAAAGATTAACATATTCAGTAGCTAAAGATTAATCCAGCCCTCTCAACCTAATATGCACTTAGTTTGAACGAAAATGACGACTGAATTAGAGAGACTTCATTTTACATCTATATTATTAGAACTTCTTGGTGGAAAAAAGGCTGAAAGAATCGTGACCAACGTGTGCCCGGTGCGAATTGATGGATGCTAATGACGGAATATGTAACCTTAGCACTTATTTAACACGGAGGAGTTTGATATAATAATTCTTTGGTTACCCATCCTATGCCCAGCCTCAGGAGTAAGTTGCTGAACTTTCGTAATCGACCAAACGCCCTTATCACTCCTTATATGTGTTACAAGTACATATGTGTATCATTGGCTACGTCGCCAGAGCGTCACACTTTAGATTTCATACAACCTAGCATTCTGTGGTAGTATCTATGCTTCATAACAGTATTTTTTTTTTATTTCACCTTCATATTGCTTTAATTATCGCTCAAAAAACATCCAAGTTATCTGAGTATTCGTACTTTGAAGAATTTTTCCAACAGTTAATTAAGGCACGAGTTTTGTGCTCGTTTGTGATAAGTACACTTAAATACTATATATATCAGGTGAAATTGTACTTAACTCTATCTTTTATATCATGAGAGTACCTTGAGGGTAATGAGACAAAGTTTAGCATTAGTACTTGTAACTTTACCATTTAGTGGGGTATTTGCTGCCTCTCTGATCCCCACTTTGAAGTTTGATTGGCCAAATTAAGGCGCATTAAACCGTTATAGAAACTTTTTTCGTTTGATATTCGAGCCGTGTCATCTGCGCAGTGAAAGATAAATAACGTATGAAATGTTTAATCCTAAACTGGGTGTTATTCTGAAGTCTTTTCTTTAATCGTAAGTTAATTTTTTGGGCTATGTTTCACGTATACTCGTCACGAGTGATGCTTGTAAATATAAGTCTGCTGTACAATTATTAATTTTTAAATGTGTTTTGATTTCAATATAATTTATTATGTCAGTCTATTAATGAATATTTATATAATAATATGTGTGATTTAACGAAGTTATATATAATTATTCGTTGGACGTCGACGTTTCTGAATTTTAATAATTACTTAGTAGAACCTACTTTTGAATTCATGAACAATAGTTTATAATAATATAAATTTAATATAATAGATGGCGTTATGTAAAATTTTAATCACGTTAACATTTACTTATATATGTTACGCTCAAAGATCGAAAACGCTCAGTGAGCGGAAAAATAGCTCACAACGCGTTGTGGTCACAGTAAAACATCCACATGGCGAAATTCGCGTTATGGCTCTAATGAAAACACGCACGACGCGTTGTGGCAATCACAGAAAGACCAAATAGCGAAATTCGTGTCGTGGCTGACATGCTATTCGATCTCAACGCGTCGTGTTCAGTAATTTATTACTTAATATTAATACGTTGATTTTTTTTAATATAAAGTAATCTCAATAAACAACAAATATCGTTTTATTTTAATTTATATAATATATTTCATAATAACAAACACGTTATGCAGTGATTTTATAAAATTAAAAATATTTCCTAAGGACATCTACCAAATCATTTCCAGCCTAGGCCTAGTAGGATCCATATCGGAAAGTAGTGTGCGTCGTAATCAAATAATATTCCATACGCGTGATGGCTTTTTTTCATTGCCACAACGCGTTGAGATCGAATAGCATGTCAGCCACGACACGAATTTCGCTATTTGGTCTTTCTGTGATTGCCACAACGCGTCGTGCGCGTTTTCATTAGAGCCATAACACGAATTTCGCCATGTGGATGTTTCACTGTGACCACAACGCGTTGTGAGCTATTTTTCCGCTCACTGAGCGTTTTCGATCTTTGAGCGTAACATATATATCAGATAAGTTCATTTTAAAGGTCGTTGCTAATACAGCACTGTTTATATCAGCTGGTGTTTTATTTTCAGTACAACCTAATCCAAATTTATACATATAGACTTGTTTAATTGTTTTGTTACACGTAATATATTTAATTAATAATGTTATTGTTATAATTGCTATTGATTTAATTATGACATGGCTTATGTAAGTGTCCTTACTTCTGTTAAAGAGCTGATGAGTATTTTGCGCCCGTTCTAGTCGCGAAATAGTGACCGATCGTCTTCGCAATTGTGACGTTTCGTACTCTTGATTTTTATTTTTTTATTTTATTGATATTCGGGTAAACAAACAATGACACAACAATATAAGTGTATACAATACAAAACATGATGACATACTAGTTGTGCCACCAGCACCGTTTACCACCGTTTGATTTGGTACACTAGCGCCGATTTGCTCAACATAGCGTGGTTATTGTATGAACTAATTGACATAGAGTAAGTACTGAGTTTATGTTGCGAGAGTATGAGCTAAGATCGAGATCGTCATTGGATTGGAATGAAATTTACATTGAGATTTTTTTTTGACGTCGCACGGCCTGTGTTGTTGCTTTCACTCCTCACACCACACTCATCGTCCGTCACCTTCGTCATGATTACAAATAATATTGGCGAAATGTGTTATCTCGAACTACTTCGAACTACTGAGTCGGGATAATTTATTTTTATATATGAAACTACCCACAAATGATACAACAAAATCAAATAAATCCAACGTATATTACAAAACTATGATTCAATATTAAAGAGCATCGGTATCTAAGTACTGCCTAACTTAGTCCTAAGGCCGAATAGATTTTCTCAGCCTGTAGCTATTATTGAAACCAATTTCATTTATACCATAGAATATTACATCACTGCACACCTATTAAGTTAACTATAGTTTTGCATATATCGCGGGAGAGTCGTTAGAGGGCGCGTGCGTGCACGTGCCTAGTGAGACTGTGCCCATAATAATTAATTAATTATAATTGCATCTCTTTTTGTCGCCGTTGGTACTATATAATCTTTGTAAGGGTAGATCAAATCTACACGTTCTTTGAATTGAATATTATTTGTTCAACTAAATCTGCAGTGTGTGGACATGCGACAGGAGGACCCAAGCATTAAGTAGGATTTGACAATCCAAAAATACTTGCGGATGAACAAAAGTTCATCCCTAGAATGATAGGCGAGGCTATTGAAATTAAAAAACAACCGACTTTTAATAGAGATGAAGATTGGCATATACCACCGGTTTGGGATCCAGTAATTAGTGAAGTTAAATCTCAATCCAAATCACACGTTGCAAAACCAAAAGCTAGAGTCAGTTCATCCTGTGAATGTTAAAATGAAAGGAGCAATTCACTTGTCGGAGTGTATTTCGCCAGTTCTTCTCAGACAAGACTCCCAGATTAGAAACTGGTGGTAGTTACAGTAGCCAGGGGTAAATAAATAAGTCAAATGTAATTTTAGAATAATTTAGATTAATAAACGTAAACGTTTCCATAAAATATAAACTGTTTGTATTGTGAATGCGTCCAATAGTATTGTTTTCCAGGTAGCTATACTCTTAATTAAAAAGACAATCAACACCTTAGTCATATATGAACACAGAAACTGTAGGTAGCCAAATTCACGTAATTATGAACGAACAATCTCAATGAGGCTACTCTCAAACCACAGATTACACGTCTAAACGTTTTTATGACGTCCTTTTCAGGCATTTCGTAGCAGTTTCTTGGGTAATTAAGCCGTTTTTAAAATAAGTATTATTTCTCATTTTTTTGTTCTATTTTTGAAAAAATAAAACCTATTTTCTTTGCAGCTCACTAATATCCAATGGAATAAATATATAACCAAAAGAATAAAAACTAAACCTGTTTGTTTCTATATTTTACTGAAAAGGGTTCGAAACGTCAATAAAACTAAATACAAACGCGATGAAACCGTTTAAAAGTTGTTTCATGAAACTGAACATTGAAAGAATAAGTAGGATTCAGTGTGTATCAATAATTACTAATAATAATGAAATTATTTTGAAGGATTTTATCCCAGTTGTTTGTTTTAATAAAGCAGGGTAGACGCTTCTGCGTTGGTTGCGCTTATGGCTCATTTTCATTAGTTGATCTGTATGCAGAGTGTCGGCAATTTTTAAGTTAAACTATCATTGGTTTATCGGTAACCGCAATAACTATCGACCAATATAATATAAATGAGCCATTAAGCCGCCGCTGATCTCAGTAAATCTGAAAATATTGTATCAATTAAATTTGATAAAGAAGTTAAAGCAGGAATCGGCAAATACGTTAGTAATAAATCATAACTGTTGAAAACTCCCAGTAAAATATTTGAATTCAAAACAGTTTTCATTTTGTCTCACTTCAACAAGCTTTAGTGCGCTGCAGTTATATAACAGGCGCCGGTCGCATATTTCGTATAATAAAATATACAAAGACATTTTATGTGGGTTTATTTGACGATTCTTGGTCCAACTTTGCTATTGCTAGGAGGGTCTCGGTAGTAAAGCAAGGACTTGCTCTCGCTTTCCCACGAAATGTCACCTGAAAATTTCATGAGAAAGCATTTTACTTTTATGTTATTAATATTACTAAACGCACTCTGATAAAATTTGAGCTCCTCCGTAAGTTGAAACCTAAAAAAAAAACATTTGCTAAAAATACATAGAAAACTAAGAGAAATTTGACACACATATTTTTATAAATAAATAAATATTACACAATATCACATACATTGTTCAGATTCCAAGATGAGTAGTCTAAGCCCCCGTATTATGAAGTATCTGAGACAACGAAAGTAACACAACATCCAGACTCGACACAATATAGAAAAGTTCATTTTCTACATTGACCCGAACGGGGATCGAACCCGGGACCTCAGAGATGGCTACGGAGGTCGTCAATAAACAAAAAGTCCGGCTTATATAGAATTGTAAGATTCCAATAATATGACATAAACATATTGATAACCTCCTTTTTTGAAGTCCATTAAAAACTTAAAGGCTTACAATTTAAATTAATTCATTACCGCCCTTGAAACTGTATACAAAGAACGTACCCAAAAGGATTACCGGGGTCCGGTCAACCTCAAAGACCATTAAAAGGCTATCCAATTTTCCTGTAAAGATATGGCTGCGTATATAAATTATTAACATCCAGTAAGTCTATTTGCACGGTCGCTGACCGCAGCTCTTCTTTCCAAATAGGATTTTCAACGGTACAAATCAGACTAGCCATCTGTGACCAAATCTTATATAGAACATACAGTCTGTAAGATTGGTCAGCGTGTAAGTTATTATAATGTAAATTAACAAAAAATAACAGAAGTAAGAATTTTAAAAATGCACACAGTTTGCCTGTTTTACCAACCATAAAAATAACACTTATATTACTTATGTCGAGGTTACAACTTATCTTAGTAGTAATTATCTTATTCAGAATACTTTAAATAATAGCTTCAATGGGCAATCGTAGAAAATAAATTCATTATTTTTAGCTGTAAAATAATAAACAAAGAAATCTCAAAGGGGAACGTGAGAAATAGTAAAAAATTTTTAAAGTAAATTAAAGTAAATAAGCTATTGGGACTGAAGATCGTTATTGGGACTTAATTAAGGAACGGATTCGTTTACGCACGAGTCCCAGGTGTCCTTTCCCCGCAGGGTAGAATGCACAGCTAAGACGCAGCTATTTTTATTTATTTTTAGTTAAATGCTTATAAACAGCCTGTGACTATGTGGGGAGCAGTTGCAAAAAATGATGTTCAAGAAATTTTCTCAAGGGCGTGTTATTGTTCATTCTCTATAGCCGTGTGTATCACAATAATACTGTAGGTCGTTAAAATTCAATTGTTGCTGGCCACCCCGCGGAGCCGTACCCCGTATTGATGTAATAACTCCATCGAGACTGCATAATTGCAAATCATTTGTGGGTATTCTGCTTAGGGATGGAGTGATGAAACGCACTTTTTACTTCTTAAGAGAATAATAAGTGCTTCATTCACTCGAACCTCTTCAATTAATTCTTATAATAGACTCTTCAAATTTTTATATACTTCAAAATTAATAATTATGCAATAGTTGAATGATGAATTTAAATGTGAGTGCAATTTAAAACTATAACGCCAGTCTGTGTATCCATTTAAATTCTAGATTATAGATTTTTTTTAATAACAATTTGAACAAGTAGGTAGCAAAAATCTTTAATAATAATCCTGATTCCATTGTACCGTTTTTTATCTAACCTTAACTAAAAATATATAATTTAAAAATTAAAAATCACGACTGCCGACTGCAATCGTCCAATACTAGAGGTCCGTAAAGCGGATATTTTATTATAGATACATAGAACCTCTTTATTTATCTACATTTAGGTACTCCATAATGGACCAAGAAGTTGGTCCATGGCCAAACAGAAATTGTCAAATTGTTTTGTCTGATGGTTTCAGATCGATAAAGGAACATCTACATCACTTTCATGAGTTAACATATGTGCCTTATTAATTTAGAATTTACAAGCTTATAGCTCAGTAGAAACACAGGTTTCCTTACAATGACTCATTTTTCCCCCATCATCATAGGTACATCAATGAATATTATGTGTAATTTGCGTATGTTAGATTTGCGTTTACGTACATTCTACCACCCTTATTATAAGGTCCAAAATTGCATGATTAATCCGCATATATTATTGTAATATTTATTACAAGGGGTGAAAGTCTTTCTCAATAACAATTTATGAGCACACACGATGTTTTATAACTCCATTTGTGAATCGCAAATTGATAGAACAGCGACTCTGTTTATTGCTTTTTTATTAGTGACGTATGATATTATTATTTCAGTAATAAACTCGCCCTTCAATATTTATTCATGTATATTCATAATGGGTAATTAATGTTTGAAAGGAAAAGTACCGGATTCATAATATAATGCCTAACTGCTATTATTATATTATACTATACGTGCAGTTCTATATGTATAGTTACTGCGAGCTTAAAGATGTACTATAGGTGCACACCGGAATGATATCAATATAGTATTTAAAAACAAAATTAATTTTCTTTTTCTTTAATTTCGATTTTTTTTCATAAATATGAAAGCAACTTGAATTTTGAACATTAATAAACAAACAATAGTGTTAATTTACCACTTTGAGTTTCTTTGAATATGTTATTTATTATGGAACATGTAAAGAAACAAAATGCCGTATGCTAGCATTATATAAAAATATAAACAAATCAACATACTTATATTCTTCTAAATATGAATTCAGTCTTATACGAGTATTATAAAATCAGCTTAAAAACATTAAATATTTATAATTCAATATAAAAAGGTTGGTAATGTTTAAAAAAAATAAGTTTCATAAGCTTATAAAATTAATAGCATAGCATTTCTTTAATACAAAACGAACGCTTTCCAAAATAGCAGTTTAATATTTGAAATAATTTAGTAATAAATTTATTTTTATAATCAAAACGGACGTATTCCCAATTGTGGTCCTTTAACACAAAACAAACGCATGCCAGCGCTAAATACTGGGTTGCAACAAAAAAAAAATCGCCATTTGCTTATAAATTCGCCTCTAGTGTGTGAAAAGCGTCCTTTTGCGTATGTTTAAATTAAATAATAAAACTAAGAGGTCAATTTTGATTGGTATTTTTCGGAAATAAGAAAATACAGGTTAATTCTTGCCCAATTTTTTGATATAAATGATTTTGGAAAATTTTGTTTTGTGGCCCCTTTGTTTATAAGCAGCGATATGATCAGCAATCGCGGATCACCTATTCGTCACTGACCAAATGGTCACAACAAAAAATGTTTAGACAGAGCGATGTGCTATGCATAATCCGTATTTATTACTTCACAGGCCCTCAACAAGGGTCCTGTCAGCGTGGGGTGTAAAAACTGCCATAATTGGTACAAAGCCGACACTACGCGTGACACCCCAACATGGCAATTAACAGGGGTGCTGCTAATTCTTCCCGCTTAACCTTATTTGTTCGGCTTACTTAACGTTTGCTTCTGGATCAGACAGAGATACAGATAAGCCTTTGCTTAAGCATATTTCACTGTAAATAATAATTGATGTTTGATTTCGATAATATTATACGTAAGAACATTGCGCTAAAGCTCTTCTGATGGCAAATCTTTCGAAGGGATGACAGTGGTTCAATCGCTGCGTAGTATAGAAACGTGCATGTAAATAAAAATGTCATGTTTTAAACACTTTAAATAACATGTTGTATGATGGAATTTTACTGGCAACTTTTTGCTTCACCATCAGCCCTTTTACGTCCCCATTGTAGGAGCTCAGGCTTTCCTTATGCATGGTTAAGGAGGATGGACCATGACCCTCCACGCTGGTCCAATGCGGATTGGAGGGTATTACAGAGTGCCAATACAGTTAGGAGCAACGGCTTAACGTGCCTGCCAAAACACAGATTAGCTCGAGATAATATTTTTTTGGTCACTCATCCCGTGATCGACTTTTGCGGAATTAGCTTAACAACAAGGACCGCGGGCCGCGGCGCTTATACACTACGCCGCCGAGCTTCGTCATATGCTATTGTTTAGTTATTATTAAATTACTAGAATCGAATCCGCTGCGTGGTTAAAATGTAACAGACACAGGGAATGAAGAGGGGAGTGACTGTGAGTACAAGTTATGTACAATTAGAATATATATGATGACTAAGTTTTGTTTGTTTGTTTAGATTATAAAAGAATATTCAACGCGTATTGTTTTACTTATTGCGTAATCAATAAATTATGGCGATACATTGAAATGAAATATCACATGACGTCACACATTTTGTACATTTTTACATAATTGTGACGTAGCGAACTTTAATGTCTGTATGCCATTTCATGGTAAATTGATGCTACAAAATACATATCTAATATTCTTCTATAATCAGAATGACAGACTAAATAGAATTACTATTATTTCCCAGGCATCATCCCTATTTAAATATGCCAATAAATATTTTTCATGCTGCAAATAATATATAACTTTTAAAAAGGCAAAAAAGGTAATTAAATTCTGCTTTGAACTAATAATTCAAATAAAAGTAGGCTAGACAGCCCCGCTTGTAACTTCCTCTGAACTCATTAATGATTATAACACAACAATATTTTATAATTTTTCTATGTATCTTGGTTAGCCATTGTTAAGTATTGAATAAATTTGTTTTACGAGGAAATTATCAACTGTGGAAATTAGACCATAAAGTTTGATTAGTTCTGTTTCACGTATTAATGTAAGATCACTTGCTAAATATTAAATTAAAGACATATTGATTTTTGTATAACATAGTTTGCCAAGATTTATTGCATCACAATATACTAAGTTTATCTAAGTGTAACAATAATTATTTATGATACATTTCGCATTTACAAAGTCATGTGGTTATTTATCAAACGCGTAAAGAAGGGTAATTAAAAAAATAACTGATTTTATATTTGTTTACATTAAAATATTTTAATTTGTTTTTTCTGCTACAGTACCCATTATATGTTATACGAGTTCCGTTCAAGTGTTTATAAGAAACCAGTTATTAGACTTAGTATTCAATGTTATACTTATTCTAGTACCACATTGTAATGCCGTTGATTAATTTGCAAACGTTAGAATAACAGTAATCCAAACGTGGCTTCAGGTTGGAAATAAATTTAAAAAAAAAACTACACAGAACACAGCCGTCGAACATACGTATAACCTCTTTTTTCGATTTAGAAGTTTGTTAAAAAGTATTGTATTAGTATCACAAAGTACTTTATATTAGTATTGCATAAAGTGTTTACCTTAATAGTTTGTTACATTTAATTATGTATTTTGAATATAAGGAAAATGTTGTATCAATGTATATAAAAGCTGGTGAACCTAATAATTAAATAAACATTACGTTTCAGTTCTCGTTTGGGCATGCAGCAAACGGCATGAGGATTATTTAACATTTCAAAAACCATTGACAGATTCTAAGAATCTTGCAAAACGGGAAATATTTATCTGGCAATAGATAATTCGTGAACAAATCCATTGATGTGTATAACAGTGATAAGAAACAATTCGGTAATTTTTGTCATAAAATACAACGAAAAACACGCCCCAACAGAGACGGTGAGAGGGGGTGACGGCGACGCCGGTGCGGCGTCACCAGTTATCTGGCTACATCTCGATCCCGGGGCGTAATTGGAATCCGAGAGATATCCCTGATTGAATGCACATGCACGACTCTGGTTCTGTAAGTAATTTTATGACAAATAAATTTGTCAGCGGTTGATATTTTTTTTAAGAATATCTTACGTTTATTTATTTTTAACTTATGTTTTTTTTTTATTATGTCAACGACTTAATAAAACATTGTTGGTGTATTCACTTGTTTGTGTTTCCATTTTATTTAATTCAACAGTTGTTGTGTCTCTTTACAGGTTTAATTTTTTTTCTCTCAGAAATGTGTTAGAGTTATCCCAGAGTTATTTTTAGTTAGTTAGAGTTATTTTAGGTAATAGTTATTTTTCGCGACTTAGCGGCGTAAATTAAATCCTATGTCACTCTCGCAGAATGAAGCTACCCATAGGTGAAAGAATATTCATGCTTAGGGCAGTATTTCCTAAGAAGTCCCTACAAACAAACTTATCTCTTTTGAGATTAAATGCCACCCGATGACTTATTTACATTGGTTAATGGGGTCCTCGTATATGGTGCGCACGTAGTGCTTAAACACATTAACTACTGATAAATGTTTTTGAGGCACACGGAGAATTTTATTCCACTAATTGGTTCTCTAGGGATAAAAATAAGATAAACCGTTCGGGTGAAGCCTCTGGAAAGCTAGTTTTATACAAAGTGTATAAATACACTTAAAATAATAATTAGCGGTAGGTTGCAATATAATAGGGGTGTAGACAACTTATTTATATTTAAGTTTTATAGATATAGATGAAGTATATCTAAACAAATATTTAAAAATAGTATCATGATATAATAAGATAAAATATAAAAATAAATTTAATTTCCGAAATTTCCCGTAAATACGCCACTTTTATCATGGCGTTGCTATGACGTCACGGCCCTCTGAAACTAATATCTTTCTAGGATGCATAAAGTTGAATTCTCCAAGTTCTTATAAAATTAAGAGGGACGTGATATCACGCACTGTTTGCGGTCACGGGACAATTAGTATATAATATTTGTTTTTTCATATTAATTTAAGCAATCTATATACTTATAATAAATCTGTAGAGAGGTCAATTCTGTACATGAAATATATTTCCAAAATAACTATCAGGGGGTGATTAGGGATCGATACTGATGCCAAAAATGCAATAAGTGAAATTTTTGTCTGTCTGTCTGTCTGTATAACCCTTATAGAAACAAAAACTACTCGACGGATTTTAACGAAACTTGGTACAATTATTATTCATACACCTGAGCTGGTTATAGTATACTTTTCATCACGCTACAATCAATAGGAGCAGAGCAGTGAAGGGAAATGTTGGGAAGACGGGAGACGAGCGGTTGGCGCACCTAACGAGGCTGCAACTCTCTAGCCAAAAGAGCCGTTAAGACTGGTACATTCGCACACTACGGTTTACGTATAGAAATATTATAAAGCTGAAGAGTTTGTTTCTTTGTTTGTTTGAACGCGCTAATCTCAGGAACTACTGGTTCGAATTGTAAAATTCTTTTTGTGTTGAATATACCATTTATCGAGGAAGGCTTTAGGCCATATTATATCACGCTGCAACTATTAGGAGCGAAGAAATAATGGAAAATGCGGACGAAGTCGCTGGCGGCCACTAGTATTATAAATATAATAAACATAAAAGTGTGAACATCAGAAATAGTATATTAAAAACTACCAGAAAAAAAAAGAATTTATTTTCGTTTTCTGTCTACACCCGTATTGTATTTTATTTTTTTGTGGTCTGTACTGCAGCGGCGCAAGATAGTAGCTTGATTGGGTGCACGCATATATTTAGGGCGGGATCGTTATCTTGTTGATAGTACATCCATGACTTCTGATAGAGAAAATAACAGATGGGTATTTATATCTGACGTGAAGATGTAAATATAGTGGAATAGATTATGTATCATTTAATAAAAATACGAATTCATGGCATATCGAATTATCGACTAATATAATGTCATTGTTATCGAACATTGTATTTTCATGAATATCTGATAAATATCGTAAATTATTAATTAATGAAAACACTGTCGCAATCCATCATTTTTACTACTTGATAGTTTTTTTCTTTGGATTATTCGTATTTGCATTCTATCATAACCAGTGGTTATTCATGTACTTACACTGATTTCATACAGCGAAAGAATAAAGTGGATATGCCTCAAATCCCGAGATTAATTATAAAGAGCAGAAAAAATTCCGTAATTTTTTAAATAAAAAGTTATTTACTTTTACATAATTTAAACTACTGCACGCACGACGTTGCCAAACTTACATCAATGAAAGAAAGAAATAAAGAAAGAAGAAATAAAGAAATCCCGGGAAGGTCCACATTAATATCAACATTTCGATGCAAGTGCATAAATAACTCTACCTAATTCCGACCTCTGATCATACCATAACTCAAAATGTTAAAATACAAAGTGTGTGTTTCTATTTGATATTATTATACACTATTAAGTCAAGATATTCACAGTGAATTCAATTTAATTTAATTACGACATCAAACATTATATTCCGAGATCTTCATTGAACAGTGAAGTTGCCAACACAGCGGTTTATAATTAGCAGTAATTACCGCTGCGAATCACAGTGCTCCTCAAACAATTTTGCTTACGTTAATGACGTCACGATGACATAGTGTTCAGGCCATTCTGTAATTACCGGCATTGGGGTAATTCGGGACGCTAGTACGGAGGTTTTTGCTCGTTAGGCCGAACGGTGGGCCACAGTAACAGCGATTAGCGAGTTGTGGCATTTCTCACGGAAGATCAGAGCCTAATAGTCTAGTTTCCAAATCGATCATAATCCCTTTCCATTTGACATTTGATATAGAATGGAATGAAAATTTTAATTAGAATTGTCTAAGGCAAGCGTAAGATGTAAATATTACTTTTAGTTCAAGTTACCAAGTTTTGATTTTGTCTCTTGGTCATTCAATTTATCATTCGTTCCAAACGCGATAGCAACTTTCAACGTTATATGATTCCAAAAATGTACTAAACTGTACCTTAGAAAGGGATTGCGATAGATTTTAAAATTAGACAATAAGGCCCCTTATGTGTAACGTTAAGCGAAGAATTCACTAGATGGTCATGCCCGTGGGCAAGTCAGCAGACTTGCCAGATAGACTTGATTTAGTATAGTGCGGGCGTGTGACTGTTGGGACTGACAGTCACATTTTTCATAAAATCATCTATAAAACTGTGCAACGAGAAAATCCGTGCAATGCGTTACATCTCGTGTGACTGGTGGACGTTCTGAGCCAGTGGACGAGCATCTAATAGAAGTTAAGTTTCTGTTTATTTGTAGTGGGTACCTTTGGAAACCGCACCTTAAGGCTCCGCATTACAAATCAAATGCGCTAACCATTACGAAAGTAACTGTGTGTGTGATACGTTTTAATAATAATAATAATAATAATAATAATATACTTTATTGCACTCAATATGATACAATGTTTACAGGAGCTTATTATTTAAAAACATTGAGTAAACAAATGGCGGCCTTATTGCTTAACAGCAATTTCTTCCAGGCAACCTATGGTGAAACTGGATAACGAATATAGATACTGTGGGGAGTGGGTGCAATATTGAGAAGGATAAATACATTAATAGCGTTAATATATTATGACAAATAAAAAAAAAAAAATATATATATATATATAAACAATAAAGAATGTAATAATATATACATATGAAATGGATGAAATAGTTTTACAGAGAAAGGATAATATGAAAAATAGTTTTAAGATGTGAAAAGGAAATACTTTCTAGCTTCATCTCTAAAGGATCCTAATGATTGAGCCCTCCTGACACCCTCAGGAAGAGAATTCCACAGACGCACAGCATGCACAGCAAAAGAATATGAATAGAAATCTGTAGAGTGACGAGGAATTTCAAATTTTTAATGCTCAAACTACTGAAAAAAAATTGATGGAATTAGATACACAGATAGAGTAGACCCTGGACGAGGACGTAGGATTTTTAATGCGTAAATAGACATAGGGGTTGAAATAAGGGATAAAAATACGGAGGGTGATAATACCCAATTCCACGAGGGCGAAGCTACGTGCGAAAACCTAGTAGAATATATAAAACGGATATATTGAATAACAAAAACAATAAAATATATATTTAAATATTTTCCGCTGTCACTGATACCCTACACAGACGGTCCATTGAGTATGGGATGACTTAGTCATCGCTGATCGCCGGTGAAACGCTCTGTGAGTGACGGATTTAACCTACTTTACTCGGTTTACGTTAATAACAAGCGAAATGTCAATCTGGATTGGCCCATCTTAATAGACTAACCTAGTGGTTCCCAAAGTTGATTGGGTTCTGATGAATCAAATCGGGTATCGCGGCCCATTAATGGGTATAGATAATAGTGGTTCTACAGTTTGTGAACAATCAGGTTTTAATTCACCAGCCCCAGGTACTCCCAATGTGGGACTCGAACCACAGAAACTTTCAATCGTTTAAGCTTTCGTATAATAAGAATTTTTAAATCGGTTTAATATTTATAAGAAATCAGTGATGATTGATATATAAAACATAATTATAGGAAACAGTAATTATAATTTTAGGGATTCTATTACTAAAGGGTAAAAACAGAACATAACTATTATTTACACTGTCCGTCTGTCTCTCACCAAGCTTTATTTCGTGAGCCATGATAGCTAGACAGTTGGAAATTCACAGATGGTGTAGGATTGCCGCTATACAACAAACGTGTTTTTTTTTGCGTTTTTATAAATAATGGTATGGAACCATTCGTGCGCGAGTCCGACTCACACTTGACCGTTTTTATATTATGTAGCCGTTTAAAAAGAACTGTTTTACTATAGAACATCAATTTAATCAATTTAATAAACATTATTTTCAAGATGCTATGCGTACTACCAAAGGGACATTCATATCAGGACCAAATAATATTTCAGATATTAAATCAGCTTATACTTACCTCAATTAAAACTCCCTAAGAATGTTGTTGTATTCTGTTTGTTTTTTTAAATCTGTTAACGGTTTGTGGAGTTTGTTTATTTGTAAGAGCTTTGTATTTGTTAGAGCTCTGTATTTCTTAGGATTCTAGCTTTTATTTTAGAGGTTCACTTGGCTAAATGATTTGATAAGCTAATAACAAGGGAGGTCGATGTCGATCTCAGGATGTTACAGCACAGACAGTTGAACATGTAAAGGTTCAATCATCTGTGAAACATTACAGGTGATGCTTTATGACCTCAGGGCAGGGTACCGCAACCTGCGGCTTGCGATGTGCAAGTGGCTCCTTCATTGTAATATTGCGGCTCTCAAGTTCAATTTACAAATATAATTATATTTTGAAATCCTTTAAATCATGATATCGAGCCATCGTTGAGTGCCTATACTTTATAACTATTGCTATATACCGACCTACTAACTGACTGAGAGATAAATATTCAAAGGTTTTTTTAATAAAATCTGAAAAATTAAATGAATAATATTGTATCGAAATCTAATGTAATTTAATTGGCTCTTTAAATTTGTGAAATATTGAAAAATTGTAGTTTTCGGCTTATAAGATTGTTATAATACGTTATGTATGGTATGTTATAATACCAAGATAACAGGATAACACGGTAAATTTTAGGTTGACTTAATTTTAGGTAACGTCCTATTTCTTTTGTATACTCTCGGCTTAAAGTAACTATAAAACTGTAATATATAAACTTAATAGACTTAATCATAGTTACATTAGTCCTATTTGATAGATCCTTCACTGAGAAAAGTGATAGTCACAAGGCACTTAAATAACATACGTCTCTGTTTACCTTAAAATTCACTAATCTTTTATATTCAAATACATTCTTGCTTTTAGTCTATGTATAAATAACACAATGGTATAATTGCATAATACTATAACACATGACATCTTAAAAAGGAAAAGTTGTAGGTACGTATTATTACAAAACAAGGTTTTATAGTGAAGTTATTGTCTAGACTACAGTTTACAATTAAATTAAAATAACCATAAACTAAGAATATCAGCCGCATTTGAGGTAGTTTCTGTAGGTGAGAGAATTTTTAAATTAGATCCTTTACTTTCGGAGCCTATTCAATGTAAACTAATAATCAAATATTTACTCTAAAGAGTATTAGTACAGACATTTTGAAGGTAACTGACCCAACTGTATACTCTTGTAATAATAACTAAACCAACAGAAATAAGTACTCTGTTCTCAGCTGATGCTTTGCAGACCTTTCCCTTTGCGATTCAATTAGGGAATAACGCCTGGCCGAACAAGCATAACTGAGTAATCAAAGAGACACAAAACAGACCCGAAATAATATGACAATTACATAATAAACTCTTTCGTAAATAGCTTTATCTGGAAGGAAACGCTCTAGCATTTGTTTCCCGCTTCGTGGATGTGGCAGACGAACGTTTATAAACCGACATCAGTTATCAACGCTATTATTAGCGTAATCTAAATTATTTATTTATTTAACACTTCGTGTACAGAGTACATAGGCGGACTTAATGCCATAGACGTTTTTTACAAGTCAACCGGATGAGTGATGTGGAGATAAAAGTAGTAGGAACAATTGAGGTGGAGATATAAATAAGGTAAATAAAACCTATAACAAAATACATAAACTTACTTAAACAGTAATGGTTTCACTGCGTTTGTATTCTGAAACGTCCAAAACTAAATACAAACGCGATGAAACCGCTCAAGAGTTGTTTCATTTATGGATAGTGCTTGTGAAAATATAAGCAATCCAGATAACATATATATACATACTTTCATAACTATATATATTAATATAATATACATATATATATTTATATAAAATAACTAGCTTTCGCCAGCGGCTTCGCGCACGTGGTCCTCAGGGAAATGTTAAGTAGAATAAAAAGTATCCTATTATCTTAGTCAGCTAATACCCTATCTGTATACCAAATTTAATCAAAATGCGTTCAGTAGTTTCGGCGTGATTGACAGACAAACATCCAAACAAAGAATCTTTCACATTTATAATATTAAAATTCATTTATTTATTTACAATGGGCTCACTCTTGACCTCAATCTAGCCTGAGGACATAGATGAGATCTACGGTAAGACGAGCTTGCCCAGAAGGAACCAATTCACTCTTGCCTTAAATAGGTCTGGGTTATATGCATTCGGGAATATAGACGCCTGCAGGTAGTTCCACTCCTTGGCGGTGCGCAGTAAAAAGACGAAGAAAAGCACTTTGTGTGGCATCTTGGGATATCAACTAAATGAGGATGGTATCCCGCCGTGCGTCTAGATTGCCGATGGTAAAACGTTGAAGGCGGGATAGGACTATAAATGACTAACGGTGTAACGAAATAGCCTGTTCCAACAGAAAGCTTCCCATTTTGTTTTTAAATGTAAATTTGCTTCTGGACATTCTGATATCCAACGGAAGTTCATTCCATAACAGAATCAATTTAACGAAAAACGAATAATAGGTGGTATCGGAATGGTGCGATGGACACATAAGCTTTTTCAAGGTGTTTGGTATGAGTGGTCCGAAAATGGGATGTGAGATCAAACTGAGCATTCGAAGAGTTTAGTAAAGAGAACAGAGTAGTAAGAGCTCGCATACTTCTGCGCTGCCGAATGGTCCATTCCATTTTAAGTGAGATCGGTATGCGGACACATGATCATATTTTCTAAGATTAAAAACGAATCGAATGCAGTCATTCAGATGTTGGTCAAGTTTTTTATTTAGTTTATCTGCATTCAGTCTTTCATGTCCAATCGTTAAATCAGATTGGAATTACGTCCATAATCATCATCGATCAGCCTTTTAATTGTTAAATGAATGATGTAGTGATATAAGCAGAGCCACCGCCTAACTCTCTTGTCTTGATTCTAGCGATAGGATACAATGTCATAGCGATGTTATGACGATATTTCTTTGACATGTCCTTTGGTGGACTAAGGGATAAATGACTAAGTTGGTAACACTGCTTTTAAATTCATAGTCATTATTCTTTATTGTTCGTTCGTTGTGACTAAAGTACATGTTAAAATAGTAAAATGAAACGAAATATGGCTATTATAAATCGCACCGACAGCTCGTCGCAAATGGCTCTCTGTGTTTACTATTATTGCTATCTTAACATTATCTACATATTAGAGTACTTAAAGTTTCCCTGCCTCTTATTATTATCATGGCAATTTCTTAAAGCGCGAAGTGAATAAAAAAAAAGGGGAAATAAACGCTAGTCTGTGCCGTCTTCCTATTGTTACCGGGCCAGTGTCGCGACCTGCTTTCATCCCACAAATCTCAGACGTCATTTGCACTTTTCTTACCGCTGAAAAACATGGACGGAATGAAAAATGAAATTTCAGGAGCAGTCCCCCGTTCACAATGAGCATTGTTCGCCTCTCGTTTGTTACTTGTTTCTTAAGCCGTTGTATCGGGAGGAAGACGACAATGTCTTCCCGAGTGGTTTTGATAAATAAAAGACTGGAAAATTTCCGTTGTCAGGATGGGAACTTAATTCAAATTTCCTATAATGGTAGGTGACTAATGACATTTTCACACAGCAGGACGTTAAAAAAATTACCGAAAAATTAATAATCTTAGTAGGAACTGGTGTAAAAGAATTTACACGATCGGATCAGTATTTCCCAAGATTACTCTCTACCAACAAAGTTGGAAATTTTATCTGTAAATTGTTTTAGCTATTAATTCGATTCATCATCAGCCCTTTTACGTCTCCACTGCAGGGGCTTATGTATGGTTAAGAAATAGCTCAAGAGATTATTCTTTTGGTCACCCATCCCGTGACTAACTTCTTGTAACTAATAGGTTGCTTGAAGTTATTCTAAAATTATACGTTACTTGATTTTTTAATGCCATCGCATGTTTCATGTTTGTGTTCCTTTTGTCATTTAAACAAATACATTAATATTTCTGTCAGTTCATTACCATCTTCATCATCACCAGCCTATTAATATCCGCACTGTAAGGGTTCATGTATGGGCATAACCCACCACGCAGTTCAGTGCGGAATGGTGGGTAACTGGGACCAACGGCTTAACGTGCCTTGCGAAGCGCGGAAGAGTTCAAGATAATACATTTTTGTGTCACCCATCCTATGACCGGTCATTACGAAAGTCACTTAACAAGCGTAATCGCAGACCTAGCGCGCTAGCCAATGCGCTTTCGAGCACTTCAATTAATGTTATCAATTTAACAGACATTCACGTTTAGGCTTATTTAATGTCACAAGGATTTAAAACACGCAGAATTTGTTGTTTTTCATGTCTAAAATAACATGATTTATGTTGGAACGTTTTCTAGAGACTGCAGGAAATCGCTTGTCATTAACTATTGACGGCCTGTAAGGGATGGAGGCACGAGTCATTTCCGTGGCTTAGACAAAAAGCGTGTCAGAATGCGCCGGAAATTCTTTTTAGTCTGCGACTTCCAGATATTCGGGTTAAGGATACGGTTTTGTGAATATGTTTAAGGGTATATATCATTTTATAAGTAATGTGTGGTCGGTAGTCAACCGGGATGATTACAATTTTTAGTTAAAACACGTATTTTTTGCGTATATATTAAACATAATTGAAATGTCGCATGACGTCACAACTTTATACATCTTTTTCAAATGAAAAGTCACATTAACTTTTTTGTGAATTGTCCAATTATTTATAATCTTAAACATATTTGTAAAAACCTAACTAACTAATAAAATGATTTCATTCTAAACTTGTACAAACATAAAAGAAAACTAATTTTTCAAAACAATCACACTTAATTTTATTTTAGTAAGTAGATACTGCACGTTATCGATAGCATCTGTTATGCGTCTTGTTATTAAACTAACTGCAAAGGGAGAAAACATAATCAAAACTATAGAATTAGTGTACGAAACTTGGTAAACATTATATCATCGTTATCGGATACGTCTCCAAGACATCGTGGTGGGCTCCCTAGTGCTGTTGGAAAAGTGATATTTTCGATATCGATATTTAAGTATTTTTCATTGACCTTCAAAATAGTCCCTACGTTACTACCCAACGTAAGTTAAATAAAAAATCACATATTTTTCCACAAAAAAACTTATAGGACATTTCCATAAACAGATGTTGTAACAAGCACAATACAGACTGATAGATAGTGGGAATGAATCTTTTCAATATTGCCGCTAGTATGGAATTTCGATTACATCGATACTATCGATCTTTAGCAAATAGTGTACACATTGGAAACACGCTTCTACTTTTCTTCTTAGCACGATAGCAGCGATTCCGTTAAAATCAGAACTCAAATTCTAATTCTCTCTGCTAACCGATTTCTCTCCGAAAGCGAAACTTGAATTGGTATTACTGTTTCATGGTGAAGTCAGTTTCTAAATAACATAATGATAGAATTTTTGAGACACGTATGAATCAATCAATTTTGTTTTGTATTTTTATACAAAAAATGGTATCAAAAGAATATCTAAACTAATATAGGTTAAGCATATTCGCGTAGTTATTATTTTCTATCCTTCATAATTTTCGAAGTGGATTCGGTCACCTGAGTGAATACGAATTCGGGCACGGATTTTTTCGGGATCGAGTAGTAGAAATACCCTGGTTTAAGGCAGGGCTTCCCCTGCGTTACCAAAAAAAGAGTAGTATAACGGGACTATCGATATGTTATCGTTACAACACTACTGCTCATTCACAGACGCGTACAGCTCACCGCCCTGGAAGGTTGTGTTGCGAGCATAAATTGTTGTTTCGTACCATTGACCGTTATTTATGCGGATTGCATCGCACTCCTCAGACGCATAAATACGATACCCGAAACTTAATGTTCCTACAGACCGTTTTATTGCTATCTCAGTTAAATGTGATCACTTGGTTTCACAACGGTTTTGATTATGGGATTTCTGCTTTGGTTTGGATAATATGTTAACTTCTTCTTGTTACGGTTTTTGACATAAAGCCGACAAAAACAGTAAATTATAAGTATGTTCTCAATTCGTTCGTTCATGTATCTTTTCTATCCATTAACTATGGGAGCTTTAGAAGGAATCTTAATTTGAACGAGAGAAAGATGACCTTCCTACCGATTAAGTTAATATTTAAATTAAATATTTGGAATAAGATTAATTACCATCTACTTTTTATATCACTCATTTACTCAGTAGTGGTTTCAGTCTGTATCTACATCTCATTTTCTTAGAATCTTGGTATTGGCTATATGCACGACTTCAGCGACACTCAGCGCCTTCAAGTTTGGCATCTTTGACGCTTTGAAATGACACGTGTTATTCTATTATTTTATATAACGAAAGTAATGCGATAATGTGATTTGGGTGGACAGAGCGTAGTAAATTTTTTTTTTCATCCAGATGAAATAAAGTAACTAAACTTCATTTTGCCATATCAGTGTACAGTGGCGGACTAACTCCATTGGCGGCTCGGGTCGAACCGCCCCCTCCCCCTAAGTCAGCCACTGATTGTGTAGCTCATTTTTAGTTGCAATTTACTGTAAAACAAGAAATTAAAGCAACTATGACGATTTCATTAAATAATACTAAACAAATACAATTATTCATGTGTCGTGAAATGAGTATTATTCTGAGGACCGGAAAAATTTTATACCTTGCAATGCCTATGTTTTTTAAAGTAGGTATAAAAAATATAATCTCCATTGGGACTCATAATCCGGACTAAGTTTTTATTTTATTATTAATTTTTTTTTTTTTTTTTTTTTTTTTACTTTATTGGATCAACAAACAGTTTCACAATAAAATTACTTGAACCAGCAACAAATTAATTACATATATCTTGTGATTGTGAAACCAACACCGTTGACCACAAGTAGCTAAGTACATTTCACATAGTAGTTGAGAGCAACAATAAAGTCAAACATTATTTAGTTTGTGGAATGAGTTTTCAAACTATATACGAGTGCGACGCGGTGTTAATTTCAGGCTACCAATTCCTCAATGATACATTTCTTATAAGATTGCATATTATGATTGAAAATATCAATATTTACAAAATATTTATTATATGTGTCGGCGAGACGATACAAGGGCGAGCGTTTACCAGAGTTGTTGCGGCATTTTTTAGTAGAAAATAATTTAAGTTTGCGGCATGCTCGTTTGCGTGGTCTAACCGGCACCTGATAACATATTCTATTAATTATAGCAGAGCAATCATATTTGTTGGATAACACCTGAATACAGCACGACTAGAGTACCTAAGTAATAAAAGCAAAGATAAACATTATTGTTAGTCATTGTATTTAGAAAATATTTACACAAATAATGATAATAATAACAAAAATAATGAATAAATTTTTTTTTTTACTTTAAAATATATGTAATTTGATGTTAGCTTTATAAAAAAAATATTATCATTAAGAAAATTTAAAAACATATTTCAGCACAGTTTATTTATTAATTTATCGATTTCTATACAAACTATATATATTCTATAAAATAACCTCTAATTTGAATTTAAAAATTAATTTCTTTCTTTTATGATATGACACTAACATTTTCAGATTGCTCATTGGCTAAGCCTATTCCAAGTATATTTCTCGAACTCACCAAAATACCCTGGTTACAAATTTTCTTTCAATTACAATTCCTTTCTTTTCCTGTGGTCATCAGATTGTTGGAACAAAGCCTAACTGAGAATACGTTTTCAACACGCTTAATAGCGATCGTACATGCCTGTGTGCACACCTAAATTATAAGACAGTGCTAAATTTCGCTATTCAATTTATGAGCTGTCGTAAAATTTGACGAGTTTCGAGAAGGACGAATTTAATTATAGATAGTAATTACCTTTTTATTGGACCATCGTTAAATCTGCGTAACATCACGGCGATTGTTAAAGTTTGTGATTTAATTTCGACATTATGGGAGTTATAAAATATTCGTTGTAGAAGAGAATTAATTATAAGTTATTTTTTTGGGTTCGTATCTAAAAAGGGAAAACGGGCCCATCGTCTCACAACTTGGTTGTTTTTCTGTACGTTTGTGACAGCTGATTTGCTATATTACTGAACTGATGGAACCAGTGGCGTAGCTAGGTAACCTAGGGCCCTGGGGCAAATAAAAAAATGGGGCCCACTGCTATCAAAACTGGTAAGGGTTATTGAAGTAAAATCATTAAATATACAAATACATTAAAATGCTAAGCAACTTTATCATCAGCTCTTTTTCGTGCATGGGCAGGTAATAAAACTTTTCAAAACTAACAACATAAATTATAATTATTTTTATACTTGGTGTAGGAATTGGGCAATAAAACGAAATAGAAAAGATTCAAGGGTTTATTATATATTTATTTATTCATAGATACGTTGCACCAGCTTACTGTTATTTAACCTATCGCCATGCAAGCTATTAACAAAGATTATCAATAGAAATATTTTGTCCAGAAGTACTTGCAGAAGGCTGACTAAAAAACTTGTCAATTTTGGGCAATTTTTGTTTACTTTCTTCTCTTTCTTGGCGTTGTTTGCGTTTAAATGCACCACTGGGTTTTTTGTCCATAATAATAGTTTTCTAATTTATTTATGCAATATTTATGTAAGATTGTACTTAAGTAGGTACTCACTGTTCACTGACAACGTTACTAGTAAAAGGAAAGCGAAACGTAATGATACGATACAAGACGTCGTTGGGGAATCCCCGGCAAACATTTTATCGCCGCCAGTGTTACCACATTTGACGGTTTAAAAAATGACAAAAAACATCACGCAATTAATGGACGGCCCCCTACGGTATTTTAGCATTGTAGCGACGGTATTTTGAGTTATATAGTGAGTAGCCGAAATCTATAGATTTCTTTACGTAACTATGTATACGTACTATAATCAAATAAAATTGAACTTTTGTATGGACCAGTACAAAAAATTTATTGACATACGCATACTTACTCCTGATACATTAACTTTTTAACCATTCTCGAAAAAAACTCTTGACTCGAAGTTCACAATCGCGAATCCCAAAAAACGGATACCGATAAATAATAATATGCAGATATTGATATCCGACAAATTGATGAAAACATTAATAACACTGTCAACCCACACAAATAATTTAAAGGAATTCCCTTTTTATAACTTTGGAATTTCTCACAACTGAGTTGCCATGATTTAACTCAAGTTGTTACCTGATAAATAAATATGGATTTATTTTGAAAATGGTAGAAATTTTCAAAAGTTGAGTTCGAATTTGGTACACGTAATTATATAAGTCGGTGACCCAAAAAAGCCCATTTAATAAATTTGAATCACGGTAGCCGCTTTGGGGGGGTAAATTAGAAAATTAAATTCAAATATTATATGACATTGAGACTAATGTTACATTGAGGACTAATATCGTTTGTTTGTTTGCAGTGAATAGCTTCAGTAACTCCTCAAGCCGATTTCAAAAATTGGCGGGTAAACAGTAAGTACCAAATAAAAGGGTGTGTGCTGGTCTTAAATATATATTTTTGAAATGAATGTCTACTTTTGAAGTTAGTTAAGAAAATAAATGAAACTTGACACTGATCTCTGAAAGTCCTAAGTCTAAAATTGAGGAAATAATACTTCTACATTATTGATATAGATTAAGAAAAATCTATGAGAAGAATATGGTTCTCAAAATATTATATTTGTGCGGAACTCTCTACGTGCTCTTGGTTAATTTATTAATAAATTACAATGCTAATACTAATATTTTTTTTGTTTAAACTTAACGAAATTATGAAGACAATTATTAAATATTTCACCCAATATAATTAAATGTTGTGGTAGAAAGCTTTACCCGTTAGCAAAAAAGGTTTGCTACTGTCAACACTTTGTAAAAGGTTGTAATCAGATTTGCCGAGTAAATAAAGTTGTCGATCCGCCAATGATTTTCTAAGGGACCCCGCGAAAAACTTACCTCAGCTTTCCCGGAGTCGGCTACAAAAACCTTTGGGCTCTATTGAAATCCTTATCTCAGCTATAGGCTTGACGCGTACCTAGTGATTGATATTAATGGTCGTCCTGTACGCCCTTATCTTGGCTTTGTGCCCGGTATGAAAATCCCTCTTTTGCCCTTTAAGAACTACACGAACACATTCGAAAAGTTTACTGAACTGAGTTCCAACCTGTTTCGAATATAATCGAAGCTCGATCTGTCAATATAGGATTCATTTTGACTATTGTTTTTTTGTTTTTCTTAAAGTACAGAATGTAAATTTGGCCGTTCTTCTTTTGTCGACAGCCAAATACCAGAATGGCTTTTGATTACAACTTGTAATTACTTTGAATTCGGATACTATCAAAAATCATCATCATTATCAGCCCTTTTACATCTGCACTGCAGGGGCTCAGACCTTCCTTATGGATGGTTAAGGAGGATGGGCCATGACCCTCCAATGCTAGCCTAGTGCGGATTCTTGGAGGGTATAAACGACGGCAGAACGTAGCCGAGACCAATCGGCGTTTACGTGCCTTCCTAAGCATGCAGTAGCTTCGTAGATAATAATTTTTAGGTCACCCATCGTATGACCGACCCTTGCGTAAGTCGTCGTTAACAACAACGATCGCAGGCCGCGGCACTTATCCTCTACGCCACCGAGCTACTTTATCGCAATTATTAATGCCCGTAGATTTAGCTATCTGTAATTCACTCCTCGACGCATGACGATCTGAAGTTACTATCTCTTCATACAAACCTATCCGTATCCGTTTCACACGGTAGGTTAGAATGACCAGAATGTATTAAATAAATTTCAAAATTATAGGCATACGACATTTTTGAGAGGAGAGGATTGAATCAAATAGTAAATAATACTTAATATTAGAACGGAAGCAACGGCAATAGGTTGTTAAATACGTTTACTAATAAAAATATAGAACAGTGACGTCATTACTTGAGAACCAATAAACTTCATTGTTTGTTGATTTTGATTCATAAGACTTATAATATTATTGTGTTGAAATCCAATCACGCTCGCCGTTGTTAACACCCACCAATTCACACTGAGCTGTCATGGTAGTCTATGACCCTTTTTTCCTAAATGATTCTATCCATAGGAAGACCAGTGGTTCAGAACTAATTGTGGTATAGGTTAATGATGATGTTAGATGTAAAAGTCAGTTAATATTCTAAGTAATATACAAAGGTTAATTAATTAAAATGTCAAGGATTTATAACTCAAAAGTCAGTGCAAAAGAGTGTTGAAAAGAAATAAAAATATGAAATGAGTTTATGTCAAGACTTGTATTTGTGCCACGTATGGACACGTCGGTATACGTCATCACTTGCTTTTTATGCTGTCATGATCATAGGCGGAGGGATTTTGACTCGTAGGGTGCTATTTTCTTTATTGTACTTATGAATGTACTCGTATTGTGTATTCTTTGTTTTATAGTGTTTTATATGAAATTAGAACTTCCTACATTTATCTTTGTGTTCGTTGATATATATTTGTATAGGTATGTTGTTAAATTTATCTTTGTTAATTTAATATTTTTATGTCGAATATTGTAGGTCCGTGTTGTCGCCACTGACTTCAGCAGAATACCAGTGCAATGGGTGTATCCATTGCTTACGCTGAGCTGAGGTCAGTTTTGACAGCACACATTATTACACTTTCAATTCTTGTATGTACTAATTGTTAATTGTCTTGTTTGGGTTGTGTTGTGTGTTGGCAAAATAAATACTTTATTATTATTATTATTATTATAATTGAACACTCATTAAATTATAATACGATACTTATGTGGCACGGCAACAGACCGTCCGTTTACATATTACTAAAAATGTAGGTCGCGATCAAAGTACTATGCAATGTGTTATAAGATCAAAATTATATTATGCAGATCTTAATCTATACTATAATAAAAACGTAACTGATCGATGTCTGTACATTGAAGATATATGAAAAAAACTGTTATGAGGGACATTTATAAGCGTAATAGAAAACTATAAATGATTTTTAAAATTTTTGTCTGTTTGCAGTTTTCACTATTATATTGCGGCATTCTTCCGTTAACATTTAGTGTAAGATTTATTATAATCGGTTCACAAATAAAAAAGTTATGTCAATTTGAAGTGACGTGTTCGCCAAAATTGCTATGAAATATTTACTGTTTTATTAAATTTTCGTCTTTGATATAATGATCATCATCATTAATAATTTTTGGTCACCCATCTCGTGAATAACTCTTGCGAGAATTGCTTAGCAATAGCGATCGTGCGCAGCGGCGCTTATCCGTAGCCCCACCGAGCTACGAACAAGCGAAAAGAGCCTTGCGATGATGCAATTAAGCATCGAGTAGTTTACAGTGAACGCATATTTTTATCAGATTAGGTTCACGTCGTCGTCGGGGCCAGCGGAGGTGGTTGGCAGCCGCCCCCGGATTGCACGGTTTCGTCTGTCTGGGAGAGGTAGTCGATTTACCAGAGCCTCTCCAATATTCCATCAGCAAGGGGACCGTCCAATACTTGGGTGTCCTGGTGACGTCGGCCATAGCTTGCTGGGTTTTATCTCCCATGAGAGGGTGTAGCGTACGTGTTTTGGTGGGTAGGCCTCTGGGGAGCCACTGGGCAGTTCACTGTTGGGTTCACGGAGGAGAATCCTACTCAACGCCTGTTGCTTACCAGGTAATAGAGACAACGTCAGAAGCATTTCCACGACGTTAAAAAAAAAGATTCACGTCAACTGCAGTTAAGAACGAAAAGACAACTCGAGTTCTATTTTTTTTCTCTTATTACTATGTTTTATGTAAATCCTCTTTTTTTTTAACTTACGAATTGCTGTAGATACGTACTTCAAAGTTGGTATTTTCAGTCTTCGCTGGAAACAATGGTTTATTCATTGGTCGCTTATCACTCATACAATATTACGCGAGTCTGAGGGTCGGTTCAGAGTAGCTTGGTGGCGTAGTGAATAAGCGCCATGGCCCGTGATTGTAGTTGTTAAGCAACTTTCGCAAAGTTCGGTCACAGGATGGGTGACCAAAAAAATAATATCTTAAGTAACTCCAAGCTTCGGAAGGCACGTAAAGCGATTGATCCCAGTTGTATTTGCAATCGTTAATATCCTCCAATCCGCATTGGGCCAGCGCATGGAGGGTCGTGGCCCATCTTCCTTAACCATCCATCAGGAAGGCCTGAGCTCCTGCAGTTGGTGACGTAAAATGGCTGATAATGATGATGATGATGATGAGAGCCGTTCAAATCTGATAAAAGTTCAGTTAAGCATCTCTCGGAAGTATGTGTTAGTAGACGATTTTCTTCGAGTGTGGAGTCGAAATTAAAATATGTATATATTTTTTATATCAATGAATAAAACTCCATGTATCTTCCGTCAGACATGTACCGATCGATTTTTATTGACAAAGAAAGAGATCGGCCGGAAAGCGCTCGGTCTCGGGAGTCACCTGGAAAACACGAAGCGTATTTAACTGCCCATCGCGAGGCTCATGCACTATAAGGTTGAACCTGAAGCATTTACCATCAGGGACAATCTCTTGAGCTCTCAGAGAAGTCATACAACAAGCTTTTGATCCCAGGAAACTTCTGAAGATCGCATAGCGCGTCTAACTGCTGATCGTAACATAAATGCAGTATGGTATGAGTATGAAACTTCCTTTGATAGAGAAATGCGCTTGGTCTCTGAAAGAGCTCGCAGTTTACACAATAGAGATCGAGAAAGTAGTTCCGATTATCGCCAACCCGTGTTACCTTCATACTTCACAGGCGTACCGCAGATAAGTTTTGACAGGGTATAATGAACAAGCCGTTTTCCCGCGATTTTACCGCAAAATTATAGCCTATGACATCCGCGTCTGATGTAGCTTCCCGTAGGTCGGAATCGCTCTGAAACTATCGGTCCAGAGGGTTTTGGAGCAAATTCGATGCAAACAAACAAACAACCAAATCTTTCCACTTTATAATATTAGTATAGCTTAGGTATAAGATAAGGTCCGATGGCGTAGTGGGTTAGCGCATTCGTTTTAAATTGCAGTTAAATAAGTAAGTAAATACTGCACAACAAGGACATACATGAATACTTATTTTACAACGTACAAACGACAAACTCATCCAGGTAACCTAGCATTACATGGAAAATAGAACAATAAATAGCCGATTGTGCATACAACTAGACAAATAATAATAATTTTAAAAGATCAAAACAATAGAAGGACAGTTTAAAGGTACGAATAAAATGCTCAGACACAAGATTATCTTTCTTGTTAACCTCAAGGCTTAGCTTGTACCTACTTTGCTAAATGTTCCTTCAATACATGGTTGGCAAGCATACAAGTCCGAATGTTTTATACGTCGGTTTTCCGCCACACGGGCACGATACGACGGTGGCTCGGAGGCGTTTCCTATACGGAACGATAAATTATGCCGGATCCGGCCGCAAGGAACGCCGTCCGGTTACTAGTGCACCTAACGTGTCTTGTGCTTGATAATATTTCAGAGAACTGAATATTTTTGTTTTAATTTTTATACAAAAATATATTTAGATAATTTGAAATATACAAGAAATTGTTATGTTACTATATTAAAGTCGGACGGTTAAATAAGAACCTACATATTATAGTTTCTTAGATGAGTATTGTTATTTTACACTTTTTAAGCTTTTTGAAGGCGTTTTTTTAAAGTTCTTTATTCTAAGGGTACAAATAGGATCCTTATTTCTAAGACTCCAGTATCCGTGCATCTATTTGTCCGTCCGTATGTCTGTCCGTCTGTATCTCATGAACCGTGATAGTTAGACAGTTTAAATATCTACATGTATTTCTGTTTCCGCTATAACAACAAATAATAAAAACAAAATAAAATGATTATTTAAGGGGGGCTCTGAAACAACGTGATTTGTTTGCGTTTTTCATATATCTCGCACTTGGGCAAAGTGCGAGACAAAGAGAGTATAAAAATATTTTAGAAGATAGAATACTACATTTATTAAGGTACTTAAAAGAAACACGATGCCCCATATCCATTTGATTTTATCTCCGTGTTCCTCGTAGCAGCTAGCCGTAGCTCGTAGGCGACCTGATGGCGCCTGTTTCTTCATGTTTCGTAGTACATGCTCATTTGGCGTTAATACTACGACCGCCACAAATCTTACTAAATACGTTGGCCCATAGAAAAATGGACGTCGGAATGGCCAAAGCTCAATAAACACTGAATACGTGGAACTAAACAGTTGGAAATTTATGTGAGATTGTGGCAAATGGATTGTATTCTTTTGTATTGCTTAACGCCAAGCTTTATTTAGCTTTTGTTGTGTTTTGTTAATAGAAGATAGAAGTGTTTATATAACTTAAACTAATTATTATCTATAAGTAATATAATTGTATAAGTGTAATACTATGCAAAACCTATGTATATTTAGATTAAAAATTAGTAAGTTAGACTTTTAATATTTACTCAGTAAATATTAACGGAGTCGGAGAGTAACTAACTGCCTAAGCATCGTGGCCTTCATGCAGATAACTTGTAGTATTTTTCTGTGGAATTTATAAAAATGCATAGAAATTATTTAAAAACACTAATAACACGAATTATTATAAAAGACATCGTGACGATTTTTGTTAAAACGTTCCTGTATTTTAAGTTTGTCACTAGTTCTTAGAATTTTCTTAGCATGACTTAGTATCACTTTTAAAAGATTGCAAATTTCTTAAACCACAAATATTTTAGTGTTGTAATTCACCTGATTATTCCTGAACTATCTCAAACTAAGACAGAGCAAAATTACCAATTTGGAATAAATTCCTTTGCGATCATACCGAAAGCGAGGGAAATTATGAAAATGACGAATTATCACAAAATCAGACAATACTTTAACCATACGAGGGTCAAACTGAAAGTTCTTAGAAAATCAAAAACTGATTACATTAGCCAGTTATTAGTTTTTATATCTTTTCAAAATATTGTCCATTCACGTCAATACACCGCTGCATGCGATGGAACCACTGGGAAAAGCACTTTGCCCACTCGTCCTTAGGGGTCTCTTCAATGGCATCGCGATACGCAGCCACCGCTTCTTCAGCATTCATAAACCGCTTTCCTTTAAGTTTTTCTTTAATTTTTGGAAATAAATAAAAATCACAAGGCGCGAGGTCGGGGCTATACGGCGGGTGACCCAGTAATTCAACGTTTGATGTCGCCAAATAGTCGATCGTTCGCTTGGCGGTGTGCGACGAGGCGTTGTCGTGGTGAAGGAGGATCCTACTGCGAGGTCGTTTCTCTCGAACTTTTTCCAAGACAAGTGGCAAACAATTGGTAGTGTACCATTCTGCAGAAACTGTTTTTTGATCCTCTAACACAATTGTTGCAAAATGACCTATCCTTCCAAAGAACGAGGCCACCATTTTTTTTCCCGCACTTCGATCTCTCTTCACTTTAGTTGGCAACTCCTCGAAAGGAAACACCCACTGAGCAGATTGTCTTTTGGTTTTAGGATCATAACAGTAAATCCAGCTTTCGTCACCTGTTAGTATGTCGAACACAGCATTTGAGTCACCTCCGTTAAATCTTTCAATCATTTTACGACACCAATCCACACGATGGAGTTTTTGAGCCTCAGTCAAATTATGAGGTATCCACCGGGCGCAAAGCTTCCTGACCGCTAAATGTTCGTAGGATTTTGTGCACTTGACTCATACCGATGCCTAAGCTTGTCCGAATCTGTTGATATGGATGTTGATCACTCTTTTGTCAGTCTCTATCATACGCCGCACAACACAGATGTTATCTTCAGTCGTCGCCGTAGAAGGCCGTCCCTCACGTAAATCATCAGTGAGATTAGTGCGACCACGTTTAACTCATTAAACCAGTTGTAAACAGTCGCACGAGATGGGGCTTCATCGTGAAAGGCCAATCGTAGTCTATCATAACTTTCTTGTTGACTTAAATGACATCGAAAGTCATAAAAAATCATTGCACGAAAATTTTCTCGTGTTAAATTCATGATGACGTGACACAGACAATGTTTCAATTTGCCGCCAAATCGTAAAACAAATGACAAATGAATGAAATATATACTCAGTAATATTGGCAAAGAGTTATATTTTCAAATTTTAGAATTATTTTTTTATTATATTGTTTATAAGTGGCCAGTTCTAAGAACTTTCAGTTTGACCCTCGTATAGAACAAACATATTGCTTGTACAAAGATAAGTAAGTAAATAGTTAATTGAAGGTACATGATATTGTTTCTTATTCTTTTTTTAATCTCTTTTATATAAATGTTTAGATGTGTAAAGTGATTGTGTGTCGTAATTGATTGAATAAACTATCTATCTATCTAATGTCATTTTTACAATAATTCCCAAAGCACGGATAATATTTGAATTAAATAGATTTTAAAAACTAAACTAAAATATTGTTCATTAGGATATACAATAACTCATACTACAAAAACAACATGTCTTTCGGTCTGTTTATCAGGCGCAATTAATGCAAATTGTCTAATTTATGTGGCATTATTGCAGGGTGGCCGCGTGACATCTTGCGGTCTCTGCACACACCGCTAATGACTCGTGATTCTAATTAATGATGTTATTAATAATGGACGGTATGGCTTACTTGCACAATATTGCATAAAACACTCAATATACCTAGTATAATTCTTGTAAATATACTCTGTCTCGGTGGATTGGCGTAGTGGATATGCGCCGCGGCCGAATTATATTTATTGTTAAGCAAATTCGGTCATGGGATGGGTGATGCATGCATCGGAAGGAACGTAAGAAGTTGGTTCCGACTGTATTTGCAGTCGTTCACAACCTCCAATCCGCATTAGCCCGGCGTGGAGAGTTAATCAATAAATATACCGTAAGTAAGATAATAAGAGTCGAGAAATGCGTTTACTAAGATGACGATCTCGACAACGTTTTGTCTACGCCCACACGTCACTTTTCTGAGGGGTGACTATTCGATATCTCTCTCAGCTCGAGAACAGTGATGTATAGTGTCAACACTATGCATCACTTTTCTCTTCTTTTCTCTAATGCGGATTGACAAAAGCGTTTCTCGAGTTTGTTATGCCATGCGCGCAAGGACAGCCTTTGAGCCTAAGGAAGGCAAGATCGTAAAAAAGTAAATGTGGCTGAAACTTGGACGCCCACAAAGCTTATCATTACGAATTGCTCAAAGTGCATCTCGTAATTTGTAACATACATATTTTATCATGTTCGGCGCTTAAGGTTCATGGATACCAAAATTTCTATCTTTAAGCACTTCAGATATCTTCCCGAAAGCGCTACAACCCTGTCCTCTTCCCTCTGTGATCAAATTGCTGAATACCGAAATTCGGAGACGATGACAAAACAGATCCCTCCGTGATCAAAAGCTGGAATATCTAAATCCGGAGAAGATAGCAACTGACGTAGCAGAAGTAGTAGCAAGGAGAAAGTTGAAGTAACGGGTTGATGTGATGTGCGGGAAGATGTGGTAGAAAAGATCCGGAATGGAGGTCAACAACTGAACAAATAAAAACTTAAAAAAATAGAATCAACTTGAAACTTTAAAAAAGTGATAAATAATACTTATCTTAAAAGTGACCAGGTGGTCCTATTTAAATTTAGATAAGATTTAAATGGTCCATCAAGTTGTGGAATAAAAAAATATTTGTATCGGTGTGTATGAATGTGTAATAAAAAGCTCTCGGCATGAAGTCCGCCATATGAGGATCTATGCAGTTAAGATTAAATTAATATTAGTTATTTATTTGCCTATAAATAATTGATTTTCATTATGATTAAAGTTAACGAAATTAATGTTAGTTGTAATGTAAACTTTTTAGCAGTCCATAGAAAGGAAATAGACAATTTTTTATTAAGAAGTAGCTGTAACTCGCGGCTTCGCCCGCGTGGTCTCTGGGTAGTGTATACACTTTGACAAGCTGTACTGGAGTCATAAGCTAATCTTGATTAAAAATCTACCAATGAGCATTCACCTTTATAACATCATCATTAAGCTAATCACGTGCTCACTGCTTGGGCATAAGCCTGCCATATAGATGGAACCAACCAAATAAATCTACCAGTGTTTCTGTGGATTAGGTGCGTGTCTTTATAGAATATCCAGTTGCTTTTCTTTCCACATACAAACACATGTTTTGTTTGAAATAATTGTCTTTAATTGAAGTCGTTTATAATTATGCCGTCATTTTGCTTGGATATTTGTCTATTGTATTTATTCTGGACTTTCAGATGCTTTCATTTTAAGAGCTTAAAATAGCCTGATGCTTTGCTTCTGTAAGATTCTATAATTGATCCTCAAAGCAAGCGGTCACTTGTTCCTGCTTTCTGAATTCAGTATTTTCAGAGATTTTAGTGCGTGACCTGAAATTAAATTTTGCCAACGGATATTCTGATATATCTTCAATTTGCAGGTATCGAACGAATCTAGTTTTGTGTGTACTTAACCAACATAACATATGCATTTGATATTAGCCATGACGATTGTATCGATGTGAATTAAGAAAAATTAATTTGGAAAAGGATGACATGGAACATAATTACAATGACAAATTGAATTGTAAACAATGGTTAATATGGTTAGGTACGTTTTAATGCTTTATATGAACTTCTATTATCATTTTCATAACTTTATGTGCAAATTTTTGGGATAAATAAAAGGTAGATTTTTTTCTGAACTCTCAAAGGGAAATAATTTCGTAATTCATGACTTTTTCGTAATTTTCTCCGTTTATGCAGCGCACACAAGGAAAGCTCTGAAAATTTAAAAAAAAATCTCCAGTTTTTGCAAATTTTTCATTGTTGCTCCACTCATAGCGTTATGTTATATATGGATTATTCAACACAATAAACTTAATTCATTTCGAACCAGTATTCCTGAGATTATAGAGTTCAAACAAACAAACTTTTCAGCTTTATTATTAGTACAAATGAATTTAAATTGATCTTATTATTTTATATAGTTATGCTTTGTCAAATCTCTATAAGGAACAATGTGCAAAAACATTGAATGATTATTATATATCGGCGCGTGGACCGCAATTAGTGGTGTAATGACCCAGCCTGACTAATGGCTTAGAAGTTCGTGGTCGCCTCTAATTAGTGAGTGAAGTTGTGGACCAAGGCTATAACGGTCGGATATAAGGGAAGCGTTCACTGCGGAACCTTGATTGAAAAAGGTTTTATTTATATTATAAACTAGCTGACCCGACAGACTTCGTCCTGTCAAAAAGATTTGTAATGTGGCAGTTTTTTTGCCTACGTATTTAAAAAAATTCTGATGCATTTTATCTCGCGTGCCGAAACTAATACAAAAGAAACGCGAGTTTCGGAACGCGACATTAAACTCCTCCAACTATGTATTCTGTGCTCCAACGCACACACGCACATTGTTTTGATAGATATGATCTTTGACGTTAGGAACACACCTACATTGCTTAGACAACAGTGAGTGCTTGTAATTTAATATGAACTTTATACCATAGCAATAAAGCTCAAATTGACTACGTTTTAGTTACAAATCATTTGTATGGGAAAAAGAAAAGGGCTATTTTTAGGGTTTTTCCAGCAATAATTCTATTCTCGCCGTAAAAACCATCCTTGAACTTCAACGAACATTTTAAAAAAAGATTTGGCCAAATTGGTCGAGGCGTTGTTGAGTTATGCGCTTACCAACACATTTTGCGATTCATTTTTATATTATAAATATAAGTCTTTGTAAATGTAATTTATATTACAAATAGAATGTTTGTCATGTATTTTAGTGTCCCGTTATTTTTTAAATACAGAATAGTGATAAACACTTCTTTTTTCGATAGTTTTACAACAAAACTTCACCAAAAAGTTAAAGTGACATTGACAGCACACTGACAGATAGCTTTTCCCGAAATACAATCGATAAACGCTAATCGATATTTTTCGTCTTCAGCATCATCATTGCTGAAATAGAATTTTATGTAACATTAACTGCTTCCCTGCCATATCGTCCGCGTAAATTATAACGTATATTACCCGCGTATTATGTAGCTTCCATAAGAAGAAATCATTTTTATGATTGGGTCAATATTTTCGAAGATTACTACAAACAAACAGAACTTATGAACTTCATAATTTTATAATATTAGTACAGATTCACTTAAAATGTAATTATTATTACTAGCAAATTTTGCGTTCAAAATTCTATATTCATATTTTTAGGCTCATATGATTCGTGCGTCCTATTTTTAAATAAACTTTTAATTTAATTATTATAATAATAATTAGTATCACGAGTATAATAATTCTTTTTGATTTTTTCTAGAAGACCTTTTATTACAAATAGGAAATATTTAAAAAAATATAAATCAACTTGCATTAACATGTAAGGTTTAATCCAAATCGTTAGTTCTATCAAATAAAAACTTTCGTTCATTTATTCAGTACACTATCATCCCAAATTCATAAGGAGTGAAACATAATAGTGTTGCCAGTAAAACGTCACACACAAACGACTGGTAAGACTGGTGGTAATTACAATGAAATTTTAACGTCAATAAACTCGTTTAAAATTAATTTAATGGACGTCTTCAGTAAATCATCGATATTTTTAAAATTCTTCTCTTATGCCATATTCTTAACTCCAAAAAACCACCGTTTTTATCAGAGAATACAGTTTTCGGTTATAGATTTTATTCGCTGACTCGTATTTTTAGTTTGGCTGTGGGTACCGACATATCATTTTCTTGCTGACTCAAATTGGAAGATTATGTACCAAGAGGGTTGTAATAATATCCAACGCGTAATCCACCCTCCGTCCGCCCCACTGATTCAATTAGATTAGGTTTTATTTGCAGTTCGGTTGTGTCTTTGTTTTATAGGAGCATTACGAAGTGAGCGAGCGATTGCAACTTTATGCAGTCAAAACATTTATCATAAGCAGTGTAGTCTAAATCTTCATATTGAGGTTGGTGAACAGGCCACCTGCACCATTGAAACCGCCGATCAGAACATTGATGTGGTGATGTGGAGTTACTGATGGAGTCGTTTAGTCAAGGTCTCATTCTGCGGCCTGGTTCTTTCCTTCAATTTTTCCTTGGATTATGATTTGATGGAGTTTGTACTCGGGGTTTCTCATGTTATGTTCTAAGTATTCTAACTTACTTTGTTTGATGGTTTATACGGTTGCAGTAGTAGCCATAGTTGCATGTTCCCACCGCTGAGGTAAAGGCCTTGCCTTTAGAAACAAATAAAATATTCTTAAAAAAAGAAATAGAGCGTGCCATGCATAGCAAATTCGGTAGGCTCATCGTTGCGACATATGGTGCTCGTCCATTGTCTCAGCACGTACGCACCACACGCACGACACGCAACGCATTGCATGGATTAATCGATGTCATACGTCCACTGTAGTTACATTTTTCATAGATGTTTCTATGAGAAATGTTACTGTCAGTTTTGACGTCGGAATCATGCTAATGACGTCATAGGATCTTGTCGCGCGGCGGGTGCGTGCGTGCTGACATATTTACGTTCATCTAACCGAAACAACTTCCAATGATAATCCACTCAAAAATCTACTAATGTGTAAATTTAATTAAAAATAATAAGTCCGCCATTTGTACTGTGTGCAAAAAAGTTTAAATAAATAAATAAAAAATAAATAAATGAATAGAAGGGATGACTTGAGCTGGTATCCACGTAGTGTTCAATTAGTCTGAGAATTATCTGCGCTACGCCATCGGTAAATTCTTGAGACGCTCGGACGCGACTATGATTAGATGTCCGTTGAGCTGGCCTATTGATATATCAATATAATTATTTTTAATTAGCATTCTGCTGTCTAAATAGTGTTTTCTTATAGAGGTGTTTCAGAGTTGGTCAATATTCTTGATAATTTTTCGATTTTCTACCTTAGTATCTTATTTGGATAACTGAATGAAAATAAAAAAAGAATCTATAAATTACAAAGGCGAAGTTTTTTTTTACTTATTTTGTAAAAAAATAATAATATGATAATGATAATGACATCTATCAAAATCAAGATAATTTATGCAAAGTAATTTCCGATTTTAATAAAATATAAATGGGGCCCGGACAGAAACTTATGCTGGAAAGCTTTCCAAACCAGAGCTAGAATTCGCGCTTTTTCTACACATGAATATTAAAAAGCGTCGTATGCACAAAATTCACAAAAAAAACAAACAATAAACACACAAACAAAATTCATCATGCGAACATTCATTCTACATGTTTTACCAAAGCATCATACCGTAAATAATGTTTGAAACTTTCGGAATTCATAAAGTCGAGTTACAACATTTTTGCTTTGGCCACATGTTTCGTAAATATCCATAGTACATAAAATATGTGGGAATGTATTTGGTAGCGTGTAGCATTTAAGTTTGTAATTGCTTTTGTTTTTACTTTTGTTTTTGTTTTTTTAGAGAAAAAAAAATAACAATTTTATTAAAACGAGTTGTTTCATCGCGCCTTCACCTGTATGAGCTGTAGCCTATGTCACCAAAAATTCGGTCCAGTTGTCACAGAGCTTTTCAATACAAACAAACTAACCAACAATGAGATCTTTCCTCTTATACGATTTGCTACCTAAATGGATTATAAATTGTGAAGTGCGAAATGGAATTTAATTATTAGCGGTAAGGCACGCAGTGTGATTGTAAAAAGTAAGTTCTTATATTTCACTTATATTTTTCATCGCTTAGGATTTCTGATACTCCCTTTTCGCTTATCAAAGCATTAGTTAAGTTATCGGTGGCTAAGTATCCTGATAAAATAATGATTCTAATATTTATGTACCACTTCACAGAACACAGAAATATCTTTTTTATATGTTGTATGATACCTAAACTAAGAAGTCAAAAATTTATAATGTAATAAAAATTTAGTATTTTCAAAAATAATAGACTCAAAAATATCTTCAATCCATTGAATAAAGCAAAATAATTTAATTATTTTATATATATTTTTGTAAACAGATATTGGTTGGTCAAATAAGTAAATACTTATACTTGTGTATATTATATGTATATATTTATTTTTGTTATTTACAGAATTAATAAAATCCGGTCAAGTGTGAGTCAAATTCGTGCACGAAGGGTTCCATACCATCTTCCATTACAAAAATCAATTTTGTTATTTTCTATGGAGATTTTCTAAATTTTCGAGTTAAATAAAATTAGTCGACTTTTACTCATAAACTTGTAAATCCAAATCAAATGAGATTGTTTTCCAATTAACTTCATTATACATAGACACTACTGCCGTAATGTTTGAATTTTTACCAGCGAGCGTTTAGCGTGGTACTGGGGCGACACTTAATTTTAACGAAAATTAGCTCTTTAAAGCGTGATTTATTATTCTTTAAAGAGCTAATATTCGTTCAAACAGTTCTAAATCGAAAAACGGGGTAGCGCTTTTTACACTTAATTGTAACGAAAATTAGCTCTTTAAAGCGTGATTTGTTATTCTTTAAAGAGCTAATATTCGTTCAAACAGTTTACTAGAAGAAGTAGAAGAAGACTAGAAGTTATCTACTTTCTGGTACCAATATTTTTTGAGCTAAACCGCGGATGGGTGGATGGAAAACTAAATTTAGTCCAACACTTATATCTATAGTCGAGAGAAGTAATTACTTGAGAATATGTAATAATTAAAGCCAATACTTTTTCACAAATAAACAAGACTTTGAATGAGGGTGAAAGTGCAATAGAATTATAACAAGATATTACTATTGCACAAGTATTGTTTTAAGTAGCTTTTTTAAAGAAAATAAATAAAAAGAGAAGACTTTAGTAATACGTGAACGCGGAACCTGCAAAGGATCCGAAATGTCAATAAAACTAAATACAAACGCGATGAAACCGTTTAAAAGTTGTTTCATTTATGCTAACATACCATTATTTAGTAGGTACTAACACTTAAATATTACTTTTTAGGCCTGAAACGTTACAAATTTATCGAAAGCAATAAATAACAACATATACAGTATACTTGCTCTTAAATAGGAAATACGAGCGTACCCAATTGCTTCACCACTGCACATTTAGATAATTTTATCCTTTCTGGAAACGCTTACGGTGCATTGTATAGTTATAAGATCGGGCAAAGAATGTTGTTAAAAAGTTTATTTATAGGTAGCTGTTTTCCTTCGCCCACGTAGATTATAGCTTTTGTCACTCGCGTATTATGTAGCTTTGATAGGTGAAAGAATTTTTAAAACCAGTCCAGTAGTTTTTGAGTATATACGATGTAAAATAAGAATCAAATCTTCCTCTTTCTAATATTAGCACTTGTATGGTTTTATATGCTGTTATTATTATTATTTCTATTTTTATTATAATCTTCTAAATTATCAAAGCGTTATGACTGCACAAGTAACGTGTTGTTTTAAACTTTTATCGTCATTTTGCATCATTACTATAGTCATTAGTCCCGTATTAAAATAAAAAATATATTCTTTAAATGGTTCCATATCTTTCCTTTTTTTCAATTAGGTCGCATTAAAAATAACGCCATTGTATTTATTTTATGTTTTGATAATGAAATTTAATTGGAGCTCAATGGTTCAATTAGCGAGTTCAGTCTTTACGTGTTACGTAATAAATTTTCGGTCACTCGTCCTTTGCGAAAGTCGCTAAGCCTTAGTGTATCGGAGACAACGCGTTAATCATACGCCGTCAAGATCGTTCTCCATTTTTTATTTAAATGAATGTTAAAATTCGCTACACCGTACGTTTGCTAAACGCTAACTGTCATTCGGTTGTAGAAGGGTCCTGTATGTACAGATTTTCTGGTCCCCTGACATCCATCATGAGGTCTAATTGAGTAATGGGCGGATTGATTGATCGGACCGCTAAATATGATGTATCGTCGTTGCATGACAAACTACGGACTAAGTTAGTCCGACGCGATTGGAGGGTGACATGTTAAACACTGTGCGGGGATTAAAAAGGTAACCGGTAAAGTAAGATGACGTAAGTCGGTGGCGTGGTGGCCCGCGATCATTGTTGTTAAGCAACTTTCGCAAGGGTCGGTCACTGGATGGGTGACCAACAAGTTATTATCTCGATCTACTCCGTGCTTTGGAAGGAACATCAAGACGTTGCAGTCGATAATACCTTCCGATCCGCATTGGGCTAGCATGGAGGGTTATGGCCCATCCTCCTTAGGCATAAATAAGGTCTGAGCCTCAGCAGTGGAAACGTAAAAGGGCTGATGATGAATATAGGACGAGCATACTTGGTGACCAATTTTTAATAAATACCATACGCCCAATTGCACAAACTTTCATTGAAATGGTCATTAGTTTAAAAGACATTTTCGTTACAAATAAAATTTAGAACATTCGTTAGAGTTTAATGTATTCCATCATTAAAAAAAAACTTTATTTACTTTATCTGATAACAAACTTATTACCCATTGCTGGAGGCCTGTTTTAAACATGGCAATGCCTGAACTAGGGGACATTAAACCATAACGAACGTTTGTGCTTCTTACTGTTACAAAGACAAACTTTCTTGGTGGCTATTTACGAGCTGACTGGATATTATACCACGTTAGTCCGCTTTATATATATCATAAGGCGATTTCATGTCGTACGTTATTATTGTTTCAATAATTGCACTTATTGTATTAATATTAATTAATAATATAATTATCCTACGCATCCCTTATAGGCGGCAAACAGTAACAATAGGTGTCCTAATCTATCTAATTTCAATGTTATAGTTAATAAAGACAATGTGCATTACGAATTAAAATGCTTTTCAACGTGGAGGGAGGCCAGCGTGGAGGGTCATGGCCCATCCTCCTTAACCATTCATAAGGAAGGCCTGAGTCCTTGCAGTGGGGAGGTAAAAGGGCTTGTGATGATGATGATAACTATTTTTTAATTTGTGGTTGTATTATAATCTTACATTACCACAACAAAATTTACGCTGTTTTAATGAGTAATAATGTACGGGTATGACGTGTTTAATTTTCATTTTTTTGTATTCAATTTTTATTTCTGCTTTATATTCGAATTAAATTAGTTCAGCAAACACATTTGTACAATATTCTCAAACAATGACTTATAATGATCGACAGTATTTCATTGAAAAAGCTGATCGAACCATCTCAATGAAACTCTGAAGCATCTGTCAGGCTAATAGACCAACTGTCAGCAGAATAAGCAGGATTGATCTGTCCAATCATAGATCTATCCTGCAGGCTTACTCTTGAACGCAAATCTCAATGTCAATTACGATCCAATGACAATCTCAAATTTCATTGAATCGACTCAATACTCAATCAGTGTCAATTAGTTCATTCAATAACTACGCAATATAGAGCCAATTGGCGACAGTGTAAATCAAGAGAACGAAACGTCACAATTGCAATGTCGATTACGTTTAAGAGTAAGCTTATTTACTACTGACAGTTGTTCTGTCTGTCTGGCAGATTACACATAGCGTGAGAGTAGCGTTAAAGGCAATGCCTACTAGCTCTAGCACTATTCAACATTCTCTCATTAACTTCAGCAATTAAAAACATTTCAAATCATTGAAGTCGAAACTTGATTCGTTATAGTAACGTGAAACATTCGATCAGACTGTGTCCTTCGGGAGACGGTTGATTAGCTTCATTTGAGAGTGGCACGCTCCAGCCCGCGAGGTGAATGTTGTTATTATATCATAATATCTTGTAAAAATATATTTTTCTATCTTTTGTAGAGAGAGCGCACGGTTGGCGTGTTTTTAAAAAGCCATTTTGACGGTTAATTTCTATTGACATAAAAAGCGTGAGTAAAAACTAGCTTTAATTTTATTAATTACTTATTTTTAAAGGATTTATAACAATTTGCTTATTTATCACTTTAAAGTGTAAATAAGCAAATTGTTATAAATCCTCCAACAGGACTAAATTAAATCTAAGTAAATTTTGTACATTTTTATTACGTTTGTGTTATGTATTATTGTTTTGAAAAATACTAAAGTAAATATCAAACTACATTTGAAAAACACACAATTATTTGGTCCTCAGCGGCGCAGTGGACAGTTGTTAAGCAACTTTTGCAATGGCCGGTATTAGGTTGGGTGAGCAAAACTTTTATCTCGAGCTCCTCCGTGCTTCGGAAGGGACGTTAAGCGTTAATATCCACCAATTTGCACTGGGACCGCGTGATGGATCATGACCCATTATTCCTATTCGATTCTCTTTTATAGGAAAGGCCTGAGCATCAGTAGTGGGAACGTTAATGGGCTGGTGATTATGAATTATTTGGTCTAAAATAATTTAGAAGTGGATTCCATCGGGATACGAACCACATTCTTGTATCGTTAGTTTCTACTCTCACAGAATATTCTTTTATAAATCTCTAGCATGCACTTATTAGTATACTCGTATGTACCATTTAAGTCTGGTGATTAATATTAATTTACACAAAACCTTGTTTTTTCAAAATGTCCACCAGTCTTAAAAAGGCTTTTATAATAAGAATTATTTAAAAAAAATTGTTGGTTAGTTAGATCTTTCAATTATATTTTTGGTCGGTTCTTCTCTATACCTTTAGCAAGATGTTAGTAATGATGGCATTGCTTTGGGACTAAAAAAAAAGAAATTAGTTTCACTTTTTTTTTCGCAGTCCAATTTAAAAGTGAAGCACCAATTCTGTTCTTGTTTAGCCGATCCGAATTATCCGCCTCCCCGTATTGCTTCGCCGTTTTCTCCCCGAAATAATTAAATTCTTAAGACGATTGACTTTAATAAAAGTGCGCGGTACTTCTGAGAGTCGATTAGCCGACAAGTCGGGATCAAAGCGTTATCTAAGCGAATTGCCGAAATTCTAACAGATATTAACTTTGGTACGCACGATTTGATAATATAGAATAATGAAGCGATTTTTAACTGGATTGGTCTTTTACTGTCGGCGAGTGCAGCGTCAGATCGCTCATTTCAATTTGCATGTTTAATATAATATGTTTAGAGGCGGGCAAATCATAATTTGTTAATATAAATTATCGCACCGTTAAGAAAGGCTCATTTAAACTGTTTTTTTTTGTGGTAACTCAGATTGTTTCCACACAATCTTACATAATAGTTCTTAAGCCATTATAGAATAACACAAGAAGTTCAAAAGCTATAAGTATAATAATTGTGACATATATTGATTTAACATTGAAATGATAGATTAATTATAAATCATAAGCTACGGTCACATAATATAACTTAATATTTACTAAGTAATAGTGCCAATTGCACAGCAACGTATTAACGATGGAGAATTAGAAAGAAAAGAACAACGGTGACAAAACCACCACACACATGTAAAGTTATATAACATGTAAAGTTTGCGGCCTAACAGATATTAAGGCAGATTTGAACTGACCCTTATACCAATATTTAAAGAATAAAAGGTGATTTTGGTAATCTTATGCTAATATTATTGCTATCATAAAACGGTAATTTTGTAGTCGACTGTCAAAGCAATAACGTTTAAAGCTCAATAGAAAGTCAGCTTTGTATATCCATACTAATATTATAAATGCGAAAGTAACTCTGTCTGTCTGTTACTTAATCACGCCTAAACCACTGAACCAATTTGCATGAAATTTGGTATGGAGATATTTTAATACCCAAGAAAGGACATAGACTTTTTACCGCGGGGAAATGACGCATTCCCACGGAAAATCATCTTAATATATATAACTCAAAGGTGACTGACTGACATAGTGATCTATCAACGCACAACCCAAACCTCTGGACGGATCGGGCTGAAATTTGGCATACAGGTAGATGTTATGACGTAGGCATTCGCCAAGAAAGGATTTTGATCAATTCTATCCCCAAGGGGATAAAATAGGGGATGAAAGTTTGTATGAAACTTTGTTAATTTTAAGGGCTGAGACTTTGCATGCATAAACCTACTATGACGTAAGTATCCCATAAGAAAGGATTTTTCTGGTATTTTACACGATATAATGAATAAATATTCGTTAGAAATGCTGCTCAAAGTAACTTTACCACGCGGACGAAGTCGAGGGCAAAAGCTAGTAAAATATATAAACTGTGTAAACAATATTTACAAAATGAATAGCAATAAACAATTTAAAATTATATTTATAAGCTCCGCATTTAATATAAAAGACTATTTAATAATTATTCTATTGAGTAACTAAATAAATAAGTTCTATTATTTCACAGTCCAATTGTTCCAGATTAATGAAGCTCTATTCATTATTGGAAGAGTTCGCGATCGTTATAGTTTTACACGTGAATAGCTCTTTTGAGGGACGTCAAAAGCTAACTCTGGCGTCATTATAAAGTTTTACTAGGAATCTTATCTGCAAAGACGATACATGCAGCTACAATTTGAGAGTTAAAATTGTAAATATCGTTGGTTAATAATGTTACATGATTTATTATAGGGTCAAATTTGAGTTTCAACATTTGCGTACTAACTAACATACTAACAATGTTTATTGTTATTAATTTGTTATGTTGATTTTATTTTCAAGTACAATAAAGTGTTCATTCATTCATTCATTCATTCATTCATTCATTCATTCATTCATTCAATGCAAGTTAAACAAAAGATTTGTATAAAGAAGGGATGATTTGTATGTTGTTATCGTCGAAGTCAATACATTAATCTTTGTAACCGATTTCTACACGGAAAGATAGTCTTGCAAAACATCAAAAACAGAAACTGACATTGGATGTGTTGAGTTAGATAATTATATCTAACTGGAGCTTATTAAGCTTCTCCACTAGCACACAGAATCTTTTGAGCAGTGAAAAGTTTCTTTTGAGCTGCAAACTTGCATTGCGGAGCAGTTACCCGAATTTTAAAAGGTTGATGTAGTGAATTTTGTCAGCATTTTTCTTACAGAGATAACAAAATTGAATGTATCATCGTGAATTTCTTTTTTGGAGGCAGTTGATAAAATAACACCAAATAAGTACGATAGCACAATATCTATTAGCGATAGTATCTAAAATATCGTTTCTGAACACTAAAAAATTAAGTAACGCTCATATTTTTTTATATAGCTGACGCCAATAAAACTTCGAACTCTTGAAAGGAGACGAAATCTAAAGCCGTTAAGTTCGTGGTGGGATACGTACGCAGTAAAAATGTTGATTTGACTTTAATCGTCAATAAAATGTCTCCTCGGATCAACAATACCTCGCACAACCGCAACAATAAAAGTTGGAGTGTTCGCAAACTTCTTTTATGACAAGTCTCTTTCAAAAATGTTTTATTTTCGTAATGTTTTAGGTAGTAGTAGGCTATTCGCATTATATAATCTTGTATAATCTTAGCATTAACCGACTTTTCAACAGTATATGAAGTAGATTTAAATAAACTTACCATCAAGTTGTGATTTCGTGCCAAAAACTTATGACGTATCAACACTTGAAAACAAAATTATAAAACCTATCATTTGACAAACATATTATTTAGAAAATATATTTGAACATAGCTCTCTTTTGTCCGGCGGGTTTAAACATTTTCAATCCAGTTTCGATCTTTTATTATCATCTTTATCTACTTCAATGGAAAAAAATGGCAAACAATATGAAGAACATAACCTTTTATTAACACAAAAGATATCTAAATGGATAGTTTATTTACAGTTTTCAATTGCACGCTGTCTTTATATTAGGTTGGGGAAAAACTCTTTTCACATATAGTATGCCTAAACATTATTGGCTTATCAATCAATAGTTACGATTTAGCTCAGGGGATTGACCTCAAAACAGTATTGAAAATATCTGAAAAGCTCTGGATACACAAAAAAGTTGGATATTTGGGTACCACAAGTTCACTGAAAGAAACTTGATGAACCGTGTACTCATTTGTAATTCTTTATTATGGCGTAATGAAATTAAACCATTTTAGAAGAAGTTGATAACTAGGAAGGAAACGTGAATCGTGCGAAGAAATCGTCAGGCTTCACAGACTGTGGCGAATTCTGGGTTATCTCGCAACAAGGTGGTGCTGTATGTATGGTGGGATTGGAAAGGCATTATTCATCGTGAGCTATTATCGCCAGACAGGACTAACGATTTTGAACTCTACTACAAATAACCGATGAGATTAAAGCAAAAAGTTGAGAGAAAGCGGCCAGAATTAATCAATAGAAGGGGTGTGGTTTTTCACCATGATAACGATAGACCTCAAGCATCTTTTCTCACTCAATAAAAATTTTGAGAGTTTGGTTGGGAGGTGTTAATGGATCCGCCGTATAGTCCTGATCTTGGCCCTTCAGATTTCCACCTGTTTTGGTCTCTTCAGAATTCTTTAGGCAGTGTCAGATTAACATCACGCGAAGATTGCCAAAACCTCTTGTCGCGGTTTTTCGATCACATGCCCCAAAATTTTTATAGCAATGTGATACGACAAACAAGATTTTTTGTCCCACAAGATGACAAAAATAGATTGAACAAAACAGTACCTACTACTTAAGTTAAACGTAAATAAACTTTATTGAAAAATGTTTTGATATTTCATATAAAATGCGAAGAAACTTTTTCTGCAACCTATTTATTATACACTGATATACAAAAATTGTCGACAAAATTACACGAAAATTGATACGGTTGAGTTTGCGGAAACAATTAGTGCGGGGGTTCCACCGTTCAGTACTATTAAGGATACACGCGGACCTGTGGATATAAGGGTGGGTTAAGATTATGATATACGTTTTAATTATTACTTTAACTCAACATGACTCCTTTTAGACATGAATATGATCAATACTTTTTTGTTTATGTATGGCACTGATTCTTTCCGCAAATTGTTGATCCATTTTCAAAATTCTTATGACACCTTATGAGTCCAAAGTGGTCCGGTGCAATATGAATTTTAAACAAAATCAAATTGGCAAATGTGATTTTATAACGAAACGAAATATGATTTTCATAAAATATCACCAAAATATATAGACGACATGTTTAAATCAGCGAAATAAACGTATTTTACGATGACGTAGCTTCAAGCAGGTGAGATTATTAAAATTGACCCTATAGTCTTGGAGTTCATTTGTTGTAAATAAAGAAACGATCAAACAATTCCTCTTTAAAAAATTTGTATAGATAGATAAAACAATGACAAGTATTATTATTCCATAACATTTTCAGTCGTCCCAATTCTATCAAATTTCTATTCAATAGATTTTATATAAAATGGATGAAAAATGGAAACATCACAAACATACTCCCCCTCGTTCTCCCTCCACCATTCAGTGCGCGACACATTGTCACACTAGTGCTGCCCCCTTCAAGCGGAAAAACGATTGTCATAGAGATGAAATATTGCGCAGAACCTCTAGCGCGTGTATCATATTTAAATTAGGTACGTCTGTGCTTAAAAAAGCAAATGAAGAGTGGGAAACTTTTGTGCTGCAATAATTATAAACGCAAAGAGCCAGGCATACTGGAGAAAGCTGGCAAGTAAAATAAATGCAGTTGAGATTTTACTTGGAAGCTCTCTAATGCGATCATAGTATCTTATAATTCTACTTAATGAGGAAGTACGAAACAAAGTTGACTTAAAAGACAGGGACGTAGAAACTGGAGAAGAAAATACATCAAGTTATGAGAAGATTGAAAGGTCATGAAATGACGAGCAACATTTGTAAAGATCGTGGCTTACCTGGCATCTGTCGTAAAGATATAGAATAGGAAAGAAGTTTTTGTAGTTTAATTTACTTATACATATTGTAATTACCTACAAGAAAAATAAACGATTACTAAATAAAAAATGTTTGTTAGAACTACATATCTCTAATATAGAAAACATTCGATTGCTACTTTGTCACTATAGTAAAAATTGTTTCTGGTATTATTACTGGCAAATTTCTCTTTAGTAGAGGTAGTTATTTCCCTTTTTTGTGAAAAATCATTATCATTAGCCTATTAATGTTCCTACTGTGAGAGCTCAGGCCGTCCCTATGGATGGAATCAAATCAAATCGGTTAGGAGGAATGGGCCTTAACCCACCACGTGAGCCCAAGCGGATTGGTGGACTGCAGACGTAGTCGGGACCAACGGTTTGACGTGCTTTCCGAAGCACGGAGGAGTTCGAGATATTAAATTTTGTGTCACCCAATCTATGGCTATTGCGAAAGTTGCTTAACAACTGTATAGCCCACCGAATACATCAGTCACATCATCTTCACTTAATCGAGCTTCTCCTCCTTTTTAAAAAATAATCCAGACTAACCATTTCATTACATATTTATTCTGTGACAACTGGATATGACGGAAATTTTTCAAAAGTTCACTGTTTCCTGCATGTTGATTGTATGCATCCGAGTGAATAGCGTTTTTTTTTTGTATTCCCTACTATCAAAGGATGGGTAAGACATTGGATGTTTTTGTAAACCGTACAAATATTCCATGAGCAGTCTTCAACACGCGCGTTCGTTATTAACCCTTCATAGCGGTAAAAAATACCATCAACAAGCTTTAAACTGTTTTCATAAATAATACGACAGATTTGAAAGTGAAATAAGCATCGCAGGGTTTGAAAAATGCAAATATTTAAAATAGTACCATCGAGTTATTCTTATCAGTAGGTAATGTTTGTTTCGCAAATAGTATCATATATGTTATTGGGCAGGAACAGACACAAGTATTTGGCATCTAGCCAGAGCATGTTCATGACCCATATGACCTTCTTTGTGAATTCGACCTTGTCTTGACCTCTCTGACTGAATAAATTGCAATCAAATTCATAAACTCTGCAACGGTTTTCCTGAAAGAAATTGCTTTAAGCGATAAGGGCACCGTTTGTACTGCTATATTTACTGTGTGTTCTTTAACTTTATAGTGTGTACACATGGCTGCATGTCATGTTACTACAATATGTCAAATTTCTACGGTTAATTTTATACGCTACCCTTAAAGTGTTGAGGTTGAAAATCAAGTAAAGCTATTTTACGGATTTGTATACACTGACGTGCTAACTGACTGACAGTTACTATATGAAATAATCAGCCACGTTTAGCTAGAGATCCAAATCACCTGATTAAAAATAGGGGCTGTAATTGTACGGGATCAAATAAAGGGACAACGGACCATAACCCATCACGCGAGCTCAGTGCGGAATAGTGGGCAAAGCATTACCTGTCTATAATTACAAGACCGCCCAAAAAAGAAGCTAAACAATATTACCATTGTATTCTCAAATGTCCCCGACTACAATGAAAATTTTGTTAAGACAAGCCTTGATACAACTTCTTTTACCCGACGGCAAAGGGTTAAGTTTTTCGCGCGTATCTTGTATGTATATAATATTCTTTATTCCATTATATATTCTAATCCGCTAAACAGATTTAGATAACTGACGTATCGTTAGATTTGTCTTAGTAGCTCAAGTGTTCTTAAATAGGTAAAAAAAATCAAATATGGCGGCTTTGCGACGCCAATATATTTAATATTTTTATATTGTTTCAAATAATAGAATATGGGTATCAAATTAAAGTACTCGATATCAGAATTCTAAAAAGTATATCATGTATTATTATTACATAATAAAAATATATAATACTAAAAAAATAACAATGACAAAGTTTAAAAATATGACTTTGTTCTTTCATTTTCTGAATCAACCTTGTAATTTGTTTAACCAAAAAGCCATAAATGAAATTGTAATTAAAATAAAAAACAAAGAGCCCGTCTGTGTGAGAAATAACTATCTAAAAAGGGTGGAACAAGGTTTGACTTATTATTCCATTTCTTGCCTCCGACTGCATACTATTATGTGTTTTTTTAATTTTAGATACTGATCTCGAACCATAAGTGTATATTTACGTTCAGAAACAATAATGGGGCAAAAGCACTAGTTCTTGGCAAGTGGCCTCCACTTTCATCTGCTCTTTGGCACGACATTACAATGTTTAATGCAAGAGAGGACCAGGAAAATTGCTTCCAAACAACTATGGGATTAACTTTCATTTTTTTAAGGGTATATAGTAATTGTTCTTTTTATATTATTACTAGGTGATTAAAAACTCTATCTCTTTATAATTAATTTATATTGAAATAAAATAGATATACTTTCATTATAAAAGAGGTAAAAGGAAGTGTATTCAGTAAATTAAATGAGAAAAAAAGAAATTTTGATGAAAAATGTAATACTAGTGAGGTGCAACTCCACCCACTTTCAAAAGCATTTACTTGATTTTGTTAACCGCCCCCTAGTTAACAATTTATTCTTTTGAAATATAGTTAAAATAGTTGAAAATTTGCTATCAACAAAAACGTTTAGAACGTCGTTTTTGAAAATATTGTTTAGAGCCAATCGAAATTTTGACATATTATTTCACCTTATTTTGTGCACTGGTGTTGGAATTAACAAAATATATAAATAGTCGACCTTGCACATTCGACAGATCTTCCCAAAGTATGTTTCACCTATAATACTAATTAATAAATATTTGGTGTTTGTGAATTCTGCCAACTCAATATATATGACTGAGGTCACTATAATCTATCGACGCCTTAAAACACAAATAAACACGTATATTTTATTTAAGAATAGAAAAAATAATCTGTATATTAAAAAAATACGAAGGAATTGCACCTCAAACCTCACATCTTTGCTCATATGTAATTTTATATATTTTTCAGACGCTAATGATGTTTGCATGATAAAAAGAAAATGGATATGATCAAAACGGAGTCTTAAAAAGATTCTTTTTCCGCTGAATTTGGAATTTAAAGATCACAGACAAAGTCGTTAGTGATGTAATGTAATGCGATCGCGATGTCGTTATATCAATCTCTGTTGACAACTTAATGGATTATATAAAACGTCTCGGAGGGGCAGAGACAAAGTTAGTAGCGTTAGGGTACATGAGGAAGCTAGTCTTAAGAATACCGGGGAGGATTTTTCTGAACTTACTGAGGGTCGGAACGGATATACAATAAATATATTATCTGTATATGTCATCTGGAAATGTTTATGCCTACTACAATTACTACTAGCTAGTTTTTCGCCAGTGTCTTCGCCCACGTGGTCTTGTATTATAGAAAAAAACCTTCCTTTTGATGATTCAAAAATCAACGGATATTGATGCGTTTTTTTTATAGATAGGGTGATACATAAGGATATGACAGAGAAAGTGACGTTGTTTTATTATGTAGTGATTATAATAATATGTGACCTCTGTTGCACCATCTGTGAAGTTCCAGGTCCAATTCCCGGTTGGGCAAATGTAGAAAATAACTTTCACATATTATCTCGGGTTTGTGTGTTGTGGTGCCTTCGTTTTTTTAGATACTCCATAATATGCGCTTTAGCTACTCACCTTGAATTGCAATGTATGTGGTGTTGTTTAATATTTATTATTATTATAATAAGCATTTTAAATGTCTCCACTGCTGGGACACTGACACAGCAGGTCAATAATGTTAATGTTTCGTAATAATTGCATCTCAATATAATCTAAACTACTTGCGATTTGATAATGTACTATGTAACTGAAGTCCAATATTATTCTTTAAGGCTTGTGTCTTACAAGTGAAAATACAGGTTTCTGTTATACGTCTGGGAAATATCAACTATTTTAACTTCTAAATATTTAACAAAACTAATTTGGAAAATATAACGCTTCGAAAATTTGAAAAAGTAGGGAAAATATATTACAAAAATTTACTAAAATAAATTAGTTACATAAAATGTAACAACTCTCGTTATAACAGCTATAAATATAATCGTGTAAATAATAAAGATATTTCAAAGATAGCTCAGACGCCTACACGTTTTTCGCTACCGTAAGACTGTGTGACGTCACTTAGTGCCTTGTATTTTAAAGGAGAATTTTCGGTCGACTAGCAGCAGTTCCACAGACATAGCACCGTATCTCTGAAACTATTAATCGCAGACATGCTGTTACTTCGACATTATTTCTCAGATAGTAATAGACTATTTATTTATAAAAAATTGTGATGTGTGAGGAGGACATTGCACTAATAATATTGAACTTTAGATAGATAGATAGACAATGGTAAAATGTAAGTTATTAAGATTCAATTGAGATGCAATTATTACGCAAACATTATCATAGTTCTTAGTTGTCTAGGTTGAAGAACTAGAGGGCGTGGTTGGTAGCTTTTAATGTGCAATAAGAAAGTTAGGAACATTCACAAGAATGGGTGACCAAGACATGCATTATCTCGAGCACCTCCGTTCTTAGGAAGGCACGTTGAACCTGTGGTCTTGACGACTTCATCGGGCGTTAATACCCATCAATCGGCACTGGGCCTGCGTGATGGGTTATGGCCCATTCTCCTTATTCATGTTATCCATAGATAAGACTTGTGCCCCAGCAGATAGGAAATTGACGGGCTGGTTGTGAAGTTCTGTTAATAAAAGTATTTTTTCTTTCACAAGAATAAAACTTTGTAAGAAGTTAATGGACATAATGAAGGTTCCGACTCGTTAGATCTTATTGTTAATTCCGTCCCTAATGTTTTATGCATTAAAATCTTTTGTGGATTTCAATTTATACAACTTTCTTAAGGGTCGGTCCTAGGATGGGTGACCGAAATATTTTTATCTCGAGCTACTAGCACGTTAAGTTGTTGGTCCTGACTGCATTTCCAGCCGTTAATATCATTGGACCTTCGTGGAAGATCGTGTCGTGAGCTCACCTGTAGGCTGGTTTTTATGCTCAAGGATAAGAATAACATGAACCTTACCTTACTTATAAAAAAAGACTACATGAGGGTTGAAGTTCTCTCAAATGTGTAGTGTTTAGTAAAGAACCATTTATTATGTATGAACCTGCTGCCAAAGGAAAAAATTCAAATGAACGTAAGTAAATAAACTTTTATGCTTTTGATGTCAACCTTGCATCAAACGGGGATTATGTGAACGTAAACATTTAGCACCGGTTCTTTCGCTTATGACTCGTGGACGAAACGACGTCCATTATTATATATAGTCGGTTAAGAATCAGGTTACGTAGTAGTCGAAGATCATATTTTTTAACTTTCAAAATATTATTGTGTAGAAAAATCAGTTAAATGGTCAGCTCAAAATCAGCACCTAATTGTACTAACATCCATAATTATTAAATGATGCACATAATAAAAGAAATAAAAAAAGAAAAGTCAGATCAGTAAAGTATTTAAGACCAGTGTTTAAAGCTGTGGGTAAAGATTTTGTTAATTCTGATTTAAGAAAATATTCACTTTGCAGTCTTTTTTTACCAGTTACGCACACTTTACCTACGTGACTCTATTTGTGACTTTCGTTTTGTCAACACTACGTTTTGTTAATTTTCCATACATATATTCGGTCACTAAATATGAATAAATGTTACCAAAAATTCCATCTGAAACAATTATAACTCTAATAACCACAGAGTCGAACATCCCGATTTCCAATCGATCGATCGCAAATAAGTCTACTTTAGAACAGAGAGTCGATCGCAGCGATGACTATTGGCCGGAGTTACTCTTGATATTAACATAAAACATCAGAACTCGCATTAAAGTGTCCAAATTTCGCCGGGTTTCCCCTCAGCGGTTCTCCCTCGCCCGCTCTGTGCGTTCATTCGAGCGTTAGGAGAGTCGAGTGTGTGGTACAAACAAAAACGCACGCCAAAGATACGAAGTAATAAGAATTCGATGGCGTAGTTATAAACTACGATTTTATACCTAAATAATGGACTGGTATCTTTTGTATGCTTTTATTTAATATAGACTATACTGCTCATGAGACGACGCTATCGGAAAATTTAGTCTCAGATGCTTTATAATACGAATGCTTCGGCTACTCATCTTAGAATCTTAGTATGTGATTTAGTCTAATATTTATTTAAAAATATATAAGGTAGAAATTCAATAGTTCTAGTATCCTCATATTACCTTATCATTGTTTAGGTTCATCTGAACCATGGATAAACGACCTAAATTATATCTTAAAAGTTGCAATTATTTAGCCAATATATCATATGTAAACGTCTAGAAGTCGACGATTCCGAGATGTAGTGCTTGTGAAGAATGCTTCGCATTGGACAGTGCATCGAAAAAGTCTCGATTCTAAGTGAACTTAAGCTAAATTCACAGCAACGCAAAGTACTATAATACTTTGGTAACGTAGCTAAGTTAGACGATAAGACAAATACTACGGAAGAAAACAACTATGACTCTGGAACGCGTTGGGGTCATGGAAGTGATTCTAGGGGAGCACATCAATGACACCAATGTGGAACTGAAAAAATGAACAGAAGAAGGGATCAGAAGGGTAGAGAGGGACTTGAAGAACATACCAATACAAGAGCTGGCCTAACACACCAACCCACTCGTTACATACATATATAAATGCCACGAGAAGAAGGAAAACCTACATATCGAGGACCATGCACTCGACGGTGACCACATTAAATCACCGGATGGATACTGCCGAGGAAGTCATTCAGAAAGCCAGGACATGCTTGACCCAACTGGAAAACAAGTCAAGATAGACCGGATCCGGAAATGAACAGACCATAAAGTCAAAATCAAATAAGAGCAACAAGGATCCGCTGGTAGTGATTAGAGACATACCATATAAGGGGATAGAGGAAAAAATTCTCCAAGTTCTGAGAAACTAAAATCCTGAAGTATATAAGGAAAAAAAACGACCTGAAGATGTAAATTAAGTTCAAAAGCGAGGCGATGAACTTCGAGAGGAGTCACGTAGTACTTCAGGTTAAACCAAAAGTATGAACATCCAAACACAAAACAACAACAAGTGACGAAAATTAATAATATAATTAATTTAACGCAATGAAAGGAGTACAGGAAACGATAAATAATAAAAAGAAAACAAGACAGGTATAAAACAACATGAATAAACAAGTTTGACAGGAAAAAGAAAAATAAGATCAATAAAATGGGTTGAAAAGGAATAAAGGATCGTAGAATAAATCAGAATGTAAAATGCAAATATTATTAATTACAATATGTATTAGAATCATAACTAAAACGAGAGCGTAACAGGCTAAGTTAGTAAAAGAAACGAACAAAATGTGTAGTAATAATTAGATATAAGTAACATAAATGAAAGCAAAGTAGAAACATACAGCATGTAATATATTTAGAAATAATAAAGTCCTGCCTGGGTGGGGTGCAGTGTAGTAGCTCGGCCAAGTCTGCCGCAACGCTTCCGTCGAAGTCAAGATCCCCAGCACTGTGGGACATTACTAGTAGAACAACATACGTCGGCAGTATACAATAACGACATAAATTGAGCATTAATTTTGTATATAGTCCAAATATTACTTTTTAAAACAATACTTATAACAGGTGATGTTAAACCTATATCGTTTCACACATAGTAAATGAATATTTCACATAGTATGGTTTAAATCGCTCGACGCTTCTGTTTGAATACTTATATTGCAGTACTAATATTTTATTCGGTTATATCGAAATACTTGAACAATAAAATAATTATCATTTACCGTCACAAGTTTTATGTTGCGGAAGGAATGGCGAGGGCGAAATCCTGTGAATTTGTTAACTTCTAAAAAATTACATTAAAATCTTTATGTTTTATAATACTAATATTTTTTTTGAGTCGAATTCTAAATGTAAGGCTAAGTAGAATTAATTATTTTATTTAGAAAATTGCTTCTGCGACTTTACCACGTGGTACTTCAATAATATAGTCAAATTTTAACCACAGAGTATCTATATAGGTTTAATAGTAGGCAGACTGACGGAAACGTATAGAGAGAAAAAGGGGTGGTAGCAAGTGCAAGCTGCCATACATTCATTTTGGGACACGTTATTCAGTAGTGACACATTTTATTAAGCATATATTTTATATCCATCAAAATGGTAAATTAATTTAACAAAACTGACGAACAAAAGACCTTGGACTTTTGTTCGAAATACCTTGGACTTTTGTTCGTCAGTTTTGTTAAATTAGTTTACCATTTTGATGGATCAAGCAAAAAAATTGATCCTCCTTAACTGTGCGAGGCCTATTTATATTATTTTCAGGAACAACAAAAAGTATTATTCAAATATTTTGTTTTAAATTTTTAAGGTCATTAACATCATATTATAAAGAGGAAAGACTTGATCGGTTGTTTGCATTGAATAGGCTCTGCAACTACTGGATGGATTTTAGAAATTCTTTCACCTACGGGAACATATATCATACGCGGGTAGTAGGCGTATAGCAGAGAAAGGCGGGTAGTGAGCGAACTACTGGGGATATGGTAGTATATAGATTAATATGAACGTATGGCATTGTCTTTTATATTTATATTATATAGTTGTTGAGGATCGTCAGCTGAACCGACCTTTTTACCGATGTTATCGACGAAGAGGGTGACGAGGAATGGTGTGGGCACAGGTGTGAAAATAAACAACTTATCTTCTCAAAAACTATATTATCCACAAAACAAATATCTCAGCTGACGATCCTCAACAATAGTTATGTAGCTTTACGTTATTTCTAGTTCGTTGTGTGGTTATTATTTAATATTTATTTTATAGTTAATCTTGTCAGATGAATCTGTAAACGAATACATAATTGTGCACTTTAATTTTTGCACGAAATTTGTGTCAATTGTAAAGCACTTCATAGTGCTATCATTAGTATTACAACATTAAGCCTAAATAAAAAAAACTTTATTGCTTTCTTTCTTTACTTTTCTTACTTTACAGTTTTCTAAATTATAAATATATATCACTAAAGGAATACCTGGTGATTCTGGTGTACTTTCGGGGTTTGCTGTTCTGTGTTGCCGCCGCGGGCGCTACAAACCTTAAATGAGGTTGCATTACATTCGCAACCTCAACGCTGGCCGCATAAACGTCATGACGGCATTAAGAAGAAAAATTGCTACTGTCATTCTTCTTTTGTTTTTTTTCTGCAACGCTTAAAAATATTGTCAGCCACATAAAATATTATATATATTTAAATAGCACCACTATTTACTAAAGATCAGATTAATTGTGGACGGTGCGGCTGTGGCTGTTCGTGTCCAGGTGGTGTACATCGTTTCGGTAAGTACTCTCGATTTTATATCAGGTGTACTCTAGGGACAATCTTGTTTCTTATAGTTTTACCTTTCACTTTTTTCATTAAATTCATTAATAACCGCAACCTTTACGATTAAGATCCCTCGTGAGTTCTCGGCTATTTGCATGCGCCGCCTCACCAATATGGTTGTAGAGAAGCATTATACAAAACTGCCTAATAACTAACTATATAAGATTTATTTGTATTACCTGCTTTACTTTTTACTCAATATTTATATTTTTTAAATTTTGATACCTATCTACTGACACATTAACATTTTTTTCTTTTTCTTCCACAACAGTTTGCAATGAAACAAAACCTCAATAATTTTTGTACATTAGAATCTAAATTAATGTAAGAATAACAGTTTAATTCCACTTACTCGGCGCAATTTAAATTACTTATGATCAAAACGAAATTTCGCATTCCAGAAGATCTTAAAAAGAGCTGATTACAGTTACAGAGTATATATATGTCTATATAAGTATAACATCTAAAGACCCCTCGAAATGCCACATTTCATTTGACGGTTCACGGCGTGACACAATCACTCGTCACGCGGAAGTGCGCGAGTGTCTCGCGACTGTTCCCGTCTCGGTCACGTTGCATTCGTCCTTTGTTACAACAAAGTAAGAGTTAGGCACAGGATAGGGTCTTACGGGACTCCTTCCGGCGTGCGTTGATACGTGAAGCTGAGTTCGTCACGGTGTCTGCCAATGACGTTATATTAGATATGTATGTGTGTTGCTACGAACAATAACTCATACGAATTAACATGACACCTGAGGGCTTCCAATCTCGGTATTGCGGGATACCGTACCTTTTTTCCAATTCAGTGTTGTAGGATTACGGGTGTGGAATCCGTGGGATTTGCGGGACTGGAAAGATATGAGATCTCTCGCGAACGCGATCACTCGGTGACTGGCAAAGCGTACTGACTCATAACGTAACTTAGATAATTAAAATCTATGCGTTTATAGAATGAAATTAGTTTTAGAGGGCTCGATGTCATAGCGATGCCATGTCAGAAGATGGCGTTTTCGCGGGAAATTATGAAAGTTAAATTTATTTTTAGATTCTAAGTAATTATATTAATGATTTTTTAAATATTTTATTTTTCGATATATTTCATGTATATCTATGAAATAAAAAAAAAAATGTAAAAAGCTTACACCCCATGTTGTTCAAATTATATCAGTGAAGATTATTTGGGCATCGGGCAGCTTCTGGTCCTACCTCCATTGTATAATAAATTAACGAATAATTAGTTTTTTTTTGAGTCATGTTAGCATTTTGAATATATATCATATTATTATCTGTTTCATACAAAATTATAATACCTACAATCGTTGACAATAAAAAACAGATGATTTTTTTTCGTGAATTCTGTGTTGCTCCCATAGTAAAATTTTCAGTTATTATAAGTCTTGAATTGGTCATTTTTCTAAGTGTTTTATAATCGTTTGACTATGATTTGTTTACTTAAAGGTTTAATTAAAAACTTTTGAATATTGTTTGAGCCAACTTATGAAAATACTTTTAGCAGTTAATAAATCAAGACTTAACTAAACTCATAAAAGAGTTGGAAGAACTTATTAAAAAATTCCACAAATAACAGAGAACACTCTCTTAGATTAAGAAAAAATACATTACCGTTCGTTCAAAGTTTCCAGCACCCACTAAGTATGTTGTTAAGAGGTTTTTAAATTTATTCACCCTTCGATTTGGGAGTTTCTTTCCAGAAAGTTAGGGAAATTCGAGCGATTAAACCGGCTGGGTGCAGAAAGTTAAGGGTTGAATTTGCATAACGGCCAGAAGTGTTGTATCGTCTGACGAGAAAGTGAATTTGCCAACTTCTCGAATAATCGATTTGATGATGGTGAAATGGTGTTATAATTTTTTCCCAAATTTTCGAAATTTTGAATGAGTAACCTGTCAATCCATTCACTTTCGGACCACCATATCACACTTCAATTTAAAACTTCGGCTGCTGTTATTATCGATTCTCATTATTCTTTTCATAGTGCGGGCCCAGTGCGGATTGGAGGGTTTTAACGACTGCAGACGCAGCCTGTACCAGTGACTTAACGTGCCTTTCGAAGCACGGAGTATTTCGAGATTATAATTTTTGGTCACCCATCCCGTGACCGACCCTTGAGAAAGATGCATAACAACAATGTTCGCGGGCCGCGGCGCTTACTCACTACGCCACCGAGCTACTACTACGTGAACATTAAATTGCAGAAAATTTTCAAGAACTTTTCATTTCTTATGATATGTTAAAAATGTTTTGCAAGTATAATTAAATGCTTGTGATAATCAAACATTTCTTTAATTTTTTTTAACACTAATACACTAATACAAAATAAACAGTTGTAAACTACCGCCGGCCTTAATTAATACAATTTAATTTGCAAACTGGAAAGTAAAAACATAATTTACAATTGTTTTTAAACAAAGAATAAAAATTAATAAAAATTAAGTCATTCACATTATAATGATAAATTAAATTGCATAAAGAATTCAACTTATTAATTGGAAAATATTCTAGGTTTTCTCTGGCACTGAAATGGGACTCATCAGTCCTGTTAGGTCCTAGGTAACTCAGTGGTTAGAGTAGTCGCCCGGATTGCGAAAGATTATGGGTTCGAGTTCCATCTCAGAATACCAGGGATAAAGTTGACTTTTTAAGCATTTTTCACAAAAAAAATGTTACTGACCGATATAATGAGCTACCCTTTTTGAGACAAATTATAATGGCCCATGGTTATCTTTCATTTTCATCAATAGACATCTACATTACGTGTATGCGAAATTCCAGCTTTCGGCTTGCAATTTGAAAGATAACCACGGCAATATTTATTTATATTGCACTAGCTGACCCGGTGAACTTCTTACCTCTTAATAAGAACCATATTAATATTGAAAAATATTGCGTTAACTGACCACACACGACCATAAATATTGATCGTCAACTGAACGTTTGACAGCTAAAAACAGTTTGTATGGAAAGTCATTTTTAGTATTATATTCTCAATTTTGTCATATTTTTTCATCGTTTAACCTTCCCAGGACTTCCACGAATATTTCAAGACTAAAATTTGTCAAATCGGTTCAGCCGTTCTCGAGTTTTAGCGAGATTAACGAACGGAAATTCATTATTATTTATATAGAATTGAATTCAGAAACATTCACTTTAATTGTGAGCACTACGATTACGAGCATGAAGACTTTTGGCTGACTAATTTACTTCTCGTTACAAATGTTTATATTTTTTCGGCCGTAATATTTTTTTACTTTTTTTGATACGCTACCGTCACTTGTCAAAATATTAAACCTGAAAATGCCTCTTCAGATCACTTACAGCTCACTGCATTGATGGGCCGATATAAATCAGGGCCGTATGGAGGGAAACAAAGAGCGAACTCTGACGGGGTAGGTATTTGTTGAAAGCATGATTTGTTATATGTCAACGAGGGCGCAATACAGCTGACACGTTGTATTAGATGACACGCACTCTTCGGCCATATAATATCGTGATACTGTTATTTGCCCGTGGTTTTGTCTGCGTAGAATTAGCACTTCTAGTAGTTTTTAATAATGTCAGAATTTTCACCGATCATTAATATATAAGAAAAAACCTAATCCGATGATTTAACCTTAAAAAATGTATATTATCTAAATATTTATTTATTTGATATCAGAAAAAGACAGTTTAAAGTTAAATGCTGTCAAACCAATAAATAGATAGATATTCGTTTATTTTATCAACGACATACAACTATATTAAATAAAACTAAGAAACAAATAACATAACAAATACGTAATGATTTACGGCTTTTTCAATCAGTCAACTTATTATTGGCGTGGGAGTAGGTACATTGTGGTATTTGTATCTTATCGTATCGTAAATTCTCATAAAAAAAAATTACATGGATAAGACATTTTTCAAAAAGCAATTTATTGATAGTTATATTATTGCTATTCAATTTAAATTTTAGGCAATTATTAATTTACATATTTTTGGTGGCGCTTACGTCTCTGTAAAAGCTGTGTAAACGATTTCTTTGTTATTCCAAAATGCGTTAATATACCAATTTGATAAATTATTTCATCATCTACTTTTGACAAACAATTGTTTGAGACCATTTTAACGATCCAAAATGGACTTTGATATATTTTCTATAGTGTGGATTATTGTGGTAAATGCGTTGTCCAGAAACTCTTTAATACCAGAGATAGTAAATAAATAACTTTTGATTTTAATACAAAAAATGATAGTTTAAACTGAATCAGAGCCAACACCCTATGGATGGAACCATATAAATCAGCAAAGTGCTGCACAGGGAAACAATGGCGACCTCTTGTGTACTGCTCGTGTTAAAAGCTCGATTTGTTATGTCTTTGTGCACGTCGAGAGAACATTGTGCGTGATACTAGTGTGTGTTTTAAGACTTAAAACAAATATCATGTTACACCGCTTGTAATGGACTATTTGTAAAATGTAATAGTTAACAGTAGTAACTACATTAAATAAATTTTTCAATGCAGTTGCTCATAAAGCGCTATTTTTTTAATCCATTGTAAACACAACACCGAAAGTAAGTCTTTAAACACGCGTTAAATAAAAATGTACTGAAACCCTTAACTGCACACGTGCTAAAAAGTATTTTCTTATTTTTTTTGGCCGAGCAGCAAATAAATAAAAAAAAAAATTGATGAAAATCTTTCAAACTTTAGAGGCAAAAGTATTTCAAGGAGCCTAGAACGAATATTTTCAAATAAAAATGTATGACACGAAAACATGTTCAAATATCACGTTTAATTTTAACAAATAATTTTTACCTTTAATACATACTTAGTTTCATTAACCTATATATTTGTTTTATTTCCTCGCAAAAGCATTACAAAATATTGTAAGAAACTTGTACATAAAAGGTTTTTCGAATTCGTAAAACCTTACTTTCCACGCTCGTATCTTAAATAACTATTATACTACTACTATATTAATTTCATATATTCACCACTGGGTATATATCCGACCTCTCTGGTAGAGTGGCTCGATGCCCGGTTTAAAATACTCAGAAATTGTACAAATACAACTGTCAGGCATTGAACAGTCATTCTGGTAAACGGCATTTACTTCACAATAACACTTATGACAAATGAACCGAGCTACCTCGGGAAAAACTTTAGTTTCAAGCCGCAAGACACGCGGAGGGCTCGTGAGGTAAGTGCCCTCCAATTAGAGCTTCGCCCTCCGACTAGATTTTAGCCAACACGTTCTTAAGCGTGGTATCTTTTATAAAAAAAAGCTATAGGTGTTTACGACAGTTTTGCCGGCCTCTTTATATAAGTGTTAATATTTTTATTATTTGATTTTTTGAATCAGGTCACTGTTGTCAGGTTTGACAAGTTATTTAAGGTAGATAATTTCTCTCTTAAATTTATTATTTAAATTTAATTGATTAGGCACTGTAATCCACACTAAGCTTTCGATAAAGATAGGTGTCATATTTTATGGTTTTGCTACTTTTATCGTTAGAAAATCTATTTCAGCACAAAATTTTCGGAAAATCTATAACAACTACAAAAACAAAAATCTAAAAAATTTGGAGCAATATGCTAAAACTTTCGTCCAAATTATTTCATCCGCTGTTGATAACTGGTTAAAAATATTTCAAGTGATCATTAAGAATATTTAAAAATTCTAGTATATATAACTTTTTTGTTATATTATCATGCGCCGGTTTTAAGGTGTCGTTATCTCTGTGGTCCCGGTTTCAACTCCCGGTCGAGTCAATGTAGAAAATGTTTTATTTTTTGTATTGTCCCAGGTCTGGGTGTGGTACATTCTTTGTTTCATTTGTTTTATAATAACAAGGCTTGTCTCGTATTTATCGATTATTCACCACACAAGCCTTGCCTGTGGATGGAATCGAATCGTATATTATGTCGTTATGAGCACACTTGTACCAGATTCCATCAAACCTGTGAAAATTTTTAATATAAAAACATAATTAACATATACGGTCTCATCCAGCCATTTTTCTTTTCTAACTCAAATAAACCAAAATATTATTATTTAGATTTGGAAATTTAAGTTACATGCAGAATAAAATACGTCTGAAAAAAAAAAAATCTTGTGCTAAGATTTTTTCTTAAGACATTTGCATCCCTACAATAATGCAACGTAATTGATTCTAAAACAAGATATTACTATTTATGAACTAAATACCTTTTTCAAAGAACACATATCGAACTGGCCCTAATAATTCAATGAACCAAGCAGACCCAAGATCCTTTTGACTATAGAGTACTTGACGACAGTTCTTTTCATTTATTATTAAGTCTTCAACTCCATGGCATTCAGAAACAAGTCGAATGGTCGCAAAACTCCAAATGCCCTCATAATACCTCCATCTTTATTAAAGGGTTTTCTTTAATAAAACGAATGGAAACTCTTGAAGTATCGTCGCATGGTTCAAGATTAACGCTTAAGCGTTTAAACATTTTTTTTTATATTAACGTTAGATATTCCTGTTAACGTACAATAGTGCTGGTATCATATATTATTTTATACAAGAAACTTTAAATTAATTGCAATAAGCACAAACACATTTTTTGCGTTCAAAAATTTTGGTTCCCTGGTAGATCATGTGTTTATTAGTGCTTGATACGAATTTTATTTGCAATTGATAAATTTGAATGCTAAATGATAGCAAGTAATCATTGTTGGCTAGAGACCACTTCGTATCACTTGAATAGAGTAAGATCCCAGAGCCCCCAGACCTACGTCATTTTAGCAAAGCTGAAATTTTGAGGATTGTTAGTACAATGTGTTGTTAGGAGCTATGCGTACCCACTACCTTGAAAGCGGGGCCGTTTCTCAGGTAGCGCGAAATACAGGTGCGTAAAAAACTTACTTACCTACGTTAAAGTAGCAAAGTTCGTTTTCACATATGTTTTTGAGAATATTATGTAGAATTCAAATTCACTATTGCCAGACACTTTCCGTGGGCCATTACTTCTACCAGACGTCTTTAATATTATTTAAAAATTAGGTTAACTACGTTATAGTAGCAAGCCTAAATTTTATATATGTTATTTTTCATTAAAAAGATGATAATTCTCGCGTTTGGGTGCTTACAGGCACCGGAAACAGTCAACGCTATATTGATTTATCTAAAATTTACGAACATTTGGGACCGTCTGTATGTAGAAGCTTAATAGGCTTTCATGCTATGACAGGATGCGATTATAATCCTGCTTTCTTCAAAAAAGGCAAGCTAAAACCATTTAAAATATTGAAGAAATCTCCAGAATATACAGAAGCATTCCTCAAATTTGGTGAAGTGGAATTATCTACTGATAAAGAGAAGGAACAAAGTATATTCGATGTAATTCAAAAATTTATCTGCGAGTTATACAATGTTTCCGGAATAATTGATGTAGATGCTGCACGGCTACAACTTTTTATTAATACACATACAGTTGACAATGTGAATGAGGAATTCCAGCGGCAAAATGTAAGAAATTTTGACGCATACACATTGTACACATTGTACTAACAATCCTCAAAATTTCAGCTTTGCTAAAATGACGTAGGTCTGGGGGCTCTGGGATCTTGGACTAGAAGTATAGATCGCGTTTTACGGAAAACTGACTCATAAATCTTTTAGATGCTCAGCCACTGCTTCAGCACGCACGCACCGGCCGTACCAAAAAGTACGGTAATAATAGGCCGTACGAAACGCATTGCATGGATTTGTCAATGTCATACGTCTTCTTCTTTTTAAATAATGGCGTTGCCCTTGAGGATTTCGCCACATGTCATACGGTCACTGTAGTCGATTTTTCATAGATGCTTCTATGAAAAGTGTGACGGTTAGTTTTGACGACGGAATTACGCTTTCCAAAAAACTGTAGGCATATTCTTCGAAGTAGGATGACGAATAATGGGAATCAGAAACTTTGCAAACGAAACAAAAAGTAGTTCGTTGCTTTCCAAATAACAAAATACATCTAATCTGTGTCTTGAGTTTTTTTTCAGTTTGTGTTCATAGTTAAAAATATGAGTGTAAGTGTGGTTTATTTTATTTATTGATATTTAAAATACTTACGGAAAAATAATTTGTTGTTCAGACCATAGCAAGGCTCCCAATTGCGCGGCGTCTGTAGCATTTGCTACATTTGCTATAAGGATTATCCAGCTCTGAATGCTGACATATGGACGTTTAGTAACTATCCATCTTAAAGGTTAAAGCATATGTACACGACTTAAGCGAACCTTGCATCCGCAATTTTAGGAGCTTTGCATATTAAAATTAAAAACTATCTTTATATTTGATCGATCACTTTTACATTCACAATGTTAAACTGAAAAACTGCTCTAAGCAGTCCGGGTTGCGAAAGGTTTGAGTTCCATCTCAGACTGCCAGGAAGAAATTGGATTTTTAGGCATTTTTAATTAATGCTAAAAAAACTAACTACAATTACTTTAATACTGTAATTTGGATGGACAAATGTAAAATCATTTTTAATCATTCGAATTAAGTAACTAATTTAAAACAGAAGTCATTTATTTTGTTTATGTCAGAGTATTTGTTTTGCCTCTTTTTTATTTGCAGTTTTACAATAAAATAAGAAATAAAAATAAAAGTTATCAATATAATAAAGATAATTACATCCAAATTCTGCCCTTCAAAAATTGATTTCATTACCATTAATGTCGACAAGAACATATTTATCTGTCTCCATTTATTTTCTCGTAATTTGCAATGCCCGCTTACCGCCTTTTCCTTAAACCAATTCAATGTGTAAGGCGGTACGGGTTCTCAATTATTAAACAATGCAATCGTCTGCGCAAGGTACAGCCCAGTGTTAATACTTGAACACCTAGTATGTGGGTCAGAACCGTGGGAATGTACCGTGTCGTGAGCCTCTAAGAAATTATTTACCGGAGAAATGTCTTGACTAGAATGCTTGATCGTGTTATGATTTGTTACGAGGCTGTCTTGAATATTAAAGCATTCTTGAGCTCTGTATTTATAAGAGGAGAGTTTGTGTGTAGTCTAAAGTAATGATTATAAAATGGAAAAGCACAGCCTTACCCTTTATTTTATTCGGAGATTATTCATTAGCTGACACGAGGTTATCAATAACGTCAACACTAATTGAAGAGAAAATAACGAACGGAGGTACTTAAATTATTGAATTTTTTAACCTCAACGCATACCTATTGAACTGAAGTGATAGTTTCGTCAATTGCACAATTAACTTCTTTAACAACTTTTTCAAAGACTATATATAACTACTTAATTGTATAATAGATTCCACTGGCTCAATTGTTTTTCTTCTTCTAAATAAAAATAGGTTTTGTAATTCATAAACTTTTGTAGTTACCCGTTCTATGGAACAAATAGATTTTTCACACAATTCTATAAAATAAGCACTCGCTGGATTTGTTCAATTTTGAATATTTTTGGTGAATGCTGCCTAAGGGGAGAATTTTACCTTTCAACATACATATATTACGGTGTAAGTAAAATTAAAATGTAAAATTGGAAAATTTCATCTAGGTATTCATATTTCATAAAAAGTATTTATTTTAAGCCATTTTATGATTGTGTATATTTATCGTACCGAGTAACAGATTAATTAAAAAGCTTTTATTAAGTTTTCATGTTAGTTTGTTAGTAAGGTTTATGGTAAGTGTGACCTTGCAATATTTTACTCATTTCCTGGTTTTCGATTGAGCTGAAATTTAAATGCCAGTCTATGCAATATTAATATAAAAGGGGAGCTGATCTGATGATGAAGCTGAAAGGTAGCCTTGGGATCTTTATTTGATTTGTCTTACGAGGTTTCTGGTACTGATCACGTCCACGAAATCTTATTTTTATTACAAGTTTTTATTTAACTTGCCTTGTATGAATGAATAATTGATATACTCTTTGTTGTACACACCATAAGGAAATGAACAAAACATAATAATGCAACAGATAGTACAATTGGCGGCCTTATCGCTAAAAACCATTTCTTCCAGGCAACCTTAACGTGATAAACAGGATACATTTGAAAAATTGTGTAGTCTATGGTGCATTAAGAAAAATTGCGCAAAATATTTAAACTGAAATTTGATCCACTTCCCAACGTCCGTTAGATTTGAAATTTTTCATAGACGTGTAAGTCAGATGACAATGTAATATTATGGTGTCAGTACGCTATCATCTTACTGACACCATGATGATGGAGCTGGAAGGTGGTCATAGGAACTTAGCAATGAAATAACGCCACTGTATCGTGTTTGGGCTCTTTAGATTCGTCTTTATGAGAACAATAACATATGTATATAAAATGAACAGGAAAAACACCTTGCAATACAGATGCTACGTCACAAATGAATAGAATGAGATAAAAAATAAAATAAAAAGACTTTTTAAAAATAAGTTTTTTTTTTTGTGCGCATTAAAACGTGAATAATAATTTTAACGCTACGGATATTCCGTTGACTGTATAAGGTTTATATTCTTCCATATATTTTTATTAGCTCAGACGTATTGCGATCGACATTTAAGCGGCACAAGTATCGTAAGATCATCACTAACCCTACATATTATTATTGTTACATTTATCTCTATTTAATGATCAATCAGAAAAATATGAATTACACGAGTACAAAATATTAACAAAAAACCTACAATTATATCTTATATTAAACATAAACACCTAAATACATTTAGGTTTAAAACCAGCCAAGTGCGAGTCTGACTCGTGCACGAACGGTTGCGTACCAATATTTATTAAAAAAGAAATAGTTGTTTTCTTTGGATTTGTTCGAAATTTTCGAGTTAAGTAAAATTGGTCGACTATTACTAGTAAACTTGCAAAGCCCACTTAAGTAAGATAGTTTTATTTTTAACTTCCTTATAAAGGTATAGTACTACTACGTTTGAATTATTACGACCGTTTAGTTGGTAGAAGGGGTGGGGGTTCGCTTAACTCTAACGAATTAAGTTACAAACAGCTTACTAAATCTAAAAACGGCCTTCCAAAATCCAATCCAATGTTTTTGAAAGACCTATCCAACAATGCCCCATACTATGGGAAAAACGAAAACAATCATTGTCATCCTCACTTTACATGTAAGGGAGGCATCCAAAAATTTTTTTTTGAAATTTGTTTTACGACTTTGTTGGCGTAATTACCATGTATACTCATGCCAACTTTCTAGTACCAATCGTTTTTGAACTAAACCGCGGACGGTGGGATACTTACAGTTTCGATTTGCATGTTTAAAGTGAAACAGTAAGGGATTCTTGTTTATTATGGAAACATAGAAATCAAAAACAGGAAATCAGTTATAGGCACAATGCACCCAGCAGCAATAACTACGCAATTATTGTAGCAGTTCAAGACCCAGGAGTCGACGGCGTGCGGAGCGGATGGTGCATGGCTGAAGCCAGCCAGAGCCAGACGTAATATTGTACGTTTGTGACTTGTGTTACAGCCTAACCTAAAGGTAACAGTTCGTACTACATATAGATATTTGAAATTCTTAGGTTGTCTGGTAAATTCATTTTACAAGTAGGTTTAAAAAAATAATACTGATATACCATGAAATAATCACTTTATTCAAAACTATAGAACGACTACCTTAAATCAATATTCTTCTTATCAAACAGTACAATATTTTTCATTAATAATTCTATATACAGCTAATGTTTTTAAAACATATTCTATATAAGAATAATAAGCACTTCAAAGTGAATAGAAAATACTAAAATTATTGTAAGAAAAATGTAGTCTAATATCGTTGTTTTCAACTTGAAGAATTTCTCACGAAAGACTTACATCCTGCATTTTATGATTACAACATAAAATTAATTAGGAAAACATCTCCTTTCAACAACGGTTGCACAATCAACTCTAGACATCTCTCTGAATATTCTAGATAAATTAATAAGCATGTTGGCATCATTATTCCGACACAACCAAAGAGACAAAATATTCTCTGTCGGTGAGCAAGTATTAGAAAAATAATAATAGTAAGATGAAATCTTTAACTTCTCAGCCAGTAATCTCCAATCATTACCTTTATTCGTTTGCGAATCTAAAAGTTTACAAAGAATAACCTTATCAGATTTAGTCAGTACGTTTGTTCTGTAGCTATTCTCTGCACTAAAGTTACTTCTGTACATAGCACTGTTTTTATAAACGAAGTCGTAACAACCGTCCTTCTTAGTCAAAGATGAGTAATTGAAAGGATTCTCTACAATGTTTATGGAATACCCCATCTCAACACTAGAACAGCTAAATCGCTTGCTACAACTAAAGTTTGAATTCAAATCGTTTGCTTTAAGGTTGAAACTAACAGAGTTAGATTGTTTCTGTTTTTGATAGACGCACAAATTGAGTTCCAAGCAATTGATAGAATCTGTCTGTTGCATCGTAAAAACACAGTGCACAGATTTGTTGTTCATTTTCCAGATTTGGGAATACGACAACTCTTGATAATTGCCACCTTGCAGTTTCCATCCGACGCCCACTTCTCTGACGTTAAAACACAAATCGGAACAGTTCTGTTGGAAATAAATAGTCTTTGGTTCGCATAATAGCGAAGAGCCCACTTTTTTTTCATTTTCCAAGCAATTATAAAACGCGTATGGAGTATCACAGAACACATGAACTTTTAAATTGTAAACGCTGCTCTCAAAAGTTTTTGCCATGAATATTGCAGATTTCAAGACCTTAGTATCCAGGCCGCTGAAACTTCGGCCAATCAGAACAAAATCGTTTAAGAATTCGCACACTAAGTACACTTTAGAAGGATCGACTTGTGCAAATATTGGAGTACCAGGTGTTTCCTGGCCTAGTGTCAGGACTTTTCTCCATTCTTTAGTGGTGATTTCATCTGATCTTTGTAGAATAGAAAGAAGCCAGCTTGTATTTTTCAGAGAGCTATAGTGGGGGAAAGTCAGAACAACACCCTTTCGAAAGTGGAGGTTCTTTGGACCGCACCTGATCACCGGGCTCAGCTGCGTCTCATCTGTCAATAAAGAAATTTATTAATTAGTTATGTATTGACCTCTATATTATGGTAGAATTATGTAAGTTTAGATTGTATTTTTTCAACTACGATTATGTTTGATCAATATCGCATTCACAATGGTACTGAAAAATATTCTTAATACAAAATCTTTAAAAAATCCACTTGGTCAGGGTCCAACCTGAAATGGGATTTGAACCCACGACTATTTCATATAGCATTGTGAATGCGAAATTTACCTAATATAATAATGAAAATAAATTCTCATCTTTATCGAAAGTTTCAATATTTGTAATAATATTTCTTTCGGCTGTTTAGGTGGATGCCTGAACAATGATGGGAATACGCTCTGTAGTGGCGAGGGGTAACAAGTGCTGAAGGATTAGTCAGTCTTGTTAGGTCCTGGGTAGCTTAGTAGCTAACTACTAGCATTCGTCCGGATTGCGAAAAGGTCGTGGGTACAAATCCCATCTCAGGGACCAAGTGAATTTTTTAAGCATTTTGTATTAAATATACGATTATGTTGTATGTATACGTCGATATATTTATAGTTTAATTCGAGATTAAGTGGTAGTATATCCATATGAGCTTAAAGTTCGGTAAAATGCCAATAAAATATTCTGAAATGGTATAACTTTATTACTTTTGTAAGTTTATTGTGAACGCAATTATTGTAGCGCAAGCTATCAACTTCAACTAGGTTCAAAGAATTATGAATGTAGGTCGGGCGCAATAACGAACTTCTTTAATCAGAATACCGTATTGGATATCATTAAAAGATAAAAAATATAAATTTCCATTCCAATTTAAAATAAATAATTAGATTGAGTATAAAATATATAACTTTTTTAGATATTATCACAACATAATCAACATAGGCTAAATTAAGATGCGAAGTTGGACCAACGAATTTTTATAAAGCCATATAATGTTTGAAAAAATTTATGATAGATTTGTGTTCCGAATCTATCACACATTCCCATTACGGTCATATTTATCTGTTTCCGATAAAGAGAGCGCCTATTTCTTGCAGACGCTCTAATTCTATATCGATAATCTTATTCTGGGAACCTTTTACAAAACGCTGAAATCCATATTTGAAACGAAACCGTCTGGAGGTTCGAATTGGGTTAATCCTATTTCTAACTTGAAACACTCTAAGTTTGTCTTGGAGGTCATCGATTTTACTTAATGATGTTCGTGTCTAATCAAAGTATTTGGATAAAGGCATATCTTGTTTTAATTTTTCACCTTTGAGGAACTGTGAATTTTATTTAAAATGTCAGTATGATGAATATTAATGTACTTCTTCTACTTTTATTAACACATTGTGATTCAAAAACGAGTCTAGTGACCGATCCGAGACGTCTTGAAATTGTAAAAAGTTTTTAAATTACAAGCTTTAAAACTGCTAAAAAGTTGTTTTAAAAATTATATTAAAGTACTGGTAATATATGTGTGTCTTGAACTTTTTTATATTGGAGAATAATATCGAATAAAGTTGCCAGATGTAGAATAACATGCAGGCACAATCAATATCCATATTAGATGTTTTAGATTAAACTATACTGGCGTCTGCTACTGTGCCTTAACACTATTACTTAGTTCGATAACAAGGAATAGTAATGATAAAGAAATATTTAAATGCTCATACACATAAATGAAAGTTTATAAAATATTTCAATGGTCTGTAACTATATTCAAGTGTGATGTTATAAGAAACCTTTACATGAAATTGAGAATTGTAACCATCTAAAAAGTCCAATAGCCTGTACATATTGAAAATACAAAATTACCTTCCTGTAATGTCGGAGTATTCCACTCGTCGTCGACAACTTCAATGGAGAATAGCTCTTCACTATCCACCACACCATCGGGTACATACAAACCAACACCACATTTGGTGAGACTAAGCCATCCACCTTCACTTGTTAAGATTTTCGACATAGCCGTTTCGATATGTTGATGATTCAGAAACTTTGAGTCCAGAGATGTTTTGTTTCTGAGCGAGGGAGTCATTTCTACACATTCATTACCGTACGATGATCCTGCTGCAAAAATGTTTTGCTATATTTGATAAGTGATACTTTTAGCCAGCCTGATCTTAGAAGTAAAAGATATTTGTTAAAACAAAATGGAGCCTATTCTGATTGTTCAAGAAAGAAAATTCGCAATATTTATATTTATAATCGTTCTTAATTTTTTTTAAACCATATCCGTAATGATTGTCTATGCATCAGTGTCAGGTCCTACCACCGCTGCCTCATAAATTATCGAAAACAAAATATTTGCGTTTAAAATAATGACGAAATTTCGTTTTCAGAGAAATAGAGTAGGCCTTCTGAATGTGTAGTTATTGAATGACAAGTAGACTAATAAAAAGAACTTATAAGATCACAAATAAAGTATGATTATTATTATTATCATTATAATATGTAAAGCTTACTAATTTTAAATATTAAGTGTAGACATTTATAATGAAACACTTACTGATATAAAAAATTGAAGTAAATTAAAAAATGATAACAAAAACATAGATTCAATAATATATCTAAAATTTCATATAACGAACAAAAAGCAGTTAAAGGGAAACTCACAGCTTAAGAAGCAACTAGAGTCAGAGCGTTCTGAGCCGAGTGTGCCCTTGCAAGCGGTGCGTTCGCTGTTCCTAGAAAGCCTTACCTCGTGGTCGATAGGGGACATATAACTGAAAGCAAAGAATGGTAGTTAAATGTACATCATTATCAGCTTATTAGTATCTCCGTTGATCACTGTTCTTCTCTAAGCATACGAATACGTAGTCAAAATAGGTCTATGAGTTTTAGTAATCATTAAAAAACTCTTACAAATTGATATTTTTATAGAGAGACAGTAAACGCTGTTGGGTTTATTGCTTAAAAAAATCTAATCTCACAAAATATCAGCCTTCAATCATTTTCAGTTTGAGTTTAATATTAAAAGAAACATAGTAATTTGAAAATCTACTTTTAATACAGTGAAAATTCTTGAGCATATTTATAAATTCGTATTAATTACTTTTGAAAAAAAAATAACAAATGAACCGAATCATCAAATATATTAATTACCTGTTAGCCAATTGTGGTACTTCGTAGAGATGTTCATTCTTTGCATTTGTAGATGTTCCCGTATGCCTTCTTGTTCGTCTCGAATCAACTGTATGGAATTCTTCATGAATCGTCAAGTCTGGTTGATTAGTTAGTGTTCTTTTTATCACATTCCCAAAATAATTTGTACCTACTAATAAACACAAACTTAATTTCAGATGGGTTATCATCTTCATATTTTTAGTCTAATTCAAGTTAGGTATATCAGATCGCTTACCCGTAGGAGGTTTTACGTAAGGTGAGTTCTCAGTCATTTTCAATTTCATATATTTGATTCCCAATATAACAACAACAACAAATATTAGGAAAGCAATCGACAATGCTATCAGAAGTGGCCAATATGAAGATCCTATGTAATAAGAAAAAAGACATACAAATCGATTATCTACTTAATGTAATAAAACACATTAGTATGTGATAACAAATATATAGCACTTAATAAAAAATAAATTATTATTAAACTGGATTGGATATGAAAGCTAACGTGAAGTTACTTCTGCAGTTATAGGAAGTTATAGTGGCGATGTCCCCACAGTTTGAAATAATTAGTTACCGTGTTTATAACTCAATGTTCTGAATTATTTATAAGGTTGTTCAGTAAATCAATGGTGACCAATATTTTTAACCGACTTCAAAATCTTAAAGGAGGAGGTAATATATTTTTTAACTAAAATTCTTAAAAAGTCCCTTTTAAATAGAATCAGTAGTTCCTTTTATAAGAAAACAAAATACGCCTTTCACCAAATATTACCATGACATGATATGAATATGACTATGTAAGACATGGCCCATTTCATCTAAAAAACAAAAGATTACGTATTTAGAATTTATTGATAATCCGAAAGGTGTCTTTTCTATGTTCAAGAGTATGTATATTTTTATGAAAATAGATATATTAATCGATTTCTTCTGGAATTATGAACCAATTTCTATCACACTAGCTGTTTCCTCGCGACTAATTCTGCGTAAATAATGTCCAACGCGTATAAAGTAGCTTCCCATATATACATACATAAATAGGTCCAAAAGTTTCGGAGCCTATCCAAAGCAAACAAACCAGCAATCAAATCTTTTCTCTTTATAATATGAGCATAGAATTATTGGAAAACAAAATGTCGAGCAAATAAACAAAATCTTCTTTTCTAAGACTTTCAGATGTTGAACATTTTTAATTATATACTCGTAGATATACAAACAGATTACAGTTAATAGAGAAATTCATAATAATATTTAAAGTATTTTGACTAAAGTATGATCTAAGACATTGTACACAGTATGAAAATCACTGACAACATGAACAGACAATTAAATTAAATTTAAATATGAAGTAATGCTCGGATTGTATCAATAAAGTTATAATTTTTCTCACTTATATTTTTTTTTTATATTGTGAGAATTATTTATGTTGTTTTTTTGTTGGGGTAACGTGACTTATGCCTGGTGTTGATGTTGACTGAGGAAAGTAACCCAGGTGACTCAATAAGCGAATGCACTATTTTTTGTACACAGAGGTCATATCTAAATTGCAAGACCATTTATCTTTAAATTCAAACGCCTGAGTAACTACTTAATATCGCACGCCTGTCGAAAATAAATGTTCAGTGTGTGAGTGTGAAGCCTTGGCAGCAATTATTACATTCATATAAAGTTTGCGCGATTAAACTTTTTGTACATAAACAATTTAACGTCTTGATCAAAGTGTGGTGGACAGTTAAATAATATTAGTTGTTAATTTAGATATATATATAATAAGTAACGTTCATATAACCTTTTGAAAACTATAAATAATTGATTTAGGCACTTTTCTTGCCATTGTACAATGCTATAATTTCTATTATATAAAAAATATCAAGAGAGTTCATTACAAAGGAGGCTCTCACCATCATTGATGAATGCGGACTTAGATGTCCTCACACAGACGGTACATTGAGCGACCTGATAATTAGTGCCCGAGCAAGGCTTCCTGATGTTGTTGAGACATCGCCGACTCCTTGTTTTCAGGCAGTCAGTGTCACAATCAGACCACTCTGACCATTGGGTCCAGCGGTCTGGAATAATTGTTAGCTGAGATGTCGAATATAAATAGTTACACAATAATCACAGTAAATTATACTAAAATCCAATTGGGTTACCTACGAAACATCAAAGCTCTGTTGAAAAGAAACAGGAACATTATCACAAAAGTAGCAGTACTAAACATGCCATTTTTTTAATTTTATATATTATTTTTTTAATTTATAGGTACAAGATGAAATGTATAACCAGGAGAAGGTCTTTATATGTTTTTCTCTACAGTTTTTATTGTGACCTAATCATAATATATCATCTACTAACAGTAACAAACAAATACCTAATAAAATATCTGTAGATTCGTCAGCTAATCCATCAAGACCATCGTCATATAAATCTGAAAAGTACAAAAACATTAAAGAGTGTTTCGTCGAATTACAATATCTTATAGGATTAAGTAGATCAAAGCTAATTATTTAAGATGATATAACATGATAATTATAACTTTAATAATAATACTACATACCTAAATCACAATCTAAACAATCTTTAGTCTTTTGCACTTCTTGCCCAGTACAGGGCTGTCCTCCGTGTAATGGCGGAGGTGCCGTGCAAGATCTCTCCCGTTTTCTTCCGGCACGTCGATCGCTGCCTTCCCGACCAACACAATAACAATCGCTCCAGCCAGACCAGGTAGTCCAACCACCATTCACTGTACAAAATTTCACATTTTTCACGTTGGTTAGAGACTTGGCAATTATGCGTGTGTGTGATATAAAATCCCCGTATTCAGTATTCAAAATTATTTAATTTTTATAAAATTTAGAATAGTATTACTTTGTTGGGTACAGTTAATTTTTTTTACAATTTATAGCGTAATGAATGATTGTTTTAGATACTGGGGTCTAGTCGGCCGTAATTATTTACATCAACAATTTCCGACATTAGAAATCTTATTGCTTTTTTCTTAGGCGACAGGTTTTATGTTAATAGAGAAAACATAAGTATAAATAGAAAACAAAAACTTTTTTGGTAAGATAATACAATGAACGAATTGGCTAATTTGATACCTCTTTTTACAATTTCTAATAAAATATCATAATAATGAATAATAATAAATATTAGAGAACATCACATACATTGCCAGATTCCAAGATGAGTAGATAAAGATTCCGTATTATGGAGTATCTGAGACAACGATGGTACTACCTAGACCTGAGACAATATAGAAAAGTTCATTTTCTACATTGACCCGACCGAGAATCGAACCTGGTACGACGGCTACACCTTGAGACTGGCGTGCGAACCACTCGGCTACGGAGCTCGTCGTCAATAAATATCACCATAGAGAAATATTTTAAATATGTACAACTGTAATAGATGTGCAAAGAGCAATGACTTTTGAAATGATCACTTACCTATAACTTTTAATTGTGCTGGTTCAGATATGCGTTTTCCAACTAAATTTTCAGCGACACACGTATAATTTGCCATGTCCTGAAAAGGTGCAAGTTCTTAGCAGTTGTACAATCTAATATCTTTAAACGAGCGTTTTTTGTAAATATTCGACAACATCACATAATCACATACATAATTATATATAATTGGAATCTCGGAAACGATTCCAATGATTTTTATGAAATTTCTTATGCGGGTTTCAAGAGAGAAAAAATTATCTAAGTATACATAATTAAAAAAACCGTCTTTTAAAACTAAAAAAAGAATCGGTCATCCGTGTATATACGGGTATATATTATAATATGGATATTTTATTTATTTTATTTTGGACAATAGAAAAATTTTCTACTTTCCACATGCTATAAAGAAAGTTATATTGTTCAGTAATTAAATTATCACTATTTTTATTAATGATATATATGATAATTTGCCATTATAAATACAAAATGCAATCATCTTCTCAACATCTTGCTTTAAAAAAAGACAAATAAGTATTTCTATAACCTTATGCAAATTATCATTGGAGCTAAAATGCCTAAGTGGAAACGGAAGTTAAACTTAAAAAATATTGTTATAAGTAACATTTTATAACACGTTTCAAAACTCGTTAAATCAATTTGTTTTATTGTAAAACGTAGTTAGTGTTACGCACCAGCAAAGAAGCTTGTTTGATGACCAAATAACCCTCCTTTGTGATCTGGACATTGTCATCAACAACCACTGGGGAGCCATTCTTGAGCCAGTACATTTGAGCGAAAGGTGCAGCTGGAGGCGGGTCGCAACTGAACGTCACTGAAGAATACTGCTTCACCATTTGAGATTGTGGCGATTGAGTAAAATGCTTCTTGATGTCTAAACACCGAATTCAATTTTATGTAATATTTTTTACCTAGATCCATATATAGATAGATATTTTTTACATAGATATCAACTTGACAAACACGATTTGTATGTTATAATATACTAGAGTTATTGAAATTAGGATAAAAATATATATTTTATAAAGAAATGTTCACAGAGCATGAAATAAATTAATATAGTAAGAAATGTATTCCGTTGTTTCTTTCTATAATTTTGTTAAGTTCTTTAATTATGATATTGCTATTACTTACTCAGAGAAAAACACTTTTATTCAAAGATAATATTTGGCCACATAGGGCTACATTATAAGAACATCATTTTTGTATAAACCGAACTGAACATTATCAAATAAGCATAAAAAATTACCACAAAAATGGACCAAATTATTAGTAATTACAAATTTGCCCCTTAAAATATAAAATTTACTTTGCCACATAAATGATTTGATTTTATGGTTTGTTCGAATCATTTGAAAAAAGTTGATCGAATAGTTTTTAATCTTACAGGCAAGCTCTATGGAAGCCGGCTGACTCCTTATATGCCCCCGGCTGGTCCAAGCGAAGCATGAGCACTGGTATTTATCACCACCGAAATATTCCTCGACGCTTTCTCTCGTAATCTCATATTCTCCTTCGATAATCCGCACTCCTGTTTGAGGGTCCACGAATTCGAAGTTGATCGCCTGAGTTTTGACTCCATTGCATTTGAAGTATACCTTTGTAATTTAAAAATATTGCCTTTTTATAAAACCAGTAGAATAATATAATATCTCTCTGAAGTAATCTCCACAAGCTTAAAGATATTGAAATTAAATATTTCAGAACTTCGATGTAAGGTCATAATTATTATTAATTATTTGACAGTTTAATTAGCAAAACCAACTATAAACACCGTTTGTCAAATGAAGTGAGTTACTTAGATTGTATTAAATAAAAAATACATTTTGAAGTAAGATTTAAATTACAATTATATGAATAAGCAATATTAGATTTGTAATAAACATCACAAAAGTAAACTTACTTCTAGAGCGTTAGCAGCACGACATTTCAGGGTCGCAGGTTTATTTTTCACTACATAAGTATTTTCGGGCTCTAATAAGAAAATAGGTAAGTTATCTTTAGCAGAATGTAATGGTATTTTGTCATCTACGGGTAACAATTCTTGATTCATATCACTTTTAACTGTAGCGAGGTCTGGTGAGTCTTTGTAATTATATTTATTTTCATAGTAGTCCAAATATGTATTTTCATCAATGTCGTCTTCTTCGTCGATTTCCTGATGGCTGGCAAAAATTGGTGGTAACAAGTAATCAGTCGCATCATTTTTGTTATTTATTAAAGAATCAAGCGGTTTTGTATCGTAATCTTTAACTTCAAATAGTTTTCTATCATCTGTACGTTGAGATCCTAAAATGTAAAACGTGTGGGTTATAATTTAATTAATTATCTTTGTTTCTGGATGTATTTGGATAAACATAAAAGTTTAAGTTATAGTTTCACCTATCCAATTAATAGATTTATAATAAATACCTTTTCCTGTATCTTGTCCGTCTATCTCTAAGGCCACGAGAAACTGAATCAAGAAGAAGTAACTCCAAAAATTCACTTCCATTTATATCTTTTTCAATTACATGAATATTATTAACGACCAATCCGGATACATCGTCTTCCATTACTGCTCACAATTAGCTATTTACATCATTTTTACCAAATCTTAATTGTTTTAGTAACATTGGAATTATTATTTGAGTAATTTCACCATCTATTTCATTATTAAGAGCCACTTCAGTATTAAATTAAGTTTACGTTGTAAATCAATCGAAAGATACACTAAACGCAAATTTATTCGTAAAAGTTTTACACCATTATTGTGCTGCCGACACGGGTGGTGCTCGCGATTGTTGATAATCAACTGGGAGTTAGGGGTTGAATGAAATAGCTTAGGGGCCGAAAATCTCACTGCGCATGTCAGGAACTCAATGAACAAAGTTTCCAGGTTTCTTTTGTTTACACACGGCGATCAACGTATCACCACATTGTGCCTAATCCTTACTGTATTTACTATATGTTAGTATACCGAAGAATCGCATATGAAATTGAAAATTCGATAAACTTAAATTGCGATAAAATAAACATTCATCGCCACTGTCATGTTTATATTTTCCTATATATTATTTTCCTATTTGTTTGTGAATTATTTTACTTTTCGGTTTATGAATATGTGCGTCTAGCGTTTAAGAGTATTTTAGACTCAAGGCACATTAAAAGAAAGCTCATTTTTCTTTGTTTTTTTCCTATGTTGTATTTTATTACAAGCTAAGAATATAGCGCATTTTGAAAAGCCTAAATTATACTAACGTAAATTTATTTTTAGTTTGTGATGGCTGTAATTGTTACAGGTAAGACTAATATACTTAATTCCAATTAAATTGAGCAATAAAAATACCTTTATTAGAAGTTGTTGCAATCGATTCAGTATCTGATTTTAAACAAAATACAGTTAGATGACATCATCGAACAACATTTTTTTGAAATGCTTTTAAAAATTAATAATTTCAAGGACAAAAATTATAAACCGTTAATTACGCTTGTCAATAGATTATTCCGTACTAATTAATAGATCGGTTCGTCCTAATGTTTTTGGGATGACATTACTGTTGGAAAATCACCTGAAAATAATATCTACCAAGCAGCTTAAGATGGCCGCATCTTGGAGATAGTAGCATATGAAGTTGTTCTTAATGATAAATGCATTGATAAAGTGGATTTTAAGCATTTTTCATTAAGAATATTTTTAAGTAAAGCATTGTGAATGCAAAATTTATCACATATAATCATATTTTTTATTCAGATCATAGAAAGATTAGGAAGATGAAATGGTGGGTGAGCAACACTAGAAATTTTACGTAAACCTAGACCTCCGAAGCGTATAGGAGGAGAAGTCTGGTCCAAAATTTTGTCACTAATATCGATATTAAGTATGGTGGAAACAATTTCTTTTATTGCAAGTGTTGCGTTTGTGTGTTTCCAAAAAGGCGTATTTGTCACCATTTTATTGTCCTAAAATAGCAGAGTACCTATCTTCTATCTATATAACTATACTATATTCTTGGTCGCTGTCTTCATTGTTGAAGGTCGTGTGTCTTATGTTAGTTGCGTTGACATCCCTGAAGCTTTGACGATTTGCTTCCACACTACCCTATCCTCTGCTTGGTGTAGAGCGGCCGGTACGTGGAGTCCAGTTACGGTTTTTATAAGATCAGACCATCGGGTAGGTGAACGACCTCGTCTACGTTTGCCATCTATTTTCCCTACAATGACCAATTTGTCTAAGCTATCGGGTTGTCTTCTAGTGATATGACCAAATTAACTCAGTACTCGCTGAAAGCAGACGGTGGATAATCTGGCCCTAATCTTCAGTTGGTCGAGAATGGATTTGTTCGGTCTTTTTGCAGTCCAGGGTACGCGCAACATTCTTCTCCAACACCACATCTCAAGGGAGTCGTTTCTTTTTGATCTGCCCCGCAAATATGAAGCGTTTGGTTGTAGATGGGGGGTGAGAAGCACCCCATTCTCATCTTGGTGTTGTTCGAGATGGTTCTGTTCTGCCAAATTCTTGTTAGCCCACCAATTGCGGATTTGGCCATCTGTGCTCGTCTCCGTATCTCTTTCTCGCACCCTCCTTGGTCGAAAAGCAGTGAGCCCAAGTAGATAAATTCGTTCACAAACTCTAAACCCGAGAGTTCTCCTGTACGCACCAGCTCACCGGCACGGTCAATCACCATGATCTTAGTCTTGGACATATTTATCGATAGCCCCACCATTTGACACGCACGCTCCACTCTGCCAAATAATTCAGTTAACTCCATCTCAGAGGAAGCAAACAATGTAGTGTCATCCGCATATCACAAGTTGCTGATTTTCCTGCTACCTATGGAAATACCACCATCCCATTTTTCTAAGGCTATCCTTATGATATATTCGCCGTAGATGTAAAACAGAAGAGGGGAAATGATGCATCCCTGTCTCACTCCCTTTTGAGGTTTGAACGACCCAGACACTACATTGTTCGCCCTTACCATTGACTTCCCCTCCTCGTACAAACACGCGAACAGCGACACCAAATGGTAAGGCACTCCCATCTCCCCAACTATGCTATACTATATAAGCTATTAATTCTGGCCACCGTATAGGCTATATTTTCTTTAATGACTGGTCTCTATTATATAGAACCTTAAGATATCAACGAAACAGTAAGAGATACAGAAATGGCGCCATAGCAAAGATTGTTCACCTGATAAGCATATTTTACTGCGTGAATAAACCTTTCAGTTAGTGATAGTCTCCCTTTTTTACGTCATTTGTTCGCAATAATGTTGGTATTTTGTTGTCTAGATGATTTAAGAATATGGGAAAAGTATAAAAAAAATCTATCTGAAGACATTTTATGCACTTTGAGGAATAATGTGCAGGATGCAATCACTCCAACCGACGACAGTGTTTTGTTGTCCATTTGTTCTATAAAAGAACGCTCTTGGAGCATTTTGTGACTTATCCTAGGCATTTGATTGCGTTGAGCATCGAACACTGACAATGAAGGTAAATTACTAAGGTATCGAAGGCACTGCCCTCCAACTAACACTGTTGTATCTCAGTTCCAGAACTCAAACTATAGATATAAATGGTATGAGATCATCTGGTTCACAAGTGAAATGAGGGTTCCCAGGGATCTACTATATATAACATACATAAATGATTTGCCATTCTCTGTCGAAAATTTACAGATAACTTTGACGATGTAAACAAAGCTCATTTATAGATTATGATTTGGTTTACTGTAAATAATCATCAACGTAAAAGCAGAACTAACAGAAATTAAACTTAATGATGAAAAGCTCGTGTTGGTTGATTCAACAATCTTTTTCAGTGTGACGCTGGATTCTAAATTGCAATGGCATCCTCACATTTCATTATTGGCCGGAAAACTTAGGTTAGCTGCATACGCGATACGAAAAATCAGATAACTCACAGATGTAGATATTATTAGGATGGTATACTTTCTATAGCGTTATATCGTTCGGTATTCTGCTGTGGGTTTTAAGTATGACTGCAAATACAGATTCTGTATTTATTTTACAAAAAACGTTTCGAATCGATTGGATTCTTTTGGTGATTATAGTCTAGAACTAAATCAACCGCGTAAAATTTTTCCTGGCTGGGGTATAGGTGAAATTGTGCTTTTACCCCGTATACCACTTATCCCCAACAATTTTCCTTTTGAATTCATATGCACTTAGTTGCCCACTCTCTTCGTGATGACGATAAATAAGTCATACGGACAGACGCTCAAAGTGTTGGTGTGGATTTTAAGACTGTTTTTATTTCCCACGGATACCTGTACGTAGATTTTTCGGTCATTTTCAGTCATCGGTTAAATATTTCATGAAGACGGGCCAGTTATAAATAAGATGAATATTTTTTTTCATATTTGATTAAAACTTAAAAAACGATGATATAATAATTATATTTATTTGACAATTTCTAAAGATTTTTTATTTATTTGTTAATTCCAAATTAACATACTCATAGGTCAATTTGGAAGATGAGGATTAAATTCTTGCTTCATCTACCGTTGAACATGCCAGCAAACACTTGTTGCCCCTCTCTTTTCACGTAGAAGAGGAACGGGCGATCAATAAGGACTAGCTTCCAATTGCTTGGTGCATCTAAAACCGAATACAAAAATACTTAGCAAAATCGGTAAATATACTTTAATTTTCCTGGTTTACTTCAGCCAGTTGTACAAACGTCCATTAAATTTGTCATTAGTTTAAAGCGACATTCTCCATACAAATTTAACCTTAACTGACGTTTGTGAAACACATCGAAAAATACTTTTAATTGTTTCAAGAAATATAGGCACCACTTAGCCCGATCAATAAAGATATTTTATATCTTATAGAAAAATTCTTAAAAATGCATCAGTCGCATAATCTTTTACAATCCGCGCGACTGCTTTAAACATTTAGCAACGCGAGACCTAACGAGACTAACGAACAGTCTATCTACTTGTTACTTTGCCTACTAGTGAGAGTTAGTCCTGAATCGAAGATCGAAGAATCAATTTGAACTGGATCTTTCAAGTATTTTACTATAAATTAAATAACATCTCATAACTTAATTTTACACGGTATCACGTTGACAGCTGTAGAAGTATAAACTGTGATACAACTTCTTTTGGTTCTCTAACAGTGTGTATAATGTTACATAACAAAAAATACATGCTTATTGCCTCACCAGTTACAAGAGAACATAGCATGCACTCAATTGATAGTAACATAAAAATATTTATTTACAATTATAAATTATCAATAACCAATTAATATGTATATAATATCATCCCACAATGGATCCAGGGCGTAAGATACAGATAAATTGATTAACAATTACAAACAAGTATCTTTACATCCTGAACAGAAGCAATTATTAAATCCAATTCATCCTGGTACATCCCGTAAGCAGATAGCGGGCTGTGAAATCTAAGACTTGTGTGATACTTGGGAAAAGAAAACAATTTGATATTATTTGATCTCTGTGGCCTGATCGGGGCAGCAAAATTTACCTTACATTAGAAGTTTAGACAATCAACGATACCACAAAACAAGTTTTTCAAAAATATCAAGCCCAATATTTTTCTGCGCATTTCCAGTGAAATAAAATTAAAGTAATCTAAGCGCTCTCTATATGATTTCAGTCTCCTGGCCATATTGCAACTATACGCTAAATGATACATAAAGCGTTTTTAAATTCCTCAATTCTTTTAATGTGAACATTATATGATGGTGACCAAACTATGCTACAATATTCCAAATGACTCGTCACAAGTGAGATATACATGATTATGTGTTGGCGAGTGTTAGTGTCTGAAAATTACATGTATTTTAAAAATTGTCATCAGCTATAAAAGTGGACATAATTGAGAATGAATGTACATCGTTAAACGCAGTCTTAGGACGCAGTAAGACTGCGTCGTTTATTACTACCCGATAAATTCAAATGGTTAGTATTATCTCGGATTAAAAATATCTAAAACAATCGAACGACAAAAAAAAACCAATCCATCTCTCTTCTTATAAGCCAAAATGAGGAATTTCGCAAAACGTCTTGAACGTATGAATCTTAAGTCTAGATACATTAACTAGCTTTAGTTCGGTAACTTGCGTCTGATGGTTATATTTTATATAGACAACGAACTTCGTCATTTTGGTTTGTTTGATTTGATGTGCATGCAGTGATGTAAAATTATGAATCAGGGAATTAAAATGTCAAGATCACAAGTTGGCTGTTACAAATACAACTGGAAATCCTCAAAATTAGCATAAATGCTTCTCATATTTTGTGTAACAATATATACATTATTTTGTGTTATAAAACAAAATTAAAATCATTTAAAGATCTCACTCACTCATATAGTCCACTTTTAACTACACAGAATCCATTGTTAGACAATATAAATATAAAAGCAAAATAAAAATAGGTATTACAGCGGAAAATCTGAAAAATCGGAAGAAAGTGGAAAATCTACAGTTATAATCGAGGTATGTGATATAATATAAGGCTTAAAATAAAAGTTAAACTTTTATGAAAAATGAATAATAATAATAACAATATATTTTATTGTACTCAATATGATACAATGTTTACAGGAGCTTATTATTTAAAAACATTGAGTTAACAAATGGCGGCCTTATTGCTAAACAGCAATTTCTTCCAGGAAACCTATGGTGAAACTGTATAACGAATAAAGATACTGTGGAGAGTGGGTGCAATATTGAGAAGGATAAATATATTAATAGCGTTGTGTAAATGTGTAAATTAATTATCTAACTTTCTCTCATTGGTTGGCTATTTGTGAAAACTTGTTAATGGCTTTGTATAATATTAGTTCGTTGTTAATTACATGTATAATAGTTGTTAGTTTTCCGAATGAAATAAATAAAAATTTAATTAGTCCCATTACTTAGTAAACCAAAAGACCCTGTTTTAACCACTGCTTCTTTTTTAGTTATTTGGCACTTCTACTAACGCATAAGTATATATATTGAACGGTTTTTAAAATGATGCGTTATGGCTATAAAATGGCCAAAACTAGGTCATAATCTTAAAATAGGTCTTATCGCTAACAGCGATTTCTACCAGACAACCTTTGGATGGAGAAGAATGAATAGCAGTTATGAAAAACGGAGGTGTAGAGTAAGAGTACATACATTCAAGATAAATAAGTAACATTTCCTAAAGATACATTAATACTAGTAAGATACATAAATATATATAATATTTACATAAATATAAATAATATATACATAAATATAAACAATATATACACACATAAGATATATACTAATAATATACTTTAGTGAAACGAGGAAGAGTTTTAGCAACTTAGAATTACAAAGACAAATAATGTTTTTTTACCAGTTCTTTGAAGATGGTGATTGATTGCGCCCGTCTTATGGAAGCCGGAAGAGAATTCCAAAGGCGCACAGCTTGGACGGTAAAGGAGCCATCATAAAAGGTAGTGTTATGGAAAGGAGTTTCAAGTTTAAGGTTTTCCGATGATCTCAAAGAATGTGTAGTGGAAAAGTATAGAGGATTAAATCGTTCTTTCAAATAGCGCGGGTAACAGGGATTAAACAGAATATTATAGAGAAGAGATAACATGTGAGCATTCCGGCGAAGACGAATAGGAAGCCACTTGAGCTGAGTGCGAAATTGAGATATATGATCATATTTACGTAATCCAAATATAAATCTAATACAGAAGTTTTGAAGTCGCTCAAGGTTTATAAAGTTGGTCTTCCGTAAGATCAAGATAACAGGTGTCAGCATAGTCAAGTAAGGGAAGCAACAGAGATTGTGCTAGAGCAATTTTAGTGGTAGTCGGCAAAAAATTTCGTAACCTCCTTAATGATGCAGCAGAAGCATATAGCTTGCGACTAACAGCTTGCAATTGTGGTCCCCAGCTCAGACTCTGATCTATGATTATACCCAAGTTTTTAACAGTGTCGCTGAAAGGTATGTCAGTACCGTCGAAAGTAATTTTTGGTAGGAGATGCCAGTCAAGTTTAGCGATCAGCCTAGAACTACCCACTATGATCGTGTTCGTCTTTGTTGGATTTACTTTAAGACCAAATGATTTACCCCATGCCACTATACGATCTAAATCAATATTAGTGGCATGCACTGCCTCACTTAGCCGTGAAGGGGGGGCTTGACTGTAGATTTGTAGGTCGTCTGCATAAAGGTGGTAGGAAGAAGACAAGTTCTTAGAAATGTTGTTAATAAAAATTGCGAAAAGAAGAGGAGATAGAACGCCGCCTTGTGGGACCCCGGCAGTCGTGTCGCACCAGGAGGAAAACTTCTCGTCAATACGTACTCGTTGCCGGCGTCCATACAGATAACTGTGAAACCACTCAATTACGGATGGAGATATGTTAATAGAGCGCAGAAGAGAGAGTAGGATGTCAAAATTTACAGTGTCAAATGCACAACTGAAGTCTAATAAAGTAAGTACGGTTAAAAGACTGTTTTCCATCCCAAATCGGATATCATCGGTGATTTTAATCAATGCAGTTGTGGAACTGTGGCCCACACGAAATCCAGATTGAAAAGGGTTTAAAAGTTCATGACGGGAAAGGAAACAATTTAATTGGTTATGGATAAGACGCTCAAGGACTTTGGATAGGAATGGGAGAATAGAGATAGGTCTAAAGTCAGAAAAGGATTTAGGATGAGATTTTCTAGGAAGAGGAATAATTTGAGCTTCTTTCCGGAAGGAAAAACTGATTTGGATACAGAGTTGTTGAAAATAGAGGAAAGGGCAGGAAGTATGACATCAAGTATAGGTATTAACATGTTGCGACTAATTCCGTCAGCACCAACTGCATTGGAACTGATAGATAAAATGCTCTTCTTAACATCACATTCCGTAAACTGAGTAAAAAGAAACGGATTTGGTAAAGTAGAAAGTTGTTGAATAGTTCGATTTTTATCCGAATCACTAAGCTCAGAAGAAGAAGAAAAATGAGAATTGAGAGAATCGATATTAATGTGATGAGGTAAGGAGTCTTGACGTGTTCTACCAATCCCAAGAGATCTGAGGAATCTCCAGACTTTAGCTGGATCATCCTCTTCGACTGAATTATGAATGTGGCGTCGTAAAGCATCCCTACACACCATATTGCAGTGGTTACGAACCTTGGTATATTTCTCTTTGTTGAGTTCACTCGGATTACGTTTAAATTTGCTTTTAGCAATGGCTTTTTTATGTATCAGCGCTTTTATTTCACTATTTAACCATGGTGCAGGAAGGTGCTTAAGTTTGATGACATGAAAAGGTGCATGGTTATCGTAAAGTTGGGTTACGAGGTTATTAAAAGTAGTTATTTGCTCGTCAACTGACGAGGCGTTGATCACAGGAGACCAATCAATGTTACGAGCATCTTTCATAAAAGAATCTTGATCTATACCACCAAAATTGCGCTGAAGGATGACTTTGGGCTTTAATTTAGGAGGCCTAATTTTATAGGAAAGAAATATTAAATCATGATATGAGAAAATATCGGCAGAACATTGTCCGTGTTTAGAGACATGCTGAGTTGAAGAAACCATTATCAAGTCTAGAAGTGACGGGGTCGAGTGAGGAAAACAATGGGTGACTCCAAGTGGAAGAATGTGCAGATTGCTAGACCTCTCTCATTAGGTCCATATTGAAGGGAAGTGGCACGGAGATCATTTTTTTGAAGGCAAGTATTGAAGTCACCCATAATAATTGAATGGTCATATGACGGAATAATATCCTCCAGAAGCCTTTCAAAAGAGGAGAAGTAATTAACTCTAACTGAAGGGCTGTAATAGACACCGAGTAAGACTCTGCGATGAGGAAGCGTTACTTCAATAAAGAGGTGCTCACCGGCATTACTTGGTGGTGGTTGACTGGAGGCACTAACAATTTTGTATGGGATACTAGATCGTAGATAAATGGCAACTGCACCACCCCCCATAGCCAGTACGATCGTTCCGTATAAGTTGAAAACCGGGCAGAGTACGATATATAAAGCTGAAGGTAAGCAGGGCTTGAGCCATGACTCGGAGACTAATACAGCGTGAGATTTTTATGATCAAACGCCGCCTGCATATCATAGTAATGGGCCGGAATACTTTGCGCATTGATGTGAACAACATTGAAGTTCTTTGGTACATCGGAAAACTGTGTGTCAAGTGATTCAGATAGTGAAGGAGGTATACTGGCAAAACTTTCGTTACTGCTGCTGACGCTGGATGACAGCGATAAAAAGGGGTCAATATCGCTCTGTGAATCAGAACTAGACATATTATTAAAATAAAAATAAATAAAAGAAATAGATACAATTAAATAAAAAATATATAAATTGCAATAAATAAATAATTATATAGATCTAAACTGCAATCTAATTCCACCTGCCGGTTGAGTGATATATGGAATTTATGTTTAATATATACTATACATTAGAAGAAGACACAAAAATAGATCAACAAATAAATGTGGACCGACTTACACAATACACAGAGTAAAATAACAAAAATAAAACATATGGTTGTATGAACACAGATCTATCTCAGAATAAGGCCCAGTCAATCTGACAAAAGTCAAATGTCACAATAATGCTAATATCCACAGATTTAAGTTTGACAACGATAATGTGAAATGATTATCAAAACACGATCACAATACAAAGTATCGTGGTAACACGAAACTTAAAGCACTATAATGTAATAAATGGAGTGAAGGAACATGAAGACAGTCAAAGATATGATTAAAGTACTTCATCCATATATGCCCACCGGTCCGCATTACCAGTAACCTATCAAAACCAAAACAAATGAAAAGTGATAAAAACAAATATTATTTCTTACTGATGCCTGTTCGCTTGCTCCTAGTCGATGATGCAGTTTCCTTGCTCATACCCGGCTTAGGCACATCGTCAGACGAGATCTTGTTTAGGTCATAAAGTTAAGATATACGATGGCGCTTCCCATCGCCGGCGATTACAAAAACGAAACCTAATTTGCTGAAGCACTTGTTGACACCATACTTTTCACGTGCAGCCATAAAAGCATCGTGCCGAGACTTCGTAAGAAATTCGGAAATGGTTAAACCTGAACCTTTTAAAACAGTTTTAGAGAACCAAATCTTACTGCGCACCTCTTGATCTCGGAGTTTTAATAAAAGTGGTCGAGGATGGTTAGAAGTAGCGATCTTGCGTCCCATACGATGGCAGCGGCTGATGTCATTTTTGGTGAACCTACTGAACCTTATACGATCTGTAACTGTTTTCACAAGAACAGCTACTGTGTCCTCATTAGACTCCTCCGGTAGACCATGCAAAAGCAACATCTTTCTTCTGCTGTGCATTTCCATGTTGTCAGTTTGCTGTGCCAGCAGATTGATCTGTTCCTGGAGACTTTGAAGCGTTGTCATAATATAGCTTCTAAATGTGGAGAATTCACTGTTGAGGTTAGAGATGGTGGTAGAAGGTGCTGAGGCTTGAAGGTCACTCTGATATCTATCCATTCTATCCGTGAACATCTTTTGAAGCTGGTTCATCGAATTTTGGATAGCGTCCATTTTGCAGCAAGTAAAGTAGTGGGATGTACACGAAGAGTTAATATAATGTGGATTTAAGTAAGGATAACACTCGTCAGCAGGTAAGATGAATAGTACTTTAGTATCTCATAAGAAATAAGCTTCTTAGTAGAGAGAATAAATATTAATTTAAATAATAAAAATGATAGATTTTTATGGCGACTTTTTCTTTTACACCTACCCGCCGAAAAGTATGTACTTAGAGATAAGATTAATTTAAACTTACTGTTCTCGCGTTTTCCCGGCCCCACATCGATGTACACTCTTTGAATGGCCCTCGATAGTGTAATGTCAGTATTACCATCATCGGTATGTTTCCGAATGCGAGTTAAACCAGAATCATTCTGGAATATGCGCTTCACACCTACCTGTAGAAAACCAAGTGTAATGTTACTTCACATTATGGGTATAATATACTATTACTTCATTTTAATTATAATATTTGGGTGGGACCAGTGACATATGAAGCATACGTTTATTATTACACTTATTATCTGTATCAATATCCGTGTCTTCGTCTGCCATAGAAACAAAGTAACGTCGCTTAATAAGGATTTTGATTGAAGTGCTGGAAGTACCGGTATGCTAAAAAGCGAAACTAAAATAGGTATAAATTATATTTCAGTCCTAAAGTAGGTACAGTACTATAATTGATACGTATTATAATTGGTTTATAGCGGTGGGTCTAATTAGGTGACGGTAGCTTATATATAGAGTGCTAACCAATTAGTTCAAGATATTTTTAAAGCTACAATTAACAGCACGTCTGGCTATATAAAAACTGTCAAATTTGTCAGCTTAATTTTAAACACAGACAAATTGTAAGTAGTAGCCTTAAATGCAGCCGTATGTGCAGTTGAGTATACGAATTTAGATGAAATCTGGTATAAAGGCAATTCTTCGTTTGGATTAACATTACTTTTATCCCGCCAGTGGAATGATTCTCGTAACTGTTGTGTAAAAATATTGAATTCATATTATACTAGACAAAACAGAAGTACAATGATCCATTCAAGATCTAATAATATTTTAAATAAAACTATTTTCAACTTTCAAGTGTCCAGCACTAATTGCGATTCTGATACTTGGATCAATTCAGCACGGAGAAACCTAGAATTCAAATAACAAAATCTGTCATTTATCTTATTCATCATCAGTCCTGTTATGTCCCCACTGCAGGGGCTCAGGCCTTCCTTATGGACGGTTAAAGACGATGAGCCATGACCCTCCACGGGGCCCAATGCGTATTGGAGGGTATTTATTTTATTATTAATTTTATATGTTTTATTCCTTTCTTCTACTTTTCTATTCCTTCTTTCTCTTTTTTATCAATAAATTAAATAGCAATGAAATTCTTATTTAATGTTAGATGTAAGTAATTAAGTACATTATAAATTACCCTACCACTTCTTCTTTTTCATTTTTCGATATTGGTTCCTTTTATTCTTTTTTACACACACCCATTTTTCGGGTGCTGCGTTTTAATGGGGCGAGGTGTTACAACCCACTTACTACACGAATGTTGCTGGCTTATGGACAACACACTTTTACCAAATCGCATTTATTGATTTTTGTCAATATTCGTGTATAAAAACTCGCAATTTTAATATAATATAGTTACTTTTTGTTCTGATTGTGGAATTGAGCCCAACTACGGATCCGGTTTCTGCCTGCCGGTTGGCTTTCAGCAAAGAAACTCTTAAAATAAGCCTATAGGTAACATAAGAAGTAGTGGTAAAGGCAAAAGTAATAGTGATTGTTATTATAAATAATAATTATTTCAAGTGTACCCTAGATGGTGTCGGGTTTAACGTCCATAAGTCCCTTGTTAACAACGTGGTTACCATCGGAAGCGTGTCGACCAGAGTAACGTTCCTGGTACTTAAAATATCAAAAGATATATATTTATAATTATTTATTGAATCTCATACAGGTTTACGCTCCGACCTCGATGTACACAAATGACGAAGTGGAGGCTATCTATGAAGAGATCTCAAAAGCAATACATAGCTACAACACCTACTACAAGGATTCAATGGGGAACTTCAACTAAAAGTTGGGAAAACGTTGCGGTGATGATTTGAAAGTGAGGCAATTTGGAATTGGGCCATTTGGCCACAAGAGGCCGGATGCTGGTTGCTGCTTTAGGAAGCCACAGAATCGAAAATGGACCTGGATAAGTCCCGACGGCAAAGCAAAAACTGAGATCGGTTCAATCATGTAAACGAAAAAGCTAATATACAATGATATCTCTGTGATCAATGCAATTGAAAAGCACCAACGTCGAGTTTATAGCTGACATAGGTACATTTATGCTGAATTGGATACCTATTTTAGTCGTGAGGAAACATTGATTTTAAGAATGTATTTTTTATTCAATATACACAGTTGTTTAATAATATTAGTTTTAATTTTCTTGTATGCCTTATCCTGTGTCAAAACCAACAATTATTCCCATTCGTTTTACAATAACGTCCAAAATCGATAGAGACAATTTGATAGTTTAATGTATGTGTATTTAGTAATGTGATGTAAGTATTATAATTAAATACTTTTTTTACTTTTTTGTGATGGAAATTCCTTCAATTACTAGCAAGTAAAAAACTCTATTTTATTTCAAAGAGAAGCCCAATTACCTTATTTTTTTATAAATTTCAACAAATATCATGTACTCGCCTTCTCATATACAGGTTGTAGGTCAAATTCTGTCTCAATCTTGAATATAGGCATTGTTATGTTGATCAAACTGTCTGTAATTCTCGCCATCTCCGTTTGCAGCAGCTCCGGTGATTCTTTCAGCAAGTTCAACAACGATGATAGATTACTGTCTGATTCAGGAAGCACTATCACCATTGTTGAAGTTGTTAATGAAAGTTCAATGATCTACAAAGTTACTAAATATTATAAACTAGAATATATTTTTGTATGTCCTTCTTTAACGCCGCAACTGAACTTTTATATAGCTTACTATTTTTAAGTTTTCGCGAACACTCATGTAGCTACTGAGTACTTTATAATAAAAACCAAGATTGGTAACAATCTCAAGAGATCAATATTTTAAAGCTAAGAGTTGTATCTTACTGTATTTTTATAATACAGTAAGATACAACTATGCACAAGGCTCCATTACTAGAGACGCACCGAATATTCGTTTGGTAACAGGTATTCGGTGTATTAGGCAGCTGTTTCACTAATTGTATTCAGACGAATTATCCGGATTAAGTAACGAATATATTCCGTTAGGGGCCGTCCATTAATCACGTGATGTTTTTTCAACATTTTTTGACCCACCCCTCCCCCTTGATGATACATGGTGAGGTTTAAGACTACCCCCTCCAACCAAATCACGTGTATTTATAAAACCAACAAAAAAATCTAAATTTTTGACGTCTCTTTTCGGTTTAATAATAATCGCACGTCGAGGAAAAAATAAATACATACACGTGATATATTACTACACCCCCCCTTGTGATATTTCGTGATTTTTGACGGATCCCTACCCCACTTTTTAGCCTCACGTGATTGATGGACGGCCCCTTAGAGTAGGTATTTCTATTTTCTTGGCTATACAACACGGTATATATTATATATAGAAATAAAACACAAAACTTCTTATGTGTGTTTTATGTTATATTAATAATCAATGAAATTCTATGGAGAATGTGTTCAATAAAAATAATATATAGCAATTAATCTTCAAGTAAACGTTTATTTTGAAACCGTTTTATGTGGCATAACATTGGTATAATAATGGTAAATATTTTGACGAATAATTCGGCCGAATAGCCGTTTCGGTAAAGGTTAAACCGATTATTAAACCGATATAATTAGTGTTCGGTTTTCGATTATTCAGTGAAACCACTATTCGGTGCATCTCTATCAATCACGAAGCGCGGCGATAAAATAGTTTTATAGACAATATCATCAAAAGCAGCATGGATTCTATAGATTCGTATTCGGTACTTTAACGAAATTATAACGATATGAGCGGATGTCGTCGGATGTGTTTGTGACTCCTCGGCGATCGGAAACAGAATGGTTGCCAAAATGGTGGCAACTTGCTTTTTGTTAACGAACTGTCAAAGTGTTACCATTCTAATAAAATTAAAAGTATCGACGATCATAATTGTAAATTGCAGTGATTAATTTTGATCGGAAAAATAGAGTGCATAACAGTGCAGGAGTTTGTAGTGCTACAGTCGTAGCGGAACGCTACGGACTCCGTTATGACGTTGGATACTTCTACGGCTAGTAGCACTCCACCTGTATTGTTAACGTTACGTCCCACGGTGGGCAGAATGGGTCGTTATCGATACAAAAATTTATAACTTCATGATTTTTTGTAGTACCGCAATGAAATTTGGTACAAATATTCAGCTCACAAAAGCGTTTTTTATATGCTTGAAGCCATATTCTTGGAGTAGAAGAGTGTTTTCCTCTTCTTGGTAGATTCTGAGGAGTCACTATAAGGCACGCAAGCTCTTCCTCGCTGGCCAGATGTTGATGGCGTAGAATCTTGTTCGAAGTCCGGGAAATGTAAAAAATACCCTGAGTCCAGCCAAGCACCACTCTTCTTTATAAATGTTTATTTTTTGCGAGTTGGTTGGTCCCAGCGCTTGTTGAATGTAGGAAGAATATGCCTTTGTATATCACTAACAATTAAACACAATTTATTTTCAGAAACATTGAGGCTTTCCACTAAAATTTTGGATAATGATTCTATGGTCCTGCCGCCCTCGATATAAAGGATTATAAATTCGCGTTTAATACAGCTAAAGGAAGACATTTTAATGCTTCATAATTTGTGGAAATTTCAGGCGTAGATGAGCTTTGAAGTTACACCGATGAAGATGGCTCGAATAGTTTTTGCTTCCCTTTATATACCCTTTTTCCAATATCAAATTGGTATCCACATAATTATTATCTAGTAATTTGTCACGCATAACGAAAGCAAATTTTATAAGATTCCTTTGTTATCGCTAAATAAATAAAATATTCCAAAAGTAATATAATTATTTTCCTTGTGAACGGTGTCTTTGGTTAACCGCAAAAGATACTGATTTTTATGTTCCGACTTTCCACACATTATTTCTTATATGTTCATGAACGAACGAAACGCAACTTACAAAAAAAAGACGTTGTAACTTTTTGAAACAATTTTACTTTCACTTTTTAAACGGTTTTTCAACGACACACATCTTTTATTTATCGCTCCCAAAATTTACGCAAAATTTCCAATAGCTAAAGCCACGAATAATCAAAACCAAGTACCGGTGGTCGCTATCCGGCACATGTGGCCCTTCAACGCCAAATTACGATAAAAGATATCGGAATCCAGCATCCTGTGGAGCACGAGATCGCGGCTGCTGCTGTTGGAGTTCCTGGGAATACGATCATATTTCTGGACAAGCAGGCAGGCATCGAGACTGGACTGGCATCTGGCACCCATCAACATACGCAATCTGGTGGGACCAACCATTCTTTCCTTTTCCTGACACCTCCTTGATCTATTTGTGATACCCGTGTCTAAACTGATTTCAGTGAAATATACGCGTGGAGGAACGTGTTGGATAGTTCCTGATAACATCGCAAAGCTTGTGACGCTGCTATCACTGCTGACGTGTTTAGAACATCTTAACTGTAAGTACTCTATTCACTGACCATCAAAATGTCAACTGAAAGTGCAAAATCTCATGATAAATCTCCAATCACACTTAATATAGACAGTGCTAATGCGAAAGCTCGTGAAAAATCTCCTATTTCGCCATATGGAGATCCTACAATAGTTCGCGACTATGTCCGAAAACGTGGCGTTATTAAGGGCAGACTTACAAAATTTTCTACCTATGTACTTTCACTAGAGGAGAATGAACTCCTTATTTCCTCTTCGCGAAGCCGTATAGATTTAAAATTACGCATTAAAGGAGCTGCTAGTTTATACGCTGAGTTCAACGAAGTTCAAAGTAAAATCGAAGAGAACGTTTCCGAAAGTGATATCGTTGAACAGTTAAACGGCAGGGAATTATTTGAAAATTCCTATTATAGTACAATGGCGCGCGCAGAATACCTGTTGAATAGTTTTGAGGTTAGTGACGGTTCTAATGATCATGGCTACTGCAGCGATCAATCACAGTCGTTTAAACTGCCCACTATTTCACTGCCTACCTTTGACGGTTCATATGAGCACTGGCTCGAGTTCCGCGACACGTTTTTATCTTTAGTACATAATTCTAAACGTATCAGTAATATTCAAAAATATCATTACCTAAAGTCATCATTAAAAGGCAATGCTGAACTGGTCGTTAACTCTGTCGAATTCTCTTCAAATAATTATCACGTAGCCTGGGAGTTATTATTGAATAGATACGATAATAATAGACTTTTAGTGCACAATCACGTAAAGGCGTTATTTTCAATAAATCCGTTGTCCAAAGAGTCCCCAGCGTACATTAGAAAACTAATAGACACTATTTTGAGAAATTTACGTGCATTAAAAATGCTAGGCGAGCCTACCGAGTCCTGGGACACTCTTATCAATTATATTATAGTGTCAAAATTAGATAAGACGACTGAACGCGAATGGGAGACTTTTAAGTGTTCGTTGTTATTGGGCGAGAACAATTCTAAACGCATTATTAAGGTGGATGAGTTGATTAGGTTCTTGAAAGACAGGGCAGATATGTTGAAAACGTTGCAGATTTCACACAATAAAACGCTCACTGCGCAACTTGTTTATAAAAAACCAACTTCAAGTTCGAATCACACGTCTCACTGCAATGTTTCCACACATAAGCCAGTCGAGCGTCAGTCTCACGTCAAACTATCTTGTATAAAATGCAACGGTAACCATTCACTTTATGCATGTCAAAAGTTTATCGATAGTGATTTGAAATCAAAATTAAAATTAGTAAACGATCACAACCTTTGTAAGAACTGTTTACGCTCGGGACACGCACTTGAACACTGTCGATTTGGGCCTTGTAGGAAATGTAATCACAAACATAACTCATTACTCCATAATGATAACGCTGATAGATTAGTTTCATTCCATTCTTGTTCCGCGACTGGGAGCGCCGTGAAGTGTGCGGACGCAGCGGAGCGGCCTGCGTGCGTCCCCACCTCCACCGCCGCCGCGAACCCGTTCCCAGTTCAAGCATGCGATACAAACATGCAAATCCTATGTGCTCAATCAACAAATGCACACACGGTTCTATTATCAACAGCTATAGTTGAAATAGCCGATATTAATGGTGTTTATCACCAGGCGCGCGCGCTGCTTGACAATGGAAGTCAACGTTGCTTTATTACAAAATCATTTTGTAAATTAATTAAAATACCGATTATACAGTCCACTTATGAAATTCGAGGTATAGGTGACTCAGTATTACAGTGTTCGGAAACTTGTAATATTGAAGTCAAGTCCCGCGTTCATCATAACTATGCTACGCATATTGCTTGTATTGTTTTGTCTCAAATAACATCTACGTTGCCAGCCTTATGTCAAACAAGCGCGCAGTTCTATATTCCAGATAATGTAAAGGGTGGATTTCCCGACACAAAAAATTGCGTGGCATCGATGAAATCGGTATTAAAAAACCTAGTTATAACGTTCTAATATTTTTTTCTGATTAGGTGAAATAGTGAATTATGTGGAGCACTAAATATTACATTAATGGAATTAATGAGTATTTACTTAAAAATTACTAAACCTCGAAATATTTCATTCCCGTGTTTGTCCACAATCCACCTTGATTTGTATTATACTTGATTGATAAAAATCTATTGGTTATTTATATTATATCATACTTTTATTTCATACGTGAATAGTTAAAGTATTGTTACGGAATACATTTATTCAAATATTTAAACAATAAAACGAATAGGCAATAAAAATCCATTTGTCCCAGAACTTCCTTTCATCGACGTGGCCTAAGCTTGTTTTAGTTTTTTTTTTATCTAACGGCGTGCGGTTACCCATTTTGTGCGCTAAATGTATGTATATTAGTGTCGCCTATGTGCCCGGCCTGGAAGGACTTACATATGTGCCTGCGTTTTCGGGCCATAAATGTAAGTATTCAGTTTTTCAATCACTGGACACTTTTTCTTTCATCGACGTGTCTAGGTATAACTTCTATTTGAATAAGTTTATCCTCTTGATTAAGTATTCTGATATTCGCCATTTCTGTTCTGTTTATTTGTGAAATATTTATAACGTCGAATAATTAATACATTTTTTGTTATTTTATATTTTTGCCTTGGTTTTCATCGCTATGCTTTCATTTCCGCGGTTTCCGTGGGCAAAATTTGCTATGGTAATGAAAAAAAAGACACGGAAATGAAAAAAAAATAATTGCCATGCCTTGTAAAACAAGTTAGTTTCATTGCCGTGGTCAGATGTTTCATTTCCGTGACTTTTGTTTTCATCGCCATGGTATGGTTAAGCAAAGAAAACATCTTTACATGTAATACAGGTGATGAGTTTTACTGTACAGTCAACTACAAAAAAATGTTTCCACATGAACCATAAATATTGATCTTTAGATACCCTAGCACACGTATACAGCGTGTAAAGGAACGAACAAAAACGAAGAGAGATGGTGGACTAGATTTTATCTTTAGACTTTAAAAATGTTATCGTTTTGCTTTGCATTGATGTGCAAATTGAAAAATCATGTTGTGTTATGTTAGTTGTTTGTAGTTCATGCAATTGCTATTGCATCTTTTGAAAATCCTATTTGTTAATATTTTTTTGTAGAAGAATTGAAATAAATGATTCTGCTTTTATTCTATTAACTTTTTACTCCTTTACCTTTTACGCAGATAAATTACAAATAGGTACTTAGTTCGCAAAATATAATATCATATTTTGTGAGCAGGTGTAGTTAGTTCACTATAAAAATAATATTAGGAGGATAGTAAACATTTTGAATCAAGTGTAAGTTTATAAAATATTAATTACACATGTTTAATATGGATTTTCATTTCCGTTGATTGATTTCATTGCCGTGGCACACAGTTCTTTCATTGTCGTGGACTTTTGTTTCATTGCCGTGCTTGCATATTTCATTGCCGTGGCACGAGATTTTGAAACTAGTATATCTAGTTCAGTTTTTAAGTTATCTGTTAGATATTAAGCAAGAATACATATATTATCGAAAACTTTAAAAAAACGTTTTCGTTTTCTTTAAATCTTTAAAGAAAAAAAAATCCATGGAAATGAAGATTTTAAGGGACTTGTTGAAATTGACCCTAAAGCTAGCAGACCCGCAATTTTTATATTCTAAAAACGTAGATTTATTAATAGGCGCGGATAAGTTCTGGGATCTATTAAATGAAGGAAGAATGCGTCTTCCTAATGGCCCTTATTTACAAAATACGTGGTTAGGGTGGATCCTTTCCGGCCCTGTTATTAATAATTCTAATAATATGCAAAGGTTACAACGTATCCAATGTAATATCAGTAGTCCCTTAGACTCACAGCTACGATTGTTCTGGGAACTCGAAGAGATTCCTAACATCAGGGATACGCGGACTGAGGAAGAGCGTGCATGTGAAGAACACTTCCTTCGCACTACTACGCGCAATAGCGAAGGCAAGTACATTGTTCGCATTCCATTAAAACAGTCACCTGATGCACTAGGTGAATCATATACACAAGCAGAGCGCCGGTTTTACGCATTAGAAAAACGTCTGCAGCGCTCGCCTGATTATAAACTATTATATAGTAATATTATACAGGAATATTTAGACCTAGGTCATATGAGTCCTGTCACTACTTATAACAAGACATGCTTTTTCATGCCGCATCATGGCGTGTTTAGGGAACATAGTTCCACAACTAAATTACGCGTAGTTTTCGACGCCAGCGCGCCTACAACCTCCGGAAAGTCTCTAAATGACCTACAATTAGTAGGCCCACCTATACAAGGCGACTTAATTTCTATTCTTCTCAGATTTAGACAGCATAAATACGTCGCGTGCGCTAATGTCGAGAAGATGTTTAGAAACTGTCTAGTAGATGAAAACCAACGTCAACTTCAACTGATTTTGTGGCGCGATCATCCCTCGAAACCTTTAAGTACATTTCAATTGAACACCGTTACCTACGGAACGGCTTCAGCGCCTTTCCTTAGTGTGAGGTGCTTAAAACAATTAGGCATTGAATCGTCAGATCCCGAGGTTCAAAGAGTGATTAAGGAAGACTTTTACGTCGATGACATGTTAACGTCCCTCGATGATAAGACCGACTTATTAAAATTATGTCAAAATGTACGAAACACGCTTCAATTAGGTGGTTTTCCACTTCGAAAGTGGGTATTCAATTTTCCATGCGATTTCGCCGACTCCTCGACTAACAATTCAAATGAAATTAAATCGAACGAAAATGTTAATGCTAAAACGTTGGGTTGGAATAACGTATGATGAATCTGACGTAAATAAAGCCTTTAATACTTTTCACGAGTATTTGACATTATTTTATAATTTATGCATCCCCTTTAAAACTGTCAAAATAATACCGCAACAAAAAAGTAATCAATGGATAACGAAAGGGATACGTAAAGCATGTAGACAAAAAAGATTACTTAGATACATATATTACAAAAAAAGAAACTTAAAAAACAAAATAAGGTATCAGAAATACTCGAATGTATTAAAAAAGTGTATTAATATTTCGCAAAAAAATTGTAATAAGAAATATATGGATAGAAGTACCAACATTTGTAAAGCATCTTGGAATTTAATAAAAAATAACAATGCAAAAAATACAAAGAATTATCTAAGAGAAATTATACATAATAATAATATAATTAATAAACCAGAATAAATTGCTACAACATTTAATGAATACTGGGCAAATTTGGGTTCTGAACATAATGAACCTATACACGTAAAAACAGCTGCTAACAATGTACAGTATATTGATGCTAGTATCTTTCTATTTCCAACTGATGATACCGAAATAAGTAAAATAATAGCAACATTGAAAAATACAACCTCTATGGGCTATGACGAACTCACCACAAATATTATTAAAGCAAATAAATCAGAAATCGCGCCAGTTCTAAGTTATTTAATTAATCTATCCTTCATACAAGGGGTCTTTCCAGAAAAATTAAAAGTCACAATTATAAAACCCTTACATAAAGCCGGCAAAACAAACTCAATAGATAATTATAGGCCCATTGCCTTGATACCCATACTATCAAAAATATTCGAGAAAGCTATGCTGGTTAGGTTGAATAGCTTCATAGATAAACAAAACATTATTAATGTAAATCAACATGGCTTTCAAAAAGGTAAGTCCACGGCATTGGCAATGTTTGAGTTGACAAATAAAATTATGACTTACATAGATAAATCGGAAGAAGTCACGACCATATTTTTTGACATGAGTAAAGCATTCGATTATGTATCGTTAGATATCCTCCTGGCCAAATGTGAAAAATATGGTCTTAGAGGAAAAGCTTATAACTGGCTGCAAACTTATCTCAGGGGAAGATTACAATACACGGAACTCTCAAATTTGGATGATTGTTTTAATGAAATTAATTATAGATTTAGTGGAAATATAAAGGAATTTGGTGTACCACAAGGTAGTATCTTGGGCCCGTTTCTATTTCTTCTTTACATAAACGACCTACCTAAGGCCACTAAGCAATTTTGTTCGTTATTCGCAGACGATGTATCAGTGGTGGTATCAAATTCAAACAAATCTGTAGTTGAATACAACAATGAAATTAATAAAACAATGGAAGAAATAATCAACTGGTTAAAAGATAATAATTTAAGAGTTAACATTAAAAAAACAAAATATATACAATTTCATAATCAAAAAAATAATAAACGACTTAATTTTGAAGTACATCATGAGGGACAAACGATTGGGGAAAGTAAAGATATAAATTTTTTAGGATTAATACTGGATAGTAACTGTACATGGAAGCCACACATACGGGAGTTGTGCAACAAAATCAGCAAATTTGCATACGTATTATGGCGACTTGTAAACATTACAGACGAAAGAACTGCTCTTTTGGCGTACCATGGATATGTGGCTTCCATTCTAAGATATGGAGTCATAATCTGGGGTAATTCAGTAGATATCGATAGGGCGTTCATTGCTCAAAAGCAATGTATACGCTCCTTATGTAAATTATCCGTAGAAATAAGTTGTAAACCATATTTTCAGACTTTGGGGTTGTTAACATTGCCATGTATTTATATCTATGAAGTATGTTGCTTTGTAAGAGTTAACAACAAACTCTTTAAACGAAACTGTGACGTGAACAATGAGTACAGGGGACGATATCCTGAACGACTAGTGTTACCCAGTATGTTTACAACAATGCAAAGCAACAGCTGCTATCCGATGGCTGTTAGAATTTATAATGGGTTGCCGAATTATATCAAAGATGCTTCACTCAATCTATTTAAAAAGAGCCTGTTAAAACTCTTGATGCATAAATGTTACTATTCGGTCCATGAGTATTTGGCTGACAAAACACTATGATAATGAATGTTCCATGACATTGTTTTTTTTTTCTGTATTTCTAATTGAATTGAATTGAATTTGTTATAATGGTAGTGACATAGTTTTTATTTTCTGACATTTTTTAATGGTTATAATAATGATTTAGTCCTAAATAATAATTATTTTAATTGCCTGTATTTTGAATGTAATAATTAAATTAAAATTAATTAATATGGTATTTGCATGCTAGTGTAATAGCTAAGTGAGCTGAACTGTAATTTTCTTTCCATCTTTTATAATACCTCATTTAATAGCAAATAAACGATTACTATTACTATTACTATTACTATGCGATCAATTTAATTTTAATACACAACTTAAAATTGACGATAAACCCGTTACTAAAAGAATTATATTATCATGTATTTCACAAATCTTTGATCCTCTTGGTTTTTTAAGTCCTACGACAATTACCGCAAAGGTGTTATTACAACAACTGTGGCTTCTTAAACTTGGTTGGAATGACACAGTTCCGGCAAGCATCGCGCGGACGTGGAACCGGTTTGTTATTTCGCTGCGCGCGCTCACTACGCTGCGCGTTCCCCGCCACGCTGTAGGTGTACAACCATTATCAGTCGAACTGCATGTTTTTAGCGATGCGTCGCAAACAGCTTACGGGGCGTGTATTTACATTCGCACAATAAATAAAGATCAAACTATAACTGTTCGGTTACTTATTTCTAAAACTAAGGTTGCACCTTTAAAACCTACTAGTATACCGAGGCTCGAACTATGTGGCGCTTTACTCGGTGCAAAACTTTTAAATAGAGTACGTAGTTCACTACATTATAACTTTAATGGCAGTGTTTTTTGGACGGACTCGACTATAGTCTTGGGATGGTTACGCATGGCACCTAATAAATTAAAAACCTTTGTTCAAAATAGAATTTCGGAAATTCACGAATTGACAAACGATGTTGTTTGGCGTCATGTCAGAAGCAAGGAGAACCCAGCAGATCTTGCCTCACGAGGTTGTAATTTAGAAGAACTTTCTTCTTCTGCCTTATGGTGGGATGGTCCCGATTTTTTACGGAGTCCAAGTTACTCTTTAGAAAGTCATATTATTGAGGGCGGCGAGGAGGATCTCCCTGAAATTCGGCCTTCTATTACTTCTTTCGTGACTTATGACGTATCCGACAGAAAACTTTTCGCTTTTAATCGTTTTTCACGATATAAACGAATGCTGCGTGCGATAGCGTTTGTTCTACGTTTTATTTATAATGTTCGCAATAAATTAAACAGACGGACGGGCGTAGTTAGTGTTGACGAACTGAATGCGTCCGAGAGTATTTGACTAGGTGGTCTCAGATAGAAAGTTTCCCTGATGAATATTCGTTATTACAACACGGTTCATTAATTAAATATAAAAGTAATCTAAGTAAACTTAGTTTATTTATGGATAAGAATAAAATAATACGCGTAGGTGGCCGATTAAGTAATTCGGATGAATTTAATTACAACAAAAAACATCCTATTTTACTAGACAGCAAACATTATTTCTCACTGTTGTTGTTTCGTAGTGAGCACCTACGACTTCTTCATGCTGGACCTCAGGCATTACTTTATAATTTACGTGAGACCTGGTGGCCTCTGAATGGTCGAAATTTGGCTAAGCAGGTAGTATGGAACTGCGTAACCTGTAAACGTCTTAGAGGTAAAACATTAACACCTCGCATGGGTAATTAACCCGTGGAAAGAATAACGCCTGCCTTTCCATTCTTTCGATGCGGTGTTGACTACTGTGGGCCGGTGCTCATACTCAATCGTAAGGGTAGGGGGGCTCGAACTTCAAAGGCATCCGTTTGTTTGTGTGCTTTACGACGCGGGCCGTGCACTTAGAATTAGTCACTGAACTCACAACTGAAGCATATTTACTAGCGCTCAATAGGTTTATTTCGCGATGTGGTAAACCGGTAGAAATATTTTCTGACAATGGTCGCAACTTTGTAGGTTTAATGAATCATTTTTCTGAATTTTTGCAAAGATGTGATTCAGACATAAAAGAATATGCGACTAAACAAAACATAAAATTTTCATTTATTCCGCCATATTCTCCGCACTTTGGTGGTCTGTGGGAAGCAGGAGTAAAATCTTGTAAATTCCATTTACGCAGAGTTGTAGGTAACGCGCACCTCACTTTCGAGGAGTTTAGCACGGTGTTATCACAGATAGAATCCGTCTTAAACTCTAGACCGCTTTCCCCACTTTCCCCAGATCCTAAAGACCTTTCTCCTTTAACTCCTGCTCATTTTTTGGTTGGTCGACCGCTGACTGCACCTGTCAGTGACGATCTGATGGACGTTCCTATTCATCGTTTGAAGCGGCATCAGATGGTGGAACAAATTCGACAACATTTTTGGTCCCGTTGGTCCAAGGAATATGTGTCAGAGTTGCAGATGCGGACTAAGTGGACCGATGTGAAGGATGACTTGAAAGTCGACACCCTTGTCTTGCTTAAGGACAGCAACCTGCCACCATTAAAATGGAGCTTGGGTCGAGTACTGCGGACTATCCCAGGCAAGGATGGCATCTCAAGAGTGGCGGATATATGGACTGCTGCGGGTGTTGTTCGACGAGCCTACGCAAAGATCTGTCCTCTTGTATGCGAGGAAGAGGAGTCCCCGAGTCGCGAAGGACATTGAAAGCAACTGCTTCCAAGGCCGGGGGCATGTTCATGAACGAACGAAACGCAACTTACAAAAAAAAGACGTTGTAACTTTTTGAAACAATTTTACTTTCACTTTTTAAACGGTTTTTCAACGACACACATCTTTTATTTATCGCTCCCAAAATTTACGCAAAATTTCCAATAGCTAAAGCCACGAATAATCAAAACCAAGTACCGGTGGTCGCTATCCGGCACATATATTTTCTAAAACCGCAAACTTCCGCAGCTTTTTTTTGTATTCTGTTACTGAATAGTTAGACTATCAATTAACATAAAAAGTTGCGCGTGGGGAGTCGTGGGTAATATTGAAAACCTTAGACGAAAAAAAAGAAAAGTAAAAAATAAGGTATGCCACTTTTTAATTACTTACTGACATAATTGTCGCTGCTTTAGAAATTAAAAACCTGTAACGTAATAAGCATGAAATAACCTTTCCAAAAATGTATAATATTGCATATATGTACCCAATATATCTTGCACAATATGGTTTTGAAACATGTATATGCGAAGACCTATGAAAAAAATGTAACTTCGTGCATTTTCGATAAAAAAACTTAATGAATATTATAATTCGATTATTTGAGATCTTAATAAAATCACCAAATTAACAAATTATGATATTTGTAAAAAGTATTTTTGATATGCTCTTGTTCTATCATTTTCCACGGTGCGTCCACCAAGCTCCTTATGCCCTGGTACTTTTGATTGCGTATTGACTAGTGCTGCTGTTATCGGCTACTGATTGTTATGCTAAAAGTATCTCTTTGTGTCTTATAATCTCCTGGTACAAATGGATAGCGAAATGAACAAATCATTATCAGATTCTGAATGTGGATTGGCATCAAAACAAGTAACTCCATCGAACTTCGTATTAGGGCGAAATAGTAAAAGAAAGAGGGAAGAGGTTCACATAGCTGAGATGAAGGAAGAAATTAAAAATATATTTGCATCACTACTGAAAGCTCAAAATAGAATTCCAAAAAAATGCAAAACTCTTAAGGAAATCCAAAAAACAAACCAAACAATAGAAAATTCAGTTACTTTCTTAACAGAACAAAATAAAGTGTTCTTTAAATATATAGAAAGTTTAGAAGCATAGGCTAAAGAGAATCGTAAGGTTATAACAATTCTAGAGGATAAGATCGAAGACATACAAAAAGATAGACGCAAAACAAATTTAGAAATAAAAAATGTGCCAAGAAATCCAAATGGAGCAAAAAATGACCTGGTTGATATGGTAATAAATCTGTCAAAAAATATAGGCTGCGAAATAGTAAAATCTGATATAAAAGACGTTTACCGAATACGCGGAAAAAGAGAAGACCTTAAAAACTCACTTATAATCGTAGAGACCTCGTATACAATTTTGGAAACTGATTTTCTGAAGATGTCTAAAGTTTTTTTTTTTGAACAGCGAAGGGAGGCTTTCGCTGTCAGATGCTCTGAGACAAATATAGGGGTGTCTTCTAAATTTCGTAGGCCTAGAAGTTTAGCACTGTAGTGTTTGTGAGTGAAAGAGAGGGAAGCATTACGTCGTCTCTAGCGCACGTGCGGCCGTGACACGAGCCAGTCGGCTGTGTGCGGTGAGAGTGATAGGGCACGCGCGTCTAAGAGCCGATAAAATAGGAAGATATACACCACAAGCACAAAGTTTGACTTTTTGTTTATTACTTTATTAGTCTTTATTTTCTGGCACGTGATCTGTTAAATCAAGCTCAAATAAGTTCTGCTGGATAGCGTATGGGAAAATCTACACAAGAAAGGAAGAAAAGTCTAGAATCATATTAATAAAAAGTGAAGCTAAAATACAATAAATTATGAACGGTATATGGCTAGGTTTAGTTATAATTAAGGTAATATTATTCTTTGTAATCGTCCTAAGTAATTTTACATATACACACAAACTAACACTTATACAAAGTTATCAAAATACATATTTCTTATCATTTCTAACGAAGTTAAATGTAAACTAGAATGATGGTGTAGCGACTTACGTCCACAATAATCTGAAGGCAAAAATGAAAGAAGTGAAAATAGAACATGCGACTTGTATACAGCTTAATATCAATGACCATACTATTTTGTGTATTTATCGTACGCCATCAAACTTGAATGCAATTAATTTCATTTAATCACTGAATGCCTACTTAGACACAATAAAGAGCCACCGTAATATAATTATAATGGGTGACATAAATATAAACCTTATTCCAAAAGAAAATGATACATTAAATGATATAAACAACAGAAGTACTTATACAAAGTTATTACTTAGATATGTTATTGACGCACGGTATTATATCTAGTCATTGTTTCCGAACAAGAAGGGATAGTTGTTTGGATCGCTGCTTGCTTAAATTAGAAAGGAAAAATGTTTCAGATGTAGCAATCCTAAGTACAATTACCACTGACCATTACACTACATTTATGAAATTATCAAGAGTAAAACAAAATACTCGTTGTTCAAAGAGCAGAGAATAAATTGATTATGATATGGCACATAATAAAATTTTGGGAAAAAATCTTTCTTCCTTACTATTTTGTAAAGATACTGACATGTTAGCTATTCAGTTGATCAAAAGCCTAATCGATTCTTTAAACGAAAGCAAAGTAATAAAATATATACCTAAATGCCAGCGAAACATAAAGCCTTGGATTACACCGGGTATTATACGTTGTATTATTAATAGAAATAAAATGCAAATGAAATTATGGTGTGAACCAGATACTGAAATTTAAAAAAAAAATGAAATTTAGAAATCAATTTTTACCTGAAACCGATAAGAGGAAACATATCAAACTGATAGCATTGTTCTTCATTTAAATCAGGATAACAGACATAGATATAGTCAATGAGTGGAAGAACAAGAGAAGTGGCAAGATTGACCTTCGTCTTGATAGGAATAAATCATCTGAAGATCGTCTGCATAGAAATGCATAGAATCCCACTCTGAGGAACACCAGCAGTCACTTCATTCCAACCGAACATACCACGATCCTTACACTCAGCCTGCTGGCGACCACGAAGATAATTTGAGAACCAATCCAATGTCAACGACGAGAGATTGAGCGATTTCAGAATGGCCAATAAGAGATCGTGGTCAACCATATTGAATGCACTGGATAAATCAATAAGAACAAGAAAGGATAGAAATGGGAATAACAAACGCTTTACGCCAGAAAAGTGGAAGAATATGATCGAGAATGAGTAAGATACTTTCTCAGCTTAACAGCAGCTGAGCTGATAACAGCTAAACAGAACATAGTATCTGAACGATACATGCAAGTGACACCGGCTGCACGGCGCTTACGCCGTTTCTCTCGTGGTGATTCAGTGCATCGCATGTGGTGGGCCTATAATAGAGTGCTCTTAACCGGTGGGGCTCTGTTATCTTACACTACCACGATACCAAACGACGGTTAAGGGATACCGCTACTTTTGCATTGCTTCATTCTACTGAGCTTTGACTAAGATGGTTTCAAGCGATATTGTGCTGGATGCCTTAACATAATAAATTGAAGTTAATATCTAAAGTGTAGTATTTGCATGAAAATTTTATGTGTGCGAATATTCCCGAGTGTAGCTTTGTTAATACTATGAGTTCCGCTCATAAAGCCACTTGGAAATGTCGAGCTTGCAAGTGCAAAAACTGAAAGGGTATAACTCTCATTCTTCGATCCGACTAGCCGCTAGCTTGCAAGTTGTGCAAAATATCCTTCGAGAGTGCTTTTACAATGTTACCATCCATCGTTATGCACCGGAGAGCTTCAAGGTTGAGTTCTTCAACCATCTATGTCCTGAGGATGCTATTTACGTGGACCATATTAAATAAATCATCTGGGAAGAATTGAGAAAGAGTTGAAGGGTTAATATCCAAGAGGGTTTTTGAGCATATTTCATCCATTATGGTTACCATATCGCAGTTTATGGAAAGATTATCTACACTGGAGCGTCGAGTTGTGGTGCTTGAGCGTGGCGGTCGCTCTCAGTCTCATATCCCGGAATCTCTATGAACAACAAGCAGGATCAGGGACCGAGAAGTAACTATAAGTGGTCCACAGACTAGTACTTCCAAAAATAATAGTGACTACTAATGCTGGCAAAACTATCACGGCTCCTTTAATATTGGACGTTGAAACAATCCCTTTAGTAGCTCAACAAAAGCTCTCACTGCCATACAGACCGTCGATGACTTTTGAATATTTAACAGAACATCAAGGCAAATGAGTAGAGGTGGTGAAGCGTTGCCAGCTCAGTGCTTCTCAAAATTAAATTAGAGGCATCTGAATGTCTTCGTAGTTATCCTTTTCTCTGTGAAGATGGATGAGTACGACTATTGAACAAGTCAGCAAACATATAAAATCGATATTAACAATAATTGCTGCAGGGTTGAGGCATTGAAAGCTCGTGGACCGCTTTATTTCGTCTGTCTCTGCCACCTAGATTATCGAACTTCTTATTGGCATCAGATCAGTGGCGGGAGGATGTCTGTATAAACCCCGGCAATGACATTTCGTCCCAGAGAAAAACTTAAAGCAAACAAATAATTCTATAGCAGGTTCCTCTGGCGGCTCCATCTTTCTGTCGAGCGAAAACAATTCGATGACAATATCAAATCATCTCCAAAGTTTAACATTTCTTACCAAAATGTGGCTTAAAAATGGAATTGTCTTCCTGGCTGTTGAAGAAACCAGGTCACGGCCAGCCGGCCCAACGCATCAGCTTGCGAGTCTTCGCACGCCTCATTCAGCCACGGATCGCCAAGGCACGCGCACGCAAATTTATATAAAAAAATATATTGTAATCGAAATAGATGGCCGTAAAGATTTTTATTTTATAAACAGTTTTCGCTGTTTCCCGCCATCGACGTAGAAGGTACCTACACTGGCATACCAACTTATTGTTGTCGGAACACCTGCTACGATTTAGACAGATCAGTGAATGTCGCTGAGCTGGTTCCGGGAGGGATCATTATGAACAATTTTTTTTTATGGGATAGGGGACAGACGAGCAGACGGATCACCTGATGGTAAGTGATTACCGTCGCCCATGGACATCTGCAACACCAGAGGAGCTGTTCTATAAGTCTTCGCGATTTTCTGCGCGAACCTCTATTGCAATACGTTTAGCGCTTTCTTACTTTTGATCTTTTCCGCTTCCCTGCCCCATACGCTTGCTGAGTACAGCATGATTGGTTCAATCAATAGGGAGGGGTTGGGCCTCACTCACACGACGAAACACAACGCAAGCGTTGCTTTACGTCGGTTTTCTGTGAGGCCGTGGTATCACTCCGGTCGAGCCGGCCCATTCATGCCAGTATTTTCATGGACTTGAATTTGAATAGTTCATCTAATAGTATTAAGAGTAACTATTCGGAAGTGCGATGGATCACGATCGTGGAGGGTATTTGTAAGCTTGGCTGAAGAAGATTGTGTACGTTCAGATAAGTTGTATCATCCCTCCCTTGAGATTGTGTTTAGCCCTTGCTTCCAGAGGGCCGATTCCAGGCATGACCGATTGTGGCCGAGCAATAATGATTTATCACTCGATTTGAACTTTAATAAAGACAATATCTCTATAAGGCATTAGTCGCTGTTTCCTAGGAACCAGCCCTCGGGTCTAAAAATGCAACTATTGCTACCGATGCATTTTACGACATTATGATACTAATAAATAATAATATTGTGACGGAGGTTCGATGCTTAGGCAAATGAATAAAGGGCTGACTAAACTTGAGAACTTTATTTATCAGAGGGTAATAAAAAAACTCGTTTCTGGGTTTTCCGTAATACCTAAGCAGAACTTAGGAGATATTTCACGAAGATATGCGTTTACATTTTTCTTTTTTAAATTATAATAACTTGATTATTATTAAATTTATATGATTAAATAATCATGTTCTCGCCATATGTTTTTTTACGGACTGACATTCATAAAGAGCATATCGGATTACTAAAAATTTCAAATTACGAAAGATGAATAATAAAAAAAAAATGATGTTGAAGATCAAAGACAAAAAGTTTGTATGAAATAAACGGTCGGTGGTATGATGCACCGTAACAATATCTTTATTTTCATCTTACGAGTACATTGCTTTACTCAAAGGTACATGTCTCATAGGTATTTTTAAATTAAGATATATTAGCAGGTATATTCATCTTCTAGAAAGTACCGGATATTAGATGATTCCGTTCCCAAAAAGCGAAGATCCTTTGCGGTATGCGGTAGTATCCTGTTTAGTTTGACGCAGATATTATAAAGGACATCAAACGAAAGAGTCGCTTGCACAAGTTATGGATATCATCAAAGAGTGTTGAATCATATAATTCATTTTCAAAGTTAGGGGCAAATTTAAAGACCGTATGTCACAGGCATACGGAGTCTGTCTGGTACGCATTGAGGACAATCTGCAACCCAAATCTAGTCCTAAATCCAAAAATCTTGGGGTTGTACCCCTAAATTTTTGGATTTGGGACTACTTATACAACTGCCGAGGCTGCCCATTCGTTAGCTGATTATTTCTCTTGGATTTCTATTTGGATGAACCATCTCTACTTACTGGCAATGCATCTCTCGAACAGGGTTATCAGGGTGGATATGTCAGTTTATCAACCTTGATGCCACATAATATAAGCCAAATAGTTCCGTTGGGACCTGACAATGTACGTGGTTCTATCCCTAAGATCTGCAACAATCAGGTAATCGTTCTTCTATGTCATTATGAATGTCTGAAAAATGGTAAATTCCCTGCCCAATGAAAGCTCTTTCTAGCCACACCTGTTCCCAAGGGTAAAAATAAAAATCTTGTAGATGAATACCGCGCCTCTGCAAAAGTTTAATATATACTGCACAAGGAAATTTATAACCAGATTAAACAACTAATAGGCGATGAACAGCAAGGTTTCCGGCCAGGACATTCTGTGAACACGAACCTACTTTATCTGGTTGACTATATTTCGGGTGCTATAGATCACAGACGGCAGATATATTTTGACTTTAAAAAGGCTTTCACAAAATAGATAACGACATGTTGCTGCATTAACTTTGTGTTGTTGGCTTTGCTCCCAATCTCTTGTATTTTTTCTCAGATTATTTGAGGGGTCGGAGACAATATGTAAAAGCCAGTTTTTATGCATCCAAGGAATATCATATCAGTTGTGTTGTCAGCCAGGGCTCATTCCACTTCTCTTTCTAATTATGATCCATGATCTACCTAAAATACTGAGTACTGCAAAGGCATCACATAAGCCGTCGACCTGAATCTATTTCTTGAAGTCCACCCTCCTTGTGACTGCCTTACTTTATAATATGACATCGATAATATTTATGAATGGAGTGTGCTAAACAAAATTCAATTTAACCATGCCATGTGTATGTTAAGACTTTTGACCGTAAAAAAAATCCAATACAATTTGCTTATAACATGAATAGCTTATGCATTAACTGTGTTAAGGATGAGGGAGTTATTTTTCATCACGTTTTGACTTTCCATAATCACACAACTTATCACCTCAATGCATTTCGTGACACCAACACTGATTTTGATTTTTTGTTTGACAATTGGAGAAACATCAAGCGGCAATTATTGACGTACTGTGAGAGTGTAAGGGACCAATGGAATAACTCTGGTAACTCTGAGAATGAAGATAATGTCTAATTTATCTAATGTAATTTATTGGTATATTTTATTTATCTCATTTATTGTCTGATTTCATTTATGTTATAAATTTTAATTAATTTTATAACAAATACAATATTAATTTTATTCTTTTTTTGTAATTTTTTTTGTGTGTTAATTGTAATTGGTGTTATGTCGTTTTTATCACAATAATAATAAATATACTTTTATTTTGACACCCTAAAACTTTTCCGCGCAATATTTACTACTTAGAGCAATGATTGCTTACCGGTGGTCCTAGGACCATTGGTGGTCCCTAGAAATACTCCACAAGTTGTACGCGGAGCCCCAGGTACATTTATTATAATAACTATTAATGAAATAATAAATAATAATTTTATACTTGTTTTATGTATAATACATAAAACAGTTATTTATTTATCTACATTTAGGTACAACATAGGTATTAACTAAGTGGTCATAGTTGGCACCGTATGTGATTGTATAATAGGTAATCTAGGTTCATATCCTTCACAGAAATAAGATTCTTCCAAAGGTAAAGAAATTACTTGTATACTGTGCATGCCTCAAATAAAATATGATCAAAGGACAAAATTAATCTTAAAGGTATAATAAGCACAAGCAAAGTTATAAAAGTAACAATAATATTTAAAAAATGGAATACAACTGGGTAAAACACGTAATTAGAAACAAAAGAAACAAATGATCAAAAGATGTCAAGATGTGGTATTTCTGTGACAAGAAAAGAAAGAAAGACAGGACGTCAAAGAATAAGACGCCAAGACGAAATTAAAAAACATGCAGGAACAAAATGGAGAAGGAAAGCCACAAATAGGAAATTATGGTAAGCCCTAGAGGACGCCTTTGCCAAATGGCAAGCTGATACTAATAATGTCACCAACGTCTATATCAATTAGTAATAACACATATAAATTGATAATTATAATGTTGATTGTAAAAATCCCAAAAAGACAAAAATCTAATAAAACAGAAGGTTCTATGACAAAGGTTATTTATTAATAAAAAAGAGTATATTAGTATTTGATAAAATAACTTACATATGCAATGAAGAATTATATGTAATGTATCTTATACATGGAAGAACAAAATGACAAAATGCGCAGATAACAACGGACCGCGAAATACATTAATTTAATTTAATTATTTACCGATATTTTAATGATAGTCGATGCTGAAAATGTCCAATTTAGCATGCTAGTGCATGCACGCACATTTCTCACAAAACTAAACACAATCTTCACTAAACTAAACTTAACACTCAAGACGAACACTGTAGTATCTTATTAACAAAAAATTGATTAAAAATGCACTAGAACAAAACAAAAATCGACAAAAAGTCGCTTCGCAGCGGTAAGGTGGCAGCGATGCAGTAACGTTCCTCACGCGCAAATGACCGGCGGTGACTGAAACAAAGGCGCCGACGCCAAAGAACAAAAAAGCTGCGCGCACGGCGAGTGAATGAGTGAATGGAGCACGGTTCGCTTTGCCTTTGAAACCAGGGACGAATTCAGTTTATCTATTTTTCGAATTCATATTTTGTTACCACGCAATTGTTTTTGAGTTTTTTTTTAAATACATTTTAAATAAGTAACCAAACCCTTACTTAGTATTTTAACATAAAGTGCATTTGTGGTAATGGTTCATTATTATCACAAATGTACTTTATGTTAACGGATGATGTATTAGTTTAACTACTTTAATAAATTATCGTGTTATTTGATCCATTTAGTTACAATTTTTTGGAAACTCTGACTATTTGAAATAATGTAGAAACGTAATGTAAAATAGTTAACATTAGAGTAAACTTTTTACAATGATTTATTTAATATTAGTCTATTAATTAATTTCAGCATTTTGACTGATTGGTTTTGTACGGTTTAGCACCGAACATTCCTCCGCGTCAGCATTTACGCCACACGACAATTAAGTATTAATATTTCTTTTTAGTTCGTTATTGCCTAACAAGTCGGCTGCGCGTCTCAATCACCTACTTACTTAAGTGTGACATTATCAAAACATTATTGTAAAGTATATTGTGTGCAATAAATCTATAAAAATCGAGCAGTGGTTTTTATCATCTATCAAGATATCAAGATAGGGGTGTGGTGCAAGACCATACATCTTTATGGTCCTTCGAGAAAAAATCAGAGTTTGTGTTATTCTCGTGCGCAGAGCGGATCGGTTTGACTGGCCTCCCACAAGCGGGTCTCACCAGTCTGATTGAGAAGTCGCATATCTGTGCTGGGGTTGCAGAGGCACTAAAAACAGCAAGGAATCAGCAAACATTATCAAGAATAAAGAAAGTAAATATCAAGCCTATCATCAGATGATTACTTTTATTATAAACAATTACCTATCAAGCAAGCAAGTATCTTATTAATTAAGCAATAAATCAAGCAAGCAAAAACACGTCAAGCAAGTATTTTTTAAGCAAATATATTTTGAAGTAAGCAAGCAAGTATCAATATTCAACAAGTATACAGCATATTTTTAATCAATCATAAATGGAAATTTACCACCACAATTGATCAATTATTAGTGAATTTTAAGAAAGATGGCCGCGAAAGGAAAACTGCCGACTACATTAAACGAAGATTAACTACTTTAGAAGGATATTGGCAAGAATTCCATAATAATCATATACAATTGTGGGCAAGCAGTGATAAGTCTCACATTTATTATACAAGTAAAATGTACGAGCAAACAAAAATAAAATATGAAAACACCAAAGCCTTTATACAAGCGTACGACGTCAGAGCCGAATCAAGACCATCAGCACCGGTCTTGAAGCCAGCGACATCGATGGCCACTCCGTCATTTTCTGCTACTCAAACATCAGAAAAATCTTATCAAGAGTCGAGAGGCACCAACAGCAAAACGGATGAAATGCTCAAAAAACAAACAAGTAACTTCAGAGCCTTTCAAAGGACGGTGTCAAACATCAATATTGACAGCATTACTGAAAAATGGGAGTTTGAAGACGTACTTCGTTCACTACAATCAAGATGGTCAGCAATAGACAATTTTCATTGGGAGATCGACAGTGAACTCCAAGGTACTGATCAAGAGTATGAACGAACGTTCTCGAACTATGAGCAAATGTATAATAACATCAAGCGATCAATAAACAGCAAATTATGGTCAGTATCTCATCGTGACAAATCTACTCCACAGATGGACATATCTATTTTCGTCGGTAATTATCATCAATGGGTATCGTTCAAAGATTTGTTCACCGAAACCATACATAATAATGCCGCACTGTCGAATGCACAGAAAATGCAGTTTTTAAAGAGTAAGGTGCGGGGCGAGGCTGAAAGACTTTTACAACATCTACCCATTAGTACAGAAAATTATACTATTTGTTGGGACATACTCAATCACCGGTACAATAATAAAAAGTTGATATTTACTTCATACATAAATAATCTATTAAGTATTCCTTCAATGCAGCAGGCCTCAGTTATTCAAATCAAACGTCTACATGACACCACCATAGAAATGCTTAATGCGGTCAAGAACTTGGGCGTGGATGTCAGCACATGGGATCCTCTGTTCGTGCACTTACTAGCACAGAAATTAGATAATGAGACATTTAACAGTTACAATGAATCACTGGAACAGCCACGAGAATTATCGAAATTACAAGATTTTCTCGATTTTTTGGAAAGCAAGTTTACAACGATTGAGTCTTCGCGTAGAAAGCAAGAAAGCTACGTTTAAAAGTCACCACCGAATCAAAACGCAACAAGACCTCAAAAGTCAAGCTATCAAGTATATTCTAACTACAAAATAACGCATATTGAACAATCAAATACAAAAAATAATCTACCGAAATCTAAGTGTCCATTTTGTAATAATAGCGATCATGGAATATATTTTTGTTCAAAATTTCTTTCAATGACGCCACAAAATAAACGAAATACCGTAGCAAGACTTCGTTTGTGCTCAAATTGTTTATTTGATCATCATGGGAAGATGATATATAGTAACCTACCCGCCACCTTAAGTTATTAAAGGCGTCGCCTGCGCGCGCGCTCCACTCATATAGTAATAAACTAACCAGACTACGTATCGGTTGTTTCATTGCGCTTCCTACACTTCAATTGGCGACGAGGATATTTACCCACCGTTTATAAATATCAGGAAAAAAATGTCGTACTTAGGAAATTTATCTAACTTCGATCATAAAAGTTGCGACTGGCTGATATTCAAAAGTAAATTGACGCAGTTTTTGAAGGTCAATGAAGTGAAAGAAGAAAATAAAAGTGCGATTCTTATTACTCACTTAACTGATGATTCCTACCGTCTGTTACGGAATATCGCGTATCCGAGCAATGTGGACACCTTAAGTTACATACGATTGGTAGAATTATTGGATGGACATTTTAAGACAAAGAGTTGTTCGTATGCAGATAAGGCGAAGTTTTACGGAGCAACAAGGTGCCCGGGCGAAACTTTAGGAGACTGGGCGGCAAGATTACGGGGTTTAGCAAGCCACTGTGACTTCGGTGCCGCCTTAGAAGCAATCATTACGGATCGCTTTGTCCTAGGCCTGGGCGAAAGTCATGAACGTGATAAATTATTCGAGCAAGATTCTTCTAAATTGTCTCTTTCACGAGCACTGGAGATAGCAGAGCAAGCGGAGAGTGCGAGGGAGGCAAAAATATTGTTTAAAGAAGCAAGAGTAACCTTCAAGGAGGAACCTATTTTTCGTTCGACAAGCGAAGGTCCCAGCAGCAGCGGTAGTGGCCGTCGTCGTGCGTTAGATATGCCGCGCTCGTCAACGTATAGAAGTTTCCAGAACGAAACGTTCCGTTGCAGCGTATGCGGTATGAAGAATCATATTAGTGAGCAGTGTCGTTTTAAAAATTACCGTTGTCAAAAATGTGGTGTTAAAGGGCATCTAAAAAAAGTGTGCGGTGTGAAAAATATGTTTACGCGTGTTAACAACTTAGACAACGTTGACGAAATGAGTGAATGCTGTACGGAATGTCATAATTTTAATATAAGGTACGTTACTAATGAACCAATTAAATTAACTGTTAAATTAGGTAACGTATCTGTATCGATGGAATTAGATTCCGGGGCGGGTACATCCGTTATTTCAAAAAAAATGTATGATCAATTATTTTCATATTACAAATTACAACAATGTTATATTAGAATGTGCTTATATAACGGTCATAAGATATCACCTATAGGTTATTTTAATACACATATAACATATAACGGTAAAAAACAGCCCATTAAAATATATGTAGTACAAAACGGGGGACCGCCATTATTAGGACGTGATTTTATGTCTTTATTTAATTTAATATTGACTACGCGAATAAATAAGTTAGAAAATGATATTAATGTACAAACACTGCTGGAACAATATTCAGAATTATGGCGCGACGAATTAGGAACATTTAATAAGTTTAAAGTGCAATTGCATTTAAAAGGAAATTCAACACCAAAATTTTTTTAACCCCGCACCGTACCATTTGCTTTAAAAAATAAAGTCGAACAGGAGTTGGATAGGTTAGTAAAATTAGGGATTTTAGTTCCTGTTACTCATTCCCAATATGCCACACCAATAGTGCCTGTTCTTAAAGAAAACGGAAGAGTCAAAATAGCTGGTGATTTTTCTGTTACACTGAATAGAGACCTAGTAATTGAGAAATATCCACTACCCCGCATTGAAGAGGTATTCGCTAAGATAGGGGGAGGGGACCGTTACACTAAAATAGATCTAAAAAATGCATATAACCAATTTGTTCTTAGTGAGGAGAGCCAAATGCTCACTACCATCACAACATCGAAAGGGTTGTTCAAATATACGCGGTTAGTGTACGGATTAGCAAACGCACCGGCTATCTTTCAAAGATCAATGGAATCTCTTCTGTCGGGGATAGAGGGCGTTAGTTGCTGGTTAGACGATATTTGTGTAACGGGGCCGAACACTAGTATTCATTTAAGCAGGCTTCGGGAAGTTTTGAAAAGATTAAGTGATGCCGGTCTGCGTCTACAAAAAGAAAAATGTATTTTTTTTAAAGAAAATATAACTTACCTGGGCTACCTGATAGATAGAAATGGATTACGTACAAACCCGGATAAAGTATGTGCTATTTTAAAAGCACCAGAACCCACCAACGTAAGTGAAGTTAAGCGATTTTTGGGTGTCGTTAATTATTATAGGAATTTTATTCCAAACGCATCGTCATTAATGAGTCCGCTCCATGAGCTTCTTCGTAAAGGCGCGGAATGGCGATGGGACATGCCTCAAAAGCGTGCGGTGCAGCTAGTAAAGAGGGAACTTGCTTCCGAGCGAGTATTGGCTCACTTTGAACCATCAGCGCAGTTGGTGCTGGCCGTGGACGCCGGACCGACAGGGTTGGGTGCGGTGCTGTCGCAGCGGGCTGCAGACGGCATCGAGAGGCCACTCGCTTACGCTTCTCGCTCGCTAATGCCTAGTGAAAGTAATTACAGTCAAATCCAGAAGGAAGCGACTGCAATAATATTCGGGGTGAAACACTTTCACCAATACTTATACGGCCGTAGTGAACCATTTATATTAAAAACAGATCATCGCCCTTTAGTTTCTATATTTAATAGTTCAACGGGTATATCAGTCACAACGGCATTGAGACTTCAAAGATATGCCATAATATTGTCCGCATACAATTATATAGTTCAATATACGCCTTGTAAAAATAATGAGGTAGCGGATTTTTTTTCCCGCGCGCCGGTACATTCAGGAACAAGCGAAATTGATTACACTGAAACATCATACATGTTGAAATTTCTAGATACGAAATCTCCTGCTGTAACCCTTGCTTATTTAAAACAAGCTACCGCGTGTGATAAAACCATACAAACTGTTATTACTTATCTGAATAACGGATGGCCGCGTAAAATTACGTGTAGATCCATTTTGCCCTATTTCCTATGTAAAAACGATTTACAATATGAAGAAGGTGTTTTATTAAGAGGGCACAGGGTAGTAATTCCGAGTGAACTTACTCAATGTATTTTACGGGAGTTGCATTCTACACATTTAGGCATTATTAAAACAAAAAATAACGCGCGTACTAGGTTCTGGTGGCCGGGCATCGATAAAGATATAGAACAGTGTATAGGCGCGTGCGACGTGTGCGCACGAGTGAGACCGAACCCGCCGCGCGCGCCCCCCGCCCCCTGGCCACAGCCAGCAGCACCGTGGCATCGCATACACATCGACTACATGACCGTAGGACAGAGAAACTATTTGCTGGTGGTAGATGCATATAGTAAATGGTTGGATTGTATATATATGTCAGACGGTACTACTACGGGGGCCTTAATCGTTAAATTAAAACAATTGTTTTCCATATTCGGTCTACCGAGGACAATAGTTTCGGATAATGACGTAAAAATAAATTCAGTAGAATTCAATGAATTTTGTTCCAGTAATGGTGTAAAACATATGACATCTCCGATATATCATCCATGTAGCAATGGGCAAGCCGAAAATGCCGTTCGAACATGTAAAAAAATGTTAAAATGTATTTTAAGTGAACATTTAACCCTGCACATGGTACAAGAAAAATTATTAGGATATCTGTTCGATTATAGAAATACAGTTCATTGTGTCACGGGAGAAACACCCGCTAAGTTAATGTTCGGACGGTTCTTAAGATGCCGTTTAGACCTGTCACTGCCGTCAGATCAATTAATTTCTAGGCATAATAATGATTTAAAGAAAGGTGTATTAAACTGTAGAAAAATAGCAATCGGCGAATATGTATGGACACGTTGTTTTAATGGCAGAAAAGAAACTTGGCAATTAGGCACTATTGTAAGCATGGTTGGGAAGAGTAAAATTGAATGACACAGATAATATTTGCATCAGACACATTAATCAAATAATAAAATATACAGGTAATACCACCAATATAGAAAGTGAGTTGCTTAAACCATTGTCTTCACAACACAATGAAGGAAGTGAGCCCAAGGGGGTCCACAACACCTACGCACCTATGCCACTATCAGCTCAAACTAGTGATATAATTAGTTGCGAAGGAAATAGAAATGGCCCCGATCAGAGTGGTGAGGGACGTGAGGCTGGGTTATTGAGTGCATCGGATTCACTCGCAAATGTTGAACGGGAGATAATGCCGCCGCCGCCGCCGGTAACTGCGCCGCCGCAGATTGATCCGATGCCGCCGGTTGATCCGCCGCCGCCGGTTGATCCACCGGCGCCGGCTGATCCGCCTAACCACGTCATACCCCAAGCGTCCAACACTCGCCAATTAAGGCCCAGAAAAAAAGTAAATTATAAGTTTTAGTTTTAAGAATAGGTACCTATTCTAAATTGTACGAATAATATAAAAATAGAATTTCTTTTGTTACCAGAATTCAAAATAAGGGTGGAGAGAATGATGTATAGTAACCTACCCGCCACCTTAAGTTATTAAAGGCGTCGCCTGCGCGCGCGCTCCACTCATATAGTAATAAACTAACCAGACTACGTATCGGTTGTTTCATTGCGCTTCCTACACTTCAGAAGAACTGCATATCATCGAAAAGATGTTGTGAATGTCAAGGATCGCATAATACTATTTTACACGAAGCATTCATGCATTATAATAATAACGCCTGCCAGCAGACAACATCAAGAACAAATAGTACCTGGCAACAAAATCAGGTTGTTTCATTGCGCTTCCTACACTTCAATTGGCGACGAGGATATTTACCCACCGTTTATAAATATCAGGAAAAAAATGTCGTACTTAGGAAATTTATCTAACTTCGATCATAAAAGTTGCGACTGGCTGATATTCAAAAGTAAATTGACGCAGTTTTTGAAGGTCAATGAAGTGAAAGAAGAAAATAAAAGTGCGATTCTTATTACTCACTTAACTGATGATTCCTACCGTCTGTTACGGAATATCGCGTATCCGAGCAATGTGGACACCTTAAGTTACATACGATTGGTAGAATTATTGGATGGACATTTTAAGACAAAGAGTTGTTCGTATGCAGATAAGGCGAAGTTTTACGGAGCAACAAGGTGCCCGGGCGAAACTTTAGGAGACTGGGCGGCAAGATTACGGGGTTTAGCAAGCCACTGTGACTTCGGTGCCGCCTTAGAAGCAATCATTACGGATCGCTTTGTCCTAGGCCTGGGCGAAAGTCATGAACGTGATAAATTATTCGAGCAAGATTCTTCTAAATTGTCTCTTTCACGAGCACTGGAGATAGCAGAGCAAGCGGAGAGTGCGAGGGAGGCAAAAATATTGTTTAAAGAAGCAAGAGTAACCTTCAAGGAGGAACCTATTTTTCGTTCGACAAGCGAAGGTCCCAGCAGCAGCGGTAGTGGCCGTCGTCGTGCGTTAGATATGCCGCGCTCGTCAACGTATAGAAGTTTCCAGAACGAAACGTTCCGTTGCAGCGTATGCGGTATGAAGAATCATATTAGTGAGCAGTGTCGTTTTAAAAATTACCGTTGTCAAAAATGTGGTGTTAAAGGGCATCTAAAAAAAGTGTGCGGTGTGAAAAATATGTTTACGCGTGTTAACAACTTAGACAACGTTGACGAAATGAGTGAATGCTGTACGGAATGTCATAATTTTAATATAAGGTACGTTACTAATGAACCAATTAAATTAACTGTTAAATTAGGTAACGTATCTGTATCGATGGAATTAGATTCCGGGGCGGGTACATCCGTTATTTCAAAAAAAATGTATGATCAATTATTTTCATATTACAAATTACAACAATGTTATATTAGAATGTGCTTATATAACGGTCATAAGATATCACCTATAGGTTATTTTAATACACATATAACATATAACGGTAAAAAACAGCCCATTAAAATATATGTAGTACAAAACGGGGGACCGCCATTATTAGGACGTGATTTTATGTCTTTATTTAATTTAATATTGACTACGCGAATAAATAAGTTAGAAAATGATATTAATGTACAAACACTGCTGGAACAATATTCAGAATTATGGCGCGACGAATTAGGAACATTTAATAAGTTTAAAGTGCAATTGCATTTAAAAGGAAATTCAACACCAAAATTTTTTTAACCCCGCACCGTACCATTTGCTTTAAAAAATAAAGTCGAACAGGAGTTGGATAGGTTAGTAAAATTAGGGATTTTAGTTCCTGTTACTCATTCCCAATATGCCACACCAATAGTGCCTGTTCTTAAAGAAAACGGAAGAGTCAAAATAGCTGGTGATTTTTCTGTTACACTGAATAGAGACCTAGTAATTGAGAAATATCCACTACCCCGCATTGAAGAGGTATTCGCTAAGATAGGGGGAGGGGACCGTTACACTAAAATAGATCTAAAAAATGCATATAACCAATTTGTTCTTAGTGAGGAGAGCCAAATGCTCACTACCATCACAACATCGAAAGGGTTGTTCAAATATACGCGGTTAGTGTACGGATTAGCAAACGCACCGGCTATCTTTCAAAGATCAATGGAATCTCTTCTGTCGGGGATAGAGGGCGTTAGTTGCTGGTTAGACGATATTTGTGTAACGGGGCCGAACACTAGTATTCATTTAAGCAGGCTTCGGGAAGTTTTGAAAAGATTAAGTGATGCCGGTCTGCGTCTACAAAAAGAAAAATGTATTTTTTTTAAAGAAAATATAACTTACCTGGGCTACCTGATAGATAGAAATGGATTACGTACAAACCCGGATAAAGTATGTGCTATTTTAAAAGCACCAGAACCCACCAACGTAAGTGAAGTTAAGCGATTTTTGGGTGTCGTTAATTATTATAGGAATTTTATTCCAAACGCATCGTCATTAATGAGTCCGCTCCATGAGCTTCTTCGTAAAGGCGCGGAATGGCGATGGGACATGCCTCAAAAGCGTGCGGTGCAGCTAGTAAAGAGGGAACTTGCTTCCGAGCGAGTATTGGCTCACTTTGAACCATCAGCGCAGTTGGTGCTGGCCGTGGACGCCGGACCGACAGGGTTGGGTGCGGTGCTGTCGCAGCGGGCTGCAGACGGCATCGAGAGGCCACTCGCTTACGCTTCTCGCTCGCTAATGCCTAGTGAAAGTAATTACAGTCAAATCCAGAAGGAAGCGACTGCAATAATATTCGGGGTGAAACACTTTCACCAATACTTATACGGCCGTAGTGAACCATTTATATTAAAAACAGATCATCGCCCTTTAGTTTCTATATTTAATAGTTCAACGGGTATATCAGTCACAACGGCATTGAGACTTCAAAGATATGCCATAATATTGTCCGCATACAATTATATAGTTCAATATACGCCTTGTAAAAATAATGAGGTAGCGGATTTTTTTTCCCGCGCGCCGGTACATTCAGGAACAAGCGAAATTGATTACACTGAAACATCATACATGTTGAAATTTCTAGATACGAAATCTCCTGCTGTAACCCTTGCTTATTTAAAACAAGCTACCGCGTGTGATAAAACCATACAAACTGTTATTACTTATCTGAATAACGGATGGCCGCGTAAAATTACGTGTAGATCCATTTTGCCCTATTTCCTATGTAAAAACGATTTACAATATGAAGAAGGTGTTTTATTAAGAGGGCACAGGGTAGTAATTCCGAGTGAACTTACTCAATGTATTTTACGGGAGTTGCATTCTACACATTTAGGCATTATTAAAACAAAAAATAACGCGCGTACTAGGTTCTGGTGGCCGGGCATCGATAAAGATATAGAACAGTGTATAGGCGCGTGCGACGTGTGCGCACGAGTGAGACCGAACCCGCCGCGCGCGCCCCCCGCCCCCTGGCCACAGCCAGCAGCACCGTGGCATCGCATACACATCGACTACATGACCGTAGGACAGAGAAACTATTTGCTGGTGGTAGATGCATATAGTAAATGGTTGGATTGTATATATATGTCAGACGGTACTACTACGGGGGCCTTAATCGTTAAATTAAAACAATTGTTTTCCATATTCGGTCTACCGAGGACAATAGTTTCGGATAATGACGTAAAAATAAATTCAGTAGAATTCAATGAATTTTGTTCCAGTAATGGTGTAAAACATATGACATCTCCGATATATCATCCATGTAGCAATGGGCAAGCCGAAAATGCCGTTCGAACATGTAAAAAAATGTTAAAATGTATTTTAAGTGAACATTTAACCCTGCACATGGTACAAGAAAAATTATTAGGATATCTGTTCGATTATAGAAATACAGTTCATTGTGTCACGGGAGAAACACCCGCTAAGTTAATGTTCGGACGGTTCTTAAGATGCCGTTTAGACCTGTCACTGCCGTCAGATCAATTAATTTCTAGGCATAATTATGATTTAAAGAAAGGTGTATTAAACTGTAGAAAAATAGCAATCGGCGAATATGTATGGACACGTTGTTTTAATGGCAGAAAAGAAACTTGGCAATTAGGCACTATTGTAAGCATGGTTGGGAAGAGTAAAATTGAATGACACAGATAATATTTGCATCAGACACATTAATCAAATAATAAAATATACAGGTAATACCACCAATATAGAAAGTGAGTTGCTTAAACCATTGTCTTCACAACACAATGAAGGAAGTGAGCCCAAGGGGGTCCACAACACCTACGCACCTATGCCACTATCAGCTCAAACTAGTGATATAATTAGTTGCGAAGGAAATAGAGATGGCCCCGATCAGAGTGGTGAGGGACGTGAGGCTGGGTTATTGAGTGCATCGGATTCACTCGCAAATGTTGAACGGGAGATAATGCCGCCGCCGCCGCCGGTAACTGCGCCGCCGCAGATTGATCCGATGCCGCCGGTTGATCCGCCGCCGCCGGTTGATCCACCGGCGCCGGCTGATCCGCCTAACCACGTCATACCCCAAGCGTCCAACACTCGCCAATTAAGGCCCAGAAAAAAAGTAAATTATAAGTTTTAGTTTTAAGAATAGGTACCTATTCTAAATTGTACGAATAATATAAAAATAGAATTTCTTTTGTTACCAGAATTCAAAATAAGGGTGGAGAGAATGATGTATAGTAACCTACCCGCCACCTTAAGTTATTAAAGGCGTCGCCTGCGCGCGCGCTCCACTCATATAGTAATAAACTAACCAGACTACGTATCGGTTGTTTCATTGCGCTTCCTACACTTCAGAAGAACTGCATATCATCGAAAAGATGTTGTGAATGTCAAGGATCGCATAATACTATTTTACACGAAGCATTCATGCATTATAATAATAACGCCTGCCAGCAGACAACATCAAGAACAAATAGTACCTGGCAACAAAATCAGAACAGCGCGCACGTGTCTCAACAACGTGACACCCCTGAAATATTGTTGACTACAGCAATAGTCAAGGTGCAAGCCGCAAACGGGGCCTACTACGACCTACGAGCGCTTTTAGATCAAGGATCGCAGACCTCAATTATAACAGAAAGAGCAGCTCAATTATTAGCCGAGACGCAAATGTGAAAGAGTAATAACAGGAGTTGGAGCAAGAGAAAATAGCTGTAAAGGGCTTATCAATATCAATATTAAATCATGTAACAGCGACTTTACCATAAACACTGACGTTCTTATTATTAAGACGTTAATAAACAATTTACCAAGCTATACATTATCAGAACCGAATTGGTCATTTTTGAGAAATATACAACTAGCAGACACTGAATTCTACAAAAGTTTTTTATTGGGAGCCGAAATATATTCGAACATTATTTTAGATGGTATTTGTAAAGAAAATAATCAATCTCCAATCGCACAGCAAACGCAGTTCGGCTGGATATTAAGCGGAAGTACTACGTCAAAAACTTTACTATGCAATGTTAATCTTAATAATGTAGAAAATATACACAAGTTTTGGGAAATCGAAGACATAAACGAAGAGTCATCACTATCATCAGAAGATCAAGAATGCATACAATTATATAAATCTACCACTATTCGACGAGAAGATGGAAAATACGAAGTGAGGCTTCCCCTTAAATCAAACTTTAATCAAGACTAAGGTACGTCAAAGCAAGGAGTAATTGCGCAATTTACACAATTGGAACAAAAATTCACAAAGCAAAATAATATCGCTGTAAAATATGAAGCCGGTCATATGAAACTCGCTACCGGTAACCGGAAACTTGAACACTTTTTGCCTCACCACTGCGTGCTGCGGGCTGATTCTACGATATCAGTGCTTCGAGTCGTGTTTAATGCATCGAATAAAACATCATCTGGATTCAGCCTCGTTAATCGTTACGTAAGATCGTTAATCTTATGCAGAGGGGTCTAAACTTGCAGCAAGATCTCCAAAACTTGATAATTAAGTGGCGCCAATATAAATACGCGTATACGGCAGACATTGAAAAAATGTTCCATCAAATTTGGCTTCATGAAGATCACCAACACTATCATAAAATAATATGGCGGGACAGTCAAACAAAACCTTTACAAGAATTTCAATTAGCAACAGTGACATATGGCAAGGCCGCCAAGGCCGCTCCATTTTTGTCAATGATGACGCTTAAGCAACTTGCATACGATGAAAGAGAAAATCATAAGGAGAGTCAAGCTATTGAAGCTTTGCAAGAAAGCTTTTATATGGATGACTTGATCCATGGAAGTCATTCCCTATCATAAGCGAAAAAATTACAGAACGACCTTATTGACCTTTTGAAGTCGGGCGGATTTAATTTAAGAAAGTGGTCGTCCAACCATCCTGAGCTTTTAAAAGAAGTCAAGGAAGGTTTTGATTTTCAAGAAATAGAATCAACAAAAGCCTTGGGTTTACGATGGAATCTACAAGAGGACAATTTTACTTTTCATTGCAAAATAAATACTTCTCGATCGAAAAACTTAAAAAAGTATCTTCGATCCTCTCGGTTGGCTTTCACCCTTGACAACCAAAATGAAATTATTATTTCAATTAACATGGGTATCAAATATCAACTGGGATGACTTTCTGCCGGACAACATAATTAAAGCTGCGAGATGACCTTCACAACATCGAGAAAATAAAAATACAAAGATGGATCGAAACAACAGAAAATATTAAAATTGAACTTCATGGATTTTGCGATGCATCGAAGAAAGCATACGCTTGCGTAATTTATTGTAAAATAACTAACAGAGGTCAGAGTACAGTGGTTCTAGTCGGCGGAAAAACGAGGTTAGCTTACAAGCAAAAATACGACGCTGCCTAGATGGGAATTATGTGGTGCGGTTTTAACTCAAGGCCTCTGTGTCCTCTCACTGAAGACCCGGATGATTTAACACCTGCACACTTCCTATCAAGTGGACCTGTGCTAAGCATATTTGAAACTGAGCACGGTCAGAGAACAAGATGGCATCTTTGCCAAAAGATCTTCGATGATGTATGGAAGAGATGACGACTCGAATATCTGAGTCAATTATCAGTCCGGAGCAAATGGAAGGAACAAAATAACATAAAAATAAACGATATCGTCATCATACATGAAAACAACCTACCTGCAGGAAAGTGGGCGATGGTGCGAGTCGTTGATCTTCATCCAGGAGGCGACGGTCACGTGAGGGTGGTCACTTTAAAAACCAAGAACGGTTACCTGAAACGTCCGATCATAAAATTATCTTTATTATCTACAGAACCGCATTCAAAATCAGATCAGTTACAAAATCGACAACAAAATCAAGAACAAATCAAGACTGATATTCAAACCAAAAAGCGTCCTATCAAGCTATCAGCATTAGTATTAGCCATACTATATTTCATGAGTATACTGACTACATCCACATGTGCACTATTAAACACGCCGCTGAAACCAAATCAAGGAATTTATTTCGATAAGATATCCGATATGCAAATAATGCAAGATGAATGGAAAATAATCGTTTATTACGATATGGAACCCTATTGGCGAGGAGTAAGAACATTCGAAACATATCTTAATCATCTACAAGATAAATGTCAGACAATCCAAGGTATCATTCATTGTGTCGTCATATTCGAACAGCTACAACATAATTTCTCGGAATTAAAATATTACAATGTTATTATGAAAAGTCAACAGTCAGCCACAAACATACAACATAGACGGAGAAGGCGTGGCATCATTAATGATGTCGTCGCAAACAGTTTATTTGGATTGCTAGATGAAAACTTTGCCCAACAATATCAGAAAGATATCAAGTTAGTACGCGAGAATCAACAACATATGGCCGTTTTATGGCGAAATCAGACATTCATATTAGAAGCAGAATCCAATTTATTAAAAAGGCACGAAATCGCTCTAAATAAACAACATAAATTAATAAACAAACAAATGCTAAAAATAGAGAACTCCGTTAACATATTAAACGCAGAGGTGTTCAACATTTCGCAAGTCAATTACTTTACTCTAGCATCATCACTGCTAGCAACATGATACTTCAATTACGAAACATACAAGAGTCACTTCTGAATATAAGAACAGATGTTTATCATGGAAAATTTAACTTTCACCTTTTAACCCCGGGGCAACTCCGAAAAGAACTTAACGTTATATCAACGCAAATATCGAAAGAATTAACTTTACCAATAGATAACTTGCAAACCAACTTAAGGAATATATATCATTTACTAAGCATTAAAACACGATTACAAGAATATTACCTGCTCTTCGAGATAAAGGTTCCACTAATCACCAGAGATTCGTACGAATATTTCATCTAATTCCCGTACCGACCTCAATGAATCAAAACAAGATGATTAACACGGTGCCGATATCGAAACATGTTGCCATCAACTTAGCAAAAGATGCATTTATTATGATGGAAAACGAAGACTCCTTCGCATGTCAACCTCAACAAAATATCTATTTATGTAAATTACAGAAACCTGTATACCATTTGGCACAAGAAGCAAATTTATGCGATATAGATAACGCAAAAAAGCAATGCCAAACAGTTGTAAGCCCCTGCAAGAATAAATGGTATTAATAAATATTTATATTTTTGCTGTATAATATTTATAAATATTTATAGTTCGCTATTGCCTAACAAGTCGGCTGCGCGTCTCAATCACCTACTTACTTAAGTGTGACATTATCAAACCATTATTGTAAAGTATATTGTGTGCAATAAATCTATTAAAATCAAGCAGTGGTTTTTATCATCTATCAAAATATCAAGATAGATGTGTGGTGCAAGACTATACACGTTTAGTGATGGTCAGTTTGAAATTGTTAAAAAACAGTTAACTAACATTACTTAGTTTTCCTTTTCGATTAGTTTTTTGACGATCAGTTGATAGCAGTTTGATAAAACTAGGACTATCTACTTGTGAAATTAAAAAAAAACGTAGGTTATTGAGAATGAGCGGTAGAGATTTTCTACTTTTTTCAAATCAGAAACCGGCTGTTAGTCTGTCAATCGATTAAGTTATAAGCATTTTGACTGCCTTGTGTGATTGTCTGGTAGAATTTGCATGAAAGCGGTCTTATAAATCAAAAACTACTTTATTTCGTTTTTAGAAATGCAGAAGTCAATGACCGATTAAAAACTTGTTCCTTAGTACAGCTGACTCAGGGTTGAAAACACTCATTTTTTTCCAAAAACTTTGTAATTTAATATCTCCGAAACTATTTGACCTAGACATATATTTTTTATATCATAGTAAAGACAAATAGTACTCTCCAGGAACCTCGGGAGTGTCGGTCGTTGTGTTCCCAAACCAAAATGGCATTACGCGACTGGTGGCGCGCAGCGTTTGTAGATGTTCGGAAGTGCCATTTTTATCTCTCTTTGTCACATGTAATTTCATCTTTGAATTTGTTGTTATTTTAGAGTTGACAAATGGTGACATCTAGTGGTTCGAGAGCGCAAATAGTTAGTCCATAATACGAGTGATTTAGCTATTCGTCTTGGAATTTGAGCAATGTAAATGAAGAAAACAAGTTTAAATATACGATTTCATATGATATTTTCTTTTTAAAATTAGTTATTGCATTATTGTTTTTTATAACATTTAATTATTTATAGAACATAAGGGAATTTAATTATATACCTGTGTTTTCCAATTCTTACACTTACCTTAGCATTTAGGGCTTCACTTTCTTTGTAATACGTCATTTGTTCAAGGGTCATCATCGGAACTTTTTTTGTACCAACTGGGGAATAAAAATCTCCATCGAAACAAGGTTGAAAATTAAAGGTCCAATCTTCCTGAATAAAAAATAATTAATCATTATGATAGTTAATGATGTGGTGGTGGCTGCTAAACAAATTTTGAAACAGTCGATTACGAGATGGGTGACCAAAAATTATTATATCAAGCTACTCCGTGATACGGAAGGCACGTAAGCCATTTGGTCCCAGCTGCATTTGCAGTCGTTAATACTCCCCCAATTCGCATTGGGCCAGCTTGGGATATATATATAACCTCCTTAACCAAACATAAAGAAGGCCTGTGACCCTGCAGTGTGGATGTAAAGAGGGCTGACGATAATGATGATGAATTGATATGATGAAATCATATGTACAAGAAGGTTCTCCTTCCATGTCCAGATACTCCAAAATACTTTTTAATAGATGATATCCGATAAATTATTAAGTGGAACTGTAATATGTACATGCTGTAGGTAAGTGTTTAAAGATGGCAGTATGTATTACTATTTAATATAAGTGGAAAATACCTTGGTACTCACTGAAAAATCTAGTGTATTCACGAGAATCATTTGAGTGCCTTTACTTATAGCTGATGGTGCAATAATTTTTTTGATCCATTTACTTGTTTTTGAGCTTACCTACAAAAATAAAGTAAATGTTACTACGATTGAAGCAATTTTAGGTATCTAAAAATTATAATTAACTAAAATAATTTTATAAAAAGAATTTATATAAAGAATATAAAATCTTTTGGTATAAAGAAATTCTTGTATCGGTCATAAAGGAAAATTTAGATTTATTGTCGGCTCCTCATGTTCATCGTTATAAAATGTGCTTAGAAGGATGTATATATCCAGATCAACTAAAATAGGATGTATTATACCAATATACAAAAAGAACTTCAAACTAGATCCCGACAACTACAGACCAATATCACTTTAACCGAATTTGTCAAAATTTTATGAGAAAACAATTAAAAAACTGTAATACAATCTCTTATTATGGAAATTTTTGTAGGTGCCAAATGATTAATTAGCAAACGTTATTTCAACCCAGTAGAAATATGAGGACCTTCTTCGTTTAAAAAGTTAGTAAGCGTAGCTAACCAATGGTTCCATTTGAGATCGGCCATCACAGATTTCGGTTCAGATTTAAATCTTTCCGGTCGGAGATAGCGAGACATATTTGCCATTTGTTTTGATATTTCTTCCGTAGAACTTTCAGGTTTCTCCTTCGACATTTTTATCAGCTTTCTATATGTTGATTAAATTGATAGAAATAACCAATTTATCATTAGAATATTGGATTCAATCAACATAAAAATATTAGTTACATTAGACATATACTGAATTCATATTGACAATGTCAAACGAACAATCGTCATCATCATCAGCCCATATTCGTCCACTGCTGGACATAGGCCTCCTCAATTGCACGCCATCTACTTCGATCCTCGGCTGTTCGCATCCAGCTCCTGCCAGCCATCTTGCGCAAATCATGGCTCCGCCGCGTCTGAGGACGTCCTACACTACGTTTGCCGAGACGCGGTCTCCACTCAAGAACTCGTTTACCCCAACGGTTATCGGTTCTGCGGCTAATATGGCCAGCCCACTGCCACTTCAGCTTGCTAATCCGGTGGGCTATGTCGATAACCTTGGTTCTCTGCCGGATCACCTCATTTTTGATTCGATCCCGCAGAGAAACGTCGAGCATAGCCCTTTCCATAGCCCGCTGAGCGACCTTCAACTTGTGGACCAGCCGTGCCGTCAGTGTCCACGTTTCGGCTCCGTAAGTCATAACGGGTAGGACGCACTGATTAAAGACTTTCGTCTCTAGGCGCTGCGGGATTGACGATGTGAAGACCCGACGTAGTTTCCCATTTCCCAAATGAAAAATAGACAACATATAAATACTACATCTCAAAAGACCCCGGCAGCGACGGCATTCCTCCCATTTTTCTTCGATCATGTTACTAGCATCACCAATACTTTGGAAACACAATTTATCCCGCTGCACAGAAAAGCCTCACGCTCACGTGTTGAAATCTATCGACTCATCTTAATTTTAAATTCTATAAGTAAAATCTTTGAGGAAATAATTTTACACGGACGTTTATCACACCATGGTGAAAGGTGTACCCAGTACACAACACGGTTTTTTAAAGGGACGCTCCACTATGTCTAACCTGGCTTTGTTTTCGGATTACGTCATTAATAATATGGAAGGCGGCGGTCAAGTTGACGTGATCTACACGGATTTCGAGAAAGCTTTCGATTGTGTGGATCACAACATTATTCTCCACAAGCTCGAACTCCTAGTTATACATGGAGACTTGCTTTGCTGGGTGCGCTCATATCCAACCAACCGGTCCCGGTATATTAGTATATTGATGTGCCCTCTGGGGTTCCCCAGGGCTCGCATCTTGGCCTGCCTCCTTTACAACGCTTATTTTTTTGACATAAATACTTGTATCAGTAACGCTAACCACATAATGTAAGCAGACGACAAAAATAAAATATGCACATTCACTCAATTTCTGATTGTGAGCTTTTACAATCAACTTAAATAAACTTTTTGAATACTACACAGTAAACAGAATCACAATAGGTATTAAAATATGTCAGTGCATCAGCTTCATTAGTTCAATCTATCATTTCAATAACGCTGTATTGGAGCGGACCAATGTCGTGCGGGATCTTGGCAGTTTCGTTGATACAAAATTTCTTCTAACCGATCACGTATCTAGGATAGTTAATAAAGCTTACAGGAATCTGGGGTTCATTATGAGAACCTGCAAACAGTTCAGTAGTTCTTTGATATTGGAATACGCAAGTCTCATATGGTCACCATGTTACAAAACCCACACTTACCGCATTGAAAGGATCCAAAGGAAGTTTATAAAATATCTAAACTTTAAATGCCACAAGCCCAAGCTATACTACAAGTTGACGAGCATTTAACTTGCTCACTCTTCAAGCACGCCTCCGAGCTTTAGACGCATGCTTGGTATTTGATATAGTGCATGGTCGTTTTGATTGTCCCTAACTCACTAATCATATCTCCCTTTGTGCACCGACACGTCGTACCAGACATACGCCACTGTTCCACGTATCACATCATACTACCAATAAGTAAGAATGTCATTTTCACCCGTATTGTCAAATCATACAACAAATATTTCTCTGCAATTGTCTCTTTCACTGAATCTAAACAATTATTCAAAGACTAAATATACGCACCTAAGCACCAGCTTTTCTTTTATGTTGTCTCTACGGTGTAACGAGTATGAACTGACTTACTCGCTCACTGTTTGCTCCATTTTTAAACTCAATTTAATTGTTTTTTTTAATGACGATTAACATTATAAATTATATTACTAACAATAGATCTTATCATATCTTAGTTTTATTTAAAAATTAATTTGTTCTCAGTAGCACCTGGCTGCTGACGACCTCAATGTAATGTAATCGTGGATAGCTATAAGTGGTTTAGATTTAAATAAAACTCCATGTACAATATATTTAGTATAATTTGTTATCCCAAATAAAAAAAAATAAAAAAAACATTAGTGTTATATTTTAAATGACGCCGACCCTACAGATGGTCAATTATTATAACCGATTTAACAGAGCCTATGTTAGGTGCTGATGTTTTAGAGTACCACGGCCTGATTGTGGATGTAAGCTCACGTAAGTTAATAGACAATAAGACTAAATTAAATACTGGGGCATGCATAGTTAATTGTAATCAGCCTACTATAAAAACAGTACATAATAATCATCCTTATTACGATTTATTATGACAGTATTATAAAATTACTAAATCCGCTTCCTATAAGTAGGGGTCGAGCCATAGAGTCATCATATCGAAACCGTTAGTCCCCCGTTTACGCTCGAGCGAGATCCCTACCATCAGGTAGGTATAAAAAGGTAATTCATATAAGAACTTAGTATCTGTCGACCATTGTAAATGGTGATATACTTCCTTGTAATTACCGAAAGTTTAATCCTCTCTCCAAAACGGATAGATACCCTATACCACGTAGACTTTACATATTCTTTATCAGAGAAAACATATTTCCTAAAATTTATGTAAATGAAACATATTTTGGATGATATCGACAAAACAACCATAATAACACTTTTTGGTCTATATGAGTTCCCGAGAATGAGGTTTGGATTACGTAATGCAGCGCAAATGTTCCAACCACAGAACACGGAAAAGAGGTTAGAAAGGCAATCATACATCCTTTGTACGAAAACCGATGTCGCCACTCTTGCCCCACGTTTAGTCCGCCGTACATCAGGCGAAATATCAGATCAATTATACAAAAGATATGCACACACTTGCATTTTAAACATGCCAATCAGAACTCTCCAATATAACTATAACCAATCACGCTCAACCATAACAGACATCATCTATAGTGCGCAATATACGTGTAAAAGCCATTTTAATTTGACATATCACACTAGTGATTGACATAAAGTTATTTACTATCGATATGGAATAACAACAAGTCGATTAATTGAAAGGATACTAGAGTAATGATTTCTTTATATTATTTTGGATATACATTGAATTGTATTGATTAAATGAGACATTATCATTTTTCTTTAGATATTAATTCTTAATTAGTTGGTTGATTCAATAAGAAATATTTAAATTACTTATGAACTAACATTGAATCGGGACTAGTCGAGCTTAAATATTTATATGCATATAATTTATAATAATAGTAGGTATTTTTTTTACGTTACGTTACTCGATTTCGTATCAAGTAAACAGATAAGATCGGCATAATCGCTTAAATAAAACTAGTAATATTGACAAACAATATAATGTAAATAAATATATACAAAATAAAAAATTCTATCAGTACAATAAATGCTATTGGAAGTTATCCTGAAAGGATTCCGACGATTTAAAAAGTATTGTTTTAATGGTTCAAAATAAAAAATAAATAACTAATTTTCTGTTACAATATTAAGAATATAAAAACAGACTTATTATTAAATTAATATACAAACTCATACCAAATGAAGTCAATGTGGTTGTTCAAGCTCTAAATAAAAAAGATAAATAAATGTATTTAAAATAAAACAATAAATATACGAGTAGTTAAAACATTAAACATAATTTAAAGTAAAAAGTATATGTTATATAATTACATATTATCATTAGTTACAATTTAGAATAATAGATGGCGCTTACCATTTGTGAATCGCGGTATGATTTTATTTTCACACAATTCATATATACGATTGTTATTCCAAATATAATGCTTTTGCCCGTGTACGTAAATAAATACTATAGCTAAATTTAAGTCTCTTATTGAACCCTCACTCTAGACCTCGACTTTGTTCATGGTCCTTCGAGCCGGATTTGGCTTAAAGAAAGTGCTTTTTTTGGTAGTCTACGAAAGTGGTGATTACCACCCGTTACGTTAGTACTGAGCAGTGGATCGCTGCTCAGAGCAATCCCTACAGCGAGACGTCATCAGCTGCAGCGGCGTGACGTCACGGACGTGGAGGATCCAGTCAGCTGGTACCGGTCAACTGGAGGAACGAGCGGGAGGAGCCCGACAGAGGGCGCTGGTGGAGTTTATCGGCGAGTATCAATGTGTCAGTGAATGTGCAGTGTAATTGTGAGTACATTTTCAACCTTATTTCAAGTAGAAGATTAACTTTGAAAATATAATAGAAGAATTTAGACTTGTGATAGTTTTAAGCAATTATTGGTTGAGACGGGGAACCTATGCCGGATTTCAGCCAGAATACTAAGTGCAAAACACTTGTAAAATTTTCGTGATTGAACTTGGACTTAGAAAACTGAGGATTTTTGTATAGCAGAAAGTAGTGAAGATTTTAATTGAAGATTAAAGTTAAATTTTATTTATGCTGATTTGATTGTTGTTGGCTATATTATTAGATTATATTGTTACTTAATTGTCACTTATATAAAAAAAATAATAAACATGGAATCTTTCAATGAACTTCAGTTTGATATTAAAACGAAATTAGAAAAGGCTAGAATAAATTATAAGAAATGTTCTAAAGATCGCTTAACAGTATCGTATATAGAAGCTCGTTTAGAAAATATAGAACAACAGTGGCAGTTATTTTATAATACGCATGTTAAAATAATAAGTGAAGTTAAGAAGTCAGAATTATTAGAGTCTACTTACTTTAAAAACAATGTATATGATGAAGTAGAGGAATTTTTTATTAACTTTAAATCTGAATTGAAAGAAAATTTATCGAAATTAAAATTGTCATCTAGTACAGTGTCGGTTCCAAGTATTTCGAACAGTAGTCGCATGGAAGGAAGTATTGTAAAATTGCCAGAAATAAAGATTCCAATGTTTTCCGGCAAATATATCGAGTGGCAAACGTTCCGAGATTTATTTGTCGGATTAGTTCATAAAAATAAGTTGTTAGACGATGCACAAAGGTTGTATTATCTTAAGGGTCATTTGACAGGTGAGGCCGAGCAACTTTTAAGGAATATAAATGTTACATCAGAAAATTATTAATGTTGTTGGGATAAGTTAGAGTCGATGTACAATAATAAAAAGTTTTTGGCGAACGGAATTTTAAAGCGTTTATTAAATCAAAAAAGTTTGACCTTTGAATCAGCTCATGAAATTAAAAAATTGGTCAATACTACAACCGATTGTTTGGAGTCTATTAAAAACTTAGGCATAGATGTTTCTTCTTGGGATATTCTTGTAATACATTTGATAAGTGCAAAATTAGATAGAGAAACTCGAAAGGCATGGGAACTGAACGTGTCATCAGATTCAACTGATAATCTGCCTACTTATACACAGTTTACGGATTTCTTAATCGGTCGTTTTAGATGTTTAGAAAATTTAGATAACAGAAATACTAATGTTACTGATAAAAGTCATCGATCTACACACTCATTTTATGTACAAAATCAGAAAAAAGAATTATGTTGTCCGTATTGTTGCTCGGATCATAAAATTTAAAATTTATATGTGTCGGTGTTCGGTCGTTTTAGATGTTTAGAAAATTTAGATAACAGAAATACTAATGTTACTGATAAAAGTCATCGATCTACACACTCATTTTATGTACAAAATCAGAAAAAAGAATTATGTTGTCCGTATTGTTGCTCGGATCATAAAATTTATATGTGTAAAAAGTTTGTAAAAGAAACTAGTGATACTCGTCGTGATTTTGCTCAGAAAAATGGGGTTTGTTTTGTATGCATGGGAAATAATCACTCTGCAAAAAATTGTAAAAGCACTTTTAAATGTCAAATTTGTAAGCGGCGACATCATACTTTGCTGCATCCCAATGGTGGTTCTGGGTCTTCAGGTGAGGGTACAGTCTCAAATGACACGGCAACTTCGGAGAAAGTTATAGAGAGTAACGGTTCAGCTGGAGAGTGCTCTGGTGTTAAGACCATCAAGAAGACGGAGGTGTCTGATAAGGTGATCACATCTTGTCTTTCGACAGGTTACAGTAAAAATACAGTGTTATTAACCACAGCTTTAGTGAAGGTTAAGTCGAAAGATGGGACATTTAAAGAGGTTCGCGCCTTGTTAGACCAAGGATCTCAAGGATCCTTTATTACTGAAGCAATGGTTCAATTTTTAGGACTAAATAAAAAGTCCTCTAGAAACACTGTAAAAGGTGTAGGTGGCCAGAAATGTTTATTATCTAAGTGTACAGTTTCAATGAATATACAATCTAGATCAGATTCAAAATTTAATATAGATGTAAATGCATATGTTTTAAAGAGTATTACATCTCTTCTTCCAACGGTAAAAACTTGTCGCGTAGAATGGGGAGCATTAAATAAAGCAGATTTAGCAGATCCAGAATATTACCGACCTAACAAAATTGACATTTTGTTAGGTGCCGAGGTGTACAGTCAAATAATTAAAGGCGGTATTGAACGTAGTGATATGCTCTTAGCGCAGGACACAACATTTGGTTGGATAATATCGGGTGTTATCAATTCCGATTGTTCAATCAGCGAAGAGCAGTTAAGCGGCATTACGGTGATGCATGCAAGTATCCAAACCGAAGATCTTCTTAAACGGTTCTGGGAGCTGGAGGCTGAACCGACTGGATCTGAAAAGATGTTAAGTAAAGAAGAGAAGTTATGTGAACAGTTTTTTGTTGAGACATTTACTAGAAATGAAACTGGTCGTTATGTAGTGCGTCTTCCGTTCCGGGATGATAAACGTAGTTGTCAATATGGCGAGTCCTTATTAATAGCTAAAAAAAGGTTTCAAGGGTTAGAATATAAATTAATGAGAAACCTCAAATTAAAAGAAGAATATAGAAAGGTAATACATGAATATTCAAAATTGAAACATATGACAAAAGTGCCTAAAGAAGAAACAAATAAAGGTTTGTACTTACCTCACCATGCGGTTATCCGTGATGACAAGACGACTACTAAAGTACGCGTGGTTTTCGATGCATCTTGCAAGGGGAAAAATGGAGTATCATTAAATGATAACCTTATGGTAGGTCCCAGTTTGCAGGCAGATCTGCGACATATAGTTATGCGGTGGAGGCGTCATCCTATCTGCATAGTTGCGGATATTATTAAGATGTATCGGCAGGTACTAGTTGATAGAAAAGATACGATGTTTCAACGTATTGTTTGGAGGGATAGCCCTGAAAATGAAATGGAAGAATTTGAACTAGTAACGGTTACATTTGGAACTGCATCGGCACCATTTTTAGCAGTTCGTGTGTTGCATCAAGTCGCCCACGACGAAGGTCAGGAGTTTCCAGTTGCGAAGCAAATAATCTTGAACGACTTTTACATGGATGATTTGATGACAGGATCTGAAAATATAGAAGAAGGTTATAAAATTTACAAGGAAATTAGTAGTATATTAGAAAAGGGTGGATTTATTTTACAGAAATGGAAAAGCAATAGTCAGGAATTGTTACGTAAAATTACAAAAAGTACTACTAAGAAGAACGAAGATATTATAATAAAATTAGATGATGTTACTAAGATTTTGGGTCTTACCTGGGATCCAAGCTCCGACGTTTTTAAGTACTCCGTTGAAATAACTGCTCTAGATAAACCTGTGACAAAAAGAAAAATGTTATCAGAAATAAGTAAATTATTTGATCCTTTGGGTTGGTTAGCGCCCAGTATTATTTTAGCCAAAATACTGATCCAAAAATTATGGCTTGCAGGTATTAGTTGGGATCAAGAAGTTCCAAGCAATTTATTAAATGAATGGATCACTTACCGTGATGACTTAAATGCATTAGCTGGAATTAAAATACCACGCTGGATGTTTACAAAATCTAACGATGTAAAGGTTGAGTTGCACGGTTTTTCAGATGCATCCAAATTAGCTTATGCAGCAGTGGTATATGTCAGAGTAATAAATGCTGAAGGTCATATAAAAGTAGCATTAGTTACATCGAAAACAAAAGTTTCACCCATTAAACAGGTATCGATACCCAGACTGGAACTCTGTGGGGCTGTGCTTTTGACAAAACTGTTGATAGAAGTCGCAAAAGTTTTGAATATTCCAAAGGTTGATCTTCACGCCTGGACAGATTCCGAAATAGTACTCGCCTGGCTAAATAGTCATCCCAGTCGTTGGAAGACGTTTGTAGCGAATAGGGTTTCGGATATACTAATACATTTAGATAACCAATGTTGGTCATATGTGGCATCTAAAGAAAACCCTGCGGATTACGCTTCACGGGGAGTAGCCCCAAGAGAACTAACTGCTACATCTGTTTGGTTCGATGGACCCGAATTTCTAAAGAAATTATCGATAGATTATAAAAGACCTGTAAACAAACGCACAAACTTAGAAGAAATAAAAACACTTACCTGCATTAAAATTGATAGTGAATATTTTTTGCGCAAATATTCGTCACTTTACAAAATGGTTAGGATAGTAGCTTATTGCAGGAGATTTTTAAATCTCAGGAATAAAAATTATAAGAAAAACTGCACTACTTATGTATCAGCTGATGAAATACAGGAATCATTAGAAGTTTGTATAAAGATATCACAAAAAGAAGATTTTGCCGAAGAAATTACAATCCTGGAAGAGAATAAAACAGTAATTTGTAAAAAATTTAAGTCCCTAAATTTATTTCTGGACTCAAAAGGAATTTTGAGAGTGGGGGGAAGGTTAGCAGAAGCGCCTTTGGAATATGGCAGGAAACATCCAATCCTTTTGTCAAGGTCTTCTTTCCTTACCAAACTATTGATTGCAGACTCACACGATCAAACTATGCATGGTGGTCCACAAGCCATGATTGCTTACTTAAGAACCAACTACTGGATCATCGGAGTTAAGGTAGCTGTAAGGTCTTATTTTCGGAAATGTGTTGTCTGTATTAGATATTCCGCGAAAATAAGACCTTACAGCTACCTTAACTCCGATGATCCAGTAGTTGGTTCTTAAGTAAGCAATCATGGCTTGTGGACCACCATTTTTTGCGCAAATATTCGTCACTTTACAAAATGGTTAGGATAGTAGCTTATTGCAGGAGATTTTTAACCCTTATGTGAGTGACAAATAAAACACCTTTATGAGAGTGACGAGGTACCCGGGTACCTTTATACAGTTTAGACGTAATGTAAACAATCAAGGTCTGTTTTAATGTTACCCTCACTTTGAATATTATTATTTTAGTTCACCTAAACAGTTGACGATCTGAGGCGATTATAGCGGGGGAGGGGTGGAGTGCGGTACATGGTTATCGGTGCGCAAGAAACACTTGAATCCATTCAATGCATCGTGCTTGATATTGACACTTGACTGTTTTCTGTGTTCGTATTGTACGATTTTACTTCTACTTTGTGAGTTTATAATTATTTCATTATGAATATTGGAGCAAGTACTTCTAAACAAAGATCAAGTGTTCGAAGATATAATTCAACAGAATTACAAGCCATATTAGCAGAATCTTCCAGTGACGAAGGTGAGTTTGTTGCTTCTGATAATGAACACGATTATATTCCTTTGGTTGAAGAGGGTGGATTGGAAATTTCTGATGTTGAGCCAGAAGCTGAAGTCGAAAATGAGATCGACTCTTACGATTCCGATGCGAGTTTTGAAGGTGAATCTTTTGAAAACATTTTTATTGCAAAAGATGGAACGCGGTGGCAGTCTGATCCACTTCCCAGAACACAAACTAGTAGTCGAAACATTATTCGTCAACGGGGCGGGGCTGCATCTTTCAGTAAACTTTACAATCAAATGGAAATATTCAAAAATATATTGTCCAATGAGATATGTGACATAATCTTGAGGGAAACTAATCGAAAAGGGACAAAGATTACTGAAGCATACAATAATAAACTAATAGAAAATTACCCTCATATCAGCAAGCGACCGAAACAAAAAATATTCAAACCATTCACAGAACAAGAATTGGATGCATTTTTTGGCATTTTAATCTTTAGTGGGGTGCATAGATCTAATAAAGAGCATTTGACTGAATTGTGGAAATCCAGTCACTTACCACTATTTCGGGCTGCGATGTCCCATGACAGATTCAAAATGCTGTTACGCTTCATTAGGTTTGATAATGATGCAACGCGCCTTGAACGTTTGTTAGCTGATAAAGTTGCCGCTGTACGAGATATTTGGACTATGTTCATTTCAAATTTGAATAAAATGTACAAGCCTCGTGAATGTATTACCGTTGACGAACAGCTATATGGATATCGTGGGCGTACTCGCTTTACTCAATACATGCCATCAAAACCTGAAAAGTATGGCATAAAAATATTTTGGGCTTGTGATGCAAATAATTCCTACCCCCTAAATGGACAAATATATACAGGAAAGTCAAGTGATGGCAATCGTCAAACAAATGTTGGAGAATGCACTGTATTAGATCTCGTGGCTAAATATAAAAATTCAGGACTGAATGTAACTACGGATAATTTTTTTACGTCTCTTCAACTAGCTCATTCTTTGAATTCGTGGAACATGACACTAGTTGGAACGGTAAGAAAAAATAAACGGTTTCTTCCTCCAAATATGCAAGCACACAAGGAGAGGGTGATTTATTCTTCTAACTTCGCCTTTAGCAAAGAAGCAACTGTGTGCTCCTATGTACCCAAAAAGAATAAAGCAGTAATAATGTTGTCATCAATGCACATGTCACCAGTTATTGAAAGTAATAAGGAACCTGCCAAACCAGAAATAATTTTATATTATAACAAAACCAAAAGTGGAGTGGACAATATGGATAAGCTGTTAGCAGAATACACCGTAAAACGCAGAACGAATCGGTGGCCTTTAGCACTTTTTTACAATATTATTGACATTGCAGCTTTGGCAGCATATATCATTTACATGGAACATAACCCACAATTTGTCTCGAGTGACAGACGTAGAAAGTTTTTGAAATCATTGAGTCTACAACTGTGTGGTAAAAATATAGAAGAAAGATCAAAAAATTCCATTGTGACATCAAAATTACATGTGAGATCTGCAATGCAGGACGTGCTTGGCCAAGAACTAAGGCTTTCGGTGCCTTCTGGATCTACAACTTCTATAAGTCAGACTAGACGAGATTCTACAGGGCGTGTTGCAGTCGTCGGAAGTTGCTACATATGCAGAGAACTCAAACGCAAGCAAAGAAAAACACGAAAAGCTTGCACTAACTGTAAAAAACCAGTTTGTGATGAACATGCAGTAACTCGTCCAACATGTAACACCTGCTTCGAGAGCTATACTAATTCTGCATAAACAAAGAATTTGTAATTTTTATAGAAATAAAACATCATAACAAATGATTATTATTTCATTTTTGTACCAAATTATAAATACTTTTTTCATTGTCATACAAGACACAAAGAGGTACCCGGGTACCTTGTCACTCTATTGTGAGTTTAAAATATGTTTTGGTTTCCACAAAACATTGTAAATAGTTGACTGGGTTAAAAGATTAAAAAATATATAATTTATAAATAGTTAAGAGCTCTCAGGAAATCACAGCTACCTACAGAGCGTAAAACATACTTTTCGTTAATATTGAAAATGCTAAAGGTACCCGGGTACCTCGTCACTCACATAAGGGTTAAATCTCAGGAATAAAAATTATAAGAAAAACTGCACTACTTATGTATCAGCTGATGAAATACAGGAATCATTAGAAGTTTGTATAAAGATATCACAAAAAGAAGATTTTGCCGAAGAAATTACAATCCTGGAAGAGAATAAAACAGTAATTTGTAAAAAATTTAAGTCCCTAAATTTATTTCTGGACTCAAAAGGAATTTTGAGAGTGGGGGGAAGGTTAGCAGAAGCGCCTTTGGAATATGGCAGGAAACATCCAATCCTTTTGTCAAGGTCTTCTTTCCTTACCAAACTATTGATTGCAGACTCACACGATCAAACTATGCATGGTGGTCCACAAGCCATGATTGCTTACTTAAGAACCAACTACTGGATCATCGGAGTTAAGGTAGCTGTAAGGTCTTATTTTCGGAAATGTGTTGTCTGTATTAGATATTCCGCGAAAACAACACAACAATTAATGGGCCAATTACCTTCATCACGCGTAACACCTAGCAAACCATTCCTTCGCACCGGTGTTGATTATGCTGGTCCAATCAACATTCGAATGTCGAAAGGCCGGGGTAATAAATCATACAAGGGCTACATAGCCTTGTTTATTTGTATGTCCACGCGCGCTATTCATTTAGAGGTCGTTAGTGAACTGTCTAGTAAGGGTTTTTTGGCTGCATACCGAAGATTTGTGGCGAGGCGTGGTCGCTGTGCTGAGTTACACAGTGACAACGGTACAAATTTTGTTGGTGCTGCTCGTGAATTACGACAACTATTCGGTAGGCGAGCCGTTGGTTATGGTTCCTGAAACAAACTTCGAGAAATCTCAAATAACAACTTTGCGACGGTGGCAGCTATCACAAAGAATAGTACAGGATTTTTGGCGTCGTTGGTCTGGAGATTATTTGAACCAATTTTTACAACGACACAAGTGGAGTCATCAGGTGCCAGAGCCAGCCATTGGTGATGTAGTATTAATTAAAGAGGATGACATGCCTCCTGGTAAATGGTTATTGGGAAAGATTGAAAACAAACATCCTGGACCTGACGGAATTACACGAGTAATCACCATCCGTACGAAAAATTCGATTATTAAAAGAGCTGTATCTAAAGTTTGGGTATTAGTTAAGAATTAGTTATGTATTCGTATTAGTTATTGTTATTAGTTAAGTTTTCATTTGTTCCAGTTTGCTGTACTATTTACCTTATAAAGTTTTTTTTTTTGTAATTACTTTTCTTAAGGACACTAGCAAGATGTCCTTGGCCGGTGGTATGTCTAAATTTATGTTTATGTTATAGAATATTTATAAGTTATTTTATTTTACATTACCCTAATTTAAGGACATTTAGCAATATGTCCTTGGTGGGCAGAATGTTCAAGCTCTAAATAAAAAAGATAAATAAATGTATTTAAAATAAAACACTAAATATACGAGTAGTTAAAACATTAAACATAATTTAAAGTAAAAAGTATATGTTATATAATTACATATTATCATTAGTTACAATTTAGAATAATAGATGGCGCTTACCATTTGTGAATCGCGGTATGATTTTATTTTCACACAATTCATATATACGATTGTTATTCCAAATATAATGCTTTTGCCCGTGTACGTAAATAAATACTATAGCTAAATTTAAGTCTCTTATTGAACCCTCACTCTAGACCTCGACTTTGTTCAGTGGTTAATGTCTGATTAAATTTATTTTTTATTACCACTATTTTTATCGTCCATACTTTTATTTAGTTTTTACTACCTAACATACCAAGAATCGATTAAATGTTTTCAGGCACTGCACTACCCATCTTCCGTTATCTATTATGTTGCTATTGAAAAACGGTGATTTCGCGATGTTCTTTACATTACGTGCTTAGTACGACGCAATGTAATAAATATGCGCACTTCTCCAGCAATGTATATTTTCTTGGAAATATTTTTTGAGATTCACACTTTTGATAACATTTCACGAATTTCGACTAAAAATACTAAATTTGGGAAGTGTTCTACTTACTAATGAAAAGAAATTCTTCCTTTGGACCTACTTGAGGATGGGCTTCTTGTTTTGCAATTAATAACTACGCAAGTCGGCATTTTTAACACTTAGTGGTGTGTTTCACAGTACTTACAGCGTGCGCGTTCAACATCGCGATCGCGTGGTGAAGTCACGATCCTGTACATTTGTCCAAGATCGTGGCTACACTGCCACGCCCACAAGGCCCTTCTAACGTCTTTCTGTGTTCTGTGGTTCCAATGCTCCATGCAACACATACAGTGCTTTAAACAATACAGAAACTGACGTACGAGACAATATTTTTTCTTATAGTGATGACTTCATATTCGCGACTATAGATGAACAAAGTCATCGGAAAAGTTTAATAATTATTCAAACGTAAGACGTGACGTGACGTTAGAAGGTTTACGCACGCTTGACGATAACATTATGATGGCTGCAAACACAGTCCCACCCTTCGATCTGCACTAGGCTTGCGTGATGTGCCCGACCCATTCTCCCTATTGGATTCATTTTTATCCATAGGGATGACCTATTCTCCGTGTAGTTAGGATATTAAGACTGAGGATGATGATGCGGAAAATAATATTTAAATGACTTAATTCTTAGTCGTTTTGTCTTCATAAAAAAAATATTAATTTAATTTCGACAGTTGATCGAGCAATTAGCATGTATATGTAAAAATATGATTAAAGAGTGGTCAGTCTATCTGTCGCACTCATAGCTCTTAAATGAAGGAACCGATTTGAATTTTTAATTAAAGCCTTATTCACTGCAGCGGTTCTTAACTATATTTTAAGAAATAGAAATTAGCAGCTTAAGATGTACAAGCTTTTTGTCAGGAGGTAGTTATTTTTTAAATTATTTGCACTTACAGCATGATAGCTTCTTAACAAAGGGTTCGATTTGATTAAAATTTATAATGAATAGCCTTTCTCGGTAAGATCACTTTTTAGATATATTTTTATTTATTTGAATGTACGAAAAAAAAAACAAAATTTAAAACCCGACTCAAAACACAAAAGGTTTAAAAGTAATCTTAAAAATACAAATAACCACAAAACGGTACTTCGACTGCAATGACAATTTTGTTTTACGGAATTTTAATTTTATTTTAAGGATTATTTTTATTCTTTTTAGAGTGATAATATAATAATATAAATTGTATGAGAATAAATATGTAATAATCTGCAAATAACGATTTCTTAAATGTAAAAAAATATTATGTTGGCGTATTATATAGATAGAATGCAAGAGTGGCCTATTTTCAAAAACAACATTAATAATTTATTAGTCTAATAAAGCGCGCTTTGGATTCAAAAGGAAAAGCAGTGTTTACATAAAATATTACTAACATAAGTTTTCAAGTTGTTAAGGAAATTATTCATGGAATTTGTTTTATTAACAGTCTACCTAAAAAGGTAATTTCCATAAATAATTTGTTGCTCTAGTATTATATTTAATTTATCAGTGACTTGTAAAAAAAAACGGTAATTTACTTTACTTTTTCGTATATAGTCTGGATGAGGCTCATCACTATTTAAGAACTGCAAAAACTTGGCAACACAGTAAATGTCAATTCTCTGAGATTAAATAACAGAGACAATGTTAATTAGTACCATTATTTTATTGAAAATCGAAATTCAAAAAACTGGTCTAAGTACAACAGGTGCCAAAGTCAAAGTCAAAGTCAAAATAATCTTTATTCAAATAGACTTCTTAAAAGTACTTTTGAATCGTCCAACATTTTTTCCCTACCACTCGTTCAGGACGTCTTTTGGCTGATAAGAAGAACGAGCAAGAAACTCACCAGCTCTAATATAAGTAATGACATTTACAAAAACCATGTCATTACCAGATCAATGCCCCTTCATTGTTCTACCCTAAGTTGAAAAACGGAATTGAACTACATAGTAAAATCTATCAATTTAGGGTGTTATGCTTAGAGGAGCTTGCGAGACATTAATTCTATAGAACAATTAAAAATTATTTATTTTACACCCGTAGAGTCCAAGTTGCGCTATAGTATCAAATTATGAGGAAATGGGAGAGGAGTTAAAACGTTACCATAGCAACCATTATTTACTATTCAATTTGTCATTTAATTGTATGATACCTTACCCAAATGAATTATTATCCGACTAAACAGTTCTCTAGACACCACGCGGGCTACCCGCTGGCGGAAAGCTAGTTATAATATTTAGTTAATTAAACACAATTTAATATTGTTCAATGGAATAAATTACTTATGAGTTTAATTTTTTAAATGCAAAATTCATGAAATACGTAAACTTATACTCGTATATAAAGCCTTTATTTTATATTTTGCGCAAGTTATAACATTTCTTACAACTTTTGGTCCATGTTTATACGTAACTAAAACAAATGGAGGGACATGGATTTATCACTATAATGACACATTATACAAAAAGGCGATTAGGGCCTGGAGAAGCTTGTAGAAGCTCGTGTGCAAAACTGAAAGCAACCGCTCAAGAGACCGACCCGATTGAAAGAATCGCCAAGTTCTACAAGACCGTTAGAGATGCGATGGACAGAAACTTATTGAGACAAATAATCCAATCCAAATGTGGTTAACTCCAAGATAACCACGATACCACGATCCTCAGTCATGAGGGGCCGACTAGAGAGAGAGAGAGAGAGAGAGAGAGAGAGAGAGAGAGAACCAAGGATGATCCCATTGTTTAAAATACTAATTTATAATAAAGTAACTGAATTTTAAAATGTAATCGTTTACATTTATAATTGGCAGACCTTAAGCACTTGCTACAAATTGTAAATTTTTTGTTTTTATTAATTTACAATTTGTAGCAAGTGTTGTTGTTTTGTTTTTATAAAAATAACATATATAATATAATAAACGTACCCATTCATTAATAGTAGTAGCAGCTGTGTTTGGATCATTGAAGTCTATTTTCGCAAAAGTGGGAGCTAACTTGTAGGTTGTATGGCTTTCAAACGATTTTTCAATACTGAATTCTTTAGATATAAAAAACCTGTTAACTATTGTTTGAAACTGCACCATGGCGAAAAACTTCTCCACCTCTCTTTTTATCTTAAAATAACATTTAGAAATTCATTTTAGCAAATGGAATAGCTTTTGCAGGAAACTTGTTGCTCTATTTGTAAAATGAAATTGCATGAGATAATAAATTTGAATTACAGTATTAAATTTATGGAAAATTATATTATTAAAAGAAAATAGCTTAAAAATGGTAACATTAAAAGAAAATGAAAAGGAGCTATCTGACACAGTTTGCATATTATGAGAAATACGAGTAAATTTTTTTTTATTCAAGCTTAATAAAAGAGCTTTTCAAACGTCCAGCATTAGTTCAGGACCTCTTTTAGCTGACAAGTAAAAGAAACTTACCAGTTATATATCAGAAGTAACGTCATTTACATCAATCATGTCATGACCAAAATGATATGCACGTATTATAAAAACAATATATACAGTTATCAATGTCTGTAGGACATCATGTACTCATATACCTAATTATTAGTCAGTATAGAGCAAAGTGAAAATTTTTAATTCCATGCATTGTGGTTCTTAAAATAATTATCAACTTTATAATAGCTATTGGAAACTAGCTGGCTAGTAAGTATCGCTAATTCTTCTATGCCGTGCGTGTGCCAGCCTAGAATAGCACCAGCCTCTCTTATCCCGTGGGTGTCGTAAAAGGCGACTAAGGGAACACAGCTATTAGGAGATGGGCAGCAGCGTTTCGTAAGAACTATGGCCCACTGCGATCGCCAACCCAAGCGCGGCGATTATGGCAATTCCCCCCCTTATGGATAACCAAAAATAAATCAGCCTCTAGTCCCCGGTAGCCATACTATCCCTAGTTACGGTAGCGACTACGGTAACGGTAGGGCAATGGGTGCGCAGAATTCCCGGGTAAAATTCGGCTACCCATATCACGTGATCATTGAGAACAGACGCGAAGCTAACGGAGTTGCAAGAATTTATCAGTAAGTTACGCTGGGACATTGTCGGGTTATCTGAAGTCCGAAGAGAGGGGAAAGACTCGATAATCCTTGATTTCGGTAACTTGCTATACTACCGGGAGGGTGATCAACAGTCCATAGGTGTTTGGGTTTAATCACCACGAAAAGAAACACGGAGGAACTTGGTTAGATGTACTTATAATGGTATAAAACATTACATTTTGGTTACAAACTTAGATGCTACTTTTACGATCACATCGCGTCCCCATAGACAACAAAACACCTCTAATGTGTATATAATAATTGTGGGATAGGGATGGCGAATCGCCACAGGTAGTATCAGGTACATCGTCCACAAGTCCTTTGTAAACAACTTCCCCTTCAACTTCCCCTCGGACCGCAAAAGCGTGTGGACGTGTATTCTGTTTCAGTTTTTGTTTCCAATTTTAAATAAAATTCAATATTTTGTGAAATAAATATCATTTATTCACCGGAGCTACCAGGCGCACAGGCCAACAAAGGATGTGTCTACGTAACTGTGAGTAATTACCTGACAAAATAGAACAGAAAAAGGCAATAATTGTTGACCTACCCAGCACAGCAACAAAAACTAAATTACTGTCTGCTCTCAAGCTATATAATAAAACACACAAAAACTCTAAACTCAGTGCAAATCATATTGGGTATCTCAGTTCAAGCGAACCTGTTTTTGTTGCCGAACATCTCACTCAACAGGCCACCCGCTTGTTCTACCTAGTACGAAACCTGAAGACAAAATAGTTTTAAGAAGTATTTAGACCATAGATAATTATTTGTTTATAAATTATTTTAAAAGAGATGTACACGTTTGTGTACAGCGGACGGTAATGGGTTAAAAAACTATTTATAAGAATGAGGATATTTATACCATAAAATTCAATAAAAAACTTATCGAAACAGACGAAAATAGTATTTTCAGTAGAAATATTAATATAACAGGGTAATAATAAAAATAATATTATAATGTTTTATACTTATACTAACCAGTTTTATTAAGAAGGCAACCCTAATGCTCCAATGGAGCGTCGATATTTATTTCCAGAATTCGCTCAAGTTTCGCTACTGTATTTTTCTGTGATTTTAGTCACTTTTTAGTATTTTCTCCTTTATTACCGATACAAATTAATAGTTTTTTTTTTTTACACTTTTATTCACATTTCTTAATGCACAGAACGTACATAGTACAGATGTTGAAAGTACATTTATATATAAATTTTCTATACTGGGTGTTAGGGGAACGCTTCCGAAAACGAAAACCAGTGATAGAGTAAGTGATTCTGGATGCATTGCAATGAAAAAATTATTACTTTATTTTTCAAAAAAAATATGTTACTTTTATTTTTTTTTCATTTTTAGCGATGTAAAATAAGTTAAGTATTACTATTTTTATCAATAAATTTGTCTATTTATTGATTTTCCATAAAAACGCAATGTAATTAAAACTCGAAAAAATCAGCTGATCGGCGGTAGACGACCCCGAGAGTTCAATAACCTTTGGTACGTTCAAAGGGCACTTTCATTCTCTTTCCTTCACCACTGGTAGAATGAAAAGAGACAGAAGATACGAGTGAGAAACTTCAGCGACATCTAGCGACGAAAAGCTCTTAGTTCTCTACGTTGCTAGTTTAGGTACCCATTTTCCTGTGTTTTATTAAGAAAATGCAATGAAAACGCAATTACTAAAAGTAGTTTTAAAACGGCGTTTTGTTATTTTTTCAAATTGTTATTTATTGATGATCATTCCCTTTCACGCAATAACAATAAGTAAAAACGAGAGCGAAGATACTGCAGGCCAAGCTCGTAAACTTCTAGATACATCTAGCGGCAAATCGCGGCGGTTTTGATGATATAGCGAATGAGAATGATAGATGCAGCGCCATCTAGTAGTGTAAAGCAAAATCAATCGGTAGTGTTTCCGTGTTAAGGGGTGCCACTTTTTAATGAGTAAATATCGTTTTTGAATAACCTACTAGATAAAATGCATGTTCTTCTGGAAAACATTTGTTTCGACTAAACATTTCAAAACGGTTTAGTAACTCTAGTATTTACAAAATTTTTATCTTTGTAAATTTTTAAAAATAAAACTTACATTACATGATTTTGATAAGTGCACTTTTTTATTTACTTGTCTTTAAAATGTGAGCTTTATTTTAATGAGTTTTTTTTACGTTAGCGCAGAAAAGTTTAAGACAAAAATCATTTGATTTTATTCAGAGCATGTAACTAATAACGATATCTTTTAACTCGCATAGTAATTTATTTAGGTTTTATAAAACACAAAAAGATCAGATAAATACATTTCATTAAAATGAGGGGAAGGTGTTAAATCATTTTTATTTCATCAAAATCTAAATGTATAAGAAACTTCATTTCTCCAGAAGTGTGTGTGTGTGTGTGGAAATCATTAAAAAAGTAAACTTTATGAAAAACTATTGGGAGTCCCAATTGAATTTTTTCCCGATTCAATTTTAGCATAATTATTTCTCTTGTTTCAATTTGAAAACTATAAAAAAGCGGAATAGTTGTTTCTCTTAATAAATACTTACTTTGCATGACTAACCCAATAGTATAATCCTATCGGGTTATTCATGATTAAACGCGATGTTGAATTGTAAAACTTCACTTAGTACTTTTACGACAAACTTTATTTATAAATCTAAACACATAATTAATTACTATTAAAGTTGCTAAGTGAAATGAGTGGCAGCCCTAGATATCATTGCGAACCGCAGTGACCGGTGAGTGTGTTTATAAAAGATGCCGCTTCACTTTTCCGGTCCGTCCGCTTCCGGTTTCTGAGACATGCTGCCGCTACACGTGCTGCCAGCTCTAATTTTTTCCCTTAATTGGGTAATTTTTTTACGGGATAAATCCCATAAAAATTGTATGATATTAAAGAAAGGTAAGCTATCTTTTAAATATCTATCTATCTTTTTAATATTTTTGATTACATGGTATTATTAAAATATATTTTTTTTAAATTGAAGTTGATGTTATTGAAATAACATTAATCACTTTTAAAAATTTATTCGTATAACAATAAGTTAAGAGCGTCGCAAATAAGGTTGGTTAAGTTACGTTAGCCAATGTTCCTGCCAATCGGTTAACAAAAACGGTACCCGGATAATAATTTCTCTGTCTTACTTTTATTTATTAGGATACGGTGAAAACAATTATTAATGATGCACAACATTCTTTCAAACATTTTACTTATTTTGTCATAAAAATAATTTAGTATAGCGTACACTTTCAGACAATTTTCATTTGGTTTATTTCGGTATTATTAAAAATTACTTACGATATCAGTTCTTGTAATAATTCACAATGTTAAAACATAAATTTGATCGAACACGTAATGCACAATCCATTCAATTGCAGATTTCATTTCTAAAACAATTTTGGGAATTTGGTGAAAAAAGTTGCAACACTCGAATATTCAGTAGGAAGAACCGAAGAACGAATGATCGCGGCTTCTTTGATATGAGCGAGGCATGAGGCCGACCAGTGGCAAAAAACTTTCCATCTCGGTTTGCGAATGCGTATTTTAAAGTTTATTTCGTTAAATTAGTTATCATAGTTTTTAGTTGAGCGTGTTAGGTTTATTTATTTAGTGTTTATTTTAAGTTTTATTAGACAATAAGTGCATCTCATCATGCCTAATGCGTATGTGTACAGTGCTCGTGAGTATGGGAACATGGTTATGTGTTTAGGAGAAGCACGTGGCAATGCTTCTCTAGCTTTGAGAATTTACCGGGAAAGATTTCCTAATGTGCATCATCCAGGAGACTCTCGAACCATTACTGCTGCGTTTCAACGACTGTTGGAGAATCAACCGATCGTTCCGGTGGCGGTCGGCGGTGGGCGACCAATAGACATTGCAGCCGAGGAGCGTATTCTCGATGTGATCCAACGCAACCCCCGTTTGGGCACGAGGACTGCTGCGAAGTTACTGCAGCGGCCAAATGGGCCCTCAGTTTCGCATTGGACGGTGTACAAAGTTTTGCGAAGAAACAGAATGCGGCCTTACAAAATTCATAAAGTGCAAGCTTTGATACCCGAAGACCTACCCCGTCGTCGCACTTTCTGCCGTTGGTTGTTGGATCAACAACAGCGTCTTCCAGGATTTATTCAGCATGTTATCTGGACAGATGAATCTACATTCACAAGGAACGGCATGTGGAATAGACGAAATTCACATTTATGGTCTGAAACCAATCCACGTGCCACTCAAGAGACTGGCCACCAAACCCGATGGTCGGTCAACGTTTGGGCTGGCGTCTTCAACAATGTTATCTTTGGGCCGGTGTTTCTACCACAACGACTTGACGGAGCTGGGTATCTTAGGTTCATTAATGAGAGCCTTGATGAAATTCTTGAAGGCATATCATTAGCTGAGCTAAGAAGGGCTTGGTTTCAACACGATGGCGCACCGCCGCATGTGGTACGGCCGGTACGTGAGCGTCTCACTGAACTATTTGGTGACCGTTGGATCGGGCGATTAGGACCGCAAGCCTGGCCACCACGATCTCCTGATTTGACACCTTTGGACTTTTTTTTGTGGGGGTGTGTTAAAGAAAAAGTGTTCAATAGAGTTTGTGACAGTGCTGAGGAAATGCGGGCAAGAATTGTGAGTGCATTCGAGACAATAAGAACGAGTTGTATCGAGGACTCAACTCTCATGCCTCGACTTCACGAAGAGACGCGGCGACGGGCTCGAATTTGTGTTGAGATGAATGGGGCACAATTCGAGCCACACTTTGTTAGACCGCGGAGAACATGAACAGGTAAGTACGTTTTTGCATTAAAATAAAAATCATGATGTTAAGTTTAACTGGTTAAATTAATCGTTACTTATAATAAAATTAAAGGTTATTGTAATAAATTACTTTACGTAGTACGTAGTACTTACGATCGTCTCTGTGTGTGTTTGTGTGTGCTCGTTTATGCATGTGTGCAACTATCAAAAGCGCTCGCGCCGCGCGGTCGTTCACCCGTGTATTTGTACGTTTTACATTGCGTGCTTAGAAAATACGATTTCGTTAAATACTAATTATTCAAGTAAACAAATATTTTTGTAGGACTCCATTAATATGGTATAATAACCATGTTAAAGATTCGGAAGCGTTTTCCTAACACCTTGTATAAAAATATTGAGCAAATTGAGAGGCAAACTTACCATCCGGTGTGGCACATTCAGTCCTGGACTGGAAATCGAAAGCTAACACTCGTTTCACTGTTCAACAGTCGATGCTTCCAACGGTTTCGATAACGAAACCACCATAATCGTAGTGTTGCCACCACCGACCGTCACCCAGCATTAGCCACTAGGCACCCTCCTACGACCGGCTTTCTCAGCGATGCCCATTCCGACAGTAAACGAGAACTTTTTTATGCCAAACGAAATGAAGCGGTAGCGTCCCATCTATGGGAAGGCAGCGATACTGGAGCAGAGCTTTGTCCTGAAATTCTAGTGACACGAGAGATCGGAGCACTCCGAAATAACAAGCAAAGTATCGCAGAGCATTCAAATATGTTAGCCAATTAATTACGCAATTTAGTCTCGACCATTAGGTATCCGTGACAATGCGAATTCCTTTACTCACCAGACACTCTTCGCAGCGTATATTTTACAAGTAAAGGAAAAGTCACCACGACGAATTCAGATTCCTTACATGTCATCATAGACCTTTTTTGATAGACTTTTTCCGTAAAGGAAAGGCGAAAGGAGCTTAGCTCATACAGCCATTGTCTGTTGTAATTTTTTTCATAGATATCATAGGAGTAAAAACACAAAAAATAATTAATGATTTATTTAATTCATGTTTTAATTTAAAAAAAAAACAAATAAATACACAACATGACGTAAGTAATGAGAAGAATGTCTGCTTCTGGTATTCTTTCTATGAAAAAAAAAACATTAAAAAATGTTGAATATAAATCCCGGATGCTTACCACACAGGGGAAAACAGTATTGTATAGAGATTGATTGACTATGCATAACTAACGATTGAATAACCTATAAGCGGCAGCTCATGTTTAGGCTCGCACGCTCGGGACTCGATGTACTATCCTGGTTATACTAGGCCCGACTATACCTCGAGCCATTAAAATAATACGTGCATTTGAACAAAATAAAATGACACTGTAGTGCTTACTAAACTCAAAGACAATGAGCAAAAACGTGCAAGACTCTGTTTGTAGAGTAACGGTATGCATTTCGAACAATTAATTAGTACGAAACGGGCAGGTGAGTGACGAAATATCAACGTCTGACTACCAGATCATCTATTTCGACTTAAATACATCAATACATCAATGTGAAACACTTGAATACGCTGTCAATCAAGTAACCAAAGACATAAAAGCCTTTTTTGAAGAGATCTATTTTCTAAAAACCTAGAGGAATATCAAAACACCATGGTGGAATTCTAAACTTAGCAAACTGAGTGAAGGTACGTGTAAATTATTCAATAGAGTCCTATTGAATGACACACTGCAGGTGAAACACCTTAACTTCTAGCGTTTAAAACATTTCCCAGGTTCAGTACTAATACACAAAGAATGTGTAAAATCCACACGTTCAGGCCTGCTAACGAAGACTGGAAGAAAACACATAATACTAATTATTGTGAAGAAAAAAAATCTATCATCTGGTGAGGATGAAATCTTTCCAGCCCTTTTGCGAGAAGGCAAAGATATCCTTTCACCTATCTTGGTTAAAATCTTCAAAGCTATATCTGGGATTATGTACCTGATAAAAAGACTACAGCCAAAGTCCTTATTCACAGCCAAAATCCTTTAGACCAAAAAGTCTAACCGCATTCTTATTCAAAAGAATGGAAAAGATTATTGATATATGCATAAGGGACAGACCTCTACAAAATCGTTCTTTGCACCCCCAAATAACATGTCTATCAAAAGGACAAATCTACGGAAACTGCCTTATTTAAACCGATAGATACGATTGAAAATGCTAAGGAAGCCAAAAAATATCTGTTTGTGCTTTCCTCGATAGCTTTTAATAACGTCACTATTGATATCCTATCCAAAGAAATGAGGGACAAAGGATGTATAGAAATTAAATCACAACTCCTAAATGTTTCCTTCCACTCATTTAAATTTGCCGTGACTAGGGATGCCCAAAAAAAAATGTATCGTAATGTATCGCATGTGTTTGTATCGATCCACGATATTATCGTATCTTTTTGTAACGATACATACGATATTTTCGATATTTTATATAAAATGGGGTAAGTATTTCGCTTTTTAGTGACAAAGTCAAACTCTAACCATAACTATTAGCATAACAAAAACATACTTTGCATATTATTGCAGAACTCTAAATAAAAACAAACTTTTTATAATTCACAGTTGATATTGCTCTGCACTTAAGCTGCGTAAAAATAGCAGTCTAGAAAGGCGTTTTGGATCTTATCGATTACGGGTTTCTGAAAGTGTGGATCCAGCTAAAGATAATAAACGTTCGGAGGGAACAGAAGTAGCCACAACAGATAAATAACGCAGCGCCAAATCACTGAGATCAGGCCAAATATTCTTTCTTGCTGCCCAGTATATTACAGGGTTTTCTTTTCTCTCTTTAAGAGGTTCTCTCATATATTGTTTCAAAATATCATCCATGCCTTCTCTGGGTTCACATTGACATGATTGAGATACCAACTCCTTATTAGATTTATTAAACTTCCTCATATTATTTTTCTCTTTAGCTGACGTAGTTTCCTGACTTTGGTTATTAAAAGCAGTGAATGAAGTTGAATTAGTAGATGAATTTGATTTTAACAATTCAGATATAACATTTAAAGCCTTAGCACAAGCTTGAGCATCTGTCAAATATATTTTTTTAAACCTGGTTCTAAAATTGTTAATATCGCCAGAATATGAACTTTTCTTTATTTCGAAAGCGTTTATTTATTTCATTCAAAATTTTTGCTTTAAATTCAGAACCTATATCAAAGAGCTCGTGCACATTTTCCGAAGCAGCGTCTATTGCTTTTGTTATACAATGTATAATAGGAATTATAATACTACTTGTTGCATACTGTTGCCAGATATTTCTTTAGAGACGTTTTCTATTGGTGATAAAATATTTACTACTTCTTTAATGATAGCTATTTCTGTGCCAGTGAGCATAGTTGGAGCTTTAGTGTTTTGAAGTAGAATTGAGGCAATATAATCAGCTAGCTCTATGAAACGCTTCAACATATACAATTTTGAATTCCAGCGTGTTACGACGTCTTGGATAAGTTTATATGGTTCTACTTTATTATTTTTTTGATATTGAATAAGTTCGTCGTGTTTAAAATATGTAACAATGTTTTTGACTTTATTTATAACTTCATTTAATCCTCGTGTATTATCAATAGAATTTTGTACCACAAGGTTTAGAGTGTATGCAAAACATGGCAAATGTTTATTTTTTCTGAGAAAATCATGTACGGCCTTTACTATATTTGCCCCGTTATCGGTTACGGTTGCTATTTTTTTTCCTTTTAAATATGCCAATCAATGCAAAGCTTTTCAATAACATATTTTAAATATTCAGCACTATGCCTCTCATTTAATTCATACACACCTATCACAGTAGATTTTAAATTTGTGTCTTCCAAATAATGGAAAGTTAGACCTATAGCTTCTCGTATTCATAGAGTCAGTCCATATATCACATGTCAAGCAAAAACTAGACACTTTTTTTAGCTGCTCTTTTATAATGCCACATAAATCGTATCTTTCATCTATTAGTTGTATTACAGTGTTTCTACTTGGAACAGGGTAATGTGGGCATAATACTTTCATAAGATGTTGAAACCCTTTCTTTTCTGTGGTACTCAAACCAAATCATCAGCAACAATAAAGAACAGAATGGCGTTTGTTATTTTACCCTCTTTCGATCCACAATGTTGAAATGCTTTTATACTGACCATGAGATCATCTATACGTTGCTGGCGTACTATCTCCCATATTGGTGTTGATGTTATATAAGTATGCGTCAAATTCAATAGATTCGTCTATTTGAAAAACACTGAGATCAGTAGTAGACTGGCTTGTACTTGTGGTGGGAAAGTCAGCAGCAGATCTTGAACGACTTGATCCAGACTCTAGATCTTCGTTCGTCTAAATAATAAATAAAGGAAAGTTAAAACAATGACAAAACGATTTTTTTATATTAAAACAATTTTATTCCCTATTCAAGTAAACAGGTATTTTCATGATTTAGAGGATGTAAAAAACTATGAGCCATCTTTTGCAGGGAAGTTCAGACAAAATCTATGATCAGTTGTATTGATTTTGTATGGGAGGTCCAAATATGTTTTTCATATTTCGACCCATGTTTCTTTGGGAAAGTTGTTCAGTATCACGGTGTGAACTATCCTGCAAAATATGGTTCGTAGTTTTTTTACATCCTCTATATCTTGAAAATACTTGTTTTACTTGAATAGGGAATAAAATTGTTTTAATAAAAAAAATCGTTTTTCTGACATGATGTTTGCTTTTATTTGTTTATGTTGTAGAGTCTTTCAAGTACAAGGTCGAGCATTATCTATAATGCAGATGAGTTGTCGTCCAAATATTAATTGAGCTGGGGATTTCGGGGTAGAACTCTGTGGAGTGTTTCTACATGTAAAAAGAAAATTCCGTAATTTCTCTGTTAGATCGTATTGTGTGTCGAGTTTACTGGCCATCCTTGTTTTGAATGTTCGTACAGGTGTGGAGATGATCTGATATGCAATATCCCTTTTTTCTTGAAGAAGTCCGTTATCAGAAACAATAATCTGTGGTAATCTAAAGGTGGTAAAGATGTTGTCAAGTTCTCTGCACAGTCTATCTGTCGTTGTCTTGTTCATCGGTTTAATCTCGACGCACTTAGATAGCGCTTCGCATAAAACTAGCCAATATTTTCCTAGAAATGGACCTGAAAAATCAATGAGTAGTCTCATACGTGGTTTGGAATTGACCATGAAATTATGGGTAGCTCTGTGTTGTTTGATCTATTTCCTTGACACCTTCTACATGAATTATAGTTGTCTATAATTTTCTCGATTGATGGCCACCGAACATGGAATCACGCAAGTGCTCTTATGGCTCATATTCCTGGATGTCCTCGATGAAGGTACTTCAAAGTTGCGTTTCTCATTGAATTTGGAATAACAATTTTGCCTTGCACATCATTATGTCGTTTTCAACTGCAAATTCATTGCGTTTCTTAAAATATGGTTGTAAATTGTTGTCATCATATTTGTAGGTATTCCAACTTGATCTTATGTGTAATTTTACTTTCGAAAAAATTGTGTCCTTATTTGTTTGTTCCTTAATAGTTAATTCGTTTATAGCTACCTCGTTAATCTTTAATTCACTTATTCTTTTTATTACTCTGTTGACAGATTCTTCAATCTTGGTTGGTCGCTCAGTAGGGTTTGGAAGTCTCGAGAGTATGTCGGCTAGTATATTGTTCTTTCCTTTTGTATACTATATATCATAATCATAACTGCCTTTTAATAACGCCCATCTGATAAGTCGATTGTTTATTAAAGGGCGACCTTCAACGTGACTAAAAAATACTGTCACCATCAACCAGGACTTAATCACGCCAAGGCTCTCATAAATATTTGAAAAAAATTACTGCAGAGCTTCTGAAGATAAGCAGAATGAAAATCTGAACGATTATACAAGCTTTAACTTGTCACTACATATTAAATAGACACTAATTTTATATAAATTTAAGTGACATTGATATTTGTTGATACTGTAACCAGAAGCGTGAAACTCCAAAACATCGCCTATATGAATGTGGACCGCTGAATCACAATTGAAGCATTCACCTGGGATGACACATAATAATCCGTTCAAAAGATATAAATAAAAGCTCTAAAAGACAAGAACAACAAAGACTTCCTAGAAGCTGCTAAAAGAGCTTAAAGAGCTACTACGACTTTGACGATGATTCACAAAAGACCTTTTAGGTTGCAGTGGCTACAGTTTCTAAAGAAACTGCATAGCTCCTTAAAACTAAGTAATAATAACACTATTTCAAAAAATATTATCTAAGCAAGTAGCAGATGTGGGTGTAATGCGGTTCATTTAAATATTTACTTAATTAAAACTTATAAACGAGCTCAAAACTGACTCGATTTAGCAAGTCGTATTAAATGTCAACATTAAAATCACTGCATGTCATCACTTTCTTATTAATTTTGCAAACTAATTTGAATACATCTTCCACAAAAGATTATTACATATTACTGGCAGTATTAAATGCGATAGTGCTATTTTGTCACACATTCAGGGTCAAAATATTCTAAAAAGTAAAACTATCTGTATCCACTTTCCTTTCACTGGCAACCCAGTGTTACTAGAGTCATTTAATATATATTTTTTATGTTATTGCTTCTTCAATACTTAATGGACTGTAGTTTTTAATTCTTAATTTCAAAACGAAATAACTCGACACAATTAAAAAAAAAAATGCCAGAACAAACCTTGAAATTCACTATAATTCTTAACATTGCGATACTATTTCTTTACGTTCTTTACATTTTAAATTAATATTTATTATTATGAAAGACCACTCTGGTATGCCAGATAACCTATAGAACAAACTCATAATTTTATAATTTTTTCAAACCTGTTTGAAATAATGCTTTTAACAGTTTATTTTAATTTAATTACGAAATTAAAAGAAATAAATGAGCTAATAACAGTGCCGTCTAGAACTTTGATTTATGTTTATTAAGCATATCTATATGACTAATCTGAAAGCCGTCGCCATAGTGACGTCACTCAATTGGAGGTCATGTTTCAAGTCACACAGACAACAAATCACGACTTTTGATTTTAAGATAATATGATAATCGTAAGATTTTAAGACTCAACACCAGAATCTCTATGTTTATTTTGATGTAAATTTTAGTTTTTATACAATTTCGTGACTTTTTTCACTACTGAAACTGCCGTACTATTGAGCTAGTGCCACATATACTGGGTGGAACAGAACGACCGACACTCCCGAGGTTCCTGGAGATTACTATTTATCTTTAATATAATGTAAAAAAATTATAAGTCTAGGTCAAATAGTTTTAGTGATATTAAATTACAAAGTTTTTGAATAAAAATGAGTGTTTTCAACCCTGAGTCAGCTGTTTTTGGGACGTACTAAGGAAAAGTTTTTAATCGGTCATTGACTTCATCATTTCTAAAAACAAAATAAACTAGTTTTTTGATTTATAAGACTGCTTTCATGCAAATTCTAGCAGTTAATCAATAAACAAGGCAGTCAAAATGCTTAAATCGATTAACAGACTAACAGCCGGTTTATGATTTGAAAAAAGAAGAAAATTTCTACTGCTTATTCTCAATAACCTAAGTTTTTTTAATTTCACTTAGTTTTATCAAACTGCTATCAACTGATCATCAAAAAACCAAATCGGAAACGAAAACTAAGTGATCTTAGTTTGAGACGTTTAACTTTACATACTCAATTAAGCAACCGAATGTAAAATTTCCTAAATTATTGTAGAGAGATCACTCTAACATTAATCTACGTTATTTTAAAAGAGCAGTTCTCCATAAAAATTGTTTGAATGGGGTGATACTCCTTTAACAACGGGATCGTTAACTAAACTCGATAAACTCACAAATCTTCCAGCGATTCATCATTAACACAAATGAACTTTGTTTTAAAAACATTGAGGAATTTGTTATTAAAATAGCATTTAAAAAGAACTTTAAAAAATGAGTGATATCAAAAGACGAATAAAAAAATATGAACCGAGTTCGTCCCTCAATATCAATATTAATCTCGCCCACCCGCCAGCCGCCAGGCGGTTTCATTATTCTGTTGGTATTGTCCGGTCGATCAGTCGCCGCCGACCTTTTGCGCTGGAGTGTTGTGCGCATCGCCGCCGACGCACCGCTGCGAAGCGTCTTTTTTGTCGATTTTTGTTTTGTTCTAGTGCATATTTAATTGAATTGTTGTTAATAAGATACTAGAGTGTTCGTCTTGAGTGTTATTTTTAGTTTAGTGAAGATTGTGTTTAGTTTTGTGTGAAATGTGATGTGCTTTGCGCGTGCATACACTGGCATGCAAAAGAGCGTGCTTAGCTGTCTTTAGAGAAGAACTGAACATTTTCAGCATCGACTATCATTAAGATATCGGTAAATAATTAAATTAAATTAATGTATTTCGCGGTCCGTTGTAATCTGCGCACAATCGATATTGCGCATGCGCGTTAAAGGACTGTCAACACTTAGAAATTTAAAATTTTTACTCCATTTTTACACCTCCTCTATTTTTAAATATTTGTCAAATAAAATGAACGTTTGCATGTAACCGAACTTGAAACTTTCGGCTGTGTCGGTCATTTTGTTCCTCCCTGTATATATATGTCGATATTCATGATATTTAAATATAGTTCTGATTCTACCTTTTCTAGATAAGCCTTATATTTTGGTGAGCAATAGTTAAGTCGTACAGACTAATCTTTGGTCATCTCATTGCTAGAGGTTTTCTCTGTTGTGTTATTACGCAATTAAACATATTCCATAATATCGAAGATGCTATTTCGCTCTCTTAATGTTACTATGGTAATGTAAACATAACAAGTTAATTACAATTTTAGCAGCTAATGGTATTAAAATAGGTAGTTAATTCTATTTTATTTACGTTACATTTGTTACCAATTAAAATTTAAACAATCAATTTTAAAATTAAATGTAAACTATTTAAGTCAGTTTGTCGTAGCTGGAGAAGGTGGAGAATAATATGTCATAAAATCGAAGACGGTAGAAAAATTGCTGCTTTCTTTTAGAAAAATGAAAGAAAGAAAAATAGTAGGTCTAGGAAATAGATAACAAATGAGTAGGAATGCTGGCTGGTACTTACAGCATTATTATTGTCATTTTTAAATCCTAATGCATTTACCATTTCGGTACGAGTTTCCCCTTCCTCAGTGCCATTTATTAAGGTAAATAAAGGCAGTGAAGCTGTTATCGGGGAGCAAATTACATTGCGGTTCATATTCATCAAGAACAATTCCTGGAAAATGTAACATAATCAATATTATAGACTTTTATTCAAGGTTGCTAACATTATAATTAACAATACGTATTCTATTGCGTTAATAATAATAGTAATATTTTATTGTCCTATAAAAATCCAAATAAGTGTTGGCAACTTAATGAAATCAACATTAATTGACCGGAAGTTGACGCCGGTGACGCCATCTTGCGGCGCACAATGACGTTCACGTGCAAGATGGCGACTATATAAGCAAACAACCGACCTAAGCATGGCAGTCTTAGTTCCGCTCGCGCTGTGACAACTAGTGTAAATTATAAAATAAAGTGTTGTGATTATTGATAGCTATGTGTGATGTATGCAAATTAGTGAATAAATAGTTTGATGATTGAAAGTGAGGTTTTAGTTAACATAAGGATTATAAATACGAAGGTTTTATATATACGCCTTCAAAAGTTTGACAGCCAATAGGTGATTAAAATCACTATTACAAATTAATCAGTGTCAGATTGTTTAGTCATAATATTAGGGGTTAAAGTATGAAATCGCCGTTTTATTGTAATAGGTTCCTTGAATTGGCATAGAATCTTCATGGTTTGAGGTTTTCGAAAAAATTTTTTTCACGTGGTTTCTATTTACTTGTTTTTTTTTTTTATTTATTTATTATCAACAACATTTACATCGATCATTACAGCTTATAGCCAATGCGATCTAGTAAACCTTAACAATTTTTCTTATCTTAACTGAAGACCTTGGTTTTTTATATATAAAATAAGCGTTATATAATATATATATGTTGTTCTTAATTAATTTTATATGTACAAAAAAATATTGCAGTTTTTGTAAACTCACTCAGAGCACAATCAAATATGTCAATTTCATTATCTATCATATTAATGATCAGAGGTCGGAATTAGGTAGAGTTATTTATGTACTTGCATCGAAATGTTGATATTAATGTGGACCTTCCCGGGATATCTTTATTTATTTATTTCTTCTTTCTTTATTTCTTTCTTTCATTGATGTAAGTTTGGAAACGTCGTGCGTGCAGTAGTTTAAATTGTGTAAAAGTAAATAACTTTTTATTTAAAAAAATCACGGTACTTTTTCTGCTCTTTAAAATTAATCTCGGGATTTGAGGCATATCCACTTTATTCTTTCGCTGTATGAAATCAGTGTAAGTACACGAATAACTCTACCTAATTCCGACCACTGTTAATAATAGATATAGCGCGTGTGAACGGTGCCTTCTTTAACAAATTTGTGCGTGCGCATGGAACCATCAGAAGTGGCACCTGCCTCCTGCGCCATATATACCGGTCTGGTACCCTGAGACATACCCAACCAAGTATATATATATATATGATACTAATGCGACATTCCTCCTAACCGTGAGTTCGTTATATCCTGTCATTCCTAACACAAACAAAGTAGGGTAGTTTAAAGGATAAAACGGATATACGCCATATAGAGTCATGTATAAATACCTAGCAAATTTATTTTGGACTCATTCTAACATGAGAGTATATTTCTTTTCATAAGGCGCCCATACTATTGCGTTATGCTCAAGCTGACTCCTAACCAATGCGTTATATAACGAAATGACTGCTTTCATGTTTGTAAAACCTCGTGCGAAACGTAAGACCAAACCCAAGTTACGATAAGTCTTCCTACATATGCTATTGAAATGAAATGAAAATATCATTATTCAAGTAGGCTATTACAAGCACTTTTGAATCGTCCAAAAAAATTTTTTCCCCTACCACTTGTTCAGGACGTATTTTAGCTGACAAGAAGTACAAGCGAAAGAAACTTACCAGCTTTTTATTATAAGTAATGACATTTACATAAATCATGTCATTACCAAAATAATATGTATTATCACAATAGTAATTACAACTTTCAAAGTCTGTAGGACATAGGTTGAACATATAATTAGTCTTTATAGAACAAAGCGAAGGCTATTAATTCCATGCATTGCGTTCCTTAAAATAATCATCAACTTTATAATAGCCTTTACTCATAAGTATATTCTTTACATGAATTTGAAATTTATTTATGGGAAGGTCAATTACATTTTGTGGAACTTTATTTAACATAGCAATACATTTACCCAGAAATGATCCTTTGGTTTTTTGAAGTTTGAAGCTTGGAACGGCAAGTTTATTTTTATTTCTTGTGTTAAGATTATGAACACTACTTTTTTTTGTGAAGGAATCGTAATGTTTTTTTTTTGTGTACATAATATTCCCATAGATGTATTGAGAGGCAACAGTAAGAATATTTATTTCTTTAAATATTTCTCTGAGAGATTCCCTAGACCGTAAATTATATATAGCACGGATAGCTCTCTTTTGTAAAATAAAAATATCCTGAATGCTAGCCGCAAAACCCCATAACAATATACCATACGTCATTACACTATGAAAATAACTAAAATATACCAATCTTGCCGTTTCAACATTTGTCAGGAGTCTAATTTTCTTAACAGCAAAAGCAGCAGAACTCAGTCTACTTGACAAGCTATCAATATGAGGATCCCATTGCAGTCGAGAATCTAGTGCAATACCGAGGAACTTTGTCGATTCTACTAACTCAACTTTTTCACTATTTACATTTATAAGTGTACTGACATGCCTCACATTAGGTTATGCAAACTTTATGCATTTCGTTTTATTTGAATTGAGCTTTAAATTATTATTATCAAACCACTGTAGAACATTGTTGAGAGAATTATTTACATCGTCAAAACAATCATTACCCCTCTCAACTTTAAATAGTAAAGAGGTGTCATCTGCAAATAATACTGTCTCGCACAAATTCTTCGTAAAGTGAGGAAGATTATTAATATGATCTTTAAAGTAGAGTCCCGATATAAAATGGACCCCTAAATCTTTAACCTCGGTCACTCTTATCATATCTTCCTCGTTGACCTTATAAGTATGCAGCATGGGATTATGAGCTCTCGAAAAAGTCATCGCGACGCATTTCCAGGTATTGAATTGTAATTTGTTTTTCAAGCTCCAAGCTACTATACTGTCTATATCTGTTTGTAGCTTCTTACAGTCTTCTAGGTCATTAATAGGAAGATATACCTTTAGGTCGTCTGCAAACAATAAGCATTTGGCATATTTTACTACAGTCGGAAGGTTATTAATCATCAATATGAACTCCAGCGGTCCGAGATTGCCCTGACTTACTCCGGATCTTGTGTAATAAGAATCTGACCGATATCCCGCATAATCCACATATTGCTGCCTGTCTCTCATATAGCTCAAAAAAATTTAACAGGTGTGGTGTGAAGCCGACGCTCATTAACTTTAGAAGAAATACGTCTTTATGAACTAAGTCAAAAGCTTTTTTAAAATTAAAGTATGCAACGTCAACTTGTAATCCTCTATCCACTGTAGGTATGAGATCAGCCATATAAGTAATAAGATTACTGGCGGTGCTCCTTGCTGGGCGGAACCCGTGCTGGACATCAGTCAGTTGTGCACTTATTTACGAGTATACCTTTGCGGGCGTTGGTAATACCGCTACCGGCCTGTAGCCCTCGACACTAGAAGACGTTGATGATCCGCCCTTGGGTACCGGCACCACTCGCGTTATCTTCCATTTTGCCGGAAACGTTTCATTTTGCAGACACCTATTAAATAAATGTAACAGTGGTTCCGCCAATATCTCTCGACAATCTTTAAACATCCATCCATCCGGACCGGCTGAAGTTTTAGGCCTTAGTCGTTGAAGCGCTTTCTGTATGTCTCGCAGTTTTAAACAGTCTATATGTACTCTCGCACCCGTATTTATGTGTCACCAGCCCTAATTACACTCGTGTTTACATCTAATGATGGAGATTCCACTGTATAAATTGAGTGAAAATACTCCGCAAACCGCAAACGTTCAAAATATTTCGAGGACCCCTACTGCATCTCTTCGATTTAATATAATTCCAAAATTCTTTGGGTTCCTTTAATAAATAATCTTGGACACACTCTCTATACCCGTCATGAGTAACTCTCATGTTCCTTTTAAGTCTGGCCCTACACTCTGAAAACTTACTATAGTCATTTGCAGAGCCGCTCGTCTTATACTTCTTATGTAAACGTGCTTTAATTCTTAAGTCGTTTATTATTTCACTGCAATTTAATTTCATATTAGGGTACTTCTTGAAAAAGCAATTTTTGAGTGTCACAGGGTCATATCTCCTATAAAAATAAATTATTATGATAAAAACTACTATTACATCGTTTCTTCATTTCATCAAGCATCGTGTCATATAGATTTCACGGATAAAAAACGACGTAGATCGGAGTAACTTACCCTCAACACCTCAAATCCGGTCAATTTTGCACGTTTTTACCGTGTCACACGCGCGCCAACTTTTGAGCAATCGCAAATATTTTTGAAATTACCCACGTTTTTAATCAGTTTGTTACACACATTTAAAAAAGACAAATCGCTTTACATATTGATCAAATTTCAAATTAATCGGAAGGAAACTTTTGATTTTATGGTCAGAAGTATACGTGTCACACGCTTAGCAAAATTTTTGCGGCGCGCCTTGCGCGAGATACTGCTCTGAGCTGGAGAGGCGTAGACGAACCCCGATTGGTGTTTACGAATCGTCATTTACGCCGCAGCTAGCAGGTGAGGTGGCCACGTCGCTGTTACCCGCGCTTTCGTTGCGAGAATAAGTTCTTCAATCTCTTAAATTTTGGTTCTCAGTTGTCCGGCTTTGCCATGTCACATTTTTTCAATATAATTGTACTTCTTCTAGAAAATGGGTTTTAAGGTGAAATACCTAGCTCTATAATGTAGATAAACAGTAAAAAACTAGCCGGTTATATCTTTTCAATGCAGAGTAATTTCAAAATATATGTTTTTTGGTAATTTCCATGGTGTAATTTCCATGGATAAAACATCATGGAAATTACGTATCACCCATGGAAATTACCTTGTTTCTTTTTGGTTGCAAAAAAACAAACGTTATGTTAAATGTTTGTTTTCAATGAAATGCACGCCATCGCCAAATACAGACTTAAATGTTGAATGTTGGTTATTTTTTTTAATTAAATCGTCTTAAATATCACCGGATTAAGTTAACATATTATATAATTTATTTATTTATTGTAAAAATTTACTTTGATTAAACACTAAATTGGTACCTGTAGGGCCAATGGTTTTCTCAAAAACGATAGATAGCCAAGGGGGTTATCTTGACTGAAATAACCTCCTAATATCTACTTATGACCGGTGTTCGCTATCTATCGTTTTTGAGAAAACCACTGGCCCTACAGGTACCAAATCGGTGTTAAATGAAAGCCAATTAAATTTACAATAAATTAATTATTGATATTTGACGTAGGATGCGTATTTTATAAGATAATTGACAAAATAAATAACCATTTCGAAAAAGGGTTCTCTGTCACTTCGAAACGCGTTTCTTCGATAATTGATACATCGACAACTATACAAGTACGTTGAAGCCTTCATTGTTCGAAGTTTCAATGCATCACATATCTTACTTCGACGCCCGACTTTTGTTTGTCCGATGTAACGTTACTTCGAAAAATTTGCCAGATGCTGAAATTTCAATGTTGGTCTCATAGTGAAAGTTGTTCAGTTTTATGGGCTGAGCTACCACCTGAGAGGTTTTGCGCTATTTCCATAACACGTTGTATATATTTTGTTTTTTTAGAACATGAACGTGTTTACATTTCGTTCCAATTTTGAGTAAGTACTATCGTATATCGTTTCAGTATAATGTAGGTAGATCTTAATACTACCCTAACTAATATGACAGCTTAATTTCATGTATGGCATGGTGTTTAGCAAAATTTTATCTGCTGTGTAATTTCCATTGCCTTTATTGTAATTTCCATGGTCCGCCAATTTTCTACATTTTTTTTTAGCAAAAGTATAGATCTCAGTCGTGGCCAATTTTAATATGTTGTTTAAATTTGCAGAAGTTTTCGAAATATTTATATAATTCACCATAATTTTGAGATTTCAATAATACCCCGGAAATTACACGGAGAACACATTTCCCAAGAATCACCCAATTAATTGTATTTTTTCTGGGTACACAATTGTCTAGTACAAAATAAACTTTATCATAAAAAAGGTTAAACTTTCCTCGACATTCAAATTTAGCATTGGAGCTCAATCTATATTAGCCAACGACATATATAGCAGTGGAAAATTTGCTTTTTTAAAGTTCCAGTGAAATGCTGTATTGTCTCGTAAGTTCACCTGTTTTTCATCACAATAAGCGCCCCTGTTATGTCCTGTATGCCAGTACAACCTAGGCGATTCTTAACCCAATAACATGCTTACGGCTAGTGAAGGGTGTTGAGGGTCGAGGGGGAGTAATGGAGATACTGCACATACTCTGGCACTACTATTATTACCCATTTAATCAACACTAGATCTAAAATATGATTATTACAATTTACTATATCATTACTCTGAGTGAAATTATATTATGTCTTAAAATATTCATGATAATTTAAAGTAACTGAGCTGGAATAAAAATTAAAATCTCCTACAACTAACACAGAAATATAGCTATCACCGTATTGTTCTATAATTCGAAACATTAGCATGTCGCATCATCTTTACGAAGATCGTTTGATTTAGTTTCTTTTATTTTAATTGCTAGTTACTCGATTACTTAATTACTCGATTGTAGAGAGAACGTGATCATCGATACTTCTAATTTTATTAGAATGGTGACACTGACGTTGACAGTTCGTTAACAAAAGCAAATTATATTTTTAAACTCACACGATTTGTATACATTTCCGAGCGGGATATCGGAGAATGGAATAAAGTATTCCATTCCCTGCCGGATTACTTCAGTAACCGCATTAGCCGATCAAGAAGGATCACCAGAAGAGAAGCACACTCGCCGCCATGGATAAGACGCAATCGCATCTGCCGACTCGTATCGCCGTACTCGCCTCGTTCCTCTAGGGTTGTTATCCGGAGGTGAGTAAGTCGACACGGATTTCAACAGACAGTAATCAGACGTTCCCAGCGGGGCTGAAACTGATAACGAGTGTCTATCTGGATCTGTTGTCAGTAGAAGGTCCAAGAAATTGGATGTTTGTCCGTCGACGTGTAGCCTGATTCACGAGTTGGTGAGATGTTGTGCAATCCCAAATTTGCGAGCCTCACGTCCAGCATGGTCGGTTACCTGGTATGGGAACGGCCACTCACGATGGTGAGCATTGAAGTCCCCCAGAAAAACAAGCTGCGCTGTACGGCAATTCTTCTGGGCTACATCTGAAGCCTCAGTCACGTGGTTCATGAGTCGAGTCGTCTCTTGATCGCCATCATGGGACCGGTAGACACAGGCGTAGACTGTTTTGTCTAATCCACTGTCCACCGGCAGCCAAAGCACGGAAAACCCAGAATTTTCAAAGCTGCGGAGTCGCATACACGCAGACCCCAGCCATCTGCCTGAATTTATGTTCAAGAGAGTAGCCCGGGTAGTTGAGGTATGCCAAGAGAGAAGGTGCGGCTTCTCAGTCTCAAGGTGGTGGTAGACTGGGTCGAGATTGGAGTGCAATCCCTGGATATTAGTGAGGTGCACTTTTAATGAGAGGAAGTGCAGCCGTTGTAAAATCTTTTCTTTTTTTGAAAGGTCCAGGCGCCACTCAGTCATTCAGAATGACCAAGAGCTTTACCAACCAATGGAGAACTCATCTGGAGACCGCGGGGACGCCCAAACCCCCCCGAAATGGCCATCGGGTCCTCCCATCCAGTCGCCAACTGGCACGGTGGAGCATTTCGGGATTTTTCGCGAGTTGGCGGGACAGCCTTTGACGCGTGGCTGGTGCGCTACTTGCCTATTGAATATTCGAAACGAACGTAATTGTAGTAGGAAACGTGCGAAATTTCGAACGATATTTCGTTTTTCGGTGAATTAGAGTAGACTTCCAGATCTCAACTTCATTAGGTCACCACCCCTACATCACTTAACACGGTTTGTGAAGGATTTATTAATTTATACCCAAATAAAAGTTCGGAGGGACTCTTACCCGTAGTTTTATTTATGGTAGTATTCTAACCTAATTGAATGTCTCCTATATATTCATCCCAGATGTATTCGTTTTTGCCATGACATTTAGTACTAAGTGCACCTAATACGGTTTGGTTGTAACGCTCAACCTATCCCTTCACTTTAGGGGTTGCAACAGCGTTTAAAACATGTTTTATATTAAGATTGTCGGTAAAATCTTTGAATTTTACACTAGTGAAACAAGTTCCTCGATTTGTAACTAAGCGAGACGGCGTACCAAAGTAGCTCAAATGTTCTTTGAAAACTTTCAAATGCTGTTGAGGTTTTTGTATCCCTCACCGCTCGTATGTTAATAAATTTTGTAAACGCGTCAATTATTATGAGAATATAAGGGTCAATTTCAACAAGTCCCTTAAAATCTTCATTTCCATGGATTTTTTTTTCTTTAAAGATTTAAAGAAAACGAAAACGTTTATTTAAAGTTTTCGATAATATATGTATTCTTGCTTAATATCTAACAGATAACTTAAAAACTGAACTAGATATACTAGTTTCAAAATCTCGTGCCACGGCAATGAAATATGCAAGCACGGCAATGAAACAAAAGTCCACGACAATGAAAGAACTGTGTGCCACGGCAATGAAATCAATCAACGGAAATGAAAATCCATATTAAACATGCGTAATTAATATTTTATAAACTTACACTTGATTCACAATGTTTACTATCCTCCTAATATTATTTTTATAGTGAACTAACTACACCTGCTCACAAAATATGATATTATATTTTGCGAACTAAGTACCTATTTGTAATTTATCTGCGTAAAAGGTAAAGGAGTAAAAAGTTAATAGAATAAAAGCAGAATCATTTATTTCAATTCTTCTACGAAAAAATATTAACAAATAGGATTTTCAAAAGATGCAATAGCAATTGCATGAACTACAAACAACTAACATAACACAACATGATTTTTCAATTTGCACATCAATGCAAAGCAAAACGATAACATTTTTAAAGTCTAAAGATAAAATCTAGTCCACCATCTCTCTTCGTTTTTGTTCGTTCCTTTACACGCTGTATACGTGTGCTAGGGTATCTAAAGATCAATATTTATGGTTCACGTGGAAACATTTTTTTGTAGTTGACTGTACAGTAAAACTCATCACCTGTATTACATGTAAAGATGTTTTCTTTGCTTAACCATACCATGGCGATGAAAACAAAAGTCACGGAAATGAAACATCTGACCACGGCAATGAAACTAACTTGTTTTACAAGGCATGGCAATGATTTTTTTTTCATTTCCGTGTCTTTTTTTTCATTACCATAGCAAATTTTGCCCACGGAAACCGCGGAAATGAAAGCATAGCGATGAAAACCAAGGCAAAAATATAAAATAACAAAAAATGTATTAATTATTCGACGTTATAAATATTTCACAAATAAACAGAACAGAAATGGCGAATATCAGAATACTTAATCAAGAGGATAAACTTATTCAAATAGAAGTTATACCTAGACACGTCGATGAAAGAAAAAGTGTCCAGTGATTGAAAAACTGAATACTTACATTTATGGCCCGAAAACGCAGGCACATATGTAAGTCCTTCCAGGCCGGGCACATAGGCGACACTAATATACATACATTTAGCGCACAAAATGGGTAACCGCACGCCGTTAGATAAAAAAAAAACTAAAACAAGCTTAGGCCACGTCGATGAAAGGAAGTTCTGGGACAAATGGATTTTTATTGCCTATTCGTTTTATTGTTTAAATATTTGAATAAATGTATTCCGTAACAATACTTTAACTATTCACGTATGAAATAAAAGTATGATATAATATAAATAACCAATAGATTTTTATCAATCAAGTATAATACAAATCAAGGTGGATTGTGGACAAACACGGGAATGAAATATTTCGAGGTTTAGTAATTTTTAAGTAAATACTCATTAATTCCATTAATGTAATATTTAGTGCTCCACATAATTCACTATTTCACCTAATCAGAAAAAAATATTAGAACGTTATAACTAGGTTTTTTAATACCGATTTCATCGATGCCACGCGTTTCCCTTTCTAGAGCGAGCGAACGGACCCAAATGATCCGAGTGTATCGTGAGGAAAGGCACTTCTATATTGGGTATGGGGTGAAGAATACCTTCCTTCGGACCAGCAGGTGCTTTATGGTGAGCGCACTGTAACCACGCGGACACATATTTTTTTGGTAAAACGGCGCACTTTCTAAAACAAAAATGTTCCTCGTATTCTGCTGAGTGTCTTTTCTTAAACGAAATGCCCTACATACTGCCCGACCTCATCGTGGTTCATTCGTAATACCTGTCATCTAACACCCTTGGGGACCACTCATCTTAGTCCATCATTAACAACGCGATATTCTTTCTCACGTCAGTTACACACTTTATCTTCTAGTATATCTCTAATCCTTTTCGCTTTACCGTCGTCACTCTGAACTGTCGCAATCCAATCCTTAACATCAATATTAAGAATATGACGGAATATGACGTTGCAACAACGGCATCAATAGCGGGTCCATTCACAGGACCATGACTAAGCACATCAAAGTGTGTCATGCACGTTCCTGTTCTATACTCAATTTCACAGTCATATTCCTGAAACTGCACCCACCATCGTGCAATTCTCGATACTAGATCGCGTTTTGACAGGAATGTCCTTAACACGTTACAATCCGTCACAATTTTAAATTTTTAGTCCTAATAAATACACTCGGAATCGATCCAAGGCTGCGATGACCGCAAGAGTCTCAAGGGCATATGAATGTAGTTTTTGTACATCAACGGCGGTTTTTCTACTGTAGTACGCAATAGTTTTAAGACCATCACTACCACGTTGCAACAATATGCCTGCGATACCTAATTTTGATGAGTCCGTATAAATTTCTGACTCAAAATTCGGGTCCTACAGAGCTAAAACTGGGCGTTCCACTAATTTGTCCTTAAGGTCACAAAATGCTTTTGTATATACCTCAGTCCATTTAAATTCAAACTTCGTTCTTAAAAGGTCCGTTAGGGGTTGCGCAATGATCGCAAAATCTTTAATAAAACGCCTAAAGAAGCTTGTCAGCCCTATAAATCGTCTAACCTTATGTATATTTTGCGGAGTCGGAAACCGAGAGATTGCAAGAGTTTTTCGAGTACCCGGTCGTATCCCATTACCACTGACATGATAACCAAGAAATTCTACCTCTTTTTAAAAGACGTGGCACTTCTTCAATTTAAGAGTTAAGTTAGCTTCGCGAAAAAGTTTTAACGTTTCTTCTAAACGTGCCGCCCCTTCATCAAACGTACGCGCCAAGATCAAAATGTCTTCCATATAAATGATAATATACTTCAACTTTGACAATACTTTATTATTTGTTCTATGGAAAACGGACGGGTGCTTGCAAGTCCAAAAGGCATCCTTTTGAACTGATATTGACCGTCTGAGATCACAAATGCCGTCAATTCTTGTGATTTTTCTGATATTGGGATCTATTAGTATCCAGATGCGAGGTCGAGGCTTATAAATAAAGAATTTCCTGCTAACCTGTCTAGTCTTACTACTCAGAGCCCTGTAGTCGTCTTTTTCTTAACCAGTAGGATAGGGCTTGCGTAAGGTGAACTCAATTCGCAAATTATATCTGCATCGACCATTTCGACTTTCACAAGTGCTCTGTACAAGCCTAAACTGAATAAATAAATTTTGATTTTGATTTCGATTTCCTCGACCATTGATCGTACCGTTTCACTACTGGACGATTATCCACCAACTCAATCTCCATTTGAACCACGTTTGTTTAGCCTAAATCTCTTAAACTGTCTAAAAAACAGTCTTCATACTCTTTTAGTAATGTTCGAAGTTTAGTTAACTCAAGATCAGTCAAAATGCTGTCCATAGTTCACTTCCGATTGCAATTCGTCAAAATTTATATTATTTACATCAAGGCTCCTATAAACATTTAAAGCTCTCGTTATCAAAGTATGCTTTACTAAAACAACGGTATTTTCAACCAAATTTTGAATTAATAATCCACCCTGTCCCCTCTCTAAAGCGTATTCACTTGGCATCAGATAAAACTGTTTACCTGGCTTGCGTTCGAAGGATCCTTTAACATAATACATTCCCGATAGCTCAGATAAAGATGAAACAGGAACTACACACATCTAATGAGATGGAATTGATATATCATCTTTCAAAAATAACCGTAATTTCTCCGTAATCAGTGGTCTTAATAACAATTATACCGGGTTTTTCTGTGAATCTATGGCCTACCAAAACAAGGATTTTAATTACGTTGTCTTCCACCACGTAAATATTGACCTTCTCTGTGATGCCCTGTATTTCAATTGTAACAACAACGGACCCAGTAGAAACAACGACATTATTACCCAGAACTCTCATAACCGGCAATTGTTCTATGGACCAAGATTTACCTAACCTGATAGCTTCACTCCGACGTATCAAAGTGCATTGACTACCCAGGTCAATATAGCCTTGAGTGGGTGTGTCGTTCACGATAAGAGATGTATAAAATTTATCATTTGATGAATTGTCTAAGTCAACCTGCATAACACTATTTTCACAATACTAATGTCACTTTTCGTATTTTTATTATTATTAGAGTCATCCGGCAGCTTGGGACAGTTAATGGTCAAGTGACCTAACCTATTACATACATGGCATCTGAGAATCTTTTTGGGACACAAAACTAAAATGTCAGCTCTCTTTACAATCATAACACACTACTGCATTGTTACTTGATGTTGATTTTGAACCAGTACTGTTTATCGTTATAAGTGAATGGTAAAGTTTTCGTATCTGTCACATTTTTGGACTTGTCTATATCTCTTGATTGCTACTCAATAGATTGAAAATAATTTAATAATTGTTCGGGTTCCTCGCATTTTGTTGCTTTAGCACAACTATTATGCTGACTTTGGAATTAAATCATGTTCACTACCGCGACCTTGCTGACATATATAAAATATTACATAACTTATAGTTTATCAATTTTGTAATGTTGTAATTTTTATATAACCATATCTTTGACATTTAATTACCATTAATTACGCAAAACATCAATTCATTCAATTCAAATCAAACATTAAACTATCGATTTCTAAGTAATGCCTATTGCATTTCTATCGTATCTTTTATCTACAAACATTTGTTCGAGATAATTCCCTTTTATGTCTATATTTTTACCTTCCGGGAATTCAACATAGTCATCCGAATTATTTTCGGTTTTATTTATTATACTTTCATTATAACTTCCTTCACATTTAATGTTATAATCATTTCTATTAATTATTATTTCTTTCGGACATTTCACTATTAAGTTTGGTAGGACCACTTTATACTTATTTATTAGATTCTGCAAATTCGCAAACCATTTCTAATCATTAATCAAGCCTTTAACATTTATATCTCGACAAAATACCTAAAAATCTTTAATAAATCTATTCCCTTTAAATAGCGACGAGGTTTTAATAAACATGGCTGATTTCATTGGTACATAAACACATAGTCCTTTTTTAGAAAAAAATCACTTTTTATCCTTAATGTCCTTATCAAATAAATCCTTGATACATATATCTACATAATAATTCGTTTTTTCATTAACCTGTTCTACAGGCGCACATTTCTTGCCTACTTTAAAATTCTTGATTTTACTTTTATTTTTAATTGGTTTTTTCTTAATGTCTTCCAAAGAAAAAAATATTTTTATTTGCTATATCAAAATAGTTCTCATCTATATAAAAAATCTCTTCATCTAACTTTAAGTTTAAACTTCTGTCATTCTTGATCAAATTTTCTAAGTCTTTAAAAGACTTGCATGAAGAACTACACTCTTCAGCCATATAGCGAGTTTTCTTATCACTTGAAACTCTAAAATCTAAATCTGACCTAGTAAGCTTTCTCGAATCATTTAAATGCTTCAAAACTTTATTATTCTTTATACCTTGAGAATTACTCAATTTAAACACATTATTATAATTATACCAATTATTTTGGCTTATATATAAAATTCAATGATAATGGCTTATTTTCTTGCAGCTTCTTTATATCTCTTTATTTCTCGGAGTAATAATCATTTGCTGTCTATCCCATTATAAGTATATAGGAAAATAACTTACAGCTTGACCTCCGTCTCATGTCTCAACACACACTACTAATTTGTAGCTTCGGACTATCGTGGTCACGGTCGCCATGAAATAGTGTCAGCGTGGTCGGCGGAAATGATACTATGTTTCAGGTTGTAGATCTCTTTTAACTAAACAATATTTGTCTTATATATATAGACAAATATTGTATAACAATATTGGTATATTAAAGTACGTGATATGTAACTGCTAAGGAAGCACATCACAACACTAAGGAAGCATATCTAACGTGAATTATTTGCATATTAGTGCATTCCATCCAAATCACGTTTATAACTTGATTCTTAATATTCACATACTACAGCACCGATTTAATAAATTAATTTTATTATAATAATAAAGTTCCAATGATTCATTATATTTCACTCTTTTAGCTAACATTTCCGATAGCATTTCCGCGTAGTCGTCGCTACAAGCAAACGATTCTAACAGTTTTACCTTCCACTCGACCCAGGAAAACGACATGGATGGCAAGCCCTGATACCAGGTACGTGTGATCCATATGATCTGGGCAACGCCACATCTGTATATTTAGTTTGCCCCTTAATCATCGGATCAAACACAGGTATGACGTTACCTAACATCGGAAATTTGTTACCGCATACTCAGTTACTATATAAACTTAACGAGTTCGGTATAAAATAACTGAGTGTCAGAATCAGCAAAGATAGATTGACTTGCGGTTTTGCTCTTCGACGTCGTAGAACGCGGCGAATTGGATGCTCGGCGAAGCCGGGAACGACTTTGCTAACTTCGCCGAGAGTGGCTCCGGTCACCTTGCCTCCTCTCCGTGCATCGACTCGGTCGATGATCGCATCCTCGTCCTTGGCTCCTTCGCCACTCTCGCCAATCGCCCTCCTTCCGCGCTCTGGAACGTTTCCGGCCATCACGGCTGGAAAATTTACTGCTCGTGCTGTTCCGAAGTCTACGGCGCTTGTGCTTGCTCCATCTACTGTCGCTTCATTCGCGCTCACGATGGCGATTTCTCAGCTCAACCAATTCGGGAGTATTATTGCGAGCGGCTCTTACGAGAATTATTGCCATCTCCGTCAGTACGATCCACATCGGACGAAAAAAAAACAAACCGTTAGTGTTTGAATTCGTCAAAGAAATCACTTCAAATAAATTGAAAAGAATACGTTACGTTTTCCTTGAAATTGTGGGAGTGTAGCCTTTATCCCACTTCTGAGATATAAGATCCAGCTCTAATCTCAGAAACTAAACGACGATTTCCACGATTACCTTGGATTTATTCACTTATCTGTTCATAACAACTGTCAAGGATACAATGCCAACTTTAATCTTTTCATTCATTGTGGTCTGTCAGAGTTGCCATATGTAAATTATTTTCTAAGACACTAATAGAAATTACTAGAAATCTAAGTTCATGTTCTAGACTTGCGGTTACTCATCTAGAGTCAGTTGTTGATAAGAGCAATACTGAATTTTATTTTAGACATGTTAACGACAACTCAATTATTAAAACATTCAATTCCATTAATGTAAAAAAACCGAAGACCTTTGGGGCGTTACAACTTATGTCATCTAATCTATAATACCAATAATAGCGCCTCAATTAACTTTTATTTTTAATAAATGCATTGATGAAGGAACTATTCCTGATTTAATGAAATATGGTAATATAATCCCACTTTTCAAGGCAGGCGACAAGTCTGATCCTAGTAATTTCAGACCAATATCTATACTATCAGCGCTAAGTAAAGTATTTGAGAAAATTATATATAATCAACTGCTTGCACACTTTTCGTTAAATAAATTACTTCACAAAAATCTCTTTGGTTTTAGCAGAGGTAAATGTACCACATTTGCTGGAATTGCACTTCTGAGACAACTATTATGCTTGGGAGAATAAACAAGATGCTGTCGGCATTTTTGCGATCTGTCAAAAGCATTCGACTGCGTTAGTCATGAAACACTGTTGGGGAAATTAGAGCATTATGGTATGACGAAAAATTCACATAATCTAATAAAATCATATCTTTCTGCTAGAGTTTAAAAAGTAATAATTAATGAAGCGAAATCTGCAGGGGCACCCATTACTATGGGCGTGCCTCAGGGATCGATTTAAGACCATTGCTTATTTTAATTTACATTAATGATCTTCCTCACTTTACGAAGAATTTATGCGAGACAGTATTATTTGCAGATGACACCTTTTTATTGTTTAAAGTTAAGAGGAGTAATGATTGTTTTGACAATGTAAATGATGCTCTTGACAATGTTCTGCAGTGGTTTGATAGTAAAAATTTAAAGCTTAATTCAAATAAAACGAAATGCATAAAGTTTGTACCTAATGTGAGGCATGTTAGTACACTTATAAATGTAAATAGTGAAAAAGTTGAGTTGGTGGAACCGACAAAGTTCCTTGGTATTACACTAGATTCTCGACTGCAATGGGATCCTCATATTGATAACTTGTCAAGTAGACTGAGTTCTGCAGCATTTGCTGTTAAAAAATTAGTTTCTTGACAAATGTTGAAACGGCAAGATTGCTATATTTTAGTTATTTTCATAGTGTAATGACGTATGGTCTATTGTTGTGGGGTTCTGCGGCTAGCATTCAAGATATTTTTACTCTACAGAAGAGAGCTGTCTGCGCTATATATAATTTACGGTCTAGAGAATCTCTCAGAGAAATATGTAAAGATATAAATATTTTGACTGTTTCCTCTCAATACATCTTTTGAAGACACGCACACAGTTGGAGAGATTTTATTTTGAAAACCTTCATTAAAAATTTATTAAAAATAAAAAAAAAAAAACAATTTTAATTTTCAGTACAAATCGGCAATTTCATACTTTAAACCCTATTATAAGCACATTATGAGCTGTAACCTAAGGCCTAATCGTAATTTTTTTTAAAATCTATAGCAATCCCTTTCCGTTTGACATTGGAAAATATTCACGATCTTCTAGCTATTACAAACGCGATGTTTTTTTAAGATATTGAATGATCGATATCCTTAATTTGACTTATTAATTAGGATTGTTATGACAAGGCAGAAGGGAAAAATTTGAAAAAAGCTATATCTTACGTAGTCGATCGTTGTGAACTTAAATTTGGTTTTACAGCGTCCTATTTATATTCAGAACAACGGGGCATATGCCAAAGTGGGGTAGTGTCTGTTAAAGTTCTAGTAAAAAGGTAATTATAATACACTGGACCGCAAAGAAAACGGGTCGGTTAGAAAATCTTCAATAACTTGAAAACTACCTCACCTAGCTTTATGAAATAAAAACTCAATTAAAGAATATTTAATGTTATTTAACATAGTATATAAAACCTTTTTATTTACTTTAGATAATTGTGTCAATGAAGATAATGGTTGTTTTTCAATTTAGTTCTAAAAAAATCAAAGCATTTGTTTCGCATTTGTTTTAGTTTTGACATAAAAACTACAATAAATATCGTGTGTTTGTCATACAAAAATTGTATTCTGAAGTCATCATGTCGTTAACCCCTGAAGAATGCACCAGGATCCTGACAATGCTTGAAGATGGGCGCAATCAGCGCAATTCAGCGAGAACTGTTGGTGTGAGTCTTTCCACAGTTCAGCGGGTACTCCAGCGTTTCCATGAAACTGGATGCAACCTAAGAAGACCAGGAACAGGCCGAACGAGGTGCACGACTACGCGGGAGGATCGCTATATGGTGTCAACAATTTTGAGAAATCGATTTCTTACGGCCGTTGAGGTAAAAAATCACCATTTACGAACTGGAGGAAACTATCTGAGTACAGATACAGTAAGGCGACGTCTGGCTGAAGCAAATTTGAGACCATTAAGGCCTGCAAATGGCCCAAAATTAGAAAGACACCACTTAAACTCAAGGCTGAGTTTTTTTTTCTTTCTCTTTTTTAGGAATAGCTAACAACTACACATTTTTCATTAATAATGATACATTAAATATCACCTAAATAATTAAACATGTAGTCAAATATGCTATCCATGATTTACTAATTACTTTACAGTAATTTAAAAACATCGTGTGATGCTGAGCAACAACCCATGATCACTCTCCGGCGCTTAATGAGGAAGCATTGGGAAAAGAAACTCGAATTACTAGTCAATAGATGGCAGCACTATAAGGTATACTTCCGTTAATCGTAATTATTGTTGGCTAGGAAGTTAAACACTAAAATGAACAGAGCACATATTTTTGAAGTATCCGTCAATATCTATTTCAATCTCGAAATTTGCTCCCAATACCTCCCCACCGCACGCCAAAGACCGACCCATCTCTACGAAAAACATAGCAATAATATAATAAATCAAACTTAGATGTAAAGATTAACCAAATTTGCTCTTATCCATATGGATAAGTATGTATCTATATATAAACAAATTTTATATAAAAAAAAAGCTGTTATCTTAAGTTGAAAATCCATAAATATAGTAAAATATAAAGATTGTTTGGGTTTTTAATATTTCATTTTACAAATACAAAATATGTGCAAGATATATCTGCGAGCATATGCAAACAAGCAGAAAAACAGTAAAGTTATACTTATACAGAACAAAAAAAAAATACTGACTAAAATAGACCACAAATATACCCTTAAACATTCTGTAATGTCATGTGGATAGATCGCCTGAATTGATCGCGGGAAAGGTGGAAAATGCCAGCGTACAGAAAGTTATTGTTGTAGGTGTCGACTATTCGTCGCATAGGTGAACGAATGCCCGCATTTGTATGACATTTACTAACTGCAAACAACTTGCGAACACGAATGTTGCGCTTGTGAACGGTTCTAGGAACAATATAGCATAAACGGTTGATCAAATCAGAGCAATCAAATTTGTTATTGATGATACCATGTAGTACCATACATTCAAGAAGTTTACGTCTGGTCTGTAGGGAGAGCAAATTATATTTAGTCAACAGTTGGTTATATGATAAATAAGAGCCAAAACACCGGTAGCGCATGGCCCTAAGGTATTTACGTTGTACGCTTTCCAACAAGTCTGTATATTTTTTGTACAGAGGGTTCCATATTGGTATGGAATATTCCAATTGTGGACGTACCAAGGCCTTGTAAAGGTACATGTATGAAGTAGGTTTCCTAAATTCTATAGAGGATCTCATAATAAAACCATACATTTTAAATGCGTTCTTAACAATTTTTTCTATATGTATATCCAAAACTAATTTACTATCTAGAGTTACACCTAAATCACGTATGGATGTGACTATTCTTAGGCTAACGTTATAAAGAGTATAGTCGTACTTGATAACTTGTTTTTTTCTTGAAAAATTAATATAATTACATTTAGGTATACTTAACTGTAACTTATTGTTGGTACAATAATCCGTCAATCTATTTAAATCCTGTTGTACAAGAACACAATCAGAAACAGAGTTGATAGATTTATATATTTTGAGATCATCAGCGTATATAAGAAAATTAGTATTATGAAAACAGTTACCAATATCATTAATAAATATAACAAAGAGTAGTGGACCCAAAATAGAACCTTGAGGTACGCCTGATGTTAGTTGAATACTTTGAGATTGATACCCGTTAATGATGACCTTTTGAGATCTATTTATTATATAAGAAAAAAACCATCGTAATAGATTGCCGCGTATTCCGTTAAAAGCTATTTTCTGAAGGAGGATTTCATGATCCACCTTGTCAAAAGCCTTTGGAAAGTCTGTATATACAGCATCAGTTTGAATATTATTATCCATATTTTCAAATAGATTAGAAACATAAACCATAAGGTTAGTAGTGGTAGATCTTCTTTTAACGAAACCATGCTGCTCCTTAATAATGTTAGGATGTAAAACAGCGTAAACTTCATTATGAACAAGTCTTTCGAAAAGCTTTGACAAAGCAGATAAAATTGAGATTGGCCTATAATTCTCCACTTCGTGCTTGGAGCCATTCTTGTGTACGGGTACAATATTTGCTCTTTTCCAAATTTCGGGGAAGATTCCAACTGAAATGCACTTATTAAAGATGATACACAAAGGCTTACAGATATTTATAGACGTTTTAACTAAAAACACTGATGGAAGTCCGTCTGGGCCCGAACCCTTGGAAGGGTCTAAAGATTTAAGTTCCGCAAGTATTTTACTCTCACTGAAGCACAATTTGCTTAAATGTGTGTCATTTAAAGAACCACAAGAAGGTTCAGACCAAGTAACAAGGGATAGAGTTGAAGATTCATATACTGAATGAAAGAAATTTGAGAAGAAATCACAAATTACGTTAGGTTCACTAGATATGTTTTTATTATAGCTCATGTGTGAAGGTATACTAGATGAAGTTCTTTTGCTAGCTACAAAGGACCAGAAATATTTAATATTATTTTTAATTCCATCCTCTACTGAATTAATATACCGAGTATAACATTTACGAGCCTCTAATTTAAAACGTGATCTGTAAAGAGAGAACTGTTCATAATCAGATGCGTTTTTATATTTCTTCCATCTAACCCAAGATTTTTGTTTCGTTTTTGAAATATGAATCAAGGAAGTAGAGAACCATACGGGGTATCTTGTAGATCTAGTAGAAGTTCTAGGAGTGTGTTTTTTAATAATATCAAAAATAATGTTGTAAAATATTCCAACTACTTCATCGACCGAATCTGTATTTTGTAATATAAACCAGCCTTGCGTATTTAAATCGTTATTTATAAGTTCATAATTAGCCCTAGAGAAGTTGTACTTTGTCATGATTTGCCGCGGCATCGTAGACGCTTTACCTTGGAAACCAAATTTGACACAGAACGGTGGATGATGTTTATCGCTAGGTAAAAGAGTATTAGTAAGTTGAATTATATTGGTTTCAATATTAGTTATCAATAAATCTAGAATATGACTTTGTGCATTTCTGATGGAATTATATTGATGTGCATTATGTAGTGACAAAAAATTTTGCAAATAAATCACTATCGGAGTGGATCCTGTGCAGTCAAGGGCACCTTCATAGTCATTGTTAGGGACCCATTTGATGTCAGGTAAGTTGTAGTCACCAAAAAGAGAGAAACTTGCGACATTAATATTTTCAATAATACTCGTTAATAAATCTAGATAGACAGTATATGTATCAAATGATGTCTTTGGTGGTATGTAGACGGCAGCAACAATATGATTTTTTTAACCACATGAACTGAGTAGGCTTACACAGACATGTTCAATATTGTTGAGTAAGCTGTTCTGAGAAACTAACTTAATGGACGATGATTTTAAAGCTTTCAAAACTGCAACAAGAACCCCACCTCCGTCTCTTTTATTTGTATAATTACGGTTACGGTCATAACGGTATACTGTATAGCGCTGATCAATAAATTCAGAGTCATCAATTTCAGGTATCAACCATGTTTCCGTTAAAATAATCAGATCATATTCATGAGACAAAATATTCATATATAAAGTGTGTAGTTTAGAGCGCAAACCTCTACAGTTTTGATAATAACAAATTTTATTAGCCATTGATAGTATTAAACCAATAAATAACAGTATAGTAAAACAGAAGTGTATCGATAAATACATTCGAAAACTGCTTTCGTATAGCAGAGAACACGAAACTTGGACTCTGGATGACTGGTCAAGAGTTATGTTTTCAGACGAGTCTAGATTCTGTTTATACAAGCACGATGGGAGGAAAAGAGTGTACCGAAGACCGGGAGAGCGCTATAACCAAGCTTGTATAGAAGAAAAAGTACCATATGGCGGTGGCTCTATACACCTGTGGGCTGGGATTTCTTCCGAAAGCCGTACTGAGCTAGTAGTGATAGAAAATGGCAGTTTAACAGCAGAACGATATGTGAATGAAATTCTTAATGACTATGTTGGTCCATTTTTAGTAGATATGGGCGAAAATGCTGTTTTTATGCAAGACAACGTCCGCCCGCATACAGCTCAGATAGTGTTCGACTATTTTCACGAAGTAGGTATCACATGCATGGAGTGGCCAGCACGAAGTCCCGACTTAAACCCCATCGAACATGCATGGGACGAACTGGGACGACGTGTACATCAACGGAATCCGCCGCCAATCACGCTGCGTGAATTGAAAGGAGCTTTGATCGAGGAATGGCATAACATTCCGCAGCATCGCCTTAAAAACCTTGTGGAAGGTATGCCGAATCGTATAGCCGCAGTTTTGCAAGCTCGTGGAGGCAACACGAAATACTAACATGCGTAAAAACGTCACATCTTTATACAATTCATATTTACGAAAATGTCAGAAAAACTACCTTTTTCATTCGTTTGACATTTATTGAAAATAGACAACTTTTAATTTGTATTTTTTTATATTCAATAAATTACAATTAAATAATCTTTAATTTAGTTTTTATTTCATAAAAATAAGTTAAGTAGTTTTCAAGATATTGACGATTTTCTAACCGATTCATTTTCTTTGCGGTCCAGTGTAGTTTACCTCCAATGGGTTTTAGAACAGATGATCTTTTGAAAATATACAATCGTAATGGTTACAATTTGCCATAGAAAAATAGATGCCAGATGATGTAGAATAGGCGGCCTTATTCTAGCCAGCGAAATATTCAAATATTATTTCGTCAAGTTTAAGTTAGGTAATGTTTTTATTATAGTTATTGATCATTCAATTCATCATTCGTTATTAAAGTGATTTCGACTTAAACGTTACATATTTCTATAAATGATTATCACAGTTACTGTACCTTTGAAAGGTATAGCGATAGAAAAATCGTTTGGAAAAGTGTAATCATTTTAAAAAGTTATAACTTTTTTCTGAATTGCGTTTTGTACGTGCACAAAAGTTGTACATTTTACTCTTCAAAAATCGTAAAATATCATAAATCATGCAAATCAAAACGCATTAATATAACTTGTTACGACGCCACTTAACTGTTGATTATTGACCGTTCAATTACTGAATGACAATAATCATAGCAGCCCCAATTAGGCATGTGCGCCGATGCCGAAATCTTCGGCGGCGGCGTGGAGCTAAAATTTCAGTGGCGGCGGCGTAAATGGCGGCGTAAACGGCGTCGTTATGTCAAATGATGGAAAATTTAAATAATTCAGAATGCCTTTATTGACATAACAAATATAAAAGCTACTTAAACTAATAACAGCTTTTAAGTAACAAATATGGCACAACTATACTCTTCAAAATTATGTAACGTAGTCATAATGATGTTAAACAACAATATGAAGGTACTATTTTTTTCGATAACTTTTTGCCATCTTGTAGGTGAACATGATCCCATTGCTATAGAAATTTTGGGGCGTCTAATCAAGGAACCGCGTCAAGTGGTTTTGACAATACACGCGTGACGTTAACTGGAAACTGCCTAAAAAATTCTGTAGAGACCTAAACAGGTGGAAATCTGAAGGTGCAAGGTCAGGACTATACGGCAGATGTATTAACACCTTCCAGCCAAACTCTTAGTTTATTTAAAAACCACTCCCTTTCTATTGATTAATTCTGGCCGCTTTCTCTCAACTTCTTGCTTTAATCTCATCAGTTATTCGCAGTAGAGTTCAGAATCGATGATGCTGCCTGATGGTAACAGCTCATAATGAATAATACCCTTGCAATCCCACCATACAAACAGCATCACCTTTTTGCCAGCTAACCCGGATTTCGCCATAGTCTAAAAAGTCCACGATTTTTTTCGCATGTTCTTGTCGTACGTGATCCAGTTTTTATCACCAGTTAGAAAAACAAATGAAAATCACATATTCTCTTAATTTGAATTCGAAATCTTCTTTAAAATTTGAACTTTTTAATAATACCGCAAACAGCCATATAGAAATGGTATAGCCAGAAAGATTTTATTACAACTTTATGCATACTATATACGAAAAGACTTTTTCCCCAACCTAATAGTTATCACGTATAGAAATTATTTTATTGATATTATTCCCAGTTAGACGCAATCGTTTAATCGTTTTAGTAAGGCCAGCTACAAAGAATACATGTTCGCTAGGTGTGCTTGCAGCGGGTTAGCTAGAGTAGACAAATAAGAGTAAGTATTGAATTTTTTATTTCTGCCAACTTTATCTTGAAAACGAGTGCTATATTAATTGTTCAAGATTGACAGCTGTAATTAAAGAATAAAGATTCGATTGTTTATTTGTTTGCATTTGTTCATTGCCTTTACTATTGTATTCATTAAAATTTTACTAAATATGGAAATACGAAATGGAATTAACACGTGCCGCACAGAATGCACTATGTTGCTTAGCAACCGAGCGAACGAATGTTACTCGCAGTTCGTGTCATACCGCGCCGTTTACGCCGGTCTTTCGTACCGGTCAGCGGCGGCGTGTCATGATCGGCGGCGTCGATCATCGGCGCAGCGCGGCGCACACGTCTAGCCCCAATTAATAATATCTATACGCCGCCTATTTTATGTTAAAATTACTAACCATTATAGTGATTGTTCACGGAACAAGAATTGCTGCTTCGTTTTTATTATTGCAGACAAGATATTTGTATGTCTGCCAAATGTTTTATAGGCTGAAGTTGTGTAGATTCGCCAGGTCTCGGTTATCTCGAATGTTTGAAACTGTCGCCACTATTGTGAACCGTTGTATTTTAACAATCTCTTTAAGATAAATGGAAAATATATTATCACTTACAACAGCAAAAAGCTTTCTCAAAATCCCTCTAAAATCCCATTGAATTTCTTCACCAGGCATCATGAAATGGCCTGGGCTAGGGGCTGGACCATACTTACTACCCTCCGGAGGAGGTGTAGGTCGAGGTCCTCGAATATCGTATTCAGATGATATAGATGGAACATCATCATAATCAGGTGGAGGTGAGCAGTATACTATATTCACTGAAGCTCCAAAAATTACTGCAAAACCAAAATTATGTAATTTAGTAGTTGTTCAATAAGCACGGAATGAATCTGAATAAAAATCCGTCAGGCGTCTCATGGAAGTATGCGTTTGTACGCGACGGATTCGCGTAGTTTAAAGTATATCTATTATGATGTTCCGCGACCGATGTTACGCTATAACACGAAGTATCTTCTGTAAAACAAGTGTTAACCATTAAGCTTATAAATTTTATCAGTAATACACACACCAGTTTTCACTAACTTAGAAAAGTGCATAGTTTAACTACAAAATGCCTAATTTTACCAATCGCCTAAGCATATTTTCTTTTATCCTTTACCAAATTTGTGACCTGACTTAGCAAGCAAATGCCTGGCGCAGGGCGCCGAATAACGAATATCACAACTTTAGACATTGCTTAATGTCTTTGTGTGGTTCCTAGTCATTGTGAAATATATTTTCCCCTTATGCGATTCCTTGAGATAACAGATTTGGGTGACTCTTATATTAAGCAAAAATGGGCATAAGTCCTAGAGTACATCCTAGAGTCTACGGTGAAAGAATAAGGAAACTGATACAGTCAAAGTGGAAAAATGAAGCTGAGAGAGGTGGTGATATCAGCGATCGTAAAAACCTATAAATCAATATAAATCAAAATATTTTAAAATTTAATAAAAGAATAAATATGTTATGTTATGCTAATAAACTGTGATCGTTTAATAGGACTCTGCGTTGAGGTGAATGTCTTTGATTATATGCTTGTCTAGATAAGGAATATTAATGAGTCCGTCAAAACGCTTGAATCTCGCATGTAGTCTTCACATTTAGAAATACACCTGATTTTGTTTCATAAAAATCGAGCGAGTAGTTTTAAAATTGTGATTGTTTTAATTTATGCCTTTTAAAAAAAATTCGCCTTGGTGCGGTATGGCCGTGTGACGTCACAAGCAGTACTGAGTCACTAATACATTGTACCGGTTTCTAGACAACAATACCTTAAGTCGTGTGCCGTCTACGTGGTAGTGCTAAAGCACAGGTAAAGCACATAATGGATGACAACCCAACAAACAAAATAATCCTACCATGCGATTTAATAATACTGTTTGGACTTATATGGCTACTATAATTGTTAAGTTATTGTCCAATTATTGGTGGGTACGACTAGAATCATCTATGAAAAGTATAAAGTATCTGGAACCACCAATTGACTGATTTTCCATCGGTCCACAGAGATCAGTATGGACAATTTGTAATCAGAGTTATTACAAATTACCTTCTGTTACCTTCTTTGGGAGAAGGTAAGCGGCTCTGCTTGCCCTCAGAGCATGCAACACATGATGACATTGATATATCAGTCTTATCATCAAGTGTCGATCTCTGTACAGCATCACGCATCTTGTTCAAATACTGGCTGTTGATGTGACCTAGATGTCTGTGCCAAACTTCAGTGGACACCATCACTGCAGCCGATGAACAATCTTTAAGCATATTTAATTTATACACCCCATTTAACAGACTCGCTGTAGCTACTAGATCTCCTGCTACGTTGTAAATCTGACAACCATTCTTGTTAAAAGAAACCATGTTTCCGTTTGATATAAGTTGGCTAACAGATAATAGATTTGTAGTCAACTTCGGCACGCACAATACATCTTCTACCATAATATCGTATTCACAGGTGTCGGTCTTTGTCGTAATCTGCACATCTCCAGTACATAATACGGGTATTTTATCTTTATTTGCCACGACAATTTCGTTGATCATAAGATCCCGCGACACATTTGACAACCATTCTTCATTCGCGGTAAGCTGAACACTCGCCCCGTAGTCAATATACGCTTTTGCTAAATTCACCATTCAGGAACACAGCGCTAAATATATTAATCATTGCACGTTTATTTTTATTTGTGTTCGATGAAATTTATTCTGTAAATGTACACTAAAATGGTTGCGATAATGTCCCGGTTGTTTACATTTATAGCATATTTTGGTTTTTGACTTTGACGTCTGGGCGTTGTCTTTGCCTTGTTGGTCGCAGTGTTACCAACATTCCGGTTCTTCTTAAAACTCGCAAACGCGCTGCTAGTGGCGCTACTATTGCCGCTGTTTCCGCTTTCTTCCATGTCCAACAACTTGGTTTTAATGGCGTCCGCTGTCAATGGTATGCCGCAATGCTCGATCGCCATTATCATCGGAGAATATTTTTTCTGTTAATTCCGTTAACAAAAGCGATGCGACCCGCTCATCATTGATGCAGAAACCCCTACCACTTAATTTTTGGCTTGTCTCGATGATTTGTGTTACGTAAGAAGTCATTGAAATGCTATTTTCAAGTCGAATGGAAACTTCTCAGTAAACTGAATCCTGAGTCGTCAAATAAGTTCTTTAATTTCTGCCACAGTTCGTTGGTCGTTCTTACACTTTTGATGTGCACGAACACGACGAATCTATTGTCAGAATCAACTTGGCTCGGGTTTTCGCGTCATCTGCTGCTCCTATTGCTTCTGGTATTGTCTCCGATTTGATACAATCAAATATTCCCTCCAGCACTAAGAAATTCTCAGCTGCAAAAGCCCATTCACTGTAGTTCTCCCGTCCTTTCAATTTAGGCACACTGACGAGATAATTAGTCGTCATTGCTGCAGTCAGACACCGCGTTAATAACAGTTTTCTTTAATCTGCAAAGTCTATTTTCACTATCCAAGAAAATTGCGAAAAGAAAAACACTGGGCCAATAACCTGTTATAAATTGAATGTATAATGAAACGCTTGAGTCACAGACGAGAACTGACTTTATTTCAAAAAGGTAGTATTGCATAACTTCATACAGATGGCGCTTGTGGTGTGATATTGACGATAGACAAAAATAACAATCAATATAAACGGCGAGTACCTGACTCACCTTCGTTTCGCTGATGATGTCGTAGTCATGGCTGAGACCATGGAAGATCTAGGTACAATGCTCGAAGACCTCTGTGGAGTTTCCCAGCAAGTGGGTCTTAAAATGAACACGGAAAAAACAAAAATAATGTCAAACTCCCATGTCGTAACCACTCCAGTGAATGTTGGAAGCTCTACACTGGAAGCTGTCGACGAGTACGTTTACCTGAGACAAATGGTCCGATTAGGTTAGTCCAACTTCCAGAGAGAGGTAATCGACGGATCCAACTCGGCTGGGCAGTGTACGAGGGTCAAACTGAAAGTTCTTAGAAAATCAAAAACTGATTACATTAGCCAGTTATTAGTTTTATTATATCTTTTCAAAATATTGTCCATTCACGTCAATACACCGCTGCATGCGATGGAACCACTGGGAAAAGCACTTTGCCCACTCGTCCTTAGGGGTCTCTTCAATGGCATCGCGATACGCAGCCACCGCTTCTTCAGCATTCATAAACCGCTTTCCTTTAAGTTTTTCTTTAATTTTTGGAAATAAATAAAAATCACAAGGCGCGAGGTCGAGGCTATACGGCGGGTGACCCAGTAATTCAACGTTTGATGTCGCCAAATAGTCGATCGTTCGCTTGGCGGTGTGCGACGAGGCGTTGTCGTGGTGAAGGAGGATCCTACTGCGAGGTCGTTTCTCTCGAACTTTTTCCAAGACAAGTGGCAAACAATTGGTAGTGTACCATTCTGCAGAAACTGTTTTTTGATCCTCTAACACAATTGTTGCAAAATGACCTATCCTTCCAAAGAACGAGGCCACCATTTTTTTTCCCGCACTTCGATCTCTCTTCACTTTAGTTGGCAACTCCTCGAAAGGAAACACCCACTGAGCAGATTGTCTTTTGGTTTTAGGATCATAACAGTAAATCCAGCTTTCGTCACCTGTTAGTATGTCGAACACAGCATTTGAGTCACCTCCGTTAAATCTTTCAATCATTTTACGACACCAATCCACACGATGGAGTTTTTGAGCCTCAGTCAAATTATGAGGTATCCACCGGGCGCAAAGCTTCCTGACCGCTAAATGTTCGTGGAGGATTTTGTGCACTTGACTCATACCGATGCCTAAGCTTGTCCGAATCTGTTGATAGGTCACTCTTTTGTCAGTCTCTATCATACGCCGCACAACACAGATGTTATCTTCAGTCGTCGCCGTAGAAGGCCGTCCCTCACGTAAATCATCAGTGAGATTAGTGCGACCACGTTTAAACTCATTAAACCAGTTGTAAACAGTCGCACGAGATGGGGCTTCATCGTGAAAGGCCAATCGTAGTCTATCATAACTTTCTTGTTGACTTAAATGACATCGAAAGTCATAAAAAATCATTGCACGAAAATTTTCTCGTGTTAAATTCATGATGACGTGACACAGACAATTTTCAATTTGCCGCCAAATCGTAAAACAAATGACAAATGAATGAAATATATACTCAGTAATATTGGCAAAGAGTTATATTTTCAAATTTTAGAATTATTTTTTTATTATATTGTTTATAAGTGGCCAGTTCTAAGAACTTTCAGTTTGACCCTCGTATTCTTGGAACTTCTACCGCAGTGTCTCAAGACGAAAGTCTTCAATTCGTACGGGTTTGCCAGTAATGACATACGGAACGGAGACGTGGCCGCTTAAGATGGGCCTCATAAGGAAGCTCAAGGTCACTCAGAGGGTAATGGAAAGGGCTATGTTTGGGGTTTCTTTGCGAGATCGAATCCGAAATGATGAGATCCGCAGAAGAACGAAAGTCACCGACGAGCCCAAAAAATTGCGAACCTCAAGTGGCAGTGGGCAGGGCACATCGCTCGCAGGACTGACGGCCGTTGGGGCGGTAAGGTACTGGAGTGACGACCGCGTACCGGGAGACGCAGTGTTGGTAGACCCCCCACAAGGTGGACCGACGATCTGGCGAAGGTCGCGGGAAGCCGCTGGATGCGGGAGGCGCAGGACCGATCGCTCTGAAAATCTTTGGGGGAGGGAGAACCTCCCCCAAAGATCTCGCGGCTGAATTGATGATGATGATGATGATGATTTAAAATAGACGCAGTTATATTATCAAAACTTACAGCTGATTTACCAACAGTAAAAATTCGAAAAAATGTTATTAATAAATACAATGCACTAATTTTAGCGGACCCATAGTTTTATATAAAATCACCCATTGATATTATTTTAGCGGGTGACATTTTTCCGCACATTTACGATGGAAATAAAATTATTTTTGATGAAAACATTCCTGCAGCCCTCAGTAGTCTATTTGGTTATGTAATCACGGGAAAATTATGTGCACCGTCCTTTGATGTCATGAATGACGTCACCTCGGTGCTTTCAACTTCGTTAGTGTCATACACTATTGGAGATAATTCTTTAAATGATATCCTAAAACGTTTTTGGGAATTTGAGTCTTTGCCGTGCTAGCCTCCAATTAATCCATTAGAAGAAGTTGCTGAAAATTTATACGTCAGTGAACTTTGCCGCGAAGAGACTGGACGTTATGTTTCACCTATTCTTTTAAGGCCGGAACATGAAGAGTTGGGTGACTCATATGACACGGCTTATAAAAGGCTCACTCAAATTGAGCGCCGTCTTTCTCGATCCCCTGACCTTCGTAAAGCAATTACCGAGTTTATGCAAGAGTATGAGACACTAGGGCATATGGAGGTTTATCGTGGGTCTGAACGGTCTTAGTATTTAATACTTCATCACTTCGTATTACGTCCATCACGTAGCACTACTCTTCTCAGGGTAGTATTCGATGGTTCCTGTCCCTCCAGTAATGGTGTGTCGTCAAACGATATATTACTGACAGGTAAGAAACTTCACCAAGACATTTTTAAAATAATTGCTCGTTTCAGACTGTATGAAGTGTGTTTTACAGCTGACGTGTCAAAAATGTACCGCGCAGTACTCATTGATCCTTCAGATAGGCAGTATCATCATATTCTGTGGTGTGATGCTCCTACGGATCCAGTAAAAGTTTATGAACTGAAGACGAATACGTAAGGTCTCCGCAGTGCTCCGTTTGTAGCGGTCCGTACGCTGCATCAGCTGGCGCGTGATGGCCCTCAGTACGCTGCCTCGCACGTTTTAGTTGAAGGCTTTTATATGGACGACCTTGTCTGGTCCTGTCAGTCCTTAGCATCCACAATACAAGACCAATTAATGTCCATTCTCAAAAGTGGAGATTTTGATTTAAGGAAGTGGTCCAGTAATCATCCCGAACTTCTCTCGAGGGTGAAGGCGGATGAAATCACTATTATCGATTACAACGATTATACATCGTCGTCGTTAAAAGTCTTGGGTCTGAAGTGGATACCGTCTTCTGATTGTTTTTCTTTTAACTATAATTTTAAGGACGCTGTGTCTACTAAGCGGTCAGTATTAAAATTACTTGCCAGTATTTATGACCCTGTGGGTTTTTTATTGCCTTGTATTTTTGTGGCCAAGTGTATAATGCAGGATCTGTGGAGGTTAAGTTTAGGATGATATGATAAATTACCACCTGATTTGAATTCAAAATGGAATAAATTCCTTAATGAATTGCCATTACTAGCTAAGTTACGCATTGAGCGGCACTTATTAATTCCAAATTTCGTTAACGTAGATGTAATAGACTTTTGCGATGCGTCATCGTGTGGGTACGCTGCCTGTGTTTATTTACGTAGCATTCATTCGGAAGGAGATATTAAAGTCAGACTATTAACCAGCTAATCAAAGGTTGCGTCATTAAAACCTATTTTGTCAATTTCTAAGCTAGAATTGATGGCAGTCTTATTGCTCGCAAATCTTATTGGTTTCGTCGTACAACACTTAAAAGACTTTGAATATTAAATTTATGCTTTTACCGACTCTAGTGTCGTTCTCTCATGGTTACAGACGCCGGCTTATAAATTAAAAATATTTTTGTCTAATTGAGTTTGTGAAATAGTAGATATTATTTCACCAAATCTGTGGTTTCACATTAATAGCGAGAATAATGGTGACGATATCTGTTCTCAAGGGGTTATACCTAATCAATTTATTAATGATTTCACTAATTGGATGAATGGTCCACAATGGTTAAGTCAGAATTTTAATGACTGGCCGATAAAAAAAAACAATAAAGAGTGACGACACTATTCCAGAAATTAAAAATAATTTAGACAAATTTTGTTTTAATTCTACCACGAATAAAATCTAAGTTAATGATCTTGAAACTCAATTTACAAAATTTTCATCTTTTAATCACTTACAACGAGTGATTACCTGGCCTCATAGATTTAAAAGAATAAACCATCCAATCGTCACTTAGGTCCATTAAGATCATCAGAAATAAAAAATGCTCATTACTTAATTATTTATGTCATTCAATCAAATTATTTTCATAATGAGATTAATGATTTAAAGCGAAACCTCACTGTGACGTCATTACGCAAAGTTTCTCCATTTGTAGACACCCAATGGTTCCTCAGGGTGGGGGGTAGGATTTCACAATCTGACCTACCATATAATACAAAACACCCGTTTTTATTACCGAAAAACTGCCATACTGTAAATTTATTAATCGAATATTTACACAAACTGTATTTACACACAGGTCACCCCGTAATTGACATGGTATTATTTGTAAAAAATATTGGATTGTAAATGCGCGTAACAAAATTCGATCCATGTTATTAAAGTGCATTCAATGCTTTAAGTACCAACCGTCTGTGGTGCAACCAATGATGGGTACGTTACCCGCACCTAGATTAATACCGAATAAGGTTTTTAGTCACATCGGCTGTGATTTGGGCGGACCATTTATCGTGAAGGAAAGCTTGCGACGTAATGCCAAAACATTTAAGGCATACCTATGTTTGTTCATATGCTTTTCCACAAAGGCAGTGCTAAACTGCAAAATGACCTACCAAAGCATATAAGACAACGCTTTACGCCCATTTGCGCTAGGCAAGAATGCACTTTATAGGGGTTTGTCATATGTCGATACAAGCCTAGGTAGATTTATATGGGTATTTCATAGTAGTGCTATTGTCTAAGAAATCTTCAAACAATCCTGGCTAGAACTCTTTAAAGGCCTTTTTCTGGAAACAACTGGTATAGTCGAAAACACGATTTGAATGGTTTCCCATGCGCTATATTATTTGCGATCAGCCATTAAAATCACGATTGTTACTAAATATTTATCATAACAGAATCTTCGATTTCCAGTGTGAGCCCCCTGATGAGACAGTAATAATTGTAGAACCCTGATTGTGGAACCCTAATTGGTAACAATATGGCGAATTTGCTTTGGTGTTGGCACTTACCATTGTTGAACTAAATTAATTTTTATCAATCCTATATCATACTTGGAGAAGGTCACCCAAAAAATGGCGACTTTTTATAACATTTGTTGATAAATAAATGAATACAAAAAGTGTTAATAAGCCATTTTTAAGAGGCGCTTTAAAATTTTAATCGAAAGCAAGATAAGGTTGACAGAAAATTCAAATTCCCCAGCAAATAGACAACACAAATACTAAGAACAATAGGATATGTTTTTCTACTTTGGTTGACAATATTTCTAGTTATCATATTAATAAATACCACCTTTGCTCAATCTTTTTAATTTTTTACATAACAATTTGACAATTCACTGAAACACTAGGTGCATACTTAGTAGAGGCATAGCTAGGACCGAGTTAGTCTCACTTTTTACTATAGTAGATTTATATTAACATTTTCAGGTAAAAGTACTCTTGTGTAATCCCTATATAGTAGCCATTTGATCAAAAGTGGGATGGCTGCGGCCTGATATAATCGCGCTGTAAGCAATGTGTACTTATAAAGTGGGCCCTTTTCCGGGGTTATATGCAGATTGTAACGGTGCCCCCTTCTCCTCATGTAACATACTTTCTTTAATAATGTATAAAATTTTAATAATCAATTAAATTAGCAGTCTAATAAGAATATTTGTATTGGCAGTGATCATCTAATAGGACCTACGTTGTGTTGTGTGTAGTAACCCTGATTCTTTTTTGTAGGCGATTGTTAGTAGTAAGAGAATATGTTATTGAGGGCATGTAAAAGAATTACCTAAAACTAGTATGTTCCTAAGTACCTAGTGAAGTATAGAATATAGGATTTAAATAAGAGAAAGTAATGACACTTGAGCATAATAACACTGGTTACATTACATTATAATAAAAATGTTATATTTAACATAGAAATGAAATATTTAATAAAGGTCAAATAAAAGTATGGAAGGAATAAGTCATTAGGACTAAGATTAGAAAGTAAATGTATAATTGAATCCAATAAGAAGGATGTTGTGAAAATATATACACATTATTTGAGTCGAAGGTGCTTTCAGGCCCCGACCACGCCCTCAGCTTAAGACCCACCATCACGGCCCCTTAACCAAAGAAAGAAATGGTAAGGAGTTAGGAGGAGTCAACCCAGCACTAAACTCATAATAAATTTAATTATAGACGTTACATTTACATCCAATGTAACTAGTATGATTCAATGTCAGTTCGTAAGAAATTCTTCTATGCACAACATGAAAATTAATATACAGTATTAATAGTATAAATTTTATTATGTAATTTTAAAATAATTTATTCATTGTGATAAATAAATAAATAAAAATAAAAATAAAAAAATAAAATAAAAAAATAAAAATAAAAAAATAAAATAAAGAATGTGATATTGTGATACAAATTATATAACATATGTACTAAATTGTAATCTGTATTTTGGACGATCCAAGAGTTTAACTAGAAGCCCGACAAGGGTTTCTTATTTACCCTTATATAATTAATAAATCTTTACTTAAGCTAATCAGCCTTATTAATTGACCAAAGCACCGAACCCGTCACAACCCAATATAGAAGTGCCTTTCCTCACGATAGACTCGGATCTTTTGAGTCCGTTCGCTCGCTCTAGAAAGGGAAACGCTTATATTCTCATAATAATTGACGCGTTTACAAAATTTATTAACATACGAGCGGTGAGGGATACAAAAACCTCAACAGCATTTGAAAGTTTTCAAAGAACATTTGAGCTACTTTGGTACGCCGTCTCGCTTAGTTACAGATCGAGGAACATGTTTTACTTGTCCAAAATTCAAAGATTTTACCGACAATCTTAATATAAAACATGTTTTAAACGCTGTTGCAACCCCTAAAGTTGTGACGGGTGCGGTGCTTGGGTCAATTAATAAGGCTGATTAGCTTGAGTAAAGATTTATTAATTGTAAAAGGGTAAATAAGAAACCCTTGTCGGGCTTTTAGTTAAACTCTTGGATCGTCCAAAATACAGATTACAATTTAGTTCATATGTTATATAATTTGTATCACAATATCAATTCTTTATCACAATCAATGAATTATTTTAAAATTACATAATAAAATTTATACCATTAATACCGTATAATAATTTTCATGTTGTGCATAGAAGAATTTCTTACGAACTGACATCCATAAAGAGTATAATTGATTAGTCAAAATTTTAAATTATGAAAGACGAATAATAAAATGAAATGATGTTGAATTTCAAAAACAAAAAGTTTGCATACTGAAACCTAGGAAAACAAACGGTGGCATGGCACACCGTTACAACATTAATATCGTATACAATATTTAAGTGTATACCACTCATATTGGCCATCTATAAGTCGTTAATACAGTCTATATATCTTTAACTTGCCTTTATTACTTTACTCTAAATAATAATTTTTCCTTTTAATATTACAAAATACAATATAACACAATCCTAGAAAATCTAATTTATTCCTAACAACCTAATGGGACCCTAGTGTCCCTAACACCCACTTACTTGCGGTTCAAGGCGGAGGCCTTGAACCTGAGTCCAGCGAAGGATTTTAATTCCTATTTTACCCTAAATGTAGAATTTTCAACCGCACTAACTCTACCATAGATAAATTCTAAGAGACACACTGACTCTAATTATCTTAAAAACACTAACTTTAATAAGCCCGCGGCGAACTGATACAAACTTAAGGTTTAATAAAGATTTTCATAATTCGTGATGTAACACCTACGTATATATTCGTACCACACTAACATATGTTTAGGGATTCGCCCTCCTAAATAATTCAGAGCTGCCTATCAAATCTCGCGACAAACTGATCTGATAGCAAGACTACGACAACTCTCAGAATCGCATTAACTATCTTGTAAAGCTCGTGACGAACCCTCAGAAAGCCCGAGTTCTGATCCCGCTCTCGGTCTCTACCAGACTCCCCAGACTCCCGAAAACTCGCAACGAACCGACAGAATCCCGAATTCCGATCCTGTGCTCGGCCTCCATCCGACTATCTCAGACTCTCCCTCAACTTCATTTTCCCTCTCTTTTAAAACATTTGCTACCCCCGTAACATTTCTCACACTACACACTTATGGTAAATATCCTAATTGACATACAAAATTATTCCTTAAGACTAAACCAACACGAACAATAATACGAATTGCTTCCTTGTTCATCCCCTTTGCGTCTACTAGAATAAGGCTCCACCCATGCGTAAGCGCAACGCCCACTGATATCCCAAATTCACAAATATTTAGCGCTTAATATTGGTCATTATACCTTATATTCCTGCTATTAGGGGTCATTTTGAAACAATAGTACTTTATTATTAATTATCTTAAATACCCTAGCATCTGGAAGCAATAGTTTTGACCTTTTGTCTTTATTGTTATTTTTTTGTATAAAATAGCTATATTGTTCTAAGGAACCAGGACATAATATCTGTCATCATATTTTAACTTTTTAAATGGCAAAATGATGTCCAATTTTAAATAGTTTTATTTCAGTCAAGAACACATGTGCACAAATATACACGAATCGAATATTCTTTTAAGAACAACAAGATTCATGTTACTTTATTGTCTTTTTATTTCTATTGAATTAAAGACATTGCAGGCAACCAATAAATCAAAGGGGTAATTTTAATATCTTCACTTATTTCTTCATAATACCAATTCTTTACAGAACATTCCACAGATTTAAGTTGTCAAGCGTCCCACGCCTGCACCCTCAACATGTATCTCAACATTGTAGTAATTTAAGGCAATCAGCACTACCTGCCCTCGATGACCCTATGTCAAAAAACCCTGGCCCGAGCAATCGCAAAAACTAAAATAATGATTTATTCTAAGAACACATTTTGAAACACCATAACCCATTTGATAATTCTCACCCTTACATGTCACTTATAATCAAATATACTGCTAATTTTGTTAGTTTCTAAGTGTCCGTTTCTTCTAAAACCCCACTTTAAAATCCATAATTTACTTGACATGACAGGCTTTTTAGCTCCAAATGTTACCAATTCTAAAATGTGTTGTTTATCTAAGTTAATTTCTACATGTAACGTAATACTTGAAGTAGTGATTCTTTCCAGGAATTTACCTTTAAAATCCCATCCAGCACGACAGTTTCTTAGGCTAAAATTATTAATAAATAATCGATGCATTTTGCTTTATTTATTGAATTATTGTGGTGTGTTCCGTCACAAGATATAAGACTAATATAATCCTCAAGAAATGATGGTTCTAGGATAGTTTCAGAACTGCTTTTGGCTGGTTGAGAAGTGCTTGGCCCCTTGCGGATTGGTTGGGTGGGTGCTAAGATACAGGTCTTTCTGATGGATGATATATGTAATACGTACAAGTAATTAATAATGCTAAATCACAGGTGTTCATGATAGATGGAACCGATCCACCCAACATTCCGTACTAGGCCCCCGAATGCGGATTGATAGGACCCAAAGTAGATTGGCTAAGGCACAATGGATGAAACCAATCTACCCAGTAATCCATACCACTAAAAGGATCCCTAGGGATAGAAATTACTCCAAGGGCACTTATTTTTGTAAAGCAACGATGGGTCAGAGAGCGTATAGTCACAAGAAACACCTATTCAAGGTGATATTGGCAGTCTACATACCCAATTAAAATTATCTGGAGTAGTGTAGGGCTTATGTAGTGTTGGAGAACGATGAAAAATATTACCTGCACGGAACTTCAAACGATTGAATAAGTGCTGGGAATCATCAACGAAAAGAGACGGCAGTAAGGTCTGCCGTATAAGTACATAGGTTGACATTGGATTGCACTCAATATGTCATCCCGTTTAAGGATTTTGAATAATATATCATCCCGTTTTATATCCTTTGGGTACGGAACTCTAAAATGAATCTCATTGCAAAAAATTTTCGCTAAATCATAAAGTACTATTGTCTTTCCATCGATAAAGTAACTAAAATCGAGAATGCAGTATACTGTATCCTATTCTTATTTTTTGAAGTTGAATGCAAACGAAGTTGCAGGTAAATCTAGTAAGAAATATAAGAATAATAGTAGATAAATAACAATAAGCGAAAAGTTATAAGGTCTCACTTTATATAGAGTCAAGAGTTTTTATTTAAAACCCTAACCAATCACAAAATAAAAATGATTAATTCATAATTAAAAATACACACTTACGAGCCATGAACATTTTCATATTCAAAAACCTTTTATTCACTTTTATATATTAAAAATTGTTTTACTTCATCGTCAATTTTCACATTGCATGCAATAACATTTATGTACCTACTCCATTTTACGATATTGGCATGCCATAAAGTGTGTTCCGACATAGTAAAACCAGAACAATACGTCAACTCGAGCCCTGAACGAGCGATAATTATATTTATTTATTTATTTCGAATTTCGTACAAATGCGGTTATTATAAGATGTAAGTATAAGGTAAGTACAGCACATTTACCTTTTCTGGCATACAAAATATAGTTAAATTTATATAATTATTCAAAAATAAAATAAAAAATCATGCGAATTCATTAAAATTAAAGACAATTAATAGAAAATAGATAAGTAGTCAATTATTAAAAATACAATACATTACTCATATTTAATAAAAATGTCAAGTAATTCATTAAAATTAAAATAAAATGTAAAATTGAATATAAAATAAAAGTACTATTTAAGATTTTTTAAGATAATCAGAGACCGAATAATAACATTTGTCGACTAACCACTGAAACAATTTAAGTTTAAACTGTCTTAAAGGCAGTTCAGCAATTTCTTTGGGTACATTATTATAAATTCTAACTACCATGGCATAGCTATTCCTGCTATATATCTCCTTTCTTAGATTAGGCATAACTAGCTTAAATGGATATGTAGTTTTAAACATACAAAATTCATTTTTCTTATGGATGAACGATTCAAGACGTAATCTAGCAAATTTACAAGCTTCAAAAATATACATACAAGGAAGAGTCAATAGATTTAATTCTTTAAATAAAGGTCTGCAACTAGTTCTGGGTGAAACATCCTTCATTGCTCGAATGCACTGTTTCTGCGCTATAAGTGCTCTGTTTATTCCTACTGAATTGGCCCATAGCAAAACTCCGTATCTTAAGTTAGATGCTAATGTTAGTTTGTTAATTTTGTCAGTCTCCAAAGTGCGTATCTTAAGCGATTTATTTTTCCACAAACGTGTTAAATCTTAAATTACGCTTTATTTTCGATGATATTTTTAACCCTTTCGATATCCATTTACATTGCTTTGATTTATTATTTAGTTTGATTAATTTAAGAGGGAAGCATAAATCGTAATACAGTGTAAGATTTTTATGGAAGTTATTAAAAGCCCTATTAACATCTTGTTCACTATAAACATCAAACCACGAAAAACTGTTTATGCAGTCTGTGAATTTTTACATATTTTCTATATTATAGTCTTTTTTCCGTATGAAATATGGTTTTATTAGAACTTCTTTATGTGTAGTCGGAAGATGTAACAATTGGCCAGATTCGTGATCTGATAGACCTAATGGTAAAGTTTCTAATTTCTAAATTCCAGTGGCATCCTTAACGTTACTTATAATTTGATCAAGACATGCCTTTCGTCTTGTCGGCTTTGTAATATGAATTTCAAATTTGTAATTCTGAATTATTCGTCTGTATTCTTCCAATGCTGGCGATTCTTTTAACAGATCAAAATTAAAATCACCTGCAATTACTAGTTTCTTTTTTACTTTTGTTTGCAGTTTATTTAATACTAATTCAAGCCTATCTAGAAAAACAAAGGGATCACTGGTTGGTATTCTGTACACGCATAGAATAACACAATTATGTTTCAGAATCTCTATGCCACAACATTCAAATTTAAAGTCTGTACTTATTTCTTTTAAAAATGGTAACTTTTTAAATTGTAATTTTTCCCTACAAAGTATACATACACCTCCTCGACTTTCATTCGATCGCGAATACCAATCCGCAATGATTAAGCCACATGATTAAGTATCTTTAAATTTGGTTCGTTTCCCAATGAAATTGTTTATTAATAACACTGTACATGTTTAATACCCTAAACATGTACAGTATTATTAATAAACAAGGTTTAGCCTTGGAGTAAATTTACGCTGACAATGCACTTAGTGTTAGTCAAGATTCAGATTAATTAACAGAGACTTAGCAAAGGTTAATCTAGTACGACGTTCTACGGGGGTAATATTTACTCCTAGAAGGTAATAGGTTTGTTTATTATCTGTATAATATAAAGGGAATTGTTCAGTTTGTATGGGCACTTTGGCTTTGAGTGGACATTATCTGCAGTTATAAAAAACGTTATTTTTTAATATTTCATATCTTAAGGAAGTTAACTGTTGTAATATTTTCACGGGAAAGTTTAAAATTGTATATATATAAGCATGTGTAGTACTCCATTAACGATGTAACGAAAAGGTTATTTTTTTGTAACATACTTTAATTACCTTATCATCATATTAATTTATTTATGTTAGAAATAAGAAACAGAGATGTCTAAATAAAGAAATTGTAGATTTACACATATTTACCTTTAATTTGACAATACAATTCTACAAGCAAAAGACAGTACTTCTAAATACACATATTTATAAGAATAGACTTTACATAATCACTTAATAAATAAATTACACTGCTCATACAGTTTCTCTTCAGCTGGAGGCTGGCATTTGGGCAGTCAAAAAAGGCAGCTACATTTATATAAGTTGGTCACATGACGTCCTAATCTTTGAATCTTCCACTGCCTCTCCTAACGTGTGCTCTCCCTCAAACAAGACTATTCTCCTGATTTGTGCTCATCCTCAAGCACAACTCTTCGGCTTGGAGCGGCTGTAGACTCACATTTACATCTGCACCTATTAACAGAAAGGACTATTTTAAAACACCTATTCAGTACATTTGCACATAACTACTTAATAATAAATTAACATTAAATATTGAACAACTAGTTAATAGTAGCAGTATTAATAGTATATCATTCTGATGAAAGATGTAGCTTTCCAAAGCAAAAGATTTTTTTAAATCAATTTAATTTTAACTGAAGGAACTCCTGATCAATTAGATAGTAAATTGTATCATTTGAAGCATAATAGTAATCCCAATGATTTGTACAAAGATTTCTTTGATGTTTATTGTACAGAATTTAAAAAGATTTTTGTCCCAAAAAAAAAATAAGTATTAGTAATCCTATAACTTTTAGTGTGTGGGCTACACCAGGAATATACAAAAGTAGAACAAGGCTCTATGAACTATATGATGAACGTAATTATAACACAAGTGAGGACTTCAAAGAATATGTACGAAATTACTCTAAATTATTTAAAAAAGTGTGTCGTTTAGCCAAATGAATTATTTAAATGCAAAAATTGAAAATAGTAAAGACAAAGTTAAAATGACGTGGAATATCATAAATAGTGAAACTTGAAGAGAAAAATCCCGGAATATAAATTTTAATTTAAACATTGATAATAAAAAAGTAACATCAGATCTTGAAGTTGCTACAGAATTTGAAAATTTATTTACTGAAATTCCAGTCTTAATTACACAATCTTTGAATTCCTCTTCCACTGTTGCTGAATCTATTTTAAAGGCAAGTTTAAATAATTCTAATAGCCAATTTAAGTTTCAACACATTGATTTTAAAGATATAATAAAATCTTTTAATCAGCTAAAGAAAACGAAAATTGCTGATTTATGGGGTAATTCCATTGAAGTTTCTAAATCGGTAATTGAGACAATAGCCCCAATCTTAGCTTATATATTTAATGAATGTACTGATTGTGGTATTTTTCCTGAGCTCATGAAATATAGTAAAATTATTCCTTTACATAAATCGGGTAGCACATCTGACCCTACTAACTTTAGACCTACATCCGTGCTACCTACGTTTAGTAAGATTTTTGAAAAAATCATGCTGGATCAAATACAAACGTACTTTTACAAGAATAAGCTTATGAATCGACTACAATTTGGTTTTACAAGGGGTCGCTCGACAACCGAAGAGGATGTCGAGTTAATACAAGAAATTTTTAATGCCTGGGAGGATTCACATGATGCGTTAGGTGTTTTCTGTGACCTATCTAAGGCATTTGATTGTGTTTTTCATGAAACATTGATTAGGAAACTGCATTTTTATGGATTTAGAGATAACTCATTGGATTTTAGTCTCATACTTGACTGACAGAGTACAGAGGGTTAATATCAATGGCAAAAGATCCCCTGGATCGAAAATTAAGATGGGCGTTCCGCAGGGCTCAATACTTGGTCCTTTCTTGTTTTTGATTTACATAAATGACTTGCCTTATTTCGTAAGGGATGATCACGAAATAGTTTTGTTTGCGGATGACACTTCACTCTTGTTTAAAATTAAAAGAGGGTTACCTCTAAATGACGATGTGAACAATTCTATCGCTAAAGTAGTACATTGGTTTAATGTAAATAATCTTCTCCTTAATGAAGGAAAAACAAAATGCTTAAAATTTGTACTACCTAATGTTAAAAAAGTAGATATAAATGTTAATGTAAAAGACAAGAACATGGGCCTTGTGGATGCCACAGTATTTTAAGGAATAACATTAGATTCTAAACTACAGTGGGGCCCACATATTGATAGATTGTCGAGTAGACTTAGCTCTGCAGCATATGCCGTAATGAAGATACGTAGGTTAACTGACATAGATACTGCCAGATTAGTATACTTCAGTTACTTTCATAGTGTTATGTCGTACGGTATCCTATTGTGGGGAAATGCTGCCGACATACAAACAATTTTTGTGCTTCAGAAAAGAGCAATTCGATCAATTTATAATCTTAGGATTAGGGACTCTTTAAGGGAGAAATTTAAGGAAATAGACATTATGACTGTTGCTTCGCAATACATATATACGAGAACTTAATGTACGTTCGTAAAAATATTAGTTTGTTTTCTATAAAAAGTGTTGTACACAATTTTAATACAAGAAATAAAAATAAATTAACGGTGCCTGTCACTAGACTGCAAAAAGTTAATAACTCTTTCAAGGGTCTTTGTGTGCGCTTCTACAATAAGGTCCCAAGCAAAATACAACAATTAGATATAATGCAGTTTAAATCTACTATTAAAAAAATACTTATTAAAAAAGCTTATTATAAGATATCCGATTATATCGCCGTCCCCGGAGAACAAAATGATAACCGCCAAAATCATGTTTTTAGTTTTATAACATATTTGAGTTTTATGCATCCTAATACGTCTACTTAATTTTTTTCGTGATTTTATCGTCATTAATTTAAAAGTTACAAAATAATATAATTTTATTCACAGTTTGCTGTGTTCCTTACGGTTATGAGAATAAATGTTCAAAGCTATATTACTGAAAGAGTAGTATACAATTTACTACGAAAATCACTGTAACAATAATATTCTGGTCATAATGTAACACCCAAACTCTCCTAATGGATATTATCATTTTATTCTCGTTTAAAACGTGTGAAACTCGCCGACAAGGATCACCTTATGAAGTAGTAATAAATCAATGTGATCTCTAAACATCTAGTTACACTTTTCTAATATAATAGATCAATTAAGTTGGGACAAAGATAGCACAATACACTTTTATCCTGTTGAGATCGGAACGTGACAAAGTTTGTTTATATTAATAAAAATATCGCAGTGCTCTCTCGAACGTCTTTAAGAGCGAGTAATTGTGGGAACAATTATTGTTGGTTACTTATTAATAAAGTTTATGTAGTGTTAAGCGTGCATTAGTGAAATGAATAACCAAAGAAGTAAACGAATATCGGCTATTATGAATTCAGTATCTAAAAATGAGGTTCCTTGTCCATCTCATTCTAATAATGGTATGTAACAATATTTTAACATATCTATTTATTTATTGACATAATTAATGAATTCAAAACTTAAATAATTATGGATATAAGTACTTAGAAACTACTTCCTTACAGTTATAGTGCAGTGTTAATTTTTTTTTTAATCTATACCTAAGTTTATATAGACTTATATTAAATAATAATATAAATTTTATATTAAATAATAATTAAATAATAATGTAGACTTATATTAAATAATAATATAACAAGAACACCATAAATAATTTCCAATGTTTCGGAGATATTAAATCAACCAGATTTCATAGCGTCGCCTTCAGTAATATATGAAAACCGTAAATATTCTGAAACTTTTTCTTTGGCATTGACACCATCAAATCAAGGTAATATACATAAAAAAATATTACGTATTGAAAACCCGAAATCTAAACGTTCCCTAAACTATACTCAGATTACTGGAAAACAAAATAATACAAATTTAGCTTCTTGTTCGGCTGATATCCATTATCTATCAGAAGATCAAGAATGCCTAGAATCAAATCCAATTTATGACGTAACGCTTATCAACCAAAGTAATGTTTGTGAAATTACTGATTTACTTGATATGGACAGAACACTGTTAACTGCAAGTATATCAGATACATCAGCGGTTCTGTGATTCATAATGAAAATTTAACATCAGATGGCGTCACAACGAAAATTTCACACAGTTTGGCAACATAGCACCAAAGTAATAACCTGACCTACACCACTAATACTCAATCCGTGATAAACCATCAGGCCCTCAATCCCGAAAAAACTACAGGAGATATATCACCTAAAAAAACAATAATAAGAAAACGTAAACGGAACGATAGTGAAAGCCAAGATAAAAAAATAAGACTCTAAAAAATTTGGGAGAGTCTTATATGGGATGCAGATCTAAAAAAATATATGAAAAAAAGACTATGAAAGCTAAATGCAATTGTAAAAAAAAATGTGGAGAAAAGTTCAACCAAGAACAAGGAGAAACTATTATGAAGTAATACTATAAACTAGGTGATCATGAGCGGCAATGGCAATTCATAGCAAAACATGTGAAAGTCGAGGATCTCAAACGAATGATCTTAGTTCGAAAAAACAAACGTACACAGACAGTCAAATACTACTTTCAGTCAGAAACAGGGGAGGATGTCCAAGTATGCCAAACATTTTTTGTCAATACTTTAAGTATATCAAACCAAACAGTTTACACTGCAATAGAAAAATTTTGCAGTGTATTGTTTTCCAGCAATAGAATCTCATTATTTGAGAAAGGATTCAATCAGAAAATACCTTTCTGAAAACCTTAATATTTCGAAAATGTATCGATTATACGAAACATGCTTTCAAAAAGGACAATTTGATTGCACACAGGGGTCAAAACGCCAGTATGAAACGATATTTAATACCAAATTTAATTTCTCCTTTTTTACGCCAAATAAAGATCAATGTTCCATTTGTACTCTTTATAGACAAGGTAACTCTACTCAACAAGAAGAATTACAGGATCAGAATCTTTGTATAACGAATGCAAAGATTAACGGCACAAAGTATGTGATTAAAGAAATGATGCAGAACGAATTTTACGATATAAAAAACTTGATAAAAAATAAGAACTGGGTAACTGATGAAAAGAGTAAAAAAATATTATGGTCCAAAATCATGGAAGTAAACATCTCTCATTTACAGCCATCCATTGTAAAATTTAAATATGATTTTGATGATGAATATTCCAAACTAGATACCGAAATCAAAACAAGATCCAAGCGTAACTCCAGACAAAATTCAACAAGCAATGGCACCGTATTCTCTGAGCAGTCATTAAAAATAGTGTACACAGAGCCATTCCCGATAAGTAAAGCCTTACACGCTGATTTAATGGAACTGTGTCGAAAGGAAGCTATTCCCAACTTCTACCATGACTTCTATAACTCTTTATTATGCGATTCAGACAATCAGTTAACGGAACTGCAAGAAAACGATATCGATGATGATGATTAGTATTTTGTTTCATATTTTTATAGTGTTGATTCTTTGGAATTGTTTGCAATAAAGGCTGATTACCATATTCCTGTTTATTAAAATATCCCCGAAAAACGATCTAACGACACGGCACTTTTCAGTTTGCTCGAGAATAAAATTGTAAGTTACTATTGTTGATACAAGATTCACCGTAACAACACAATGAATAAAATCATAAGACAATATAACAATATTCGTAGTAGCTTGATTTTTCCGAGAATAAAATGATAAGGTAACTTTAGTAAATTAATGCAACTACTTTTTTTCCCTATTATATATTCCATTAAATAATTAAATTATCGTGGACAATATGGGTATTTTTTTAATACGTAATGGTAGTGTAAAAAATTAGGTTTCAGGGGAACCCTGCATCGTCTCTCTAAGACAAAAACTTTTGGAGTTATCGACATTTTAGAGTTTTTTATTTTTCCTGAAAAGTTAAGATTTTGCGATTATCATTTTATTCTCCGGGGACGGCGATATAACAGATAAGAACGCTTGGACTTGAGATGATCCAGCAACTGGATAGGTGATTACTTCTAAACTCATTATCTTGTTTCCATTATTATTAAATGATAATGTTATCATTATAAGACCATTTTTTTTTCTATCTCTGTTTATAATGTATTGATCTGGTAATGACATGGTTTTTGTAAATGTCATTACTCTTATTAGAGCTGGTAAGTTTCTTGCTCGTTCTTCTTATCTGCCAAAAGACGTCCTGAACGAGTGGTAGGGGAAAAATGTTGGACGATTCAAAAGTACTTTTAAGAAGTCTATTTGAATAAAGATTATTTTGACTTTGACTTTGACCTGTTTAGACAGACCTTCAAAAGTGCATAATGTCTTCAGTCATTTCTTCAATATTGTTAAAATCCATTGTAAGATTTATTTTTTACAAATGAAGCAAAATCTTGTATAAGTTCTATAGTTAATGTAAGAATAGTTTGCATGATAGACAACCATTCAGCCCAATTATTATAATATAAATGAGAATAACAGTCTACTGGTTTTTGGTACATAAAAGCTAAAATCAACAAACAATTTTATCTGAAGCCATCTGTGAATTGTCAGTTGCTGTAGTGAGTCTCAATCCGGAACAAAACATTATGCTTGTGAATCAGATGCTCTTTTAAAATCCGGCAAGGTAATGTTCTGTATAGGTTCTGGAATATTAGAAGGAACTGTCTCTATCTGCTCGCTGCCAACATGGATGACAGATGTGATCAGATCCATGCATCTAAAAGAGTATAATATGTAATTAAATTATTTGTCAACAAAATGTTATTTAACGATATGGTAGCGATATATTAATGTTTTTCATGTCATAAAGGAAGTTTAATTATAGTAATCATTCATAAATAAAAATAACTATAATTCTACCTGTCGTGGGGATATCCAATCAATAATTTCATTTCTAATGTGTGTTTCTTTGTCGAATATTGTTTGCAGTAGATGTGATCTAGTACGTAATATAGATCTTTCACAATTTATACAAGCTGCCGACGATATTACACGATTTAAATACATTCATTAAACCAAACAATTTTGAATTACCAATTCTATCTTTCTACATGGATTTACCAAAAACAACACGTTAAACGATATAAATACGTTATTTAAGGAATTATTTTATAAAAACAATTATTTTAATAAAAATTATCACTCAAACATATTTGTTGACAAAGTGAAAAGGTGCTGCCATATAAAAATCATTAATCGATTAGAAAGTAATCGATTGTGAGTGTAAATTAACTTATATCTAACCGAAAAGGATTATTTGTTATGTTTTTAATATATACGAGGGTCAAACTGAAAGTTCTTAGAACTGGCCACTTATAAACAATATAATAAAAAAATAATTCTAAAATTTGAAAATATAACTCTTTGCCAATATTACTGAGTATATATTTCATTCATTTGTCATTTGTTTTACGATTTGGCGGCAAATTGAAAATTGTCTGTGTCACGTCATCATGAATTTAACACGAGAAAATTTTCGTGCAATGATTTTTTATGACTTTCGATGTCATTTAAGTCAACAAGAAAGTTATGATAGACTACGATTGGCCTTTCACGATGAAGCCCCATCTCGTGCGACTGTTTACAACTGGTTTAATGAGTTTAAACGTGGTCGCACTAATCTCACTGATGATTTACGTGAGGGACGGCCTTCTACGGCGACGACTGAAGATAACATCTGTGTTGTGCGGCGTATGATAGAGACTGACAAAAGAGTGACCTATCAACAGATTCGGACAAGCTTAGGCATCGGTATGAGTCAAGTGCACAAAATCCTCCACGAACATTTAGCGGTCAGGAAGCTTTGCGCCCGGTGGATACCTCATAATTTGACTGAGGCTCAAAAACTCCATCGTGTGGATTGGTGTCGTAAAATGATTGAAAGATTTAACGGAGGTGACTCAAATGCTGTGTTCGACATACTAACAGGTGACGAAAGCTGGATTTACTGTTATGATCCTAAAACCAAAAGACAATCTGCTCAGTGGGTGTTTCCTTTCGAGGAGTTGCCAACTAAAGTGAAGAGAGATCGAAGTGCGGGAAAAAAAATGGTGGCCTCGTTCTTTGGAAGGATAGGTCATTTTGCAACAATTGTGTTAGAGGATCAAAAAACAGTTTCTGCAGAATGGTACACTACCAATTGTTTGCCACTTGTCTTGGAAAAAGTTCGAGAGAAACGACCTCGCAGTAGGATCCTCCTTCACCACGACAACGCCTCGTCGCACACCGCCAAGCGAACGATCGACTATTTGGCGACATCAAACGTTGAATTACTGGGTCACCCGCCATATAGCCCCGACCTCGCGCCTTGTGATTTTTATTTATTTCCAAAAATTAAAGAAAAACTTAAAGGAAAGCGGTTTATGAATGCTGAAGAAGCGGTGGCTGCGTATCGCGATGCCATTGAAGAGACCCCTAAGGACGAGTGGGCAAAGTGCTTTTCCCAGTGGTTCCATCGCATGCAGCGGTGTATTGACGTGAATGGACAATATTTTGAAAAGATATAATAAAACTAATAACTGGCTAATGTAATCAGTTTTTGATTTTCTAAGAACTTTCAGTTTGACCCTCGTATGATATAAACTATTTGGGATATAGTTAATTAAAACAAGTATTCACGGTGGCTTGTATATTGCGAATGAATGTGGTACACAGGTCCTACCTTATTATATACAATATTAATAATTATCAGATTACCTACATTACTACAATCCTCCCCTCTAAACACATAGATCCATCTGTTGCAAACAATATAGTTTTACAGCTCTGATACATTATACCAACAATAAGAACATGTTCTGATAAAACCAAAAATAACAAACTGTACAAATAACAATTATAGATAAAGCGTTAAACATTTACTTATAACGAGGAGGATTATTCAAACGACATTTACGTATTAACTTTTGTGGAGGTTGAGGGCTTAAGCAGGGCGAAGCAGTTGCGACTGCTGTGAAAGGTGGACTTGAGGTCTCCATCCTTTGTTCAGTCTCCTTAGTGACCATAGTCTGTGGAGGAGACTGCTCTGGTTCACCCTCCACTAGTAGATCAGAGTTGGATTCATTACCCCCTACCAGTGTGACTCCTTCATCTTTTGGTTGTTCCACCTGAACGTCGTTAGAAGTTGGCAAAACGTCTTCTCCGGGAGATGACGGTGCTATTAAAGAACCACGTACTGAACGCCGTCTTAACTGGTCAATATGCCTATGCGTTGTCTTTCCAGCTTTGTCAAGAGTTTTATAGTCAGTAGACCCTAACTTTTCCACTACCAACCCTGGTGTCCACTTAGTACCCCCTTGATATTGACGTATCCATACTTCTTCCCCAGGTTGCAAGCAACGATCCCCTTCAGTGCCTAACTTCCTCTGTCGATACTGAGCTACCTCTACTGTCCTCTGACGGTCGGGCCTTAATAAATCTAATTTGGTTCTTAAGCTTCTACCTAACATAAGGCTGGCTGGACTTTCGCCTGTAGTGCAATGTTCTGTGTTTCGATAATGCAATAAAAAAGTATTTAAAAATTTTTGTACATCTTCCTTTTTCCTAATGGCCTTACGAATCACTCGTTTTATTGTACGAACCGCATTTTCTGCAGCTCCGTTAGAAGCCGGGTGATAAGGAGCTGAAAAAAAATGTTCGATACCTAAACTTGAAGTAAACTCTAAAAAGTCGCTACTTGAAAACGGTGGACCGTTATCTGATACTAATTGTCGCGGTAATCCCCATCTTGCAAATATTTCTTGTAATTTGTTTATCGTATATCGAGCCGCAGTACTGGGTACCGGATAAACCTCAATCCATTTGGTTCTAGCATCAATAATTACTAGATAAATTGTATCATAAAAGGGCCCCAAAAAATCTAAATGAACTCGGGACCATGGGCGGTTCGGCCACGGCCACGGAACCACAGCGTGGCGCTCCGGAGCGTCTGCCTCCGCCGCACACACTTCACAACTACGACACAATTTTTCCACATCTTCGTCTATGCCGGCCCACCACACATAGCTCCGGGCGATTGCTTTTGATTTACTAATACCCATATGAGATTCATGTAAATCATCTAGCACTCGAGTTCTACATTGTTCCGGAATAACAAGCCTATGCCCCCACATTATGCACCCTAATTCTTCATATAACTCTTTTTTCCGGTTAAAATAAGGTTGTAATTCCCTAATGTCATTATGATCCGGCCATCCATCCCTAATGTATAGTAAAACTCTTCCTAATAATGGGTCTCGAGAAGTTTGATGTTTAACCTTATTATAATTTAATAATAATGCGTTCTGCGCGAAATGTAAATAAGTCTGTTCGGGCAGGTCGAGTGACGATGAGTCCCCCGTCCCTCCACTCGCCACCGGTAGCCGCGATAAACCATCCGCGCCATCTCCTTAGTATTTATGTACTCGATATCATAGGTATATGCCGATAGTATAATTGCCCAACGCTGCATACGACTCGCGGCCATCGCCGGAATGCCATACTTGGGTCCAAAAATGCTCACTAACGGTTTATGGTCCGTCCTGAGCGTAAAACGTCTACCATATAAATATTGATGTAACTTTTGCAAGCAGAAAACTATAGCGAGCGCTTCGCGATCAATTTGAGAATAATGTTTTTCCGCATCTGTGAGCGCGCGCGATACATACACAACCGGCCGCTCCTCATCGCCCGTTTCCGTGCACTGTGTCAACACGCCGCCTATGCCTTTCGCACTCGCTTCGCACGTCAACATAACCGGTTTGCTAACATCATAATGAGACAACACCTCTGCGCTAGTTAAAACCTTTTTAATACTACGAAAAGCCTGTTCGCATTCCCGGGTCCAGTTCCAAACTTTATTCTTTTTAAGTAACTCATACAAAGGAGACAGTATAAAACTTATATTTTTAACAAACTTTGCATAAAAATTTACCAAACCGAGAAACGACCTTAACTGTGATACCTCCACGGGCCTTGGAATGTTCAGAATAGCTGCTACTTTGTCCTTATCCACTTTAATTCCGTCTTTTGAAATTAAGTATCCCAAATATTTAACTTCGTCCACTAAAAATGAACATTTATTTTTCTTTAACTTCATGCCCTGACTTTCCAATCTATTTAGTACTTTTTCGAGAATAATTAAATGCTCTGACCGTCCTCCCTTAGTACCTACGATAACGTCATCGAGAAATACTTCTACCCCCGGAATGTCCTTGAAAAGATTCGACATAATACGTTGGAATATACCTGGACTTGAAGCGAGACCAAATACTAATCTATTATATTTAAATAGACCTCTATGTGTGTTGATTACCGTGTATTCCTTGGACTCATCGAGTTCAATCTGGTTGTAGGCCTGAGATAAATCAATTTTCGAAAATAGTTGTGCCCCGTTCAAATTAACTAGTAAATCGTCTATTCTCGGTAACGGATACCTATCGACCAGTAAGACAGGATTCAACGTAATTTTATAATCAGCACAAATGCGCAACCGTCCGTCCGCTTTACGTACCGGTACCAACGGGGTTGCCCACTCTGATGTATCTACCGGTTCAATCACACCATCCCGCAACATAGAATCCAACTCCGCATCTACCTGAGGCTTCAATGCATAGGGCAAGGGCCGCGCACGACAAAATACCGGCATGGCCCTCTCCTTCAATCGCAACTGCGCCCGGCCTCCGGTAAAACGCCCCAGTCCACCACTGAACAACTCCTTATGCCTGTTTATTTTACTATAATTACGAAACTGTGGAATTTCTATACCTAACTCAGATAACCATTGTCTACCTAACAACGAAGTAGTCCCTCCATCAATAATAAACAATTCCAAATTCTTACATTTTCCATTATAACAAACAGCTACCATTATAAAATTTAAAAATTATATCGTTATTTTCCAACAATCTAGATTTTAAATATCTCTCATAAGTCTTTTTGCTAATACATGACACTGCTGAACCGGTATCTACCTCCATGTTAACCCACCTATCATCGATAAGAATTTTTAAGCTTACCGGCTTATAACTATTTAAGCTCAGTTGGTGTAACTGTTCCTCAATTTCTTCGGGATTCGAGTCTTCATCTTCGTCTGTCCCTCTAGAGGCTTCCACCAAATTCACTCGCCTTCTTTCTCTTTCCCCCTTCTTCACCACTCGTGGACAGACCCGACGCAGATGTCCCATCTTCTTGCATTTGCTGCACACAAAATTTTGGTAACGACACGCCTCGTTATTATGTCCGTTCCCTCCACACGCCGTACAACGCCTGACCCCCGCTTGCCCGTTTGAAGTCCGCCAACGCGGGCGTTCCGCCCGGTCATTTCTCGCCGCTACTGTGTGCAGTCCCGAAGATACCTCGTTAGCTGCCGCTGTGGAACCCTCCACTGTTGCCGCATCCCGTTCCGCTGCTTCCAGTGCAACCGCCAACTTTATCGCGCCGTTATATTTCAAACTGTCTTCCGCGAATAACCGTTGCCGTATGACGTCACTTCGAAGCCCACAAACCAGCTGATCACGCAGATTGTCCTCTAATACACTGCCGAAGTCACAATTTCTTGATAACTTTTTTAGCTCAGTGACGTATTGCGCTACTGTTTCATCACTCCGCTGCCTACTTTGCCGAAACCGGTACCGTTCCGCCATTATCGAGGGTTGAGGTTGGAGATGCTGCCGCATTAAGGTGACCGCCGCCTCGTATGTCAACTCCGCTGGTTTCTTAGGGCTCGCCAAACTACTCAACAGTTCGTAGCTTTCATCTCCGATCGCTGTGATTAAAGTTGGCAGCCATAAATTATTTTCTACCCTATTGACTTTAAAATACATTTCCAGTCTCTCCACATATAACGTCCAATTCCCGGAATTGATGTTGAAGTCAGTGACCTTTCCGAATGACATTTTTCACTTTTATCCTCGTCGCCAATAAACTATTTGGGATATAGTTAATTAAAACAAGTATTCACGGTGGCTTGTATATTGCGAATGAATGTGGTACACAGGTCCTACCTTATTATATACAATATTAATAATTATCAGATTACCTACATTACTACATGATACATGATTTTGCAAAAGATCACCTACTGTATAGGCATTAATATATATATACTTTAATTACTTTCATTTGTATTAAAGTTAAAACTTATCGATTAATCGATACTATTAGTAATAGTACTTTAATAACATTTATTGATATGGAAACACAGTGAAACATGTTAACAAAACACATCCGAATCCAAAAAATTCTTTTAAAAATAATATTTTTAATGTTTTGTTTCCCATGACGAGAGTATAAAAAATATTTTTTTTTAGTTTTAATAATACTTTACTGTTAACATAGTTTTTACTAATTAGCTTGTCCACCAAAAGCCAAATTTGAACAATTCCCTTTGGAGTAATACTACAATTGTAGTATTAGTAAACTCTCTATTATACTCTTTATTGCACTCAAAATTTTATATAAAAACAAGTTAATAAATTTGTTACAAAGGTGGACTTATCTCAAGAAGAGATCTCTTCCAGCCAACCTAGGAGTCGTGGGAGAGTAAGATGTAAGCGGGTGATAGAAGTGCAGTTATATGATATTACGGTTGAAAAAAAAGAATTATATAATAAATAACAAACAAATAATAGATATAATAAAATATACACTACATACATATATAAGATACGATGAAAGCAGTGTCATGAATACGAAACTTGTTCTAGAAGGTAGTATTTCAGTTTAAATTTAAAACATATAATGGAAGGGCAATCCTGAATATTCAAGGGAAGTCTGTTCCATAGTTGAACACACAGAACACGGAAAAGAGGTTAGAAAGGCGATCATCCATCCTTTGTACGAAAACCGATGTCACCAATCTTGCCCCACTTTTAGTCCGCCGTACATCAGACAAAATATCAGACCAATTATACAAGATATGCACACACTTGTATTTTAAACATGCCAATCAGAACACTCCAATATAACTATTACCAATCACGCTCAACCATAACAGACATCTATAGTGCGCAATAAACGTGTAAAAGCCATTTTAATTTGACATATCACACTAGTGATTGACATAAAATTATTAACTATCAATATTGAAAAACATCAAGTCGATTAATTGAAAGGATACTAGAGTAATGATTTCTTTATACCATTTTGGACATACATTAAATTGTATTGATCAAATGTGACATTATCTTTTTTCTTTAGATATTAATCCTTAATTAGTTGGTTGATTCAATAAGAAATATTTAAATTACTAATAAACTAACATTGAATCGGTACTAGTCGAGCTTAAATATTTATTTGCATATAAATATGTTTGTTTATTAATAATAATAGTAGGTATTTTTTTTCACATTACTTTACTCGATTTCGTATCAAGTAAACAGATAAGATCGGCAACATCGCTTAAATGAAACTAGTAATATTGACAAACAATATAATGTAAATAAATATATACAAAATAAAAAAATACTATCAGTACAATAAATGCTATTGGAACTTATCCTGAACGGATTCCGATGATTTAAAAAGTATTCTTGTTAATGGTTCAAAATAAAATAAAAAAAACTGAGTTTCTGTTACAATATTAAGAATATAAAAACATACTTATTACCATATTCATTAATAAATTAATATACAAACGCATACCAAACGAAGTCAATATGATTAATTAAATTTTTTAATTTATTTTTTATTACCACTTTTTTATCGTCCATACTTTTATTTAGTTTTTACTAACTAACACACCAAGAATCGATTAAATGTTTCCAGGCACTTCACTACCCATCTACCGTAATCTATTATGTTGCTATTTAAAACGGTGATTTCGTGATGTTCTTTACATTACGTGCATTGTACGACACAATGTAATAAATATGCGCACTTCTCCAGCAATGTATATTTTCTTGGAAATATTTTTTGTGATTCACACTTTTGATAACATTTCACGAATTTCGACTTAAAATACTAAATTTGAGAAGTGTTCTACTTACTAATGGAAATAAATCCTTCCTTTGGATCTACTTGAGGATGGGCTTCTTGTTTTGCAATTAATCACTGCAAAAGTCGGCATTTTTAACACTTTTAGTGGCGTGTTTCACAGTACTTACAGCGCGTGCGTTCGTGAATGACTAAACATCGTGATCGCGTGGTGAAGTCACGATCCTGTACATTTGTTCAGGATAGTGGCTACACTGCCACGCCCACAAGGCCCTTCTAACGTCTTTCTGTGTTCTGTGGTTGTACACCACGAACAGAAAAGGATTTGAGAAGGAAATTGGTGTTACATTTAGGCAGCTCAAGAGATTCGATGACGCAGGGACGCTTGGGATGGTAAGGAGGAGTAATCAGCCCTTTTACATCCCCACTGCAGGGGCTCAGGCCTTCCTTATGGATGGTTAAGGAGGATGGGCCATGACCCTCCACGATTTTAAATAGGAATGAAAAGATGTGCATATCACGGCGAAGACGGATAGGAAGCCAGTTCAGTTGAGCACGAAAAGCAGAGACATGGTCATATTTATATTGGAAAAGATTGGAGTCGATTGAGAGAGTGGTGTGGCGACTAAGCCACACCAGTAAATGCGACTTAATCCTACAGCACTATTTTATAAGTTATTAAGTTATGTTACATAAATGTTTTTGTATGGCAACACTAGACAGCATGCTATGTTACATATGTAGTCTTTGATATTTATATTGATCTGTGCTGTTACGATCCTGAATAACAACTATGTCGCATTGTGATTTATAATTTATCATATAAAACAATTACAAGTATCAAGACTTTCATTTTGATTAAGAAGAATCAACCAATTTCTTCAGTGGTGACCCTTTCAAGAATTCGCAAGCGTATTCTTCGGGATCGAACTAGTGAGCGGGCCGTAAGCCGCCCGCCGCTAAGTACCTTTTCTGCAGCCGGCGATTATTCGTCGTCGCGACAGCTTCACGGCCTGATGCCAGATCGTTTATCAACGTATCAGTGTTTTTGTGAATGTGTTTATGTTTTGCCTGCGTTTTATGATCGAGAGACCGAGCGGGCCTCAAACCGCTGGTCGCCAAGTTTTCTATTCTGCAGCCGGTCGATTATTCGCGGCCGCGAATCATCGTATCAGCACTTTTTGTGAATGTGTATGTGTTGTAGCTTGTAGCTGCATGTTTATGTAAGTTTCAAACATAACTTGTGACTTGAGTTACCCTGCTTACAACTAACTGGAACTTACCTAACTAATTTGTGTTTACAATTAATCTGCTTTACCATAATTGTTCTGATTTTACATCAAATAACTAAAATAACAGTTCTAAAGCTGTGAATATTACATTTGCTTAGTTAAGTTTTAAATATCAGTTTTGAGTTATATTTTGTACATAACTACAGAATTTTGGTACTAACCTGCAAAAACATTCGGTTTTGCTAAATATCAGTTGTTTAAATAAAAACAATAATAAACATTTATTTGCATTTTTTGTGAAAAGAATCTTATTTTAAATTTTGTGTACATACTAACTGCTTCATTGAAAAATTTATTTTTAGGTTACAATTTAGGTGAGGAAAAAAATTTTCTTTTTTATTTGTGTGTGCATATTAACTGCTTGACTGAAATAATTTGTTTTTGTCTGTAATTTTTTGTAAGGAAAAACTTAATTTTTATTTTTCTTAATTGCTTGATTGAAATTATTCTATTTTCAATTTTTTTGTAAAAAAATAATAATAAGAACTTAATTTTTATTTTTGTGTGCATACTAACTGCTTGATTGAAATTATTTTTGTTGTGCATTTTTGTCTGATGTGTCATTGTATGTAAACATTTTATGTGTGTCCTCGCTGTAATATTTCTCTCACCCCGGCCTCAGAGAACTTTGAATATTTCTTGCTCGCTTTCTGTTTTGGGTGTTGTGTTTGGTGTCCATTGGTATTGTTATTCCTTTAACCCTTACCTAGTCACCATCCTGACTCATCATGGCTGATGAACTCCGGCAACGACTTGCTACCCTTGAAGCGGAAAATGCTGCACTACGAGCACAGCATGCACAGCCACCTGAACCTCAAGCTTCTGTATGCCGAGTTGGTGTAAAGCTGCCACCGTTTTGGCCTGATAATGTTACTGTTTGGTTTGCCCAGGCCGAGGCACAATTTTTACTTGCAAACATCACTACGGTTGAAACAAAATACAGTCACATTCTCAGTAGGATTGATCATCAGTTTGCTGCAGAAATTCAAGATGTTGTGGCCAATCCCCCGGCCAAAGATAAATACCAGCACCTCAAAGACACGCTCATAAAGCGTTTTTCTTCTTCCGAGGAACAAAGATTACGGAAATTGTTAAGTGAGGAGGAACTCGGTAATAGAAAACCGTCACAATTTCTCCGCCACCTCAGATCCCTGGTTTGTACCATACTCACTGACGATATTCTTCGCCAGCTATGGCTTCGCAGATTACCACAACAGATTCACACTATTTTAACCTCTCACGCAGACTTACCTTTAGAAAAACTATCTGACCTGGCCGATCGAATTTATGAAATTTCTCCTAGACCCCACTCAGTTTGCTCCACGGCGCCCACTTCAGGTGCCGAAAAGTCGTCCGACCCACTAGATGCCATCACTCGCAGATTGGATCAGCTGGCCAGTCAAGTCGCTGCTATACACCGTGAAGGCAGGCAGCGCCAACGTAGCTATTCTCACTCAAGATCACGATCAAAATCTAATAGTCAGTCGAAACTTTGCTCGTACCACAGGAAATTTGGTCCGAAAGCTACCAAGTGCATAAAAAACTGCACCTGGACAACGGGAAACTCGCCAAGCAATCAGTAGCGGCGGCAACTGATTGCGACACTACTAACCTCAATAGCCGCTACTAACCACAATAGTCACGGACCGTATCACCAAACGTCAATTTTTAATCGAAACCGGTTCCGACTTATGTTGTTATCCCCGCCGCTGGTTCACTGGACGGAGAAAGCCTACTGACTATGAGCTCAACGCCGCTAATGGAAGCAGTATAAAGACCTACGGCTCTGTCAATGTGAAACTCAACCTCGGTCTCCGGCGCAATTTTGTTTGACAATTTGTCGTTGCTGACGTTACCACAGCACATAATTGGCTCTGATTTTTTATCGTATTATCATTTATTGCCTGACTGCCGCACTAAAAAATTAGTTGATGGTATCACTAGCCTTTCAACAGCTGCCTCTTCTGCAACGTCGGAGCAACCTAGTGTCAAGGCCGTTGCTTCAGTGAATTCCGTTTTCGCTCAACTTCTTTCAAAGTTCCCGGACATTACCCGCCCGCCCGGCTGCCTCACGACTGTCAAGCATAATACGGTGCATTACATCAAAACGACTGATGGACCACCGGTTTCTTGCCGTCCCCGCCGTTTGGCTCCTCAGAAGCTCATCGTGGCCAAGAAAGAATTCGAGGACATAGTTCAATCCGGCGTCGCACGACCATCCAAAAGTTCCTGGTCGTCTCCGCTCCACATGACCCTGAAAAAGGACAGCACCTGGCGGCCGTTTGGTGATTACCGGTCCCTTAACGCCAGGACCGTCCCTGATCGGTATCCTGTGCGTCACATCAATGATTTCTCCCACAATCTAGCTGGTGCCAAGGTTTTCAGCACCCTTGATTTGGTTAAAGCATATCATCAAATCCCCGTCGCTGAGGAGGACGTCCCGAAGACCACCATCGTTACTCCGTTTGGCCTCTTCGAGTTCCCCTTTATGACCTTCGGGCTTCGTAATGCTGGTAAGACTTTCCAGAGGTTCATCGATGAGGTCACACAAGGTCTCGATTTTTGCTTATGTGGACGATATCCTCGTCTTTTCTGCGGATGAGGCTCTCCATCTGGAGCATTTGCGGATTCTCTTCGGGCGCCTCCAAGACTACGGGGTGGTGATCAACCCCTCCAAATGCGTCCTTGGTGCTCGTGAGGTGACTTTTCTGGGTTATCTCATTAGTCCGGAAGGCACCCGACCCCCGCAAGAACGCGTGCAAGCTATCCTGGAATTCCCCGCTCCAAAAACTGTCAAAGGTGTGCGACGTTTTCTCGGCATGTTAAATTATTACCGCCGATTCGTGCCACACGCCGCGCAGTTCCAGGCCCCACTGATAGATGCAGTGTTCGCTACTAATGGTAAAGGTTCGAAACCATTTATATGGACGCCCGAACTTCTAGAGCATTTTGAAGCCTGTAAGAGGAGTTTGTCCAATGCTACAATGCCTCAACATCCGATAAACGACGCACCCCTTGGTTTATTCACGGACGCATCCAGTGCGCACATTGGTTCCTGCCTGCAGCAGATGGTCAACGGTAACTGGTTCTCTCTTGCATTTTTTAGTAAGAAGCTCACCGCCCGTCAATCACAGTGGCCCGCATACTATCGCGAGTTGCTGGCTGTTTATGAGAGTTTTCAACACTTCCGCCACGTTCTCGAGGTCCAGCACGCTACCATATTCACTGACCATAAGCCGTTACTCTATGCCTTTGCACAGCGTCGAGAAAAACTCCCACCCTCCCAACTAAACCAACTGTCGTTCATCAGCCAGTTTACAACCGATATCAAATATATCAAGGGGGAGGACAACGTCGTCGCGGATGCCATGTCGCGCGTCGATGCTATCACCCTCGATCAAGATTTCGAGGCTCTTGCGAAGTCGCAAGAAACTGACCCGGAACTGGCTGAACTCCTTCGTCAAGGTTCTTCCAGCCTTAAAATGACAAAAGTCATAATTCCTGGGACTAATATTTCTATCGCCTGCGACGTTTCAACTGGAAAACTACGTCCTTTTCTGACAAATTTCATAGCTTGAGCCACCCCAGTGCACGAGCTACTACACATCTCGTGACCGAGCGCTACGTATGGCCCTCGGTTAAAAGAGACTGTAAGGAATGGGCTCGCACTTGCGAGGCGTGTCAACGCGCCAAAGTGTCGCGCCACAACTCTGCTCCGCCCGGCAAATTCGGCCTGCCACTTGGTCGACTCAAGCATGTCCACATCGATATAGTTGGGCCCTTGGCTGTCTGCAACGAATTCCGTTATTGTTTGACAGCAATTGATCGCGCTACCAGATGGCCTGAGGTGTGGCCGATGCGCTCGATCACCGCTGAGGAAGTAGCTGAAACTTTTACCAGGGAATGGATCTCCCGATTTGGTGTTTCATCTGTTATCACTACAGATCAGGGTACTCAGTTTGAGTCAGACCTCTTTCGTCGTCTGATGTTACAATTCGCCACCAAGCGCATCAGGACTACCGCGTATAATCCCTGCGCCAACGGTATGATAGAGCGTGTGCACCGGCAACTAAAGGCCTCTCTAATGTGCCATCAAGACTCTGACTCTGACTGGGTTCGTTCCCTTCCGTTAGTCCTTCTCGGCATGCGATCTGCCTTTAAGGAGGATCTTAAGGCCACAGCCGCTGAAATAACGGAGAACCCCTTCGTCTACCTGGAGAGATGCTAATTACAGACTCTGGATTCGGAAATATTGAGGACGCGGCAGATTTCGTCACGCAGCTCCGACGCAAGATGTCGGCCATGCGACCCATCCCTGCTTCCAGTCACTCTAAACCTTCCTTCTTCATCTTTAAGGATCTTTCATCGGCAACCCACGTTTTCCTCCGCGATGATACCGTGCGACGACCCTTACAGGCTCCTTATAACGGCCCGTTTCAGGTTGTGGATCACGCCGTTGACGGCAAGACCATGACCCTGGATATTAAGGGCAAGCACGTCGTCGTTTCCGTGGATCGTCTTAAACCTGCATTCATTGATCATGCTAACCATAGTTCTTCTGATCCTAAATTGCCTAAGCCGCCGATGAAACCTCCTCAGACTGTACCCTCACAGACTGTTTCTTCTCAGCCTGTCTTTCCTCAGTCCCCTTCTCCTATTATCACTCCATCCCCACCGGACACCAAATCAATGAATACCAACCTGCTTTATACTACTAGGTTTGGCAGGCGCGTTAAATTTAAGGATTTCCCGGATTTTTATTGATCTTATCTTTCTCCGTGGGGGGGGGGGGGGGGGGTGGTGTGGCGACTAAGCCGCACCAGTAAACGCGACTTAATCCCACAGCACTATTTTATAAGTTATTAAGTTATGTTACATAAATGTTTTTGTATGGCAACACTAGACAGCATGCTATGTTACATATGTAGTCTTTGATATTTATATTGATCTGTGCTGTTACGATCCTGAATAACAAATATGTCGCATTGTGATTTATAATTTATCATATAAAACAATTACAAGTATCAAGACTTTCATTTTGATTAAGAAGAATCAACCAATTTCTTCTGTGGCAAGAGTGGTGTATTCGTTTACTTATCTTAGCCATTTGCGGAGACCATGATAAAGTACTATCCACAGTCAAACTCAAGTTTTTTACCCTATCAAATTGGAATTTGTATTCCATTGTATAAAATTTGAGGAGTACAATCAGACTCAAGTTTACTTTTAAATCTGCTGCTGCTGACAATCATGGCCTGACACTTTGTTGAATACGAAGTAGCCCATTCCTGTATAGAAACAAGAGTATCGGGGATGGAAAAGTGTTAATAAATTTGGAGGTCATCTGCATAGAGATGGAAAGGAGAAGAAATAGCGGAAGAGATGTTATTGATAAATATAGAGAAGTGTTCCTGAACGCAACACTGCGCAAGCGACAGTGGGGGTAGAAGACGATAATGACAATTATTAATAATCATCTTACTATAACGGACGCAACATAATTTGTATTTCATATATTTTTTCTCTATTATAAAACTGTACATCTTGCATCTCCAATTATTTTTTATTTCACAATTTCATCTACAACATTATACAAGTACAACAACAAATAAAAAGGATATTAAAAGACGGCGCAAACATAATTTGGTGACCCCGACGTGATCAAGCTACAATTTGAAAATCCGAAAGAAGTAAGCCCATTTCTATCACTATTTCCATTCCTGCCATAGTAGCATAGCCGCTGTTTTTAGATAATTAAGCAAATCGGAATAAATTCAGTCTATTAATCAAAAATAAAATTTTCCAACACTTATACGTTAATTTAAAATTTTGTTCAAATATTTAAATATTGGTATCATTTTCCCTTACATTTGATTATTTTACAATCACTTAAACATAATTTGCCGACTATTTCAGCGTTTTTCTGGAAGTAAATCGGTGAAAAAGTGGAAACAAATAGTGACACACGATACTAGCGTTTTCCAACTACGCACAGTGTCGCAGTTTGTGTCGTGCATTGAGACATCGATAGTGAGCGGCCGCCAGCCGGCGCGTGCGACCTAACCGGTTTGTTATCAGCGAGCGAGGTAGGATTTGCATCTATTGCTTTGACTGTTTATTACGCGTATTGAAATTCATTGTTTGCGTCGATAGAAATGGCAGACTTAAAGGAACTTGTCAAAGTTAGAGGACAGATTAAGTCGCGTATTACGTTATTCGAAAAGTTTTTAAATCCTTTGCTTAATACTAAAGAAATAACTAAAGTACAATCCTCCGAATTAACGGTTCGTTTAAGTAAACTACAAGAACTATCTTATCAATATGAGGAAATTCAAAGTAAAATAGATTTATTGGATGATGACAGTGACAAGAAAATAAAGGAAAGGGAGGAAATTGAAAATAGGTTTTTTGGTTTGATGGCCACTGCTCAGGAATTAAATGAGTTTTTTAACCAAAATAAAGAGAAAAAAATAGACTTGCTTTCTCAGAGCGGTTGTAATCAAATTAATTTAAAACTACCTACCATTAAATTGCCAACTTTTAACGGTGATTCTAGTAAATGGTTGGAATTTAGAGATATGTTCTTGTCGCTTATTCATGATAATGAATCTATTAACAATATAAGTAAATTTCAATATTTAAAAACGTATTTAGAGGGTTCCGCCGAGGCGGTCATTTAGTCAATGACAGTTTCATCGTTAAATTATCCAGTTGCTTGGTCGCTTCTTTGTGATAGATTTGATAATAAGCGCCTATTAATAAACGAGCATCTTAAAGGTCTGTTTTCAATTGAGGCCCTAGTGAAGGAATCTGAGCTAGGGTTACGAAACATGGTTGATACTATTTCAAAAAACCTGAGTGCATTAAATTCTCTTGGTGAACTAACGGACAAATGGGATACAATTATTATTTACATGGCATCAATAAAGCTAGATCCGGCAACTAGTAGAAATTGGGAAGAATTTCGAAGCAACTTAGAGTCACCGACACTCAATGATTTTTTTAACTTTTTGCGTCATCGTGCAACGGTGTTAGAAACAATGCAATCAAGTAAAGACAGTACAGAAGATAAACGAAATACTTTTATAAAATCGAAATCGTTAGTATCATCTTCAAAATCTTCGCGTAATTCATTGAATACTGTAACCCAATGTTGTTAATATTGCAAACAAAATCACAAATTGTATGAATGTTCAAAATTCAAATCAATGCCTGTAGAGGAACGTAATGTAAGGGTCTCTCAATGGAAGCTTTGTTCTAATTGCCTACGTAGCGGTCATTTTTCCTATCAGTGTAAATTGGGAGGCTGTCGTATCTGTAAAAGAAAACATAACACTATTTTACACAAACAAAACTCATTTCCACAATTGCAATCAAGTAGCAGGCATGAAGAGGGTACCACATCTTTAGTAACTACATCAGTCAGTCCTTCTTTATGCACAGAGTCTTTTAATCAATCTGCTGATCCTTCTAATATTGTAAGCATGTCTGCTGTTGCAGCCAATTAGATTCTTTTATCTACAGTCTCATTGGAGGTAACAAACAATGGCAAAATACATAAACTAAGGGCTCTGCTGGATAGTGGAAGCCAATCATCTTTTATAACCGAAGCTGCTTTTTCTAAAATTGGCCTTCAAAGAGAAAAGGGTCAATTGCAATGCATTTCCGGCCTCAACAATATGTCTATTTGTATAACGGAACATTGCAACTTAGTAGTCAATTCAGTTCACAATTCATTTAATATCGCTGTGAAGTGTTACATCTTGCCATTTATAACGGAAAAATTACCCCAAGTACAAATAAATATGTAAGACATTAAAATTCCAAATCACATCAAATTAGCCGATCCCCACTTCAATCAACCTTTAGAAATAGATATTTTATTGGGAGTAGACGTATTCTGGGACGTTATCGGTACTTCTCAAATAAAATTAGGAGTAAATAAACCAATTTTACATGAAACACATTTTGGTTGGATAGTTGCTGGTTCCATGGGGGGGAGCTCTTCTTATAATTCAAATAAACGTACACTTTGTCATTTTAGCCAAGAAATTGAGTAACAACTTTTAAAATTTTGGGAACTTGAAGAAGTACCTGCTATACAAAGCGAAAAGTCGGAACCAGACTCTTGTGAAAAATTATTTACTGACACTACATACTGTGATAAAGACGGACGGACGATTTTGCGTACGTATTCCTCTCCGTGAATCGCCAGAAGAATTAGGTCAGTCATATCACAACGCAAAAAAGAGATTGTTATATATGGAAAGAAAAATGAAAAACAATACTACCCTAAGGCAACGGTATAGTGAATTCATGAAAGAATACGAGAGTTTAGGGCATATGACAAAGGTACCTCATAGAGAAAGTGGTTGCTACTTACCGCATCATGCCGTAATAAGGGAGCACAGTGAAACAACCAAGCTAAGGGTTGTTTTTGATGCATCAGTTAAGACATCATCTGGACGCTCATTTAATGACATTCAGTATGTAGGACCGGTTGTACAAAGCGACTTGTTTTCAATCTTGTTAAGGTTTAGGCAACATCGGTACACAATAACGGCTGATGTGGAGAAAATATATCGTCAGGTGCTTGTACATCCGGATCAGCGACATCTTCAAATGATTTTATGGCGAGATAGCGACACTAGTCCTATAGAATCGTATGAGCTGAACACGGTAATATAAAACAGCCTAATTCCAAAACAGTTGGTTATTTAACTACATCAGAATTAAATTCATCTTTAAATTACTTAATAAAGGTACATCAGAAACAATGTTTTCCAGCCGAGTTGAAATTATTAATGAATAAAAGAAACTTACCGCGTCAGTCACGTATGCTATCATTAACGCCTTTTATAGATGATAACGGCATCCTACGGGTTGGTGGACGGTTGGGAAACTCATCAGAAATGTATTCCAAAAAACACCCTATAATATTAGATTCAAATCATACATTCACAAAGCTTCTATTTAAGCGTGAGCACAAGAGACTTCTGCATTGCGGACCCCAACTGTTATTGACTCATATACGGCAGATCTACTGGCCAATTGCAGGTAGAAAACTTGCACGGAGCACAATTCACGACTGTCATATTTGTTTTATTATGAAAACCCAGTCGGTGACGCCAATAATGGGAAATCTACCTGCTGCTAGAGTATCGCAAAATTTTCCGTTCCAAATTTCGGGGGTTGACTTTGCTGGGCCATTCTTTATTAAAGACCGTAAAGGACGCGGCTGTAGATTAATTAAGGCCTATTTGTGCTTATTTGTTTGTTTCTCCACCAGAGCCGTTCATCTCGAGGTGGCTTCGGACCTTAGCTCAGTCAACTTTCTTTTATGTTTAAGACGCTTTATATCTCGGAGAGGTAAACCAAGTGCGATAATGGGCATAGTAGGCGTGGATAATTTCGTAGGCGCTAACAATGAATTAATTGCAATTCTGAGGTCAGGCAAAGATGCAATATCCTCATCCACTGCTGCTGAGGGTATCAATTTCCATTTTTCACCTGCTTACTCTCCCCATTTTGGTGGGCTTTGGGAAGCTGGTATTAAAGCAGCTAAATTTCACATTATTAGAACTGTAGGAGAAGTTAAATTAAATTTCGAAGAGTTATCTACTCTTTTTATTCAAATAGAGGCTATTCTCAATTCCCGTACACCTTACACCTCTTTCCTCCGACCCTACCGACCTATATCCTTTGACACCCGGGCACTTCTTGATCGGTAGACCATTGACATCGATTCCGTCGCCAGAGCTGCCAAATGTTAATGTGATACTGGCTACACTGGACGCATACAACAAGATTGAGTTCATGCGACGACACTTTTGGGAGAGATGGAGAACGGAGTTCCTGTGCGAGCTTCAAGAAAAATCAAAGTGGCGTGTCAATCAAGGACAATTACGTGAAGGAGAAATGGTGGTGGTAAAGTAACCTAACTTGCCGCCACTGAAATGGAAAATAGGCCGAATTCAAATTCTCTACCACGGCCCCGATAACATCGCACGTGTTGCAGACGTATTAACAGCAAAGGGAGTCATTCGACGTGCCATCCGAAACTTATGCCTTTTGCCTCCTCGAAATCCCAAGGTCTTCGAGGGGGGGGGGGAGAATGTTCCTGAACGCAACACTGCGCAAGCGACAGTGGGGGTAGAAGACGATAATGACAATTATTAATAATCATCTTACTATAACGGACGCAACATAATTTGTATTTCATATATTTTTTCTCTATTATAAAACTGTACATCTTGCATCTCCAATTATTTTTTATTTCACAATTTCATCTACAACATTATACAAGTACAACAACAAATAAAAAGGATATTAAAAGACGGCGCAAACAAGAATAGTAAAGGTGAGAGAACTCCTCCTTGCTGTATACCAGCCGATAAGTTCAGCCACTCAGAGGAAGCATCATTGAAAATTTCACACTAAAAGCGATCGAAGATATATGACCTTAACTAATCAATTAAAAGGGTGGAAATGTTAAGCTATCGGAGAACACCAAGTAGAATATCAAAGTCAACACGTTAAATGCACCGCTGAAATCCAGTAGAACCATGGCAGTAAGTTTGGTTATTATCCATAGCACAACGAATATCTTCCGTGATGTTCAGTAGCGCAGCAATTGTGCTGTATGCAGGGCGGAAACCAGATTGATAAGGACATAATAAGATATTAGATACAAGGAAATGGTAAAGTTGATAGTGAACGATGGATTCAAGGACTTTAGACAGTATTGACTAGAAATAGGACGATATTGTGAAAGTGAGAATTGGGAGTTTTGGGAAGGGGTATGACATGGTCTTTTTTCCATGATTCTGGAAAAACATTGTTTTCCAAAGAGAAATTTACAATCTGTGTGATAATTGGAGCAATGTCCTCCAGAACAGGAAGTATCATCTCAAGACTAAGACCATCACTCCCTATCGCCTAAGTGGAACTTTGTTTTTAATAGCACTGCTTACTTCAAATAATAGGCAAAAAATTTGTTATAAGTAATTTTTTCTGTTAAAAATATATATTATTTTAAACATAATTTCTTATTTATTAAACACCAACTAAATTACAACAATTATTTTATACGGCAACAAACCGTCGATCAACGCATTGCTAAAAATGTAGGTCGCGAAGATCGTAATGGGATAACGCCAAACACCACAACACAGATGGCCAGTACAGCATACACACAACCATAGCTTCACTTGCACAATGTGAAGAATCACAACACAAGAAGTTTTAACACGTTTAATAAATTTATTTATGATAGAAACGGTCACAGTACACCTAACTCTAAAAACGACTTTCGAACGTCGTGACGTGAAGTAAACATCCTCTCTATTCTGAAATATTCTGAAAGTAAATATTAATTATATTAAGCATTTAAAACAAATTAAATATAAAAGGTATGTTAATAAACACTTTTGTTTCGCTATCCTTGAACAATAAAATATCTCGTTGTCATTGATTTTCATATTAACTGTAGCACCAATTTGCTTCATAATGTTCGCAACATTTTCAGACTTAAACTCTGGGATCTTAAGCAGCACATATATGAAAGTTTAGGTGCAATTAAAACATCAAGACACGACAAGGATCGTAAACACAAACCCAGTTCGTGACTCACTGAAGACACCTGGAAAATGATACAAAAGTGTAAAGGTGAGCAAAACGAAGGCTTCAATTCCACCAGAAAAAAACACAAAAGCTCTGGAATACTATAAAAAAGATGTACCGTAGAGATAATTTTTTTTCCAGTATCTACACGGAAATTGAAACATACTCGATGAAATTTCAGACATTAGACCTCTTTAAAAATGTTCGCCCTATATCCAAGCAATCGAAACTGGTAATACTTCTTAAAAAATAAAAATATAGCTTTTTGTTTGTAGTTTCTCCAAAGTTGAACATTAAGGTAATTTTATTCAAATATCGCAGATAAAATTTCTAATCGTGTTTCATACCGTGATCCTCGACATTTAACCAGGTTCCTCGGGCTTTAAACAGCCACATTGTAGAATGGTGTGATGACTTACGGTTGCTCAGCTTATCGATGTTTAGCCATGTAAATGAATGACGATATTCTATTATAGGACGTGCTACCCAGTGGGCGGATGTTTTAACCAGTTGACTACTACATATACATTGTAAATGAACCTCAATGTTTTTTCATTAGTTCACATAAAATCTTTTCAATTAAACTCTATAAAAACGGTATATAAGTCGTGAATTGTGATCAATGTCAATTATGATTTATATTTTAGTCAATTTATTTGGGCAAATGTCTAATAATCTTTTATTATATGATGTAATAAGCGACAAGGGAAATCAAAAAACAATTATAATATACAGTGACGGTTGCACATACCAAAACAGAAATTGTATTTTATCCAACGCTCTTTTAAACATTGTTATGAAGCACAAAAATATAACTATAGAACAAAAATTCTTAGAGGTGGGTCACACCCAAATGGAAGCAGATTCGATGCATTCTACTATAGAACGCTATCTTAAAGATAAAGATATAAATGTGCCAGCTGAATACGTATCGATCGCAAGACATGCCCGAAAATGCCCAGCACCTTACTATGTACAATATTTGTACCACAAGTATTTCAAAAAATTTGACAATATTCAATTTTATAAAAGTATTCGACCAGGTAGATCCAAAGGCGATCCTAAAGTGACTGATATCCGAGCTCTTCGTTACGAAAGCGTTGGATCCGTTCTCTATAAAACTTGGTATAAACATGAATGGCAACCTTTACCTCAAAGGAGGTCTTTACAAGTTCATCCTTGCGAAGTTAGTAATTTATCCCAATTGCATCAAAATCGACGGAAAATCACTCTCCGTAAGTTTCAGGACTTGCAGGAAATTAAAAAAACGCTCATGTCTGACTATCACAAGTATTACGATGATTTACCTCATGAATAAGATGCCTATTTATTATTCTTAGAGGAATATTTTTGTTTAAAACTATTTTTAGAAGATTTTTTTGTTTTGAGAACTTGTTTTATTTTGAACTGATTTTGAACTATTTAATTATATTAAGACTGAAACCACAAGACTGTGAGTAGATAACACTGTAGAATAGATACTAAGAATTGTTTCAAATGTTTTAGTTTTAATATTGTTCTTGAAAGGCATCTATATGATACAAATACTGTTCCTTACTTGGTTGCATTATATTTAATGAAAATATAAATTTGATTTAAACAAAAATTTTATTTGTATTAATTACACCTGAACTGGTAGGAAAAACTGCCATGTCCTCAAATAAATTGAAATTCGAGTATGCTAAATGGCTGTTTTCCTAATTTATTTTAATAACAATCAACATAGTCCAACATCATTACTTGCAAAATAAAAAGAACCGATAGAGAAACCAACAGGATTTTCAAAATTTTGATAACTGGAACTGAAAAGGCAAAAATCAGTTTTTTATTTCTCCTGACAACTATACTAAAATGGATTTAGCAGGTTAGTATATTAGGCTAACGAAATGTTGAAACGGCAAGATTGGTATATTTTAGTTATTTTCATGGTGTAATGACGTATGGTATATTGTTATGGGGTTCTGCGGCTAACATTCAGGATATTTTTATTTTATAAAAGAGAGCTGTCCGTGCTATATATAATTTACGGTCTAGGGAATCTCTCAGAGAAATTTTTAAAGAAATAAATATTCTGACTGTTGCCTCTTCATACATCTATGAGAATATTATGTACACAAGAAAACATTACGATTCCTTCACAAAAAAAAGTAGTGTTCATAATCTTAACACAAGAAATAAAGATAAACTTGCCGTTCCAAGCTTCAGGCTTCAAAAAACCAGAGGATCATTTCTGGGTAAATGTATTGCTATGTTCAATCAAGTTCCACAAAATGTAATTGATCTACCCATAAATAAATTTCAAATTCATGTAAAGAATATACTTATGAGTAAAGGCTATTATAAAGTTGATGATTATTTTAAGGATCGCAATGCATGGAATTAATAGCTTTCACTTTGTTCTATAAAGACTAATTATATGTTCAACCTATTTCCTACATACTTTGAAAGTTGTATTTACTATTGTGATAAATTGATAACACATATTATTATGGTAATGACATGATTTATGTAAATGTCATTACTTATGATAAAAAGCTGGTAAGTTTCTTTCGCTTGTTCTTCTTGTCAGCTAAAAGACGTCCTGAACAAGTGGTAGGAGAAAAAAGTTTTTTGGACGTTCAAAAGTGCTTGTAATAGCCTACTTGAATATAAAAAAAAATCTACTTTTTAGAAAACAAATTAGTCTTAACCTTACTAGTCTAGTCTGTCGGTGCCAGACTACTTAAATCAAGCTTAATAAAAGTGCGCAAAGCGCAACTCCACCAGGAAAGAGTGGAGTGCAATAAAACCTGGCAGGCAATAAAGGTCCCAATACTTATCACTTATCACGCAACTTTCCTTAATGCCTCATTAACAAACATAAAATGTATTCCAAAGGTTCTAATACGGCTAGAAAACAGGCAATTCAGTACAGATAAAATCAAGTATAGATTGATAACACATACCTTGACAAAGTATTGTTTAATACAAAACAGTATATCACGACGTCAAAATATTTTTTCACTAACAAAACACACGATAATTTCACTACGGTGCTCGCGTACTTACTGACAGCATGGTTCGGTTGCGTTTGCGGTGCGCAGTTGCCGTTTCAATTTGTTGTAGGTATGGAGCTACTGTAATCGAGGCCTAAAAACTAACAGCGTAAAACCTTTCATTCATATGTAAATGTCACAATAAGAGTGATTTAAATAATACAATCAATATAACTTCTATCTTCAAATAAGGGCATATCCTTTTTCTTTGTTTTAAGTAGATGTTTCAAAGTGTAGTTACTTTAAGAATGTTTTTAAAGCAATCAAGTAAGAATGATGTATCGTAAAGGCTACTGTATTAACATATCTGAAAAATGGTGTAAGTAAACTAGCATTCAATGTTAATCTCTAAAGAATGTCGTAAGTAATTTTAGTTTTAATTTTAGTTTCGTAAAGAACGCTGTAAGTAATTAAGGATTTAAAATCACCTGTTTAATATTTGCGGTAAGTAAATTAGTCTCAGAAACAACATTTTCTGGCATACTTACAACAAAATTAACACGGTGAAGTTCCAAAAATTATCCCTCTTTTTGAAATTTTTGTCATCGTAGAGACACGAGACCCAGACCATTCGACGCAGATTTTTTTTCTGATTCCGACTGTGTATTTAGTCCACTTACGCCATTTTAGCTACTTACAGCAATTACGTTTTCCCCCGTCGATATGTTTATAAACTGGCGACATTTGACTATAATAAGAAAATATTTATATTATTCAAAATTTATCCAGATATCGTATTCATTTATAATACAATTTCTCAAAGATAAACTTCTAAAATTTGGTTTTTTGAACGCTGTTTCACTAGGAACTAGACACGAAGAGTTTGTGACAGCTTTGGAGAATCGTTCAGTGAATATTATGGCCATTAATGAGACCTGGCTTAGGACTAGCGAAGAAAGATGTGCACCTGCTTTGACTGGATACCGTCTTCGGCACATTCCACGCCCAATTGAAGTTCGAAAGCGTGGGGGTGGAGTAGGTTTTTACATACGTCAACGTATTTCCATGTGGCAGTTAAATCTTCCTAACACGAGCATGGTTGAACAAATGTGGATGACTGTTACTCTTCAGGGACAAAAACTATGTTGGGCAACCTACACATTTTACTAATGATACAGAGACATTAATAGATTTGGTTTGTAGCTCCACTGAAGTTCTTGATTTGTGTATGGATTTTATTCCTGATCTTGGACGCCATGCATTTGTCGTTTAAGTTTCGTGTCAGCGAACCGAAATCATTTCCAAGATGGATACTTCACAGGCCGATTAAGCATATTGACTTGAACGTATTTGGCGCTCTTTTAGATGCTACTCTATGGGAAAGATTACATAGCGAGGATGTAAATGTGTTTGCAATATCTTTTAATGCTTACATTCTACATATTTTCAATATCCACGCACCTGTCATGAAAACTTTCATAAAAAATCAAAGTTACCCGTGGATAACTAGAACCTATAGAGATATGATGGACTTAAGAGACAAAGTATACACTAAAAGCCGTCACACAAAACTGGAAAGCGATGTTATTTACTACAAAGAGCTCAAATCCATTGTAACTAAAGCAATATTCACAGAGAAGAGGGCTTATTTCCAGCAAAAAATCAATCTAAATGTAAAACATCCAAATAAAATGTGGAAAAATATTAAAAATGATGTGATTGATTTTAAAGGAAAGCAAGCTTTTTTACCCCAACATCTAAGTGATCCAGATCGTGTAAACTGTCATTTTCTTGATGTATCAGGACAACAGATGTTCGCATTATCAGATCTAATGTACTATAAACATGAAAGATTCAGTTCGGCATCCTTTTCTATCAGCACCACAGATGCAGATACTATCTCGAGAGTAATTATGGGTATTAGGACTAATGCTGAAGGTGTAGACAAGATTACACGAGATATGATCCTTTTAACTCTGCCACGCATTCTAAAAACAATCACAGCGATTGTGAATCAGTCAATCCAGTCCGGTATTTTTCCCGAATGTTGGAAGGAGGCACTCGTGAAACCCGTCCCTAAATCTAACAATCCTATGGAATTCAAGGACCTGCGACCCATAAGTATTTTTCCATTTATGTCGAAGATCATGGAAAAGGTAGTATGTAGGCAGGTAGCGGACTATCTGCACAAAAATAATATTTTATCATTTTTTTAGAATAAAAAAATCTATATTAATAATACTTAAGAAAATATATATTTTAATCAGTTTAATCATTTTTGACAGAATTAAAATAAATCACATTTCTAAAAAACTAAATTAGCATCAGTCATTTTAATGAAATCGACCAATGTAAAATTGCACGTTTTTGAATTGTAACTATTTTTAAGAGAAATAAAATAAAAGTGTTTCTAAAGACATAAACTCACAACATTAATTTAAATGTGATCGATATAAACTATCTACTAATGAAAATTTGCTTTTCTGAAGCTGGATATTTTTTGCTGAAATAATTGCCATGAAGCAGCTATATTGGTCATTACACATATCAGCGGTTAATGCACTTAAACGAGGTATGATTTCTAATTTTTTGTATACATAAGACAGCATACTGTTGTACACATCTTCGAGTCCTTTTCGTGCTTATTGTGCCTGGAGCTGCAGCTTACAGAGCTGCTCCTGTGTCGAAAACAATAATGCTGTTTGTACTTTTTCAAAAAGTCAATCATTGCATCATTTTCCACAGTGTCAAATGGAATCAAAGTTCTAGCAAACCAAAGAGCCAAATCTCGAGAAAGATACCACTTATTACTCTTCTTAAAACTGCTACTGGTTTTTGGAATTCTTGGTGGAAAAAAACTGTGATATGCTCGAAGGCTGCTACTTTTGTGCATCTTCTACGCCATGTGCTTCTTTTAAATGTGTAGGAAGATTACCTTTAGAGTAAGCTTTCACCATTAATAGTTACCATTACTGCTAGTTTGGCTAACATTGTTCGGAGTTCGGTACAATCTATTGTGACAGACATCTGCCACTATTGCTTGACCAGATCGGAAAAAACTATAGTGAACAACACTATGCTGAGGCCACCAAACAGTTACCATTACTTTTTTATTGCTAAGTTTTGCTTTAGGGCACTATTGTGGCGTTTGACCTGGGGTCAGCCATTGCATTTTTCTTTTACGGTTATCATAAAGAATCCACTTTTCATTAGATGTCACAATTAGATCCAATATTCCTTTATTTCTGTACCAGTTCGAAAAGGCAAAACAAGTTTCAACAATCGTTTCTTTCTGCAGGTAAGTCAAATCATGAGGCACGCATTTTTCGTATTTTTTTATTTTATTGATTTGACGCAAATTAGTCAATATTGTGGGTAAGATAACGTTTGCCGCTAATTCCTGGGTAGTTTGACTAGAATCGGCTTCCACCATCTCTTTAATTCATCGTTATTCACCTGTGTGGGCGGTCTTCACCGTGGCTCGTTCTTTATCAAGTCGAAGTTTCCATCACGAAAGGGTTTAAATCCAAATCGCACGGTGCGTTCATTAGCAGACCCCTCCCCAAACGCAAAATTGATATTGCGGGCTGCTTCTGCCGCGTTACTTCCAAGTCGGAACTCGTATTCAAAAATTCTTTCTTGTCAAAGTTGAATAACAAAAACAATTAAAAGTCGATATTCAAATATTACACATTTTTTAAAAGACATATGTAGGTAACCCACACACATATTACACAATTATTAATTATATTTATTTATTACTCAACACTTACATAAAATAGCTCAACCTACATATTATCACTAACTTACAACTATTTATCAATAAATCAATATATATCACACTAATTTAAACATTATCTTAATTATCTATAATACACTATTTATTTATATTTTACAAATAAAATTACTATAGCACACAACAATATTTATATACATTCGTCCGAATATTTATCGGATGACATGATGCGCCCGCCGACGTAGTGTTGAGGAAACGCACAATTCAAAAGCTGTTCCACCGGTTTTGCACTACGTAGCGAGCGCATACGCAAGCCGGCCACCGGACCCCAGTCGAGAACTAAACACTGCGCGTGGCCTATGCTTAATAAAAATCTGCTTACCGCATTGTAGATTCGCAAAGCTTTACGCATAATAATTATATATAAAATTATATCTACTGTGTTGTGCTTCGCTTAAATATTTCTGCCTATCTTTCTTCTGATTGTTTGTGCATGTATAGTGCTTTACGTGTGTGGACAATATACTCTTTATGTAAGTAAAGTGAATTATTTTTTGGAGTCAATCTCACAAACCCCCATAACTGGTGACCACCTCCTGTGCACGTTTAGAAGATGGCAAACAATAGCGATGATTCGACAAAATCATTTCGAGAAAGCTCCACGAGTGACGTACGCCAAGACGACAATTCTCAAGTGCGCGTGTCCACTCCACCATCCGACATTTGCCGTATCGGAGTTCGTGTCGCACCTTTTTGGCCGGACAAGCCGGCGATATGGTTCGCGCAATTAGAAGGTCAATTCGCAATATCAAATATTACGGTGGATACGACATAATTTTTCTACGTCATCTCACAACTCGACAACCAATACGCAGCTGAAGTCGAGGACATAATTGTCGCATCACCCGATACAAATAAATATCAGAAGCTAAAAAGCGAGCTGATTAAACGACTCTCGGCATCAAAGGAGAAGAAGGTAAAACAACTCCTCATGCACGAGGAACTTGGTGATAGAAAACCCTCCCAGTTCCTCCGTCATCTACAAAACTTGTCCGGAGTCGGTGTACCTGAGGACTTTGTGAAGACAATCTGGTCCAGCCGTCTGCCACACAATATGCAGCAAATTATAGCTTCACAGACGACTTCTTCACTCGAGACCTTGGCTGACTTAGCCGATAGGATCCAAGACATCGCTCCTCCAGCTCCAGTAGTCGCATCCACTTCCGCCACCAGCTCATCCGGATTTACAATGGAAGACATGGCTCGTCAGATCGCTGAGCTAACACGACAGGTCCAAGCCCTCACAGCTGATAGATCTAGGTCACGAAACCGTTCCATTCCTCGTCACCATCGAGGACGATCATCAACTTCTCGACGTTCCAGTTCCCGTTATAAGAAACAGCCTCTATGCTGGTATCACAGCAAATTTGGAAAGAAGGCACATAAGTGTACCAGCCCTTGCGAATTCAAGCCGGAAAACTCCCAGGGCGGTCGATAATGGCGGCTGACGATTGCCCGAGTAAAACTGGTTGCCTGTTCGTGACAGACCAAAGATCGAAGATCCAATTTCTCGTCGATACAGGGAGTGATCTTTGTGTCATCCCACGATCTACATTTCGTGAACGCCGTGCGAAGACAAACTACCAATTGTGTGCTGCCAATGGATCTTCTATAGACACCTATGGTTCTGTGCAGTTAAGTTTAGACCTTGGACTACGTCGCGATTTTGTATGGCAATTTGTAATAGCCGACGTTACCAAGGCCATTATAGGCGTAGATTTTTTGTCATATTTTAACTTAATTGTAGACATTAGGAACCAACGCTTAGTAGATAGCATAACTAATGTGTCCGCTATTGCTTGTATTTCTTTTACAGATTGCCTAATTTCAAGTGTGAAGGTCTTGACTGGCATTGGCAAGTATCACAGCATTCTCGGTGAGTTTCCTGAAATCACTCGACCGGCGGGCACACCATGCCATCCAAAACACAACACCATACACTACATTCGCACCACACCAGGCCCTCCAGTTTCATGTTCTCTGCGTAGATTAGCCCCTGACAAACTTAAAATCTTCGAAGTTAGAATTTAACGCAATGTTAGCTAACGGTACAGCTCGTCCTTCTGACAGTCCGTGGGCATCACCACTTCACCTTGCACCTAAAAAGGATAACAGTTGGCGTCCCTGCGGCGATTATAGGCTACTTAATTCTAGGACTATTCCCGACAAATACCCTATACGCCACATACACGACTTTGCACAAAGCTTATCTGGCTGTAACATCTTTTCGACAGTCGATTTAGTGAAGGCCTATAACCAGATTCCTGTTGCAAAAGAGGACATTCCCAAGACGGCGATAACTACACCCTTTGGATTATACGAGTTTCCATTTATGACCTTTGGGTTGCGGAATGCAGGTCAAACTTTTCAACGTTTTTCCGACTGACATTGTTACTGATTGCGGAAAGCAGTTTGAATCAGCTTTATTTCAGTCATTGGCTAAATTTATAGGTTTTAAGCATCGTAAAACAACCGCCTATCACCCTCAATGCAACGGCCTAGTAGAACGATTTCATCGACAACTGAAGACAGCAATAACTTGTCATAGTAACCCTAATTGGACAGAAACCTTGCTTTTAGTTTTATTAGGCATTCGTAACGCCATAAAAGATGATCTGCAAGCTTTCTCTTCAGAACTTCTGTACGGAGAGACCTTGCGGATGCCAGGTGAATTTTTCGGTCATAAATATAACAATTATACTACCGATATTACAGACTTTTCTGCCCGATTACGTAATTTCGTTGAAAATTTAAAACCAGTTCCAACTTCACATCATAATAAAAACAAAATTTTTGTTCATAAAGACTTAAGTACGTCCTCTCACATTTTTGTACGGGATGATACCGTTAAAAGTTCATTCCAAAACGCATATAAAGGACCATTTGAAGTTTTAAAAAGGGGTCATAAAACTTTTAAAATCCGTATTCAAGGGAAAGATGTCACAATTTCGATAAACTGTTTAAAACCAGCCTATATATTGTCTGACAACATTCACCCTACAAATAAACCTGCGGCACCTAAAATTAATACTCCAAGTCCAGTTACAACACGTTCGGGGCGAAAGGTTAAATTCACAGATTTTTATCGCCCGTAGACACGGTCTCTGGAGGGAAGTGATGTAGGTAACCCACACACATATTACACAATTATTCATTATATTTATTTATTACTCAACACTTACATAAAATAGCTCAACCTACATATTTACACTAACTTACAACTATTTATCAATAAATCAATATATATCACACTAATTTAAACATTATCTTAATTATCTATAATACACTATTTATTTATATTTACAAATACAATTACTATAGCACACAACAATATTTATATACATTCGTCCGAATATTTATCGGATGACATGATGCGCCCGCCGACGTAGTGTTGAGGAAACGCACAATTCAAAAGCTGTTCCACCGGTTTTGCACTACGTAGCGAGCGCATACGCAAGCCGGCCACCGGACCCCAGTCGAGAACTAAACACTGCGCGTGGCCTATGCTTAATAAAAATCTGCTTACCGCATTGTAAATTCGCAAAGCTTTACGCATAATAATTAAACATAAAATTGTATCTACTGTGTTGTGCTTCGCTTAAATATTTCTGCCTATCTTTCTTCTGACTGTTTGTGCATGTATTGTGCTTTACGTGTGTGGACAATATACTCTTTATGTAAGTAAAGTGAATTATTTTTTGGAGTCAATCTCACAAACCCCCATAATAATAATAATATAATAATAATAATGATTTATTGAAAGGCATAAAAAACCCAATAAACAGTCAAATACATAATTTCCAAAAAATAAAGTACAAGTAAAAATAAATAAAACTTACATAAAATAAAATAATAATTATTAAAATAAAATTCAGTAGTATTATACATTGTCAAACATTATTTTCTGTTGTCGCTCTGGTGCACCGAAATCCAGTACTTATATATAGGATTGTCCAAACCCCAACTAACGGCTCTGATTATGCTATTATCAGAAAGACAAATCCTCGTCCAAAACGAAGCTATGCGCTTTCTCACAACAGCATAAAAGTCCGCTGTACGGGCGTCCGCGAACATGCTCGACGCGCTGCTGTACCTTGAATATTTCATAAGGATACGAAACGCGTCATTGTATTGTACCCTTATGGAGCTGTAGGAAGTACGGTTAAAGTTGGACCATAACTGGTAAGTGTAAACATTGACAGTATGAGCCGAACAAAATTAATTTGACTTCATCACTACATTTACCGAACTTGCGCGCGAGCATGTTACAACGATCAGATAGTGCTCTTCTCTCTCGTTCTATATCGAGATCGTCTTTTCGATTCTCTGTAAGAATATGCCCAAGATATTTGAACTGTTGTACCACCCGAAGTGCCGAACCATTTAAAAACACATCTGGTATGTTCTCCGGACCTTTCCTTGCTCTGAATACCATAACTTCTGTTTTTGCGACGTTATATTTCAAACCGTGAGCATCAGCATAATGCTCACAAATCGAAAGAAGTTTACGGAGCCCCTTGATCGAGGGACTGAGGAGCACCATATCATCGGAATAGCTCAAGTTGTTAACATAAACGTTACCAACGTGACAGCCGATGGCAGCGCCCCTCAGTTCCTCGATCAAGTCATTGACATATAAATTGAAGAGATCCGGAGAAGTCAACCCTCCTTGGCGTACACCGCATTCTAGCTTGTAGTTACTAGAGGTCGCGTCGCCCCATTTTACATAATTAGTCTGGTTTCCGTACCAATGCTCGAACAAATCCACCACTTCAGCCGGGACATCTGTGCCGCGCAATTTTCTCCAGAGAATATCATAATTCACCAGATCAAATGCGCGGCTCAGATCCAGAAAACATGCGTATACAGATGTTTTCCGGCGTACGTAATAGTCAACAGTATGTTTGACGGTTAAAATAGCGGAATCCGTAGAGACTCCGGGACGGAAACCAAACTGTGCATCGTCAATCTGTATGTTTTTGGACACTTCGGGCTGCAACAGTCGCTCTAAAGTTTTTCCTAAAACAGTACCTAGAGATATCGGTCGGTAGTTATTAGCTGTACTCGCATCACCCGTTTTATTTTTAATGATTGGTACTACAACTGTTTTTATCATATTTGGAGGCAGATACGAGTATTTAAGGCAAAGATTAAACAGCCTTGTTACTTTCAAACAGAGCGCGTCGCCTGCGTGGAACAAGTGTTCAACAGTCAATTCATCATGACCCGGTGACTTACCATAACATAAAGAACATCGTAGAAACAACGTGAAAAAAGTTTCTTTCGAAAATCTCAAACCACAACGATTATATTTCAATTCAAGGAACCTATTACAATAAAACGGCAATTTCATATTTTAACCAATAATATTTTATTAAACGGTTTGTACATGCCGCGACGGCGCGCTGACGCAAATTCACGCCGACGGCGGCGCGCCGGCGTAGCGCTCATATCTAGAGTCAACTATAGAGTAAGTTGCAGAGGTCCGATATTTAGGAGTGTTAATGGACAGCAGACTTACATTTCACAATCACGTTGCTGAAATAGTGAAAAACTGCTTCTATCGACTTAAGGTTTTGTACAGAGTGCGTGAGTTCCATCAAACTGAGCTGAGGATCCAGTTTTTTTTTAATACTTTATTGCACTCAATATGATACATAGTTTACAAAAAAGCTTATTACCTAAGAGATTGAGTAAACAAATGGCGGCCTTATTGCTGAACATAATATGAAAATTGTTTTAAGATGTGGAAAGGAAATAATTTCTAACTTCATCGCTAAAGGATTTTGGCAGGAGGAGGCCAGCTTTGTGAGACCTTAGTACTCTCTAAGCTTAATTATGCAGATACAGTGATCGGGGGGTGTCTACTTGGATACACCAGGAAGCTAATTCAGCGTGTACAGAACGCATGTGCCCGTTTCTGCTTTTCTATCCCACGAAGAGCACGTGTTACACCTTATCTCAACAGGGGTAACCTCATGAACATGGCGACTAGGCGTTCATTTCATTTTGCGTGCTTACTGTTTGGTATTATTCAGGGGCGGTCACCGGTATACTTGTATGACAAGCTTAATTTCTCTTGTCGTGCAGTCAGAAATGCTACTCGTCTTTTATATCAACGACATAACACAGCCGCATTACGTGGCAGCTTTCGTTACGCTGCCACGAAATGTTGGAATAACATTCCTCCACCTTTTAAACAGTTTCGTGCTGTTATATACAACCCCTACATATTAAAATGCTTACAGGTAGATACCGCTGCATCAGCAGAATCTTTAGTAACAGAGCTCGCTTCGTCGAGAGCTCAGTCTGTTTTCATCCTTCTTATAACGTGGTTGCCCCAGGGTCTCGATATATTTTGTCCAATTAAATAAATTCATTTTTTTTAAAAGCATTTTTTTAAAGACCCTATAACATTTTGGTGGCAGCGGTGGGATACGGAAATCCCCAGTGCTTTAAATAACCGCACAGGCTCATATCTAAATAAGTGATTAAAGTTGTGTTCAAGTGATAAGTGAACAAAGTGTGCATCCCTGAAAAGTGACTTACCTGTTCTGCTCATCCGTCTCGAGATCCTGAAAAGAAACTTATCAGATTGCATCTTGTCCCGCAATCGTCCAACTGGTCCAGCACACAGGGAAGCTGTAAAAAGAAAACACAAGGGAAACTGTTCGTTTTTCAACAAACGTGATCAATAATCCTGTTACTGAATACCTGAGACTATAATTAAATTATAACAAGAAATACTTAATTCAAGACGAAGTGCATACAACGGCTTATCGCATCATTATGCATCCGGCACCTGCGCTTATCTTCGTCGCCTACGCATTATTCGCACTGTGAGTCCTTGGTTATTGCCTAGTAGTAATTCGTGATTGTTTTAAGTTTTATATTCATTCATTGTTCGATAAATTGTATGTCACTTTTTTTTTTGTTTTGTCTCTTGCTTTTAGTATTTAGATTAAGTATAAACTATAAATCTGTTTGAGAGTAATTATGCCAAAAGGGCTCAAAGAAGAGAAAGTCGTATTAGAAGTCGATACCGCCAGTACAAAATCGTTATCAGTAAGCAGTGCACCCACCTCACCTTTGTGCTCTCCTCGCACTACGAGATCTTCTACTATACTTTCCACATCTAAAGAAATGGATTTAAATACCTTGTTCAAATTCGTGAAACCTTACGACGGCCAACGTGAAACAGTAAATGCATTTATTATCAATTGCAATAATGCATACGAACTCGCCACAGAATCGCAAAAACCCATATCATTCAAATATATACTTAGCCAGTTAAATGGAAAGGCGAAAGTCGCTTGCTCCATTAAAGAATTTGTGTCATGGGACCAACTCAAAGACTTTTTACAAACGCAATTCAGTGTGAGAAAACATTACTCACACCTCCTTACGGACCTTCAAGAGAGTAGACAAAGTTCACAAGAAAATGTTAATCAATATGCACTGCGCGTGGAAACCTACCTCTCACAACTGCTTACAGAGATAGCTTTATCAGTTACTAAGGCTAAGGAACTACCTGGCCGCACAGCAGCAATGGAGGACCTTGCCCTCCACCATTTCTTGATGGGTTTGCAGCCCCGCATATCTAATATTGTGAGATGTAGGTCACCAAAAAACTTAAATGAAGCCATTAACCTAGCTGTTTCAGAAGAACGCATACAGCAGAGTCTATACAAACGTTCTCAATTGGAACAAAAACCAACTAACACCAGCAATGTAGTGTGTACATCTCCAACCTCATTATAAATAATGTGTTTAGTATAATAAAGTCAGTCAAAACGCAACATTTGTCTAATTCACACGTACTCCCAGGTCCCCACATTGCATGGCGACCCTGCCAGTGCTGCCCGTAGGCAGCGCTGCGTAGCTGGTTTTTTTTTTTAAGTATAATTAAGTGCGCGCGTGCGTTGTTAAAAACAATAATATATAATAATAACACGAACAATACAAAATAACAATATGAACAAAGTGAAAATATATATAGTATGGATAATTTATAATTTTAAAATAAATTTATCTGTCGATTGCTGAAACAAATAATACCTACAAATAATTGGTCAAAATATATTTACACGAAGAAGATAAAATTATGGGAAAAGTAGAATATTTGGTAAATTGAAAGCTGGGAGCGGGGACATGAAGGAGTCTGATGAGGAGCAGCTGGGAGAAGTTCCGGTCATTGGGACAAATGGATATAAATGGACTGGCAAGAAAATATCATAATTCCAAAATCATAAAAACCAAACAAAATATTATGCCGATCATGGTTTAAATTAGAATTCCTATTTTAACGAATAGTCAATATTATCATCTTGTTTATTTGTATTTTAATGTAATTGCATTGAAATAAGGATTTCAATATAATAGATTTTTTTTCCAGTGTAATTTTTTATCAATATTAACCATGTGTACATAAGTTTGTAATAATTATTAATATCTATATCTAATTTCAGGATTGCATTTATACAAAGATTTGACATCTAAAAGGAAGTCAAAAAAAAAAAAATTTAAACGCCTATATTGAAAAATGAAAAATGATATCTGTTTCTTTTTGTATGTTTTGATTATAGATTACATATATATATATATATATATAATAAGTCTTTTGAACAACGAAAAATTATGTTAATACTTTTATATAAATTGGATTTTATTTGGTATTACTTCATCGTTTATGAGAATTACACATAGTTACAATTTCCTCCCCGTAACAGGGACACTCTGTACTTAGGTAATCCAAATACCTATAAAGAGAAAGCAATATGACATATCAAAAATTACACTGTACATACACTTACTAACTAACATCTACCTAGACATCTTGAATAAATAATACACCTTAAAATACAAACCCAAAATAATAATAAAATACTAAACCTAAGTTAAACCTAAAGACTGTACACATTTACAGTGAGAAGGTCTAGCCAAGGGCTTAGTTAATATATCAGCAATCATACTGTTAGTAGGAATGTAATCAATATTTAGTTGGTGTTGTGTGAGTGCGTCACGGATGAAATGATGTCTGATATCGATGTGCTTAGTACGAGCATGAAAAGTGTTATTTCGCGTGAGTTTCAGTGCACTTTGATTGTCTGTGAAAATGGTAATGGAATGGTCGTTATTAAACACTTCTTTAATTAGGGACTTTAAGTAAATCGCTTCTTTACAAGCTTCTCCGAGAGCCATATATTCTGCTTCAGTGGTGGACAGAGCAACAGTACGCTGTTTGCGTGACTCCCACGACACAGCTGCACCACTAAGCTTGAAACTGTAGCCTGTGTAGGAACGTCTGTCTACAATGTTGCTGCCATAGTCAGCGTCAGCATATCCCACAAGATGAGTTTGGTCCTTAGTGTAGGTAAGAGCAAGTTGTCGCGTGGCTTTTAAGTACCTTAGTACACGTTTGGCGGCTCTCCAGTGTGCCTCCCCCACTAAATTATTAGTTGTAGTAAAGGTTTCTTAAAGATTTTATTGGACAGAAAGCAAACAAGAGAGTAAGATGACAGTCTTAATATATTTTTTTTAAATAATATTTTATATGTATAGACAGAGTTCCTGTTACAAAACCATGTAGGTTTAACACAATTTGCATTTTATAAAACCATAGTTATCATATTTGAAAGACTGCTAAATTGATATTATAATTAATTTCATAATTGAGTTCAAAACTGAACAATAAAGTATCTACTTAGTAACTAGCCACACGTGTAGTATGTATGCATTTAATAAGTACGTGCAAGTTGTCTTTGAGATTAAATTTGGAATAAATTTATTTATTGGTCATTTGGAAAAATTCCAATAAAGAAGAAAACAAGCTAAAATACAAAAATAATGTTAAAATCCTTCGATGGTATAACATTAATTCAAAGTTGGTATTGAAATTGTAATTATTCTACTGCTTCATTAAATTATGAAAAGAAATATTTAGAAAAGTAGCTAATACTACGAATATATATAAAGTATCGCAAAGCTTATTAATGATGTTACATATTTATATATTATTGTCACTTAATATCATTATTACTTGAAATCGTATAATGTAATGAAAATCAGTTAGCTACAGAATCACTTAAATAAAGGATATTAATTATCTTTCCAAAAATAAACTTGACAAAATAGACTTTGTTAAATATATTTTTTTCTTTTAAAAAAATACTTACACGCAGTTTCATATCGTATTTTATTCAAATTTGTATGTTTATCAGAAACATAATTTAGATTAATATCATTTGAAAGTATAGGGCATTATTTTTCGTAATAATGTATTCAGGCTAGTATCTAGTTAGATGAACACGTGATAAGCAAACTCCAATCATTTACAAATTGCCAAGGTCTGTTCTGCCAGAAAATGTTCATGAACGTAAGACCAAAAACTGCGGGTTCAATTCCTGATTGAATAATATATTATAACGTATATAAAAGTACATTTTTTAAAGTTATATTATTATCAGGCATTACAAATATAAAATATCATCGGTTGTTAAACTTTTTATTTAATTATCAAAGTTGTAATAGATTAACCAAAATTAAAAAAAAAAAGAATAGTAAGTTGAAACTTTGCGATGCGCTGAATAACATAGGTAACAAAAAAAGAAGTTAGGTATTGTATTTCTATATCCTTACAACGCGCAATGCATCTGTAGTTTTGCAAGCTGTCATTTAGGTGAACCAGTAATATGAAGATAAACAATATCACTTTAATTTGCCGGTTATGTTGATCTGGATTTAATATTATATTTCAAACAATAACACTGTGCAGTGTTGATATCTTTTAATCATATCGTAACATGTGTTTATAGCAAACAATCGATGTCGTTGAAACATTTATTGCAGCAAAGTAAGAATACAATAATGATTATTCTGATACGAAATTTTAACAAGAATTGAAATTAGAAAATAAATCTAAAAGAAAAAATGGTTAAATAGGGCGTAATGAAAATTTATTTAGAAAGAATCAGTTATGTAAGTCGTATTAAAAATATTAGGTACAGACGAATAGCGTGAGAATATAAGTTGTTGAATGAGAATGTGAATTGTATTAAAAATCTTTTTGTAACTTAAAGTTTGCAATTAGGTACAGTATGGATGAGAAAAGAAAATGGTAATGTGTTTTTATTATTATGAAGGTTTTGGAATGATATGTAAAAGTTTATATTTGGATGTTTGATAATAATTGGGTTCGTAAAATTACATAAGCCGCTGGACTGATCACCCAAGTGCTAAGAAATTTTTATTAATCTAATTATTTATATTTTGGAAAGTAGTTTTTTTTTTAAGGATTGGAATGAAAGTTTATAAGTAAAATGCTCGATTATACGGTACACAGTAGGAAATAGGTACTATAGGGATCGGGTCCTTCAGTCTTATCAATTGACGAACGAGATTCTCATTTGAATACTGTTGGAGACCAAAGAATGTCTTAATTCATGACCCTATGAAAAGAAATGTGTATGAAAATGGTACATGGAGGGTCGGATCCTTCCATTCGATCATGGTGCAAACGAGATTTCTCCGTGAGATAAGTTGGAGTCCAAAAGAGGCTTAAACCAAGACCCCCAAAATAATTAGGTTGTGGCCACAACCCAAATGGCATGATATTGTCCATTTAATATTATAGAATATGTAAAGTCGACTATAAATAAATAATATATGTACCAATATGTATGAATAAAATGAAAATGAAAGTACGCCGGCGCCGAGCGAACAAACGAGTGAAAAAATGCGTATTAGGCAAAGTACCTACGTATGTAATGTGTTATGAAATAAGTGTACCGATATTATGGGAAATTAAGAATACGAGCAAGAGTATGGAATAAAGTATGATCAAATAAATGTTAGATAAAGAAAGATGATGAATAAGCATACGAGTAAATTGTTGTATCTGAAAAAGTATTGTGTGGTATCGAAAAATTAGAAATAATGATTATGAAAGTTGATATGATATGAAATGATTTACTACGCAAGATATTTGATTGAAGACAGACCGTATTTTTTTTTATGGAAACATTAAAATCTCATATATGTATTTATAAAGTAGCACATAACTATGGAAAAAGTGGACTTTTTTAATTTTCTTCATTAGTAGTGTTGGTTATTTTAAGGACATATATTAAGTAGGTTATTAAAGGAGAGTATTGAACGTCAAACAAACGTCGAGGTTTCAGTTTAAAGTTAAAAAGAAAGTCTGTCATAAAGGAAAAGGTTTTATTTAAAGAAAGTAAGAGAATGATAATAATTATTATATTTTTGAGATAGATACTAGATTTTGAGATGAAAAATAACGTCACGATAACAATCAAAGATATTTAATACTAAACGAAAGTTCATTTAAAGGTAAATGCAATAGAAAATTATTTGACTTTAACTTATGAAATGATTGAATAGAATTAGATAGCTAAACAAAGATATAGATATTTTAAATACAATTTTTTAAACTTTTCAATAAGAAAACGTGAAAGAACTGCTATTATTGTATACTATGTAAAAGCAAAAAAAAACTTTTTTTGTATTAAAAATTAAAATTATTATATGAATTGTTTGTTTGTTATGAAAGATGTCATACTACTGCAACATTATTTTAAAATGTAAAAGAAAATTATGAAATCAAATTTTTATGTATGTATAATACAATCTAAATTGTTCCCTATAATTTTGTCTATTTTTTTATTAATATTAGCATTAAATAATAATTTCTAAAATAAAGTATGTCTCTGTGTACTGAAAAGAATCTGTCATTTATATTTCGGTACTTTTTTGTGCTTTTCAGATTCACTTATAACAGCTTAGCATAGATATTATTATTGTAACTATATAGAGGAACTCGTATATCTAACCCATAAATTTTGTTATTATTATTTTAAGAAAAATGAATGCGTTTAGTGATTATTTTATTCTTTGGCATTTAATTAAGACATAAAAAACTATACTATGAAACAAAATAGATAAATATATATAATATATATTACATGATATTTTTACATACGTCTGATAAACTTGTATACATTTTGTTAAACATTTTGTCTAAAATTTGTTGAATTAAAGTTTACTTGTTTCATTTAGAACTATGAACAGAAACCGATTGTTTTAATTTGAGTATATTCTTGATCTTTTTAAAGTAATGAACTAAATAATGTAAAATTATTGTTTTAATCTGTAAAAAAAAATGTATTTTAAAAGTATTTTTTTTCTTTTTCAACGGGGGAGGTGTAGTGTGTACATCTCCAACCTCATTATAAATAATGTGTTTAGTATAATAAAGTCAGTCAAAACGCAACATTTGTCTAATTCACACGTACTCCCAGGTCCCCACATTGCAGCAACAATAATCGCTTCAGGCCTGGACCTTCAGTCAGACCTAATTTAACTCCGTCCTCGACGCAAAGATCATCTCATTCTTTGTCCCCATCATCAGAACCTTTTTCTAGATACTGCAAAACTGTAGGCCATGACATAAATATCTGTAAGAAACGGGAATATAATAACAACCGTTTCAAAATTTCTCAAAACGCCTCTACCAGTCAAACCACTTACAGACCACCTCCACGCATAAACTACGTCAAACAACAAGACGACGAGGTTGGTCATGACGAAGTCGACAACAACGAAACTAATTTAAACTTGTGAAGGGCTCCCGGCGGTGTATTGCGAGACCCAAAATTCTTCAATCGCCTAATTTATCCAATGACACCAATTCTAAATCCATGAACTATAGGGATCACACGGGTAACCAGCTCCAAACAAGCACCCAATCCATGAAAATTAGGGACCACTCGGGTAACCAGCCCCAAATAAGTGCCCAAATTTTAGATAATAGGGACCACTCGGGTAACCAGCCCCAAATAAGTGCCCAAATTTCAGATAATAGGGACCACTCAGGTAACCAGCCCCAAATAAGTGCCCAAATTTCAGATAATAGGGACCACTCGGGTAACCAGCCCCAAACAAGCGCCCAATCCTCAAAATCCTCGCAAATTTCAGAAATCCCTCTCTCTCTTTTAGTAGATTCAGGTTCTTCCATATGTTTACTAAAACAATCCAGTATCAAGAGAACCCCAAAAATGATTAAAGAAAAAATTAAACTTAAAGGCATAGATCCAGGCGATGAACCAACTTTGACAGAAGGTCATTTTAATTTAAAATTAGAGTTAAAAGAAAATAAATTCACCCCTTTTATGTTCCATGTAGTGAAAAATATTGACTTACCTTATGATGGAATCATAGGTACTGATTTTCTCACAGCTTTTGGTTGCAAAATCGATTATACGCATGATATTCTGAAAATAGGTAAGGTGGATATCAAACTACATTTCTTTGATCCATACTATATTATTCCGCCTCTGTTATCGAAACTGTTATCGAATGCTCAGTAAAAAATATTAAACTAAAAGAAGGAATTGTGATAGACCAACATGTATCAGAAAACTTACTAATATCTAATTGTATAGTAAAGATCAAAAACAACAATCGTGTAAATTTAACTATTGCCAACATCTCCGAATCCCCTGTCAACTTTAACCCAAATCTTAACCTTGCTATAGAACCTTAAGATCAAATTGCATTTCAAATGAACACAATGGCTAATTCTTCTTCCAGAACTGACCAGGTTATCGATTCCTTAAGAACCGATCACTTGAACAAACAAGAAACCGATGGTTGCCTGGAACTTTGCTCTCAATATTCTGATATCTTCCACCTGGCTGATGATCAACTCACTTTTACTTCTGCTCTAACTCACCAAATTAAGACTAGTAGTGATATTCCCATCCACACCAAATCATGTCGCTTTCCCGAGTGTCACAAGAAAGAGGTCGAAAACTAAATTAACGACATGCTACATCAAGGTATTATAGAACCTTCCTTTTCACCATGGACTTCACCCATTTGGGTCGTGCCAAAAAAGGCAGATTCATCAGGTCAACGAAAATGGCGCATAGTCATCGACTACCGTAAGCTCAACGATATAACTATCGGTGAAACCTATCCTATTCCACAGATTGCAGAAATTCTCGACCAGCTCGGTAACAGTAAATACTTTTCTACTTTAGACCTTACTTCCGGTTTCCACCAAATCCTCATCGCACCTACGGACGCACCGAAAACTGCGTTTTCCGTACCTCAGGGTCACTTCCATTTCAACCGAATGCCATTTGGACTTAAGAACGCCCCTTCAACCTTTCAGAAGTTAATGAATAATTGTCTCTCAGGCCTTCAGGGCACACGGTGTTTCGTCTATTTAGACGACATCGTTATCTATTCTTTTGATCTAAAATCCCATATCTCTAATTTAAAAGCTGTCTTCGATAGATTACGCAATTTCAATCTGAAATTAAAACCTGAAAAATGTGAATTCCTTCGCAAGGAAGTAACCTACTTGGGTCACATAATTGGAGAAGATGGCGTTCGTCCTAACCCAGAAAAAACCAAAGCAGTCAACGAATTCCCGATTCCCCAATCTCCAAAGGATATAAAATCCTTCTTAGGCCTCATATCTTACTACCGTAGATTCATACCAGATTTTGCCAAACTGGCTAAACTACTCACATCTTTATTAAAGAAAGACGTCTTATTCGAATGGCGCAATGAACACCAACTCTCCTTTGAAACTCTAAAGAATAAACTTATATCAGCACCTATATTAGCGTACCCAGATTTTACCTTACCATTTCTCCTTACCTGCGACGCCTCAAACTACGCTATCTCAGCGATTTTGTCTCAAGGTCCAGTAGGACAAGACCGCCCAATCGCATTTGCATCACGCACTTTGAACAAGGCAGAAAACAATTACAGCGTGACAGAGAAGGAATGTTTGGCAATAGTCTTCGGTACAAAAACCTTCCGGCCTTACCTTTATGGAAATAAATTTAGAATCATCACCGATCATAAACCTCTTCAATGGCTATTTAACTGCAAAGATCCTGGTTCACGACTAGTTCGTTGGCGTCTTAAACTAGAGGAATTTGAATACGATATACAATATAAGAAAGGAAAAACGAATGTTAACGCCGATGCCTTATCTCGGTTCCCTGTGAACCCTGTCCAGCCAGTCACAAATGATGCAAGTCCTAACGTAACTCCGAATCAAGAATATATTCAGAACGCTTCCACAGTACGAGACGTACTATTTCCTGGAGTGGATCCCATAATAAGATCCACCTCACCCCAAGATACCGCAATTCTTGACATGCCCAACCTTAACCCAGTTAAATCAGGAATCATCACCAGCATTTAGTCCCATTACATTAGGCGATTTAGACGTTGATGTCAGCCTTCTATTTAGCCCTCTTAACTTAGATAACGACGACTTACCGTCTGTTGGTCTCCTAGAAAATAGTAACTTACCATCAACATCCTATAGTCCAGCCACAGATGAAAACCCCTCTCTTTCTAGATCACCTGTAGAATTTAATAATTTACCGGAGGTTGACTCCTTACCCTTACCTATTCAGCCATCTCCCTCTTCACACAATTCACCAATATTTAGTGGTGACTACTCTGAATACCTGAAAACCATTAACAAAAAAGAACCTCTAAACACCCAAATTATTGAGTATAATGAGGATCTCACAAAAAGTAAATCAAAAATAGTCCTCATACCTACCTCAATTGATCTCGACGAATCAAACCCGTACATCCAAGAAATCCTGGGCAACCTAGGAAATCTCGACGAAATATTAGAAACTGAAAAGGAACTCTATTCCCATTGTAGAATCCAGTTAAACAATAAAACTTATTTCCTTTTATATATAAGAGTAAACCATTTTGACGTAGCCTCATACCCCGAAATATTCAATACCATTAAACAAGCGCGTGACACGATTGTCACTACAGGAGACGTAACTGATGTTAGTATCCTAGATTTCAGAAATGCCTTTGAAGTACATTCCTTCACTAAAATATACAACATTATATTATATCTTTTCCACAATACGAATATTACAGTCAACATTTATCATAATAATATTACATACCCAACACCAACCGAGATAAAAAAGATTCTATACGAAAACCACGACATTCCAATTGCAGGCCATTTGGGGTCTACTCGTATGTATAATAAAATAAAGGAACAATACTACTGGAAAGGTATGCGCACAGACATAGAAAATTACGTAAAACAATGTAAACAGTGTCAAGAAAATAAAGCGTTAAGGAAAATTAATAAAGCTCCTATGCAAATAACGTCTACCTCTACTGCCCCGTGTCAGCGAATTTCCCTTGATGTCGTGGGGCCGCTCCCTGAAGCCGGACCTGCAAAATTAAAATTTATTTTGACGATACAAGACGACTTGACAAAATTTTCATCCGCTTATCCGATCCGTAGCACCACGGCAGAAGAAACCAGTGAATGTTTAATACATTATATATCAATTTTCGGTATCCCAAAATTCATCCTCACTGACCAGGGTACCAACTTTACCTCCGATCTATTTAAAAAGACCTGTCACTTCATTAAAATTAAAAATTTGTGGTCTTCCCCATATCACCCACAAACACAAGGCGCCTTAGAGCGAAGTCATTCGACCCTGAAAGAATACCTAAAGTCGTACATCAACGAGGACCAAACTAATTGGCCGCGTTATGTTTACACAGCCATGCTTGCTTATAATACATCTACCCATTCAACCACCAACTTCACGCCTTATGAATTGATGTTTGGAAACAAACCATTCATTCCAAATTCCATTTACACCGATTCTCTCGAAACTACTTACCCCGATTATGTGCGTATGCTCCAAAATCGTCTTAAATATTCACGAGAAAGACCCTTGGAATTAATTAGAAGATCGAAGGAATCATCAAAAACTTACTACGATACCCGTACACGCCCAGTCACGTATAAAACCGGAGATTTTGTGTATCTGAAAAACCATTTGAGACTGCGCAAGGCGCTCTCTCCTGTTTGGAAAGGACCATATAAGGTCGTTAAAATAAATGGGAATAATACACTTACCTTACTTATAAATCGTCGTCATGTCACACATCACTTCGATCAGGTGAAACTGGCTAATGTTGAAAACAACCTTTAAAAAATATATATATATATATATATAATTAAGAGATTACTATTAATCTAAAAGTATCAAATAGGATTAGGTGCACTTACTTTAATTTAATACGTGTAATACACACATGAAACTATTAGCAGTAGATTAGTTGTATAGAATAGACACAAAACAGTTTAGTATTATGATAAACAAATATACGATAAATAAAATAGTGATAGGTGAATACATATATACGTATATCGCACACCTAGATCTAAACTGAGATAACTCAAAAATGTGATTGAGTTTTGACTTAGTACAATATTCAAATTCTCTGTGATCATATGCATCTATCCAACATAACAGATTCAATAAAGGTTCGGGGATGAGCCACTAGATAACTTTAGCTTTCTTTTGTTGAATCAACAGTGGTCGCGCTCCTGCCACGTAAACAAATGTATTATCAAATCTCCAAATTAGTTTTTTGAGTTGTCTTAGTTTAGATCTAGGTGTGCGATATATATGTCGGGATTATTTTATTTTATAACGCTGTTTGTGGGTATTTACACACAAAAATTAACTGTCCCTGAGTCAGTAGTTCGAGTAAGTAGTCTGAGATAGCACGTTTCGTCAATATTATTAAAGATCTGCGAATGTTACGAACAGCAAGTGTGTCCCCGCCTTTATATGGCTGAATGGACCGAATGCCTTGATGTCGACTACCTCCGAGTGACAGTTGATGACGGAAGTGCGCTCATTCTGCTCTGGAAACTCGACGGTGTCGGACGTGCACACTGACTCGTTACGTTTTAGTCAAGATGGCGGACGGGAATGAAAATCCTCAACCTTATCCGTTTCCATCCGCGACAGCAGCGGTGGGATCGCATCAAAACACCTCCAATACGCTTAACCAACATCCTGCTTCTACGCAAAATAAAGATTTCAGCGATTCGTCTGTTCCACATGAAGAAAATAACTTTGATGAGAACACGTGTTCGGAAGATCAAAATACGTCTTTTCAACCGGAGATGCAGATGCCAGCAATGACGTCCGATATGTGGGCGTCGTTTTTTCGTGGTATGGTGGAAAGCGTCCATAAAACTAACACCGGCGCATCAACATCGAAATCTTCAAATAAGAACATGAAGCCTGGCGACGTGTACGTGCCTACTTTTGATCCAGACGACAGTGAATTCACGGCAGCTCAATGGTGCGATGAAGTAGACCTACATCAGAGACAGAACTCGTGGACGGACTACGAAACGAGGAATGTGGCATTTACAAACCTTCGTGGACGAGCTCGAAGGTGGGCATCAAAATCCTATCCTCTTTGTAAAACTTGGAACGAAGCAAGAGAGCGACTATCAAGACAGTTTACATCGACAAAGCGATTTCACGACCTTTTCCAAGATATGGTGCAGTATTGCAGCGATCGAGCTTCGACGTATGTAGAGTATTCAACAAATAAACTGGCGTTGATCGAGCGGCTGGAGACAGGCTGGGACGAGGCAAAGAAGATCGAAGTATTGATATCAGGTATCTCCGATAATCAGGTACGTTCGGATCTGTTAAAAAATACACCAACTGACTTCTTTACACTCGATAGGCATCTCGGTACATATTCAAAGATAAAAAATTATAAACGACCGTCGGATAGTCATTTCCCGCCGAATAATCCTAAGCGTCGGCGGCAAGATTCAGTTGACGGTGTTATAAAGTGCCACCATTGCGGCAAACCCGGTCATTACCAACGTAACTGCAAGCTTAGAAATCAATCTAAAAACGTAGTTTCTAGTAACAATTCCTCTCAAGTAGTGTTAAATAAGAGTAATAATAAAAACATACAGTGTTCATATTGTCAAAAAATTGGTCACACTGATCAAGTGTGTTTTTCGAGACAAAGAGACGAAAAGGTTAAAGGATCGAGTGTTTTGAAGTCTGTTAATATGTGCCTACAATCTGATGTTCCTCTTGTGCAAATAAAAGTGTGTGATTTTGATTTACAAGCATTGATAGACAGTGGGTCTGATTGCTCGCTTATCCGTAGAGAAATTGCTGATAATTTAACTGGGATTCGAGACTTTACACCTACGCGTCTTACAGGTATTGGTTCTATCACTTCATACTCCTTTTCACGAATAAATTTACCGGTGCAGATTAATGATGTGCATGTGGAGATAAGTTTTGTTATAGTAGATTCACATGTCCTACCTCATGATGTGATTATTGGTCGTGATGTTTTTGCTCGTCCAGGCCTTAGTTTAATTATTAACAACAAAGGTGTTCACATTATTCGTGAGGTCCAAGCGGATGTTTGTCTCTTACACAGCGAGGATATTAATATGATTGACACTGATTTAAGTAATGACTCTGATATCACTCGTTTGCGGAATATAATAGCTAATTTTAGCGATAATTTTGTAAAAGGCAACTCACAAACCGTAGTTACTACTGGAGAAATAGAAATAAAACTTAAAAATCCAAACAAAATAGTGCAACGCCACCCTTATCGTTTAGCCCCAGTGGAACGCGATGCCGTTAAAAATATTATTTCTGACCTCGTTTCAAAAAATATCATACGAGAAAGCTCTTCCCCTTTTTCTAGCCCTGCTATTCTGGTAAAAAAGAAAGATGGCTCAGATCGACTTTGCATTGATTATAGGGAACTAAACTCCAATACTATTCGCGACAACTACCCTTTGCCCTTAATATCAGAGCAGATAGATACCTTAGGGCAGTCCTGCGTGTTCAGTACGCTTGATATGGCATCAGGCTTTTACCAAATTCCGGTTTCGACTAAGTCTAATTCTATAGAAAAGACCGCATTTGTGACCCCTGATGGCTCTTGGGAGTTTTTAAAAATGCCCTTTGGATTGTGTAATGCCCCAGCCGTCTATCAAAGAGCCATAAATAAGGCACTAGGCCCTTTCAGAGACGTTATCGCGACTGTGTACATGGACGATGTTCTCGTCTTCTCGAAAACAAAAAAAGACGCCTTCACAGACTTAGAAAAGGTTTTAAGTGCACTCGCAAGTGCTGGTTTCTCATTTAACTGGAACAAGTGTAAGTTCTTGAAATCCTCAATAGAGTATCTTGGTTTCACCATATGTCAAGGATCTGTCAAACCAAACTCAAAAAAAATTGAGGCGCTAGCTAGTGCACCCCTTCCAACCAATGTTAAAGAATTAAGACAGTTCAACGGTCTTGCAGGCTACTTCAGAAAATTTGTGCCCAACTTTTCAACAGTAATGGCTCCCTTGTATCAACTAACCCAAAAGGATACTAAATGGAATTGGCAAGTTCAACACAGTAAAGCTCGTGACACAATTATAAAACACCTTACATCAGAACCTTTGCTTACGATATTTGATCCTAAGCGTGAAATTGAAATTCACTCAGACGCGAGCGCAATAGGTTACGGAGCCGTGCTTTTTCAAAAATTTGACTGTCAACTAAGAGTCATTGAGTACTATAGCCAGAGAACATCAGAAGTAGAAAGTCGTTACCATAGTTACGAGTAAGAAACGTTAGCAGTTTTCAAGGCTCTAAAACATTTTAGACATTATATATTGGGGAGACGTTTTAAAGTCATAACTGATTGCAATAGTCTTAAAGCATCTCGACACAAAAAGGATCTATCCCCTAGAGTACATAGATGGTGGGCGTATATGCAAAGTTTTGATTTTGATATAGAATATCGTAAAGGCGAGCGGATTCCTCATGTCGATTTCTTAAGCAGAAACCCTGTTGCATCAGATGTTAAGTCAGCATCCGTTAACGTAGTTCGAGTTAGAGATGATTGGCTACAAGCCGAACAGCGACTTGACCCAGACCTCAATAAAATTATTCAGTCGTACGAAAATGATACGTTAGAATTAAGCTTGAGATCCACATACGAAGTGAAAAATGGGTTACTTTACAAAAATTTTCAAGTCAATAATAAGACCTTGTGTAGAGTCATTGTTCCAAAGAATTATCGTTGGCAGATCATTCAGCGTTTCCATGATGAACTTAAACATCTTGGTTGGGATAAAACACTTACTAAAATCCGTGATCATTTCTGGTTTCCGAACATGACCTCATGTGTCAGGACGTATGTAGATAGATGTCTGCCGTGTAAAATAAATAAAAAACCCTCAGGTGCACGTCAAGTCGCTTTACACCCCATAGATAAAATACCAGCACCCATTCACACCCTTCATATAGACACTAGCGGTAAACTAACTGGTAGTCATAATACTAAAGAATACGTAATTGTAATTATTGATGCTTTCACTAAATATTGCCATCTCACTCCAGTAAAAGATTTGACTTCCAAATCGGCCTGAAATGCTCTCCGTGCTTTTGTGTCATTGTTTGGTGCTCCAGTTAAAATCATTGCTGACCAGGGCACGTCGTTTACGGGCCTAGAGTTCCAAGACTTGTGTAAAGAATGGTCGATAGATTTTCATGAAATTGCTAGTGGGATCAGTCGTGCGAATGGACAGGTGGAAAGATTCATGTCCATCCTCACCAATTGTTTCACCATCGCTGAAAACCACGAACGTCGTTCTTGGAGAGCTGCTCTTGGTGAAATTCAGCTGGCACTGAATTGTACTGTCTCGAGGAGTACAGGTAAAAGCCCTCTGCAGTTACTCATGGGTTGTAATAGAAATCCGCCGCGTATAAATGCGCTAGTACACGAGTACGAAACGTTAGATCTCTTCGAAGTTAGGCGAGAAGCTAAAGTCAGGATGGACGAACAGGCACGTATTGAAAAGGCGCGTTTTGACAAAGGAAAGGCTAAAGTCCGTCCATTCAGTCTTGGCGATATCGTTTTAGTTGAGAAAAACCCTAGAATTATAACTAAGTTAGGTGAGAAATTTTCGAATCCATGCAAAATCATCGAGGTGTGCGATAATGATAGGTACAAAGTAGAACCAATAGCTGGCGGTCGCGTTCAATACGTTTGTCATGAGAAGCTTCGTAAATACCCCAATAGCCTTCCTGATTTATCGTGCCAACTTGATGAAGAACCACTTAGTGAAATGCTGTGTTAAAAAATATTGTTTTAGTTGTTTTCTTCTGATTTTCGCTTAACATTCCGTTTATTACCTTTGTACCTTAGTTAGTTAATTAAACTATGTCACTTGAGTCGAAAAGAAAACGTGTATTTTCGTTTCAATGCATTTTGAGTCAAAAATGAATAAAGATTATTGATTGTAATGTGAGCTGTTTACATTTAAACCTTACGTTGAATCAATGCTTTGAGAACTTTGAAAGGTCTGCGCTTCATATTATGATATCTATCGTATTGGAAGCTCCGCGCTTCGTACTGTTTTGTATTGTATTGGAAGCTCCGCGCTTCATACTGTAACATTGGTTGTATTGGAAGCTCCGCGCTTCGTACTGTTTTATATTGTATTGGAAGCTCCGCGCTTCATACTGTGACATTGGTTGTATTGGAAGCTCCGCGCTTCGTACTGTTTTATTATCGTAAAGGAAGCTCCGCGCTTCGTACTGTTTTATTATCGTAAAGGAAGCTCCGCGCTTCATACTGTGACATTTATTGTATTGGAAGCTCCGCGCTTCGTACTGTTTTATTATCGTATTAGAAGCTCCGCGCTTCGTACTGTGACATTTATTGTATTGGAAGCTCCCCACTTCGTGCTGTTTTACTATCGTATTGGAAGCTCCGCGCTTCATACTGTGATATTGTTGTATTGAAGGCTCTGCGCTTTGCGTGACATAGTTCCTGTTTTGTAACTTCATGTTCGAGATTTAAGTGCACGAACTGTTGCGCTCGAGAACGCGCGCTGTGTCAGAATGGCCATGTCGGGATTATTTTATTTTATAACGCTGTTTGTGGGTATTTACACACAAAAATTAACTGTCCCTGAGTCAGTAGTTCGAGTAAGTAGTCTGAGATAGCACGTTTCGTCAATATTATTAAAGATCTGCGAATGTTACGAACAGCAAGTGTGTCCCCGCCTTTATATGGCTGAATGGACCGAATGCCTTGATGTCGACTACCTCCGAGTGACAGTTGATGACGGAAGTGCGCTCATTCTGCTCTGGAAACTCGACGGTGTCGGACGTGCACACTGACTCGTTACGTTTTAGTCAAGATGGCGGACGGGAATGAAAATCCTCAACCTTATCCGTTTCCATCCGCGACATATAAATATAAGATAAGAATAAGCATACAAGTATCATAAAAATAGCTAATTAATTTCAGTTTTTGGGTGAGAATCCATGGGCAGCAAGAGTTCGTACAGCGAATTGAGTCGAGTCCTGGACTATACTTCGATTACCTAGGCAAACTTAAAATAAAGAATGGGCAACTAGACGTGGTAATCCCGCTGGACATATCTCATTTAAATAATCATTTAAATAATTTAGATTTTGTGATTAACAGTTTACAAACGTTATGTAAAAGAACTAGAGCAGAGGAATCATCCGAATGTTTCGGCACACTGGAACCCCTAATAGTATTGTATCACGATATGAAACAGGAATTTAGATCCATTTCTCACTTACTCGAAAACAGAAATAAACGTAGTGCTTGGATAGAAGGTATAGGTACTGCCTTTAAAACCATTTTTGGTACATTGACTGAAGATGATGGCATTAAATACAATAGTGCTATAGAAGAAGTACAAAACGATCAGAAAAAACTTGCTACACTGATGAAAGAAAATATCTTAGTGACGACGTCTATGATCATGCAATACAATAATACCCTAAATAAAATAAAATCCAATGAAATCAGTTTAAACGAGGCAGTACTTAACTGATAAGATAACAGCCCGACTATACGAAACCGGATTACTAAATAAATTAGAAACCTCTACTTTAGCACTATCATTCCATGTCAAGGATATAGTAGAAGCTGTTTTATTTAGTGGTCAAAATATACTGTACCAATCGATCTTGAGTCCACAATTGCATAACGAATTGGTTATGAGTTATAGACACTTACCAGAAACTATGAAATTTCCAATTGCTCTGGACCTGAGTTCTGTACTACACCTAATTATAAATATATCTAAATTATTATGTTATTTTGCAAATAACAAAATTATCTTTGTTCTCCAGATACCAACTGTTTCTGTTATGGATTTCTTGTTATTTCATAATATAGCTTTACCTACACCTCATAATTATAGTAACCCTAACTCTTATAATTTGATCTTCCCTGATTCTAAGTATATAGCAATAACCAAGGACAAACGTCACTATTGTAATCTGGATAACCTCAAGCACTGCAAGACGACTCTACGGGACAATTTCGTGTGTGATATCACTAACGTATATGCATCAGATGCACGAACTAGCTGCGCGAGTGAATTAATAACAAAAGTGATTCGTAAAATACCATTACAGTGTGTCTCAAAATTTATTTATGGAAAAGTGGACGTTTGGAAATCGATTAATAATAATAAGTGGCTATATGTGCAATCGGAACCTAACAAAATCTCCATAGACTGTATAAATTCAAAATTGTTTGAAGCCAGCATTTCAGGAACTGGTATAATTACCATTCCTAGTGGATGTATCGGCTATTGTAAAAACACTATGTTATTACCAAAGTCTAACACTGTTAATATTACCATACCAATTGAAGTCTCCGACTTCAATCTCATAAATGATACTTGTTGTAACCTAGATAAGTTTAATAGCATTAAGAAGAATGTGCCTCATACTGAATTGTTAAATATTGACCTCGATGAAATTAAATTAGGGAATAAACTTTTAAAATTCTCCACGGAACTAGACAAAATTATCGAAAAACCACATATAATTCAATATGGGACACACTACTCAATTTTTAACCATTTTTATTTGTATAATCTTAGTAATATATATTATTCTTAAAATTTGTAGAACGAAATTCTGGAGCAACCTTTTCGAATTCTCTAAATTATTTAACTGTGAAACCCCTCAAGCTCGGCCATCGACAGACGAACAAGACGTAGACCAAAATAGTATTGAAAATATACCTTTGCCTACTTTACGTTCTAGAATCTAACAAGAAACTTCTGTCTCATAGAAGTTTCTTTTTCTATGGGGGGAGGTGTTATATACAACCCGTACATATTAAAATACTTACAGGTAGATACCGCTGCATCAGCAGAATCTTTAGAAACAGAGCTCGCTTCGTCGCGAGCTCAGTCTGTTTCCATCCTTCTTATAACGTGGTTGCCCCAGGGTCTCGATATATTTTGTCCAATTAAATAAATTCATTTTTTAAAAAAAAGAATTTTTTTAAAGACCCTATAACAGTGCTATCAAAACATTTAAAATTAAATTAAGAGAACATCTTCTTGATTTACAGAAGCTGATTTGAGTGTTGTGTTGTGTAATTTATATACAAATTTATAATTTAAATCGCATTATCTATAATATAGAATTTAATCATGGTTTATATAATACTGATTTACATATCTAATTTAAATATTTGGGATGAGTATTTCATGTAAATATTTATGTATGGTGCATAGTAGTGTCTTCTCCTCTCCTCATCTGGTGTCCATGGAAGATCAGCGTCGAGGTATCTTAATGACATCTCGGCACTATGCTGTATGGATACCTTTTTAGAGCCACGATGTGTGTTTATGTATTCACTCAATTTGATATTTCTATATAGTGTGGTTGCTAAATAAATGAATTATTATTATTATTATTACTATAATTAGTCATAGGGACGACGCTCAAAGTGTTCGTGTGGACTTAAAGAGTGTTTTTTTTCCACGGATACCTGTACGTAGGTTTCAGTCATCGGTTAAATATTTCATGAAAACGGGCACCTGCCAGTTATAAATAAGATGCCCATTTTATTATTGTATTTTTTTTTATTTGTTTAAAAAGTAAAAACGATAATATAATAATTATATTTATTTGATAATTTCCAAAAATTAATTATTTATTTTCCAATCCCAAATTAACATACTCATAGGTAAATTTGGAAGATGAAGATTAAATTCTTACTTCATCCACCGTTGAACATGCCAGCAAACACTTGTTTCCCCTTTTCTGTCACGTAAAAGAGGAACGGGCGATTAATAACAATTAGTCCCGGAGTCTCTGGGTAACCTAAAACCAAATACAAAAATACTTAGCAAAATTGATAACATTAACTTTCCTGATTTGAACAAGTTTTAAAAGCCAGTTGTATAAACGTCCAATAAAATTGTCATTAGTTTAAAATGCCATTACCCATATAAATTTGACATTCATACAATTAGACGTTTATGCAACGTATCATAAGAAACTTTTAATTATACTACAAAAACAACACTAGAAAATTACTTTCACAAAAAATACACAAATACACACACAGTTCTTAAATTTTACTAAGGTACGAATATGGCCACGTTAGGGTTCGAATGCTTTTTTAGGCCCTTTCAAAGCATTTTAGAGTAATCAAATTGGTATGATTTTTATCAGTATCTAACAACCTAACATACTATGGAAGAACAAAGTTCGAAATGTGGAAGGAATTTAAGATTTTTTCTTTTTTTAAAAATGGGTCAATGACCATATTTCCGACGGTGTAAGAATATATGGCTATGAAGGTGGCCATAATTTAGTATGATCTTCACTTTCTTTTGCGCGTTTAGCTTTATCTTTCGCTTTTTGAAGCCTCCTTTTTCGTTGTGTTGCAGTTTATGTTTTATTTGTTTGTTTTTTTTTAGTATTTGCTACCATTTTGTTCCCACGACTAATTACATTAGTACGGGCGACCCCTCCCCCCAGAGATTTAATAGAGGGGCAAGGCTATGTATAACAAGATGCGCCTGAATCTTGATGGGAAAGCGCTAACGATATATTATTTTTATCCACCCTAACGCCACACAGTCCTCGACAGGATACGAGATCTCGACTTGGGTGGGAGATTCTAATTGTGATTTTGCACTGTATTAAACTTAACAAGCCCTTTAATTTTATACCCATATTGATGGGATTGAATAAAACTATATTATACGCCATTTTGTAGCGGCGGCCATCTTTGATTTTGATTTTGTATAGCGCACTGTGTTCTACTTAACAAGCCCTTTCGCTTGATACCCATATTAATGGGATTTAAGAAAAAACTACATTATCAGCCATTTTGTAGCGGCGGCCATCTTGAATTTTGGTTTGTATAATGAACTGTATTCTACTTAACATACCCTTTCATTTGATATCTATGTTGATGGAATAAAAAAAAATAAGTTAATATCGAATGTACATAATTGTATTGTCACTAGAATTAAAGGCGTATAGCAAATTTCAGATCAATCAGTTGACGGAAGAGGGCGAAAGGGAATTGTTCAATTTTGGCTTTTGGTAGACAAGCTAATTAGTAAAAACTATGTTAACAGTAAAATATTATTAAAACTGAAAAAAATATTTTTTATACTCTCGTCATGGGAAACTAAACATTAAAAATATTATTTTTAAAAGAATTTCTTGGATTCCGATGGGTTTTGTTAATATGTTTCACTGTGTTTCCATATCAATAAATGTTATTAAAGTACTATTACTAATAGTATCGATTAATCGATAAGATTTAACTTAAATACAAATGAAAGTAATTAAAGTATATATATATTAATGCATATACAGTAGGTGATCTTTGCAAAATCATGTATCAAATATGTCAAAAACATAACAAATAATCCTTTTCGGTTAGATATAAGTTAATTTACACTAACAATCGATTACTTTCTAATCGATTAATGATTTTTATATGGCAGCACCTTTTCACTTTGTCAACAAATATGTTTGAGTGATAATTCTTATTAAAATGATTATTTTTATAAAATAATTCCTTAAATAACGTATTAATATCGTTTAACGTGTTGTTTTTGGTAAATCCATGTAGAAAGATAGAATTGGTAATTCAAAATTGTTTGGTTTAATGAATGTATTTAAATCGTGTAATATCGTCGGCAGCTTTGTATAAATTACGAAAGATCTATATTACGTACTAGATCACATCTACTGCAAACAATATCCGACAGAGAAACACACATTAGAAATGAAATTATTGATTGGATATCCCCACGACAGGTAGGATTATAGTTATTTTTATTTATTAATGATTACTATAATTAAACTTCCTTTATGACAAGAAAAACATTAATATATCGCTACCATATCGTTAAATAACATTTTGTTGACAAATAATTTAATTATATACTATACTCCTTTAGATGCATGGATCTGATCACATCTGTCATCCATGTTGGCAGCGAGCAGATAGAGACAGTTCCTTCTAATATTCCAGAACCTATACAGAACATTACCTTGCCGGATTTTAAAAGAACATCTGATTCACAAGCATAATGTTTTGTTCCGGGTTGAGACTCACTACAGCAACTGACAGTTCCCAGATGGCTTCAGGTAAAATTGTTTGTTGATTTTAACTTTTATGTACCAAAAACCAGTAGACTGTAATTCTCATTTATATTATAATAATTGGGCTGAATGGTTGTCTATCATGCAAACTATTCATACATTTACTATAGAACTTATACAAGATTTTGCTTCATTTGTAAAAAAGAAATCTTACAATGGATTTTAACAATATTGAAGGAATGACTGAAGACATTATGCACTTTTGAAGGTCTGTCTAAACAGGAGTTCCTTCAGTTAATATTAAAAAATAACGTTTTTTATAACTGTAGATAATGTCCACTCAAAGCCAAAGTGCCCATACAAACTGAACAATTCCCTTTCAATTACTAAATTTGACCCACCACGAACGAAACAAACGGGGTAAGCTATAAATAAAACCGTTTAAAATTCAAAATATAATATCAAAAAACCATATTAAGTAATGATGAGACATCGAATTATAGCCAGAGATTCAGTCTAAAAAAATATTAATTAAATATTTTTATCAAAATTCGCAGGTTTTCTCACTAGGAACTGTGTTTTACTTAAACGTATTATGAATAAATATTCGTATAATAAGTAGGTATAAGCCAACTGGCAAACTTATGTTTCAAAACCGTTATATTTCCAAGGGCCTTCGAACGTTCAATAATCACTCCGGTGTATAAGGGGGGAGACAGAAACGATGTTAATAACTATAGACCGATATCCATATTGCCCATCATTTCAAAGATTTTAGAAAAATTAATAAACCATAGATTATTAAGCTACTTAAACAAATATGAAATTTTGTCAAAATCGCATTAGGATCTTTCAACACAAGATACTGTTTTAGACTTAACAACTCTAATTACAGTTATTAGATATGTGATTTTATTATTTTTGATGTAATTGTTGTGATTCTGTGTCAACTTCTATTTCCAATAATTTCCTAAGAATGCGACATGTGTTTAGTATAGCGGCTTTTTGTAATTATTTTTATTATAAAAGCATGATTATAATACTGGGAGGAACAAAATGATCGACACAGCCGAAAGTTTCAAGTTAGGTTACATGCAAACGTTCATTTTATTTGACAAATATTGAAAAATAGAGGAGGTGTAAAAATGGAGTAAAAATTTTAAATTTCTAAGTCTTAACAGCCCTATAACGCGCATGCGCAATATCTATTATGTGCAGATTACAACGAACCGCGAAATACATTAATTTAATTTAATTATTTACCGATATCTTAATGATAGTTGATGCTGAAAATGTTCACTTCCTCTCTGAAGACTGAGCTAAGCACGCTCTTTTCAATGCCGGTGCATGCACGCGCAAAACACATCACATTTCACACAAAACTAAACACAATCTTCACTCAACTAAACTTAACACTCAAGACAAACACTCTAGTATCTTATTAACAAAAAATCAATTAAAAATGCACTAGAACAAAACAAAAATCGACAAAAAAAGACGCTTCGCAGCGGTGCGTCGGCGGCTATGCGCAACAACACTCCAGCGCAAAAGGTCGACGGCGACTGATCGGCCGGAAAATATCGACAGAATAATGAAGCCGCCTGGCGGCTGGCGGGCGGGTGGGGCTTTGATATCGAGGGACGAACTCGGTTCACATTTTTTTTTCGTCTTTTGATATCACGCATTTTTTAATGTTCTTTTTAAATGCTATTTTAATAACAAATTCTTCAATGATTTTAAAACAAAGTTAATTTGTGTTAATGATGAATCGCTGGAAGATTTGTGAGTTTATCGAGTTTAATTAACGATCCCGTTGTTAAAGGAGTATTACCCCATTCAAACAATTTTTATGGAGAATTGCTCTTTTAAAATAACGTAGGTTAATGTTAGACTGATCTCTCTACAATAATTTAGGAAATTTTACACTCGCTTTCTTAATTGAGAATTTAAAGTTAAACGTCTCAAACTAACATCACTTAGTTTTCGTTTCCGATTTTAGTTTTTTGATGATCAGTTGATAGCAGTTTGATAAAACTTGGACTATTTGACTTGTGAAATTAAAAAAAACCTAGGTTATTGAGAATAAGCAGTAGAAATTTTCTACTTTTTTCAAATCAGAAACCGGTATTATTGATTGTCTGGTACAATTTGCATGAAAGCAGTCTTATAAATCACAAACTAGTTTATTTCGTTTTTAGAAATGAAGAAGTCAATGACCGATTAAAAACTTTTCCTTAGTACGTCCCAAAAACAGCTGACTCATTGTTGAAAACACTCATTTTTTTTCAAAAACTTTGTAATTTAATATCTCCGAAACTATTTGATCTAGACTTATAATTTTTTTACATCATATTAAAGACAAATAGTACTCTTCAGGAACCTCGGGAGTGTCGGTCGTTCTGTTCCACCGAGTATATGTAGGTACGAGATAATATATAATAAATAAAAAATCATCAGTCCCATTACTTAGTAAACCAAAAGACCCTGTTTTAACCACTGCTACCTTTTTGATCATTTGGCACTTCTACTAACGCATAAGTAATATATTGAACGGTTTTTAAAATGTTGCGTTATGGCTCTAAAATGGCCATACCTTCTTCTGTCCTATTACTTAGGTATGTACTTAGAGATAAGATTAATTTAAATTACCAATCGGCGTAAACTCCGCCTCCACATTGATGTACACTCTTTGAATGGCTTTCGATAGTCTGATGTCAGTATTATTGGTATATTGGCGAATGCGAGTTAAACCAGAATCTTTCTCGAATATGCGCTTCACACCTACCTGTAGAAAACCATTTAATATTTAAAATGTAAAGATACTTCACATCATGGGTATAATATACTATTATTTCATTTTAATAATAATAATGAAACTGTTTTATGTACGGGGTGGAGCCAGTGACATATAAAGCATACGTTTATTAATACACTTATTATCTGTATCATTATCCGTGTCAGTCGCTTACGTCAGGTAACGTCGCTTAATAAGGGTTTTTGATTGAAGTTCTGGAAGTACCGGTATGCTTAAAACCAAAACTGAAATAGGCATAAATTATATTTCAGTCCTAAAGTCGGTCTAGGATTATAATTGAGACGTATTATAATTGGTCTATAACGGTGGGTCTTATTAGGTGACGGTATCTTATACAAAGAGTGCTTACCAATTAGTATAAGATATTTTTACAGCTCCAATTTGTCCGCTTAATTTTAAACCTTAACGCATTGTAGGTAGATACAAAGAGTGCTTACCAATTAGTATAAGATATTTTTACAGCTTAAATTTGTCCGCTTAATTTTAAACCTTAACGCATTGTAGGTAGATTTTAAAATCAACTGAAGAATTAAGACAAATTGTAAGTAGTAGCAGCCTTAAATGCGGCCGTATGTGCAGTTGAGTATACGAATTTAGATGAAATCTGGTATAAATCTGGCAATTCTTCGTCTGGATTAACACTACTTTTATCCCGCTAGTGGAATGATTCTCGTAACTGTTGTATGAAAATATTGAATTCATATTATACTAGACCAAACAGAAGTACAGTGATCTATTCAAGCTCTAATAATATTTTAGATAAAACTATTTTCAACTTTGAAATGTCCAGCACTAATTGAGATTCTGATACTTCGATCTATTCACCACGGAGAAACCTAGAATTCAAGTAACAAAATCTGTCATTTATCTTATTCATCATCAGTCCTGTTATGTCCCCACTGCAGGGGCTCAACTGTCTATAAGGAAGACTCCTTATAGACAGTTAAGGACGACGAGCCGTATGACTCTCCACGGGGGCCCAATGCGTATTGGAGGGTATTTATCTTATTACTCATTTTATACGTTTTTTTCCTTTCTTCGACTTTTCTATTCCTTCTTTCTCTTTTTTACAATAAATAAAATATCAATGAAATTCTTCTTCATTGTTAGATGTAAGTAATTAAGTACTTTATAAATTATCCTAACACTCTTTTTTTTCATTTTTCTATATTGTTTCCTTTTATTCTTTTTTACTCACACCCATTTTTCGGGTGCTGCGTTTTAATGGGGAGAGGTATTACAACCCACTTACTCCACGAATGTTGCTGACTTATGGACAACACACTTTTACCAAATCGCATTTATTAATTTTTGTCAATATTTGTGTATAAATACTCGCAATTTTTATATAATATAGTTAGTTTTTGTTCTGATTGTGGAATTGCTGCCCAACTACGGATCCGGTTTCTGTCTGCCGGTTGGTTTTCAGCAAAGAAACTCTTAAAATAAGCCTCCGCGACGCGAAACCTATAATCGTAAATAGGTAACATAAGGAGTAGTGGTAAAGGCAAAAGTAACAGTGATTGTTATTATAAATAATTATTATTTCAAGTGGACGTTTAGTTCATTCATGAACGGGACTTTAAAAATCAGGTCTGGAACTATACAGGAGTTCAACATTCTTCTATGTACACATTTTATATGTGTACATAATTTATTTCAATTTGATAATTTTATTCATAATATTTGATTGGGTTTATTTTTAAAACCATATATTTGTCTGTTATAGATTTTTTTTATATTGTCATGGAGTTCCGCCACGACACTCGTGTCGATCGTACGCGACGACTGAATATCGTGAACGGCTTACTTAATATATATTGAAATCTCGCGCGAGGTCTGCGACGCAGACCATCGCAATAATTAAAAAATATAACGGATGGAAATTCAGTGGATGACAATAGAGAAGAAAAGAAAGAAAATGACATGAGTGAAGAAGATGAAATGGGAGGCTACTCGCAAATTGTTGAGAATATCGAAATACATAGAGAACAAAGTATTGAAGATTCAAATATGATGACCTTACAAGAAGAAGTGGCAAGACCAATAAAACGAAACAGAGAAGAGGATGATAGTGAATGGATTAATGTACACAAAAAAATAAAACAACACATTTCATCATTATATAATGATTAGGAAATCATTATATCGAGCAGTGACAAACTACCGAAACAATTTTCTATTGCCAAACTTTTTTTATAACTAGGCGTAGCCAATATTAATAAAATTAAATATATAAATCCTTATAAGTTAAGATTAGAGGTTCCTACGTACGAGTACTCAAAAAAGATTATAGAATGTATAGAACTTAAAAACAAAGGCTGGGGCATTCAAAGAGCCACAAAGATTAATACCTCATATGGTATTTTAAGAGATGTTGACTTGAAGTTAACTGACAAACAAATCTTAGAGGCTATAACATGTACAAATAATATTACTATCTCATCAGTAAAACGGTTAAAAAGAAGAGACGAGTCAGGTGATTGGATACCTAGTGAAGTAGCTCGTGTGGGATTCAACTGTGTACAGGCTTGTAAGCTTACCTGCATATGTATTCATTGGCTGTTTACGTACTAAAGTAGAACCATATATATTTCCAGTCACACAATGTTCAAAATGCTGGAAATTCGGTCACACTAAAATGCACTTAAAAAAAACATTTGCCCTAAATGTACAGGTAATCACGAAAACTGCGAAGTGAAGTCGTATGAATGCGTAAATTGTCATAATAACCATATAAGCCTAGACAGAAAATGCCCAATATATATCAAAGAAAAGAGGTTAAGACAGCTAATGGCAGAATATAATTGTTCCTACAGCCATGCACGCAATATACATACATTACAACAACCAAAAGTCGATGTAACAAAAGATACGCAACGAGAAAGATTAAAGTTTGCATACAATAACAGTTACGCTTCATTAAATACGGACGACTCGACCACAGAGATCTCTAAGAATGAGCCGGTCACACAAAATTATGCACAATTATTCAAACCGCATCGACCTTCACTTCCCAAAGCGAGAAAACAACAACGTGAGACAACGAATCTCAGCGCAGCTAAATCAGAGTGGGATCGCAGCGAGCCACCATCAACAAAGGACTATACATCGAAACGCCCTGCAGATAAGGATGAATATTGCAATAATAAATCGAGCGAAGTGCAATTTAGTGAACTAATGACGCGCATTAAAAACATATACACGATAAGTTAAAATGTACATATAGTTAAATATTGTATTGAATGGTTAGTATTAGTTTTAATCGATAATATGTCTAACTGGCCATGTTTAAATAGCGTTTTTGAGTTATTAATATAATTAGTTAATGACTAGTAACAATAACATTAAAATTAAAATATTACAACGGAACGCACAAAGTTTAAAATCAAAGTTAACGGAGCTAGAAAATATCTTACTCACAGAAAAATATCATATTCCTATAATTTCAGAAACCTGGCTTGAGCCTGAGAGCTCACTGAAAATTAGTTCTTATAATATTTACAGAAACGACCGACATGATTCGTATGGTGGAGTTGCGATTATAATACATCGATCTATTAAGTCACAACTTAACAAAATATTTGTAATTAATAAGGGTATTGAAGTCTTATGTGTAAAATTATTAAACTGCGGGTTTTTGGAAAATGTTGTAGCTTTATATTGTCCACCTAGGACAAGCACAAGATCAGAAGACTGGAAAAGTTTATTTTCTAAATGGACACGTAAAACTATAATTGGAGGAGATTTTAATGGTCATCACACAAATTGGTATATTAAAACGAATACGAGAGGTATACAAATATTTGATGCCACTACTGATCACAACTATATCTCTCTGAATACCGGCGAGCCTACAAGGATAACATTGGTGTCCGATAATTTACAGAAAAGTGCGCCTGATATTACATTTGCTACTTCTGATATTGCGCTACACCTTTTATGGAATGTTAACAACGAAACTTTAAATAGCGAAACTTTAATTGGGCAAAATATAAGGATATATTTATTACAAAAATTAAAGAAATAGACTATAAAAAAAGTACACAAGATATGTATAATAAAATAGTAGAAATAATAAACTATACTGCTGATGAATCAATCCCATATATCAAAATATGTAATGATCCAACGAAAAATTTCACTCCGAAACAATATTGGACACCAGAATTATCTAAGGTAGTGGCAGAACGGAGGTTAAGGCTATCACAATTTAGAAGAAACCGGACACCAAATAATTTAACGCTATTAAAAAATAAAATTTCTGAGGCACAACGATTAATTAGAAAAGCTCGTACTGAATCCTTTCATCAATTTTGTCACAGTATAAATGAAGGAACGAGCAATCAAGAAATGTGGAAAAAATGAGATGGCTCAAAGGCTACCGAACTGCACCAACTAGCGTGAATGATGACAAAGCATACATGCTTCTGAAACAACTAGCACCTGACTATGTTTTACCTCAGAATCCTCTTTTTCAGTCCAAAAACTGCCATCTAGAAACTTCGGTAACAATACAGGAAATAACTAATACCTTAAAAAAGAAAGACACGGCACCTGGGCTCGATAATATTTCGTATTCCATGATTTTTCATCTCACTGATAAACAAGTTCTAGTTGATTTATTTAATAGATGCCTACATCAGGGCTTTGTCCCCCTGGCAATGGAAAGAAATAAAAGTTATCCCAATCCCAAAACAGGGCCGTGAATTTAACAATATATCATCCTTAAGACCGATATCTTTAATATCCTGTCTATGTAAAATTTTTCACAACATTTTAACGAGACGTCTTGAATGGTATTTTGAAAATAAAAATCTATTATATTATAGAGAAGACATTATAATTGAATTATAATATTGAATTTATTAATCCATGTCATTTTATATCGATAATATTAATTAGGATATTTCATATTAAAATATAATTTTAAAATATACCCGTGCAATTGGCTTGGTCACCTCGCTGTCAAAAAAAAAATTAAAGTTGCCAACTGAAAAGCACCAATGTCAGGTTTATACCTGACATTGGTGCTTTTATTATCCTGTGTCAAAACCAATTATTATTTCCAATAATTTTACAATAACGTCCAAAATCAATAGCGACAGTTTGATAGTTTGTGTAAATTCTATGCGTATTTAGTAATCTGATGTAAGTATTATAGTAATTAAATCGTCAAAGCATTACTAATTATATACCAGTACTTTTTGTTTGCTTTTTTGCAATGGAAATTCCTTCACTTACCAGCAAGTAAAAAAAACTATTTTATTTTAAAGAGAAGCCCAATAACCTTGTTTTTTTATTAATCACAACAAATATCATGTACTCACCTTCTCATATACAAGTTGTAGGTTAAATTCTGTCTCAATCTTGAATGTAGGCATTGTAAAGTTGGTCATAATGTTATCAAATTTCGTCGTCTCCGTTTGCAGCAGCTCCGGCGATTTTTTCAGCTTGTTTAACAATGATGATAGATTACTGTCTGGTTCAGGAAGCACTATAATCATACTTGCAGTTGCTAATACAATTATGAAGATCTACAAAGTTACCAAATATTATAAAAGACAATATATTTTTGTACGTTTTTTTAAGTATTCGCAAACACTCATGTAGCTACTGAGTACTTTATAATAAAAACCAAGATTGGATGACAATCTGAAGAGATCAATTGTTTTAAGCTAAGAGCGAGACATCTCAACACAAATAGGTATTTTATTTCTTATTATACAGTAAGATCCAACTGTGCAGAAGACTCAGTTACTAGAGACGCACCGAATATTCGTTTGGTAAGAGGAGGCTTACTCGCTCGAAATTTCGCATATAACGCTACTCTTTATCATTTTCGTATACTCGGTGGAACAGAACGACCGACACTCCCAAGGTTCCTGGAGAGTACTATTTGTCTTTAATATGATGTAAAAAAATATAAGTCTAGGTCAAATAGTTTCGGAGATATTAAATTACAAAGTTTTTGAAAAAAATGAGTGTTTTCAACCTTGAGTCAGCTGTTTTTGGGACGTACTAAGGAAAAATTTTTAATCGGTCATTGACTTCTTCATTTCTAAAAACGAAATGAACTAGTTTGTAATTTTAAGACTGCTTTCATGCAAATTCTACCAGTCAATCAATAAACGAGGCAGTCAAAATGCTTAAATCGATTTACAGACTAACAGCCGGTTTATGATTTGAAAAAAGGAGAAAATTTCTACTGCTTATTCTCAATAACCTAAGTTTTTTTAATTTCACAAGTCAAATAGTCTTAGTTTTATTAAACTGCTATCAACTGATCATCAAGACTAAAAACTAAAATCGGAAACGAAAACTAAGTGATATCAGTTTGAGACGTTTAACTTTAAATACTCAATTAAGAAACCGAGTGTAAAATTTCCTAAATTATTGTAGAGAGATCAGTCTAACATTAATCTACATTATTTTAAAAGAGCAATTCTCCATAAAAATTGTTTGAATGGGGTAATACTCCTTTAACAACGGGATCGTTAATTAAACTCGATAAACTCACAAATCTTCCAGCGATTCATCATTAACAGAAATGAACTTTATTTTAAAAACATCGAGGAATCTGTTATTAAAATAGCATTTCAAAAGAACATTCAAAAATGCGTGATATCAAAAGACGAATAAAAAAAATATGAACTGAGTTCGTCCCTCAATATCAAAGCCCCAACCACCCGCCAGCCGCCAGGCGGCTTCATTATTCTGTTGGTATTGTCCGGCCGATCAGTACCGCCGACCTTTTGCGCTGGAGTGTTGTTGCGCATAGCCGCCGACGCACCGCTGCGAAGCGTCTGTTTTGTCGATTTTTGTTTTGTTCTAGTGCACTTTTAATTGCATTAAGATATCGACTATCATTAAGATATCGGTAAATAATTAAATTAAATTAATGTATTTCGCGGTCCGTTGTAATCTGCGCACAATCGATATTGCGCATGCGCGTTAAAGGGCTGTCAACACTTAGAAATTTATAGTTTATGCTCCATTTTTACACCTCCTCTATTTTTAAATATTTGTCAAATAAAATGAACGTTTGCATGTAACCTAACTTGAAACATTCGGCTGTGTCGGTCATTTTGTTCCTCCCTGTATACCAACGAATGTTCGATTCCAAAGACAGTTTTCGTGATCAATTCGTGATCATTCATCGTGTGCTTGTTGTCGGAAGGACTTGTGTTGAATTATTTAAAATAAAATAGTTTCAGTTGTTTATTAATTTGTGCGTTGTGGGAAGGTCATGTAAAGTGCATTTTAAAATAACGCAGAATAGTTTATCTCTTTCCTACAACTACACATCACTTTATAAAAACTTGTTCACCTCTCTGAAAAAAAGAGACCGCATTTTCGAAAAACGAAAACGCATTTTTTTTTCACTCGCCTTATGAGCGAGACGGTCGCATTCAATTAGTAGGCAGTGTGATTGAACGTAGTTGCAGTTTGAAATCACACTGAACGGTGGTGACGCGCCGACCTTACAATACCTACGTACTTGTAAGGAAACGCAAGCGTGATTAGTTTCTATTCCTAAAAATCTATGTTTTCGTTTTTGTTTTATTTTCTACATATTCAAAGTGCAACATTATAATGAGTATCCGACGTAGCCCTCCAAACAAAAGTGCTGGGTCACACCCACATCCTAATTTGACTCAACTCAAAGACGAAACTTCTTCAAACCAGACTGCAATAATTAGAAAACGAAAGACACCAGAGTGCGATAACAATTGTGTAATCGATTTTCGTCGTGACCTATCCCAAGAGTTGATAGATTTTCAACACCAATTAAAGGAAACATTATCAGAATTTTAAAATACCGTCATGTTGAAGATGGAATCTTTAATCAATAAGCAGAGTGACAGTATAAAGTTACTTCATGATGAATTGTGTATGCTTAAAACTGAGGTTTCCGATATAAAACGAAGTCAGCAAAATCTCGAAAAAGATCGACTAGATCTCACAACTTCCTTGTCAGGTATCAGGAATATCCAAGAAAAATTGTGTGACAAAAACAAAGTACTGGAAGAAAAATTATGTATTACACAATAGGAGCTCTTGGAACTAAAAGAGTTGAATAATAGCAAAGATCAACAAAATCGCATCAACAACCTAGAAATCTCTGGAGTTCCACAAGTCAAGGGTGAAAATTTATATAATACCCTCCATACAATTGCCACCAAGATTGGATTTGTTGTGATTGATTTCATACATCGAGTGAGGCGTTTCTCTGTGAAAGAACAAAACCGAAAAAGCGACATATCAAATATACCAAATATAATTATCAAATTCACTCAACGACGGAGGAAAAGTGAGTTTCTGGCCGCTGTACGGGCACGCCGCGGATTAACAACAGCTGATTTAGGTATAGACGGTGCTTCAAAGCCAATTTTTGTCAATGACCACTTAACACCATGTAACAAAATGTTATATATGAAGGTTCGTAAACTGGGAAGAGAGTTAGGATATAAGTATATTTGGATTAATGATTGCAAAATCTTTCTTCGTAAGACTGACTCATCGAGATCCATATACGTCGGTAGTGAGAAAGAGTTAGTTAAAATAAAGTGACAATCAAATTATTTGTTTCGTGTATTTGGTGAAAAATATAAGCTTAATACATCGATTTACATTTTGTGTTGTAAAATATCATATGTGTAAATGATTATAAGGGAAGTTTTTTGTTAGTAGTTACAAAATTTACCTATTTTTTACCTGAACGAAAGCAGTATAATTATTGTTATAGAAAAATTATTATTGTTACACTTAAATTACAAGGTTATATCTTACTCTGAAAACTAAATAAAAAAAGGCAGTTTAGTTACGGTTATAGGATCAAGTTTTTTAATAAATGCGTGTTTTTTTAGTAATCACTAAAAATGTTTATGTATCAATTTTATCAATAAATGAGCGAGAGCGGTGCAATAATTGTTTATTCATTCAAATATTACCTAGTTTAATTGACAACTATTATATTATTTAAAAATGAATGGAAATTTTATGTCTATTTATTATCAAAACGTGAGGGGTTTACGTACTAAAATCAGTCGCGCGCGCGCTGCCATCGGAGTGACGCGTTTTGTTGACAGCGTAAAATAGTAATGAATAAAAATGACGAATACACTCAAGTGTACTAACTGTAACATTGTTATTGACGAAATGTTATCGGACGTGCAAAATAAAGTGTCGGTTATAGACGAAATGACGCTGGTGCGCGTTTGTACTGCGTTTTATACTAATGACGAAATAAAGACCTCGAAGTCTTTACTGTTCAGTTCTATATCAACGGACCTGCGGAAAATAACAAGGAAGAATAGAGGCAAAGAAGAAAGGGACCTGGCAGATATCATAAACCTTTTCAAAAGTGCGGAACCGGACGAAATACCAGTGTTTGTAGCCAGACAACTTGATAGGTTACCTACCACCTCTGGATTTTGAGCACTTGGACTGCTTCAAGCTTATTAAAGACCTTTTAAGAATGCAAGCCACTATTGAAGAGATCAAGTCGTCTTATGCAACAATGGACTACGTCCAAGAACTCAAAATTGAACTGCTACAGTCAAAATATAATTCACTGCCGCCTACCTCTGCGTTCAAAGTGAATACAAAAAGAGGCGCCTGGTTATTAGATAGTGGCCCGGTAGGCCTTTCAGACCTGCATAATTCATGTTTAGACGAGTCAAATAATAAACATAATTGTGGCTCAAATGAAAAATCACCTCAAAATCGTGAAATTGTGCAGGTACACCAGAAACAATTCAGTCCAGTTTTGAATGCGCTGCAACGGTCGGTTGATTACGAGGCACAAACGGCGGTCGTCCCGAGTCGCGAGCCGAGCGTAGACGAGTGTGCAGGAGTAAATAGTGCGGCGGTATCGCTGTCGCGTCCGAGCACAGCTGTAGCGACGAAACAGTTAACTGTCACTGATAGCGAGCGGCGATCAGAGTTTAATGTAAACAAACAAGATGACGAATGGGTAAAAGTGTCTTATCGTAAAAAACAACATAATAATTCTCGTTTTGTTGGAAAATCTGGTAAGGCGAGTGACGCTGAATTTAATTTTAAAGCGGCGGATAGAAGGATTCCTATTTTTATCACTAACATACATAAAGACACGGCGGAAAATGACATAATTAGATACATACAAAGAAATACTAATAATTTGGTATCCTCAGAAAAAATTAATATGAAAATGGAAAGAAATCACAAAGCTTATAATTTTTTTGTATTGGAATCGAAATTATCTTCTTACTTGGATGAAAACATATGGCCTCAAGGCATAGTGTTTAGACGATTTAATAGTTTTAAATACAGAACTACGAACAGAGTTTTTTCTGTTGACGGCAAGACAAAAGAAATTAATGGATAAATATCGAATTGCTAGCTTTAATTGTAAAGGCATCAAGCGTTGCGTTGACAGTGTTAGAGATATATGTAGAAGCTGTGACCTGATAGCATTGCAGGAAACGTGGTTACTCCCTGAAGATATACCATTTTTAGGTACAATTGGTAGCGGTTTAGGATACGTGGGCACGTCGGCGGTCGACACGTCTGCCGGTATACTCATCGGAAGACCTTATGGGGGCGTTGCCTTGTTATGGAAAAGCAGTGTTTTTCAGCAAGTGTCGGTGTTGAGGTGTGACAATAGTCGAATATGTGCTATCAAGATAATGACACATGATCGTCCAGTAATTGTTGTGAGTGTTTATATGCCTACGAATTCTATTGACAACCTGCCAGCTTTTATAGACTGTTTAAGTTCGGTGAGTGCTCTTATTGAAGAATATGGCATCGAGTCAGTTTTTATTTTGGGTGACTTTAATGCCGACTTATCGAGTTTGTTTTATAGTGAACTTTCGAATTACTGTATGGAACAATGTTGGACTTACATCGATGTAGTTTTGTTGGGCGCGGATTCGGGTGCTTTTACATTTGTTAGTGAGATAAGCGGGACGTGTAGCTGGTTGGATCATTGTGTAGTAACTCAATCGGCAAAACGATCTGTTCTAAATGCTTCTGTCGAGTATGGCACTCTGTGGTCGGACCATTTTCCACTCATTATAGAATGTAATTTACATCTATTAACACCAACTCTGGTTCACAAAAATATGATCGGTTACGGGAACGTTATATGGGGTTCTCGTAATGAGGAACAGATTTCCAAATTTACCACAGAGTGTCATAAACGGTTTAAATGTATTGATTTTCCTCCCGAGTGTGTAAATTGTGCTGATTATTATTGTGGCGATCCAAATCACCGGTATGTTCTTGATAGGTTGTACTCCGACATTGTGAATGCACTTAGTGATGCGTCTCTGGTGAGTCGAGGGGGGCTGCGTATTGTGGGGTGGAATAAGCACATCAGTGGGGCTCACAGGGAGGCAAGGAGGTCTTTTTGTGAGTGGGTTGCGAGTGGTAGGCCTAAATGCGGGATAATTTATGATGAAATGTGTAAGCTCAGAAGGGTGTTCAAATCACGACTTAAAGAATATATAAAATAAAAGACATATATACATTTACATAAACACATACATATATAACCATAACACAAATTACTAATCAAAATCTGGTGTCGGATCAAGAAATCTTGTTAGAAGCATGGTAGAAGTTGCGAGCTGCTGTCTTGAATGTAAATTTGTTAGGAGCACTCCGGACGTTCAAAGGCAATAAATTCCAAAGACGGATGGCAGTTAGAGTGAAGGAATGAGATACAAAACCAGAATAGTGAGAAGGGGTTTGGAGCACCAGTCTACTACTGGAACGAAGATTTTTCTTGTGAGAGGCACCGAGGATTTCAAACCGTGACTTCAAATACTCAGGTGCTCGTGGATCAAAAAGTATCTGAAAAAGTGTGCAAACAATCCTTAAGTGCCTACGCTCTCGTATAGGAAGCCACTCAAGATGTTGACGAAAATTGGAGATGTGGTCATATTTACGCAGACCGAAAACAAAACGAATCGTATTGTTCAGAAGACGATCCAATCTATTGAGAGAGGTTTGATTGATATCTGAAGTACAAACATCAGCATAATCGAAAAGGGGATGTAAAAGAGCTTGGATGAGAGCAGAGTTAGTACGGGGAGGGAGAAAGTTCTTAAGTCGATAAAGTGAGCCGAGGGCACGATAGATTTTACCGCAGACATTATCCATCTGATCATCCCAGTGCAAAGTACTGTCAAGAATAAGCCCAAGATTTTTTACCTTAGCAGTATAAGGGATCACCGAGCCAGCATAGACAACAGTTGGAATTGTGTTGAGATTAGTTTGCGATATTTGTCGTGAGCTACCAATAATAATGGCCTGACATTTGTTGGGATTGACAGAAATACCGAAGTTTTTTGACCATTCAAATATACGCGAAAGATTTTGGTTCAGTATACATATAGCCTTATTCAAGTTGTGAATGTCATCCTGAGCATATATCTGCAGGTCGTCGGCGTACAGGTGATAAGAGGTTGTAAGAACAGAAGTGAGGGAGTTAATAAAAATTGAGAAGAGAAGAGGAGAGAGCACGCCACCTTGAGGGACCCCAGCAAACAAGTCACACCAGTTTGAAACTAAATTACCCACTCGTACTGCCTGCTGGCGTCCATGAAGATAAGAGGAGAACCATGCGAGCACGGATGAAGAACAGCCAAGCTTAGAGAGAAGAGCAAGGAGGACATCGTAATCAACTGTGTTAAAAGCGTTTGAAAAATCAAGTAAAACTAACACAGTTAAACGAGAGTTCTCCATACCATCACGAATATCGTCAACGATTTCAATGAGGGCAGTGGAGGTGCTATGACCCGGGCGGAACCCTGACTGGAAAGGGGATAGGAGCTGATAACGAAAAACAAAGGATGAAAGTTGTTTATGTACAGCAGCTTCGAGAACCTTGGAGAGGAAAGGCAAAATTGAAATTGGTCTATAATGATTCATGGAGTCAGGACAAGAAATTTTAGGGAGAGGGATGGTGTAAGCCCTTTGCCAGGCATCGGGAAAGGAACCAGATAATAAAGAATGATTAAGTATTGAGGTTAGTGTCGGGAGAATAGCATCAAGTAAGAGATTTATCATATTCCTGCTAATGTTGTCGGATCCCATAGCCTTGGACTTTATAGAGACAGTCAACTTACGAGTGTCATCTTCGGTGAGAGGGGTAAAGGAGAAGAGATTACTAGGGGACACAGTCGTAGAGAAAAGTCTGGATAAACTGAGGAACTTAGCATTGACAGGGAGGGTATTAACAGGAGAGAAATGACGGTTAAGATCATCTAACGCGAAAGGGCAGGAAGGCTGAGCGCGAGACTTGCCTAACCCCAGAGAATTCAGGAACCTCCACATTTCCGCAGGGGAGGAGTTAATAATGGTTTTATGAATGTAATGGCGTTTGGCTCTTCTTATCACCTGGTTACACCTGTTTCTGGCATGTCTAAATGCCTCCCAGTTTGTATCAGTACGACACCTTTTATAGAAACGAAACGCTTTGTTACGTCTACGCATCACAATGCGCACAAAAGGGGTAGTCCATGGTGCAGGAGGTCCTTTCAACTTAACAGTCTTGACTGGAGCATGATCGTCATAAAGCTTGAGGATTACGCTATTAAATCTGGCAACCATTTCATTTACTGAGGCAACATTGCATACAGAAGATCAATCAATTAGTACTGCATCCCTCATAAGCGCCCCAACATCCAATCGTGCGAAATTCCTCATACGAACCATCCTCGGCTTAATTTTGGGGGGCTTAACTTTATAGACGAGAAAGATAAGGTCATGTCTGGAGAAGCCTGGAGCAGGCACCTGACCATGTTTTACAACACGATCAAGTGAAGATATGAGAATATGGTCAATCCAAGAGTCATCAGTAGCAAGATTATGATGTGTTGGATTGAGAGGTAGAATAGAGAAGTTCGCGGACTCGATTATCGATCGAAACCTATTAGAAGAGGGGGTATCTTTAATGAGATCCGTATTAAAGTCGCCCATGATGATGTGATGTTCGTAATCAGCTGCGTAAGAGTCAATGAGAGATTCCAAATCGGAAAGAAAAGGAATAGAAGGGGGACAATAAACAACGCCCAAAAGCACTTTGGTACCTTTGACATTAATCTCAAGTAAGAGGTATTCCATACAACCATGATTAGAAGATGAGGAAGCTATTAATTTAAAGGGAATACCATGCGCTAAATAGATGGCTACTCCGCCGCCACCCTTACCAGTACGATCGTTGCGAATCAGTGTGAAGTTAGGAAGATCGTAAGAAATAGATTTTAGGCAAGGTTTCAACCAACTTTCTGAAACAAGAATAGCTTGAACTGGGTTATTGTAGAAGGTGTTAAGAAGATCTGTATAATGGCATGGAATACTCTGAGCATTAATATGGCAAACTTTTAAGCATTCCGGAAATAAGCCAAGTTCGAGTGCAATCCGTGTACTCAAATCGTCATCATCCAAAGAAGTATCGATTGAATTAAATGAGAAGTTCACATCACTAGCAGAGCACATTATTAAAAAAATATTCCAAGTAGTTCTTATTTTATTATTGGAATTTTCAATTTTGTCTCTAATAAAATTTGACTTCGCCAATGCACATATATTTTTGATTAATTTAGAGTAAGTTTTTACATAATCTATGAATTTTTCAGAATGGTTATACTTTCAAAGATTGTACAACTCATATAGCCTGTTTCTGCTTTTATAAATACCAGTCGTAGCCCAGTCACAAAACTGTAGTTTCTGTGTAGTAATTTTCTTCGTTTTAGAAGGGAAAGCTCGATCGAATTCATTCTTTATGAGATGAAAAAGGTTATCATAAAGTATATCGGGGTCGTCATGTGACCATGACATCTGCACGATTTTCTCATCTATATTAAGTTGAAAATTATTTATACGTTTATTATTAAATGGTCTAACGTCTATTATTTTAGGTTCATTAGGAACCGTTATCTCGTAAGTAACTTTCAAGCCATAATGATCAGATGAAATATTATTAAAAACTAATTTGATTGCTGGGTTGCGTTCTGAAAAAATATTATCCAAAGAAGTAGCTGAATTCGCAGTCACTCTTGTCGGTTCATGAAATTGATTTGTTAAATTAAAACATTTGAACAAAGAGAGAAAACGATCGAATGTTATACTGGGTTTTAGAAGATCTATGTTAAAATCACCACATACAACTAAAAAATTGTTTTTTGAGTGTAACTTTTTAAGAACATCTTCCATCACTATCTCAAAAACACTATAATTACCTTTGAGGGGTCGGTATACACATACTATAATTAAATTACTTAATTCTACACAAGAAAGTTCAATATCTCGTTCTACCGTTAATTCTATGATATCTTTTCGTTCCTTAGATTTTACAATATCACTAACCACAAACGATTCTCATCCTGCCAAAAGTTTTACAAGTTTCACCAAACTGTTCAGTTCATTACGTGTAGTATTAATGTATAAGTTTTATTTTAAAATATATTTAGGTTAAAAATATATTTTATTGTTTTTTTTATGCATGTACATGAGATGTTTGCCTATGATTAATTGTGCAATTAGCGGTTTTTATAGAAATAATGTTTTATGTAAATAATAATTGTTATTCTAACAATTGTTAGTGACCCAATCACAAAATAGAAAGGGAACATTTCCATATCGCCTGGGGTCTAATTGTACAGCCTCCTGGGAAGAAAACTTCTTGTCACGTAGATATAATCACGAAAAAAATAGTAGTCCGTTGGAGCAAGGTCCGGCGAACACGGAGGATGACGAATGGTTTCTAACTGCAGTTCTTGAAGGGTCAAAACGGTTTCTCGTGGTGTATGAGGTCTTGCCTAGTCATGGAGCAATAATGGTGAAGATAGATTCAAGAGTTGGGGCTGTTTTACTGCTAGATTTGCCAACATTGTTCGAAGTTCGGCACAATTGACATCTGCCGTTATTGCTTGACCAGATCGGAGAAAACTATAATGAATAACACTATGCTGAGACCACCAAACAGTTACCATTACCTTAAGTTTTGTTTTGGGACATTGTTTTGGCATTTGACCTGGGGTCAGCCATTGCATTTTTCTTTTACGGTTATCATAAAGAATCCACTTTCATTACATGTCACAATTCGATCCAATATTCCTTCATTTCTGTACCGATTCAACAAGGCAACACAAGTTTCAACATGCGTTTCCTTCTGCAGATCAGTCAAATTATGAAGCACCCATTTTTTTTCATTTTATTGATTTGACTCAAATGAGTAAATATTGTGGATAAGGTAACGTGAAATCATGCCGCTAATTCTCGGATAGTTTAACTAAGATCGACTTCCACCATCTCTCTTAATTAATCGTTATTCACCTGTATGGGCGGTCTTCCTCGTGGCTCGTTCTTCAAGTCGAAGTTACCATCACGAAAGCGTTTAAAACAAAATCACACGGTGCGTTCATTAGCAGACCCCTCTCTAAATGCAACATTGATATTTTGAAAACCTCAAACCATGAAAATTCTATGACAATTCAAGGAACCAATTACAATAAAACGGCAATTTCATACTTTAACCTCTCATAAATCACAAGGGAATTGAATTATATACATGTGTCTTTCAATTCTTACACTTACCTTAGCATTTAGGACTTCACTTTTTGTGTAAGGTAAAATGGTTATAGTTGTCATCATCGGAATTTTTTTTATACCAACTGGAGAATAAAAATCTCCATCGAAAGAAGGTTGAAAATGATGTGTATCATGATCCTGGATAAACAGGAAATAATCAATATATTAATTAATGACGCGGCGGTGGCTGCTAAGTAAATTTCGCAACGGTCGATCAAAAATTTATTACCTCAAGCTACTCCGTGATTCGGATGGCACGTTAAGCAATCCCGGCTGCATTTGCAGTCGTAAATACTCTCCAATTTGCATTGGGTCAGCATGTAGCGACATAAAGTGGCGGCCATATAATTAATAACGCTCCCTTAGAAAATAGTACTACTTACTACTTGTACTTGTTGCATGTATTATTTTTTTGTTATTGTGGTACTCGAAAATATTTTTACATTGTTGGTACTTTTTTCTATAACTAAGATTAAATCAATCACGAATAAAATATTATAAATCACGCAAACGTAAAATCTAATCCAAGAATTAGTTCCAAGGGTAAATGTAGGAAATGTGGATCACTTAAGCGAAAATGAAAAAAAAAAAGCAAATCTATGAATCAACTATTTATTACTCTGTTCTTATTATAAACTTTACTAACTATCGATTGAGATCAACTTTAATCACTTTGGTTTATTAGTTTTGGTACAATTACTTTGATCCCGATTGTCAACTTGGGTTGGCAATGGTGATCAGTATGTGGGCAATGGTGATCAACACATATCGCAAACATAATTGTGCGCAGTATCCCATCCAGTACAGTCGGCATGAGCCCAGAGCCCACAAGAAGTGCACCGGTACCATGTTTCATTGTTTCGGTCGATTTCACCACATACAAGACACAAACTGCTTGCATCTTCTGCATCGTCATTTTCCTGGCATAATACATCCGAGTTCACGTCTGATGTCGAAGTATCATTGGAGTCCTGCAGAATTTTCTTCTTAACCTTGTCACGACTACCCTTCTTTGGCTTGATTTTCTTTCCTGTTCTCTTTCCTTCGTTTTTCACAGCTTTGGCCTTCCAACTTTTTCAACTAGTGTGGATGTTAAAATCGTTGCATGCTGTTTTTTCATTCCTTGTCTTATCTTGACAACTTCTTAGGCATCTGAATGAAATTTTGAATACTTGGCAGATCCTTAAATATTGATGGTATATCAATTTGAGACAATGATGCAGTCGCTGGTCCAGAAGAAGTGGGACAGAATGTAGATGTACTTGGAGAAGGAATGTTTCGGTCTAGCTCAAAAGAAGGCGTAAGGGAAGGGAAGGGAACAGCACTAGCAGAAGACGATTCAAAAATAGAGTCAGCAACTTCTTGAACAACAATTGGCTCTGATTGAAGGACTTCGGCTGCTATAAAGTCTTCATCTGATAAAACATTTGGATTTATAGGAAATATGCCCGTTGATTTGAATCCTGCTTCGGCCTTACTCAAGGAGGCAACATTAGAAAATGCTTTTTTTACCAACGAAGCTATATCACAGGGTGTTATTCTTTGTGACAGTTGGCTCTTCATGCATAAATCGCATTCTCTTCTATATGCAGCTTTAAATGGACCAAAAAAGGACACATCTAATGGCTGCATGCGATCAGATGTATGTGGTGGTAGAGACAGCATATGGACATAGTTATCCTTACAATACTCAAAGAAATGCGGCTCGCATGATTATCCAAAATTAATAGAATTGGTTCTTCTGCAGAGGGTTTGGCATACTGGATAAAGTGCTTAAGCCATTGAAGGAAAAGTTCTTCATTTATCCATCCGTTGTCCGAACATTTATATATTGCTCCTGTTGGCCCATCTTTTTCAAGAGTCGGGGTCATCCTCTTTCGGGGGAAAATAAACATTGGCGGGACATATCCACCTGCAGCGCTCATAGCGCAGAGCAAAGTGATATTCTTACCCCGTTCCCAACTTGTTATGGACTCTACTCTCTTTTGTCCCGTAGCAGCTAATACTTTATCAGGTTCTTGGACGGTAGAGATTCCGGTTTCGTTACAATTTATATATATTTTTCGGTAAATATTTGTATTTTCCCATTAGTTCTTCTAGCAGCTTGTAGAATTGTTGAACATCAGTCTTGTTGAAGGCTGTAACCCTATTGATACTAGTAGCTTCGGGTTTCCGCACAGAAATATTATTCCTGGTAACAAATCCCTCAAACCAAACTCGACCAGCAAATCTTGAACTCGTATTAAAATTGTGTTTCAGATTTAGGGCTTCAGCGTATGCTAATGCTGCTCTTTTTATTTGGTTTGGGGTGCAACCGTAGAATATGTTGGCCATTGTTTTGATTACGTCAGCTCATTATTTTTCCATCTCAGCACTGAAGACAGTATTACGGCCAAGACGAGGTGCCTTAACTATATTCTTTTTGTATCTCTTGTGAAGACTGGCAAATGAAATATTCATGGTCTTCGCAGCTTTTTTTATAGAAAAATTTTGTTCATCGATGAGCTTTACAGCTTTTTCAAGGTGGTCCATAGTCCAGTTAGCTTTATTAGTCTTTCTAGCACGAACTTTCGGCATCTACAAACAAAAAAAAATACTGTTTTACCGAGATTAGGTAGTGTGGGCAATGCGGATCACTATGTAGGTAATTGGGATCACCCGACTCCGATTACCTACATAGGCAATATAAGGGAAAAAAATGTGGTGAGAAATTATAGGTAATAATAACAATACGGCGGTTTAATTGCATGCTTAAATGCTTCGACTATTACAAGTACAGAAATAAATATTTGTTATTTAGTAACTTACCTTCGTATTTCTTTACTCGAAAAATTAGATGTAAATGGTGCGAAATCTTCACACACCCATTACTCGCCAACGCGTCGACCGAACTGAGCCAGTCACCGCTCGCGTCATGTCACGTCACGTCATGCTAGCGTGTACTTATGTTTGGATCGGTCGGTCACGTTCGGTTTTTGTTAATTTGAGGTGATCACCATTAGCTACTGACTCCCATTGCCTACAATTCCCCCACTGGCTGGTCATATAATTAATAACGCAAACTATTCATTTTTTTATTCAAATTCAATCAAAGAACACTCTATGGTTATTCTATTTCTCCTAAAACTGGCGCCATTTAGTAGTGTAAACACAATGGGAACGTAATTTTTTAAAATAATAATGGGAAAACTAAAGGTGTCGCATCTATAGTTTTTCCCATTCAACAATCAATCTACGAGGGAGATTATATTAAAACTTTGGGAGAAGAATTGTTATTAATCATGTGCTTTGTACAAACTTTTTCTATCAATGGCTCATTTTTTTTATTACATTGTCTAATACGCAAATATACAAATCAATATCTATTTCAATTTGGAGGTATTCGGGCATAGAGATTAATAAATTAAACTACAAATTGATATCTGGTAAACGAAATCTAGAGTAGAAATAATTCATAACATAACTACACAAAATTATAATTACTTATGATGATATTACAAAAAAAATACCCGAATACCTAAAGAACCAAATACCATATATGTACTTGATTTATAAAAAATTGAAATACCATATACTCGATTTATAAATGCATATACAATATTTTGGTTTAGTTTTCAAAGCCATCTTGTTTACGTCCAGTAATTTTATAACGTGCGGCAATACAGCGACGCGGAATATACGCAAGCACGGCGTACTAGCCACGACTGACGAATTGCTACTCGTGCCTTGAACTTCTATAACTTCGATAATTTTGTAAGTGTGTGCGTGCGATTACGCATACGCACTGGCGCGCTCCAATACAAAACATTATCGGTGCGTATGTATGAAGAGCACCTACTCTTATACTCTGCTAGGCTAGGCTAATAGAAAGAAACGTGGATCAAGTTAAATTCAAAAATATATTGAAAGAAACAATGTTATCCTATGCTGAAGACTTTCTTCCAATTATTTGAAAATTTCAGCATGATAATGGTCCAAAACATACAGTACGCTCGATAAAGGAATTTCTTCACTCTCAATCCGTTGCCGTCTTAGACTGGCCAGCTGACAGCCCTGATTTGAACCCAATAGAACATCTTTGGTGTGAAGTTAAAAAAAGGTAGCAAATCGACTTTGTGGTAATTTAAGGGTATACGACGTTTTCTCGGAACAATGGAATTCTATTTCTCATGCAAAATGTTATAAATTGATAGATTCAATGTCTCGTCGGTGTAAAGCAGTTATTAAGAGACGTGGACATGCGACCAAATATTAATTTTAGTTAAAAATACGTTAAATTTCTTTTTTTTTATGTAATTTTTTTTTAATTATAACAATACAATTACTCTGTTTTTTATTTAAAACATTTTACCAACAGCTTAAGAGTATCGTTTCTAATTTATTAATGCAGCTTCATTATCATATACATAATACTATCGACATTTAATATACTTTTACAAAAAAAAGTTTTTAGTTTATCTTAATTAACTGGCTCTCTGCTACATAAGTAAATACTTACAAAAAGTAGTATTTAAAAATATAGGGCAAGTTTCATTATAAACATTCTATAACTAAAAATCGTTCTTAATTATATGGCCACGACTATATTAAAGCCTCCTTAACCAAACATAAAGAAGGCCTGTGACCCTGCAGTGTGGATGTAAAAAGGGCTGACGATGATGATGATGAATTAATATGACGTACAAGAAGGTTCACCTGCCATGTCTCAGATACTACAAAATATATTTTTTTAATACATGATATCCAATAAATTGTTAAGTGGAACTGTCATACTATTTAACAATTGTGGAAAATACTTTGGTACTCACTGAAAAATCTAGTGTATTCACGAGAATCATTTGAGTGTGTCCATTTATATCTGATGGTGCAATAATTTTTTTGATCCATTTACTTGTTTTTGAGCTTACCTACAGAAATAATGTAAATGTTACTATTGATGCAAATTTAGGTATCTAAAAATTATAATAATCTCAACTACATTAGAATAATATAAAATCTTTTGGGTATAATGAAATTCCTGTATCGGTCATAAAGGAATATTTAGATTTATTGTTGGCTCCTCTTGTTCATCATCATAATATATGCTCAGAAGAATGTATATATCCAGACCAACTGAAAATAGGGCGTATTATATAAATGTACAAAAAGAACTCCAAACTCGACCCCAAAAGATACAGACCAATATAATTTTAACACGTTTAGTCAAAATTTTATGAGAATACCCATAATAAACAACTTGTTGAATATTTAGATACAAACAAGATAATCAATAAAAATAAACATGGGCATCAAAAAGACAAAATTACATCATATGTAACAAGAATACTTATAGATGATGTACTGACCGCTCTGAATGATTAGAAAAAGTTGCTGAATTTTATGGGATCTTAGGCTCCACTTTTCACACAATAGATCTCAACATATTGCTAAAACAACTAAAGTACTAACTCTTATCTTCTTAAATAATTCAAATCTTACTTAAAACAGTCATAAGTATAAAGAAATCAAACTGTTTAAGAGTATCAAGAATACACGTACACACTTATAGTAACGGGTACTAGACACGATTTTTACACTGATCTGCGCCGACGTTGCACCGATGGTGGTCACGACAAGACCGGAGCAGCAAGACTACGCATCCGAGGATGAATCTTCTTCCACTCTCAGATTATTCCGCACATGAGCCGTATTCTGGAGATTTACCGATTGCGAGAAAAAGAGGTTGCGTTTCAACAAATACTGGATTCCATGGTAGTGATAATTTATATCCGTCTTCACGATTGAAGTTATTAGGGTGTTTGTTACTTATTTTTATTAATGACCTCTTTGAACTTATGGTAATTTTTGTGCGAAGTTTTTTTTTGTGACTCGTATAAGTAATACATATTTTCAATTTATTAAATATTTTTATCCGGACGAAAACGGTGAATATGGACTCAGTTTTGTAAATAACATTTCAATGAATGCGTCATAGTAGCCTCCGTCGCGCCCAGCAGCCAGGTGGTGTCCCGCCATGCTGTAACCCTGGGACGGGTGGCAGCGCGACAATAGCGGCGCAGCAGTGTGACACATATGCACGTGCTGTCGTCACGTGCCATCTCGCTCACGCGCAATTGGTGTACCTGTGTTGCACCCGTGTTGTCGAGTGACGTGTTGTGTTGTTCACGATATCAGAATTTACCAATAGTGAGTTTTAAGAGATTGTTAAAGTCTATTTTTTAAGTGCTGAGCTGAGTAAGCAGCTCGAAGAAAGTATGCGACGGAGAACATACCTCGTATACGAGCCCATAAAGTTTGTAACCCCTAATGCAAGAATCATTTTCGAAGCCAATCAAAGGCTGCTCTGCACGATCGGACAATTTAGGACGTTCAACGAAGTCGACCGTCCGCCTGTTGGTCGGATCATATTCATACGTCGGCTCTCATATATTGTAATAAGGTTCGGAGTTATAATATTGTAAATTCCCCGCGTAATAATAATAATCATGTGGTTCATTATAATTATAATACTCGTCACTGTAAAAATCATTATAATTAAAAATTTCGTTCATATTCATCTCTTTACTCTTAAAATAATTAGATGACGGTGGGTTGCCGTGCTTACGCCAATCATGCCCTGACAGTTGTGGTCGTTCCTTAACCACGTAATGACTGACGCCGCTCATTGGTTTGGACCCTTGACCCTGGGTTTCATTCTTAGGTGGCATCTGGAAACGGTTCTAATAAGTGTTATAATTTAGTGGAAGTGCCCTCAACATCTGTTGCGTACGTGAAAGCATACCAGGAGGCCTAAATTGAGGTGAAGCATGAACTTTGTTTCCATATGGATTGTGGTGCAAATGGCTGCCAGTTATAGATAGATAGATAGATAGAAAATTCTTTATTGTACACACAAAGACAAAATACATTTATATGACGAAAACAGGAGACGTACAATTGGCGGCCTTATCACTAAAAGTGATCTCTTCCAGACAACCTTGGGATGGAGTTCAATATTAAAGACCTAATAGTGGATGGTATACATATAAACAATTTGTAAATATACATCATTGACAATTGTTATTTACTTATTATAATTTAATTTTATAATAGACTTACATATACTATAATATAATATCTATTATCATATAAAATACAATACATATATAAATATATAATACATACTTTCATGGACAGGTAGTACTCTCTGACAAGTTTCCTAAATATATTAAGAGAATTAGCTTTTCTTATCGACAAAGGTAGCGCATTCCTTAGGCGTACAGCATGGACGGTAAAAGATTTATCATAGTACTTAGTGGAATGCATTAGAATTTCCAGCCGCAGGTTTTCTGATGATCTCAAGAAGCGGGGGTGGGATTCTTTAACGAATTTGAAACGATCTTTGAGATAAGAAGGGGTAGTGGAATTAAAAAGTATACTAAATAACATATTTAAAATATGTGCATTCCGGCGAAATCGAATTGGCAACCACTTGAGTTTCTCGCGAAATACGGAAACGTGATCATATTTGCGTAATCCAAATATAAATCTTATACAAAAATTTTGAAGGCACTCAAGCTTGTTGAGTTGCATTTCTGTAAGGTTATTATCACTTCTTGGTGGAGGTTGTGAAGGGAAATTGAATGGTTTAAAAGTAGGCATAGCGATAGAGTTCATTGGAAAAATCTTTCTATCTGATGACGGATCGACGCGTTTTAAAGATACATAACGTTCAATTCCTCTTGCACGAACTCTAAAGCTTTCTCAACTGGCAGGATGCTTGCATCGTATACGAGAGCCTAATGGCTCTTCCAAACCGCACATAAATGCCTAGGTTGATGAAAATATGTAAAAATTTACACAGCGTTACGGAAATATGCCTATCACTTATCGTGGATGCGTGCAGTCTGACTGCGCCACACCGCTGCGCCCTCTACGGGCGTTCGATTAAATTTATATGTTCGATTAATTGTTTATTAAGGTACCCTTAAATGAGTTCGTCACTATTCCCCACCTCAGTGCTGTCTCAGCACTTTACTCCTAATGGTACGGGAGCGACGCGCGCTGCAAACCGCCGCCATACGCCACCTATAGCTCGAATTTCTATGACACGCACTCGACCCTTTGCGGGGAAAAACGTCATGTATAATGTCCCGCGGCCAATGATTTCTGATTGATTTCTGGGTGGGGAAGGATCCACAACAACGACAAAGTCACCCACCTTCAATCGGTTTTTATCGACATGTCATTTATCTGTTTCATTTCATTTATCTGGGAATAAGTGTTGGTATAAATTCTTTGAGCCACCGGTGCCAATACATATCTGCCAGTTTTTGTGCCTATCGCCATTGCTTTCTCAGGTACAGATTCGAGTCATCTAACGCTCCAACGATTGGTAAGTTAGTAGTCGTACCAAAAAAAAAATGATTCGACGTTAACGCTTCGGGACTATCTGGTTCCACTGAAACAGTCGACCTCTACTGTTTACAATGTTTTCGAACTCAATGAGAATGGTCCTCAGTACCTCGTTCTTGGATGCTCGCTCTTTTAGTACTACTCTGAGAGAAGACTTGACGCTACGAATCAGGCGTTCCCACGCCCCACCCCAATGCGGACTTGCAGGAGGGATAAAAGTCCACCGTCATTTAGCTTGCTTTTGTCAGCTTGAGAATAAAGCTGGAGATCGTCCGCCTAAAGATGGCAAGAAGAATGAAATTGAGTGTTAAGAGAATTAATAAATAGAGAGAAGAGAGAATACTGCCTTGAGGTACGCCTGCAGTCAAATCGCACCAGTCAGATATAGTCTGATTAGCCCGAACTGCCTGCTGCCGTCCACGAAGAGAAGATGAAAACCAAGCCGTAGCAGAAGAAGAGAGTCCCGATTGTGAGAGGATAGCAAGCAGAATATCATAATTGACCGTATTGAAAGCATTCGAGAAATCAATCAAAACCATAACAGTTAATTTTGAATTGTCCATCACTTCGCGTATATCTTCTAAAACATTAAGAAGGGCAGTGGTGGTACTATGATCAGGTCGAAAACCAGACTGAAAAGGATTTAAAGCGTTATTATGGAAAATGAAAGTAGAAAGTTGCTTGTGAACGGCTGCTTCTAAGATTTTTGAAAGAAATGGCAATATAGAGATCGGTCGAAACTTAAAGTTTTTTTTAAAGGTTGGTAACTGAAAGATTATGGATTTTAGGAAGTGGTATCGTGAATGCCTTTTTCCAAGACTTCCTATGTCTTGGAAACACCAGAAGAAAGAGAATAGTTTAAGATGAAGGTGAGAATAAATAGAATACAGTCAAGAATGGGAATAATTATCTTTCGTCCGCTATCGTCATAACCCAAGGCGATAGATTTAATAGACATAACGATTTTACGAACGTCCTCTTCAGAGAGCGGAGTGAAAGAGAATGGTTCATCAACAGAAGCAGCCTCGGAAGTAAGGGTGGTGACAGTGGAAGAAATTATAGTTTGAGATAGAGAACATACCGAAGAAAAATGCTTGTTAAGATCATTTAACGGAAGAGATGGATTTTTCAGTACAGTAGATTTACCTAAACCCAAAGTGCGGAGAAATTTCCAAGTATTAGCAAGATTGGAATTTAATATATTGGAGTGAAAGTATTGGCGTTTGGCACTTCTTACCATACTATTAAAACATTTCATGCAGTTTTAATTCGTTACAGTTGCCATCGGTACGACATCTTTTGAAAATATGAAAAGATTTATTGCGTCTCCTCATCGCGATACGTACACCAGTAGTGATCCAAGGAGCAGGCGGCCTCTTCAATTTGACACGTTTTTAGGTGCATGCAAAAGTTGTAGTATGAGGCTGTTAAAATGATCCACCATAGCGTCCACAGATGGAGCTTTACGGATAGGTGACCAGTTAGCAACGCATGTATCGATCCTTAGTTTCTGTACATCCAACCTAGCAAAGTTACGCATTTGCACGAATAGAGGTTTTGGTTTAGGGGGTTTGGTTTTATAAGCAAGAAAAAGAAGATCATGTCTGGAGAAGCATAAGTTTTACCAGTTCTGGGTTTGCCCGCCACAGAAATCTAAGTGCCTCTTGATCTTGAGATGATATTTTTATTCGAAGAAACAAATCCTGATTATCACCTGTTACTGTTTACATTAATGAATGAATATTTATTGGACACATACACCATTTTATATATACATTAAAAAAATTATAATAATAATAAGGAAATCTTTAAATTTACCTAAGCTCTTACAAATTCTATCATAGTCGGTGCAGTGCCCAAAAGGTCCCGTCTCGACATAGTGCTGCAGCAGACTACAGCGCCGATTTTCAGCCGGCACCCGAGGTGAGCCGTTGCTGTGCCAATGCTCGCTAGCATTGCTATAATATTTCGCGAACGGACACGCAACCCTGCGGTCGCGTACCGCTCGCAACAATCGCATACGCATTTTTTAATGATATAATTCGTTTTATATTATATAACTTAAATTCAAACAATATGATACCATGACGACAATGAGGTGCAGAGCCAGCGTACAAGTATTCAATTATGTACCCACAATGCGTGTCAATGTGAATCATCTTTCCTTACCATATGCATTGTGAAGCACACGATCACTTCAGTGCACTTTGGTGTCTGATAGAATTAGAATCAGTTTCCATGTCAATTCAGTGTACACTACACTGTTGATTATGCAAAAATAATACTTTTAGTTTGCTCCTAAAGCTGTGCAGAGAAGCCAGACCAGGAGCAGAGAAGCAAGGCAGCGGCAGATTGTTCCAGCATTTAGTTGCGCTGCATCTAAAGCTACCCCTAAATGATGCAGTTTTGTGAGATGGTATCTTCAGCATATGAGACACCGAGCGAAAGTAGGGTGTGACATGATTACGAGGTGGAATATTAAAACAAAAACGTGCACAATCATTTTGCACTCTCTTCTGCTCCAAGATCGTCAAGTCCAATTGGATCCTTCTTTGTCCCAAGAATATACTCGTAGTTAACAGATTGATGATCAGCAGAATTAAAAATTGTCTCAAAAGTCGTCTGAAAAGCTGAAATGCTTCGTTGAATGTTTCTAAAACTCCTAAAAAGGTGGGCTAAGGTCCTCAAAACTGATTATCCCGCGAAACATTAGGTCCTTACATATAAAATTGGCCACTTTAATCACAAATTTCTCCACCTTGGTCGGGAATTCCAAATTCAAATTTATACAGCCATTTTCACATGTATTTCGCTAGGCGGCATTCATTTGTTTTTTATTTCTTCTGTTAGTTCTATTTACGTCAGCCAGTATAAAAAAATGGAAAACTTGAAATATCGTGTTATTTACGAGTACGAGTTCCACCGTGGTACCAGTGCTACGAAAACAGCTTGAAGGGTTAATGATGTATATAGCGGTTGTGTCGTAAAAGACAATACAGTGCGTTTTTGGTTCCAACTTTTTCGTTCTGGAAATTTCGACCTGCAGAACAAGCCCCGTGGAAGGCCGAATACTCAAGTTAATAATAAAGAATTGAAGGCTATTGTGGAAGCGGATCCATCGCAAACCACGTCCACGTCCGTTAGCTGCAGGCTGCGGTGTTAGTGATAAAACTATTTTAATGCACTTGAAGCAAATTGGTTAGATTAAAAAGCTTGAAAAGTGGGTACCTCGCGAATTGAGTGAAGCAAACCGGCAAACGCGCTTCGACTGCTGCGTTACATTACTTAACCGGCACAATAATTAAGGGTTTTTAAATCGAATCATTACCTGTTATGAAAAGTGGATTCTCTACGATAATCGGAAGCACTCGTCGCAATGGTTGGACCTTGGCATGCCAGCCAAATCCTGCCCCAAGCGAAAATTGACCCCAAAAAAGATACCATAGTAACCATTATTTACTATTCGATTTGTCATTGTAATGACATATACAAAACTTTATCCAAATGAATTATTGTCCTACTAAACATTTTTCTGGGGAACACGCGGGCGAACCCGCTGGCGGAAAGCTAGTTATAATATTTATTTATTTATTTATTTATTTATTTATTTATTTATTTTATATGGACAACCAACAGCATACATATTTCAACTTACTCCAGTAAATTACAGTTAGGTTTAAATCAAATATATATACCAATTATAGGTTGACACAGCATTGTTAACATATAAGTGCCTATTAGACGACACCAACAATTCACTCAACCACTGATAAAAACACCAATAAGAAGGCTAAGGCACTCTCCGGTTCTCAGTGAAAAGTCAGATCAAAATACCTGTAACACAGATCACAAGCCTTCAGAGAGCACGTCAACCCCATGGGGTTGGCTAATCTAGTCAATTGAACTAAAGAATTCCCGAATCTGAGCTTTAAAACTTAACTGCGAGTTGAAAAATATATCTAGATTAGGTAAAAAAGAACCGACATTATTATATGCAGCAGAAATGCGAGGCAACGGTGAATGCCCAAAAACATTTGTCCGAGATGCGGGAATAGAAAACAATTTGGATATAGGTTTCCTTGGTATGTTATATGGTACAGCAATGGTGATACTATTAACATTTTTTTCCGATTTTATTACACCATTCATACATTTGTAGAGAAACATCAGATCATGCAATTTCCGACGACTGCGCAAGGAGGTCATTTCAAAGTGTTCAAGGCGCTGCTTGTAGGGGATCTATGGAAAATACCTGGGGATATAAACGCTAAGTGTCTGGTAAATCTTCGCTGAATCGATTCAATACGCTGAGAATGGATTAGGTATGTTGGATTCCAAACCACCGAAGCATATTCCAGTTGACTCCGAACCAAGGAGTTAAACAAAAGAAGCTTTGTGGATGGACGAAAAGACTTTGAGTTTCTTTTGATAAAATTGAGCATTTGTGGTGCTTTTTTTGCTATTAAGTTTATATGCGCTGTGAAGTTGAGCCTATTATCAATGACTACTCCCAGATCTCGAATTTCGTTCACTTCCAGCAGAGTTTCTTCGTTAATGCAATAAGAAGAGGATAGAGGTCTTTTTTTCCTAGTATATCGAATGAAGGAGCACTTTTTTTGCATTAAGGGACATACTATTGCGTTTGCACCATTCTTCTATACCATTTAAATCTTGTTGAATAAAATCTGCATCCTGGAGCGAATCAACCTTTTTGAATATTTTGAGATCGTCTGCAAAAAGAGAATAATAACAATACTTTATGCAAGACGATATGTCATCAATATAGACCAAAAACAGCAGCGGACCGAGGTGGGACCCCTGTGGTACGCCCGATTTAGCAACGTAGTTTACAGATTCATAACCTTTGACCAATACGGACTGTGGTCTATCAGCCAAGTACGATCTGAACCAACCCAAAAGGGAGCCGTGGATACCACAGGCCTCGAGTTTATGTAAAAGAAGTAGATGATTCACTTTGTACGGTGAATGACCGTACATTGTACTAATTCAGCGTTTATGTAAATGTAATTTATTTTATAGTTTTTTAATTTGCACATAAGCAATATTTTTCAGTTCACAATTAGCATTTGTCGCGTGTACTCAATATTATAATTTAGCATATCATTTAATATCAATAAACTGTTTATCAATCAATCAAATCTATTATCATTTTAAGTTGTAAGGAAACACCATACAACTTAATGGTCCTTCGATTTATGGACCTCGCGAGTGCGTTTTGATTACGAGTGAAGTCGAGTTAAATCGTTGCGTGAGGTATTTGAACTAGCATTGACACGTGGAACTTACATTCCTGGTGTAATAAGTAATCAAGCAAAAAATCAAGAATGGAAGATATCATTGCCAAGCAATATCAGCTTATGCAAAGTATTGAAACTTTGTATATCAACTTTAAGAAGGATGGGCCAGAACGCAAAACCTATTCTAATATCCGTAGGCGCATAGTAACACTGCAAACCTACTGGAATGAATTCAACAGCAATCATACGCAGCTTATGGATTATCATATCAAAGAACAAGATTATTTTAAGAATAATTACTATCAAAGAACAAAGGATTATTATCAAGAATTAAATCGATACCTAGAGTTCTATTGTTTATATACTGAAGATCCTTCTGTACAAACGATGCCGGAGAAACCTAAACTGGGCAAATTATTAGAGATTGAATCATCGAGGCTTAAACCATCAGCAGCTCTAGACAGCCGAGGTTCTGTCACACCGCCTCCATCCAGATCATCAGTTACGCCGCCGCCGCCGCCCACAGTCGCCGGCCCTTCCGCTGACGACACCTTTGTAGATGCATCAGCAAAACCAGTGCCGCAAAGGAAATCAAATAATAATCAAGCAAAAGAAATCAGGAGCAGTAGCACTAGCAGTAAATTAGATGAAATGCTACGCAAGCAAAAAAGTAATTTTAAGGCGTTCTCTCGCACGATCACTAACATCAATTTGCAAGATATCTCAGAGAAATGGGAGTTCGAAGATATTTTAAAACACATCGAATCTCGGTGGGCTGCTATCGATAATTTACACTGGGAGATCGATACTGAGCTATACGAAGAAGACAAAGAATACGAGCGTACATTCAATATCTATGAAAAAGAATATAATGACATCAAAAAGGTTCTAAATCAAAAAATGTGGTCAGCATCATTTAGAGCACATTCTACACCAACTATGGACATCCCTACATTCAGTGGTGACTATCATAAATGGAATTCATTTAAAGATTTATTTTTGGAGGCTATTCACAACAACCGATCTATGTCAAATGCTCAAAAGATGCAATTCTTGAAAAGTAAAATAAAAGGAGAAGCTGAAAAGCTCATTCAACACCTAAACATAAGCACTGAAAACTATCAAATATGTTGGGATATTTTAAACCATAGATTCAACAATACCAAATTAATATTTAGTTCGCACATCAATATTCTCATGAGTTTGCCAGTAATGCAACATCAAACAGCACCATTTATCAAAAAGATTCATGACACTGCCAATGAGTGTCTGAACGCCATAAAATCGCTCGGAGTGGACATCAGTTCCTGGGATCCTCTCGTGGTTCATATACTATCGCAGAAACTGGACGCTGAAACGCATAAGGACTACATTGAATCACTAAAAAGTCCACGAGAGTTACCGTCATTAAGAGAATTTTTTGATTTTCTAGAAAATAAATTTACTTCTCTAGAAGCTTCTAAACGGAAACAAGACAATATTACGCAAAAACCTACTTCACAAAACATGTCATTTATACCAAAAAAGCCTAATCAACAATATAATTACAATTACAATAAATATACTGCAAATAATACCTATCAATCGAACAAGCCGATTGCAAAAGCATTATATGTTTCATCAGCATTTCGATGCCCTCATTGCAAAGGAAAACATGGCATTTTTAACTGCAAGGAATTTCTAGAACTGCCAAATGAAATGAAATTACGAACTATTCACAGCCTCCGCATCTGTATCAACTGTTTATACGATCATAAGGGTCAACAATGCATCTCAACAAAAACATGTAGTAAATGTATGAAACAACATAATACATTGCTACATGACGCATTCGTTAAATCAAGCCATTCAGATATCAAGACAACCGATATCGTCAATGTATCACAACAAAAGTCTTCGGAGATTCTTCTCTCAACAGCAGTAATCAAAGTATCGGCAGCAGACGGTACACTTCATACCATGCGAGCTCTTATCGATCAAGGCTCGCAGATATCTCTTATCACTGAGAACGCAGCACAACGACTCCGATTACCCCGTCATCGCTGTAGAGGTGTTGTATTCGGATTAGGCGCACAAGAGAACAACAGCAAGGGTTCTATCAAAATAACAGCATCGGCGTTACATACCGACTTCACCTTCAACACCGACGTCATCATAATGAACAATCTCATAAATAATCTCCCTAATCAATCATTCCCTAAGCCATCATGGTCGTATATTGAAAACATCAAATTAGCGGATCCTGAATTTTACATCAGTAGACCTGTAGATCTATTACTAGGTGCAGACATCTATTCCCTTATCATGTTGGGAGGAATCATTAAAGGAGATAATGAATCACAACCAATTGCGCAACAGACCCAGCTCGGGTGGTTATTATGTGGTAACGTGAAGACATATCAATGCAACGTGATCTTGAACAATATCGACGACATTGAAAGATTTTGGGCAGTCGAAGACATCGCTGATAATCCTGAATCTACGTCATTAGATGATCATTATTGTGTTCAACAATTTACAGAACAAACAATACGACAAACGGACGGTCGTTACATCGTTAGAATTCCAATGAAACCAAACGCAATGGAATTATTGGGAGAATCTAAACAAAAAGCAGTTGCACAATTTTTAAATTTGGAGAAGAGGTTTATAAAAAGTCAATCATTATCTAACGACTATCAAGCATTTATAAATGAATATATAAAACTCGGCCACATGCAAAAAGTAAACAAAGGCACCGGTAACCAGACACCAACGTGTTACTTACCGCATCATTGCGTCATTCGCGCCGATTCTTCAACTACTGCACTGCGAGTTGTGTTCAACGCGTCATCGCCTACGTCATCGGGCCATAGTCTAAATGATTTGATGTTTAGCGGACCTAACTTACAGAAAGATTTGTTATCATTGATTTTAAGCTGGAGACAGTACAAAATTGCTTTCACTGCCGACATAGAAAAGATGTTCAGGCAGATCAAATTACATCAAGAAGATCAAAACCTTCATAGAATCATCTGGAGAGATCAAAACCAATCATCAACCAGCAGCACCAACCATACACTACAAGAATATAACTTAACAACCGTCACTTATGGCACAAAGGCAGCACCTTTCCTTGCGATGATGACGTTAAAGCAATTGGCGAAAGACGAGGGTCACAAGTTTTCAACCAGGACTAAGCAAGCATTAGAAGAAGAGTTTTATATGGACGATCTATTAAGTGGTAGCCATGATATCAACTCGGCAACTAAACTCAAAACTGAGTTAATAGCATTACTCAACTGCGGAGGGTTTAACCTTCGTAAATGGTCTTCCAATAACATTGACATATTAAAAGGAAATGAACCTGCCACACAACAAGCATCTTTCGATTTTAAGTATCATGAATCGACTAAAACTCTTGGATTACGCTGGAGCCCTCAAGAAGATGTATTCTTATTCCAATTCAACTTAACCAATTTAACATCAAAACCACTATGCAAGCGCTTATTATTGTCGGAAATATCAAAGATCTTCGACCCACTTGGTTGGCTCTCCCCGGTAACCACAAAATTGAAACTATTATTTCAAAAGGTTTGGCTTCGTGACCTTGAATGGAATAGTGAATTGCCAGATGAAATCAATAGAGAGTGGGAAATCATACGACACGACTTAGAAAATATCAAGGAGATAAAGGTACAAAGATGGTTAAAAAGTCACGAAAAGGACACAATCGAGTTACATGGCTTTTGTGACTCATCAACTAAAGCATACGCTTGTGTCATCTACTACAAAATTCAGCAGCAAAATCAGCATATCGCGGATCATTCATCAGTTACCATAGGAGCAGCTAAAGCAAGACTTGTACCTGTAAAGAAAAACTTCACATTACCTCGTCTCGAATTATTATCATGCGTGTTATTATCAAAACTAATGGATACCGTTTCGAAAATATATTCAAATTACAATATTAAGAAGTTCGGATGGACAGATTCCACAGCAGCGTTAGGGTGGATACAAGGCGACTCTAATCGTTGGAAAGCATTTGTAGCAAACAGAGTTGATCAAATTAAAACAGTTATGCCTCCAGAATGTTGGCGTCACGTAAAATCATCAGAGAATCCAGCAGACTGCGCCAGCAGAGGAATATCTGTTAAACAACTACAACAACATACTCTGTGGTGGTCTGGACCCCAATGGTTAGCCTCATTCAACTCTGAAAATCATAAGAAAAGGCCTTTGTACGTCACAAACCAAGAAATAAAACAAATTAAGAAAGTTCATTCAACTGCAGCGGTCATTACTGCAAATAAATACAATATTATCGAAGAAATTATCAGCAAACACAGCAATTTCAGCCGTGCAATCCGAGTAGTCGCTTGGATACTACGCGCGGTGTCACGTAACCGACAATTGACAGAGAAACATATGTATTTATCAGTGAATGAATTATCAAGGGCAAAACAATTAATTATTAAACACTATCAGCATCTTGAGTTTAATGAAGAAATGAACTCTCTTCAAAATAAAGAAAGGATCAATTGCAAAAGCAAAATTCTAAGTTTAAATCCTTTCTTAGATAATGAAGGATTACTAAGAGTGGGTGGCAGAATCAAGCATGCACAGATTAACGAAGATATGAAATATCCTTTAATCATCCCCCACTGTGGTGAAATGAAATGAAATGAAAATGAAATGAAAATATCTTTATTCAAGTAGGCTATTACAAGCACTTTTGAATCGTCCAAAAAACTTTTTTCCCCTACCACTTGTTCAGGACGTCTTTTAGCTGACAAGAAGAACAAGCGAAAGAAACTTATCAGCTTTTTATCATAAGTAATGACATTTACATAAATCATGTCATTACCAAAATAATATGTATTATCAATTTATCACAATAGTAAATACAACTTTCAAAGTCTGTAGGACATAAGTTGAACATATAATTAGTCTTTATAGAACAAAGCGAAGGCTATTAATTCCATGCATTGCGATCCTTAAAATAATCATCAACTTTATAATAGCCTTTACTCACAAGTATATTCTTTACATGAATTTGAAATTTATTTATGGGTAGGTCAATTACATTTTGTGGAACTTTATTGAACATAGCAATACATTTACCCAGAAATGATCCTCTGGTTTTTTGAAGTCTGAAGCTTGGAACGGCAAGTTTATCTTTATTTCTTGTGTTAAGATTATGAACACTACTTTTTTTTGTGAAGGAATCGTAATGTTTTCTTGTATACATAATATTCTCATAGATGTATTGAGAGGCAACAGTCAGAATATTTATTTCTTTAAATATTTCTCTTAGAGATTCCCTAGACCGTAAATTATATATAGCACGGACAGCTCTCTTTTGTAAAATAAAAACATCCTGAATGCTAGCCGCAGAACCCCATAACAATATACCATACGTCATTACACTATGAAAATAACTAAAATATACCAATCTTGCCGTTTCAACATTTGTCAAGAGTCTAATTTTCTTAACAGCAAAAGCTGCAGAACTCAGTCTACTTGACAAGCTATCAATATGAGGATCCCATTGCAGTCGGGAATCTAGTGTAATACCAAGGAACTTTGTCGATTCTACTAACTCAACTTTTTCACTATTTACATTTATAAGTGTACTGACATGCCTCACATTAGGTAATGCAAACTTTATGCATTTCGTTTTATTTGAATTGAGCTTTAAATTATTATTATCAAACCACTGTAGAACGTTGTCGAGAGCATTATTTACATCGTCAAAACAATCATTACCCCTCTCAACTTTAAACAGTAAAGAGGTGTCATCTGCAAATAATACTGTCTCGCACAAATTCTTCGTAAAGTGAGGAAGATCATTTATATAAATTAGAAAAAGCAATGGTCCTAATATCGATCCCTGAGGTACGCCCATAGTAACTGGTGCCCCTGCAGATTTCGCTTCATTGATTACTACCTTTTGTATTCTAGCAGAAAGATATGATCTTATTAGATGAAGTGAATTTTTCGTCACACCATAATGTTCTAATTTCCCCAACAGTGTTTCATGACTAACGCAGTCGAATGCTTTTGATAGATCACAAAAAATGCCAATAGCATCTTGTTTATTCTCCCAAGCATCATAGATATGCCTCAGAAGTGCAATTCCAGCGTCTGTTGTACATTTACCTCTTCTAAAGCCAAACTGATTTTGGTGAAGTAATTTATTTAATGAAAAGTGTGCAAGCAGTTGATTGTACATCATTTTCTCAAATACTTTACTTAATGCTGGTAGAATAGAAATTGGTCTGAAATTACTAGGATCAGACTTGTCGCCTGCCTTGAAAAGTGGGATTATTTTACCATATTTCATTAAATCAGGAAAAGTTCCTTCATCAATGCACTTATTAAAAATAAAAGTTAATTGAGGTGCTATAGCTGGTATTATAGATTTGATAACATAAGTTGAAACGCCCCAAAGATCTTCGGTTTTTTTGACATTAATACAATTAAATGTTTTAATAATTGAGCAGACGTTAACGTGTCTAAAATAAAATTCAGTATTGCACTTATCAACAACTGACTCTAGATGCGTAACCGCAAGTTTAGAACATGAACTAAGATTTCTTGTGATTTCTATTGGTGTCTTAGAAAAGAATTTCTCAAATGTCTCGGCAACCGCTTCATCTGTTTTAATAATTTTATTGTCAACCTCTAATGAGTATGTGCGCATATTACTTTTATTTTTTCCCGTTTCTTGATTTATGATAGTCCAGGTTGTTTTTATTTTATTTTCTGAATTGTAAATTTTTTCAGATATATATTTTGCTTTTGCTGAAACACATACTTTCCTAAAAATTTTCGAATAATTTCTGACATATTCAATAAACTTTGGATCGGTCGAGGTACACTTTAGCTCATACAAATCATACAGCCTATTTCGACTTTTGTAGATGCCAGGTGTAGCCCAATCACTAAATTTCTTTTTTTGGTTAGTAAAGTTAATTGTTTTGAGTTTAAATGTTTTATCAAATTCTCCCTTTATCAAGTTAAAGAAATTATTATAAACATCATTTATATTTTCCAAATTACTAGTTGTCAACTGAGTATGATTTGCAGAAACACTGTTTTTAAATTTTTCTAAATTACTTTTGGTAATAGGTCTACAAATTATATTGCATTTAGGAGAAACATGATGGTGCTCGAAAGTTGCTAGAACTCCGCTATGGTCAGATTGAATACAATTTATAATCGATTTTTTGAACACCTTACATTTACAAAAAATATTATCTAAGCAAGTAGCAGATGTGGGTGTAATGCGGGTAGGTTCATTAAAAATATTTTCTAAATTAAAACATTTAAACAAGTTCAAAAATCTACTTGATTTAGCACATTTTATTAAAATATCTATATTAAAATCACCACATATCACTACTTTCTTATCGACTTTGCAAATTAATTTAAATGCATCCTCCATAGCAGATTCAAATTGACAGTAGTCCCCATCAGGTGGTCTATATACACATATAATAATATACTGTTCAAGTTCCACACATGACAATTCAATATGTCGCTCAATTGAGAGGGATACTATATCTTTACGTTCTTTACATTTTAAATAATTACTTATTATTATTAAAGAACCCCCTCGTATGGCATTTATCCTACAGAATGAACTTATAATTTTATAATTTTTAAAACCTGTAATTAATTCATAATTTTTGAGCCAGTGCTCTGTAATACATATTATATCAATATTCATACTATTTAAACACATTTCTAATTCTAGATCTTTTCCAGAAAAGCCTTGTATATTTTGGTGAACAATAGTTAAATAGGTAGACTTTTCCTTGGTCATCTTATTGCTAGAGATTTTCTCTATTGTCTTATTAAACAATTTAAATTATTTAAATTGTCAAAATTTAGTTTTGGAACATATTCCAAAGTCTGTTTGTTTAAGTCAAAATCATTCTGCTCAATAAAAGCAGTAGAGATAGCCAAATTATTGGCTAAATTTTTAAAATAAAAAACTAGCGAGGATGCTATTTGTCTCTTAAAATAGAAAGAAAGATAATATTTATCTCTTGTCAAATATAAATTAAAGATTAATTTGTTTATGTCAATTACATGTATTTTTTTATTATAATTAGCTATAGTATTTAATGTCATATTAAATTTATATCTAATATTATTTTCCTCCTGTGGCAAACTGTTGCTATAAGGTAATGTAAACATAATAATTTTATTTAAATTCAAGGAACTTAAGGTATTGAAGTAGTTACATAATTCTCTTTTATTTACATTACCTCTGTTTCCAATTAAAATAACTAAGTTTGTACGCTCGTCAATATTTAAAGTAAGCACTTTTTGCATTAGTTGATGCAATTTAATACCTGGCATACAATAATTAATAATGTTATTATCTCCCAACTGGTTATGTAATAATTGGCCCAAGTCTTTTCCAATTTCATCACATAATATAACCGTTTTTATACATTTTTTATTGTTAAAAGAGTTATTGTCACTTGTGCTTTGTGTATAATTAACAGAATTAGAGTATAAGGGCTCACATACTGATTGATTATTTTGCTTGTCCCTGGAATCCAGGCCTGACACCAAGGAGAAAGAATTCAATTGTGTACCCTCTGATATAGAGGTATTTGATAAGCATTTCAAGGCTAGTATGTATTCCCCTATCTCTTTTTTGGAGTGATTATAATTTTTAGTCATTTTTACTAATGAATTTTGCAGGTTATTTATTTTGCTATTTAACATGTTAATATTCTCTTCATAGGTTGTCCTATTTTCATCGATTATAGAACGGCAAGTTTCTAATTTCTCTATCAATTGTATGCGTTCCTTTGAGAATTTAGAATTTTTGTTAATTAATTTTTGTTTATGTAATAGTTTTTTTGTTTTATTAACATACCTATTTAGTTTTATATATTTTCTCAATCTATTCCTACTACACTTAACAACTCCTCTTTTTACAGAACACTCAATAAAATCTTCTGTAGTCAATCCAATTGTCACTGGGTTAATGTTAAGTGAGGCAGAAACGAGACTGGGGGCACAACCAACCAACTCATCATATAGACTCTGGTTCTGAGAGGCCATAACCTTTGTTTGCTCAGATTCCAGTTTATATATGCAATCGTTAGCCTCCTTTAGTTGCTGTTCCAATCCAGAAATGAGCCTAAGGGCCTTCTCATACTCACTTCTGCATTGGTCGAACCCTTCTATTACTAATTGTAATCTATCTTTCTCCTCAGTTATTATTAAATAATTACAATGCAATTCAGACAGTTCTTTTTTACATTGCTTATTCTTTTCTAGCACATCCAATAACTCTTTTTCATTGTCCTCCCTCTCCCTAAGTAATTGCTCAACCAACTCCTTGGTGGCCTTTAATTCCTGTAAAGTTATTTGAAATTTTGATTCCTCTTGACGAGCTAAGGCCTTGCGTGTCATCATTTTAGGTTAATAGAAAACTATTTAAAGTATAAAGCAATAGTCCAAGAAGTCGTTCGATCAACTAGTGTGAGGTTATCTGAAGGAAAACTCAACACTTTTTGGCTAAAAAGTAACTTAGCCTGTAAATATTATTCGTGATGCATTAGTAGACGAGAAAAGAAAAAAACAAAAGAAATCATACAAGAGGAACAACAACGATTAACAATTTTAAAAAGGGTGACGTCATTCACCGGTTGATACAGAGTTGTACTTACGTAAAAACAAGTTTTATTACGATACACTGGTGTTCACAAAAACAATATTTATAATTCAATTACACAAATATTACGTGATTCTTTAGAAATTAGCCATAAGTAACATAAATATTAATAAAACAAAAACTAAAAAGTAAGAGATAACAATAACAGCTGTTTACGCTAGTGTTGCCACAGGGGAAAAAAGTTCAAGTCATCTAACAAACTTGCTTATAGATCAAGCTCATAGAAACACATTCCATGGAGGTACACGATTGACTCTATCATACCTTAGACGTCAGTACTGGATAATTGGGGGTAACAGAGCAGTAAAGAAGCACATCCGCTGCTGCGTCATTTGCAGGAAACACAACCCTGATAAGCAGAGTCAACTCATGGGAGATTTACCAGCCGCCCGCAGTAACCCTACTCGACCCTTTTACAACTGTGGAGTCGATTTTACTGGCTACGTGGATGTTAAAACGAACAAAGGTCGAGGGGTCAAGACGACAAAAGGATACATCGCTGTATTTGTTTGTATGGTGACAAAAGCGGTGCATCTGGAGCTGGTCTCTGATTTATCTGCATCAGCATTTTTATCAGCACTCAGACGAATGGCAGCCAGACGTGGAACACCACGACATATCTACTGCGATAACGGCACCAACTTCGTCGGAGCCAGTCGCATCTTACAGCAAGAATATATGTATTTAGAAAAATTAATAGATGACGACTTTTATTCACAAATATCAGATATGGAAATAGAATTCCATTTTAATGCACCATCATGGCCTAGCGCTGGCGGGCTCTGGGAGGCCGCCGTAAAAAGTTTAAAACACCACCTTCGTAGAGTATTGGGAGAACAAAAACTCACCTATGAAGAGTATTCTACATTATTAGCACAAATAGAAGCATGCTTAAACACCAGGCCGCTTTGCGCTATCACAGAAGATCCTGAAGACATTGATTTTCTCACGCCGTCTCACTTCTTAGCTAGTGGCCCTACATTAAGTATCATCGAAACCGAACGGGATGAAAGAACAAGATGGCAACTAACACAAAAAATTTTTAACGATCTATGGAAGAGATGGCAGAAAGAGTACCTGTGTCAGTTATCAGCTCGTAGTAAGTGGAAGCAAAGCAAGCAAAATCAAAAAGTAGGTGACATAGTTATCATTCAAGACACGAACTTGCCCCCAGGCAAGTGGGCACTTGGAAGAGTTTGCGAACTCCATCCCGGAAAAGATGGATATGTACGAGTCGTTAGCCTCAAAACAAAAAACGGCATTATTCAACGACCTATCGTTAAATTATCAACGTTGCCTATAAATGATCAGGAAAAGCATCACGAGCAAAAGAAACCGTCGGAATCATCAAAAATTACACCTAAAACATGCACCCAGAAAGGAAACCGTAGTATCAAAGCAGCATTCATCACCCTACTTACAATGATGATTATATTGCCAGTACGATGCACATATAATATATCACCGTTAAAGAACAATCAAGCCATCTATTTCGATAAAAAATCAGATATACATCTTGCAAGAGACGAGTGGAAGCTTATCGTCTACTACGACATGCAACCATATTGGGAAGGAGCCGAAATATTAACCAAATATATAAACAGTTTGGAAATTTTATGTAACAATAATAATCAACCATTGTGTCATGCAATTATGTCACAATTAAAACACGGCTATAATGAACTCGATCACTACAATCATCTGTTACTCGGTCAGCAGTTCTCATCGGTCGCCGCACCAAGGTCGCGTGCGCGACGAGGTTTTATCAATGGAGTAGGAAATATCGGACGCACACTATTTGGATTACTTGATGATAAATTCGCCGAACAATATCAGAGGGATATCGAGTTACTGCGTTCAAATCAGAAACACTTAGCCGTGCTATTTAAAAATCAAACATCGATAATAGAAGCAGAACATAATTTATTACAAAGAGTCGAAAACATCATGAATAAGCAGCACAAAATTATTAATCAACATATCAACCAAATAGAAAAAATCACTAACACAATGAATCAAAAAATTCAAGATATCATAAAAGACGACGAGTTCATATTATCAACTATTATAGTAAACAATGTTTTGCTGAATCTCAGAAACATTCAAGACTATCTACTCAACACAATCGCCGACCTTCATTACGGATCCTTTAATATTCACCTTATAACGCCGGAACAACTGACAAATGAATTGAATATGATATCAGGACAACTTTCAAAGGATTTATCATTACCTATAAATAACATAATAAGCGATTTACCTAAATTATATCATCTGCTTAAGGTCAAAGCAAAAATGACAAACGAATACTTTATATTTGAAATTAGATTACCACTGGTGACTCGAGATAACTTCGAGTTATATCAACTTATTCCTATTCAACATGGGAACATAAGTCACACGATCAACATAAGACCTGTAGCAAACTATATAGCATTAAATATACAAAAGGATTCCTACATACCTATGAGTCAATCAGATATTGAAAAATGCAAACAATATGACGAAATTACTTATTTATGCCTTTTACAAAAACCGATATTTCAAATGACATCAGACAAGAGTCTCTGCATAAGGAGTGACGTAACAACAGACTGCGTCACTCATATTGAATCGTGCAAATCAAAGTGGCTGGAATTACATGAACTAAATACCTACATGTATTCATGTTGTCAAGTGTGTACACTCCGTATCATATGCGAAAATCAAGTTTCATCAGAAAAATTGAATGGTAGTGGTATCATACGCCTCGGTGAAGGCTGCATTATTAAAAACGAACAATTTACAATATATGCACATAAACAGCGAGAAAATAATCTACATACTGAAGCAGATATATTCAAAATAATAATTCCGCCGATTAATCACATCATAGATTTGTCGATTCCCAATATAAATGCTACATTAGCATCGAACCAAGAAAATGAGTTTCATCAGAATCTGCTTCAGCAAGAATCAGATAAAATACGAGATCAGATACAGACGTTGAAAGACGCCGATACAGAAATAAGTCCGACATCGGACACTTCTACCCATGATATTACCCAATATGTTTTAATCAATTTTATTTTAGGTATCATTATATTGGCTGGAGTAGCACTGGCCTGGCGAAAAATACGTGGACGGTGTCGGTTACGCACCGCCAGCTCGACGGGCTCAGCAGCCCTGGGTGAGGTGAGAGCGCAGCAGGATGCGCGTACAACTTCTCCGCCGCCGAAGCCCCTACGCACACTTCGTTCGCATGTTACAATCCGAGCACCGCTGCCGCCAATGAAGTCACCTCAATCGCACCCACATAGTAGTTCAGATAACGATATTGAATTGAGTGACTTGAGATATGGAAAGATATCTAACAAGGCGACGTCTCCAAATTTCCGTAATCATTTTAGCAAATAAGATACAATTTATAAGTGAAATGTAAATATTTAAGTAACCAAATTTGTTAACCATAATCAGTAATTCCTTTCCAGCATCCTTTCATTTCCTCTCCCGGAGCATGTACGGTGAATGACCGTACATTGTACTAATTCAGCGTTTATGTAAATGTAATTTATTTTATAGTTTTTTAATTTGCACATAAGCAATATTTTTCAGTTCACAATTAGCATTTGTCGCGTGTACTCAATATTATAATTTAGCATATCATTTAATATCAATAAACTGTTTATCAATCAATCAAATATATTATCATTCTAAGTTGTAAGGAAACACCATACACACTTTGTCAAAAGCACTACTAAAATCTGTGTACACGGCGTCAACCTGATGTTGCTGGTCCATTTCAAGTGCCAATTCTGATATAAAATTTGTCAGGTTGGTCTGAACGGAATAACCTCTTCTAAATCCATGTTGGTTACTTGAAATAAATTGTTCCAGATGTCGATTGACAAATGGATATAGCAGCGCCTCGAAAACCTTGGATGGACATGACAAAATGGAGATTGGCCTATAGTTTTTGATATCCGTTTGATCTCCTTTCTTGAATATCGGTACAATCCTAGATTTTCTCCATATAGTGGGAAAGAAACCCTCTTCCAGTGAAGCATTGTAGATCATCATTAGAGGACGAGCTAATACAGATGACGCCATTTTAAAGAACACTGGGGAAATCTGATCAGGACCTGCACCTTTTTCAGGGTCCAAACACCTAAGTTTGGCCGAGACATCCCGCTCCGTGAAGTGAAAGTTTCCATTAAGCGCATGATGAGGAATAGGCATAGGATACAAAGGATCAACACTCATCGTGGAGTACACTGAAGAAAAATGAGTGGCAAAAAGGTTTGCCATATCCGACCCATCGTCAACAGTTACGTTTCCTAGGTGCATAGTGGCTGGAAATGATATGTTATTGTTACGTTTGTTTTTAATATATTTGAAAAATACTTTAGAATTGTTTTTGATTGCCTCTTCAATTTTTCGTTTGTAATTACTATAACAGGTATTAAATAATTCATTGCCTCTTGCACGTAAAATTTCGTATTCTATCCGGTCGCGAGGGTTACTATATTTATTGAATCTTTGCCTAATTTTATCTTTTTCTTTAAATAATTTTATCAGTGTCGCACTAAACCAGACCGGGTGATGCACCCTTCCTGTTTTACACTTAGGCACGAAAAGTTCGATTACATTTTTAAGTACGCTATAATGGTCTGGTGATGGGCGTCTAACTTGCTTAATAAGTCCGAGGGAGACGTAACTGAACAATCTAACATTTTGCTAAGGATCAAATCTAAAATTCTTCCATTGTTATTTGGTAAGAATTTTTCCTATTAAAGTTGTGTACAGCTGCCAACAAGGCATCACGCTGACGAGGACTCCTCAACTTTACAACGACAATTCGCGATCTATTGCTTTCCTTGTCAATCTTAGCCACCCTCGTAGCATGTAAAATGTCATCTTCCGCTATGGTAACGCCAACGGTTCTAACCAATTGCGTCACGCAGGTAATCAAATTTTCCGTTCTATGCTCTGGTATACCGTGAATTTCTACGTTGTTTTCTCGTTGGTGCTGTTCTGCCAGGTTAAGTCGTGTCGAGAGCTCGCGTACCGTTGTGGAGAGTGCTGAGTTCTCCGCCACCAGCCTGGTTATCAATGCTGAGTTTTCTTCTTGACACTTTTTCAAGGTCTCAAACTGGTCATTAAAAAACGACAGGGACTTTCCAAGTTCCGTGATTTGTTCCATGATTCGGTTGAGTTGCGATGAGACCGCATCTTCCACCGCCCTTGCGATCATATTTGCTGTATCCTTCTTAAAGGAATCCAGAAACTCTCGAAGGGCACCGTTTGTCACTGGTGAATCTCCATCATCCCGCTTGGAAATGGACACAGGTCTGGCACGTAAGGTGACGTTACTTTCTTCACTGTCACGTACATTCTGTTGACCCCGAGTGCTGTCCCGAATGGGAGTGTTATCGCTCGTACGTTGCCTGGGCCTGATCAAAGAACAATCTGGACATACCCAAGATTTTTTATACTCAGCTGAGAAATTCTTTCTCTTTTCCATTGGATACATACATTGCGTGTGATAATTGTTATTGCACATAGAACAAACCAACACCCCCGCAGATGCCTCTTTGCATGAGTTACAATAAGCAAACTTCATTTTATGAGCTTTTTACAGATGCCAAATTTAACTGTTATTCCTTAGTTGCACCGCAATAAAGAACCTCGAACAATTCAACACAATGTTATATTGTTAAATGGAATAAATTACTCATATCTTAAGAGTTTCATTTTGTGAATGCCAAATTCATGAAATATGTATACTTACACTCGTACATAATGCCTTTATTTTATATTTTGTACAAGCTATAACATTTCTTTACAACTTTTAGTCAATGTTTATACGTAATTAAAAACATATGTAGGAAAATGGGTTTATCACCAAAATGACACATTATACGAAATGGCGATGAGAGCCTGGAGACGCTTGTAGAAGCTCATGGTGTGCAAAACTGAAGGCAACCACTCAAGAGATCGACCCGATTGATATAGATGCGATGGACCTGATTGAAGCTAATGGAGATAAATAATCCAATCCAAATGTGGCTAACTTGACCATGACCACGATACCACGATTCTTGGGGCCGACTAGAGAGAGAGAGAGAGAGATCCAAGAATGATTCCATTGTTTAAAATACTAATTTATAATAAAGCAACTGAATTTCAAAATGTAATCGTTTTCATAATTTATAATTGGCAGACCTTACGTACTTGCTACAAGTTGTTAAATTTTTGTTAGTTATGAGACTCCTCTGATATCACATAGTTGACAAAGTGATGCGTTTTTTCATTTTGATATAATGGACCCTAAAAATCTATACTATAATAAAAACGTAACCGATCGATGTCTGTACATTGAAGATATATGAAAAAAACTGTTATGAGGGACATTTATAAGGGTAATAAAACACAAAACAATGATTTTTAATTTTTTTGTCTGTCTGTTTGTGCGTGCGTTTGTGCTCGATAATCTCAGAAACGGCTGAACCGATTTAAATACAGTTTTTAATATTATATTGTGGCATTCTTCCGTTAACATTTAGTGTAAGATTTATTTCAATCGGTTCACAAATTTAAAAGTTATGTCAATTTGAAGTGACGTGGTCGCCAAAATTGCTATGAAATATATACTGTTTTATTAAATTTTCGTCTTTGATATACTGATCATCATCATTAACTATTTCACAGCCAAACTGCAGGGCCTCAGGCCTTTGTTTAATAATTTTTGGTCACCCATCCCGTAAACAACTCTTGCGAAAATTGCTTAGCAATAGCGATCGTGCGCAGCGGCGCATATCCGTAGCGCCACCGAGCTACGAATTAATATTGTCTATAAAATGATAATTTGTATTATGACAAAAAAAAATAAGATTCCAAAACTCCGAAGTAAGTTGACCTCATTTATATATGGCCAATCATATTAAATAGGGTTCAGCTTATAATGGACATGAGGTATACGATCACGCGAGTAGGAAAACAAGCGGAAAGAGCCTTCCGATGATGCAATTAAGCCTCGAGTAGTTTACAGTGAACGCATATTTTTATCAGATTAGGTTCACGTCGTCGTCGGGGCCAGCGGAGGTGGTTGGCAGCCGCTCCCGCATTGCACGGTTTCGTCTGTCAGGGAGAGGCACTCGATTTACCCGAGTCTCTCCAATTTTCCATCTGCAAGGGGACAAATGGTCCAATACTTGAGTGTCCTGGTGACTCGGCCACAGCTTGCCGGTTTTCATTTCCCATGAGAAGGTGTAGAGTACGGGTTTTGGTGGTTAGGCCTTTGGGGACCCACCGGGCAGCTCACTGTCGGATTCACGAAGGAGAATCCTTCTCACCCCTGTTGCTTGCCAGGTAACAGAGACAATGTCAGAAGTTTGTCCACGACGTTAAAAAACTTAGATTCACGTCAACTGAAGTTAAGAACGTAAAGACAACTCGAGCTATATATTTTTTTTTCTCGTATTATTATTTTTTTACTCTTTTTGTTTTTTTTAACATACAAATTGCTGTAGATACGAACTTCAAAGTTGGTCTTCGCTGGAAACAATGCTTTATTCATTGGTCACAACACTCATATAATATTACTCGAGTCTGAGGGTCGGTTCAGAGTAGCTCGGTGGCGAAGTGAATAAGCGCCATGGCCCGCGATTGTTGTTGTTAAGCAACTTTCGCAAAGGTTGGGCACAGGATGGATGACCAAAAAATATTATCTCAAGCAAATCCAAGCTTCGGAAAGCACGTAAAGCGATTGGTCCAGTTAATATCCTCCAATCCACATTGGGCCAGCATGGAGGGTCACTCATCCTTTTTAACCATCCATAAGGAAGGCCTGAGCTCCTGCAGTTGGTGACGTAAAAGAGCTGATGATGATGATGACGATGATGATGATGAGGGCCGTTCAAATCTGACAGAAGCTCAGTTAAGCACCTCGCGGAAGTATGTTAGTAGACAATTTCCATCGAGTGTGAAAAGTCGAAATTAAAATATGTATATATATATTTTTATATCAATAAATAAAACTCCACGTATCTTCCGTCAGACATGTATTGACCGACTTTTATAGACAAAGAAAGAGATCAGACAGAAAGCGCTCGGTCTCGGGAGACACCTGAAAAACGCGAAGCGTATTTAACTGCCCATCGCGAGGCTCATGCACTATAAAGTTGAATCTGAAGCATTAACATACATGCAGTATGGTATGAAACTTTTTTTGATAGGGAAATGAGCTTGGTCTATTAAAGAGCTCGCAGTTTGCACAATAGAGATCGAGAAAGTAGTTTCGATAATCGCCAACCCGTGTTGACTTGCGTACAGGCGTACCGCAGATAAGTTTTCACATGATATAATGAACTAGTTATTTTCCCACGACTTTGCCGCAAAATTGTAGCCTATGACATGCGCGTCTGATGTAGCTTCCCGTAGATCGGAATCGCTCTGCAACTATCGGTCCAGTAGTATTGGAGCAAAGTCGATGCAAACAAACAAACAACCAAATATTTCCTCTTTATAATATTAGTATAGCTTAGGTATAAGGAATCCGATGGCGTAGTGTGTTAGCGCATTCGGTTTAAATTGCAGTTAAATAAGTAAGTAAATACTGCACAACAAGGACATACATGAATACTTATTTTACATAAATAAGTACAAACGACAAACTCATCGCTAGCCAGCGCTTTCTTCCGAGCAAACTAGCATTACATGAAAAATAGAACAATAAATAGCCGATTATGCATACAATTAGACATATAATAATAATTTTAAAAGATCAAAAACAAAGAAAAAAATAAGAACCGCTTACAGGATGGGTGACCAAAACATTATTATCTTGAGCACTGTGCACAACACTGGCATAATGCACGTTAAGCCGTTAGTCCTGGGTGCATCAGCAACGTTAACACCCACCGATCCGCATTAAGCCAGCGTAGTGGGTTATGGCCCATTGATCTTATTCGATTCGTCTGCATTCATAGGAAAAAAAAGAAATTCTACCAAAATAAACGTACCCATTCATTAATAGTCGTAGCAGCTGTGTTTGGGTCATGGAAGTCTATTTTCGCAAAATTGGGATCTAACTCGTGGGTTGTTTGGTTTCCAACCGATTTTTCAGTACTGAATTCCTTAGCGATGAAAAACCTGTTAACTATTTTTTGTCTCTTGATCGTGATGTTAAAGTTCTCCACCTCTTTTTGTATCTTAAAATAACATTTATAAATTCATTTTAGAAAATTAAAGAGCTTCAAAAGGAAACTTGATGCGCTGTTTGTAAAATGAAATCGCATGAGATAATAAAATTTGAATTACAGGTGCATTATCAAGTATTAAATTTATGCAAAATTATATTATTAAAAGTAATTATCTGACACAGTTTTCATAATAATCATTTTCTTTATTGCACGCTAGACAAGACATATTAAATAGAATCTCTTCCATGGAAACCGAGGCAAAGAAAAAACATGAACTATACCGGATGCAATTAAAATGACTCTCCAAATTTTTTCTAGGCATTAGGTATCGTTAATAGATCACATATATGAAAAAAAACGGTATGTAAAATTTTCAAAATGAAATGTAAACTTGTTGCAATTACAAGATAATTATAACATTCGCATTGTCACACGAGTTATGAATAAAACAAGCAGGGGTAGAAGGGCGCGGGCGCAGGGGATGTACTCGCATGTGCCAACGACGATGTCTACTCGGTTTTTTATTTTGTCGGCGCACATCAGTCGCCCTCGCACAACCCCTTTGAACGCACGCACTTCCGCCTTCCGCTTCCGTGTTGCGCGCCGCCCGCCGCAGCCCCACATTTCGCGCGTCGTAATGTATTCCAATCACGAATATTATGAAATGGTGCAGTGTTACAGACATGGTGATCAACGTGACGCGGAGGCCCCATCGTGGGGCCTGCGCGATCGCCGGACCTAACACAGTGTGACTTTTATTTGTGGGGCGAAATTAAAAGACGTGTGTATGTTGAGGAAGCACAAAGCCTCGAGGACTTAAAAGTGCAAATCAGAGCGGCATTTTACCAAGTGAAAAATGACACGGTAGTGCTCGCAAAATTAAAAGACAATGTGCAGAAAAGGTGCAAGACTCTGTTTGGAGAGGAACGGTATGTACTTTGAACAATTATTAAAGTATACGTAGGTAAATAGTTAAAGTAGGTAGGTAAATTGATTAGTTGATTATGTACATAAAGTTGATTAAATACGCCTGATTTCAAAAGAATAACGAGTTAAGTACCTACTTTGAATTGGTTTAACTAAACAGAATTTTAGGTAACTCGATATTTACTTACCTACTTACTTTATAAATTTAAAGCAGTATAGCTATTGTAATAGTAGGTTTCTAATAGGATTTAGGCAATTTTACGGTCCTAAGCCCGTAAAAGTATGAAGAGGTTTCAACTTTATTTACCATTTCCCCAAGCATGACAAAACGAAAACATTTTAGGTAGCTGCTATTATTACTATCAATGAATTGCGGCAAGGGAGGGAGGGGTAAATGCAACGTAGTGCGTAAAGCGCACGTACTGGGCAGCGAGAGCGTCCACAAATGTAGGTTTTTTGAAAATAACTTTGTGACGATATAACTCAACATTTTTGTTCTAAACGACATAAAAAGAAAAAACCCGTATTTCATTATTTGTCGTAAAGATTAACATACTCAAATTTGGAGAGTGGTTTTAATTGCTTCCTGTATAATTAAAAGAGGGGGATGCAAGATGGAGAAGTAAATAGATAAATTTGTATAATGTAATATAGTAAATAAAATAGATAAAGATAAAAAGTCATAAAACATAAACAATTAACAGTTTTCAAGGAAGTGTGTTTTACTTTTACAATAAAACAATGTAAGGTGTGAGCCTTTCTTACAGCTTCAGGTAACGAATTCCAAAGACGTACCGTGTCGTATTACGAGAAATAAACGTATTATGAGAAATCAATTTTTTTTTTTAATTTAATTAAGCTTATAACAAGAGCTTTTGAAACTTCCACATTTTATTCCCCACCATTAGTGCAGGACCTCTTTTAGCTGACAAGCGAAAGAAACTTACCAGTTATATATCAGAAGTAACGTTATTTACATTAATCATGTCATTACCAAAATGATATGCACGTACTACAATAATAATAAATACAGTTATCAATGTCTGTAGGGCATCGTGTACTCATGTAGAACAAAGCGAAGGCTATTCATTCTATGCATTGTGGTTCTTAAAATAATTATCAACTTTATAATTGCTATATGAAACTAGCTGGCAAGTAAGTATCAATTAAAAAACAAAACTTTTATGACAATATATTCTTTATAAATAGTATTTGATAGAGATGTGCCAAATAGTGGTGTCACCGAATAACCAGACAGTATTTTATTAACCCTTTACCGAACCGGATATTCTTGCGAATTATTCGGTTTACCATTCTATTGTCTTCATTTTGTCAGAATATTTCTTCTGAAGTACTTCTCCTGGTAAGATAGCGTGCGTATAAAGAAATATTGTTTCAGGAGCATATTCATGAAGAAAATCTTAACAGACTCTTGCCGTTAATTAATTATAAATATTTGAATATGCATGTTTCTTTTTGATTTTCTTATCTATATGTTTATTTTGTTTCTGGTCTCTATTATATTTTTATAGGGTCCATTAGATACTGTTCATTATTGTCAATTTACCCTTTAAGTGTATTCATAAACAAATTAAAATGTTTATTTGTAGATAAATGATGAAATGAAGTGTAAAAAAGACTTCCTACATATAAGGTACAAAGAGTTTACAAACAAATCTAGATCGTTATACTGAGCAAGTATATCCCCAAGTCGCAGCGCACGTACTGTTGGTGCGTTCGTAGCCAGTTGTGTGCATGTGATAGGTCTATACAGTAGAAGTGGTTGACGGCGAGATGCCAATCCCCGACAAGTTACTAGATATGCGGGTGGGAACTAGGAGTCGCAGCTTCTCCAATAGTATTGGGCTTTTATTATTTTCGTGTAATATATCGAGATAATGGACAAGGAGCAGTTTTCTTCTATATCTGAGTGTTTAAAGACCGACCATTCCATACACAAACAGCGAGGTTTAGAGAAAGGGATAATATCCATACATATTTTTGTATAACCATCGGGCAAACTTGCGCCGCATTCTCTCAATCATAAGGATGTACTTATCGCCATGACCTATGATAGACCATGATAGACCCGTATTCCAATTTACTTCAGACATAGGAATAAAATAACACTTTTGCCACTTTCGTGTCATTAAATTGTGAATCAGTTTTTATAATAAATCCTAGAGCCCTATTTGCAGCTCTACATGTGTCAGTCACATGCTGATGGAAGTCAAATTTATTATCAAACGAAGTCCAAAGTTACTAGATATGCGTTACTAGACCAAAGTTACTAGACGTTATTAACCAGGGGGTGGTAACTTCATACAAGTGTAAAATTATACCTACAGGGGCAAAATTTTATGATGAAAGACCCAAATAATCTTTCATAATACCATATTTTTAACTAGCAACTAAGATTTCATAGTATGGCAATGAAATGAATCTGCAGTGTTGCCTCATATTATTACTTTCACACATTTTAGTAGTCTCTGATAGTTGTCTTTTACCAAAAAATTCTATTTATCCAAGTTTTTAATATCCAGAAATACATCTTATTAAGTCAAGTAAATAATACATTTGACTTTTATGTTTTTTGAGTTGCAATCGTGTTAATTTTATTAATTGGAAGGCATCATTGTTAAAATTAGTAGTAGTTATTTTTGTAACTGATTTAGTGTCGATAATGGCAATTTGTTTTGTTGTTGTTCCCACTTGTTCCATGCGATTCCATCACAATTACTTATTTCCTGCATTTTCTTATCATTATAGCGTCGAGATGAGCTTTTGTTCCTCCTTTTAATGTGCTTAGAAAGTGGATTCATAGTTATTTGTGAAATTTGAGATAGTGACTCTTTTCTGTTGTTGTGGTTGTTGAAAATATGGCTGATAAAGAAAACAGAAGAAAATGTTTTAAGTGTGGACGTTCGCCAACCCAGCATAATGTAAAGCTCTTTCGTTTTCCGAAGCCGGCTAAAAGGAATCTTATACGGTACTTGCTTTAATCTTCTATTTATAGATTTCCAAACTAATGAATAGTACGTGAAGTTCCGCTACATTTTAACAAGAGAATATTCCCATTATGTAATGCTAGTGTTAGGTATTTTATTAGCAGTAGAGTTAGAATTTACATAAATACTTGTATTTAGTTGTAAAAAATATGACTTGAGTCAAAGAGCTTCAGTATTAGGTATGTCATGCTAATCTGTATGAAAGAATTTTATGTTATTTCTGATAAAAGTGATGCTGTAGGTGAAGGTGATTAAGGATGTTTATCGATTACGAACTATAAATTAAATTAGTTTGTTATAAAATTCTTAGGAAAATGTAGCTCTATCTCTTGTACTATAAGGATATGACATTCTTAATTTCGTTGTATTTGTTTCCAGATGTGAATTGTGGGCTAAATATATTTTCCACAAAGGACGGAATTCATCAACAGAATTCCAAATGAAATTGTACACCGAACATATCATAGAATGCTGTGTCAAAATGATTTTCTTGATAATTTGGTGCACACATTAAAATAATGCTGAAGGCTTGTAAATCAGTGTTAAATTAAAGTTAAAAACCAAACAGTATATTCAAAACTCACTTAATTTGTGTAAAAAAGCGGTATTTTACAATAATAATGAAAATAAAGTGTGTTATTATAATCTGCTTGTGTTATATTCCTTTTTTGAAGTAGTCCCTATATTTCACCTAGATTAACTACCAACTTACTAAAACCTGTGTTCCTGTGGATGTTTTTCGTTTGTGGAATTTGTGTATGTTATGGATTTCGTATACGAAAAATATTCACAGAAAACACTGGTTTTAGTAATTTGGTAGTTAATATGAAACCTAAGTATAAAGTTAGTATTTAAACTTCCCGCCATACTACTTGTTCCGGAGGGCTGACTATAGGTGGCGCTAGTTTCTATGGAAAATATTTTTCTATGAAGTTGGCATTCTTTTCGTAGAGTACTTTTGTTCTGTGTTATTAACTGTCACTGTCATATTTTACACAGTGTTCCATATAATTTTATTTTTAAAAATATAAAATCCAAATTTTAGACCCTAACTACAATAGAATATTTAACGTTTTAATGTGGAAAATAAGTGTTATTATTAGCGAAGTAAATAAAACGAGGAAAATCAGTGAACTAACAGAAGAACAAAACAGTGTTAAAAGCACATAAATAAATAAACAATTTCGACAACGAGTAATTGGACGTGTTCATAAAAGTGTGGATGATAAAACTCGAAGTTAAAACTGATGAAATATGGCATAATAGTTAATAATTTGGAACAAGTGGGTGGAAAAAATATTAGTGCAATTGTTATTAATTTTGCATTATACCGCTCTCAATATTTAATTGTACGCTTATATGATGACTTGTGTTTGAAAATTTCATCACGGAAGACAGACGATCAGTGGATTCGTGTAGTATGTCATAGACTCGTACAGCGACTAACCTAAGAGTAGCGGATCGAATCCTGACGAGAATTGTTCTTTTTTTTATTTTATTATTTTACTTTGGAGGGAACGTTTTGTAAAATCGAGTTTCTCACTTTTTTTTAGAAGATTAATTTTAGTATATTCCGAAAATTTGTTTTAAATATAATACATACAAAAAGAGAAAAATATGGCACAAACAAAATCAGATGCTGGTGACATAAAAGCTAATGTAACATTAAGAAAACAAAGATTGTTTCGAGATTCGAGTTCAGATGCTGGTGACATAAAAGCTAATGTAACATTAAGAAAACAAAGATTGTTTCGAACAAAATCTATTGACTCCATATGTGGCTGATCAATGGATTCATCAACAACAGAAATTCATATGAAAAGTCTAGACTTATCAACGGCACACGAAATTGATTTAATTGACGATCTACAATCAGAAATCTCTAAGCTCAATGAAACTTTAGAAACAGCACATGGTGAAATTGATAATTTGAATTTAGAAATAAATGAATTAAAAATGTCATTACACAGCAAGCTAAACAAATCAATTCTTTGAAATATATATGTAAGAGCCCAGCGCAAAACGTCAAAGATCAAGTACATGCAATCCGAAGAAAATCGAGACAAATATTGATAGACAACACCAGATTTCACACTCCATCAAATTCAACAACGAAAAATAATCAAGATCTGACAGTATCAATTGAAAATAGAAGCGAATCACAAGATATCCACCATGATAAAATGGAATTAAGAGAGGAAAAATTAATGCAACCTAAAAATTATTCAATAGACCAAGACAAATCACTAAGTAAAATACGTATTTACGGAGGACGACAATGCCGAGGGTTGGCACGATGCTTATTTGACTCAAGATTAAACAATAGATATGAAAAATACTCTGTGATTGGCGACATCAAACCGCAGGCAACGTGTAAGGAAATACTATTAGCAGTTAAGAATGACTTTGCAACACTGACAACAAACAATAAGATAGTGCTCTCTATAGGCGAACATGATGTAAATCCAGAAATGCTAGTATCTGAAACTACGTCAATAATAAAGCATCTCCATAATTTTCAAATATTCATAATGAGTGTATTGGATAGTAAACATCTTAATACTAGAATGATAAATAATAATTTGGAAATTATCTGTGCTCAGTTTGACAATTGTAATTTCATAAATCTAGGTCCTAACAACAAAAATGTATATGATATGTGAGAAATTATAAATTTATCAATTGATGCGAATGATTATAATCATAAATATTTAATAAATAACCGAAAATCCACAAACAGGACGCAAGTTTCATGGCTCGCAACATTAAAAGAAACGAGGGCAAAAAGACAACCTCTGAAAGGTACTATTCCCTTTTATTTTCCAATATTAAAAAAAAGAAATATGCACGTGAATCAATGTCCAGCAATAGATAACCTGAAAAAAGGAACTATACCATATTATTTTAAGAAAATGACAGGAAAAGACTGCATGCATACTAATAATAAAGATAATAAATAATTCTACAGATAACTTTTTTCGTCCACAAACCAGTACTAGCACCTTTTAAAATTTTCCATCAGAACATTGCTGGTCTTTATTCAAAAAAAGATTTATTTGAAATAGCACTCAGTAGTTTAAACGATAAAAATGAATTGCCTGAGATATTATGTTTTTCTGAAACTTTTTTAAAACAGGATGATATGCGTATCGAAATCTCAAAACTATATTTACGAAATAGCTTCACTGTACTGTAGGAAGAAATGCCGAGTAAGCATTTATGTTCAAAAAGGTATAAAATATAAAGTTCTGGATTATATTAAAAGTTACTCATGTGATAAAGTATTTGAATGCTGTGGTATCGAAATATTGGCTCTTGAAATGATTATATTGTGTGTATATCGTACACCAAAGTCATGTTTAAACTTGTTCTACAGATACTTTGATACATTATTATTTAAATTATTATCTGATAGAAAAAAGAAAAAAAACTGTAATAGCTGGTGACATAAATATCGATACATTAAAACATGACAAAAATGTGCAAACCTTAAACGATATTTTGTTTAATTACGATTTGACTCCACTATAAATGAACCTACTCGATTAAATTCATGCATCGATCACGTCATAAGCAATATTAAGAATGCTAATAGTAAAGTTCTACGACTTGGTCTATCAGACCATGATACAGCTCAAATGCTATTTGTACCAAACTCAAAAAATATTATTTCACGGACAAATTATTCAATTGTAAAACGCGACTATAGACCTGAAAATATAAAAAAAAAAAATGTGAATGCTTAAGTTTTTATGATGTTTATAATACTAAAGATGTTGACGTTGCCTTTGACATGTTTTATGAATAATTTGCACTCTTCTACTATCTGTGTTTTCCTAAAGTTAGAAAGTCGATTATTAACAAAAAGCGTAATATTAAATGGATTACGCCGGGTTAACGACACAGCCTTAAAACTAAGCGTGCATTACGCTACAAATACTATATGCAAAAAACCGATGATATTAAGATTAAATATAAAAAGTATTCTAAATTATTAAATAAATGTTTAAATATGTCACAAAAAATATAAAATAATAAATTTATAAAAAATGCTAAAAATATATGTAAAGCTTCATGGAAAGTTATAAAAGATGATACAGAGACTCATATGAACCTAGATTTTATAGAAAAAGTAACAATTAATAATAGAATAGTTAAAAACCCCCTTGATATAGCTAATGAATTTAATAAATACTTTATGTCAAAGACTCAAAATAATCTGATATACTGTAATACAAATAAAAATAGATCTGTTCATGGTATGTTTTTAGAACCTCTGAGTTCTTTAGAAGTTAAAAATATAATAGTATCTCTTAATAATACGAACTATGTCGGTGTTGATGATATAACAACGAATGTTATCAAAAAATGTGATAACATTATAATACCAGTTTTAACTTATTTAATAAACTTGTCTTTCGAACAGGGCATGTTTCCCACTAGCTTAAAGAGGTCATTAACAATACCACTATACAAAAAAGGTGATAAAGGCGAGTTAACTAACTATCGACCTATTGCACTTGTACCAATTATGTCTAAAATATTTGAGAAAGCTATGCATAAGAGACTTAATAGTTATTTGACTAAATTTAACATCATAAAACAAGAACAAAATGGTTTTCAAAGGGGAAAATCAACAACACTCGCCGCTTTTCACTTGATTCATAACATTCTGATTAATGTTGATAGTAAAAAACAGACGTTGGTAATTTTCTTTGATATGTCGAGGGCATTTGACTGCGTTTCTCATAAATTACTTTTAGAAAAATGTGAAAATTATGGTATTCGTGGACCGGCACTTCAGTGGGTTCAGTTATTTAAACAAACGAAAACAGTGTGTTGACATTGCTTGTCTAGGAGAGGATTCAGTCTTGAATAAATCAAGATCTATATATCTTGTAAATGAACACGGCGTCCCACAGGGCAGCGTTCTGGGTCCACTACTGTTTTTAATTTACATTAATGACCTTCCTGACATTACAAAATTTAAGTGTACACTATTCGCTGACGATATTTCAATAATTCTGACATCTAATAATATTACTAATTTTAAAAATGAAATTAATGATACAGTTAAATCAATAATGCAATGGTTTCAAGCTAATAATTTAATGGTCAATTTGAGTAAGACATGTTTCATGCAATTCCAAAGCTATGGTTCTAGAATTAATCAAATACAAGTCAACTATAATGGTACTGATATAAAAGAAACTGATAAAGTTACTTTTTTAGGGATAACATTAGATAAATATTGTAATTGGAAAGCACATATTGACACCGTCTGTAAAAAAAATTAACAAATTTGTATATGTATTAAATAAGTTAAGAAAGACATCTACTCAACATACAGTGTTACTGGCCTACCATGGTTATGTAAGTTCCATATTACGATATGGCTTATTACTATGGGGAAATTCTACCGACTCTGTTCGGGCTTTTTTGTCTCAGTAAAAATGTATAAGAGCTATAGTGGGTATTCCTCCATATGAACCTTGTAAAGAATATTTTAAACTACTTAATATATTACCGCTACCATGTATGTATATTTTTGAAATTTGTATTTTTGTAAAAGGTCACCCTGAACTGTTTATAAGAGCAAAAGATTTGTATCCACGTAATACGAGAAATAGTAACAGATTGGTTCTAAATTTCATGCCGAAAACAGAATTGTTTAAAAGAAACTTTTATGCAATGTGTATAAAGATCTTTAATAAATTACCAATTTCTATTCAAGAGTTACCTATATTGCAATTTAAGAAAAAACTTAAAATATGGTTATTAGATAATATGATATATTCGATACACAACTGGATAAACGACAATAATTAATAAAATATAGGAACTGGAGTATGACAATGATAATAATGTTTAAAATAATTAATTAACAATAAAGATGACATGTAAACAATAGTAATTACAATTAATTATAATTAATTAAATGTAATTGTAACAGTGATGAAAAAATTTATTTAACTTAATATTTGCATGCTATTTCTATATGGCTAAATAGGTTTTAAGTTCTTATTTTATTTTAATTAATTACTTATCAAATTGTACCCTATTTAAAGGCAAATAAATGATTATTATTATTATTATTATTATAAAGTTACAGATACTATTAACTCATTCAGAGGAATACCTCCCAAGGCATAGACTACTGGAATCGGGAGTCGTTTACGAGTAAAAGTTATCATGTTGCATTTAGTATCATTAAAAGGAAGAAAGTTCCTTTGACTCAACCTCGCTACCGCATCAATATCAGCCTGTAGAGCTAACGTATCCGTTTCACATCTAATACTCAAATAAAGCTTTAGAACGTCAGCAAATAGAAGACACTTAGCAGCTTTGATATTGTCCGGTACATAATTTATCATTATCAGAAAAAGTGAAGCGGCTAAAGTACTTTCTTGACGCAAACCTGACCTAGTGAAGAAGTAGTCAGATTCATGACCATCCACCATTACAAACTAACATCTATCTCTTAGGTAACTCATGAAAAATTGCAAGAGCCTTGGAGTGAAACCTACTATTGCTAACTTTTCAAAGAGAATGGCGTTGTCATCATGCGATGTTTCAGACGGTAGCATATTTTTCCATTGTTAAACCGGCACATATTAAATCATATTGGTAATTGCAATTAAAACAAATCATATACGCGTGTTACAAAATTATCCTTTATAACTGAAGGGTGTTGAAGTATATCATATAAACTGTCCTCTGTAGAATTCTCAAAACCTTTTGCATTAATTTTTTATTTAGAGTAAAAATAATTATTTTTAAAAATTTATAAAAACATCGAGTATGTTATTTCACATCACTATTTTAGGGTAATGACCTTACCAGGAGTAGTGGCCCACTACCTACCTCCTATGTTTATTATTACAATTTTATTCTATTCTCCTAGTACACACCCACACAAAAACACTGAAAGTGAGAGAGAAAATATGCCTATACAAACATGATACATAGGGGCGGCTTAACCTATAGTGCAAGGTGTGCAATGCACACAGGTTGCAATGCAAAAGTTTGTCCGAGTAATTTAAAAGTAGCAGGCAATGGTGGCATGCCGATAGTACTGCATGTCGAAGTTGCACTTCTCTGTCCGGGGAAGCAGAAGAAAATAATATAACGTATATTTGGATTTGATGACGTCATCGAGCCATTCAGCGGTTTGAGCGCCTTTTGGTGGGTGTATGTAAGAGCTGCGATCGCGATTCTTGTGACATCTTCGAAAGAGTACTAAGTTTAGAACAACACCTTGTGGTGAATGACAGCAAAAATAGTATCGCATCGTCATAATAGTGCTTGTGAGAGTGCATAAACTGTAAGTACAATAATGTATTATTGGTGATTTGCAAGTTATAACTTAATTACTTCAATAGAAGAACATATATATAAAGGATAAATAATAAATAGGACTTTCAAATTGTTTAGTGTAAGGACTGCGAGTGTAGTTAATTTAGCATAATATCCAAATGATGTTTATTATTGCGATAAAATTTATTGTATTTCATTGCTTCAAACAGCAATTGAAAGAGGTTTAATTAATTTTAATAAATCACCAAAAAGTAGAATCACCTTAGAATATGTTGAAGTTAGAACAGAACATTTGGAATGGGATTGGTCTCAATTTAGAGAAAATAACAACAAGTTAATGAAAATTGCTTCAACCGATGAATTTACTTCATTACTCTATATGGTAAATGACGTTTATGGCAGTATTGAGGACATTTATTTAGATTATAGAACATTATTAAAATTTCTCACAAAAGTTTAAGTCCAAAAGAATTGAGTTCAGTTATTAAAAAGGTTGAAAGCAATGATAATCCTATTCCTTCAATTGTAAGATTACCGCAAATTGCAATATCTCTTTTTTCGGTTAGAGGTTGTTCGGACTCCCTTACATCCCCTGACTGAATGAGGTACATTACCTTTATTTACCTTTAAATGAGGTACATCATAGGTAGAAATACAATATTAATGAGTCCAGCTCATTTAGCCATCAACAATAGCATGCAAATATATTGATGATAAAATCACATCATACAAGTATAATTATCAAACAATTAATTAAATTAACAATTGATTAATTCAATTATATTATGCTTAAGCTTTGTCCTCGAGATTAGAAATAATTACAATGTAGTATCACATACGGTGATGCCAGTTTACACACTGTTAGTTGAGTGAAATAACTTTTTTTTTTGTGCGGGTATCCCTATCCAACCTCCTGCCGCGATTAGTACCCGTCGTCAGTCACAATTTCAGTGCTCTGCCAGTTCGCACTTCTCATAAAGTTTACGCGTCTAGTGTTGAAAAACCTCGTAATTAAACGCTAAAATGCCGAAACGGAAGAAATCCAAGGAGGATTACGAGCATTTGTTAAAAAAGATGAAGAAAATGGAACGAAAGATTTTACGTGCAACTCGCCATTTAAGTGATTCATCTTCGTCTACTCGGAGCGATGATAACGAACCGCCGAATAACTCGCAAGGTACATACCTACAATTATGTATATTACAATAAAATATAATTATGTTTTAGTGTAGTGTTTTTTAAAGGTTTGCGGGATTAACAATTGTGAGTTATTCCCTACCTTACCAATGTACATTTAGTAAACAATATTACGCTACGTCAGGTACTGCGAGCAACCACACCGGGTTGTTACTTTACCTACCGCCTAGATTTTTTTTTTCTTGCAACCGCACAATATCTGGCGTATTTTCGTCAAATTAAGAAAAATTAGAATGTACTCGTATCAATACGTTAGTATGTTATTATTCTTTTGTACTGGGCATGCGGGACAACATTTGAGTTGTAACCTACCCATCATACAGTTTGGCAGGCTGTCATAAGGGCTGTTTCGTAACTGTAATAGTACAACCATGCACCGTATTTATAGACGGCGAATTAATTGATATCGAACCAATAACAGACGAAGGCGACATACTTATCGAGGAACCGTTGCACCCTTGCATCGAGGAATCGGGGCCATCAACTAGCGCCACTGCGGATGCGGCTGCTCTCGCGGCCATTCAGGTCGTTTCTGCCGACGCTCAACCTGAAAAGCAACTGAAATCGGATGCCCAGAACACGGTATCGTTTGAATTATCTCCAGTTCTGGCTGACGAAACACTCGCCATTCTGGGCGATGACCCATCCACTCAAAAATCCTACGGCGAGGACATACATAAAGACTTAGCCGTCCGGTTACAGCATATTGCCACCACAGGCTTAACAAAAGAGACACGCAAAGAACTTAACAGTAAGTACCTACCACCCGCTAATTCCACCTTGATAGATGCTCCGGTTTTAAATCCGGAAATTAAAGTTGCTGTCTCGGGAGCTATTGCGAAGAGGGACAAAGGAATAGAGATTAAGCAAAAACAAGTGGCTAATGCAATATCTTGCGTTGGTCAGGCCACCACATATTTACTTTCCCAGACCGAGAAAAATCCTACCCTCCTAAAGCTTTTGATGGATGCCAACCGGATTTTATGTGATTATCTAGACACCGTCACTAGGCGTAACTTTATACTCGCCACTCTAAAAAAGGACATGAAAGACCAATTTCAGTCCACAAAGATTGACTCAATGCTATTTGGAACAAACTTTGCCGAAACTATCAAAACAGCCAAGGCGATTTCAAAGTCTGGGGCGGAATTGAAGTCTTATCCTGTTGTCGTACCGGCCACTAAGAAAACCAAGCCATTCCCTACCACAAATTTAAACTGGAAGGGTCCCCCTTCGAAGGGCAGGCCGTCGGGGGTACCGAGGACTCAGCAGCCTGCCTCTCGGAAGAATCATCGCGCGCCATCCTCGAGAACGTCGCAGCCACCGCCAGCGCCGAGCCGCAACAGGCTTTAGACTTGGTAAAATATGCCGGTAGGCTTTCTAATTTCTATGCTCAGTGGTCACTTATTACGAATGATCCTGTTATACTTAATCGGATAAGGGGTTACAAGATACCTATATCTTGCCCTGTATATCAAGATAACCCACCTAACGCGAGATCTTATTCTAATACTGAGAGATTGCAAATAGAACAAGCCATTCAAGAATTGTTAAACATTGGTGCTATTTCAAAATGTAGCCCTTGTAAAGGACAGTTTTTATCCTCATTTTTTGTTATTCCTAAACAAAACAATAAACTTAGACTTATTTTAAACCTAAAAAATCTTAACAAATTTATCGATACCTGTCATTTCAAATTAGAAGATCTTCGCACCGCCGCAAAACTTATATCAAAAGGTTCCTACATGGCTACCCTTGATTTAAAAGATGCCTACCTCCTTATAAAAATCCATGAGAATTCTAAAAAATACTTACGTTTTTATTACAATGATTTGTATGAGTTTAATGTACTTCCATTTGGTTTAAACACAGCGCCATTTGTATTTATAAAGATAATGAAACCTGTGTTTAAATTATTGCGTTCAGTGGGTCATCTTTCAACTATTTATTTAGACGATACATTCCTAATAGGGGATCCTTACGAATCATGTTTACAAAATATTAGAGATACATCGAAATTATTAACCTCTTTAGGGTTTATAATAAATAAAGAAAAGAGTGATCTCTCCCCTAAAACCCAATGCAAATTCTTGGGTTTTTTATTGGATTCGGAGTTATTTCAAGTCAGTCTACCTTCGGATAAAATTAATAAAATCCAAATCACGTTAGACAAGTTTAAAAAATTAAACCGATGTAAAATAAGAGATTTTGCGCAGTTCGTGGGTTTACTAACTTCAGCCTGTCCAGCCATCGAATATGGCTGGTTATATACGAAAAATTTTGAGAGGGTCAAATATCTATGTCTGCAAGAAAACAATGACAATTATGATAAGTTTATGACGCTTTCTAATGAACTTCAACCTGACTTTGAGTGGTGGTCATATTCTATACGACACTCAGTCAGCAAAATAAAAAATGATAGCTACTGCCTTGAAATATATTCAGATGCCTCAACTACGGGGTGGGGGGCAGCCTGTAATGAGGAAACTGCACACGGCCCATGGTCTAGCGAAGAGCGAGAAAATATTTGAGGCATCAGTACCACAAGTCATGTATTTTTAACAGAACTTTACCGTGGGGGGCCTCAGTATGGGACTCTTAATTGCTTTAGGTCAGCCCTATCGCTCATATTGGGTCGTCAAATAGGGAACGATGACAGACTTAAGAGACTTTTCAAGGGCTTCTTTCAACTCAGACCACCTCACCCGAAATATAAGCTATAAGCTAAATATAAGCTAAGCAATGGAAACTTTCCTGTGTCACGCCTATTCCTAAGGGAGAACCTGGACAGGACGTCACGACCTACCGACCAATTGCAGTCTTATGTGTCTTTGCTAAGGTGTTTGAATCAATATTAAACACCTACATTAGTCAACAAATCAGAAGCCTTTTAGATAATAGTCAGCACGGCTTCCGCAGTGCGCGTTCGACCACCACTAACTTACATAATAACACTTACCGATTACGTTTACGAACAGATGGACTCGGGAAGACAAGTGGATGCGGCGTACTTCGACCTTAAAAAAGCTTTCGACCTGGTAGATAACGACATATTGCTACAAAAAATGGCGAAGGCAGGTTTCATCCCAAAACTTCTAAGATTTTTCGCAAGTTATCTCAAGGACCGTTGTCAATTTGTCCGGTTGGGTATATTTGAGTCGGAAAAATTTTATACACGATCTGGAGTAAGTCAAGGAAGTACCTTGGGTCCGACTCTCTTTTTATTAATGATAAATGACCTGCCGAAGTCTGTTACAGTGGCGCAATGTCTCTTGTTTGCAGATGATCTAAAATTATTTGTCGGGGTAGATAAAGTGGAAAATACGAACGATTTGCAACGTGACATAAATTCTGTTGCAGAATGGAGTTATATCAATCGTATGCCATTCAACGAATCTAAATGTAAAATTATCACTTTTTCGCGAAAACGACATAATATTATAGTTGACTACAAATTACTTGACAAAACTTTAGATAGGGTTAATGAAATTAAGGATCTTGGCTTGACATTGGACACGAAATTGGACTTTCATAAACACGCAACATCTATCTGTAAAGCGGCAAATAAAATTTTAGGTTTTATTATTTGGACTTCAAATGAGTTTAACAATCTGTTAGTGGCCCCCGTGTTATATTATGCCTACGTACGTAATAAGCTCGAATATGGGGCAATCATTTGGGATCCCCATGAAAATAAATATTCCCTTATGATAGAAAAGGTCCAGCGGAAGTTTGCACGTTGGCTGTACAAAAAGGCTTAGGGCTACTACCCTTTTCTGTATCCTTCGCTATTTGTATCGGGTGTGGTGGGTATTGACACCTTTGCGCTACGGTTGCGCTAAAATTACTCCTAGTTCTGCATTACCTTTTTGTGCTTTACAACAAAGTTGACTGTCCTCACATATTAGGGAGATTCAGTTTTTTTGTGCCTGTACGCATCTCTAATAACAATATGGGTTTAAAGGCGCCGCGACGGCACGCCGTCGCGGCTGTTATTCACGCCCCGCACGCGTACCGTATACGCTGCGCAGGCACTTACTATACGTGCACTGCATCTCATTGGTGACATCCTTGCTTAACATGAAAAAAGTGATGTATTTTTTGATGGTATTACTCGATTAGCTGTAAGTGCTCGACATTTCTTAACCAGTATTTACTGTGTAATTAATTATCTGTGACTATTATTATTATTATTTTGTTGACAAATTATTTTAATTTATATGACATTTATTTTAGTTTATAATTTTCATGACATGCTTACTATTCTATAATTTTGTTATTATTATGATATTGACATCTTTTAAATGTAATTTAAAATTTACTAAACTGACATTGTCTTTTTTTTATTTTCTTTTTATTGCTATGTTTAACTTGCTGGTGTGTTGGATGTATTAGTCTGTAAGTCAGCATGTAACTAAATAAATAAATAAAATAAATAACATGGGACACATCACTGGTTCTGGACCACCTGTCTACCTGGTTCCCGAATGAAGAGCTACCTTTAGACCAATTATCAAAAAAATTAGCAACTTCGCTTGCACTAGTTACAGCTCATAGAGTACAAACTGTTTCGAAAATCGACATTAGAAATATTGAGTTAAAAACAAACGAAATTCACATCAAAATTCCCGATATAATCAAAACTTCTCGCCCCGGTTCCCTTCAACCAATACTGGTGTTACCTTTTTTTAGACAGAAACCAGAGATATGTCCTGTGAACACACTATGCTCTTATTTGAGGATCACATGTGATCTTCGAAGTAATTGCACCTCCCTGTTTATTAGTCTGAAGAAACCTCATAAATAAGTGTGTGCGCAGACACTGAGTCGATGGATAAAGTCAACACTCCAAACTTGTGGTATTGATACCTCAACATTCTCAGCTCATAGCACGAGGCATGCAGCCTCATCCAGAGCTTATAAATTAGGCATCAATCTGGATTTAATAAAAAAAACCGCAGGATGGAGCGGCAGCTCAAATACATTTGGAAAATTCTATCATAGAACCATTTTGTGTAATGATGATCTTAATCTCAAAGTCTATTTGCAAGAAGCATTATTGATGATTAGTTTTTTCTTTCTTAATGTTAATGTCTCACATTATTGTTGAATAATGTCTAAACAAAAACTGTATTTTTTATATGAATACCTTAAAAGTTGTTTTTTGTAAGGTCTCTTACAAAATAAATTATTATACTAGTTACAATTAATTGTATATATTTTATCTCTCCTGTGGGATTTTTAAATACAATTTTTTTTTTTAATGCGTTTATTAATATTTCACATAAGTCTCTCAAAATCTAACATTGTAATTATTTCTAATCTCGAGGACAAAGCTTAAGCATAATTGATGATTAAACGAACTTACCTGAAGTGAAGTTCTATCATAATTATGCGAGGGCTTTGTCCGAAGAGATTAGAAACCCTCCCACCCGCTTGTTTGCAGATTGATATCATAAAGTATGAAATAATAAAATAGACCCGGGTTGTGAAATATTTAATAAAAACATACATATTATAATGGTACTCTAAACTAACTGACGACGGGTACTTATCGCAGCAGGAGGTTGGATAGGGATACCCGCACAAAAAAAAAGTTATTTCACTCAACTAACAGTGTGTAAACTGGCATCACCGTATGTGATACTATCTCTTCGGACAAAGACAAATAATTATGATAGAACTTCACTTCAGGTAAGTTCGTTTAATCATCAATTATTATCATTCACATAATGTCAAACAAAATGTTACAATAATTTCAAAATAGAAAACTAATATCGGATACTATCAAACACAATGTCCGTGAAATTCAATTAATAAAAATAGAAATAAAAATGTCAATTACAGGTTAGTCAATATTTATTGTATGAGTAGAAACATTTAAAGGCCCATGGCCCAACAAACAGTGCCGCGGTGTTAGAAGGTTAGTACTGCCCTCAATTCACCAGATAGGTATTATAAGAAAATATATTATTCCCTCAAAACCAAAATGAAAGGAATCTTATTAAGATATTAATATTACAGATTTTACGAGGCATATAGACTATGTCATTATAACTGAAAAATATGACTGATAAAAAGTAAATTTATTACGAAAAACCATTTTTGTGCCGAAAAACTAAATATTAGTTTCATACTTACTTATAAAGTTATTTACTCACTTGTCAAGATAAAATTCCGGAACTACAATATAATAGGTAATAGACAATAATAGGTTACTTAAATAAATTTATATTAGTAAACAGTTTGGTGAAACTTGTAAAACTTTTGGCGGGATGAGAAACGTTTGTATTATACGGATATTTAAGATTGCCGTACGTTGATTATAGCCATCGTATAAATGAAAGGTTGTTTTTAAATATGTCGGTTAATACTGTCGATAAAAGAGTTCTTTATAGTGTATTGATCAGTTGTATCGAAAAATAAAATTCATTAATATACTTCGTTTTCGTTATATTATTATAATATTTTATATTTTAACAATATTAAGCCATTGAAATTTTATTTAAAAGAACTATATGTATTGTTTAATATTACAATACATATAGTTCTTTTAAATAAAATTTAAATGGCTTAATATTGTTAAAATATAAAATATTATACTGACCATTTTGGATTTTATTCCAAAAAATTGATTCTAGAAACACTTTCCCTGTGCCATTCATACCAATAATAGCTTTATAGTTCGTGCGCTGTACAATGCAAAAGCAATTGCTTATATTTCTGCCACAGAGTTGGTAAAAAAAATGTGCTGTGATACTGGCTTGACATAATATAATTTAGAAAGGAATTGTACTGAATGCAAAGAAAACAATTAGCACAATGATTTTAATGATAATGATACTATAACGAACGAAGGATTGATAACAAAAACTGTTACTGTTGTTGTAAAAGGGAAAGAAAAAATGTAAAAAAGTGACAAAGAAAAAGTGGTGATAACAAAAAAAAAGTTTTCGAAATATTATACTCTTAATTTACCAACTTTTGTGAAACACATTGCATACTTGATGCATCAATCTAATGCCATTGAAACTATCAAACAACGATTAAGGCCTAGAGATGGACTTATCCATATTGATTTTTCTGAAAATTATAATTATATGGCCAGGAAATACAGACAACACATTTCGGAGGTTCGAAGATACAGTTGTCCTTACACACTTCGGTCTATTATTATACTCAATCAGAACCTCCAAATAATTATACAAAAAATACTTCCTCTTGTACAGTTTCGAAAAATATAAATCATGATCCTGTTTTAATATGTATGCATCTACAAGCTTTAATAAATAGAATTCGAGAATTATCACCAAATCTGTAAAATCTGCACATTATGAGTGACGGGTCATCTACTTAATGTAGCAATAAATAAACGTGATAGCAACATATTAAAGCAAGGAGTTTGATGTGAGTTCCATCATTTGACATTACAGTGAGAGAGGGCATGGAAATGGTGCGCACCGGAAGGAGTAGGCGGTTGCATTGAACGGATCTGTGACAGTTGTGTGGCAAAGGTTCAGGTCAAGATGCATGACTTGATGTTATGTCTGGATAAACGCTGTAAAGGTATTGAAGCCTTTAGGATACACGAACCCTTAATTCCGGAAATTTAAAATAACTTAGACAATGCTGCTACAAAATCTTTCAAATGTACTTTGGGGACTCACCAGTTATCATGGAGTATCGATGAACCGCACAATATCCATGTAAGGCGTCTAAGTTGCTTAGAGTGCAAGGCCCATGAAGTTTGTTGTCATTATGAATTTGGCTTAATCAAAATAAAGCACAAAGATCCGATACTGATTGACTTATTCAGAGCTACCACACCTAATTCTATAGAAGCTCCAGGAACTCCATATGCTCTAACTGAACCAAATTCACCGGCTTTGACAGATCGAATAAGGCCTGATAACCTAATAATTCTGCCTGTTGTTAGGTCTAAAAATAGAAAGAAAATATTTTCTAACTTATTCTTATATTATGATCAATCATAGGAAAGGAAATCTTTTCTGTGTACGCAAATTATTATTTTAACTGTCAGAATTAACGTTTGAAACATATTCCTAGGTTTTTTATTTGTGTCAAAATTATTCTGCTCAATAAAAACAGTAGTGATAAGCAAGTTCTTGGTTCAATGTCTAAAATAAATTTAATTATTTATTTATTTATTTTATTTATTTATTTATTTACAACATACTACTATCATTACAGGTTTCCCTAATGCGATAGCGTAGACATAGACTTACACTTATTATAACATAAAACATATAATACTGCCGGTACGAATTCATTCAATGAACAACAAAATAAATCTATAGACTTTGCCGCCTCGTTTAGACAACGTAACGTTCGTTGTATAGGTGCCTCTCTTAATATGTTTGTGCGTGCATATGGTAATGCGAACAGAGGCGGCTGCCGACGCCGCCACACATACCGGTTTGGAACGCACAACCCTACTGACTCTAACACTATATGGTTAAAAATTCGACCACGCAATATTTTAAACATGTACGTAGCTAAACTCAATTGCCTTCTAACCTCTAACTTATTATATCCAACCATGCCAAGCACAAATAACGTTGGATACATTAAGGGGTAAAACGGGTACACGCCATAAAGCTTGAAATATAGAAATCTCACGAATTTGTTCTGTATCCGTTCTAGCATAAATTTGTACTTTTCTTCATATGGACTCCAAACGGATGCATTGCATTCTAGATGACTTCTTACTAGTGCTTCATACAACTTCCTTACTGCATTTAAATTTGTAAACCCATGCGATTGACGCAGTACGAATCCCAAATTACGATAAGCTTTTTTGCAAATTTTTATTACATGATCTTTGAAAGTTAGGTTAGCTGTAAAATAAACTCCAAGATCTCTCACTTCAGTTACGCGTTGTATAGCTACTCCTTCTATCTGATACCGAAACTGGCAAGGTTTATGCGATAGGGTGTATGAAACTACTGAGCATTTTGAGTTGTTAAAGTATAATTTGTTTCTATGACTCCATTGTACTACCCTATTAATATCTGCTTGTAATTTGTCGCAGTCCAAAATATCGTCTATTTTCCGCACCAATTTCAGATCGTCAGCAAAGAGAAGGCAAGTGGCATTCCTAACTACTTCAGGTAGATCGTTTACCATCAAAATAAATTCCAATGGACCCAAATTACTCCCCTGGCTGACTCCCGATCTAGTAAAGTACGGGTCTGACCACTGACCGGCCCAGTCGACGAACTGCCGTCTATCTCTCATGCGACTTGCAAAGAGTGAAAGTGTTTGCGGCGTACATCCTGCTTGTGCTAATTTCGTGAGTAATATATCGTTATCAACTACATCGAAAGCTTTCCGGAAATCAAAATACGCCACATCCACCTGAGCTCCAGAGTCTACAGCCGGCGCAAGTTGTGTCATCAATTGAAGCAGATTGCTAGAAGTACCACGACCCGGTCGAAAACCGTGTTGCGCTTCCGTTAACTGAGCATTTACCTGCGAGTATATAGAATGGTGAAGCGCTGCCTCAAATACTTTAGCCGGGGTACACAGGACTGCCACCGGCCTAAAGTCACTGATTTCCACACTTCCACGCACCTTAGGTACAGGCACCACTCTTGTCAACTTCCACCTATCTGGAAATATTCCTTTATCGAGACAAGTGTTAAAAATATGTAGAAGTGGATCCGCCAGCACCCTGTAACAATCTTTAAAAATAAATGGCGGCATACCATCAGACCCCGTGGAGTGTTTGGGTTTGAGTTTTTTCAGTGCCCGTTCCACATCAGCCAACTGCAGCTCATGACATTGTACTCGTGACGCACTAGCCGGCGCTGTTGTACTCGCCGTCGATACGTCTAATACCGCTGGCCTCGGACTGTATACAGAGGAAAAATAATGTGCAAATTCCTGTGTAGCCTCCTGATCTGTCAGAATGCCACCTTGCTTGAATAGCTTTTGTTTATTTAAAGGATTTCTCTTACCCTTCACAAACTGCCAAAATAATTTCGGGTTTTTCTCTAGACTGCTTTGCACCCTATCTCTGTAACGGTTGTGCGCCAGTTCTACAGCTTCCTTTACTCGCGTTCTGCACCGTGCGAATTCAGTATAATCAACAATCGACTTAGTTTGCTTATATCGTCTATGTAATTTATACTTCAAACGTATATCACGAATCAAGTCCGTCGTATACCACGGGGGGTAACAATATCTATTATTCAAAGCTCCTGAACTGGTAGTAGGTACACACTCATTAAAAACATCATTGACAATATCGTAAAAATAATTTAAAGCCTCGTCCGGATCCACAATTTCATATAATTCATTCCAGTTCAAAGTTGATAAGCTATTGTATAATAGATAAAAATCAGATTTTGAAAACTTCCACTTATTACAGTGTAACTGGGATGGCTGATCCATGTCATTATTATTGTACGGGCCGAAATCGGATATCGAAATACAAATATTAATTGGTGGATGATACCTATCTATAGGCTGCAATCCTTCTGTTACGCTAACCGATATACTCATACCATCCCCGCCTAACACTAAATCCAACTGCCTACCGTCGCAATTAGGAACATGGTTGTTTTGAACGAATTCGCAAAATGACATTAAATATTCATAATAATTACATATATCCATACTAGCAGAGTACAAATTAAAATCTCCTAAGACTAACAATTTATTTTTGTATTTTAAACATAATTTTTCGATAATATTAAACATAACCATGTATTCATTAATATCCGCTTTTGGTGGTATATATATGACACAACAAGCAAACAAGAACCTGTTTGTTAAATGTATTGTTGCACAAACCATTTCAAATGCACACACTTCCAAGTTAATATTGTCCGATGTGGGTATCTGTCGCAGTTCGTACCGCGGTGTGGCCACTAAACACGCTCCTCCTTGTTTCCGACCGTCCGCTCGATCACAACGGAGTATTTGATAACCAGTCGGGACAAGCTCGGAATCGTATATTGATGCATTACATCCAGTTTCCGTAATGGCAAATAAATCCTCTTTTGAAGACTGAATAAAAGATAAGAAATTTATTGTTTTAGTACGTAGGCCTCTAACGTTTTGATATAGTATTTCAGCCGTCCTTCTACTTTTCTTCCTTTGATTCATTTGAGTACTTCCGAAACCAAATCCACTCGCTGAATTCAGCATCTCGTGGCCATGCCGTTGGTTGATTTATTTTCCCAAAGATACGTTTCGGAACTCCGACAATGAAAGAAGAATAATCTCTTTGGGTTTTATGGATTATTTTTTCAACTTTAACAATTATTTCTAAACCGCAAACCTTTTCTACATGTTTTCGGATTTGTTCCTCTGTAGTATTCTGATGTAATCGCCATACATGAAGATATTTTTTACGCTCAATAGCCTGCAAGTTTAATGACTCATTTTCGCCCCTTAATACATTTTTAGCTTGTGACTTTCTTTTATTACCAGTGAAAATAATAACGAAGATGCTATTTCGCTCTCTTAATGTTACTATGGTAATGTAAACGTAACAAGATAATTAAAATTTAAGCAGCTAATGGTTTTAAAGTAGGTAGATAATTCTATTTTATTTACTTTACATCTGTTACCAATTAAAATTTAAACATCAGAAGGAATAAATCTGAGTAGTATATTAGGTTATTAAATTAAATGTAAAGTCAGTTTCACGTAGCCGGAGAAGGTGGAAAATAATATGTCATCAAAGCGAAGACGGTAGAAAAATTGCTGCTTCCTTGTTGTTGGTGACCCGCTACGCAAACCTTTTTGGCATGTTTATTTTCTAAATTCTCAGTTTTTAAATAAATGTCATTCATACTTTTAGACTTACGAAACAAATAAAAAACTTCAGTGTGAGAATAACAATATACGGCTGTGACGGTGTTTTCGTGGTTTCCTTTAAAATTACCTGGTAGCCAGATCTCTATCTTTTTCATTGGTGTCAGAAGTGGGATAAATTAATAACGATCATGCCCATGGTTACCAGGTCTCGTGTTTGCCAAAACCAGGAAACCCGTAAGTCTACTTCCTATAGTACAGTGCGTGAAGTGTCTAACGAAGCCGCCTCTAATCGTGGTAGCGCCTCTATTTCCGGCGCCCTAGCGCCAGCGTTACCCAGCGTGCTCCACACCGCGCCACAAGATGACTTACTTACCACTGCATCACAACGCGCCCTAGCGCCGCCGTCAACCAATTCTCCTCGATCGTGTACGAAATCTACAGCAAAAACTATAAAAGCACAGCAGCTGGCTGCCAAATTGAAACATGCTCGACGACAAGCCGCAATAGAAAAGGAATTGGCAGACTTGGAACTGGAAGCCGAGCTTGCTGCCATTACCTCTTCTACTTCGAGCCATTCACGTTCGGATTATGTGGAACAATGGTTAGTCGCATCGCATGACAATCCCGTAGATAGAGCTTATAATAACCGTTCTATTATTTTCGATAGAGAGAAATGTGTCGATTCACTATGTAGCGCTCCACTAGAACAACCCCCAGCGTCACGTTTAGCAGAGGATAGAGATGCCCTAGTATCTGCAGCACGAGGCTGTACTATACCACGCCTGTCCCCGCCTACCTACAACGATGGCCCTCGGGTACGAGCCGCCGACACATTCACAACTACACATGCTCAAAATATAGGTACACACAACAGTAGTAATGATTGTAATTTGTACAAAAATAAAATTAACAATAAAACTGTAGGTACACATGACAACATTACTTTACTGGCGAACGCTATACTGGATCTAGGAAGGAAGCCGAAGGTCAGTGATCTCCCTAGGTTTGATGGTCGTGCTTCTGACTGGCTCTCGTTCAAAAGGACGTTTGAGCAGTCCGAAGCAAACTTCACGCCGATGGACAACATCGCCAGAATCTCCACTGCGCTTCATGGGTCTGCTAGAGAGGCAGTATCCATGCTTCTCGTCTCTGCTAATGACCCGCGGCAGATAATCAAAGCCCTGGAGAACAGGTTTGCTCAACCGGAGTTTATTATACTTCAGCAACTCTCGCAGGTGCGAAACCTTCCTAGACTTGGCACCTTCGAATCTTCGCGCGACCTCAACATCTTCGCATGCCGCATTAGAAACTGTGTTGAAGTAATTAGACTCCTCAATCAACCTGAGTACCTTGCAGCGCCTGAATTTGTCAACATTATCGTTGGTAAGTTAACTCCGTTGTTGCGTTCGAGATGGGTCGACTTTGCCGCGAATAAATGCACTTCAGGCAAATTCAAATTAGAAATTTTAGCAGACTTTTTGGAAAATGAAGCATATTTACATGTTAAATTTGGATTTATTTCTACAGAGTCGACTCAAATTGTCAATCGGTCTGTCATCAAACCATCCGTCAAAGACAAAGTCTATGCAATCCCATCCGTCAAAACGTCAAGTAAACCTAAGATCACCTGTACTCTATGTCAATATTGTCAAGAAAAACATGACATTATGGATTGCAAAGAGTTTGTTTTACTTGACATTGACAATCGTTGGCAGTGGACCATAAACAATAAGGTATGTCGTAGATGTCTGAAAAAAGGATCTCACCAGTATCGATCGTGTAAAAAGAGGTGCGAGGTAAAAGATTGCAAGTATAATCACAAACATCATACATTATTGCATCGAGATGCTATCTCGTCGACAGCTGCTCATACTAATATACAGCTAACCCCTTCAACGTCTACTGATATCAAGGTACAGACAATTGACGATATTCCTCGCGATACTCTTGATCAAACTTGCGATTCTAATGTTTCTAAAGACGAGAATATAATTGCCACTGTAGGACATGGCCTTTGCCCTTCTAGTTTATCAACTTGTAAGCCTCTGCTTAAAGTGATAGCGGTTACTATCACAGGACCGAAGGGTAGTATAGACGCATACGCTCTTCTCGATGATGGCAGTTCTGTGACTCTTTTAGATCAGTCAATCGCGGACTCTGTGGGCGCTAAGGGCCCTACTAGCAAGCTAAGCATAGATTGTATTGGAGGGTTGAACAAACAAACCGATGTTAGTTACGTCTCAATAAAGGTTAAAGGTCGTCATAGCTTAGAAACTCATGAAATTAGGGCGAGGTCTATTTTTAATTTAGGCATAAGCAGACAGTCGGCTAATATTGATAATATCGTGCAATATGAATATTTGTCAGATTTGGCAAACGTATTATGCTATACGGAAGCCAAACCATTGCTTTTAATAGGAGCTGATAATTGGCATCTTCTTCTTACGAAAGCCGTACGTCAAGGAACTCGTAGCCAACCAGTGGCTGCACTTACAGCCTTGGGTTGGGTACTTTTCGGATACGTGCCATGTTCTAATATGTTGAACCATTCGTTCGTTCATCACATAGATGACTCTCAAAATAATGATGATTGTTCTTTAGATGCGCTTTTAAAACAATATTTTAGGCTTGATTCTATTGGAATAGAAAGCGTGTATCACCGCAGTGCTAGCGAAGACCGCGCGTTTAAGATTTTAGAAAATACTACGACACGCCTAGACTCTGGTAGATATCAGACGGGCCTTTTATGGCGAGATAATATTCCTTTCGTTCCCAAGAGTCGCGATCTAGCATTATCACGTTTTTTTAACCTTGAAAATAAAATGACAAAAGATAAGTCTTATGCCGAAGCATATAAACTAAATATTCAGGGTATGCTTGACAAGGGTTACGCAGAGCCATGTTCAGATCAAACTTGTGGTAGAATTTTGTGGTACCTTCCACATTTTGGTGTCGTACACCCACAAAAGAAGAAGTTGCGCGTCGTACACGATGCAGCAGCGAAGTGTGCCGGGCTGAGCCTGAACTCTTTTCTGCTGCCCGGTCCCGATCTTCTTCAACCGCTGTTGTCTATTGTTATGCGTTTTAGAGAGCATCCGGTGGCTCTTACGGGTGATATCAGGGAAATGTTCCCGCAGATAAAAATTAGACCTGAAGATAGAGACGCGCAACGGTTCTTGTGGAGGGACGATCCAAAGTTTCCAGTTCAAGAATACCGTATGTCTTCGATGATGTTCGGTACCGCGTCGAGCCCATGCACTGCTTTGTGGGTTAAAAATAATAATGCAATGCAATTTCAGTCGAAATACCCCGACGCGGTAAAGTCTATCATTGAAGACCATTACATGGACGATTTTCTGGGCAGTTATAAGACCGTTGACGAAGCTGCTCGCAGAGCATTCGAAATTGTAACCATACACAAGGCAGCTTGCTTTGAAATGAGATCTTGGGTGTCAAATCGCAAAGAAGCCCTTGCTCTCATTCCTTCTGAATTGCATGCAGTCAACGTTACAGAAGTAGGTCTAGGTTCCGCGACACAGTCACAGGTTAGGGTTTTAGGTCTCACGTGGAACGTTAGCCAGGACACGCTATATTTTATGAAGTCGTCGCCCGAATTACCGAAGATCTTTTCTAAACGTACTGTACTCTCATTATTGATGTCCTTTTATGACCCTCTAGGTCTCATTACCCCAGTAATAATGAAAGGTCGCGTGTTATTCCAAAAAACGTGGAAATTAGGTTCCGATTGGGATCAAATATTACCAAACGCCTTGGTTGACAGTTGGAAGGAATGGTATTGTGAAATTCAAAATTTGGCTAATAAGGCGATTCCAAGGTGCTATTTAGGTTTTTCCGAATTACCCGTCAAAGATGTTCAATTGCATATTTTTGCCGACGCTAGTGAGCGCGCCTATGCGTGCGTAGCTTACTGGCGCTTAACTTTTGAAGATGACAGTGTAAGTTTAGCTTTAATCGGTGGCAAGGGTCGACTAGCTCCATTAAAGCCAGTGTCTATCCCCCGATTAGAGTTACAAGCAGCACTAATTGCTGCCCGTTTTGGTAAATATATAATTGACGCACATAGGAGAAATCCTAGCGTTACATACTACTGGACGGATTCCACCACCGTCTTAAAATGGCTGCGCAGCGACGCCTGTATATTTAAAGCCTTCGTTTCTTTTCGCGTTGGAGAAATTGTCGAGACCACAAACATCAGTCACTGGAAGTATACTCCGACGGCTCTAAATGTGGCAGACGACGCTACGCGGTATAATCGGGCGTTTACTTTCTCGTCACGGTGGTTTACCGGGCCATCATTTCTATTGTCTTCTCAGGAAAACTGGCCATGTGAACCTACGTGCAGTGTCCCACCGATACTTGAAGAATTGAAACGTACTTCAGAATCGGTGGGACTCCTAATTTCAGGAGTACCGCGTGAGCTACCTTCATCGGTGGTTGCGGGCCACCAACGGTTCAGTCGGTGGATTCGTTTACTCCGAGCTTCAGCGCGGGTATTTCAATGTTGTAGAGTTTTTAAGTCTTTTATTAATTCTACTCTTAAATTTTCTTCAAATGCCCCCCGCGATCGGTTTAATTTTCCGTTGCTTTCGATTGCAGACCTCAACGTTGCAGAGGTCCAGTTATTTCGCGTCGTTCAGGCAGATTCTTTTTATAATGAATTAATGCTCGTTCAAGCAGCACGCCCTGTTTCAAATGAAAGTAGGCTAAAGAATATCGCGCTACTTATTGGAGAAGATCGACTCCTTCGGCTATCTGGGCGCACGGCTTTTTCTACGAAAATAGAATGTAGTCCAGTTGTACTCGACGGCAAACATCCAATAGTGAGACTGTTGATTGGCTTTTATCATGAGAGATATGCACACGGCAACAACGAACTGGTGGTTAATGAGCTGCGTCAAAAGTACTTTATCCTCCACTTGAGACCATCAGTTCGTGCAGTATCACAAAAATGCCTAGTTTGTCGGATTCGGAAGGCGAAACCTATAACTCCTCCCTTAGGTGATATTCCAGACGTGAGATTGGCACATAACCAGCGACCGTTCACATTTGTGGGCCTGGACTACTTCGGACCTTTGAACGTTTCTATAGGTCGAAGAACGGCGAAGAGGTGGATCGCTCTTTTTACTTGTTTGACCGTTCGCGCTGTACATCTTGAAGTCGTGGAGAACCTTTCAGCAGACTCTGCAATCATGACTCTCCGGCGCTTCATAGCGAGAAGAGGTTGTCCAGCTCGCATATATTCGGACAACGGGACTTCGTTCGTCGGTGCAGCGAGATTATTACCTGACCTCTACGACTTCTGCAGCAACCATAAAATAGATTGGCGGTTTATTCCCCCATCAGCTCCGTTTATGGGTGGATGCTGGGAACGCTTAATACGATCTGTGAAAAACTCCATTATGGTCACCTTAAAAGAACGTTCGCCTCGGGAGGAGGTTCTTTTGATTGCACACATTGATCCTAGAAGCGGAGTGTATTGTTAACTCAAGACCCCTTACACATGTGCCTGTTGATCAGGATTCGGACGTCGCTATAACACCTTTTACATTTTTGATCGGAAGTTCCAGTAGCGACTTACCTCTAAGACAATTTGAAGATTGTGATCTTTATAGGCGAGTGAACTGGAGGAAGGCTCAGCGTTTCGCCGATCAAATGTGGCAGCGCTTCATAAAAGAATATTTGCCTACCCTGGTACCACGAAGGTCTACATCCCAATCAGCAGTCAACCTCCAAGTCGGCGATCTCGTATTTATAGCAGACGGCACACTACCAAGATGCAGCTGGCCTAGAGGGAAAATAACAGCCACGTATCCCGGGAAAGATGGAGTAGTTCGCGTGGCCGATGTTGCCACAAAAGGGGGTGTGCTGCGCCGCCCAACGCGGAAGTTAGCGTTGCTGGTCACCGGCCACATTAAATAGGTGCTTCTCACCGTCGGGGGCCATGTTGGTGACCCGCTACGCAAACCTTTTTGGCATGTTTATTTTCTAAATTCTCAGTTTTTAAATAAATGTCATTCATACTTTTAGACTTACGAAACAAATAAAAAACTTCAGTGTGAGAATAACAATATACGGCTGTGACGGTGTTTTCGTGGTTTCCTTTAAAATTACCTGGTAGCCAGATCTCTATCTTTTTCACTTGTAGAAGAATGAAAGAAAGAGAAATAGTAGGTCTACAAAATATATAAATGACTATGGATGGTGGCTGGTACTTACAGCTTCATCGCTGTCTTGTTCAAATCCTAATGCTTTTACCATTTCAGTGCGAGTTTCCCCTTCCTCAGTGCAATTTATTAAGGTAAATAAAGGCAGTAAAGCTGTCATTGGAGAGCAAACTACATTACGGTTCGTATTCATCAACAACAATTCCTGGAAAATGTAACATGATCGACTTTTATTTAAGGTTGCGTGTTCTATGACGTTGATAATAATTGTAACATTTTATTGTCATTCAAAAATCCAAATAAGGATTATAAATACGAAGCTTTGATATATAAGCCTTAAAAAGTTTGACAACTACCAGGTGATTAAAATCACTATTGAAAATTAATCAGTGTCAGATTTTGTAATCATAATATAAGGTGTTTTTTTAAGATAAAATTCTTTAAAGAAAGCTATATCTTACGTAATCGATCGTTGAGTATGGACTGAAATTTTTCTGTTAAAATTGTAGTAAAAAGGTAATTATAATAGTTTACCTCCAATGGGTTTTAGAACAGATGAACTTTTGAAAATATACAATCGTAATGGTTACAATTTGCCATAGGAAAATAGATGCCAGATAATGTAGAATAGGCGGCCTTATACTAGCCAGGGAAATATTCAAATATTATTTCGTCAAGTTTAAGTTATGTACCTAATGTTTTTATTAGAGTTATTGATCATTCAATTCAAAATTCGTTCTTAAAACGACTTCGACTTAAACGTTACATAATTCCATAGATTATCACAGTTACTATACCTTTGAAAGGTATAGTGTTAGAAAAATCGTTTGAAAAATTGTAATCATTTTAAAAAGTTGTATCTTTTTTGCGTTTTGTACGTTCACAAACAGTTGTCCATTTTACTCTTCAAGAATCGTAAAATACAAAAATATCATGCAAATCAAACGCATTAATAGAACTTGTTGCAACGACAATAATCATAGCAGCCCCAATTATATATATGCGCCACCTTTTTATGTTAAAATTACTGACCATTATAGTGATTGTTAACGGAACAAGAATTGCTGTTTAGTTTTTATTATTTCAGACAGACACAGATATTTGTATGTCTCACAATTTTATAGACTGAAGTTGTATAGATTCGCCAGGTCTCGGTTATCGTTCTCGGTTTGGAGCTGTCGCCACTATCGTGAACTGTTGTGTTTTAACAATCTCTTTAAGTTAAATGGAAAATAAATCATCACTTACAACAGCAAAAAGGTTTCTCAATGTTCCTTTTAAATTCCATGGAAGATCTCTTTGAGCAATTGAAAGACCCTCATATGCAGGTAGAGGTGAAGGTGGACGATCAGGTGGAGGTGACGGTGGACCAAAATCATAATCAGATGTAGGTAAAGGTGAACCACCACCATATTTTACTTTTGATGAGCAGTTTACTATTGTCATCGAAGCTCCAAAAATTACTGCAAAACCAAAATACGCATATATTATAACATTAGAAAAAACAGGATCACAGAAACAGCAGGGGAGAACCTTTTATTTTCCAGATAAATTTAAAAATATATATAATAGTTTAGTTAAAGCTTTGAACGTTAGGTAATGAAGGAGTTGGGCAATTTTCTAATTTCTTGGGGTTGCGTTGAGGTTAGCATTTTCTAAATTCATCTTTTACTCCTAAGTCATCATGGATCTAAAACTATCTATTTGTTGTTTTGATAAATTCTAATTGTAGGTGTATATGATTTTTTTTTATTATTACATTTATAACATATACTCGGATATTATTAGACTATTAATTAAAACATTGGAGAAACTTCCTGAAATATCAAAGGTAATTGTTGTAGGCCTACACCGGAATCGTCCATATTTAGCCAAACTTAACATCAAAAAGATAACAATTAAAACAAAACTATAAGAAAACAACAATAAAACAATAACAACTCAATCACGAAAAACGACAAAACAACAAGAAAGGCAGTAGCATTTACAATGAATGACAATCCCAGAGTAAGTATTTTGACTATTATGAATACATCAGAATCTGACAAAATTAAAAGCTGTACTGCCGAAACGTTTGAAGGGATTAGGCAACGTTTTAAATTTAGTAAAGTTATAGTGACATGACAATCGTGCCGAAACTATCCAACCCTGCTTCTTTAGGTTCTTTAAGATTAACACTTTTTATTGTAATAATTATTAAATCTTTTAAGTTAGCCAAATACTCATAAATTTGTTTTATAGATAGCTTAGACGACAACGATTAAGTATAGCAGCTAGTATTTGTCTAGATATGTAGCAAATTAGACGTCAGTCTTAAGAGTAACATGATTGTTGATATTTTGTCACAATGTATACCATAAAAAGAACCTTATTTAACTTCTGTCTTATGCTATAATGAATGGAGTATAAGTTTGTAGTTGTCTGCGCCGTTTATTATAAATATATATTATTCATATTACATTACTCGCATCACCACATACAATAAAAAAACTATACAAATGACTCAAGCGGTAGACAGGAAAACCTTTTTAAAATTCCACCTGCCCAGTAAAAAAAAAGAAGATCTCTCTCTGTCATTCTGTAAAGGTGTCAACGCAAATACGTTTCTCTCGAAAAATAAACTGCTGTTTTAATATCTCACTAAAAATAAACAAACTGTGCTCAAAATTGTGTTGAGTGTGTGAACAATTTTTTTTTAATAATAATGAGAACTCAAGAAAAGGAGCACGACCGAAACCTATGGAAAATATACCGGGTTGGCACAAAAGTAATGAGACACATGGTTTAAGTTTTTACTTTTTTATTATCATAACAATAAAAAAGTTTAGTCAATGATGTAATTACCATTAGTATCTAAGACTTCTTGCCAACGATCCGGCAAAGTTTGGATGCCTTTTGCCCAGAACTCTGATGGCTGTGCCTCGAAAAAGTTGTTCAACTCCGCCTCTACGTCAGAGAAATCATTAAATTGTTTACCCCGCAAATGCTGTTTCAGGGCTCTAAACAAATGATAGTCTGATGGGGCGAGGTCTGGGGAATAAGGTGGGTGGGGTATCGTCTCCCAGCCCAAGTTCTCCAACTGCCGGCGAACCACAGATGCGACGTGAGGTCGAGCGTTATCGTGCAGTAAAACTACATTGACTCGTCTTCGTCGTTTTTTCTTGATAGCGGCAGATAATTTGGTAAGCTGGGTTGAATATTTGTCAGCGTTTATAGTTTCATTGTGTAATAGCTCATAAAACAGTATGCCTTGCGCATCCCAGAAACAGCAAAGCAGAATTTTTCGGCGGTTCTTTTGACTCGGCTTCGGTTGAGTTGGTGGCGTTTCTTCTCGAGGCAGCCAAAAAGCACGACGTGTATCGTTCTCGTAATAAATCCATGATTCATCTCCAGTAACCAGATCTGACAAAAACTCTTTACGTCGAGGTCGCAGCAAAAGTGACTGACAGATAGCGACACGGACTGCACGACTGGCGTCTGTAAGGATGTGCGGTACCCACCGAGCCAAAACTTTTCGATAACCAAGCTCATGCAGATGGTGTTCCACGGCGTGGTGACTGCATTTAAGTGCTTCCGCTAATTCACGAGTGGTAGCATCCGGATTCAACTGCAGTTCGCGGCGCAAATCGTCATCATTCACTGCGGGTGGTCGCCCTGAGCGTGGCTGACTTTCAAGGCTCCTGTCTCCTGATTTAAAACGGTCAAACCATCGGGACACCGTCGCATGGCTTGTACTTCCAGCGCCTAATGCATTGTTGATATTGTCAGCCGCAGTCCGCGCACTGTGGCCTAACAAGTACTCGTATAAGTATAGTGTTCGAACTTGTCGCTCGTCCATTTTTCTTCAAACTGACTAAACAAATCGCGAGCGCGGCTTTATATACCCTACACCAGAAGTACCTAGAATGTTCTACAACATTCTAGAATATTATCGAAAAAATTGATTTTAAAAAGGAAATGTTATAGATTTTTCTAGTATGTCTCATTACTTTTGTGCCAACCCAATATTAATGACATAGTTCTGTAGGTATTTATTCACAATTTAAAAATAAAGCCAAAAGTACACAATATGTAATTTTAGCCCTAAAGATAATAACCTGACAATATATACAATACTTTGGTTAGAAGCAAGCTTGAAACGAGTGCTTGCGTTTGGAACCCACATCATGTCACCTATGTGCATATTTATTATTTTTTGTAATGTGTGATAATTGTAACTGATTTACGTCGTTTTTATCACAATAATAATAAATAAATAAATAAATAACTTTTAGAAAAAAGAAAAAATATCCACCAATGTCCAATTACTCCATTAATGAGGATGAGAGTATAATTGCGCCATCTAGTGACAGTCATGGAACCTACTCACAATTATTTACCTCTGATCAAAACGACGTTACCACCGTGACATATCACAATGTCTATGTATCTAATCCACCTTCGAATTTAGAAGGAAATATCTCTATGGAGGAACAATTACACTACACAAAACCTACCATCTATTTAATTGGCGATGAACAAGTCAAAGGATTAGCAGAACAACTAAAAAAGACGCGGTCTGGAAAATGGAATGATTGTTATAACATCAGCGGTATAACGAAGCCGTTCGCGCCGAGTACGCAAATCGTGAATAGTGTCTTATCGATACAGGACATTTTGAAAAAGGATTACGTTTTGATCTTATCTTTAGGAACTAACGATAATAACTCATACACAGTTATAGCAAATTTATGCAACACCTTATGTAACTTAAAGTGTAAAGTGTTTTTCTTAAGTGTACGATGTAATAACTACACTGGACCGCAAAGAAAACGGGTCGGTTAGAAAATCGTCAATATCTTGAAAACTACTTAACTTATTTTTATGAAATAAAAACTAAATTAAAGATTATTTAATTGTAATTTATTGAATATAAAAAAATACAAATTAAAAGTTGTCTATTTTCAATAAATGTCAAACGAATGAAAAAGGTAGTTTTTCTGACATTATCGTAAATATGAATTGTATAAAGATGTGACGTTTTTACGCATGTTAGTATTTCGTGTTGCCTCCACGAGCTTGCAAAACTGCGGCTATGCGATTCGGCATACCTTCCACAAGGTTTTTAAGGCGATGCTGCGGAATGTTCTGCCATTCCTCGATCAAAGCTCCTTTCAATTCACGCAGCGTGATTGGCGGCGGATTCCGTTGACGTACACGTCGTCCCAGTTCGTCCCATGCATGTTCGATGGGGTTTAAGTCGGGGCTTCGTGCTGGCCACTCCATGCATGTGATACCTACTTCGTGAAAATAGTCGAACACTATCTGAGCTGTATGCGGGCGGGCGTTGTTTTGCATAAAAACAGCATTTTCGCCCATATCTACTAAAAATGGACCAACATAGTCATTAAGAATTTCATTCACATATCGTTCTGCTGTTAAACTGCCATTTTCTATCACTACTAGCTCAGTACGGCTTTCGGAAGAAATCCCAGCCCACACGTGTATAGAGCCACCGCCATATGGTACTTTTTCTTCTATACAAGCTTGGTTTAGCGCTCTCCCGGTCTTCGGTACACTCTTTTCCTCCCATCGTGCTTGTATAAACAGAATCTAGACTCGTCTGAAAACATAACTATTGACCAGTCATCCAGAGTCCAAGTTTCGTGTTCTCTGCTATAACTCAGCCTTGAGTTTAAGTGGTGTCTTTCTAATTTTGGGCCATTTGCAGGCCTTAATGGTCTCAAATTTGCTTCAGCCAGACGTCGCCTTACTGTATCTGTACTCAGATAGTTTCCTCCAGCTCGTAAATGGTGATTATTTACCTCAACGGCCGTAAGAAATCGATTTCTCAAAATTGTTGACACCATATAGCGATCCTCCCGCGCAGTCGTGCACCTCGTTCGGCCTGTTCCTGGTCTTCTTAGGTTGGATCCAGTTTCATGGAAACGCTGGAGTACCCGCTGAACTGTGGAAAGACTCACACCAACAGTTCTCGCTGTATTGCGCTGACTGCGCCCATCTTCAAGCATTGTCAGGATCCTGGTGCATTCTTCAGGGGTTAACGACATGATGACTTCAGAATACAATTTTTGTATGACAAACACACGATATTTATTGTAGTTTTTATGTCAAAACTAAAACAAATGCGAAACAAATGCTTTGATTTTTTTACAACTAAATTGAAAAACAACCATTATCTTCATTGTCAGTTTTCTTACACAATTATCTAAAGTAAATAAAAAGGTTTTATATACTATGTTAAATAACATTAAATATTCTTTAATTGAGTTTTTATTTCATAAAGCTAGGTGAGGTAGTTTTCAAGTTATTGAAGATTTTCTAACCGACCCGTTTTCTTTGCGGTCCAGTGTATTTAAATGTTCGTAAATTAAATACCCAAATTAATTTAATACTACAAAATTATAAAAATTGTAAATTCATAAGCATCAAAATAAAATAAATTACAAATAAACAAACTCTGCTTTAAAATAAATATAGAAATAGATTTTTTTAAGATATGAAAGCGAGTACCTATATTAAAAAAAATATGAAATCAACAAATGAATTTATAAATTCCAAATTAATATGTATAAGCAAACAAAATTCACAGGCCGATAAAATCAACAGAAGGAAAGGAGTAATTAATGAAATTAAGTAATCTTTTTATTAATGAATAAATTTTGCGTAAACCTAAACCTCCGAAGCGTATAGGAAGAGAAGCCTGGTCCCAAATTTTGTCACTAATATCGATATTAAGTACCATATTATTTTAAGATTTTTTTCTTACTCTAAGAACTCGTTCCCACTACACTGAATGATCAGATTTTTTATGCGCCTGGTCTGTATGAAATTAACTTCATAAAATTGCTTTAAATTTTGATCGGTAGAGGGTTTTGCATCTCAAAAGGAAATAAACAAAATGCTTATAGTAGTCTTCAACTATATAGTAAGATAAGTGAACCTACCTTACGTGTCAAGATCGGCTCAGATATAAATAAATTGTTTTTATTATAATAAGTAACCAATCTTTAACAAAAAAGTGAAAAAGTGTACAAAAAATATTATATTGAAAATATTATAAAAATGAAATGTGTTGCTTGTAATCAACGAATAGATTATGAAAGTGAATTACTGAAATGTCAAGGTTGCCTACACAAATTTCACTATGCATGTCTCAATATCACGTCTGCATATTACCTAAACCATAGAACGGAACTGGCAAAATGGCACTGTGATACCTGCAAGAACGTAACTAGACGATACAGAAAAGACTACACACCAATCAGGACCCGAATTAACTTAAACGAAACTACAATGTCAATTGATGACCTCAATATAACGGAAAACAACACTGTTTGTACAGAAGCTGAAACAAACATTCAACCCAACCCTAACAAAAAAGACTTCCAAGAGGACACCTTAGAAAAGATAGCTATTTTGTTGGATAGAAAATTTGAGGATAATAAACAAGATATAATGGACTACCTAAGAGAAATAATTAAGATAAAACAAAATTTTACAAAAACGACTGACATAAAATCTCAACAATTCAATTTCAAATTAGAAATAGATAAACTAAATAGAAAAATACAATCAATTGAAGAAAAAAATTATAAATTAAAACAAGAATTAGAACAGCTAGTGTATACTCATAAAGAAAAACCTACAACAACAAATAAAGAAAATTACTATAACTCTGATTATGAAAAAAAGATTGTAATTTATGGTCTAAGAGAAAATTATGAAGAAAATGAATATGACTTGCATGAAAAGATTGAGACAATTTTTTATAATATAATGAATGTTGACTTATCTGGCTATATAGAGGACCTGAAAAGGCTTGGTAAAAGAGGATCTCGTAGGCCAATATTGGATGGAGCTTATCAGTAAAAGAGTGGTCAGATATATATTAAGAAATGCTAAATATTTTAAAAATTCTGGTTTATATAATGTGAATACCTAAGCGAACGGTTACTTCGGGAAAAGCGTTTATTAAGAAACAGTCTACTCGAAGCACGTAAAAAAGGACTCCACGCAGTTATACAAAATAATAAACTATTAATAAACGGAAAACCACAACTACTTACCGAAGAATCACAACACAATATAAACATTAGCTTGAGTACACGATACAGTCAAAATAATACTCCAAATAAATGCACTAACACTAATATCAATGTTCGCGATAGCAGTAACAAGCAGATTCCTTCGGGTTCAAACGATCACTTTCAAAATATACAAAGTTTGAACAGCAAGATACATATACTTGAAGCCTTTTTAGACAGAAAACCTAAAGAATATCAAGCGATCTGTATATCAGAAACTTGGTTATCAAGAGGTAAATCGGAATTAATTCACTTTACGGCATACAACCTCGCATCATCGTATTGTAGACGAAACTACGAAGGTGGTGGCGTTTGCATATTACTCCACGAAGATCTAGAATATATTGCACATAAAGAAATTGTGGACATGTCATTAGAATATATTATAGAAATAAGTTGTATAGAAATAATTACTTATAATATTCTACTAATTATCTTATACTGGAATGGGAGAGAAGTACCTAGATCTTTTCTACAAACAATTGCAGAAATTACTAAACCTTTTATTACAAAAATATAATAAAAAGAAAATAATATTTGGTGGAGATTTTAATGTAAATGTATTGGAAAATAACAATAAATCAAATCAACTTCTAGAACTTATGTTAGAATATAATTTTCGACAGTGGATAGATGAACCTACTCGAGTTACTATTAATTCCGAAACTTGCCTGGATCTTATCTTTACTAGTTTTTCGAATTATACTTTTGACACACTCGTAAAAGAGTTCGGTTTCTCGGATCATCGGGGTACAGAAATAAATATACAAAAGTTATCATTACACGATAGACCCATTACATGGAAAATAAAAAAACGTTTATATACAAAACCAGAAATAGCTTTATTCAAATCCACATTAAAAAGCCTAAACTGGGAAAATATTCTTAATGCAACCACTGTAAATGAAAATTATAATAAATGAAATTACATCCTACAAAATACTCTAATCAATTGTATTCCTAAAAAAATTATTGAGTTAAAAAATAATATGAGAAAAAAATGGCTTACTATTGGCATAAGAAAATCGTGTAAAAATAAGCGTACATTAAAACAAATAGTTACCTATACAAACAATCCTATACTTAGAAAGCACTACAAATTATATGAAAAAACATTAAAACATTGTATAAAAACATCAAAAAAACTTCAATATATTCGTCAAATAAAATAATCTAATAACGTTACGAAAACTATGTGGAATATTATAAAAGACCGAACCAACAAAAACGTAAATAAAGAAAATAAAAATACGCTTCTACGTATCTACAATAAACTTGTGTCAGATCCCTACCAAGTTGCGAATTTGTTCAATAGACATTTTGTATCGGTCGGGCACTCGGGCGCCGCAGGTAGCAGTGACGGGGGCACGCCTAGCGGCCGGCCAGTCGTGCAACCTGTCCTCAACTCAATGTACCTACAGCCGATTGACTTACGCGAAACTATGACCATTATAAAAAACTTAAAGTGTAAATATATAGTTGTGGCATCGATGAATTGACACCAGCCTAAATTAGACAATGTTACCAAGAGTTAGCAATACCATTTAAAATATTAATTAACCAATCTTTTGACAGTGGTATTTTCCCGGAATTTTTAAAGATATCTATAATTAAACCTATCCATAAAAAGGCAAAAAGGATGATTTACAGAATTACCGCCCAATATTTTTGTTACCCACGGCGTCGAAAATTATAGAAAAAGCTATGTGTAATAGATTATACTCGTACTGTGAAAAATATAAAATTTTTGATAATGCTGAAAATGGATTTAGAAAAAAATCGTTCAACAACTTTAGCAGTTTTTAAATATGTACAGGAGATTTTGGAAATATTAAATTGCAAACGTTACGCTATAGGGTTGTTACTAGACATGTCAAAAGCCTACGATAAAGTTTTATTCAACATTTTAATTGATAAACTTTATAGTATCGGTGTGAGAGGAATGGCGCACAGGTGGTTTGCGTCATACCTACAAAATAGAATACAATATGTTGAAATCGAACACTTCGACGAAAACACTGCAGAAGAAAAAAATGTCCGTTCTGAGGTACAGACTGTAAATTACTCCATTCCACAAGGCAGTGTGCTCGGATGTGTTTTATTCCTGATTTATATAAATGACCTCCCTAAAACCTTATTAAATGACTTATTTATATTATTTGCAGATGACGTTTCTATTTTGACTTCGTGTACCGATAACTTAAATTTGAACGAAAAATTGTCAAATATTTAAAATGTTGTTTCTGAGTGGATGAAGGACCATAATTTAGAAATAAATTATACTAAAACTAAAATCATGCAATTTAGACCTCATCAAAAACAAGCACTAAGCATAAAATTTGAATACAAAAATAATCTATTAGAATGTGTTAATACTTTCAGGCTTCTAGGGTTAAATATAGATACCAATGTAAACTGGAAAGATCATATAGAAACAATTAAAGCAAAATTATCTTCCTTTCTTTATGCTTTAAGGGAAATAAAGGTAAGCTGTGATTTCAACTCAGCAATGGCAACTTATTATGCATACGCCCACGCTTGGCTTTCGTATGGAATCATACTCTGGGGCAATAGTACAGACATACAAAATGTTTTCCTTAAACAAAAAAAGTGCATACGAATCCTTGCCAATATTGACACTACTTGTAGTTGTAGACCATACTTTAAGCAATTTAAGATATTGACTGTGACTTCTCTGTATATATTAGAGCTTTGTAAATTAGTTAAAAAATATCCTGACTTCTTTACCAAAAAAAATGATATTCTGAGGAGATATCCGGCGAGATACAAGAATAATTTGATACTTCCAAAATCACAATTGACTTTGCACAGTACGAGTCCCTATGTAATGGCAATAAAACTTTTTTATAGATTACCCCATAATTAAAAAAATGAAATTAATATCAAAAAGTTTGTAACGACATTGAAGCAAAGTCTCATTGACAAAGTGTTATTATAATGTCCAAGAATATTTTGATGACAAATTGTAATATTTTATTGCCGTTGACATACCATGTTTTTCTTTCTTCCTTGACAATTTAATTTATCTCTTGACAATTTAACTTTTGTTTTGTTTTGACATCTACATTGTGACATAATTTATAATTTTTAATTCTAAGCATTTGACATTTATTGTACTTAATTGAAAATTACCAGACAATTAACATTAATTTTATATACTTATGATTATTTTTAAAATGAAAATTAGGGACGAATGTGAATTTAAATGAAATTTTATGAATGTAAGATATTGAGGAAAGTGAAGATATAGAAGATTTTATTTAAAGCATTTACTATTTACAATGAAATTTTAATTTTAATTTTAATTTGCTACACCCTTACAGGGTGTCACATAAACTGTACCTAATAATAACACCTGTTTTACTATGTGACATGCAATAAATGAATTATTATTATTATTATAAAGGAAATGGCCAGCAAATCAATAAAAAAGCCAGTTTTTTAGAGCCCGAATCACCCAATAAATTTATAGTTTTTCATTAAAATCTCGAGAGTAGCGACAAGAAGTACGGCTCTCACGGCATACTTCGCTTATGTGGAGTCATTTTTACATTATGCAATTATTATTTGGGGCAATGGTACAGATGCGCAACGGGTATTTTTTGCCCAGAAAAAATGCATAAGATCCATATGTGGTATCGCTCCCGACGTGTCATGTAAGCAATGGTTTAAATTTCTTGGTATTCTACCTCTTCCTTGCTTTATATATTGGAAGCAGTAAAATTTGCCAAACGATACCCTGATTATTACAAAATAGCTCATGAAGTGTATCCCAGGAATACTAGAAATAAAAATAGGCTAGTTCTTGACAAAGTCCCAAAAAGCACGCGATTTAAAAATAACTGCTACTGTATGTGTCAAACAATATTTAATAAGATTCCGGAATCTATAAAGAATACACCTTTTACTAGATTTAAGAGAAATTTATATAACTGGCTTGCTGAGCGTTCCTTTTATTCGTTGCATGAGTTCTTAGACTATAGAAACTGAACGTTAGCCTGGGTGGATTAATCAGTGCTTATAGTATCTTCTTTTACATGCTTTTGTTAATGGCTGACTAGGCGATAATTGTATTACCTATTCAAACGCAAATAAATTATTATTAATATTGTGGACTCGATGGCATGAGATCTTGCCTGTGTAAAGGTATGGTCTCCTGGCATAGTTCTTGAAATATTGCTTTAATATCCATTGCTTTAATACCAGTACTGGCAAAAATATTTGAAAAAGCAATGCACACTAGGCTTTATTTAGAAAAATTCAACATACTAGTTGAAGAACAAAATGGTTTTAGAAAAGGTAAATCAACCTCTTTAGCGGCATTTAACGTAATAAAAAATGTAACAGAAAATATTGATAACCATATTGATACTATGGTGGTATTATTTGATATGAGTAAAGCCTTTGATTTTGTTTCGCATAATATACTTTTATCCAAGTTCGAGAAATATGGTATACGAGGGAATGCATTAAATTGGCTACAAACTTATCTACAAAATCGCTCACAGTATGTTGAAATTAAATACGGTAACGGAAATAAAGAGGAAGTTATATCAAAGTCCTCAATCATGGTAAATAACATAGGCGTTTCAACTATCTTGGGACCATTATTATTTATATTAATGACCTTCATGTGACTAGATATAAATGTAATTTATTTGCGGACGATATATCAGTAGTGATACACAAAGACCCAAACGTAAATTACAATAATGACATTAATAACACAATTAACAAGATTAATAATAATAATATAATAATCCTTTATTTTCCATACTTATTTAACATAATTATACATGAGATTACTCCAGCAAGTAAAAGTAATACTTGTGTTGGAGATATCTCGCTCTTACCATTTTTAAGGAAAAACAGTGATACATATTTTACATTATCATATTTTAACATTTTTTTTTTTTTGTTATTTTAGTGTGTGTGTGTGTGTGTGTGTGTGTGTGAAGTGTACGTGCGTGAGTGTGTGTGGGCATGCATGTGAATGTATTTGTGAACGTCTTTATTTGTTATGATCTCATAAAGGTCGCACCAGCAAGTTTTCTACTTCTTCATAGGTCAGTTTTTCAAGCCAATCTGCAACTACTTTTTTACATATATGATGTTGCATAGGATATATGTTTAATTTTAGATTTAGTTGATTATAAACTACTGCAGACTGAGCTGAAAACTGACGCTGAGCAAATACTGTACGAACCGCAGAAATGGGAATGACTTTGCCCTTACGTCTCCTACAGTTTTTAGTAGGATTGAAAGGCAACACTTTGTGGGTTTTTAGAGTTAGATATAGGATATAGAGCTTTCTCACAGATAAAACTCCACTCAAAGCGTAGAGTTCAGTTGTAGCGAAACTGTATGGCTTGAAGTGCATGACTTTTAATAAAGCCCTCTGGGCCCTCTCAAGACACAGGAATTTATTTTTCGACGCACCTCCCCAAATAGCAATACAGTAAGCAATGACAGACTGAGCTAACGCTATATAGACTTTTTTAAGTAACTCACTCGTCATTACACTTCGTAATGTTTTAAAAATGTATATAAGCTTTCTAACCCTACCAGCCACTAAATCCAGATGTGAGTGCCACGAAAGCCTCTGGTCCATCATGATTCCTAAATATTTGACTTCTTCTACTTTCTGAATGGATGGGCAATTACAATTCCGTTCATTACGACCCTCACATGTATGTATTACAATACGATAATCAGAACAAGGTTGAGTTCTGAGGTTAGGGGTAAAGCACATGTAATTTGTTTTAGATATATTTAAAGTGAGAAGATTATTGTTTAACCAACCAGCCAGCTCAGCCAATCCCCTCTCAGTTATCAATTTCACCTCAGACCAAGACCGTCCAGAGAACACCACTGCAGTATCATCTGCGTAAGAGAATATTCGACCGCCACCACAGTGTAGTTTACATAGATCGTTTATGTAGACCAGGAACAGGGTTGGTCCAAGAACACTGCCCTGTGGGACACCAAAAGTGATATTCTCTTCAGAACTTATAAATTGATCAATTTTTACTGCCTGTGTTCTTTCTAGCAAATAACTTTTAAAAAGTGACAATGCAACATCTCTTACGCCAATACTCTCCAGTCTTTTTAATAGAATGGATACAGAAACGGTGTCAAATGCTTTTTTGAGGTCTATAAACACAGTAAGACATTTATCTCCTCTGTCTACTCTATCTGTAATTAGAGTTGTTAAGTCTACAATAGTATCCTGCGTTGAAAGACCCCTTCTGAAGCCATATTGCGAATTTGACAGAATTTCATATTTGTTCAAGTAGCTTAGCAATCTATGGTTTATTATTTTTTCTAAAATTTTTGAGATACTGGGCAATACGGATATCGGTCTATAATTATTGACCTCGTTTCTGTCTCCCCCCTTATATACTGGAGTGATTATAGAACGTTTGAAGGCTCTTGGAAATATACCGGTTTTGAAACATAAGTTTGCCAATTGGCTAATCAACGGCGCAAGAATATCTTTACAGTGTTTTAGAAGCTTAGAAGTGATACCATCCAATCCAGGGGCACTATCAGAGTCAAGACTCACAAGTATATCATTAATTTCTAAAGGGTCTGTATCCAATAATACGAACGAGGAAGAACCACGGCTACCCAAACTATAATTATTGTAACGCTGATAGTTAATGTGTGATACAATATCCTCAGCTAGTTTTTTGCCTATATTTACAAAGAAATAATTAACACGATTTACTGAGTCAAGAGGGTGAGGTGTCATGTTAAGCAGATTAAAACTAGATGCTTTTACGGATTTATACTGGGTTATTTCATTAATGGTATTCCAGAGTTTCTTTGGGCTTTTTGTGGACTCATCTATTCTTTTCCGGTCATAACATCTTTTGAGTTTTCTTATTAAATTTGTACAATATGTTCTAAATCTTTTAAATGTTATCTTTAGTATGTCATTGTTGGGTTCAGATTTTATTTTAAGTTTCATTTTGTCTCTTAGTCTAATGCATCGAAGAGCAGCAATTGTCATCCAAGGTTTTAAAATGCGATCTTTATTTGAAATTTTACTAATTTTTGTATTTGAGAGGGTTGCTGTCCTAATCATATCAACGAGAAAATCTGCAAGAACGTTAGGGTCGTTACACGTGTCAAAAAATGATACATCTAAAGTGCTCAGTGTTGTAAAAATTTTATCAAGATCTATAAATGATTTCAATTTTGTATTTAGTTTCTTCATGTCTCTATTGTTTGTTACATTTAGTAAAACCATAGCATGATCAGTTATTGAAGTGTTTAATACAGCAATAGCACTGGAGTAGTTAATATTGTTCATCTTTAACATAACATGATCAAGACAGCTCTCCTCCCTAGTCGGCAAACTATGACCGGGAAGGAAACCATGTGTAGATAATACATCTAAATATTTTAATCGATTGTTGCGTTCATAATTATTTTCCGTAGTCTTTATTAAAAGATTTATGTTTATATCTCCCATTATTATAATATTTTTATTAGTTCCATTATTTTCCAGATGACAACTTATTGAATCGATGAAATTATAGGCATTTACAAAAGATGGGGAACGATAGATGCCCAGAACTGTATATCCAGACGTATAAATCTGAAGTCCAGATGCATGTACTAGATTTAGTTCAGTAACCTGCGCCTGATGACTATTCTTTATATAGGCAACAACTCCGTCATTTTGGTTTATATGATTTGATGTGCAGTATGATGTATAATTACGAATTTGAGGAATATTTTTATTAGAATTTAGGCGGCATTCAGTTAAGATTAAAATGTCAGGATCACAAGTTAGCTGCGACAAATACAACTGTAAATTATTAAAATTAGCATAAATGCTTCTCATATTTTGTGTAATAATACAAAAATTGAAGCTACAAACTTTTAAAAAAGTAGGTAGCGCATCAATATTGCATATTATTGATTTCGCAACCTCTGCGTTGTCCAATCCCTTTAACACATTAAGGTTTTTATCCATTGGATGTCAAGTAGTGTATAACGTCATTTAAGCATACACATAAGCTATTTTGTTGGCACACGTTGTTTGTATTGTATAGTCGATTTATTGGAAATAACGATATAGTCCCTGTGATATGTTTATAATTAAATGTAGAGATATTACTAAGTACAGATATGCTTGAGTAATTAGGGAAATCTTTGTGTAAGTTGTTTATGTCAATGATACGTTGTAAATATTTGATTGAGGCTGAGTCTGACAACTGTGTTTGTTGGTGAGGAGTGTTTTTGTGACCAATTATTATAATAAATTTTGGGAACTGTGTGTGTGAAATGTAATGGTGTATTTTTTGTGAGAGTAATTTTGTAGTGTTATTTTTGTAGTATACGTATGTAACTTGTTTTACGTACATAAAGTGGTTATCTATGTAAATTTTAAGTAACTTGATAACATTTTTAAATCCATAAAATGTGAAATACAGAAAGAATAATAAGATAGTTAGTTTTATCACTATAACTAAACATGATAGTAAGCGAAAAACAATGTCTAAATATAGTAGTCATGTTTTCTGAGATAAAGAATGAATTTGAGCTTCGTTTGTTATATGAATTACCCTTGAATTATCGTCCTGCCTGATGTAGATCTTTCCAAATGAGGTCCAGCAGTATTTATATATTTTATTTCTTACAAGATCTCGAGCCAAGAAGAACAGTCGAGCTCCCTTGGATGTTAACTGCTCAGAAATGAATACTGGTGTATCTTCGTCGATAGAAAGACCGAGATGTTTTGCTTGTAACTTCGTTCCACTTTTAATATTAAAAGATTTGGTTTTTTTTAGTAAATCATTCCTAATAATGGCTGATCCGAATTCCACTACAATTGAAGACTTGCTATTCATCTGATTTTTTCTTGGTTGCAACCGGAAAGTGTCTTTTATATCTCGTTGTTCCAGGTCAAGTTTAATATTTTTAGACAAACTAAGCACCATTTTAATTAAGTCTTCTCTAGTTTCTTGGGTTTTTCTTGGCACGTTTTTGATTTCAATACATGTTTTATTTAATGTTCTCTGTAAGTCTTCAACTTTACTCTCCAGTATCATTATCTGGTTTCGGTCTGATTTAGTCTGCAATTCGAGGGTTTCTATTTTCTTGCGAAATTCTTCATTTTGGCTTATTAGAAGAGAGATGGAATTGTTTATTTTGTTATTCGATTGTTGTATATCTTTTAAATCCGAGATAATACTAACCATTTGATTTTGTTGGGTAGTAATAAACGAAGTTATAAGTTCTTTCATATCTTCTTTAAATTTATTGAACTCACTCGGTAAATCTTCTTCTCTCATCCTCTTACTGCGTTGTAAGACTGTGTTTAGCGGTGTACCTTCATTCTCAATTGTATTCACATTTGTTGCTGATGATGATTTGTACATTTTAACTCACTATAATTCTTATAGTAAAGTTAATTCTTAGAATATTGTTGTTTTATTTTAGATCCGCGTATCTTACTGGTCCGTGGCGTAGCGTAGGTATATATATGTCGTAGCCGATCGATCGTTTCCGTAGTTCGTTTTGTAACAGTCGTCTACGAAACGTCGTAGCGAGGTGTGACCGAGATAGCAATTAAGTCAACCGTCTCTTTTTCACGTCGCTGGTTGCGTTCGCGGACAATAGCAGCGGAGCAAGAACAGGATAGCAGCACAATATTGTGAATAGGCATTAAAATATTTACGCAAAAATAATACTTATTACGCCAACACTTAACACACGTCCACTCTCACTTGAGCCGCAAAGGCAAGAGGAAGATTACAGAATGGCTTATGAAGAACAATTTAAACATTAATATAAATAAAAGAAAGTACATTAGATTCAATAATAAAAAACCCAAACTAAACAACTTGACTGTACTTATTAATAATGAAGCTATACAAGAATCAAACGATGCTGTTTTCTTGGGTATAGCAATTGACAATCAATGTTCATGGAAAGCACATATTAAGAAAGTATGCACCAAAATAAACAGGTTTTCATACGCATTATGGCGATTAACGACGCAAATAAATCAAAAAGCTTCTTTAATTGCATATCATGGATACGTAGCATCCAATCTCAGATATGGAATACTTCTTTGCGTAAACTCAATAGATTTGAATAGGGCTTTTATATCTCAAAGCAATGCGTACGAGCTATATGTAATGTACCACCTTTGACAGTTATTTCCGAAACTGAACTTATTAACTCTTCCTTCACTGTATATTTTGGAATGTTGCGTTTTTGTAAAAACTCACCCATGTCTGTTCACACGTATAGATATAAATTCTACTAGAAGTAACAGATATCCTGGAAAGCTCTTGTTACCCAAAATGCACACCGCCCTATTTAAAAGAAACTGTTATCCCAGTTGTGTGATAATTTATAATAGATTACCTTATTCATTAACTAAATTTAATTTGAATATATTTAGAAGAAAACTATCAAACTGGCTTAAAATTAAATGTTTCTACTCAGTCAAGGAGTATCTAAATAGTAAGATTGACATACAATAAATATTGACTAACCAGTAATTGACATTTTTATTTCTATTTTTATTAATTGAATTTCACGGACATTGTGTTTGATAGTATCTGATATTAGTTTTCTATTTTGAAATTTTTGTAACATTTTAATTTGTTTGACATTATGTGAATGATAATAATATAATTTTATAAATCAATTGTTAATTTAATTAATTGTTTGATAATTATACTTGTATGATGTGATTTTATCATCAATATATTTGCATATTGCACGTCGAGTGCAATCCAATGTCAACCAATGTAGTTATACGGCAGACCTTGCAGCAGTCTCTTTTCGTTGATGAGTCCCAGCATTTGTTGATGGCTTAATGGGCTGGACTCATTAATATTGTATTTCTACCTATGATGTACTTCAATTAAAGGTAAATAAATATTATTATTATTATTATAATTCACAACTGAGTCTGTGATTACTTACAAACTCAGTGTCGGGAATATTTCTTATATTAAGGCTATTTCGAAGCCGCCGCCGGTTTCTTCTACGGTCTAATCGTTCTTCACTGAGAGCGGACTCGATTAATAGTAATATAGACACCATTTCGAAAAAAAAATTGCTAACGAAAATGAAAAGGTCAATTTGAGGTAAGAATTCCGAACAATTAGATGTCAAATTCGAATGTTCATTTCGTTATTTCGTGAAATAGAATAGGTTCAGAAAATAAATATGTCAAACTATTTTCGTTCGTTAAATATTTGAAACGAAGGTAATTGTAGTAGGAAACGTCCGAAATTTCGAACTATATTTTGTTTTTCGATGAATTTGAGTAGGCTACCAGGTCTTGCCTAGTGTGAGAACCAGTAAATCATAAATTTGTAAATGTTATCTTAGGAAATAAAGATTATTATTATTACTAATAAAAATAATGAAAGCAACGGTGGGTCAGGAGCGTTTAGTAACAAGAAACACCTATTCAAGGCGATATTGGCAGTCTACATACCCAAGCTGGAGAAGGATGATAAATATTAGCTGCATGGAACTATAACCGATTTAATAAATGCTGGGACTCATCAACGAAAAGAGACGGCTGCAAGGTCTACATAACAGACATATAACAGACAAGGGAGAATGTATGAACGCTACATATAACAAAACGACTTCTTTTAAACCGGGTTGGAAGGAAAAATAAGCTTACGACAAGTAAAACTTTGATTGTGATACTATCGAGAATCATACGGAAACGAAGGGAAGTTACGATAAACGCGCTAAGCAAAATGTCAATCCATACAATCTCAGGAACACGGAAGATTATTGAAAGCAGTATATTCTGGTCCAAATAATTATGAATAGGCTATGGTATTCCATGGAAACGACATTGACAAAAAACCGGTCAAGTGCAAGTCGAACTTTTCGCAAGGTGGGTTCCTGACCGGAAAGGAAAAAAAACACGTTGGTTGTATGGCAACCCATTAGATAATTATTTTATTCTATGTTTTGGTATTTGTTATTACAGCGCCAACAGAAATACATCATCTGTGAAAATTTCAACTAACAATCATGGTTCATGAGATACAGCCTGGTGACAGACGGACGGACGGACAGACAGACAGACTGAGGGACGGAGAGCGGAGTCTTACGAGTAGTAAGAGGATCCCGTTTTATATCCTTTGGGTATGGAACTCTAAAACGAATCTCATTATCACCAAATACTATTGTCTTTCTAACGATAAAGTAACTAAAATCGAGGATGCAGTATCCTATTCTTATTTTTTGAAGTTGAACGCAAACGAAGATGCGGGCAAATCTAGTAAGAAATCGAAGAATAATAATAGTAGGCAAATAATAATAAGCGAAAAGTTATAAGGTCTCACTTTATATAGAGTCAACAGTTTTTATTTAAAACCCTAACCAATCACAAAATAAAAATGATTTATTCATAAATAAAAATACTTACGAGCCATGAACATTTTCATATTTAAAAACTTTTTATTCACTTTTATATACTAAGAATTGATTTACTTCATCGTCAATTTTCACATTGTATGTAATAAAATTTATGTACCTACTCCATTTTACGATATTGGCATGCCATAAAGTGTGTTCCGACATAGTAAAACCAGAACAATACGTCAACTCCAGCCCCGAACGAGCGATAATACCCTAAACATGTACAATTGTACAGTGTTATTAATAAACAAGGTTTAGCGTTGGAGTAAATTTACGCTGAGAATGCACTTAGTATTAATTAAGATTCAGGAAGCCTACTCGCTTTCTCGAAAACGAAATTTCGTTTACGAACGAAATTATCATTTTCGTATATACCAACGAATATTTTATTCCAAAGACAATTTACGTGATCGATTGGAGTGAATGGCGTTATTGGATTTCTTATAATGTCAATTCCGGTTTTTAACGTAACTTCAGTTTATCTATTTTTCGAATTCGTATTCTGTTACCACGCAATTGTTTTTGAATTTTCTTTTTAATTTTTTTGGAAACTCTGAGTATTTGAAATAATGTAGTAACGTAATGTAAATTAGTTAACATTAGAATAATCTTTTTACAATGATTTATTAAATGTTAGTCTATTAATTAATTTCAGCATTTTGACTGATTCGTTTAGTGATAGTCAGTTTGAATTTGTTAAAAACAGTTAACCAACATTATTTAGTTTCGTTTGCGATTTTAGTTTTTTGATGATATTTGACTTGTGAAATTAAAATAAAAACGTAGGATATTGAGAATAAGCAGTAGAGATTTTCTACTTTTTTCAAATCAGAAACCGGCTGTTAGTCTGTAAATCGATTTAAGCATTTTGACTGCCTTGTTTAGTGATTGTCTTGTGGAATTTGCATGAAAGCGGTCTTATAAATTACCGATTAAAAACTTGTTCTTTAGTACGTCCCAACTGGCCGGTTCACGCACCGGCCGGCATTGCACGCTCCTGCCTCGTCGTGGGGGTGCTCGAATGTCTCTGAGACGTACTCCCAACCCGCTGTGGGACCTGCCCTTTTTAGGGCGGGCCGAAATGGGGGCGAATGGTGCGGTGTATGGCCTTCGGGCTGATCCCGCGCATCGCCTTCCATGCGAGGGACATCGCTGAGTTTTAGTGGGTAAACTCATGTTTCTTGTCTAGCCCCTTCGGGGGAAGTACGCAATTCTCTTAATTCTGAAATATTCTGAAAATAAATTTTCATTTTACTAAACATTTAAAACAAATTAAATATAAAAGGCAAGCATGTAAAACGCGGGCGAACACTTTTGTTTCGCTATCCTTGAACAATAAAATATCTCGTTGGTATTGATTTTCATATTAACTGTAGCACCAATTTGTTTCACAATGTTTCAGACTTAAACTCTGGGAACTTAATACATATATGAAAGTTTAGGCGCACTTCAAACATCGGGCGGGATTCAAAATTTTGCGGGATAATTCCACCAGAAAAAAAAATTTTTTTTTTAATAATAATAATAATACTTTATTATCTCTCCACAATTTACAATAACGAACATCATGGTGTGCCTCCTTTTAAGTACATATAATACCTGTATCAGGAGGCCACCGCTCTTCCAGTCGTTATATAGAAATATACTTATAAATTTTATGATAAATAATGAAAAGAATGAAAAGAAAGAGACAATAGCATTACCGATTCAATAAGGAAAACAATATTAACATTATTATTTAATGCCCTTCTTACTAAGTGCTTGTGCATTTGTCAGTGTGTATGTATATTTGTGAGTGGGAGTAACTGTATGTGTGTATGAGTGTATGTGAGGAAAAATGTGTTTATTCAAGGTTGTTAATACATACTCCAATCTAAAGCATTATCGAATAGATTTTATTAGTCTTTCTGTCTCTGTATAATTGAGTGTCTTTAGCCAATCGATTAGGGTTTCTTTACAGCGATAATGATTCATAGGGTATATATCCAATTTTTATTCAGGTTATTATATAAAATGTTAACCTGATTGTCGTATTGTATAGCAGCAAAAGCAGTGTGAGTAATTAAGGTCAGGATAACTTTGTACTTTCTTCTTTTATTTAAAATAGTGGGGTCATATGTCAGTGACTTATGCAATTTAAGTGTAGAATTTAGAATATATAATTTTCTTACAGACAGTACACTACTAAGGTTATAAAGTTCATCAGAAGAAAATCTGTAAGGTAAAAAATACATGACCTTGAGCAGGCATCTTTGTGTTCTTTCCAATTCCAAAAATTTGACTTTACCAGCTCCTCCCCAAGTTCTAGTCCTAATTTTATTCTAATATCGCGGATAAATTACAAATCGTGTTTCATATTGTGATCCTCCACAATTAACCAGGTTCCTTGGGCTTTAAAGAGCCACACTGTAGAACGGTGTGATGACTTACGGTTGCTCAGCTAATCGATGTTTAGCCATGAATATGAATGGCGATATTCTATTATAGGGCGTGCTACCTGGTGGGCGGATATTTTAACCAGTTGGCTACGACATATATATTATAAATAAACCTCAATGTTACTTCATTAGTTCACACAAAATCTTTTCAAATTGTGGTCAATTATGATTTATATTTTAGTCTATTTATTTGAGTAAATGTCTTTTATATATGATGTAATAAGCGACAAGGGAAATCAATTAATTATTCCATACTCATTATACATGCAAAAGTAAGTAAGTATATCTCTGTTACACTCTCACGCCTAAACCACTAAGCTCAGTCAGCTTGAGATAGGACTTAGGCATTAGTCATTTTACATAAAGTGAATAAATATTTCTTTTAGCGTTTTTGGGAATGCTGACCAAATATATACCACTCGGACAAAGGCACGAGCAAAAGCTAAAGCTGAGTAATATAGATATAGAGGTAAAATAACAACAAAATATTTTAGATGGAAATATTATAATTTTAATTCTAAATACTGATATATATATGATTAACTCTTATTAGGATTGTTGAATATTCCAACAAATATTTGCTCTCGATGCATTTTGACGAAAAATAAAAATGGATGATCCACGATTACATGTATGTCACGTTCAAGTTTCAAGTGTTCTATAATAATAGCTGAAATAAAAAATATTACAATAAAATTTATCAAGTGTTATTTTGTATTCAACAATTAATATTTATCTTCAAAATACTTGAAAAATAAAACCGCCCATTTGCGTATAAAACGTGCATGTGCCCCTTTAAATATTTATTTTATTCTGGTTTTTAGTATTTGTTGTTGAAACGGCAACAGCAATATATCGTCTGTGAAAATATTTACTGTCTAACTTTTACGGTTCACGAGAATCAGCCTGGTGACAGACAGGTAGCTTAGTGTTAGAAATAGGGTTTCCGTTTTACCCTTTGGGTACGGAACTCTAACAACTATTACGCGACATCAATCGTATCACTTCACAATGCTATAAAGATTCATGATGAGCAAGAGGAGCCGACTTCTGTTTGAGATACAGAAAGAAATACATTCTATTTTCCACTAAAAATAATGATAAACGAGTACAGTTTAGTCTGAAGAAGTCAAGTTTTTCAACCGCAATGAAGAAAAATATACAACGACCGCCTGAGGTTTTTCAATTATTATTTCAATATTTTTTAAAGATAAATAATGAAAAAATATATTAAAATTTCGTTATAGTCGAGTTGAAAAATTCGGCGACGTCATATGAAACTTAAATGAAATCAAATTAAATGTGTAAACTGGAAGTTTTTTTTTGATACGTTCACATATTCTCGGCGTCGCGTCGGTGCTGGACCACAGAACACACCTCTTTTCCGTGTTCTGTGGTGCTGGACCGTGTAACTGCAAATTTTTCAAACTGTTGTAATGAGTATTTTTAGATTGTTCATTCGTGTTTTAGAAAGTTTTATTGTGTTCTGTAGATTTTTTTTTTGCATTAAGTAGGTCCTGCACTGACGCCCACGACATATACTTTAATATTCTATTCAAGAATGTATTTCCATGTCGATGAGCTCACCTAAATAGACGGTAAGCATTTTATATTGTAAAAATGAGTTTCCAATGCCGTTTAGTATGTACTTAAGATTTTTTTATCCTCAAAACGGAAATCTTAAGTCCCAAATTTACAGTACTTTTTTGCAAACATTAACTATAAGAGTATTATAAATAAGACGGCCATTTTACAATTAATATTTGAATAAAACGTCAAAACACTTGATAATAATTATATTTATTTGACAGTTTCCAAAGATTTAATAATAATAATATAATATTAAACTTTATTGCATAATATGAAAACATAACAAACATACAAAGTGTTGTATAAAGAGGAGCAAATGGTTGCGTTATCACCTAAAGCGATCTCTTCTAGGCAACCGCATATGGAAATTAGATAGAATTAATTCGGGCAGTGCGTTTGAGCAAAAGTTATATTTCATATTTACTTAGGTATATACAATGCAAATTAATACACACACAGCATGCATACGCGCACACGCACACACACACACAAAATGAATAATCTTTACAATTACTCAACTTACAAGATGCTATTATATTCTTACATCATCCAATGTTGAAAATGCCAGCAAACAGTTGTTGTCTCTCTGCTATCACGAAGAAGAGGAACGGATGATCAGCAGTAAATTGAGGTACATTGAGTTGTAAAGATACATATGTCGTTTCTATTTCTAAAACCGAATACAAAATTGATAATTGCCCGTATTAATATGCTTGCTGTGAGCACAGCTTAGGGTTGCCAGATGGTCGGGATTCGTCTGGATTGTCCAGACATTTCTTATTATGTTCAGAGTCCCGAAAAAAACAAATATGTCCCGACAAAAAATGTTATATTCTGTAAAATCGAAATACAAGTGTAAAAAATAAAATAACACACATATAATAAATAATATAATTTTATGTAACATCTAATAGAAACATTAAATATAATAAGTAGATAGATAAGCTGTTTAAATGTGATATTATAATAATGTTTTATTATTTTAAAATCCCAAAATCCCGACTTTTCAAATTTTGTCCAGATATTTTAGGCTCGCTATCTGGTAACCCTAGTACAGCTGAGGTAGAGAAATACATGTGATTCGATTAGACATCGCGCCTTCGGGTTTGAAAGATATTTTTAAGTCTTGTTAGCTTATTTAACTTATTATTATAAACAATGTAACACTTATTAATACCGAGAATAGCACAACACTTTAGCACTAGCATCACCACACTTGCGCAACGAAGACTGACACAATTCAGTCTGTTGTCAGCTTAAATATTCGTAATCTTGCACGTGGTTGTCGTTGAGTGCCACAATTGCTAACATTATTTAGGGTATAAAAATTTTTCTTAAAAAAAACATCAGTCCGAGATAGGATTCGAACCCATAACCTTTCGCAATCTTGGCGACTGCATTAACTATTGAGCTGCCCGAGAGTGCCCTGCCCTGCCCTGCCCTGCCCTGCCCTGCCCTGCCATGCCATGCCATGCCCTGCCCTGCCCTAGTCCTGCCCTGTCCTGCCCTGTCCTGTCCTGTCCTGTCCTGTCCATACAAATATTGCATGTAATGTCATTGTTTACAAATATTTAAAACTCTGGACTAAGTCGAAATTATTATCATATCTGTCTGTCAATTTTGCATTCACAATGCTATAGTGAAATGTATCTTAAAAAGAAATTACCCGTCCCACTAGGTGCCCTAGACGCCAATCGAACCCAATAATCGTTGATCATGTAAGTCCTGTGCAATTATTCCGTAAAAAAATACATGTAGCTGTTGTTGTACCTTAAATAAATAAATATAGCTTTTTGTTATAGTATAATATTAAATTCAATTAAAAAAAAATTGCTGTGAGTTTATGGGCGAAAAAGAAATTGTGATTTATGTTACTCTCAATCAATTTATTTCGGTAATCCATTAATATATGATGTAATGAGCGACAGGGAGAATCGTTTAATTTTTCCATACAAATATTATACATGCGAAAGTAGGTCTGTGTATGTCTGTTACGCTCTCACGCCTAACCCACTAAACAGTGTTCACTTAAGATAGGACATATGTTGCCTTTTTGTGACAAAAGGGTTGAAATAGGGAATTCAAATTTTTTATGGAAGTTCTTCATTATCAGAGATAAAATCATAAACCTTATATTCAGTATTTTACACGATATAATCCTTTTAATATTATAAATGCTATAGTTAGAGTTCTGGATTTTTGTTACTTCTTCACGCAAAAACTATAGAACGGATTTTTATGGAATTTGGTATATAGGCAATTCTTAGTCTGGATTAAGATATTGGCTACTTTTTGTCCCACTAAAAGGTTCCCCGAGGATATAAGTACTTCCAAAGGCACCTCTTTTTGTGAACGCTGCCTAAACAGTAAGCTTTTTAATGAAAAGTTGAAGAACTTAAAATTATCAATAAAAAAGTCTGCATTATCATATATCTTATGTGCTAAGTTTATTCCACAAAAATAAAAAGTTTGTAAAAGTGTATTAAATTTTTTTGTCCTTCTTTAGACGTTTAGGTGATATTGAATCCTTATCGAAATAAATACGCTTATCGTCAAATTAATTTAATATCCATTAAAATTGAAATTTACACCAAATAAATTGGATGAGTAGCTTGGATTTTACTACGATGAGAAAAGAAAAAACACACCCTGCAGATTTTCTAAATACTATTTCATGTGTATGTATCTGTTATAGCTTTACAGTTTTTTTTTTCTACATATATTCGATAAATCTTATATTTATAATAACTGTAGTAATAACATTATTATTTTTCTAATTAAAATAATGAAATAATGAAAGGAACTTTAGTCTCTTTGGGTCACGGATAGCTCAAACATTAGAGCAGCCGCTCGTATTGCGAAAGGTTATGTTATGTAGGTTCGAATCTTATCTCAGAATCGCCCATTCTGTAAAAATAAAAACCAGAATTCGAATTCACTCAGGTCAGGTGCCCGAATTTACTTCAAAAAGTGGCATCCGTTCAATCTTAACGCACTTGGTGACAACTGCAAATTTTTTTCTTAAAAAAATATAAATATAGCATTATGAATAGAAAATTTATCAAATATAATAATTATTTGTACAAACTTTATATGGAATATTATATATATAGACCTAGAGCCCGACTGCCTAACCTACAGCTATAATAAGAATGTGTTACTGTTTCTAATCAATAAATACTTATGTTTACATTTTTTTATTTATTCTAATCTGTTTATGCAGATTCTGAAAAACGAATATTAACTTAAATCGTATTTTTTAGAAACTCATGGAACTTACAAATAACTACAACCATTATCATAAAATAATTAATTTTAAAGGCAGACCGAATAACACTCATTAAGATATAAAGGATATCGATCTCAGTGATTCGATTGTAACGATTATTTTTATTTTAATATAGTAGTGGGCGATACAAATCGTATATACATATGGAAACGTATATTGTATCAATATCGTAACATCCGATATCAATGCGCTCAGAAACTATATTTTTTTTAAAACACTATATTGCAGCTTCCTTGAGATACGTCGGATTCGGTAGCTCGCTCAATATCCGATATTCATTGATATGACATATCAAACCTTATCGCATCGTAATAGAAATGAACCGATTTGTGAATGAGTAAAATAGCAATATTCAAATATTCTTAGGTTTCAAAATCTTAGCGTATTAGAGTTAAGGTTGTTTCCATACTTTTGTGTGTATTTTGGCACGTTTCTTAACAGATTTCATTTTGGGAAGAATACGAAGCATATGAAGAGCATGCTTGTGGATAAGCATGCTATTTCATCGCCGCCGATTTATTTTCATGCTAAATTAGGAAAGTGTGAAAGTGGCATGTTGTTTGATTTGTTTGGCTAGTTGTATGTGGTTGTGTTCACGATGGCTTAAGGTTACCGAATACAGATCGATTCATACATTTATAGTTTCAAAAAAATATATAGTTTCAGAATCCGATATTGAATATCGATATATAGTTTCGAATCATTATTGAGAAAATCTGATATTGCCCACCGCAATTTTGATATAAGAACCTAAATGGATATTGGAAAATTATTTTATGCATGTTGTGTTTCTGTTTAAGAGGTTGTACAGTTAGAATGTTATCTTTAATGTTAATGAATTTTATGTACCAAATATTGTATCAACTGTAGATAAACCTCGTAAAAAAATTGATCTATATTTTATGAAAATCGGTGAGGTACATACGACATTGATTGTGATGAAGTTTTCATAATAACTGAGTATTACTTATTAAGAGATAAGATTAGTTTAAACTACTAAACTTACTGTTAGCGGCTGCAGCCTCCGTGCCTCTCTCTGACACTTCGATGTATGCTTTTTGAATAGCTTTTGATAATCTCATAGTATTTTCTTTGGCAATGCGAGTTAAACCAGAATCTTTCTGGAATATTTTCTTCACACCTACCTGTAGAAAGCTATTTAGTAAATAGAGTAATGGTACTTCTGTCTGCCTCCGTAACCGAGTGGTTCGCACGCAGGTGTTAAGTTGTCGCCATCTCTTTGGTTCCGGGTTTGATTCCCGGTCGGGTCGGGAAGCAAGCGCCATGTTGGAAAAGTACTACTAAATGATCGTTTTGGCAGCTTTGAAAGCCGTTTTGTCGAACAGTCCAAATGTCATAATGATTTAACTAGAAAACTAGGCGTACAGTACAACTGAATGCCTCATACAATTATACGGCTAGCCGCCAATTTTGCAGCCGTTTTAACTATTTGGGCGCTACATGGATTAATCAATTACTTGAATGATAATGTCAGGCTATTTGTAAGTTTAGTGGTATTTAATACAAACTGGTGATATTACTTAAAGAGGATTGATGTTTTAACTATCTTGTCAGTAAAATGCACAGGAGGATTAATTTTAGGCAGTAAGTATAAATCATCTTTTTCTTTATTAAATTGAAACATAAAGATTATATAAAAAGTTCCGATGTCAAGTAGTTAATAGTACGTCAGATTATACAAAACTGATAATTTGTTTGATCAAACCTGAATTGATTCAAGTCAAATTTGTTGTTTGTTTTTTTTTCGTGATGGATGACTTAAGGCTCTTGAACCGACATTTAAAAATTAGTTCATTTACCAGCAAGTAAAATAGCCTTAATTTTAATTTAAAGACAAGCCTAATCTGTTTTATATTAGCAACAACATCATGAACTTGCCTTCTCATATAAAGTTCGTAGATTAATTTCCGTTTCAATCTTGAACTTAGGCATTGTTAAGTTGACTTTACTCATTCTCATTTTCAACATCTCCGTGTTCAACAGCTCCGGTGCTAGTTTCAGCTCGCTCAATAACATCGATAGACCGGTCTTTGATTCAGGAAGCACTATCACGAATGATGCCTGATCACCTTCATACGGTAATTCGACGATCTATAAAGTTATCCAATCTACACTACTGTACTCATTAGAAAGATAGTTTTCTAAAGGATTGCTGCCATTTACTTTGTTTTTATTGATTCAGCACATCGGGAACTCAATAAAAACAATATACAGTTATATGGTAAAAATATGGTCTACCATTCTACAGTTGAGATTCTTTTGATCGTCTTATAATAATAAGGTAGGTGACAGTGACGATTACTTTAAATGTCGAACATCTCAGATAATAATCAATACGTCATAATTGAGCATATAAACTTCAATAGAAAAGTCCACCTTAGCAATAATTAGATCTCACAGAAACGTTTGTCAAAACTGGTAAACCATTTTCTTCATCTTCAGCAAACCGTAAGTACACTTATATTTAATATCATTTATTCTGACTAGGCTGTTAAAAGCACTCGTGAGAGTCGAAAACTATGCCATCCGTTCGTAAATCTACGGCAGGAGATCTTGTACTGAGAAGAAACTTAACAAGGGCTTATTTTAATCCCGTAGAAAGCTGTCATTCTAATATAAATGACCACGAATGCTTAAATCAACATATACTCTACTCATATTATAAACAAGAAAATTTTGTCACGTTGCAACAGAGCGTCTATATAACCTATTATACCGTAAGATACAACTGATGTGGCTGAATGTTGTATATGCACAGAAGAATAAATTCAGAAATAAAAAAGCATGATTAAGTATCACACCATTGAGTGATCCACCAGATTGACGCGCCTGCTCCCCTCTAAATGTGAGTGAGATGGACATCACATGAATAGAATCTTTCACCTTACGGTTATTGATACAAGACTCACTATAAATTTTGATCGTACGTTTGGTCACAGTCAGAGTCTGTTCTGAGCAAACAAAGATTGCACCACTAAACTCTATCAATTGTATTCTTAATGAAAAATGCTTAAAAAATCCACTTGGTCCCTGATGCCCTGAGATGGGATCGGATTTCTTTCGCAATCTAACTATTGAGCTACCCAGGACCTAACAGGACTGACGAATCTTTCAAGCAATTGTTACGTTTTTGCTACTACAGAGCGTATTTTCAACATAGAGGAATTTAATAACCTGCATGGGGATTGCAATTTACACTTACCTTCGCATTAAGAACCTTGCTCTGTATATAATTATACCTTTGTTCCTGTGTCATCATCGGAATTCTACTTTTACCAACTGGAGAATAGAAATCTCCAACGAAAACAGTTTTAAAAGGATTTTTCCATCGTCCCTGAATAAAAAAAGAATTAATTAATATATTTTAAAAGCCGCGGTCCGCGATCCTAATACTAAGCAATTTTTACGAAGTCCGTCACAGGACGGTTGGCCAAAAACATCATTAATTCGAGCTACTCTGTGCTTCGGAAGAAACGTTATTATTCGTATTTCGCAGTCGTTATCACCCTCCAATCCGCAATGGGCCAGCGTGAACGGTTATAGCCCATCTTCCTAAACCATCCATAAGGACGGCCTGATTGCCTGCAGTGGGAACATAAAAAGGGCTAATAAAGATGTTGAATTAATATGTTGTACAAGAATGATCTTTGATATTGTCAAATTGACGACCTCCGTGGTCGATATTAACATTTCTGTACTGTCTCAGGTCTGGGTGTTGTGGTGTCCTCCTATCTTAGATACTTCATAATACTTTTTTAATACATGTAAGTAAGATCATGCATGCATGCTGTAAGTGTTTGAACATGACAATATGTAGGTATTACTATTTAGTAAATTGTGAAAAAGAATTTTGTACTCACTAAAAAATAAATTGCATTCACGAGAATCATTTTAGAATCGTGGCTTATATCTGATGGTGCAATAATATCTTTAATCAATCCACTTGTTTGTAAGCTTACCTACAAAGAAAATATAAATATTACTGCAGAAGCAACTTTGGGCAAAAATAATATATATCTGATCTTAACTAGGTAAGAATTTAATTTTGTGAATGTAAAATACTTCGTGATGATCGAAGAATAAAGACGGATGTGAATAAATACGAAAATTCATATTTTGCTACATTTGAATACTTTAAACCCAGAATATTGTTTACAAAAAGTTTTAATTTCAAAATAGTTTATGAATAACACAGTCAGCATATTGACGGTTTTGATAAACGCTCATACAAAGATGACGGATGTATTTCGTTCTATGCACCTGACTTCGCCACTACCCCCTCTTGTATCGCTTGGAGCTGTGCAACCGTCACTGAAACTCACCCTCACGCTGTACGTGATTGCTTTTTTTTCAACATAAAATATGTTGAAAAAAATAAAAACAACACTTACTTGATTACTTTTTCTAACTTTGAAATAAAAACTTATAAAACAGTGATATCGATCATCCGTCACTTTTCTACGTTATGAGATTGATCACTAAAAATTATATTAATTTTTATAAAAACGTAATATGTATATACTTAATAGTATTTTTGATTGTATTATTGTATTGATATTTTCTCAAAACTTCACTTTTCTTTGCGCATGATACTAACAAAAATTCACAATACTTTCTAGGAGATAAAATTTTTTTACGACATCGTTTTATTTAAACAATCAGAAATATAAAAGATTTTATGAAATGATTGATTAATTATAATACTTTAAAAATGCTTAAAGACCAACAGTACTTGTGGTACGCTGATTTTTCGTGTAGTGATAAGGTTTTTACAAAATAGTTTAAGCGTATGAAAAAACTTAATTTTCAGGATGTTATTCGCCATTAATGACCGAAGCGAGCGAAATAGTAAAAAAAAAAATTGAAACGTGTTTTCGGATAATATGAAAAAATATATGTAATGACTTAATAATAATAATAATAATAATAATTTTTTATTTGCCTTAAACATGGTATAAAGGTGTTAAAATTGTACAAAATTCTCATGTTTCGCCATTTTCAAATAGCATGCAAATCATTATAATGGAATCTAATGCAGTCACAATTATTACAATAAAATTATTTAATTCTTATTATGTTGAAATTACATGTCATGTTAAAAAAAAAGTCAATGTAATATTCTAATTCCTTTTGTTCAAAAATTCGCTAATACTATAAAAATTATTACAATTTAGCCAGGCATATAATTTTCTTTTAAACAATCCAGGCGTTAAAGACTTCAGTTCATGTGGAATTTTATTATATACTTTAACGCACATAGCCAAACAACTTCTCACATACTTATCCGATTTTGGAATTACATTTAATATAAGTCTATCAGGGTCTCGACGTTGTCTAAATTTTTGAATGTCCTTAACTTTTTTGAATAAATGATTGTATTTCCTCACAAAGGTACACACTTCCAGAATATATAATGATGATAGCGGTAATAAACCAAGTTGCTTAAATGACTCCCGACATGATTCATCAGGTGGAATTCCACAGATCGCCCTGATACATTTTTTTTGAGTTATGAAGGCTCTGTGATAGTCTGTGCCGTTACCCCATATTACAAGACCATAACGTAATATCGATTCCACGTAAGCCCGATAACATATAACAGCAGTTTTTTTATTTGTTACTTTTACAACTTGACCCAGTGCATAAGCAAATTTGTTTATCCTGTTACATGTTTTGTCGACATGTTGTTTCCAATTCAAATTTTCATCTATAGTAATACCTAAGAATTGTGTATGTGGTACTTGTTTGATTTTATTAATATTAAGTTTAAAATTATATTTAATATGTTTTGATTTATTGAATTGAACAAAAACTGATTTCTTTAAATTTATTGTCAAATTGTTGTTTTCTAGCCATTCTATTACCTTGTCAACAGTATTATTTATGTCAAATTCATGATTCAGTATCGAATTATTATTTACTTTATTTGATGTCACTATTATTGAAATGTCGTCAGCATACAGAATGCACTTATGGTTTGTCACGTTAATGAAGTCATTAATATATAGTAAAAACAAAATTGGTCCCAAAATACTTCCTTGGGGAACGCCCTTTTCAGTTTCGCGATAATTTGATGAATATGAGATCATCTCACCATTTACTATTCTATCAATAGTGACGGATTGCTTTCTGTTTGACAGGTATGACTCAATCCATAGATATGCCACACCTCTTATACCAATCGAGTCTAATTTTTTTAACAATAACTTATGGGAAACAAAATCGAATGCCTTAGATAAATCAAAGAATAAGCCTGTCGTAAGGCAGTTATTATTTAAGTTCGTCAATATAGTATCCAAAAGCGTAAAAGAGGCCAATGTGGTTGACTTACCACTTTGAAACCCAAATTGTTCATTATTAATTATATCAAATTTATCACAGAAGTCTACTAGTCTTCTGTACATGCATTTTTCAAAGATCTTCGAAAATATGGTAATAATAGTAATAGGGCGATAGTTGTTAATGTCATCTTTATCACCCTTTTTGTAAAGTGGTTTTACTACTGACAATTTTAATGCATCCGGAAAAATCCCAAACTGAAAGGATAAATTTACCAAATGTGTCAAGATATTTATTAGTTCGTTTAAACTAGACTTAATAATTTTTGTATTTACTCCATCGTATCCTTCTGAGTTTGTGTTATTTAATGTCAATATTTCCTTCTTCATTTCATACTGTGTCATTGGTTTTAAAAATATCGTATCGTATCGTATTTTAACAAAATAATGATATAGCGATATTTAATTTAAATTGACATTTATTAAAACGTGGGACGCACAAAAAGTTTTCTGGATCAGTTATAAAAAGACACATCAAAAATTTATTTATCGTTTCTTAAAAATTTCTTTGCGTGATTGCATATTTTTATATGATTAAAACCAAAACTCTTCGAAAGCCCCATCTAGTGATGATAATAGTTGATCGCGTAATTGGTTTAGATTTTCGGTAATAAAAAAAAAAGTCACACGGTGACATGTTGGCCTTATATGCTAGATGACTGGTAAGTTATACGTTTTTCTGTCTTTAAAATTAATGAATTTTATCTGTCTGTCTGGCTATGTGGGCACTTGCTTTATCGTGGTACACGACTACGGTGCATGGTGAACTATCTCTGTTATTTTCACGGTGTTTGTCAATAATTTTTGATAAACAAATAATCGATTTTCTACGATTTTCTAAAGCAATAGTAGCCGTGTGTCTATATATAACAAATAGAAGCAATCATCCGCTTCGAAGCACTTACGTTCGATTGCTGCTTTGTTTTGAGGTTCATGTTTTGTCACCAATTACTATGTCCCATATCAAATTTGAAATTATGTGGGATCCATCGAGGACACACTTTTCTCACACCGAAATGTTTGTGTAGGATTTACTGTATTTGACTCATTACTATGTCCTAAGATTTCCTAATCTCATATGCCACGTGTCTGTCTGTTCTAATCACATGGCGCACAGCATGAATTTTTTTGTCGTTCACAGCGATGCATAGGCAACCTTCACGAATATTAACACGACTACGTTTGAATTAGGCAAATCAGTTATAGTTAATCTTCTTGCGTGGTGCTACTTTGCCAAAAGCAAATTTAAGCCGAACGAGGCTCTGCTGAGCTGTCAAATTACACTTAAAATCATGCAACGAAAATTTTCCCGGGTTAAGTCTATTTTATTGTAAGCACCAATGATGTTTTAATATAACATTGGTAATCCTGTATTTTTTAACATGACTACAATGTAAAAACAAGTGATGATCAGATGAAATAAATTGTATTCTACGGCTAAAGAGTTTCATTTTAACTTTCTAAATATTGTTTTGTAAGGAGTCTATTCTAGAAACTTTTTGTGTGACCAATTATTTTACTAGATATATTTTGTCATATAAATTTTATATATTGTACATGACTATTAAATAAGGCTATTTTTATGTGTGGTATGAGTGTTGCTAAACGGTGCCCCGTTTTTTTATTAAGTAGCTAGTTACGTTTATGACTTCATAAAGAAATTTGTCATGAAAGGCGTAAAAGGATTCAGGTTCTAATATATATAAGTAAACGCAAGGATACCCCATTTTGTGAGTGCGACCCCCAAGTGAAACAAGATGTGTTCCATGTATTGTTGGAATGCCCAATGTTCGGGAATGATAGGTACACATTACAAAATTACATCAAAACAAACCTTAGTAAAGAAAATTTGGAAACAATAATGTTAGATGCTGAGGAAAGGGAGAAACTTATGAAATATGCTAGTATTGTAATAGAGAAAGTTGCCAAAAGAAATAAAGATTAATTAAGTGACTAAGAAAATTGTAAACAACACAGGAAACATGAATTAGCTTTAAGTAAATAAGTAAGCAATCAATATTGTATATAAAAGAAATAGATAATAAGTAAAAGAAAAACAAAATGTAAAGAACATATATAAATGTATAGATATGAACAAGATGTAAATAACAAAATAAAAATATGTAACTAGCAAATAAGTAACAATGTATTAGAAAGTAAGATTAAGTAAAAAAAGAGGGAAAAAGAGCATTCCCCATAGACAGAACAGGCTTTAAACCTGGTAAACATAAAAAAAAGAAAAGAAGCATAAAAATATAAAAGATTAAAAAGACAACCTGCTAAAAAGTGGGGGAACCAGCTTTTAATAAAAAAAAAAATATATATATATATGTCGGAAAGTCATGCGGGGCCGGCGGAAAGTTAGGTTAGTCAACATCCGCAATCTGACTAGTGGTCGAGATATTCCTTCGAAATAAGATCGCATATAGATCACAAATCAGTTATTTAGTTGAATTACTTAATTATCTAATCGGAGTACATTAATAATAACTCGATGCAAACGAATTGCAATACGAAACGCGGAGAGTTCTGCGCTTGCGTCCGCTCAATATGGCCGCACAACGTAAAAGTGCCATCTTCGAACAAGCATAGACCACTCCCAAGCGATGACAGCCGTCAATGTCATAACTTGACGTTTCGCAAAGCACCATAGATCTTGACAGATGACAGCTGCAGGTGACAGATGGCGTTTCGCACAATCGAAGCGCCTTCTCGCCGACACGGCCATCCTGCTGCATCACACGTCCTCGTGTGAGTCTAAAAATGAAAACACTACCAGTAGCTTTTGCCATCACTCGGTCATCTCTGACCAGTAAAAATACCGTCACATAAGCACACCGATCACAAACTATGTTTACTGATTACAACTATGTACAATGATCAAATACTGTAATGCCTTAGTAAATCAACTTCGAAGGATATCTGAAGTTCAAACTTTAAATCAAGTCTTACACTCATCAGTACACAACTGAACACATATCGCGATTCTATACAGTGATAGAACGCACACATCAAGTCACATAACGCCTCCATCGAGCATTATGTTCTCTTCGTGCCTCTAACAACACAAGCAAAACTCCTGCTTCGAGCGTTATGCTACCAGTGTCTCCATCGAGCACATAAACAACCAATGCCTCCATCAAGCATTATTCCCATAAGGAACTCCATTGATCGCTCAAGTAACACCTCCATCGAGTTTTACCCAACTTAATCACGCGATGTGCCATGAACTTCGAACACAAGATCATCACTTTGATCCACGATTCTTCTACAACCAACTGACCTTCAGGCATCCTTCTTAGTCTATCATGAGCATACTTGTACGTCCTCTTAGAATTTAACGCCTTTAACAAATAACGATCACCATCTAACAACTCCATGACCTTAAACGGTCTGTTTGGTCTGATTACGCTCCTCATTTTGTAACAAAACGAAGTCACTTCAGTCAGTCAGTCAAATTAATAATTCTCTCTACTCTGCACATCATCAATTCTATTAATCACAGTCGTCGCATCACCTAATTCGAGCGATGTAACTCATGTCACCTTCAAGTGACGATTTCCTAGAAACAGTCGTCACATCACCTAATACGAGTGATGTAACTCATGCCACCTCCAAGTGACGATACCTCACAAACAGTCGTCACAGAACTCGCGAAATTCGCGGCTAGTCAAGCAGCGTCCTTGGTCCGCGATAATACGCATTGGCGCGGCAAATAGGGAGATAGCTAATTTCGAAGCTCGAATGCTGTTCTTAGAGTCAATGTTGGTATGGAGTATGGACAAGCAAGGAAAATTTGGTAAAAGCATCGATCAAAACAAAAGCGTACTCCTTTTTATCATTTTTGCCGCTTAGTTTTCCAGTAGCATCTAGTTGCAAAGTGTGCCACGGAATAGCAAGCTTAGGTATAGGGTAAAGCTCAGCCTGCACTTAACCTATGTGAGTTTTAGAAATTTTGCAAGTGATACAGTTGTCAACGAATTTACGAACATATTTTGTCATGTTTTCAAACCAATAATGACTATAGAGCTTTTCCATAGTTTTCTCCCAGCCCAAATGCAAAAGAGACTCATGCGCGCCAAAATGGCGGCAACTTCAGTGTTACCATTCTAATAGAATTAAAAGTATCGATAATCACGCCCTCTTTACAATCGAATAATTAAGTAATCGAGTAAATAAAAATTAAAAAAAAAGAAAACTAAACCAAACGATCTTCGTAAAGGTGATGGAGATGCTCTGCGAAACGGCTATTCTGATAGCCTCACGCATCCTCGCGTGGGGGTTCAATCTGAAAGGGAAAATATGCAGCGCAGTAGATTCTTTACTACATTTTGTATAAACTAACTCAAAATTGTAAGTCTTCGAACAATAATATTGAAAGTAATGAAATCATGCTACGATCACTAAGCAGTTCAACGAAACTCATCAGACAAATTAGCTTTCTAAATAAAATTGGAAATCGTGGATTACATAGTAAAACAGTGTCGTATGCAATACTCTATAATTTCAGATGCTTCCATCCAGCACCTTGTGACAACCTCCATCCGGTCATCACAAAACAATCACGTGGTTGGGTGACCTCCATCCGGTACCCTTCCACAACACAACACATCCACGGGTGACCTCCATCCGGTACCCATACACAACCGTCGTCTCTATGCGACGAACCAACAGCGATCGTTTACATCTGCTAGCCAACGCACGCCACTCACAAACGTGGCCGCAATGCGACGGGAAATCTAGCCCGATTTACGCCTACGACTACGAAGGCCCGGAAGATGTAAACAACCTGAGCAACTTACATACTACTGCTTTACAAATAAAAAAGGAGAGAAAAATAGTTACAAAGAATAAGTTTTGTTGAACTACCAAATAAAAACTAGTTGAAGTTAAAGGAGAACATGAAAAAGAAATTAAAAAAACAATATCGTCAATCTGAACCAAAACTTAAATCTGCACGATACTATAAACATTTCTATCACCAATACCAGTTATTTTAATAGTGTTACTAATTCGATTGCCATGAATTATTCGCGATATTAATTACATTATAAGGGAGCACTCGACTCCAGTATCAAAACAAAATGAAAACGACTCACCAAAATGCTGCAAAATACTAGCAAGGGTATCAATCAAGCTTGCCACCGTTGCATCTTCTTCGGCTACAGGCATCTTGAGAGTAGTGACCATCTGCTCCACAATTGAAGAACGTGACAGCAGCGTTCAGGTTTCTGTTCTTCATATTAGGAACGCTTTGTTCTTCTTACGAAGGCTTCAAGTGATTCTTCTTGTATTTTGTCAGGATCGAATTCGGGCAGATACACATGTGACTCGACAACGGCCCAGTCATGACGTAGATGAGGGCGAGAAAGTTTTGATTTTGTTACTGCAATACGATTCTCCATATCCATGATATCTGTGTGTCCACTTGGTCGGTTACATCCCACTTCTGATGTCGGAAAGTCATGCGGGGCCGGCGGAAAGTTAGGTTAGTCAACATCCGCAATCTGACTAGTGGTCGAGATATTCCTTCGAAATAAGATCGCATATAGATCACAAATCAGTTATTTAGTTGAATTACTTAATTATCTAATCGGAGTACATTAATAATAACTCGATGCAAACGAATTGCAATACGAAACGCGGAGAGTTCTGCGCTTGCGTCCGCTCAATATGGCCGCACAACGTAAAAGTGCCATCTTCGAACAAGCATAGACCACTCCCAAGCGATGACAGCCGTCAATGTCATAACTTGACGTTTCGCAAAGCACCATAGATCTTGACAGATGACAGCTGCAGGTGACAGATGGCGTTTCGCACAATCGAAGCGCCTTCTCGCCGACATATATATATATATATAAGTAGTATGCCATATAACTCAAATACTAGTCATCGTCTTCATAGTTCAGTTCTGGCGAGGATTCACGCGCCGGAGTCTTCAAATTTACAGTTTATTAATTCATAGTAATTTAGTTTTAATGTTAGTAAATATAGTCAATAGTATATCTAGTTATAAATCTTTGGTTATTTCTAATATTTGTTTATAATAGGGTAAAATACATAATTTTTATGGACGCATTTTCTTTAGGTTTGGTATGAAAATTAGTTGATTGACTTGGTACTTGACTTAATTATTAATGATGACTATGAATATTAATAATTTTTTTTTCTTAAATGAGTACTATTTCAGAAATACAGCTCATCATAAAACATCCACCAGCATATCTTTTGTTTAAGTCCATTTCTACGTTATGAGATTGATCACTAAAAATTATATTAATCTATAAAAAGTATTTTTGATTGTTTTATACATATATCATATTTTATCAAAACTTCATTTTTCTTTGCGCATGATACTAACAAAAATTCACAATACTTTCTAGGAGATAAAATTTCAATACGACATTGTTTTATTTAAAAAATCAGAAATATAAATGATTTTATGAAATGATTGATTAAAGTATTATATTTAACAATTCTTAAAGACCAACAGTAATAGGGCATGATAGTAAAGTAAAATACGCCACACAGACAATCAAAACTATCCGACGAATAACGACGGTTCGGACTTTGCGTCTGAGTCGACTCCAAAGTAAAATGAAGCATGTAGTTTTTTTTTAAACGGTTTTATTTAGCTTAATTTAAGCGTATATTAATTTTAAGCTCTGTAAGTCCTATAACAAAAAAGATATATTATAAAAACCGTAGGATTAATATCAAATGGGCGCCTTGTAGCTGTTTCTTCGATCATGACGACTGCAGAAGGCTTTATTTTAAACTTTTTATAGGTCAACCATGGTCTATTTTTTTTTTAAATAAGCATTTCCACTTTGAGCTTTAGCCTTTGTCCCTTTGGGTAGGTACAATCAAAGAAACAAATATGATGACTTAATGAGAACGCGAAGAAAAGTTATCGAAAATTCAATATTATGATTGTCACACGATTAAGTTTGTCTAACTGTTTTTCTACAATGTAAATTCAACGATCTGGCCACGACATATCCCTGTGACCCAAGAACAAGATTCACTCTTATCCATGCTCCCCTACAAGAAGTTATTGGATTTAATGCTATTTAAAAGTATTCTGGGGTTGATATTATTCTCTCATTCTAGTTACAAAGTATTCAGTTAATTACGTGTGATAATATAAAATAGATAAATTAGGGGTCATCCATAAATTACGTCACACTATTTTCATGATTTTTTTGCCCCTCCCACCGTCCTAGTCACAGTTGGTCATATTTGTAAGACCCCCCCTCCCCCTCTTAGTGTGATGTCACATGTTTTGCAAGGTCTTTGTAAAGTAATAGTTTAAAGTTCGTGTTTTAACATTTAGATTATAATAGATTTTGAAATGTGACGTCACGAAATTTAGGGCCCTCCCACCCCCTTATCACACAATGTCACACTTCGTCGACCCCCTCCCCCCCCCTTAACGTGTGACGTAATTTATGGATGGGCCCCTTACGTGTGATAATATAAAATAGATACTTTGTCAACTAAATGACAGTAACCTTATAATGTGCTTCTACATTAAGCTTCGGCTAAGGCTACTGTCATTTAATTGACAAAGTGATCCGTTTTCTCACATTGAGATAACAAACCTCAAAAATACTATTACTTACCCATTCGTTAATAACAGTAGCAGCAGCTTTTGGGTTCTTGAAGTTTATTTTCTCTAATGCGGAATGAAACACTGCATTGGTGACTTGTTCATAATTTTTGAGAATACTGGTTTTATCACTGACAAACAGCCTGCTAGCTACGGAGAGAGTCACACCTTGCAAATATTTCAGTTTGTCATACAACTGCTTAAACTTTCTTTTTACCTTAAAAAAAAACACTTCGAAATTAATTTTAGAAAATGTAACAGCATTTGAAGAAAACTTTGGCGTTCTTTATATAATAAAATGTTATGAGATATTGAATTTTGAATTATCTAAATTATCAAGTACTTATAAAAATATTTGCGAAATTATCTCTTTTAGAAAAAAATATATAACGATAAAATAGTTACATTACCTAAAATATGAATGAAAATGAATCTTCTGTCAAAGTTTGAAGCTATGAGAAGGAAATAAAATCAATTTTTAAATCAACTGTAAACAGCTTACGGCTTAATATAAATAAATTGCAGCTTGACGTAGCTTGAGAAGATGGCGAATGTTATGTTAGCAAAATGAGCACCGTGGAAAATTGCTGCTTCCTCGTAGAAGAATGAAAGAGAGAGAAATATATGCATAACAAATGAGTAATGATGGATCGAGTAGTACTTACCGAAGACTTATTAACTCCTAATGCATTTATCATTTCAGTTCGACTTTTCCCTGGCTCAGTGCCAAGTATTAATTTACCTAAAGGTAGTAACGCTATCAACGGAGAGCAAACTACATTACCGTTCCTATTCATTAACATAGTTTCCTGGAAAATATAACATGATCAATATAATAGACTTGTATATAAGACTTTTCACATTATAAATAACAATGCGTGTTCTATGACTTTTAATAAGTCGTTACATTTAATTTTTATACAAATATTAATTATAATTATCCGCTTGAATGTCAACTCTACGAGCGAAACTCAACAAGCACCAGCCAAGATTATAGTTAAAAATTTGTAAGAGTTGTCTAAAAGCTTGATATTTCAGTATATTGAAGTATTAAGGGTTTAAAGTTTAGCGATCAGGGGGCCAATTCTACTAAATAAATTTTGCTTAAATCGAATCGAAAACAGATCGGAAACGGATCGAAGGAAACTACAGTTTTTAATGGTTTTTCTATTATACTAAGTGACATACGATACAATTCCAGCTAAAATAGAACTGGAATTATATCGTACGTCACTTTGTAGAATAGGAAAACCATTACAAACTGTAGTTCCGCCCGGTTTCGATCCGTTTTCGATTCGATTTAAACAAAATTTATTTAGTAGAATTGGCCCCCAGACCTAGTGCAGTCATCAGATGCTGAAACACCACGGACTTGACTTTTTCAACAACTTCTGAGGTGCGCTGAGTGGCCGCGTACCACGGTTGTGTGTTCTTAGTATTTTTTGCTCAATTTACTCATAATAATTTAGTAATTAATTAAATGTCAATAATTACAAACCTCTTTTTTGGAGCAGAATTTCAAAACAACTTCTGAGACGTGCTTAGCCGTGTTCCACAATTGTTCGGTCTGATCAGGGTGCCAATTCTACTAAATAAATTTTGTTTAAATCGAATCGAAAACGGATCGAAACCGGAATTGTATTATAGCTGGAATAGGGATGATGACTAATTTTTGTTTGTTTGTCCGTCAGGTAGTGCTAAAAAATATTAAACACGTATTTTTTTATTTTTTTCGTAATCATAAAATTACGGCGTTACATTGAGTTGAAATTTCGCATGACGTCACGTTAGAGTACGTTTTCTACTCAACTGTGACGTAGCGAGCCCCCACTCCTCAACTTTAATGCCTGTTATCTATACTATTTCTTGTTAAATAGAAGTAAAAAAAAAAAATACGTATCTAATATTTTTCTATTATCTGATTGACGGACTAAATAGAATTGCATTTTTTTTTACCCAGTCGTCATCCCTATTGTTCGGTCTGATCAGTACTAGTCTGGCAAATTATTATGTAAGTATAGTAAATGTGGTAACCCTGCCCGCCTCCTCTATGCACTACATAGCGATTCCGTAAAAATCCAAACCCGAATACAAATTCACTCAGATGTCAGAATTCACTTCGAAAGTGACATCCGCTTAACCTTGAATTGACATAAATAAAGTGAGTTACGAAAAGACATAGAGATTGAATATCTGACACACATATGAATCGATTAATCTAATTTTTTATTTTTATACAAAAAACAAAATCAATAGTAATTCAACACGAATATATGTTAAGTGGATTCGCTCTAGAAGCGAATTCGGTCACCTGAGTGAATTTGATTTCGGGTTCTGATTTTTACGGAATCGCTCTGCTGGCAACAAGATTATTATGTCACTGTCGACAAGCGGAGCACCGGATTAATCGAACCCCAAACTATTGTTTATTTGTTACCTAAAATAACACAAACTGCAGACGGCTTCTAACAAATTTTTAACTATCATGAAAGTCTTGTAATTTATGTTCCCATTCTACATACTTCAACGCGCGTCGCCACCAGGTTTTCCAGCGCCCGACTTCCTCACTGGGGACTAAGTGATGTATATACCCTTAGTACTTCAAATTACTGAAATATCAAGCTCTAGAAAGATCTTCCACATTTTTCTTACTAGCTCTTCGTCTACGAACAAAATGTAGTACACTAGTGAACGCGTTAACTAACACTAAAAGCGCTCTGATTATACTTTTCCAACTTCACTCAAAGGTTTAAAGATCTAGTATGGAACCTTGAACTTGAACTCATGTAAGGATGTTCAGTAGATATTTGCAGTTAATCACGAGGGGTAAGACTATTGATAATGTTTTAGTAATTATTTAGTGAATCTACATAAGATTCACTGAGTTTCAGGCAACCGAATTGGTTGGATCATTCACACGTCTGAATATTGTTTAACCATTCTACATAAATAGAAAATGTGTCATCACTCACAGCAGCAAAAGACCTTTTCAATGTCCCTCTCAAATCTAACGGAGAAATGTTAAAGATATCTTTATCTTCAAAATCTTCTTTTGTTTCCTCATGAGATTCATGTGATTCAAATGAGCAGTATACAATGCTTACTAAAGCTCCAAAAATTACTGTAAAAATGGTTACTAAATAAACTTTTTACGTAAGTAAGTAGTTATTATTAAGCTCGGCGCGAATCTGACCACAGACCAATAAGAGAACTAGTTAATGTAACTTAAAATCCGTCAAAATCTTTGTACGTCGCCTAGTTTGCAAGCTTGATTTCTAACCATAATTGTATCTAGTCTGATGGTCTACGTCTGTTGATACGTTAAAACGCGACACATCTTCCGTCAGATAAGTGCCGATACTTTAATTTCTAAATTTATATCAGTAGTGTACCTACTCTAATGCCCGTTTTTACTAGCATAGGAACAAGGCATAGTTTAACTGTGAAACGCCTAATTCTACGGATCGTCTAAACATATATTTTTTTATCCCTTGCTTCATTTGTGAACAGTCATAATATTACGTCTTGTTTTGTTTGATTAACCGTCTATTTGATCATCATCATCAACCCTTTTAAGCCCCCAATGCAGGTGCTCAAGCCTTCTTTATGGTAGGTTAAGGATTGGAGGGCATTATCGACTGTAAATTTAGCCGGGACCAACCGCTTAACGTGCCTTCTGAAGCACGGAGTAGCTCGAGATAATAGTTTTTGCTCACCCATCCCGTGACCGAACCTGGCGAAAGTTGCTTTACAACAAAGACCGCGTAGCTTATCCACTACACCACCGAGCTACTGTAATAATTATTTTAGTATACTAAAGTTGATGTTATAATTATAAGCCAAAATCTTGTAGGGGATTTTTTTCCGTATAATTTTATAAAGAGTACATAGGTATGTACCTAAAGTGTTTTTACTCAGAGAACTTCACCTTGTCTTGAATAAAAAAATCTTATTCATAATTAAAAATAAAAACTTACGAGCAATAAACAGTTTCATATTTAAAAACTTTTTATTCAATTTTATATTATAAATATTACTGTTTTTTTTTCATCGTGAATCTTCACATCGCAATAAATTACACCTTTGTACGTATTCTACACGAAATCCATAGAAAATTGCGAAAATAAATCGATTTACCATTAATTTCACACTTGCAGAATGAAAGTGCGGTATCTCATAATGGTATTTATGTATTATTGATGCAATGACCACATCTAGTGTCAGTTGCGAGCGGCAAATAAAAGTCGACGGAAAGACGGTATGGGAGAAATACCTGCCGTCGGACAGATTTAAAATATTTCTGCTTTGACTCGTGCCATTTGCATAGCGAGGCAGTGCTAGAATATTTTTTTTTTTTAATATAAATTTGTCATGAAATCATTTTGCCGCCTGTTTCTATGTCGCGCACTAGTAACAAGTAAGCGAAAATTTTTCGGTAGTATACAAAGCTTAATGAAAATGCTTAATAAATTCATTTTATTCCTGGCACTCTGAGCTGGGACTGAACCCATGACCTTTCGCAATCTGGGCAACTGCTTCGAAATATTGTGAAATGAAAGAAGAACATACGTAGTTCCTCACATAAATAACTAAACAATGAACGCTATATGGCTGTCTAAAATTCGATGCCTTAGTTTAAAATAATTAAAAATAAACAAAATGTAGGGACTATATATTATTTAATAAGTGATTTATTTTTAACGGTTACTAAATAAACGTAAAAAACATTTTGTTTTTAATAAGTGTCATAATGTCAGTGTACGTTTTGTTTTCAATTTTAGTCACCCATCCTATGATCGGGCATTGCAAAAGTTGCTTAATAACCGTATCGCAGACCGAGCGCGCTATCCACTGCGTCATCAGGCTTCTCGTATGTACTACCAATATATGTAAGTAATGAGGTTTCAATGTGTCTTTTTAGATTTCATTTTCGATGTATTTAGTACTAAAAATTTTATAAGTATTTTATTGGTATGGTAAACCAGAGAGTTATTGCCCACAGGCAGTGATTGCCCGTTTTTAGAAAAAAAAATCTGAATCAAAGGTTGTGTTCTCACTTGTTTCGAATATAATTTACTAGGTTACTCTATGGTCAATTTACAGTAGATTTTAAAATTGACAAGTGGCAACACTGAAGAAAAAAAACAGTAATGGTGGATTTTGTCAAGACGGGTGAATGTGTTACTCAAACAGGTTGCCTTTTGCTGTATTGGTCTTAGTTGAGGAAACATTGAAAATATTGCTTTAGATCCCCCTTGTGAGGGGGGATCGTACCAACCCCTGAGAACAGGGGAGGCGCGGAAGAGAAGGGAGGGAGACCGGCGAACTTCTTGATGGACCCGGAACTCCCCCCCCCGAGATAGGAAAGAAAATAAATACAATATAGTGGAATGAAAATATATATGATGACAATATATAAAGATGAGTAAAAATATATATGGTGTCCCAAAGAGGGTGTCCCCGCCGTCCGCCGATCCCAGCCCAGAGAGGAGGCTGGGGTCGTCGGGCGCTAGGGGCACCGACACGGAAAGAAAGATATAATGTGAACGAAATGAAGTCAGGAGGTCCCGGAAACCGCCCCCCCGCCCCGCGTCCGCAACCGAAACGGCCGCGGCCGCGGCGCGGGGGGGCGATCACGGAGTCCTCCCGAAATAGAAGAAGCGGCGGGGTCACACGAAGAGTGGACGTCGCTACGCCGCTCACAAGACGACCGCAGGGCTGGCTAAAGATGGAAAGAAAACAAAGTGTGGAGGCGCAGAAGTGCCTAAGCCAGCTGGTAGTCCGCACCTAGCATCCCAGAAGAAGAGAAGGGTCAGGGGTCGTCCTGTGTGTGTGATGGTTAATCAATTAATTGACGCCAGGACCGCTGATGGCCGGCCCCGCGCCACGCGACCGCCCCACCGGAGTGGGGCGATCGCCAGACGCGGAGGCGACCAGACGGTCCCGGTGAATTAACGCGACGAAAGCCGGGCCGGCGATTCGGCCCGGTGTCGATGTCTCGGCTCCCAAGATGGTAGAAATTAATTAATTAATTAAGGCCATAAAAGAGAGAAAAGAAAGGAGCTCGAGTGACCCCGATGGGGCTCAGTGATCAGGTTGATTTTACGATAAAAAAATATAAGATGAGTAGTCGCAGGTTGCGCTAAAATATATAGTAATGCACCGAGTGTGCCTTTGCTAAATTGTATCGAATCGAACCGCTACATCCATCCGCCCGAGCCCGACCTCGCCGCCCAGGGCATTCGTGTGCCCCGAGACCGGGCCCCCGGCGGAGGGATAGTCCAGTCTCCCCGGATAGTGAAATTATAAGAACTGGATGAGCGGGTGGATGGTAACATAATAACAAATAAATTAATTAAAAATAGCACAAACATAACAAATCAGAGTATTGTAATAATAATGACAAGTTGACTAAGATTAACTGCCGCATGACAGATTGACAGATGAAGAGAGTTGGCGTACTTCGTTGGTAATATCTATAGAATGTATGTAGGTTGAGGTTTTTTTTTTTTTTTTTTTTTTTTTTTTTTTTCCCTTGTAATGGTACGCCAACTTACAATGTTTTTAAGCTTTGAATTTTTGGAATAAAAAGAATTGACTTTAACATGAAAGATTGATGTTATATGTGTAATATACAAAATTGTTGTAAGATATGGGCGGAAAATATGACATAGTGTGATCGATTCAACGCTATTACAATGTTTTCTTAATATAATAATTTCTTAGTATAATATAAAATTGAGATCAATCATAAGAATGTATATGAATATAAGTAATTGTATATATAAAAAAAAGAGAAAAAAGAACAATTTTAATGTACTGCATGACATAACATATTAATCATAATGAGTAAACATATGACGCTATAATGGCATAACAATTTAAGATTGGTTGTTAATTATAGGAAAGATAGACATGACAGTTACAAAATGGTATATGAAATTTGTTACTTATAATTTGTATTTCGATGGCTAAATGAGATAAGTTTCAACATGTTTAATAAACTGTTTTTAATAAGGATCAACAATGAATACTATATATAAATAAAAAAAAAAAATAAAAAAAAAGAGAGAAAACAATTGCCATGACTGGCCGTGATACAGTGTAATATTAACAAGAGATAATCTTTAAAGTGTCTGATAGTAGGTTGATTGTATAATATGATACAAGTTTTGCCTAAAGATTATGAATATAAACATAAAATAGTAATAATAATAACAATGGCCGAATATGGGCTCGATAACTGCAATAGTCAGTGATTGCAAAGAAAAGAAACTATGTATAAAAAGAGAAAAAGAAAAGAAAAACTTAACAATTAACAATTGGTTAACAATTTGAAAATAATGATAACAAATATGATATGTATTGAATTAAACGCTAATATTGACATTGTTTATAAGAAAATTAAAAATTTAAAATAATGAATGACTGTTTGACAGTCGTTTGTTTTAAATTATACTAAAGCTAGAGTTAAACTTAAAATTAAACTGATATTAAATTACGCATACACTGAAACTGGTGTATGTTGTAGGAACTAATCTTTGTGTGTATGTTTAAGTCCTCACTTGCTTAAATGAACAAAATGAAGAGTATAATTGTTTGGTCGTAGCAAATCATGATAATAGTAAACAGCTAAATAGAATCAATTTAAAAATTATGACACGCACGACAGTCGCTCATTCGCTGACGCGCGCATATATATGTATATATAGAAAGAGTGATTATATAATACTACAAAGAAAGAAAGCTATTGTTAGCCTACATATGTGATTAAATCGAATGAATCAATATTGCGTATTCGAATGCGAAGCAGACTCAAGCACGATGCACTGTTCGTCGATGGTAATAGTAATTGTTTACAATCAGCTGAGAAGATGGTGAACGAAACGATACTATGCCGTACGATGCGTTCGAGTAGTTGTCGTCATCGTGCACATTTCATGGGCCCGCGAAGCCAGGCTCGAAGCCTTGGACCGTTTACTCAAACAGGTAAGCATTTTAGCAATTTTCTCAAGGAATTACTTGCTTAGAGGTTCATTTTTTTTTTGTATTTTATTTGATATTTCATTATTGGTGTATGGTTATGACGAAATCATAAGTGTTATGTTATGTTTTTAATGAAAATATTTGAAATCAGATTAGATTCAACGGTTTTTTAACGGTGGGCAATCGCTGTACGTATTTCGGCATATTTTTAGTTATTGCCCACCATAATTTTAGTGATTGCCATGGTTAATATCTATAGTTATTGCCCAGGGCAATCATTATCGGCAATTTTTTAATTAAGTAATTAATGTTGTCGTCATATTTATTAGCTTAATGGCTTGCACACGCGCAATAATATTGTCAATATTTTTTTCATTATGTAATATTGTCAATATTTTTGCCACACACACGCAATTATATTGACAAAAAGCAGCATTACAAATGAAGCAAAAAGAAAAAGAAAATCTGTTGAAAGTAAAAGAAAAGAAAAATTTGATCAAAGAAGAGAAAAAGACTGAAAATGCAAACAAAAAGTCTAAAAAAAAGTTAGTGAGACTGTGAAATCTAAGGAAATAGATACGAGTTTAGAGGATAATAGTCAACAACTGATTGAACCTTTTGAGCAACAACTGATTGAACCTTTTAAGCAACAACTGATTGAACCTTTTGAGCAACAACTGATTGAACCTTTTGAGCAACAACTGATTGAACCTTTTGAGCAACAACTGATTGAACCTTTTGAGCAACAACTGATTGAACCTTTTGAGCAACAACTGATTGAACCTTTTGAGCAACAACTCGAACCGACACCAAAGAAGATAGAAAAAGAAATTGGCATAAAAAGTAAAGAAATGTCTGCAAATAAAAAGATAACTATTCTAAGTAATCTTTTAATACAACCTTCTTGTAGTAACATTCTGCCAAAGCCTACTTGTGGAGTTTGTTATTTCAACGTGATAAAAAATGAATCGACATGCAGTGCCTGTTCAAAAATCTTTCATGTGCGTTGCATCCCACCAAAACATAAGGAACATATACCAGACTACTCCGATTTACATTTATTTTTGTGTCATCGTTGTTTTGAAGTAGTTGATTTTAATTGTGACGATTCTGACTCATCAACATCAGCGAAAGAAATGTTTGATACGGTTAATAAAGCCAAACGCAATTTATTTTAATATTTTGTAGTAGATTAATGTTTTATTAAAGTTTAAAGTCTAATTTATCATTTTAAGGTATTGGGCAATTACTGTGCTGTGATGTGGGCAATTAGTGTAAGCAATGGGCAATAACTGTACATTTATAGATAATTTTAAATTTTTTTAATTATTTTCTAAGCCATGTAAGTTTTGGATAAAAACCGTTAACACTTTGATGGAGATTTTATTTAGATATAAGAAAAAAATAATAAATGGTTGAAAGTTATAATACTTTTTTTATTGTTTGAAGCCAAAGTGTTTGAAGTCCTTAAGTGGGCAATAGCTATACGGTTTACCCTATATATAAATTACTAATAATGAGGAAGTATTTCCAAACCAAACCAAAACTGCAAACCATATATATAAATTAATAATCTTGCAAAAATGCAAGATTATTAATTTATATATATAAGAAAATGTTATGTTTTGGTTTGAATAAAGATTATTATTATTATTATTATTATTATAAAAAAAGAAAGCACTAAAAAAGCACGTTCACTAGATGGCGAATCTAGCAAAAGTTGATTTTAGCAGGAAACGAATAGATCAAAGACAGTCATTTCTGTTCCTTTTATTAATATGATAAAAAACTGAAATTTGAAAAGTTCTAAACTTAGACAAATACGAAAAAGTACAAATAGAATATGAGTTGTTTATTGAGTTTTAAAAACTAATTAAAAAAAACACAAAGAGGAAGTATTTAAAAAAAAACATTAGTTCCTGATATCAAACTAGCTGTCGCTACGGTACTTTATCGATTTCTCCATAAAAACCCTTCCGGATTTCTTTAATGTATAAAAGTTAATTAGCTTTCAAAACTCAACATCAATTCATATTCTAATTGTACCTTTTTGTGTTTGTATTGATATCTAAGTTTCGAACTTTGCTCAGTATTTTAATATGTTACTTAAAAGGAACGGAAATAACTATCTTTGGCCCGAAGTTTCCTGCAAAAATCAACTTTTGATAGAGTCGCCATCTAGAGGAGTTGCTTTTTGGTGCTTTCTTTTTATTTTTAAATACTTCCTCATTGTATTAACATTCAAATTCAATTCGAAAATTTAATATTTTGAAGGACTATAACTATAAACAAAAACCAACCCCGATAAATAAAAAATAATTATTTGACAACCTATATTTTCCTCTTGAATAATTTTGTATATTAATGAAACCGTAAATAATATAATAAAAATTAATATTGGATTTTCTTGCACCTTCATAAACAATCGATTTTCCCCCTAAATGTATTACCTTGTTCACATCTCTAAACAAAATGTCAAGACTCAAAATCTCAATGTTGCCAACTTAGCACTTTCGGCACTAGATCTGGCACTATTTTCATAAGGTAAGCACCGAAATTTGACTTTTAGCACCTAATACCAAATCTAGCACTATTTAGTATCTTAGTTTTATTTTCTGTTCACAGTAAGATTTCATAGGTAAGGTAAGGTAAAATGCAACACTCTCTGATTTAAAGATAAACGACATGTCAACGTTAAAAAATAAATTAAATCTGGATTTTCTAATCTTTCATTGTCCGACGTACGATCCTACATGAAAAAATTCCATTCCAAAAAATAACTTTATATATGTTATATTTTATAACAAAAAAAAATGATTCGTAAATTGTGTTTTTTCTTTATTTAATTTTTTTATTAAAGAGAAAAAAAAAATATGTTTAGCACTAATTTTTGGATATTCCTAGCAATCTATTGACCTAAAAGTTCAAAATAACTTAAAAGTACTTTTCAATCTAGCAATCCAGTACTTATTGATCGAGTTGGCAACACTCCTGTCAATTGTCAAATATTATTGAAAAAATATCTTTGTCTATTCTGCCGGTTTACTTAGTGATTGTTTTTTTGTGAGCGTTTCTATTTCGCTTCCAAAAACAGTTCAATAATCATGTAATCAAAAGTATTATTCGCAGAAACCATAGTAAAACAATAACAATTGTAGTAAAGTTAGCTAAAGAAATTTTGATATTTATTGATTTTTGGCTAGTACAACTCTAGACAACATGATTCCAAATGAGATTTTTGCTGAAGATTTAATGAGTACAGTGATCAGATATGGTCTTTACATTGGTGCAGCTTTCCAGTTGGTATGCCTACTTGCCTGTGTTACGCTCACTGACGAACAAAGTGAATTACACCCCTACGAAAAGGTTAGATACATATATGTTAGCAAATAAATAGTAGCACATTTCGTCTTTTGGGATAAATGAAGGAGTTTAGTTATACTGACGTTTTTAGCCACAATATACTTAGTTTTATAATCGCATTGATATTAATTCATGCTCTTTATTTACAGACATATACTGACAGTGATGAATGCAGTTCGGAGCAGTCATCACCAGGGCACCGAGCCGCTATGTCCCGAGCTAGGAGACATGACAAAAAGAAAAGACGTTAGCTAAGATTCAAGATTTGAAAGCAAAAATAAATTTGTTCTGTCATTTCATAAATAATACAAGATGGGACTCAAACCAACAACCTTCTGAATTCTGGGCAACTGCTTTAACCATTGAGTAACTCAGACGAACTGATGAATTTTTCAAGCACTACCTACTAGTGAGCATATTTCCATTAATGATCAGGCAATCCATGCATACCTGTTGACGATCAAATAATATAAGTTTGTTAGTATTTATATATTTTTTTAATTAACTTTAAATATCAATATATTTTATTTTAGAATACAATTAATGAATAATGTTAAAATCATCAAAACACTAAAATTTTGTTTAAAACTGAGAGAGCATAATTCTTTTCTGCTTATAATAAAATTTTAATGACTTACAGCCAGCTGCTAAAATTTTCATTACTTTAATGGGACATTACCCATACAAATTTGACATTCATTAGAGCTTAAAGGTGTCATTAAGCCTTAATATATGTTTATGCAACTGACTGTTAATATCATATGTGTTAGTGACTTAAATATTTCTATGCAAAAACAGTTTTGTAAAACATTTTGATATATGAAAAATATTAAGTTAAGTATAATCATGAATTGATTTGTTCCTTTAACTGTTGTATAAAACGAAATAACAAAAACCCTTTATAGGTATATTCCATACTTTATTCAAAATGTTGAAGTATTATTTGTTTTTAATATGAATTAAATAACTTGAGCTAATTTATCATTATTTCAGTTAGTGTGTAGTTCTGTTTAAGTATAATAAAACATTATTTATAGTAGTGGAATGTAGGTAATTAGTCCGATAAAATAGTGCGCGATTTTTATTCTGTTATAGATAAAAATAAAATGAAATTCATTTGTACAAAGGTTTTTTTATTAACTCATTGCAGCCTGGATGGACTCATTGTGAAATGATTAAATCTGTGTGTACGGTGCCCAGGAGTGATGGGTTAATTCAATAGGCACTTATTTTACATGTTATTTATACCTATTTCTTTAAATTATTAATCAGTAGATTTGATAAAAATAATATAAGAACTGGTTCTGTCCAAAGCTCTTGATTGTATTTTGTAGTTTACAATAAAATCTCGAGCATAGTACTGCTCGATCTCATGGTACTAGTACTCAATCACATGGAATTAATAAAAGTCATAGAATTGTATAAAGCTTTTATTTATCTGTTAAAAGGACTAGAAACCGTAAATTATTTATTATTGCCGGTACGTAGAGTTAAAATATAAAATAATCTCAATAGATATCTCAACATTTGTATAGTTTAAGTCAAAGGTAAGTACATAAGTACACATTAACAATAAAAATAAGGCACTCTTTCTAATAGCACCAAATTCTCTAATTTATAAGTAATAGATTTAATATGGCACATTATTTGTAAAATATTGCATTCAGTTTTTACAATAATATATAATGAAATATAATTATTTCAAGACTTATTAACAAATTTTATCTTATGTATAAAAATAAATTGAATGTTAGACATATTGTAATAAAGTTCAAAATTTTTGGAGTTAAAACAATATTCACGGTTGGTTCCAGCATAAGACATTTATAACACTAAAACTATAACACAAAATTATACATGTATATATCTTTTACAGTTCTTGCTTTGGACAAACTACAAATAGAGAATATGTGTCTAATTAAAAAAGGGGGTAAGTATACTTTATTACGATCATTATTGCTTTAGAATAAAGCCAATATCCAACATCATGTCGTTTCGTTTCGTAAACTATATGGTTATTAAAAAAAGGTTGATTATCTTTTAAAATATGTCAATTAAAAGTTATCAATTTTTTTTTTGTGTTATAATGATAAAAAAATATCAGTTAAAAATATTCTTAAAAAAATGGGCATATTCCCTATTGGACCTTTTTTAATTATTGGACCAATCGTGAATTCTTCAAATAGCACCTAATAAAGCCACTGCATTTCTTATTGCTTACATCCTTCAGTGCACATATTTTTATGTATTGTTTAATTTAGGGACTGTTCCTAAATCTGTAGAATTTTGGCACGTGCCTCAACTTGGCCCCTCCATCTAGATCCGTCGCTGCCCAAACATACCATTAAAATACAGTGATAAGACCTTTAAAATGCAGCAAAATTAATAATACCTATACTGCTTCAGTAAAGTTTCCAAGTGAACATAATGGTTCCGATCCTGCCCCCTTATTGTCTAATTTTAAATCTATTGCAATCGCTTTCAGTTTGAAAGGTGTTGCACAACCATTGCTGCATAATACAAATACTTTTTTTTCAACTGTCTTCAGAAACAAGCAATGGTTGTGCAACACCTTTCAAACTGAAAGCGATTGCAATAGATTTAAAATTAGACAATTAGGGGGCTGGTGTGATCTGAAGACTAGATGCGATGCAAACTTTTTAAATGAAATTATTGAAATGAATGCACATGCACATAAAGTAGATACATAACCTATTAGAACAATAATAAAGATATTTATGTGTACAAAAGATGTTGCAATACAATTCTACAATATTTGCTTCGCTCGCACGAGAAACACTTGTGAGAAACACAAAAGCTTTGAAATTAAAAAAAAAAAACATCGCATCCACGTCTTACCTCACCTATATCAAATTACACAAAATCACTATCAACAAATACAGTGACCTCAAAGTCGTCTATTAACCAAAACGTGATAATTTAAACCACTTTTTCATGATAAATGGGTGCCTTGAAAATTGAACGTGAAAAACTAAATATAAATATATATATATGAAAACAATAAAAACTCGATTTTCCATTTGCGACCTATAACATTACAATGCAAGGAACAATGCTTTTGTACAGTATTAAATGCAGAGAATTTTAAAGCGAACTACAAGCGATTATAAACTCGTTGACATATTGAAATTGTGAGCTCTCAGTGCGTGCACCAAGTCGTTATCGTTTAGAAACTGTTTGAAAGCATCTACTTTTTTAAAACATATTGTGACACAGCAGGATTTGGAGTTTCCACTTCCGCAACACGATTCCGAACTTTTAGATGGACAAATGTCTTTGGTATCGTCAGTTTTACATTGCACAGATCCGTTCGAACAAGAGCACTTCAAAGTGTCGATTATCTCGGTAGTGGGTGATACTTCATCGCATTCGTGAAGTGTGAACACACCCAATTCTTCCAAACTAGAATTAGCATGCCTCTTGTGATAATGAAGAAATGTATTGTGATTCGTGTCAGTTGCTCGACCGCAACCGACAGCACATTTCATTGCAGCATGATCACATTTGCAATCAACACACGAACATTTATCTTCCGAACAACCTTGACCTTTTTTCGGTTCGTTCTCACCGCAATCCCTACATTCACCGTTCGATGGGTCACACTCACATTTTGTACACGAACAAATTCCAGCATCAGCAGCCAATTGCTCAAGAGCATTTCGCTTAGCAATTTCTTTCCCAAATATGTTCTCTGTCCTAACCACATACATATCAGAAGGTGGTTCGTTGTCAAACAACAGAGTATCTTCTAAATCAAGATCTGTGTTGAACAAAACAGAATTTGCTGGGTTTATTTCAATATTTTGTTGCACTTTAGATGGGGGTGGAGTATTAAGTGTTCTATCTTCAACAGTCTCTTTCAGGAAATTGTCAATATCTGTATCCAATTTGTTGGCTTCGAAATTTGTGACTAACTCACTGTCATTGAATACCTTATCGCCGACATCCAGTATACTCGGAGTATCCAATTGTAAAGATTCTTGCGTCATCACATTAGCAGTAGGAGCTGCCTCAGTATTTAAATCAATGTAACTTTGCATATGAGTAGGCACGAAGGTGGCTAGAGTGAAAATACTCTCTGGTGTCTCCTCTTTGATGCTGACCGGAGTTTCTGATATAGAAGCAGCCAGAGCACTAACATCAACCCAAGGAGCTTGAACCTCTATTTCGTTGGCTAAAGCCAGTTGCATAGCTTTAGATTTTCCATCAATTTTAGCATTAGTTTCGATGGTCACTGGTAATGAGGTAGGATTATCAATAGGTGTCGGTAATGATGCAACAACATCTATTGATGAAGGTAAAGTAGTCACAATTGGTTCTAAACCGCAAACATCAATCCAATCATTCTTCTTATCTTTCTCCACCTCAAAAGGTGACACTCTAATATTCGTTAAATCGTATTCGATTGGTTTCGATATGTTAGTAGGGTTATAAAAAAGGAGCTCGCTTATATCTACATTGCTATTATTGCTGAGCGGGTTAGCTCTCGTGATATTCTCTAAGCTCTCGTTTGTTGACCGGCATTCTGTGGTGAATTTGCCAAACGATTCCAGAAGCCTGTCCCAGTTCATAAAATCATTTGTGGGTTTGGCTTGTTCAAGTTCAGTTATATGCGTCTCTGAATCGGCCTAAAAATAAATTAATAAGTTGTGTCATTTAAATATATCAATAATAGTTTCAAAATAGATCATATCATTTAGAATCTTAAATTGATTAATTAAACCTTTAATTTTGGCTGAATACAATATGATCGCCTTTTAAAGAACATAGCTTTTTACAACATACTGCATTAAGTAAACATTCTCCTTCATCCGCTGATATGAACATTAAATTCATGAAATAAGGTTTTACAATAGCACTTTGACGCGCTTATACTCAACGTTAGCATGAATTGACCCTAATACTTTGTTCAAGACCGGATGTGCAGCGAATTAAGACGCAATTAAAAGTTCAATATAAAAAAAATAATAATCTATTTGTAATGTACGAGAAGTTTTGAGACTGTATTTTAATTTTGAAGATAAAATATCTCACCTGATGTCTTTTAGCGTGTGCCCTGAGGCTAGTGATGGTAGAAAACAGTCTACCGCAACCAGGTTCCACGCATGCGTGCGGCCGCGACCCAGAATGGGTTCTATTGTGCGCTTTCAAATGATGGGATGCCGTAAAAGATTTGCCACAACCGTCTGTTTTGCATCTGTAAACATAATTGTGACAATATTGTGTATTGTCTGGTACTTCATAATCATGATGTGGAAAAGACCGACAAGACCACACCAAAGAAATTCAAAAGTCAACCATCGGCAGGCAAAATCATGGGTTCGGTTTTTGGGACAGCCAGGGGTTGATAATGATTGAATACCTTGAACATGGAGCCACTATCACAGGAAAGGTCTACGCAGAACAAATAAAAAAATTACTAATCCTTGAAAACAGACGAGGAAAAGTCACGAAAAGTTTTGTTCCATCAAGACAACGCGCCGGCCCACAAGTCTGCAATTGCCATGGCAGCAATCCAAGATGCTGGCTTTGAGATCATCGATCATCCGCCATATTCACCGGACTTAGTGATTTCTACTTATTTCCGCATTTAAAAGAACACTTGAGAGACATAAAATTTGAAGATGACGAAGAAGTGAAGGCCGCCGTAAACGATTTTTTAAATACCCAAAATGAAGATTTTTTTTTAAAGGAAATTTTGGCTCTAGAAATCTATTTGCTAAATGTATTCACCTAAAGGGTGATTACGTCGAAAAATAAAAAAAAAAATTCTCTAACATAGCCATTCTCACTACTTTTTGAACACCTCTCGTACTCATCAAATTGCTGGTATAGAGTATTCTTGCCAAAAAGTATATACTATATAATAAAGGCGTTGCATTTGGCATTTCAACTTAAAGCCTTTTCATTTCCCTAGTATATACATATACATATTTTCTCTTTAATTTGGCTTCCATAAAAATAATCTATGACTGAATTTGTAAATTCCCACATGTTGAAAAATCTCACGTGAGATTGGGGGATGGGGGAGGGGGTTGAATAAAATATCACGACATCTCACCAGAGGGAGGGAGGGACAGAAAATAAAAAAAAAACATCTCAGATAATTTCTGGACGCCCCCTTATGGTAATGTGACGTTACGATATTCTGTTAATGGCCGCCCGTGTTTCGGCTTTTGAAATCCACATATTATAAATCACAAAATAATTATACAAAAATAAATTACATTTTACTTTTAAACAAAAAATACTACATAGAAAATGTTTACATATAAGTTACTATTTGCAACACATTTCTTATATTTTTTGTTAAATCTCTCAAGTCAAAATCAAAGACTGTTGATTTCTAACTAAAGACATTGTTATTGGGTTAATTAACATCCACTGTTTTTAGATCCTGATAGTGAGTTCTACCACCAGATGGCACTATTTTTTTTCTATCAGAAAGCTAATAATAAAATAAACAAAAACTAACTTGTAAGGTCTCTCTTGCGTATGTGTGCGTATATGCTTTTTCAAATCACTGAGTGTTGTGAAGAATTTAGAACAACCATCAGCTTGACAGTTAAATGTGTCACCGCTATGTAATCTTTGGTGTGCCCTGAGCCTAAAAAGTAACAGTTCATTAGTTCAAAAGATATATTTCAATGAAGGCATGTGAAATGATAATTAATAATAATTAGAACACATCAAAATAATTAACAAGCTCTACTATTCCCACAACTGATAATTAATTTGGGGATTAAAGTAACAAATCTTACAGTTTAGAAACAAATAATAATTCTTTATCTATAACATAAATAAAGTGGTGAATCATTTATTTTTTACATTGGCAACTATCCAATGATGGTAAATTACTGTCTGTACATTTTATTGTGTCCAGCTTTTTCAGAATTAAACAAAGTATTTAAAAGATTTTATACTATACTTATACATAAATTGTTGAGTTCTTATTGGAACTTATTCATAACTTAAGTACAAAAATAAATACAGAACTTATGATTATGTACTTAGGAGTGAGCAAATTGGTAGTAAACAGGAAAATAATCTGCTATTTATGAACCCCTTATTTATTAGACAGTAAAGTGTAGTTGGATTGTGCATAATAGGGTACACAGAATAAAACTTAGAAATTTTGCAATCACAATTCTAACATAACTCTAGAATGTTTATATTTTAAAATAATATATAATTTATATTTTAAATTCCTATTTGGGCTTTTGAACAATAGTCACACTACTATTGTGAAACATGTACATAGATTATGCAAAAAAAAATGTTTCCCAAAGTATTAATTAAACAAAAATAATATAAATTAAACTGACCTGTATAGTGTATTAAATGCTTTCTTGCAGTTCCCTATAGTGCAAGCAAACGGTTTTGTTTTAGTGTGTGCTCGTACATGTATTTTCAAACTATATGAAGTGAGAAAAGCTTTATTGCACATTTGAATAGGACATTTGAACCTGTATTCTCCTGAAATGTATTTATAAACAAATTGAGTGTTGTTATTGAGAAAAAAACTATATTAGCACAACCAAGCAAAACACGGAAGCACCAAATTTGACAATCACATTTGTCATTAAATTTTATTGAATTATAGCACCATTCAAATAAAGAACTTAAATTGTACCTTTGTGTGTTTTCATGTGAGTACGCAAATTGCCAACTGTACTGTATGTACGTTCACAGCCTTCATATTCACATTTATATCTTGCATTATTGTCATCTGATGGTTTTTTACTCTTCTCCATATTCTTTGATAATTCCACATTGTTTTTTGGCATATTTGATGAAGGTTCATTGTGACTGAAAACATTAATTTCATTTATTATAAATGAATCTACAATAATGTTACATGACCATTTAAAAAATGAATTACCATGGAAAGGGCAAACATTATATTTTATTACTGACTTAACCTCTATATTCTGAGATCAAATTACATATAAAATGCTAAAATACAAATTACCTTTAGGTAGTCACTTGGAATAAGATAGGAGAAGAACACAGAATTTAGGATATTCGCATCACATCATGATGGTAATGTACCAAAATAGAATGCCCAAAATGTAACACACGCGAGAAAGAACACAATAAACGAGTCCAAGAGAGCGAGCGAGACGGACAATTATTGACAAACAGCTGATTGAATAATAACTTTTTGACATGTAGAAATTTAGAAAAAACTGCATTGGTGATAATTTATGTGAGAGAGTACGAAATGAACTAATTAGGTATTTAGTTATACACTGAACTTACTAAAACAGTTTCTCATTTCTCTCAGTTAGTGCGTCGTTGGTTACCGTGTTGGTTTCTAAAGTCAAATTTTGCCGGGCCTCTGTTTCCTCAAACGTAACTCGGAGAGAACTCAGTTCTTTTTCCAAATCTTCATAGTTTAAATTGATTTTGTTAATATTAAGTTTTTCGATGAGTGTATCAGTATTAGTTTCCGTTTGATCAGCTGAACAACCACTGTCAAATAGCCATGCGGCCATGATTGTTTTAAAAAGACAAATAGTGTTGTGACTTATGAATACATGACATTCCTCGACATTCCGTCAATTTGGATAAAAAAAAACTTTATGGTTTCTTTTTGCGTTGCCCAAGAAAGTAAATAAATAACTATATTGGCGCTATCTGTTCTATTATCGCAATAATCACCATCTTGTTTTGCTTTTTAATGCAAGTATCTCTTGCTTTTCCCAGAGAAGAAGTAAATGTTTCAAATGGGATCGGGCAGATGGCGCTTTTATGCAAAATGTGTAAATAGACATCACCGGCTATACTGGTACTAAGGAGTGAGGACTCCCGGCGAAACTCCCGTTATAATGAACACCACTTGTTGTCTGCGCGGGCAGTGCGTCGACCGCACGCCCTTCCACTTACGCGAATGTATCGTCTTCACATTCGGACGAAATTTCGCATATAAAACAGTGACACACTATTACATTAATATTATTAGTTCAATTATAACAGTTTCATTTATAAGATGTGTATAAAAAAAATATCAGTTTACATTTACTCGGTAAGTAAATCATAATTTTGTTTTTGAAATTAGTAGTATTAATTAATACTACATAATTATGACTAAGAACTTTATATATTTACCAACAATGACTTTTTTATGAAAATCCATTTGTGTAAAAATTATAAAATTTATATTAATTAATTATTAAGAAATTCGTTATTATCAGTATTTAGGTTAATATACAGGCGCATCTATCTCTCAATATATATTAATGATATTATTATAACATTCTTAATGAAAAATGCTTAAAAATGCACTTTGCCCCTGACACTCTGAGATGGGATTCGAACCCATGACCTATCGCAATCCAGGCGCAACTGCTATAACCACTAAGATACCCAGGACCTAACAGGACTGATGGATCTTTTAAACATTTTTCATTAAAAATATAGCATCGTGAAAACAAAATTGAAAAAATATAATTATAATTTATATAATAACATTTTGTCCATTCACTAGAACAGTATATCATTTTATTTTTTAATTGAATTATGGAAAAATATTTCTCTCTTGTTTATTGATAAATATTAACGTTTTGTTAATATAATTTTCTTGACCAAACTTTCTGTAACAATTACACATATGTAAAGTAATAAAAAATAAATAAAAAAATTATTTAGCTTACATTTTTTGGTTGAGGAATGTAACTTAAAATAACTTTTGAATTACTGTATGGTCTAGTGACTCATTGCTTATGCATTGGGAGCGAACAAACCGTTGAGATAGATAGGTAAAAAAGGCATAAAACAGCGGGTGAAGCTTATCTTCAGTTTACTGTTAACAAAAGAAGCACCCATTAGAACTGTATGACTATGCAGTAAGTTATCGCATTAAGGTTGCTGACCGGTAATATTGTTAATGAAACAAGTAGAATATTGATGTATGAACTAAGGTATATAAATTATCATTATTTAATTAAATTTTTAAGATGTATTAATTATTAAGGATAATGATTACTTTGTATATTATCTGACTATTCCATTTTACATAAATTTAGGTATGTAGATACGTCTTGTAAATAAAAAAAAATAAAGTCGATTCTGTGGCGCTATAATAATAAAAAAAAACAAAACAAAAAGGATTAAAGTTATGATATAAACATTGTTTGCATTAGAAACACGTATTAGATATTGGCCCACTTACATTAGTTAGTAACTGAGTACTTAAAACAAAATTTTGATGTGATGCCAAATACAAAGAGAAACTTGAATAAATAAATCCACAATTCCCTATCATTTACATACTAAAAGAAAGTAACGAAACCTATTTGTCCGTTTGATATGATTATACGACTAAACCATGAAGCTATTGTGATGAAATTTGATATAATAATTCGATACTTGGAGAAGAATATAGGTACTTCATCAAAAATATGAATTGATATTTCCTCAGTCCACAAAAATGATTAGAATATAAAGCTTCCGCAATAACTTCGAATATGTATGCAAAGATGAAGTACGGTTACCTCGAAAATCGAGTTTCAAAATGTCGTCCAAGAACGTGCTTTCCATACAATAGAACGAAGCGACCACTGACCACTTTCGCTGCTTTTTCTTTAGACAATTTTCACTTTTGAATTGACTTCCTCATATTTACCACTGGGACAACACACATTAAACAATGTATCCCTCGGGAACGAGTGTTACATTACTCGAATGCCATTAGCAATTTAATGCTTTAACATTATTCTTTATCCATAACGATGACGCAATTAGTTTGCACAAGTATGTATTAGTTAACATTACATTACATGGTTCTGAGTAATTCAGAGAAACTTAAAATTTCACCAAGCTAATCTAGTAGTCAATATCTATCTCAGATATCAAATGAGTCAGCGGTAATGTATACCAAACCGACGTATGCGTTTACACTTGACACCGGTTTATACAAACAGTTCAATGACATGTTACTTATACATGGATGACCCAGAATTATCTTACACTGGCACTTTCTTCTTGATGGGTCTTTTCGATTCGAGGCACATCGCTTACATGATTCTATTGTTTTCGGTGCAACAAATACCGGACGTAATTATTAAGAATGTGGGTCAATGTTATTACAGTACTTACCACAAAATAGACCCTAGTTCAACCAAACCATATAATAATCAAGGTCATAATATAAATAATGAGTCAAATTATAAATAATGCAAAACAAAGGAACATTTATTACGAACCTTAACTTCTCCAAATTCCCGACAATCTTTCTATCTGTCTCCGGTCGATTTTATTCATGTCCTAAAACTATGATTATGATCTCAATCGTCGCCGAGTCATCGATCTAATCCTATCTTTTTAAAATAAGAACAAGAAAAAGGACAGGTTTTATTTGTTTGTCATAGCTGGGTCCGAGACAGTGGTTGCGGGAACTGTGTCATTCGGCCACGGCATACATACCGTCCCTCGATGGTTCACGAGTTGTCTGATATCGTGATGCAGCCAATCTTCTATACAGTGAAACTTATTGTTTCATAAAATCTATTTACGTGGACAAAAAAAATGTTGCGTTAAGCATAACGGTTATCTAGCTTTGTTCACTCGCAATCTATAATATAAACTCGAACTCGATACTATTTATTCTGTTTAGTCTGTTACAAGCACTTGTGAAGCTCGAAAAAACTATACCCTCGGTTCACAAATCCATGTCGGGAGATCTTGCACTGAGAAAACTGCCAAGACACTTAATAAGGGCTGCATTTTTCTCCCTATTTTATTCCATACAGAGAAGCTGAATTGAGAAAGTACGCCATTAGACTAAAAAGTCACTTTTTCCACTACACTATACGATATTATTTTTTACACTATACGATACAATACCAAAAAGACAAATTTGTTAAAATACAACACGACAGTAATTTCGAAATATAATTTGCATCCAATCAACAATCAAATTGGCTGGATCGACTGAAGTCCAAGCGATTTTTATTTGCTATCGGTACACATAATTAGACACTGTAATATACTTTAATTAAAGATTTGTTTGACTTTATTGTAGATGCGCATACAATCAATAATATTAGAAAATACATAAACAAGGTATTAGTTTAAAAAAAATACTGTAAAATTATAAGAATTATGATAATATTCTTAATGAAAAATGCTTGGAAAATCTACTTTGTCCCTGACACTCTAAGAAAGGACCCATGGCCTTTTGCAATCCAGGCGATTGCTCTAACCACTGGGCTACTTAGGACCTAACAGGACTGACGGATTTTTCAAGCACTTGTTGCTATGAAGCGTATTTTCATCAAAGTTCAGGCAATCCATTCAAAAAGCCGAAAGAAATATTTTTACAAATATTTAAATTTTCTATAAAGATGAAAAGTTGTTCTGCCGTCGTAATACAGAAGGGCACATCTATCATTTTGGTCAAACTGAGAAAATTGGGATTAAAGTATTTACCTTATTCTGCTCCATAGTGTGTAAACCTATTGCTTAAAAAAAATACTGATGATATATGCGGGAAGGTTAATACTATTATATTTTTTAATTTTTATATATAATTAATTACTAAATAAATTCAAAAAAACCCTTTCAACTTAAAAATAAAATATTTATAAGAATACCGCTCACTACAAAGAAAAGGCATAGTTAACCAAACGTGACCTTTCATGTTAATATTTCAGTCATTGAGTCTAAGAAAGGGAATATTTGTCTAGTTGTGCCTTTTTAAAGAAAATTGACTTAATTTTTTCTACAAAAAAAAACAATTCATCATGTAATGAAAGTTTAATAAATTTACTAAAACATATTTATTTCTCGTGCCATTTCTGGTAGCTTATCCAAATAATTAAAACAAAACATAACAAATTTTCTTCTAGGACTCCAACATTAAAACAAAAGAAAAAATAAATAACTCTCTTAATATTCATCAGTTATTTATAAATTATACAATAAATTATTAGGGATAAGCATCCCCCTACAATTTTGGTTTGTTAAAAATAGAACTTATGAATTAGAAACAAAAGTGCAAACTTAAATTCAATTACACTTTTTAGTTGATTTAAATATTATTTTTTCTTTTTACACTTAACTTAAAAATCTATAAAAATAGTTATTATAAATCACTATATGAAAAATAAATCAAAATATTCTTTATTAACAGGAGCATGCATTTTGGCTTTGAACATTTATTAAGCAACTTTATTAGAGCTTATCCTAATTATGTATTGTAAATTTACTTACAGGAAATATCTTAAAGGCACTCGTAGTTTAATATTTTTAAAAATAGTATTAATATTAATTATTATTATAAAAAAGAATTGTAACTAATAGCAAAAATATAACATGGCACTTCGTTGAATTATTACAATTAAATATCTTGGTAATAAATATAAAAAAGTTTACAGAAAGTTAAAATCAGTTTTGCTTAAAATATTAATTTAAAAATAGCTTCTCTTTATATTATGTTGTAGATTTGCTTTTTCAAAGTAGTTTAAGTAAAAATCTGTAGGAAGTAAAATTCAAATCTACGTATTTGTGCCTTTTCAATATAATAGTAAATAAATGTTCCTTATCATTCAACAAAATATTAATATTAGTCTCATTTGTGCCTTTTAAGCCTACCGTAAATACGAATTCCTTGAAGACAAAATGCTAAAAAATGAGAATACGTGCCTTTTTTTGTGTATTAAAAATTGTGCATTGTAAATACAAAATTGATCAAATACAATAAATATGATAATAATGATTTTATTATAAAAAAAATGTTTATCCACTATCTTACAGGTGCTGATGATAGCTATTTGTATAGCTGCAGATTGTGGACCAAGACTGAAATATGCATGGGGTGATGCACTACAGAGCAACGATTGTCCAGGACCCGATGGGACCCCATATCCGAGGTAAGCAAATTACTAGAATTCGATATTTTGACATCACTATTCATGTGAATTTTACTATAATTTTACTACAGAGTATAGTTGAGGATAAAACTTGGATCATTCGGATAAAGTATGGATACATTTTATATATTTAATGCTGATATATCATGAAACTATAGAGATGTTTCCGATATCTATGAATAAAACGGATGACGAAGTGACTGAAAATGATAACATAATATTATTGGTTTCGTAAAATATTATTTAATACTAGGCGAAAACTTAAGATGCTTAAGCGTCAGTCTTATTCAAGTAGACGATAATGACGAATGAAAGTATTAAGAAGGACTGATCTTGATTAATGATTATATTTTTATTTTTTATATTTAGATTTTGCTGGTGTATATTATTACATTAGCCTATGTTAAGAGGCTCCAACGGACAGTTTTTTTGGCAATTAATGGTTGCAAAATGGTGGCCAGCCAGGTCATACAATATTGCAGTAATATTTCGACCATATAGCCAAAGAATGCCGGGTAATAAGTTACCACAGTTCAGTCACTAATTGACGAAAACATTGCCCATTTAGAAGCCCCCTAATAGCAGTTAGCTTCCTGTAGATGATATAATAAAATTGGTTCAGTAGTTTCGGAGTATTTATCATTTTTATCAACTATCATTTTTTCTTTTTATAATATTAGTATAGAAACGTTCATAATTATACCTCGTGTATTAATAAGTTTTCAGACAAACTTTTTACTGAAAAAACAAAATAAATGTTACTGCCTGTTATTTTTTTTTACCGATTTTGTATTTGGAATGTTAACTTTTAGTTTATTTGTATCGCAAATTCATTTCTTTATATTTTTCGGTGATGGAGAGAACGAAACAATTACGTGCAACTTTCATTTCCCTATTTAAGGCGGGAAAAAACCGATGCAGATTTTCCAAGAACTGAAAAGTTTTCCTGTAAGCCGTAACTTCGTCTATTACACAATACAGTGGTACAAAGAGACAAGTTCTCTGCAAGATCCCCAAAGGAGTTGTCGACCACGCTCTATGAGGACGCCTGCGAACATCAAAATTATCCGAGAACAAATTCATTCTGCAGACTAATATTCTAATATTTTGCGCGTTTCAGTGAACTCTAATTCAGTCCATATAAGATGATCTTAAGGAATCCTGAAATATGATCTTAAGGATCGTGTTCGTAAGTTACGACGCGAACATTGTCCATTGCAGCTGAGGAGACATTATGCCAGGAAGATACTCTTCACCAACGGGAAAGATTTTACTATCGTAGAAAAGTTCAACCGACAAAACAATAAAGTGTACGCTAAAAGTAGCAAAGATGTTCCAGCTTCTGCACGGAATGTCTCGCTTACTCATCATCCGGCTAGTGTGATGGTATAGTGGGGAGTTTCGTATGAAGGTGTCACTCCGCTCCATTTCTGACGACAAGGTGTCAAAGTGAAAGCCAAGAATTATCAGATTGACATTTTAGTCTGTGAAACCCCTGTCTTATACGTTATTTCACAATAAGGATTGACTTTTTTAGGCATCGCTTTAGGCAAAAAGCACCCAAGCTTGCTTGAGGGAGAATGTGCCGGCCTTCATGACGGCGGATGAGTGGCCCTCCTCAAGTCTGCTGGATTATTCTTTATGGACTGAATTAGAGCTCAGGGCCTGCCGAAAGGCCCACCAAAACTTGGAGTCACTGAAGCGAACCCTTGTACGAGAGGCAAAGCGAATTCCGCTAGAAGAGAGGGTGTAAAATTACCACAATTAATTGTGTTTATTGAATATGATTATTAGATTAAGTCGTCTATTATGTAATATTTATTTGATGCAAACAAACGAACAATCAAATCTTTCCTCTTTATAATATTAGTATAGATTATACAAATTTAAATTTCTTTTCTATTTCATCTTGACATGATCATATTCGCCTTCGTTTATATCGTACAACAACCTTTGAGCGGCTGCGGCTGACCGGTTAGATCGAGTAATATTTGGTCGTTCGTTCCACGGACGAAGTGAGAATAGGTATTCGTCGGCATTGCCCGCCGCTCGATCGGCCATTTTCGGTTTTGACGTGAGCAGGAATACGATACCAGTTGTAGCACGCTTTCCTGACCGTGTCGCATGTTATCTTATTGATTATCTTTGCATCATTGTATTTAATAATTAAATTAATAGATATTCTGGCACCGTGGTTTGTCTTTCATAATAATAGTCGTGTGTTTCATAATAATTGTAGTGGTGTATTGTTAAGTAAATATGGACAAAAAAGAAAGCGCTGACAATGAAAAGTCAGACTGCAAAGACGACGTAGACAGACATGAATTTTACCGGCGAATCAAAGAAGTTTTTAAGAAAAAGTTTTGTAATACATATCTACTAACGCGACAAAAGTACTTGGAAATAATCGAACAAGTAAAATCTGCTCATTCAAGATTGAAAAAGACCGCGTTGGACTATCGCCGTGTAAAGAGATATGTTGTGGTCGACACACCGTCAGGTGAAAGGTTGTTTCTTGCGCGAAAAGATGGAAAGCAATCCCAGCAAATGTTCGTCACTATGGAAGAAACTTATGATATTATACGCGATTATCATCTTAAATTTAATCATTGCGGGAAAAACCGCTTGATGAAAGCGATGAAGCTGTTATATCGCAATATAACCACAGAAAGCGTAATGGTATATTTACAGCTATGTGGACCATGCAGGAATAAGCTAGTTAAACGCAATAGAGCTCTAAGGCAAAGTTTAGATCAACCTAAACATCAAAGAGATGTTGATGAAATTAACAAAACCGATCCACTTGCAGCTGACACTTTCATCCGAAACGAGACTGAAGTAGACGATACTAAAGAATCTTTCAAACATCCCGAATTATATTCGAGAGCCCAAGTAGATATATTAGATGTTACTACAGAGCCTAACGAAGAATATAAATTCATGTTGGTATATAGAGATTATATGAACAAATATATTCATTTGAAGCCTCTGAAGTCCCTAAGTGTGGACGAGAGTGTTGACGCTATTCTAGAGATATGTCTGGTGTTTGGTGCACCTAATATTTTACAGTCAAAGAACGGACTGGACATAATAACGCCGATTTGTAGGCGATTGAATGCAACATATCCAAACATTAAAGTGGTACCTGGAGCTAATGTTTTTAATGACAAAGATCTAAAAGGGAAAACCAATGGAGATATTTTGAAAGTTCTTAACAGTTGGTTGGCATTAAGTCAAAGCACGAAATGGCAATTGGGTTTGAAGTTCGTTCAGCATTCACTAAATACCAAATTCGACGAGACGATCTGCAGAACCCCGAGTGAAATTGTTTTTGGAACGAATCCCAGAAAGGGCATCGCTTCTTTTCTAACTAAGGAAGAATGCGATTATATTATGTCGGAAGAAGATTTGAAAACCGCATTAGAAAAAAAAGAAAACCCACAAAACCAAACATTAAAACAATTAAAGTTGGAAGAGTCGTTAGTGTTGCAGAGTAATTTCATTAAAATAGAAACAGAACAGCTATCTGAGGACGATGACATAATCGATGATAATATATCTAATTAATTATATTGCATTAATTGTAAATAAATATATCCACTATATGATTTTACTTATTTTACAAATAAAAAAACATTTATGTAATTTCTATCTACCCACCATATATAGTCGATACGTCCACCAGTGCGAAAATCCACAAATAAATAAAAACGCAACTTAAAAGATAGAACACTATCGGTGCGTTGAAATATAGAACACGATCTAACGTACTTTAAGTTTAGTCTGTATTCCAAAGTGGATTTAACTACGTTTTACTGCATTCAGCATTATATGTGGCGGCTTCCCCCTTTCGCAGCCGTGAGAATATTCTCCAGGAACTGTACCTAATAACCATCAATTTTGAGTTATCTGCGGAGCAATTTCCGTTTTCACCTTTGAGATAGCATAATTGTAAGATTATCTTTAATGCGTCTGATGATTCAAGACAAAGCGTAACGGAATTATTTACGATGTATCGAAACGACAAGTCATGATTTTAGACGGCGGCATCGGTTGGAAGATACAGTTTATTACATTTTTTTATTTAGTGCCATCTGTTTGTAACTTCATAAATTAAATAGGTGCATATTTTTATTTTGCTTTGAAACTGGTAAGTGGTAGTGTCTCAAGTATTTCAAAGATGGCGCATTTGGTGAACAAAATAAGAGAAGTTTATATTAGTTTTATATTCACGGACTCACGGACTGTCCGTGAGCCAGTTAAATTTTTATGAACGATTTCCTCCCAGACCTGTAAAACGAATAAGAAAGTTGTATCTAAACTCTTTACTTGTTCACTCTGTCTCTATAGTGATGTCATATGTCAGCAGGCTATGCAAATTTAATAAAATATTCTTGGCTACTCATACGTATCATAGGCGTATATAATTTCATAAGTCAAAAATAGCTGGACCTATTTTAGTGATACCTGTGAGTGATACTGACATTATCTGTAAGCTCTGAGTTGTTTGAAAAGCACGATGCGCTAATTTCGTTCGTTAGGAAAATAGAGTAAATATCCGATTTTGTGCACGTCTCACGGACGTAGATCAGGATTCTAGGGTTAAGATTAATAAAAAATTAAATATTTTATTCAGTCTAGGATAGGCTACAAGCAATTGTGAAAGTCATAACTCTATGCCATATATCCGTAAATCTACGGCGAAAATAGGGCAAAAGGTCTGCCGGGACATCTAGTTAGAATAAAAAATGTTATAATTACTTATTTAGATTATTGTTTATTTCCAGGCACTTAGTTAATAGGGCTTTGAAGACTGGTCCCTGGGGACAAACGAGGCAGGCGCGTGCCATGAACACATTAGACCCCACGCTCATGAGGAGAGCGTTGCTACAAGCTCATGAAGGCTACGCGGAAGGCAGAACGAAACCTGACAATGGCAGCAGAACTGGTATGTGGTATTTAATTTGTGGATAAGTGAGCAAAAATTACTTTGCCCTTCGAAAGGCACGTTAATCCGCTGGTCCCGGCCACATCTGCAATCGTACTGGTGGACGTGGTGGGTCATACATAGCTCATCCTCCCTATTCGATTTGATTCCATCCATAGGGGAAGCCTGAACCCCAGCAATGGGGATATTGGTGGGCTGGTGACAGCTATGATGATGTCGGTTATATTAGTCAGAAACAAAGCTATCACAATTAGAATAATAATTATGTAGTGAACAAGAGTGAGAGTTTTCTTATGGTGTCATGTTGTTGTTTTTTATCTTAGCCACGTAGTCCTACCGACTCGAGCTCGATCTCGGAGGTCGTCAATAAAGAGTTATAACATCTAGAACCCTGTAGGACATTTCTGCTAAGCACCGTAACAATCGCATCTTATTAGAGTCTCAACTACTTGAAATTTGCCATTGTACTATTTATCTGAAGTCTTAAGTCTTCAATAATATCTGAAGTTATTAATAAGTATCAATCACCTTTGATTTGTGAGGAAGACAGCACTAATAATATTGAACTTCAGGTAGATAGTATAGTGGCGAAACGCAAGTAGAGATTCTATTGAGATGGTATTTGGTATGTGAGCGCGTTAAGATTTTAACATGGAATCCGGTACAGCGCCCCTAGCGGAAACTATCAAGAACTACAAATGTCCATACGAATTCTTAACGCGCTCACTAGTGAACGCGTTAGCGTAAAACATACACTTACCACTCTGGTAACCCTACACCGATGTATTGTATAGGTCGCGGTATCAGCGCGCCCGGTGTGCCCCCGCCCTCGAGTACGTGTGGAGGCGCGCGCCTATGCCGCTCCCGGTACAACACCACCGCGCCCATGTACGGCGTGTCGCTCACCTCCGGACAGCCGGTCACCATCGTGCAGAAGTTCCCCGATCTACTACAGCAGGTCGTCTTCGAAGTTTGCGAGTGAGTACTCTTTTACGTCGATGAAATGCATTAGGCACTTCCCTGCCGCCTGACAACAGATAAGGGGTGTGTGGGACTCTCCTTAATGAATCCACCTCGTGGCTAGACCCGCGGAGGTTTCCCAGAGGCCTACCCATATTAATTTCTTATCTCGGGCTCCTCTGTGCTTCGGAAGGCACATTAATCCGTTGCTCCCGCCTGCATTTGTCGTCAAGGCGGTGTTGAACGAAATTATCACTTTTTTAACTAATTTTATTCTAATTTTTGCCAAATAAAAATAATTTTATGAAAATTAAACATATGATCGATTGTTTTATAAAACCAGAAACATAAATTATTGGCGCGATATAAAATAAATGGGTTTCTGGGTTTTGTGAATCGATTTTGCCACGTATATATTACTTTTTAACTATATAAAAAAAAAATATATATACAATAAAAATATTTTTTCAGAAAATAGAACTGACTTCAAACTTCTTCATATTTAAAAAAAGTGATACGATAAGACTTATATTAAAAGCGACTTATTTAAGAAAATGCTATTGAAATAACCTATAGAAGACCTCCGCTCAGCGTCAATAGCATTTTCTTAAAAAAGTTGCTTTTGAGATAAGTATTTTATATCACTTTTATAGTAAAAAAAAGTATTTAGAAAATAAATATTTATGTTTTTAGTGATATTCATATTTATTATGTAATAGGTAACACTCAAAATAATTAATATCTATGTAAACAAAAATATTCAACATAGTGAAAGACTTAGAAATGGAGATTTTGTTTATTTGCTCGACAGAGAAAAAGGAAAGATTTGATTGCATGTTTGTTTGCATTGGATAGGCTCCGAATAAGTCTTTTTAGATTTATAAGTCTTTCATCTACCTACGGGAAGCTCCATAATACGCGGGGAACATAGGTTATAACTAGTAAGCGTAAGCGAAGGTCCGGCGACATAGCTAATTTCATAGAAATTGGTTCCCACTTACATTAAAAATATACGTACTCTTTGAATATAGAAAATCCTCCTTTCAGATTTTGAATGAAGAAGAAGTAAACATACCATCTAAATATTTAGGTGTTATCTGATGAAAAGCGTATTTTGCTTGCTTATAAAAAGGGTAACTATTGATTTGATTTCGATAAAATTTGAATGGAACTTCCTCGGTCCATTATGCTGTCGATAAAAAGAGAATTTTGAAAATATTTTGGATTTTGAAGTTAAAAATAGGTTTGGATATGATCTAAAGTGCTTACACAAAAATTTACTCTCTATGCGTATTTGTATGAGAACGTAAGCGGTGCCTACGCTTAGAGGGCCTTAACAATAACGATCTCTGACCGCTTATCCACTACGCCACCGAATTACTCAGCTCATAAATTCCTGCTGGTTCTAATACCTAGTTTTTATTTCATTTCAGATCCAGTGAATGCTCTTTGGTTCGAGGATCTTGTACACAGACTTATATACCTTATTTATTCCTCGTTCTGCCACTCGGGCCTGTCACTCTAACAGGTCAAGATTACGTACTGGTAGAATCAGGTTGCGTCTGTAGACCGGACCCTATGCCATAAAGAATAAAGTTCACAATCTTTAGACAAAATATTGTGTTAATTAAAAATGAATCCCATTTGAGGATTCTTTTATTGCATTTATATAGATACTATTATTCGTTTTTTTTTAGTAAGAAAATACTTGTTTTCATATTTTAAAAGGATCTTACAATTGAAAATATTTCGGATTTCTAGCTAAGGGCAAAAGGTGAAAGGCTATCTGTGCTTGTAAAAATTAATAAATTGTGGGTAAAATTGTTTGAAACAGTAAAATCGCCGAAAAATTTGCCCAATTGGTAATAATTAAAATTTGCCCAATTGGTACTAATTAAAATTTGCCGAATTGGTAATAATTAAAATTAATTTGTCGGCCATTTTGCGGTTCATTATCTTTATAGACTGAATGAATTTATTATTTTTATTTGTTAATTTATTATAAATATTTATTTATTAATTAATAGTGTTACTGAAACGGATTTATTGTGAATTTATTTATCACTATAGAAATGGAATCTATGAGATATTCTAACGCTCAAATTAATTTATTATAGTATTGTTAATTAGATGGAATTTGTGAGAGTATGAATCTATTTTACTTAATTATTTACAAACAACGAATGTAACTATGAAGATTAATAAAAGTAATTAATCTAAAATATTATTTTTTATTCATTAAACAAAACCACCAGCTCCTTCGGTACCTAGAGGATCACCAGTTGCTTAGTGACCAACAATACGGATTTCGTAGTGGTCGCTCTGCTGGCGATCTTCTAGTTTACTTGACACATAAGTGGCCTAAGGCAATTGAAACAAAGGGGGTAGCCCTAGCAGTAAGTTTGGACATAGCGAAAGCCTTCGATCGGGTGTGGCACAAAGCTCTTCTATCAAAACTTCCCTCGTATGGACTTCCCGAGAAATTATGTGCATGGGTCACTAGTTTTTTGGCACACAGAAGCATTAAGGTTTTAAACGACGGTTAATGCTCGGACCTACTGTCTATAAATGCTGGTGTTCCCCAAGGATGTGTGCTATCACCTACACTTTTTCTTCTGCATATTAATGTCATGCTGCAAAAGCGGTATTCATTGTTATGCAGATGACAGCAAGAAGGACTCCACCTATAACGGTAATGCTAATATTTCTCGGGAAAGCGTCTTTGAGAGCTGGAATCAACTTGTGTCTGATATTGAATCTTCGTTAAAGGAAATCTCTAACTGGGGTCGACTTAATTTGGTCCACTTCAACCCTACTAAGACACATGTTTACGTGTTCACCGCCAAAAAGCCCCTTTTTTCGTATCACTTCGCATTCAAAACAGTCCCCGAACTGCCGCAGCCAATATTGAGATTCTCGGTGTCGACATATCGAGCGAGGTCCAGTTCCGTGGTCACTTAGAGGATAAGGCTAAATTAGCATCTAAGAAGCTTGGTGTGCTTAATAGATCGAGGCAGTATTTTACTCCTGAGCATCGCCTGCAGCTTTACAAGGCTCAGGTTCAGCCCCATATGGAATACTGTTCTCATCTTTGGGCAGGGGCACCCCAATACCAGCTTCTCCCTCTAGACCGCATTCAGCGTAGAGCGACTCGAATCGTCGATAGCCGGGGCACTTCAAGTCGGCTTGATCCACTGGCCCTGCGTAGAGATGTCGCTTCACTGTTCATCTTCTATCGCATTTACTACGGAATGTTCCGAGGAATTGTTCGGACTCATACCTGCCGCTACTTTCCGACATCGTTCCACGCGACAAGAAATCCACGTCCATCATCTGGATGGTTGGAAGTTCTCAACTGTGCGTTTTTCTAGAAGTTTTCTATGTCGCACAGACAAACTCTGGAACAGCTTGTCGCCAGCGGTATTTCCGGACCGATACGACCTTCAAACTTTCAAGCGTAGAGCATATTCGTCCCTCAAAGGCCGGCGGCGCGCTTGTAGCTCCTCTGGTGTTGCAGGTGTCCATGGGCGGAGGTAATCAATCACCATCTGGTGATCCATCTGCTCGTCTGCCCCCTATTATATCCTGTTCTTACGCATGCCATAAGAACAGGATTATGATTATTTTAGTAAATAATGTCGACTCGATAAAAAAGATAGCCGAGATTCCATATAATCTAAGTAAATTTCGGTGAAAAGTATTTTTATTTAAGTCTTTTCCCTAAGAGTAACACTCTATAGTCGAATAGAAGTAATTAGTTAATTACTTGTAATCAATTGGACGAGAATTAATGAAATAAGAAAAAACTAATAGCTAACTAATCTAATATCTAACTATTAACATTTCTTGCTTCATTCAAATTCTTCTTTATTTGGTAAAAATATCTGCTTAAGTAATAATATATTCTTAAATAATTATCAAAGGCGTCTCTAGACTTTGTAGTATGTACTCAGAATTCATTGTCTTTATATTTACCTCCTATCTATAATCGAGTGAAGTATTTACTTGAGAAAATTAAAAGTAATTTCTTCTACTCAGGTAATTACTTTCACTCGACTATATAATTATACGGATACGGGTGTTTTGTAGCCTAGCTAGTACTGGGGCGAATAAACAGCCTGTATAAGAAAAAATAAGCGTTAAATAAAACTAGTTTCGGTTTATTATTATAATGTTTATTCTAATCCTATTTACAACACACAAACACTTAACATTAATTTATTGACTAAAAGGCTCCCATCTCCATATCACTTGAATAGAATCATCGCTCTTTAGGACGTTATTTTGATGCATTAAACAACGTAGTAGATAAAAACAAATACTAACTCAAATTGTGTTACTAAGACTTTATGACAACATGAATTAACAATATTAATCTGTAGCTTATAAACACAGGAACATTAAAGATATGTCTAATTAACAAAGAAGTAATGTCTGTCCCATTTTTTTTTACTTTAAATTTAGTGAGGTTCAAAATATAATCTTTTTACTTAACCCTCTACTGCACACGGACCCAAATGTAGTATTAAAATTTTGTTGTAATTTTATTTACAATTAATCTATAAAAAAGTGATTCAAACTGGTGTGCACGTGGACGAAAAAACAATTAATGAATTTTTTTTTATTATTATTGGGTTGAGTAAATTAGGCTATAGAAGATGATGTATATGCTTTTTCGCCTGAGGTAGGTTTTATAGAAGAATAAAATAAAGAGTTCGTTGGACAGACAAATAATTGAATAGAGTAAAACAAGAACAGGTCATCGGCTTACCTTAAAATATAATGTTCGAACTAGCTTGTGAATTAAAGGCTCAAAATATCTATTAGGGAAATTTTACAGATTTTTGTAAATGACGTGCTGATGATTTTCACATTACGTTTTTTGAAATGGGTACGAACAGACACTGGTGGTAAACGTTTAATAATTTACTGTTCGTAACGGTAATATTGTTGAGGTGCTTGTTGTTGTTGTGGCCGTTGCTGTGGGTGTGGCTGCGCGTGGGCAATGGGCGCCTGCAACAGTTGAGGTTTCGGTGTCGGAATCTTAACAACTATGTCTGTTGGCTGCCGTGAAACCTGCAATGGAAACAATTTGGTAAATTATAATTTCTTTTATAGCAAAATACTTAAAAAAATAACAATGGTAAGTAGTAATCTTGTTGCAGAAACTAAACCATTTTTAGTTTTTATCCTATATAGCTGCGATTTAAATCCTATTATGTAACTAAATTAAGCTTAGGGAGTAACCCTGAAATATCTTCCTACTACAACGGAGTTAGTTTGAATGATATTATTAAAAAAATATCGATCTGGACACGAGATTTTCACCAGTAAAAATATTCATGAAGACGGTTATCATCAGCATAAGCTGAAGTCTTCAATACTGAGGCGCAGACCTCTCCTATCGATTGCAATTTAGCACGCGGGCATAGTGTGACTTGGAGCTTGAAATAATAAATTTATAATCATCCATGTGAGGCTTTCGTAAAAGTTATCGAATCATTGTTTCATTTGATCACGATGAGTTTCTCATCAAACGATGAATATTGACAGTGGACTTGAAGAAGGTATTGGTTTATAATTGAAATTATAGTAAGTATAACGACTATTTATAGGTAATAGTATGCAATTCTTAGATGCCCTTGCGATATTATATAAGAGTTGGACTTTCAAGTGCAACGCTTGATCTTAGTTAAACTAAAAATTTCAATATATCAACCGATCTCAATAATAATGAATATCTGGGTCGGATCATGAATAAACTTAGTGTGAGCAGGATAGTTGTATTTAATATATTTAGGGCAGCTGCATAGAAGGTGGAAATTGCCATAATGATTGTCAAACTGCACTAGCAGATGACAACCACAGAAGAAGAAAAACTGACCTCAGCCTTGAAACCCTCCTTGGGGTCAGCGGTGTAGGTGACAGTCCTGACGAAGCCATCACTGTCCACAACTGAGTAAGAGCCCTTGATGACATCTCCGTCCCTCTGCTCCTTGCGGTTCTGGTAGTTGGTGTATTGGTCATCGTTCACGTCGAAACCGAACTGGTAGGATGGATGAGGCTGAAATAAACGAGGTGAAATTTAAATTATGAAATTCAGTCCTTATTTGGATACATAGTTTTTTACGGATTTTATAATTTTCCGCCTCAGTTGCTGCCTTAGTAGAAATGATATTGAATAATTGGACAATGTCGTTCCCTGTGTCTATTCGATTTTTCATGCAAGGGATTTCAATACAGTTAACATATTTGGCGAACCAGCCCCTTTACTCTTGAACGCAGTCGCGACTTATCTACTCTTGATTGGTTCACTAGCATACTCTGGCGCTAGTGTACCCAATCAAGAGTACGAAATAGTGCAATTGCAATGTCGATCGGTCGGAATTGTGTTCGAGAGTAAGGGAGCAGGTCGGGGCCTTGGGTTAAGCCTGGGTATAAAGATAAAGACAAACGAGATTAAATCAACTAGAGACTTTTCTTTATATTTTAAACGGCATGTTTATATAAAAATATATCAAAATAATCTAAACTACCAGTAAATATGAAAACAGTTTCAGTAAAAGTAGGTGGAATGTCGTCAGTTGCTTTTTAGTGTGCTACGTTTTTTTTATTGCCAATTTTCGGCTCCATTTACTTTCAGAGTAGAAGCACGTAATTCCGTCGGACGTTATAGAGCGTCACTGCTGGTATCGATACGCGGTCGCTGGCAGTGAAAGTTGTGTTGGTACCGACAACGCGATGACGGGTTAACATAATCTTGTCCATCCGTAATATTCTCTCTTCCGTGTTACTGGACTGTTGTAAGTTTAGTATTACAATAAAGGCTGATATTTATTTACATTAAGAGTTTCCTAAGTAGTCAAATAACAGAACTGAAATATTTTGAATAATTATTTATAAGAGATTGTCAATTATATCGGCACAAAAACTTTTGTGAGCGATACGTGAAAAAGTAAAAATAAAGTGTTTCAATTACTTTATTTTTACTTTTAGAGTTTCAAAAATAAATATGTTCGGAATCCTAATAACACATCTGCGGATTTGTATCGATTGTAGTTTTGTACTATTTGCATGCGAAATTTAAAGTATGAAATTCAAAATGCGATTATAAATAAAAGTAAATTTCATTGAATAATATAAAAAAAATATAAGAAAAAGAAGCCGCATTTTATAAAGATTTAATTCACACCGTAAACTTCACGGTAATATCTCTTTATGTTAACCGAAAACGAAGACAAATGTTTACATGGTTAGATTAAATCGATCGCTTAGTTTAGCCTGATATCAACAGACAAATTTACATGCCATTGTAAATTAAAATGAAAAAGGTTGTCTGTGGTAATTAATAACTGTCATCAAACGCTTAATTATTAAATATACAGTGTTGTTTTGTTACCTCAATGACAGGTGGTTTAGGAAGTAGTCCATTAAATTTTGTCGCATCGCAGTCGACATTTTCCGTTTGGACATTTCGTGTAGTCGATGTCAGTAATTAGCGCGTATCATTATTATTCGTTGCCTTACTTAATCGTAGTTTTTTTCTTATGATGAAATGAGGACACGTGAAGAATAATACTACCTACCTACTTAAAAACATAGTCTGGTTTTGTATTTAGAAACATTATTAGCCATAGGTGCTAAAACGATTTCGTAGTTTGACCGTTTACATATTTTGGATCAATTAGCTCTGTGCGAGTGTAATAGCTTCTCTTTCATTCATGCGCAAATGTTTGCGCATGAATGAAAGAGATATGTAATGTCGGGTCATTGTTCGAAATTGTTCGAAATATTAGGTATATAGAGGAGACATTTGAAGCTATAGCACTGATTTTAAAAATTATTTCACCTACAGAAAGCTACGCGGATGACATTATAAGTTACTTACGCGGATTTTACGAGTTTAATATTGAAATTTGATTTTTGGAGTAATATATATTCTATAAAATAGCTTTCCGCCAGCGGCTTCCCCCGCGTGGTCTTATATTATACATAAAAACCTTCCTTTTGAATCACCCCATCTATGAAAAATCAACAGTATTCAAAATCCGTTGCGTTGTTTGAAAGATTTAAACATACATTGGGTTATAGGGACAGAGAAAGCGACTTTGTTATACTATGTAGTGATTAGAAAGGTATTATGAGAAACACGAACAGTATCCAGCCTTGAGATTCTGTAAAAATCGAAACCAAATTTGAATTCACTCAGGTGTCCGAATATAGAACTCAGGTTTGGGTGTTTATCGATTCGCTCTGCAGATCTTGTGTTTTGTTTTAGGGTCTGACTCTCTCCCGAGATCACAAACGTTTATCGATTAATAGTTTCGGTTGCTTACTGGCAAATGCACTACAAATTGAAAGATTAAAGAATTCTGTCAAACAATCAAGTGTTTTGAACCATATTATACAAGTGGTGTACAAGTCGTGTCGGTTTTAACTTGGATTTCTTCAAGATCAAGGAGTTTTTCACTATATGAGTAGGGTTTGTGACTTACATCATAGTCTTCCTGAGGTTCGCGTTGTTCCTGCTGCCTCGTTGGCTGATACTGGGGCCGGTATTGAGGCTGCTGTTGCGGCTGCGGTTGGTACTGTGGCTGTTGATACTGTTGCTCTTGCTGGTATTGTCCTTGACTCTGGGCTGAGTAAGGCTGCAGGTGGAATGAGCATAATTGTGTAAACAATATTTATTGAAATTTATATCAAAAGCTACCAAGATTATGATACAATTTCAGATGTTTCAGATACTTTGCAAGATCCATATGTCGGTGATCATGTAATTGTAAAAAGTATAGATGTGGAACATTTATCGGAGATGTGTAAAAGTTGTGCACGGTTCGAAGATTGTTAAGGAATATTTAGATTACAATTTTATACATAATATATTTAGCTTACCAGTCTAGCTGGTGCTGGTGCAATTGGCCGTGCGATCACTTGTGTCTGTTGTGGTTGAGCTTGCTGCTGTCCGATGTACTGTCTTAATAGATGTGGTGGGATGCCTTCTGCTGCCTGTAAATATTGATTTATTAGTATGATATGATATTATACTAGTACCTTAATCGGGGAATGTATCATCGTAAGTTAACGTTTTAGTTATTGCAATCTGTATTATGTATATTTTCTAATATTTATTATTATTATGTATACTAATATTATAAAGAGGAATGATTTCGTTATTAATTATTTGTAGGCTCCAAAATTACTGGACCGATTTGTGAAATTCTTTCAAGTACGAGAACCTGCATGCGGTTTACGTAGGTGATGTCAGAAAAAAACAATAATAGATATAGAAATTGCATCTATATTTCAGGGAGTTACAACTCTGCCTCCGTTAATTATACGATTATCACAAATTGATAGTTAAAATTTATATTTATTTAATCAACGAGCCCATGATTGTTTTCTCGACCACCAATCCCAAGATTTCTCATCGAAATATGTTTTTTTCCGTTTTCGGAAATCGTTTATGCAAAACGAGATAGTGCGAAGGTCCTCGAGTGGATATTAGAAATGTCAAGGTACCTGTATTGAAAAGCGTGAAGAATTTTCGGAAATGCTAGCTAAAATCGTGACTGTTAGCTGCTAGCATAACTGAGATGTCCTTGCAATTTGGTTGCTCTTGTTGGCTGAATTGTTTACTTAAAATATTTTTTCTCATTGTGATAATAACAAAATATCGATAACCGAATAAACTGTATTATCAAGAAAGTGTTGTAATCAGTATTAAATAAATCAGTAGGTATCGTAATAAAATACGATATGGCCTTGTGTAGCCTTGATCTCTGAAGATTTCAGTGACTAAAAAGTAATTTTGGTAAGAGTTACATTTGATCACATGTCCATTGTGATTATGACTTTGTTAGATCATTACAATATTCGAAAAAAAATTAGAGATAAAGTAAAGATTTAGTAGTTATACGCGTAAAATATGTCCGATTCTTGTGAGGACCTTTGAATTGGCTGTCTGTGTCCGAATTTCACTATCATTTCTGTTTATTAGCTCTAGGTCTTCCTAGGATATAATAAATAAATTATTAGATATTATTTCGATAAACGATGGATATGCTAAGTATAACACTTAAATTCAAGTATACTGGTGTTTTATTAAGTAATAACGCCGACACTGTTTCAATAAGGCTGGATTTAGTGCATGACCGAACGGTGAGCGCGTATGGTGCGCGCTACTGTACTTACGCGCTGACCGTCGGTCGTTCACTATAGATTTTGTGCTCGACTAACGACTGATGTACTCGAACATATACAATTAAAAAGAAAAGTGAATCCATTTGTTAACTCCATAATATGTGCGTACTATTTATGTAACTGACAGACAAACTTCTGACCAAGCCTTAATTTTGGCGTCTCTATCTTTGTACAACTCACTAGAAAGGTCCCACAATGGCAGACGAATATGTACTTCAGTTATACCACGCTCAGTATCGATATTCATTTTGTTTAAGACGTTACACATGCGCATACGCTCGGTCGCTGTGTTGGCGTGACACTGAAGATGATTCCCATTAGCGCGACGTATCTGTATGCGCGTAGGTTACAATCAGTATTGCACTGTAGCGTTGTAGTTTATATGTTTTAAACTACAACGCTACAGTGCAGTTATATGTTTTATTTTTGAATACAATTGTAGTCGACCGATGTCAGATTACTAAATCCAGCCTTATAAACGAAGTTAACCGAAGTCGTTATGTAACCAGATCTACATTCTCAATCAGGCTCCACAGTGGTGCATTTAAGTACTTAGTTAAAAAGTATGCCGGATCACCAGTAATCCGTTTAATGGCCCCGGTCAATTATAACATGACGTAATATGATATAACTGAAGTAACCAGTGCGTGTATTAAGGTCCGTTCACTGTTTCACTCTTTTTTTATTACAAAAGTAACATAATGTCAATAATAATAGTTTCATGTTTGTGTCAAAGTTTTTTCTATATTATAATATTAGAAAATGATAATTATATTCTAAAGTAGCTGTTTTCCTGCGTCTCCGTTCGCGTAAATTAAATCCCATGTTACCCGCGTATGATGCAGCTTCCTGTAGGTGAAGGAATTTTAAATTCAATGCAACCAGCCAAATGAACAATCAAATCTGTCTTCTTTATAATACAAATATAACTAAATATATTAATTAAGACACACTGTTGAGAAATCAAGTTGCGACATATCCACGTGAGAATATTTTCAAAACCTTAGATTGCTATGTGTATGTATTCACTATATAACAGAGTTAATTACCTAAAATATACATTAAAAATACATAAACAAAATGCACAGTAAATAATAACAAGCTTTTATCGGTTACTTACATTGGTAAGTGTTACTATGTCAATTAGGTACAATGCATAACGCGCTACGCGTCAATCAACTACTATGTAAGTGTAAAGTTTACTTTAGTGAGGCTTTTGCAGTTTAATAGAATTTCATTTTTTAGAAAAAAAACATGATTTTGCGATGACTATCATGTTTTTTGTTAATTTGTATCTTGTACGAAGAATAATCAAAAATTGTGGCTTCATTATTTGTATCAATAAACTACTTACTTAGCCGTTTTATATATTACTAGGTTATTTGATGAATTTCATATCTAAGAATACTGTGAAAACAATAATGAGATTTTTTTATTATTACTACTTTCGAATATTCTCTCCACAAAAACCGTTCTTGAACTATAAGCTGACTTGTTCTATCTCGCTTTTCTTCGCTTAGCAACATATTATAAAATTTATTAAAAACATAACTTTTATATAAATAATAATTAAATAAAAAACAACAACTATAAGATATATATTAATTAACTGTTCATCTATCTTCATTTTTACTTTATTTATCTTTTATTTTCAATGGTTGAACTGAAATTTCGATTAGAAATCTGGACATTCGATAGCTGTCGTCTAAAAACTTGAAATCGTAAAGTAAAACGTTTCCAATATAGTTTAAAATCTTCAATTGATAAAACACTTTAGTATAGATTTTCCCATGAACATGCCTAAGTGGCTCGCTAGACCGGTGTAGGCCGATATTTCGAAAGCACCGCCACAATGGTCGTCGCTCGCCCGATTTGGTAAAGATTTTGAAAAGTTACTCGCATGTAACATGTACTCACATCTAGCAGACATTGTGCAAATGTAACCTACTTGCTGACAACTATTGTTGGTATTTGGTCCTTCTATGTTGTATAAACGTATCACGAGATCACTTATACAACCGAAGTTACTTTAAGATCTTGTTAAAAGTAAAATCGTCTATAGATTCATTTAAAACTATGATGAATTAAACTTTAAATTTATAGGATATGTGTCGACAACTGCTTTGCCAGACTCTTTAGATGGCGTTTTTATATAAGTTTTATGATGTCAGTTATTACCAGTGGTCGGAATTAGGTAGAGTTATTCATGTACTTACACTGATTTCATACAGCGAAAGAATAAAGTGAATATGCCTCAAATCCCGAGATTAATTTTTAAAATTAATCTCGGGATTTGAGGCATATTCACTTTATTAGTAGAAAGAGCAGAAAAAATCCCGTGATTTTTTAAATAAAAAGTTATTAACTTTTACACAATTTAAACTACTGCACGCACGACGTTGCCAAACTTACATCAATGAAAGAAAGAAATAAGGAAATCCCGGGAAGGTCCACATTAATATCAACATTTCGATGCAAGTACATAAATAACTCTACCTAATTCCGACCTCTGGTTATTACTTATGTATTGTTTACAACTGACAATGGCTAAGCACAAGCTGTGCATGCAAAATAAATGTATTGTTTATATTTGTTTTCATTGTTGCTCTCTATCTCTACTGTTTTGCATCAAAGTGTATTTAAATTTATCTCTCTTGCTGATTTATCGTTTAAGTTACTTTAGTCCACATTCTCTGCCGGTAATAATAAGGTTGATAATTTAGAATCAAGAAATACAAAATATAGCAATACCTACTTATAGTACGATAAAATTTAAAGTATAATTGCATTGTGTGAATTTGGTAAGTTATAATTTTTTTAATAGAAAATGTCATAACTTAATCCGATTTACAAATATGATGTAATTATATAATTTTTAATTACAATTAACATAGACTCTCAAATATCAATTTCAACGTCTTTTAAATTTATGAAATATATATCAAAGATGATGATTATAGAATAAAAGATATTCGACAACGAATTTAGTGATTAAAATGTTGCTCTATAAAGTAAAAGTAAGTTTTTATTATAGAACTTCTAATCTGTTGAGTAGAATTGTAATTTAAAGGGTAACACTAACATTAAAGTTGGAAATTCCCGGCTAGCGTTTGTAATCTCAAGAATCATATATTTTTCGTAGGAATCTGTTTTGATTCATCGGTGGTAATTGTTTAAATTTATCATTCACTTGTATAAAATATACTTTTACAAAATATTTTGTAGATAAATGTTAGGAAATCTAAAGAAATTAATAAAAAAATATAAAAGCTATATCGCATTCGCGTGCAGAATATAATCCAATCCTAATCAAAGAATATAAGCCATTACTATCCTACTAATCTCTATTAAATTTAATAAACCAATTAAAAGTCAAGAATAAATCTCAATGATAAATAATATGGTCCCATAAATTATATAATAATATTCCATAAATATAGTAGTACCTTAACTAATTTTTATCCGTGATTTATTATCTAGTTAAATATCTTTATTATTATAGTGAAGTTAATCTTTCCAAAACCAAACCAGCTTTTATAGAGCTTAAAAACACACTTCTAATAAAATAAATTGATTGAAGCAATATTTTATAATTTCACTAGCTTTTTTCCTGCGCCTTCGCATGCGTAAATTATAGCCTATGTCAACCCTGTATAATGTAGCTACTCGTAGGTAAAAGAATTTATAAATCAGTACCTAACTACTAAGTTTCAGTCTTTTCAATACAAACGAACAAACAAGGAAATCTTTCCGCTTTGTAATATTAGTATAGCTTTTTTTCTAAACATTTCTCGTTATCAAGTGCAAAGGGAACCTAACAACCAACCTGTTGCTGGTATTGATGCTGTGCTCTCCCGTATACACAACCCAAAACGGCCAACGACACACAAAATCTCAACATTGCACACACTTTTAAAAATGTAATAATAAAAAAAAGTTTGAACACACTCGCGTGTATGTTACGTATGCGGTGCGTTTAAGATACTCTCTCTTTATATAGAGACCACCCCTTCTAGTGTGGGTGGTTGGGAGAGTGGGAACTCCGCGAGGAACATGTACAGGGCCTAATACGAAATTCAAATTGTGTTTCATCTGAAGCTTTGTTGCAACAAAGGATGTGAAACAAAGAGGTCATAATGTCATTTCCTTCCATATGAAACCTTTTTGGTGTTGATAATTTTTCTCGACTTCAAAAAAAAGGTTTTCTATTCCTTACATACATACGCAAACTATTTGGAATTAGAGCTTCTAAACAGGTGTATGTCCTTCGGAAGTGTATGCATATGGGTTTGTCCGCAAATCAGACATCAATCATTCAGACGTGCAGAATTTCACATATTTTTAAAAGCCATAGTAGGTTTAACAGACATCGGAAAAGATTTTAAACTGTGTCCTCAAACTATTATGGTTTAAAATCAAGTGAAGTATATATTTGTATAATCCGACGTGCTGTTGACGTTACATGAAAAAAATTAATGAAATCAAAACAAAATTTAAATGTTCAAAATCAATTGTCTATTATTGGTTTAATGGTTTATTATTTATAAGTCATTATAGAAAATGAGGAATATTTGTAGTGTGCATTCGCTTATTAAACACAAATAGGATGGGTGACCAAAACTTTACTATTGCGAACGCTTAAGTGATTCGGAAAGCACGTTACGCCGTTGGTCTCGAATGCATCTGCTATCGTTAACACCCACCGATCCACACTGGGCCATCGTGGTGGGTCATGGCCAATCTCCCCTATTAGATTTGATTCGATCCCATACGTAGGGAATGCCTTAGCCCTAGAAGTGGGGACATTAATAGACTGGTTGCCGCATAAATGCAGTTACATTGGTCCTGAAATAATGTGTACCCACCCAGCGAGGATTGATAGCAGAACGACAGCAGCTGTAGTGAAAACCAATAGTATAACGTGCGTTCCGAAGTATGCAGTAACTCGAGATGATAAATCTTTGGGCATCTATCCTAAAGTTCTATGCGCAAATGCGTATACTTTTGTTTTTGTTTCACGTTTCGGATTTCATGTTCGTCTAGACCAGCGTTTCCTCGTCGGTTTATTTTCTACCTTTCCATAACACCGCGGTCCACCGTTAGATTTTAAAGAGGGGGAGGGAAGATCTCCTGGAATATCAAGTTGTTATTTTTATGAGTAGCACAGATAGGGTTGCCAGATAGTAACTTATCAAATCCGGGACAATTCTACAAAAAAAAATGTTGGCTCGTGGTTATAATAGAAAATATCTTAAATACCTATATATTTTTTCGTATTTGTATTTAAAAGGAAAAATGCCATTTATTTTCAAATACATACTTTTATTAGATATAGGTATGTACTAAGTAGATAATTAACTCCAGTTATAATTCTGAGATGAAACACTGTGGTAGAAAATCACACGTTAAACTAATTGAGCACTTCGCTTAAATTACCAATTTTAAACTTTGGTAGACAATGAATACTAAATGACAAATTAAATAGAAGAAATGACTATTAAATAGTCGATAGAAGTCATTATTAGAGAAAATGTCATTATAACTTAAAAATATTTAACAAATAGACGAGAATTTGAATGATGCTATAACTGTTAATAGCTAATAATAATAAAATTCTATCTATTGACAGTTATTATTTCATTTAAATTCTTGTTTATTTGGTAAAAATACCTCCTTAAGTTATAAGTTATCACAAACAAAAAGTACAGACATAGAAGGATGTTTATTGTCTTTTACGATTAAAAGCTGTTTGAATAATACTTATTGGACATATGCACAATACAAAAATTTAAATAACGTGGAAACTTGCCGCCAGCGGCTTTACCCGCTTGGATTATACAGATGTATTATCCATATGTTTCTTTTCATTCACTCTATTTATTAATGGATACCGCATTAAAATTCTTTGTGTAGTTTCAAAGATCTCAGCGTTCAGAAAACATGAAACGATTTTGTTTGGAACTATATATAGATTAACTGTAAAAAAATAATTAACGCGCTAATTAATATAAAGAGCTCATTAAAACAAATAGAGAAAAGTTACCGAATATGGAATATAATCGTTAATATGGAATATTCCAATTCCTTTTATTTTTTGAATTGTTGATAAGTACAGAAAATGTGAGATCGGCTTGTAGTTTCATTTGGCAAATTTAAACGTTTCATAATGAATAATTTGGAAAGTAATTCCAGTATTCCACAATTGTTAAAAAATATATTAAAAATAACTTTCTATTTGATATATGTTTCAGTAAATTTTTTGTTTTATGTCTAATTCACTCACTACTATAGATTATCCGTTTCTTGATTATTATATAAATAAAAGGTTAATTATGTGTACATAATATTAAGAATTATGGTCCTGTGTAATGTTTATATATATATATATTTATTAAATATGTCTGTAATTTGTTTTATTTGCCAATAAATAAATAAATTAATTAATTAAAACGAAAGTCTCATAAAACTAAGCAGTGAATACTAACTGCTATCACCCGTATCTATAGTCGAGCAAAAGTAATAACCTACGTAAGGAAATATTTTTAATGAATAAACAAGAATTTGAATAAAGTGAGAACTGTTAATAATAAGAATAAGATCTATTATTATTAGCTAATTTAACAGATTTTATTACATTCAAATTTTCGTTTATTGATTAAAAACATCTGCTTATGTCATACTGTTTTCTCAAGTAAGTACATCTCTTGACTACAGATACGAGTATTAGACTGTGGTAATATAGTCCAATTGTATGTTAGTTCAGACTGCAATCTCGTATCTTACATTATATTTTGAATATCTCTTTAGATCATCAGACTCGTGACTGACTTGCAGGTAGAGAGTAAAAACAATGGAGGTCGAATTATGAAAGTGTATTGTGAATAATTAAAAAAAAGTCTTTCATCTAAGTGCAGCAGGTTGAGTAAGAATTGATTGACAGCCGGGTATCGAATCTTTATCAGTTCGAGTATAAGCTGTTTATCTATAAATCTAATGTTATATAATAACGGCCGGTTTCTGAAGTGAGATGAGTACAAAAAAATTAAACCTACTTCAAAAATTCGTAATAAAGAGAAACGACTAGTAAATGAGAAACAATATCGCAAATTTTTATCTTCAATAAAATCTAAACACCAAAGTGGACACATAATTTTTTTTTCAGTTGTCTTATTAGTAAGAAGTATACAGCACTATCAGAAAATCTATGTACTAACATACATAAACAACGAATTGAATTGAATAATTTATTCAATAAAATGCTATTGAAGTCAGACGGAGGTCTTCTGCAGGTTTATTACCATAACTTTATTAAAGGCTAACTTCAGTACACAATAGTGTTAAACGCATTGGTATAAATATAATAGAACTTTCAATGACTTTTTTTAATCTTGCACGCAATGTAATAAAATAAATAAAGTTAATTAAAACTTTTAATAATATAATATAATAATACTTAACAGAGATAAGCCGTATGTAATAAGCATCTAAGCTAGATACTAAATTATAATTAAATTGCAATAAGAACCTTATCTGGGGTTAAAATCATTATTACAAATAGTTACCGTTTGTTGTTTCACATACATAATTTCTCACAAAATCCTTGAGATAAGTTATTTTCATATTTTAATGATGCATCATTAACTTTTGTTTCTTCATAAACTTTAATAAGATGTGCTATGATTATGCGCTAGAATTCTGTGAACTAGAAATCTTATTTATTTGTCAGTCAGTCTGAGTCAAGAGACTATATAGATAAATTGTAATTGGACATAATTTGTATTTTGAAATTTAGTGCCCCAGGCCTATAAAATTAATCATTCTATGAATTAATGGTGAAACGATGGTTATATTAAGTTTCTGTTTTGTGAAGAAGAAATTCTTAAGCTTTAGGTATGACATAAAAAGGAACTACGGAATCCAGTATTGCGTATGGCCCGACGCGCACTTGACTAGGCCTGTTTAGTTTTTTCGCTAAGTTGTTATTACTAATATGCAAATTTAGATATGAAATGAAGTACTCTATTTACTGTTTGATCAAAGAATAAATAGTCTGAAAATATTTATCCGATTATTACAAATAAATCCATCGATACCTAATTTTTTTTCTTTGTTCTATGTGTTTGTAGTTTATATTCAAATGTGATTACCCTCCAATCTCCAATCCACATTGGGCTAGCGTGGAGGGTCATGGCCCATCTTCCTTAACCATCCATAAGGAAGGCCTGAGCCCCTGCAGTGGGGACGAAAAGGGCTGGTGATGATTCAAATGTGATGATATGTTTGTGTGAAGATAAATCTCGATGTGCGTTTCCACATCAATAACCTATTAGGTCTTATTACGGTCCACTCCACGAATGTATAAGGAAGGCATCAGTGCGGGAGGAATGGCGAAGGATTGTTCGGCCTGCCACCAACACTAACCAATTACGACCACTCCGTCAAGAAAGTAGCGGCATAGAATAAAAAGACCCTTGAAACCTCGACTATGAAATAACAAATTATATTCGAAAATTTTTTGGACTAAATAAATGCTAAGATACATTTTTAACTATCAAATCCTTCATGTGCTGTCCGAAGGTGATATCAGAAGACATAAACATCGGTGAGCATGTATAAAAAAGAGTAATTTTATTGGAAGAGGCGAAAGGAGTATGTAAACACTGTGCCTTGTGGCACACGGTCCTCTCTGCTTCTCCCTAGCGTGGTAGGCATAAAGGGTTATAAAGAAGATAGGTAGTAAGCTTAAGAAGATAGATAGAACTAAACAAAGGAATTATGGGATCTATGCTGGAAAAACCTGATAATAATAACTATAAACATTTATCACTACATAATGATGATGATGAAGTATAAACCAAAGTCGCTTTCGCTGCCCCTATAACCCTATGTATGCTTAAATATTTAAAACTACGATAGGGTGATTCAAAAGGAAGGTTTTTATGTATAATACAAGACCACGCGGGCGAAGCCGCTGGCGGAAAGCTAGTTTGGGATTAGATTGGGAAGATACACCACTACAAACAATTATATAATAAACAAAATTAGAAAAAAAAAGTTGTCTCAAAAGTGTTCCAGCTCACCATGTGCTAGTAATTCTTGGCTAGAAAGACACGCAAGACCGTGATTCGATTAGATCTTGGTTAATATATAAAAACATTTCAAGAAATAGTACCGACTTCAAACTTAGAAAAAAGTGATAAATAATATTAATTGTGATATTTAATCAATTTTGCATTTACAATGCTACACTGAAAAATGCTTGAAAAATCCACTTTGTCCCTCTGAGATGGGACTAGAACCCACGAGCGTTCGCAATCCGGGCGACTGGTCTAACCATTGAGTCACCCTGGACCTAACAAAACTGACGCATTTTTCAAGCACTTGCTACTACTACAGAGCGTATTTTTCGAGCGGCAATTCAATTTTGGCAATAGATAGATAGATAGATAACACTTTATTGCAAACACTAAATACAAAACATACAAAGAAAAAGATGAACTATCTTAAAAGTACGGGGGTGTATGATAATCTTAGGATTACAATAGATATTAAATAAATATACATTAAACAAACATAACTTCATATAAGCGTATACATATTACACAAATAATAAAATATATATACATCATCATCATCATCATCATCAGCCCTTTTGCGTCCCCACTGCAGGGGCTCAGGCCTTCCTTGTGGATGGTTAAGGAGGATGGGCTATGACCCTCCACGCTGGCCCAATGCGGATTGGAGGGTATTAACGACTGCAAATGCAGCCGGGACCAACGGCTTAACGTGCCTTCCGAAGCACGGAGTAGTTCGAGATAATATTTTTTTTGGTCACCTATCCCATGACCGACCCTCGCGAAAGTTACTTAACGACAACTATCGCGGGTCGCGGCGCTTATCCATTACGCCACCGAGCCACTCATACTATCCAAATAAATATAGCAAACAAAACTATCGTCTGTCAATAAAAGGAGGATTTCGGCAATATTCTGGCAATCCACATAAACAACCGAAAGAAATATTTTTACAAATATTTAAACTTTTATGATAAAGATGAAAATTCGTGTGAAACTGCAAAAGAGTTCGAGTGCCATCTCAGGTACCAGGGACAAAGAAGATTTTTAAAAGATTTTTCATTAAGAATCTCATTATCACAGTTCCCGTATCTCAATTTGATTTTATAATAATATCTTCACAATAATAGAGATTATATTAAGAAATAAAAATATAGATTAACAAAATAATGTTCAATGAAAGAATTAAATTCATCAGTGTGCAGAATTGCAATATCAGATCATAACAATCGACCTTAGCATTTTAAATTGATTTATCTATTAGACTTCGAAATTGCACAATAGATCACGACAAAGCAGTAGACTAAATACAAACGTATATAAATTTTGATTCGATACACTATAAACAGAATAACACTATCAAGGTTTCGCGTTTGAGTAAATTTACGCTAAGACTGCACTAAGTATTAGTCAAAATTCATATTATAAACAGAGACTTGGCAAAGGTTAACCTAGTACGAGGTTCTACGGTAGTAATATTTACTCCTAGAAGGTAGTAGGTTTGCTTATTCTCAATGTAATTATGAATTTGGACCAATACTAATATTGGAATTTTAGCGTAAATTTTCTCTGACGCTAAACCTTGTTTATTAATAGCTATATTTTTGTTCAAGTTATTACTTTTTATTAAAAGTTTTATTTTACCACAAAATCGCAATATTTGACGTGGGAAAATTTTAATGACGATGATTTTTATTTTATAAATTAATTTAAATGATTATTTATTTATATATTTACGGTTGTCAAGCGACTTTCACAATATCCAAAAATTAATTAACTCGAGTACTTCGGAAGGCACGTTAAGCTGTTTAAGCGCATGTGGTGGGTCATGGTCTATTCTCTCTATTCGTTCTAATTCGACGTCATCCAAAGGAAAGGCTTGAGCCCTAGCAGTACGGGTATTATGAGGCTGGTGACACTGATGTCGAATAGTTCATACGCCAGATTATCGCCACGTCTGAAGGTCCCGCGTTCAGATTTTTTCTGGCTATACCTATTGGGTGTTGTGGTACCAAAAATAACTGATTTGACTTACTACTTCTTTAACTTTTGATTTGAACAATGTATGATATGTTACTTTATTAAAAAAAGAAACATGGTTGAAATACTGCCTTACATATATGTATGTCTACTGTGAAAGTTCTGTTGCTATGTGTACGTAGCATTCAGATCAGTGAGATCGACATTTTATCATATTATATTTCAGAACAGGATTTTTCAAAGGATTACGAATTCTAAATCAGACTATATAATTATTGGAGTAAGGTTCAATTTTTCAACGTATTGTAACTAGTAATCTTTTCATTACTTTTTTCTTGCGTGCAAGCTCTTTTACATCCTTCAACTTGTGTGTTTTATAACAGACGTTACTCTAAAATTCAGTCATATCTTCTTCATATTTATTCAATAAAATAGTGAAAAATGATAAAAGCTACTTTATAAAGTATAGAGGTTGAATGAAATAAAAACTTTTTTCAAAAAATAAAACTTTTAAAAAGCGATAAATAATATTTCTCTTAAAAGTCGCTTTCGCTCAAGAAACTGCTATTGAAGTAGGACGAAGGTTTTCTGTAGGTTATTATTAATTATATTAGTAATTATTAATGATAGCCGAAAGTCTTAGGAAAGGAGAGTTCATTATTTGCTCGTCATATTTTTTTCCAATAAACCTATACTCATATTATAAAGAGGAAAGATTTTGTTGCTTGTTTGTTTGCATTGGAAGGGCTCATAAATTATTTGACCGATGATATTTTCTTTCATCTACGCGAAGGTACATAATACGCTCGGGTATAGTTTTACGCAGTCGAAGTCGCGGAGAATCAGATCAAAGGTTCAATGAAATAAAAGCCACTTAAAACAGTAAATAACGTTTTATTTTTTGAATCTGTGTGCTGTGACAGCACTATCTTTACCATCAGCGGCTTCGCTTGCGTGGTCCATGTAAACTTTATGCCCCTATTTCACTCCCTTGGGTATTTAATTTCTAAAATAATATTTTTATTGCTCATTTACATCATGAGAGGAACCTTTGTACTAAATTTCAACTTTCTAAGAGCAGTACTTTCGGCGGTGAGTTGATATATAAGTCAGTCAAGTTTTCTTTTCATAGATAACTAGAGATACGGTTCAATCCATCCCCAGCAGTGTCGACATTGACTCGTGATGATGATGAGACTATCGCCTGAGCCGTCATCTAACTCTGAACAGTCTAGTATTCATAGAAAATGTATGAAAAAATGCAGGCTCATAGAAAAAAGATCATAATCTAGATGACCATGTATGCTTGAGGAAATCAGTTACAGAGGATCGAGTCTGCATATCCTTTAAAAATTCTCACCCGTAGGTTAGCTTAAAGGGAACTAGGAAAGATCGGAGCACAGGGACTACAAATAGGCCCAGAACCCTTTTGCGGGATTCCACAAAAGTCCCGTCCCCTAGTCCCGTAGAAAGAAAAAACATGCGATGCAAATCCTAAAGAACAACCTCTCAAATGAGATTTCAAAAAATACTGACACAACCAGCCGGTGCTAAATCACGCTAAATCGTTCATCAAAGGTCATTCGCAAAAAATATCTGCTTGAAGCCCAACAGAACAAATATAGGCCAGTTGACTATTTTTTTATTTTATATAAAAATAGCCTATAATTATAATTAATATATAAGAAATAATGTAGAAGGAACAGTCACGCGAAGTCACTACTTGTTACCTTGCCTTGGTAGCGAAAAACGTACGGACATTGTTATATCTTTGATATTTGTGCGTTTCATGTTTATAGTTTTTATAATGGAAGTTGTTGCATTTTCTGTAACTAATATAATGCCGTATGTTATCTCTGTAATATATTTCCCTCCTTGATTAAAGTTTACAAAAGGGTAATATTTTCTAAGTTAATGTAATAAAATTTACATTATTAATTATTAATAAGTTAAAATGGTCCATATATTTCAGAACATATAACAGAAACCTTTATTTTCACGTGTAGGACATAACCTACCGTTAGCTGGACGCTATAAATTAAACAGATATACAGAAGCGCTGAATTTTATTGTATTCACAGGCTACGTAGCTTAAATGGATCGATTGCCTATTAGCTGACCAGGGCCAGATACTTGGCATTCCAGAATTGCGTAAGAAATAGTTTCTTCTGTTGACATACATGCCCTGTATAAATAACTGTCAGAGATACCTATGGTGTGGAGGTGTTTCTTGAGAGAGTAATATTCGATCATAGTACTTATTATTGTTTAATGGTTTCTTCTCACCCATATTTCTTAATAGCTGACCTGGTGACAAGTGTCGGTGCATGTGCAACACGCATGCGTGTCGTAAGTGCAAGTCTGGTCGAATGCATTGAAACGAATCGCCCCACCCGCACTAATTAGGTCGGTTAACACGAAATATTGTTACGTGTCGAAAAGTTGAAAGGTGGGTTACATATTAATGCCAGTAAATGATCTACTTTAGTAATAAAAGAATTTTATAATTATTAAAAAGGATTTGTTGAAAGTTTTGTTTCGGTATGTACCTATTATATGTACTATATTACAATACATACGATATATAATATACGAAAGTCGTAGGATTTGATTGAGAGAGTCATATTAATAGACCGTAGATTTAAGGATTTAAATATTTGCTCATAGAAATAAGTAAAATATCAACTTATAACATTAAAATTATATAATAGCAACGCTAATTCAATTACAAAAAATATATTCCATTGTACTTTAGTTGACGTTTTGGTTAGCAAAGTAATGTCTGACACACCATTTGTAGTAATTAATATTTGTAAGTATTAATTAGAGTGCCAGGTCGGTTATGCCACGTGTCGCCTTCTACTGAGGTCTCTTAGGCCCACCGAGTAACTAATATAAAGCTGTATAGGTTTCACATATTTTGTCACTGGAAATGATTTCGCTTGTTGTATTCAGCTATATGAACTTAATCTTAATTAGATTAAGTTCATACAGCTGAAAATGCCATTTATATCAAGGAAGTTACCCGGTAGACTAGCCGGTTATTGTTGTGACAGTAGACGCGTTTTAAACGCTGAACTTCGGGAGCTTAACAATTGTGTCAATGTAATTAAATTTAGGTGTCACTTATAGCCCCTTGTGCAGAGGATGCACGGAGGCAGAAGAAACGGCAGCTCACGTCCTGTTAGAATATAACGGAGTTGCCAACTACCGGGGAAAGCATCCAGCTCGCTGGGTAACCTCCAGGAAGCTATCAGAGACTTGAAAGCGCTGGGAGCGTTTCTAACAGAGTTTGAATAACTGGAATAACCACTAGCCATCAACCTCCGTATGCAAAATATGCGCAATTTTAACGTCGACTTGCGGTGATGCCCGTAAGAAGAAGAATGTACTTTAGGTTAAAAAGGAAACAGAAGTCTTTATAACAAGTCAAGAAAATTTAATAACTAATTAACACAACAATTAAATTTAAAAGTAACGCTAAATAAATAAAATAGAGCACGTGGCCCAGCACGCTAGTTGGCGTACTGGTTGCCAACGTGATGTCTGACACCCCACTTGTAGTTGGCGTTCTTGTCAGTTTTGACGAATGTGTGCACCGGGCCGGTGACACCGCGCGTCTCCTTGCGCTCCTGGTCCCGGTCGTGGTCGTGGTCGTGGTCGTGACTGTAGTCGCCGTAGCCGTGGTGGTCGCGCTTCGGACGCTGCCACTGTTCGTCATTGGGGTCGCGTTGCACTGTTACAGAAGTGAATTATAAAACTACAGTCCACCGAACCACCGGCTTAAACCTAATAACATTATTGGATTCGCTATGAAATATACTCGTTCAAATCAATATCGGTTAACTATTGGCTTGGTGAAATCGTGGACATACTATATAACTTTAATCTTTGAATTTTTTTAACACTTTCGTATTTATTTCTTCGCTTCTAGATATTATAAAAAGTTCTTTCGGAATCTTTTCTGTAAATCCAAAAGATTGTTTAAAGGTGTTGGTAACGTATTAGAAAAACATACCGTAATGAAATCTTCCGTTGTTGTGTACTGATGTTACATTACATTAGTTTAGACTTCCCTCACACATAGTATTGGATTGCTCGAATATTATTTTATCAAGATTCTTTAGTATCCACTACGCCATCGAGTAGCTCGGTGGCGTAGTGGATAAGCGCCACGGCCCGCGGTCGTTGTCGTTGAGCAACTTACGCAAGGGTCGGTTACGGGATGGGTGACCAAAAAATTATTATCTCGAGCTACTCCGTGCTTCGGAAGGCACGTTAAGCCGTTGGTCCCGGCTTGCATTTGCTGCGTCAATACCCTCCAATCAACATTGGGACAGTGTGGAGGGTCATGGCCCATCCTCCTTAGCCATCCACAAGGAAGGCCAGAGCCCCTGCAGTGGGGACGTAAAAGGGCTGATGATGATGATGAAGATTCTTTAAAGTTTTAAGCTGAATTAAGTGGCTTTTCGTCCAATCATATTATTGAAAGGGATGTATCTTTTGAATCATTTTAACGTAGATAAGTAAATACTACCTATTTATGTGGTCTTTTGTTTGATTACAATAATAATGTGCGCACGAAACTTACCATTTTTTGACAGGAGTAACGAAATTTACAGTTGTTATAACCAACACTATATACCGTAACCGAATATTACGTTCTCGAGTTTTAGAGACAAACGAATAGCTGTTAATTTTTATAGATTAGATAAATACATAGATAGATAGATATTGATTTGGTAATGGCACTATTTTTTAAAAGTCGTTACTTCAGTTGGAGCTGGTGAGTTTCTTTCTCTCGTCCTTTTTATCAGTCAAAAGACGTCCAGCGGAGAGATTCTCTAAAAATTCGAATTCGAATTCACTCATGTGTTTGAATTCACGTCATTTAGTTTCATCATCATCATAAGCCCTTTTACGTCCCCACTGCAGGGGCTGAGGCCTTCCTTGTGGATGGTTAAGGAGGATGGGCTATGACCTTCCACGCTGGCCCAATGCGGATTGGAGGCTAGCAAATGCAACCGGGACCAACGGCTTAACGTGCTTTCCGAAGCACGGAGTAGCTCGATATAATATTTTTTTGGTCACCCATCCCGTGACCGACCCTTGCGAATGTTGCTTAACGACAACGATCGCGGGCCGCGGCGCTTATCCATTACGCCACCGAGCTACTCTCTCATTTAGTTTACAAATTTCTATTGATTGCATTTTTGCATAAATATGCAAAACAACTACTCATTCACTTCACTTATGCCATGAAACGTTATTACCAATTCAAAATTGATCAGATGCAGCTTTTGAAGTCAATTCAAATTCGGATTTAATCAGAATTTCAGGGCTGAACGGGTGGTAGATGAAAAAATGTAGGACGAATTAACAGTACTTTGTATAAGTTTATTTGAAAAAAGATAATTTTGAAATAGACTTTTTTTCAATTATTTTTTTTAAACTTACCTGGTTGCCTGAAGTGTGCCGGATGGGGTGCGTATCTAGTCACTCTCAAAGGTGCCCTTTGGACCGGATAATATGGGATAGACCATGCTGATGCTGCCACTAGTGTCGCCAACAGGTAAACCTGGAGAAATACATTCGTAAGCCACATGTCATCTTTACCAATATTTAAGATTTATTTGTTTGTTGGTATATTTCTCTGAAACTACAGGACCAATAAAAAAATGCCCTACGGAAAGCTACATTATACGCGGGTGTCATAGGCTATAATTTACACGGGCGCAAAGTCTTAAATAAAAACATTGCTTTTTACCATAACACTTTATATATACAGACTACTTCATGGAAGCTTTCAAAAGCTTATATTATGGGACAATCTACGGAACTTTCTCACTACATTTGGTTAAACAGACATGTTCATTCATATGTAAGGTTACATGTAATTACTTCTTCTTGTCATTTGTATATATACTAGATATTTTCCCGCGACTTCGCTCGCGTTAATTACAACTTATGACACCCGCGTACAATGTAGGTGTACAAATTTTTGAAATCAGTCCAATTGTTTCGGAGTCTACTCAATGCAAACAAACAAATAATCAAATCTTTCCCCTGTACAAATTAGTGACTATAGATAACTTTTATTGGTTGTAGTTTTTGATTGTAGTTTACAGTTTATTCTTAGATACATAGCTCCTGTATAAATTATTACTGTTTTGATTGTACAATAAAAACTAAATTAATAATATTATATCAAGATCTAAAAGTATAACCTAAAAATAACACAAACGAGATATAGTGATTCTAATTTACACCTAAACCATTAAGTTCTTAATGCAAGCAAAAACTAAGTACGTCTACATTCAATAGAAAGTTTAGGTAATAATAAATAACAGAAAGTATTGTTAATCATTATTCAAATCTACAGCAATCGAACTCATTTAAGTATCATGAGTTATGTTATGTTACTAATGTAATAGCCGAGCCGTTACATTATTATCTAATATAAAAGTGGTTCTCAAACTGGTACTAGACTTTTGAATACTTTTTGTTTTCTACAATCAGAATAAAGTTAAAAAAACAAGTTTTTGATTTTAAGAAAATCAACATTCAAACGTAATATTTATTCGACTATGCTTAAAAATTTTTTGAATGATCCAATATGTATGGAGAATTTTTAAATAATAGCAGATTTTTTTATTGAAAAAATATGCAAATTATTGAGTAGGTATTTAAAATAATCTAACATCTATATTTTACACAATATTTGAGAATATCAATGATTTCATTAATATCGATTTGATAAATTAATGATAAAATTATCGGAATAATTACAAATCTTAAGAAAAATAGAATATTTATAAAAAAACTATAAAAAAAAATATAAAAAAATTAGCATCGTACTTAACGTTGTCAAAATTGCTGTCATAGCATAAAGGTTAAGTCAATAAAATCGACTTCAAAATCTAATAAAGGTAAGGTAAATTTAAATATATCATTTACCTCTGTTTGATTTTATTACAGAATAGCAAAATTGGGTACCTAAGTTATCAGACAAGGTTTTCATAACGCTTTTTCTAAGCGTACGATATACGATCTACTTTATAGCAACAAATTGTTGTAGTTCATAATTATGAGTAATTAAAATACTAATTTAATTGTAAATAAAAGCTATCTTATCAAAGGTTGCTCATAACGTAATAGGGGGCTGTACATTTTGAGAACCAATATCATGCAACAATACAGATGGAGCTCTACTAAGTTTAATCAACATCTATAGACTTAAAATTTATCGTGATATAATTAGATCATTTAGAGCCGGATAGTGACGGCACATACCTGATCGACAACCTACTTTAATTAACCGAATTTTATTTCTAAACTAGCTTTTAGCCCGCGGCTGCAGCAGGGTGGGTGGATATCGGTTTTTTCCCCACTGTTTTATTTCCTTTTCCAAGGCTAGAGTGAGCCTTACCTTACCAGACAGTTATTCTATTAGTATGGATGCGTAAAAACATAACATACATACATTCTTTTTTTTTTTATCTTCGTCTAAAAAGTATCGTCTTTCGAAAAGTGAGTAAATAAGAAAAATTATCTATAGAACGAAATATATTGGAATATTCAATAGATCATTTTCTATTATTTAAAAAATGCACAAAAAAGAATTCTACAGTGGTTTGATAATAAAAAATATAATTTCATTCGCCATTTTAAATACCGGTGATTAACTTCAATAGTGCACAATTATTATTAAAAAAAATAAATACATAATCAGGCCCACTAGTTGCCAGCAGTAAAACACTTAATACCAGTTTCAGACATTTCATTTTGTTACATCATAGATTATTGTGTCAAAATTTGAGCTGATTATAGAACAAGCTAGTGCACATAAATTTCATGTACGTTATGTTTATAAAAAATCTATATTGAGTAATTGAAAAATAACTGTTTGTAAAAGAGTTACTTGGTAATTAAATAAAAAGCAAAAAGCTTTTTAATTCCTTCAAAATTTATCATTTATAATATTATCAAAAGTCGGGTGATGCAATGTAGCCGCTCAACAACGAATCATTAGCTAAACGTAGTGATTTTTTTTATAATCCTTATAGTAATTATTTTAAGAAATAATTTTAGTTATTTTCCCACTCAATTTTAAATTTTAATACATTGAAGATAGATGTTAAAATCTATTGCAGAAATTTTACATATTGTGGTACGTGGTATGCAGCCGTGTACACCTGTGTCCTCTGCTTGCAAGCGCAAGCGGGCCTAATCGACTAGTGATAGACTCCTCGAATACACACCTTATAGCATGCATTTCAATAAAAATACCAGCAAATGTAAATGTCCCTTTAAAATAAAGAAATAAGTCTCTATTGCAACTCACGAGTGTCCTGGTGTCCATTTCAGTGAGAACTGTCTAGTCTCATGGGTGTCTCCTTAGATAAGCGATTGAACAATGACAATGATTGCAAAAGACGGTGCCCCTTATAAAGTTGAAAGAAAAACGAATTTTAACACTTTCTACCGATTTTATGGTTGGATGCTCTCCGATTTAGTGCGCCTGACACTGTTATACCACAGTAATACGACCATTGGACACCCGCCGAGTCGTTTAGTGTTAACGTTGAATTAGTAATATTAATTGGGTTATTTATCTAAACGTTTATGGAAATATACTAGCAAACGAAAGTAACTAATGCTTGGAAAAATCAACGGTCTCTGAAAGATGGCACGTACGTCGAATATTACTATCGTTCAATTGATTGTAACAAGAAGTAACTTCCAAATAAACATGACAAATGATAATATAGATGTATTCTTTATTTGTTCCTATTTAAGATAAAAGGAATTATGGCGAATTTATACTCAATCAATGACATCTCGATGGAGGAGCTTGATGGTTAGCGCACTCGGTTAAGCGACCGTCCCAATGGTCGGTCATGGAATGGGTGACTAAAATTTTGTTATATCGAGCTCTTCTATGCTTTGTAAAGATACATTAAGCCGTTGGTCTCGGCTGCATCTCCAGAATAGGAAGTATGAATCTGATTGACGGGAACTGTGGTTCCATTATTCGATTCCATCTATAGGGAAGGCCTGAGCCCCAACAGTGAGGAAATAAATAGGCTAGTGATGTGATGTGATGACATCTGCGTATGGAATGTGGGCGATTTCTGTTCCTCGCTTTCATTAGCCAGTTATTGTTTTAATCACCAACTAGTTTTCCGCCAGTAGCTTCGCCCGCATAGTCCTGTATTGTAGATATAAATCTTCCTCTCAAATCGCTCTGTATAATGTCTGTTAAAAACTTTGTTTATAACTATACATAGTATAGACGACAAGAACCTGCAGAAGTCGCCCGCACTCCGCGTGCTGAGCACATTGAGGCATAACTGCGTAGTTATTCTGATATATCACTATTCTGTTACGAAAGTCACCCACAAAATTAAAAATTCGATTGAGTTGTCACTGTATTGATTGAATGGTCATGATCGTGATCATTTGACATTTGCAATGCGAACATTTCGAACTAACATTATAAGCTGTCACTGTACGCAAAAACGTTCTATTGTGATAGTCTTATTGTATTGTTAATAAAAGTATGTAATCTTATGATTTCGCAATAAAAGAATGTAATAGGATCAATGAGTGCCATTTCTTAAGGCGAGGATATAAACAATTATAGAGGATTAAAATAATTTTATGAAAATAAAACATATGATCGATTGCTTGCTAGAAATATAAATTTCCAAAATTGACTCGCAAAGATGGCAAACTTGCAAAGAATTTACGACAAGTATATTTTTTCTTAACTATATTAAAAATATAAACAAAAATAGGTTTTGATATAAACTAAATAAAAAAAATATATAAATTCTTTTGTTTTTACATATATGCACGAAATAAAGCGAGCGCGTCTTTACTCTCGATGCTTATTTGTTTGTGTATTTGTATGGAAAAGTAAGCGGAGCTACAAGAGGGCTTAAAGGTAAAACGTCTTGCTTTTATTCTATAAATTGCCAGTTTTAATTCCAGAGCCCTCTGCTCTGGGGTTAATTATTTTTTATCAATAGTTATTTACAAATCTTTTTTTAATAAAATATATTCAACTTTTCATATGTATATGCGCTGTAATTGTGAAAAGATAAATAACACACCCGAGCTAAAACGTAGACTTTTTATTAGCACGTGATCTCATCATTATGATTAGCCTATTATTGATATCCCCATTTCTAAGGGCAGGGAGAATGGGCCATGACCCATCACGTTGGGCCGTGTGCATTGATGACTGCTAACTTCAGAGAATTCACCACGTATTCAGACGCGATTTCAAGTCCATTGCTGCAGATGTTTTATAATATTTGTGATACTATTGTATTGGTAAACAAAAGTGTTGTAGTTCACAAAAATCAGTTTGGTTTTAGCAGAGGTAAATATACCACAGACACTGGTATTGCACTTCTGAGACATATCTTTGATGCCTGGGAGAGTAAACAAGATGCTATCGGAATTTTTTGCGATCTGTCAAAAGCATTCGACTGCGTTAGTCATGAAACACTTTTGGGGAAATTAGAGCATTATGGTGTGATGTAAAATTCACTTAAACTAATAAAATCATATCTTTCTGCTAGAATTCAAAAACTTGTAATTAATGAAGTGAAATCTGCAGGGGTACCCATATCTATGGGGGTATCTAAGGGATGGGTATTAAGACCATTTCTTTTTCTAATTTACTTAATTATCTTCCTCACTTTACGAAGAATTTGTGCGAGATAGGGTAATGATTGTTTTGTCGATGTAAATGATGCTCTCGATAGTGTTCTATACTGGTTTGATAATAATAATTTAAAGTTCAATTTAAATAAAATGATATGCATAAAGTTTGCACGACCTAACGTGAGGCATGTTAGTACGCTTATAAATGTAAATAGTAAAAAAGTTGAGTTGGTGGAATCGACAAAGTTCCTTGGTATTACTCTAGATTCCCAACTGCAATGGCATCCTTATACTGATACCTTGTCAAGTAGACAGAGTTCTGCAGCTTTTGCTATTAAAAAAAATTCGACTCTTGACCAATGTTGAAACGAAAAGATTGGTATATTTTAGTTATTTTCATGGTGTAATGTAATGACGTATGACCTATTGTAGTGGGGTTCTGCGGCTAGAATTCAAGATATATCTCTCAAAGAAATATTTAAAGAAATAAATATTTTTACTGTTGCCCATCAATACATCTAAAAAAATATTAGGAACGCAAGAAAGCATTACGATGCCTTCACCAAAAAAGGGAGTTTTCATAATCTTAACACAAGAAATAAAAATAAACTTGCCGTTCCAAGATTTCAGACTTCCAAAAACCAGAGGATCATTTCCGGGCAAATGCATTGCTATGTTCAATAAAGTTCCACAAAATGTAATTGACCTACCCGTAAATAAATTTAAAATGCACGTAAACAATAAACTTATGTGTAAAGTCTATTATAAAGTTGATGATTATTTTAAGGACTGCAATGCATGGAATTAATAGCCTTTCCTTTGTTCATTAAGGACTCATTATACGTTCCAACTTATGCTCTACAGACTTTGAAAATTGTTTATATACGTCCGTGTATGTACATGTTATAATACGTACTATTTTGGTAATGATACGATTTATGTAAATGTCATTACTGATAAAGAGCTGGTAAGTTTCTTTCGCTTGCTCTTCTTGTCAGCTAAAATACCTTTATTCAAGTGCTTACTTGAATAAAGACATTTTCATTTCATTACATAATAATTTTTTGGACACTCGTTTTATGGATGGCCTTGCGAAACCCGCGCATCGATGACCGAACGCGCTAATCACTGCGCCATCAGCTCTTCACGCACGTGATGTCTTTTTACAATAATCACGATTTTGATAAGATCATTTTAGGACGAATTACCAATCATCGTCATAGTAGCCAAATATAATCAGATCAACTCAAATCAATAATTCAGTCTAGGCTGTTACAAAGTACTTGTGAAAGTTGAAACTCTATGCCATCCGGTCGTAAGTAATGACGGGAGACTTTGTATCGAGAAGAACCGGTAAGAAACTCGGCAAGGGCTGCTTTTTTTTGTTTTATTTCATACAGAGGTGTCAAGATTCAAAAATGACTTCAATAAAATATGATATCATTTTATTAGAAATTAATATATTATTAGAAATATTATTAGAAATTAATATGTTTAACGTAACTGTTAATCTTGTTTATATTCATAAAGCATACAATCACTACATAGTATAAGACACGGTCACTTTCTCTGTCCCTTTTAAAACTACGCAACAGATTTCGATGCGGTTTTTTTCATAGATAGGGTGATTCAAAAGGAAGGTTTTTATGTACAATACAACACCACGCGGGCGAAGCCGCTGGCGGAAAGTTAGTTGTATATAAAGACTAATTGAATTAAATAACTAAAGTGTTATCTCCTGGCAGTATCTACATTTATGAGTTGTCTGATCTTTCGTACTAAGTTTTCCGACCAATAATAAATTTTGAGGATGCCATTGCATTTTAGAATCCAGCTTTACACCCTAGAAGATTGTTGAATTAACCAATTGGAGCTTTTCATTATAAAGTTTAATTTCTATTAGTTCAATTTGTACATTAGGTAACAAACTTTATACATTTCGTTTTTTTATCATTTAACTGGAGATTATTAACAAACTCTGAAAGAACATTGTTTATATCGTTAAAAATATTTTTATATCGATTAGCACTAAATAATAAAGAAGTGTCTTATGCAAACAATATTATATCCCATAAATTTTCGACAAATAATGGAAAATCATTTATATATGTTGGAAATAGAAAGGGACCTAGAATAGATCCCTGGGTAACCCCCATTTTCACTTGAGAACCAAATCTCGTACCGTTTATATTTATAGTTTGAGTTCTGGAACTGAGGTATGTGGGTATGACTGTTAGTTGAAGGGTAGTACCATCAGAATATTGAACCTAATTTGAGAAACTTAACGGTCATCACGAAGTATCTATTATAGTTATATTCAACAAGACTTCGATGAGCTTCAAAAGTTCTGCAGTTTTTTTAGCACGATGAATCAGCTATAATTGTACCTATATAGGTATATCATGACTTTGGCACTGGAATAAACTAAAAATTTTTTTTTTGTTAACGAATAAATATGAAAAACCAATTTTTCTTTAATTGTAGCAATATTAAATGTACCCAAGAACTTTAATATATCAAATTAAAGGTCTTGAGTACATTCCAAAAACATAACTTGTATACGTAATTAACTATTCACTAAAAGGAATAAAATAAAAATAAATCATTTAAAATTAAAAAAAAAACAAATAGTTTTATGGCTTGGATAAACAAAATTCTCATAACATTTATTATTTTATCTAAGTTTGTTCAATAATAAGGTTTATATTAGTCTAAGAAACCGTGGGAATGTTCTATTGAAGTTTCGGAATCGGACTAAAAACCAATAAGACCAATATCTAGTTGGATCAATATCGAAACGCGAATTGGATGGAATGAGAAATTACCATTTTATAAGCAGTGAGCTTATTCGCTTTTTTAGAAATGAGTTGTCTAAGAAAGGTCTAAGAAAGGTATTGTTAGAATTACGAACAAAACCTTTTTGGTGTTAGCAACGAGATTTTGGACAAAAGTAAGCCCTGTAACCATCGTGCAACTTTTACTTGTCAATTGAATAGATAGAAATTTATGGTATCAAGACTTTTTTGCCAACACCAAAAAAAATAAAGAAAAAATGCTATTCACTGGAGTTCCAACTACGTGACGCTTTATGGGATTGGAAATGGGGAAATAATAAAATACCACGTCCATTGCTTACAATGTTCATGTACTTATCTTCAAGTTGGATACGGCAGTGTTCATAGGATTTCCAAATTGCAATAATGTAACGATCAACCTTTTTTTTTATTAATTAGTTAACTGTTTAATAATGGTAAACGAGTTTGTTTTGGGATATAAATTTACATTTTTGTCGAGTCTGGGTATAACTGTGTTGATTCAGATTCCCAAAAGTTATCTTATTTTGGGATTTGAGCATTGTATGTGATGTTATTTATATTTGTTTATTACTAGCTGTTTTTTGCGATTTCGCTCGCATAAATTATAGTTCATCACCCGATTTTTGAATTGAAAATTTAAAGTTAAGTACGTCACAAACCATACTTAAGCCATCTTAAATGTCACTTAAACAGGTTTTTGACACTGAAATAAATTTTTTGAATGATCACGTGATAATAGTTCGATAAAAAATAGGGCTTTATGCCATGTGAAAAATAAAAAAAACTTACGTTATTGAGAATAATCAGTTGAGATTTTGGACATTTCTCAATTCAAAAACCGGCCGTAAATCCCTTTCCTATGATGTAGTTTCCCGTAGGTGAAAGAATTTTCATAATCGGCTTAGTATTTCCGTATAATACCCACTAAACACAAAGAAAGTTACAAAATTTACCTCTGTATAATATTAGTATATATGTCGCAGCTAAGTGGTATAATCAGCCGACCAATTGGGCGACTAGCCCTTTTATTGAATGGCGTCATCCAATTTCATTAAAGGGCTAGCCGTGCAATTGGTCAGCTGATTATACCACTTGGCTGCGACATATACATAACTTATCTGCTACCAATTGTATCCTCCAGACAAAAAAAGTCCCATAACAATAACTCTCAATGGCAACGTAAATGAAGAACCAACATTTGCATTCACTGTCTTAAGATGAAGGACAAATCTATCTATTTATATAAAAATTCAATTGCCGTTTATTTGTCTCGCTAAACGGCTGGGCCGATTTAACTGATTTTGGTTTTGAAACGTTTGTTGTGTCCAATCCAGGGTATGTTTAAACGGTGAGAAGTGATACTAAGTTACGATAGTGATAATAATAAGGCAAACGCAGCCGGGATCAACGGCTTAACGTGCCTTCCGAAGCACGAAGTAGTTCGAGATAACAATTTTTTGGTCACCCATCCCATGACCGACCCTTGCGAATGTTGCTTAACAACAACGATCGCGGGCCGCGGCGCTTATCCTCTACGCCACCGAGCTACTTCTCTTATTGCTTATACTATTTTGTTCTTACTAGAAAATTGTAAATACTTAAATTATTTTATGCGCTCTCTACTTTAACTTTTGCCAATAGGAAATTCCGTTTATTGTTATTGGATTGGTGCCGTGATAGCTTATGCGGTGCGGACGGACCTACTTTCGTTCATTTTATTACATGAATATTTCACAATAACTTGCTTTAGGATAGTTGACCGAATTTCCTGCTTAATGAGATCACTATACAAGCTGTTATTTACAAATATACTTATATTAGTTAACAATTATTAACATTTGATATATTTATGGGGCATCATTATGATTAGTGAACTTTTATTGTTTTGTTGTTGTTGTTTTTTTTATAGTGTATGTTTCGATTTGAAAAAAAGGGGAACTTTCGTAAACTATAAGCGTTCGATCCAATATAACTCTAAAAATGTTTTGGATGCATTACGCTGTTTCATTAAAAATTATTTAAACAAAATATATTTCAATCTTTTTAGTGATGTTTATATTTTTATATAACTACTACTAAAAATACTGAATATCTTTAGAAAAAAATGTTCAACATGGTGAAAAGGAGGAGTAGTAAAGGAGAGATTTGTTTATTTACTCGACATATTTTTTTCTAACCCCTTACCGCATACAACGCCATATATGGCTTCTGGCTTTGTTTATTTTTTTTAACATATTAAAATTATTATTTTTTCTAAACCAACTAAGAAAAAATATTATAGAATTCATCGTGAAACGGAACGCATTTTTTGTTGTCTATGGTAAGGTCTATCTGTCAACTTATTAGAGGTTATGTTCAGCAACTCCGACCGGTAAAGTGAATTTATTTAGTGCTGATTTTATTATTGGAAAAAAAGCAATAATATGGTAAGTAAAAAATGCTAATTTTTTAAAATGCTTTCATTGTACATTCATAAACATAAAATAACTCAGATTTCAGTGTTTTTTTGCATTTTGTTTGATTTTTGGGCCCCATTTTTCAATTGCCATATTTGGCTTCGTATGTGTTCAAGTCACATTCACTGTCTGTCATATATGGCTTCATATGCATTCAAAGTTTGCTTTCTTTTCTTTGTAGCAATGAATCCCTCACGCTTTTATGGTACATCCAAGCATGTGAATCCCATTCCCGGTGACGGCTGTCAGAGTGATGATGATCTAGTTTCTGACTCAGATCCTGAATATGAACCTGCATCCGTCCCTTCACGCCATACCCGTAAAAAAAATATTGTCATATCTGAATCGGATAGTTCCGATGATGATGAAATCACCACACAAAGCTTGCATGCTCCATCCACATCCACAGCAAAGGGAAAAAAAAACAAAAAAGACCCGGTAATTTGGAAAAACCAGAAAATGGAAGCTTATGATGCAGAAAACTTCAAATTTTCAGGAAATTCCGATCTGCCAGAAGAAATCATAAAGTTGGATTCACCTCAAGAAATTTTCAAGTTCTTGTTCACGGATGAGTTGATTGATATGATTGTTGAACAGTCCAACCTAAAATCTATTCAGGACAACGCTGATAAGCCAGCAAACATAACCAAAGAAGAGATTGAGCAATTCATTGGCATGGTAATTTTTATGTCTTGTGTAAAGTTGCCGTCAACGAGACTGTATTGGTCAAAACATGTAGGCCAGCAGCAAGTTTATGAAATAATGACCTGTAACAGATTTGATGCGATTAAGAAGAATTTGCATTTCAATAATAACGAAAACCTTAAGCCCCGTGGCACAGATGGTCACGACAAACTCTTCAAAGTTAGACCATTGTTGGATAAGATTCGTGAACGTCTGCTGCTGGTTCCAAAAGAGGAGTACTTAGCCGTAGATGAGCAAATTATTCCCACCAAATGTCGTCATGAAATAAAGCAATACAATCCAGCAAAACCTCACAAATGGGGATATAAAAATCAGGTTCTGAGTGGTGTGTCAGGATTTAGCTACGACTTTGACATATTTGCTGGAGACCAAAGCAATACTTTTCCGTCAGATGCACCTGATCTTGGAGTGAGTTCGAATGTTGTGACCAGACTTGCTTCCACGGTACCAAAACATCAAAACCATAAACTCTGTTTCGATAACTGGTTCAACAGTCCTAACCTGCAAGTTTATTTGTTTCAAAATGGTATATTGTCACTGGGAACTGTCAGGCTTAACCGCGTGCCGAACTCAAATATGCCTACTGAAAAGAATCTAAAAAAGAAGGGACGAGGAAGTATGGAAGAGAAGACAGCTGTCATAGACGGCGTGAAGCTGAGTTTAGTGTCCTGGTTTGATAATAAAATCGTAAATATGCTCTCAGCTTACGTAGGCAGTGAACCGACAACAACAAAGCAGCGGTATGTTCGAAAAGAAAAACAGTACAAGAATATAACGTCGCCCCAAGCAGTCGATGTTTATAACCAACACATGGGTGGCGTCGATTTACTCGACTCTATGCTCGGTTATTACAGAATTCAACTGCGATCTCGGAAATGGTACAAAAGAATCTTTTTCCACATGATTGATATGACATTAGTTAATGCCTGGTTATTATGGCGCCGAATTCATGGACTTGAATACCTGCCGCTGTTTGATTTCAAACTTGCAGTGTCGGAGCATATGCGCAAAGCTGGAAAGGTTATGGTGGCCAAAAAACGTGGTCGTCCAGCTGGCCTTCTTGGAACACCAACCTCAAGTCGAGCCATTACTCCCGCTAGCGATGTCGGTAGTCCAGCAAGTGCAGTGGCCAAAAATCGTGGTCGTCCAGCTAGTCTCCTTGGAACACCTACCTCAAGTCGAGCCGGTACTCCCACTAGCGAAGTCGGTAGTCCAGCAAGCGCGGTGGCAAAAAAACGCGGACGTCCATCTTGCCTCAGGAGTCTCAACTTGCCTGAGACTTCAAGCCAAGGCAGCAATGAGTCTAGCTTGCCTGAGTCGCCATTGCCTTCCAAAAAGGCACGAAAAGCTCCAGCTAGACACCAAGAGTTACCTTTGGATTCTGTTCGAACAGATAACGTGGCCCATTACCCAGAATGGATGAAGTCAAATCGACAAATATGTCAAAACTGCTTAAAATACCGTTCCTTCACGAAATGTGGAAAATGTAAGGTTTCTTTATGTTTCAATGACAAACGCAACTGTTTTCTGGAATTTCATAAAGTTTAATTGTTAATGCATACGAAGCCATATATGGCTTCATATCGTTTTGCTATAATGCATACGAAGCCATATATGGCTTCGTTGGCTATTTTCTTAATTATTATTACTTATTTTTTTTTTCTCATCCTAACTTATTATATAAGGTAAAATAAAAGACATTTTCAGTAAAAAAAAATTTTTTTTTGTCTCCTTCATAATTCATGCAATAAGGGGCTAATAATCTATTTTCATATCATAAAGAGGAAAGATTTTATCGCTAGTTTGTTTGAATTGAATAGCCTCCGAAACTATTGGAACCATTTATAAGTCTTTCATTTATGGGAAGCTACATAGTACGCGGGAGACATAGGCCATAATTTACCGAGGCGAAGTCGCGGGGAAACAGCTAGTTTGATAGAAATTGCTTTACAATACAAGAAGAAATCGATGATATCGATAAAAAAATACATACTCATTGAACATAGAAAATCCTCCTCTCGGATTTTAAACGTATACAAAATACGCAATCTTTTCGCATCGCATCTAAATATTTATGTGATATCTGATGTAAAGCGTATTTTGTTTTGATGAAAACCACTGATTCGATTTTGATAAAATTGAAATGGGTCCATTCGGTCTAATAAGCTGTCGAATAAATATTTTCAAAAGAATTTTAAAAGCAGAAACCGATTTTAAAAATTATTTTTAACCGCCCGCGCCCTCATCCCTGCGCCATCTCTAAGGACCTGTTTAGCAGGATAAATTAGTAAGATTATTTGATTCTGTGTAACCCAATGACGATGTGTAAACAGCATAAATGATTTTATAATTGTTCATACCGTGACACGGACGTAATTTCAATTAAAGTTTTATGAGAAAACAATGGTTACTGTGGTGGCATTTTAATTCCCATACACTCCCATTTTCGTCCCTTTATTTGCCACCCCATATGATGTCTCCGTAGGCGAAAGAGTTTTAAAAATCCTTCTAGTCGTTTCAAACAATCAAATTTTCATAATATTAGTATAGATAAAACAGCAATTTTATAACCACTATTATAAAAATAAATGTACTTTAATAAAATGAGTAATCAAATTAATTAGATTTAGACAAACAGTAGAGCCTAAGAAGTTTTATTACGATTTACATGGGAAAAATACTTATCCCTCGAACTATAAAATTCGGTATTTAGTTTTTATTATATGCTCCGTTTAGTTTTTGAAACGAAATGTAATAACAATCAGTAGATCGGAAAAAAGACGAAAATCTTGTCGTTTTAGATACGCAACTCTTTATTTTATTTTGTGCGACTTCGATTGTCGATCATGTAATCTAAAGAATATAATGTGAAATACGAGGAAATATTCGTACCAAATCAGTTGCTAATAATTATTTAATTCGGTCGCATGAAGTTACAATTTCAGTTTTATGGAATTTCGTAAATTATCATTTAGGTACATTCAAAAAGACTTGGTTGCAGTTACATAATATTTGAAACTCTGGTTTCTAGTTTTAAACGTCGATAATATTACAGTACCTGGGTAAAGTACACATTGATGTTGAGGCTCAAGCCTTCCCCATGGCCGGAATCGAATCAAAGAGGGAGAATGGGTCATGACTAAGTGCACTGGGACACTAGCCCAGTGTGGATTTATGATTGCAGATGCAGTCAGGGTCAACGTGGTAACGTTCCGAAGCACGGAGGAGTTTGAGATTATAAATTTTTGGTGACCCATCCTATCACCGGCCATTACGAAAGTTGTTTAACAACTGCATCCTAGCCACTGCACCATCAAGCTCCTCGCAAAGTAAAAATAATTTATAAATATTAATCATCAACTATGAGCATACTGTGTGTATGTCTGCGTGTTCGTATTATATGTTTGGTATGAAGACAGAAAGAATCTAGCTGACGATTCAACAAAGAAAGACTCTCAGCTTAGACACTGTGTGGTGACAATGGATATTCTCGGAAGTTCAATTTGACCTTCCGGTTATCGATTGATCTGAAATTGATAATAATTGCTTGCTACTAACTTAGATCAAAATATAAGTGCTGAATTTTAAGCCATCACATTTTGAAAGTCAGTCTCTCCATCCCAGTTGCATCTCGAAGCGTACGGTGGAGGGTGCCATCTCTTTATTGTTATTAGTCCCACAGTGTACTAATAACATTAGACATTTGGTTTCCTTCTGAAAATCACGCAGCTTAAATCGCGGCTAAACAAGAATCAAACAAAAAGAACATGATATCACTGTTGGTCAATTGTCTATGCCGGTGGGTGAAGTGAAAAACAAGATGTCTATTGGCATTGCAATGTGCTACTGCGCAGATGCAACTATTACGTGGTATTACGTGACGTCTCATTACACGGACGGCCGGGCGTCCGTGATTAGGCCGCTCTACACTTCATACCTACTTTGTTTTCACTTTATCACGCTAAAGATAAGTGCACATTCTCAGATTTGCTATTCTGTTATAAAATCAGCCTCGACGTCGAGCAAAGTGCTCTCTCGGCATAGAGCAGGTCTTTTTTTGGTCTCGTAACCATATTTGACGATATTTTAATAACTAAAGTCCCTATATAGATTTTATAAGAAATTACTATGTAGTTTTAATATATGATTTTCTTCTGAGACTTACAATAAGTATAACAGATTATAAAATAAAAAAATATAACGGATTCATTATTGTCATTATAGTCGTTAGTTAAAGTCATTTCTACGGATGATTTATTTATAAAAACCCTCACTAGGTGGGGGGTAAGAATCCGGGATCCTGCAAAGAAAGCTCCGCAGGAATCGCTGGCATAGATGTTCAATGAATAGAACAGTATTGTATTGTGGTGCCGTACGACCCGGTTCGGTTCATGGGGCTTCAGCTATCAAGTGGGCTTCATACATAAAATTGATAAGAAATTATTAAAAAAAAGGTTAGAATATTTTATTATAGAGCCTATGTATGAGTGAAATTATATTATTAGGTTTATGTTAGCTATTCATTACCGTAAACTCCCACTGGTTTCAAATTAGGTAGTCCCGTCTGAGAAGAACTGGAAAAACAAACTCACAAGAAAGTAATAGCTTGCTTTAACTTTATTTTTTATAGATTTTGGTTTCGCAGTCTTCTAAACAAAAAAAAAGAGAAAAACCAAAATGCTTCAATTAAATTCGGGCAAAGATTGAAGTCCAGCATGAACCTTAATTCGTCAATAATTATTATACCTTTTTTCGTTATTATGTTTTATTAGGTTTATTAATTTTATCTGGTTTATTATGGTATAAATACACCTTATTTCGAATTTCATCTTCTATCGATGTCAATGTCAATGTCAAGTCAAAGTGACAGTGACAATTATCTGACAGATAGTGATTCCCGTAATACAATCGATAAATAGTGATATTTTTAAACTAACACATGTACAAACAAAAGTAATTTGGTTATTTAACTCTTGTGCACCAAGTCTTATAACAAAAGCCCTCCGCTCCACTTACTAAGAAGTGCAGTGTTGTGAAAATAATTGATTTAAGCGGAAGACTAAACATCTTTATTTCTAAGTCATTCTAATTACTATTTACTTGAATCCACCTGATCGTTGGTAGATTACAATTTATTGTTTTTTTATGAACTTTAGTTATCTAACTCAGAGTGATGTCATAGTTGCGAGAAATAGCCTTTTAGAATTCTATTTTTGTAAGTATTTATACTCTCAATGCATGCAACGTGAGTAATATTACAGTCCATATGATTGCAAATTGTCTGCGGCTTCTTGCGAGAACAGAATAAATGGAACTTTTCTGTGGAAATGAGTTGAAATTACTGAACATTTCTATTGAAAATAAAGTATAATAAAGTCTATGTTCGAACATTACAGTCTTCGAATGAATTCAAAATAATCAATTATAATAAACTAATAATTACAATATAAATACAGGGAATGGAATAGGTACAAATTTACTTTTATAAATTGTCATTAATTATGTGTGTGAACACAAATAGAATAAAATAATCAATTGTGCTTAAATCAAATACCCATGACTTTTATACGTGACTAGGCCTTTCCCAAGGATGAAATCGAATCAAATCGAATAGGGAGAATGGGCTATGACCCACCACGGGCCCAAAGCAAATGGACCAATTCGAAGCGCGGAGTTATGCTAAAATGTTTCTTGGATTTTTTTGGAATAATTAATTATTGTGTAGACACTAAGCGAAAATATTTTTTTCTTTTTTCGGGTAGTGTTAATAAATAAATACTATATATATTACCCATAAACACAATTTTATGATTATATATATTGCAAAAATTAATTATTAAAAAACAAATATTTTATGATCGTTGTCACGTGATCTTAAATGGCGTGTAACGTCATGCCATTCTTACTCATATTGAACTTAAAGAATTCAACCTTATGCGTACATTGAACGATATTAGTTTCATAGGGCCATGACGTCAAAGCGACCATGACAGTGCAGCGTTTGCACGGGAATTTTTGAAAATTAAATTTATTTTTAGATTTAAACTTACTATATTTTAACGAATTATATTTTTAAAAATATGATTTCAGACATATTTTATGTATATGTAAAAAATAAAAATATAAAGTTGTCATCAGTCCTATTCCAAAATAAACTTTGCAATCTTATTAGAATGCTAGTGTAAATACGGACATACAAACACTCAGGCAAGCAATAGATTATTATGCTAATTACAACTTCAATTTCATAATAATATTCGTAAAATTAAGATTAATGGTGATACATTTTTAATTTTCATTTAAAACATGAAAATTAAAAATGTATCACCATTAATACTGTCAATTAACATTACTTAGGGATTTGAGCGATAAACAAATTTAAATTTAATATTATGACATACTCATTATATTTTTTAATTTTATTTAAAGTGGGCCACGAATTTCATTTAATTTCATTTAAAGGTGAACGAGTGGTAGGGAAAAAAATGTTGGACGATTCAAAAGTACTTTTAAAGAGTCTATTTGAATAAAGATTATTTTGACTTTGACTTTACCAAGAGATTTTAAAACAGAGGAAAGTTGAAATAACCCCGACTTCTAGAAATTTAAAAACTGTCAGCAAGTTGGCATCGCATAACAACTGCAACTGTTTCTGTTAACATGCGAGTTGGTATATACTCCTAGTATATACCAACTCGCTAACGGTTTCTAAATTTCGAAAATACTGAGCTTCAACTTAACTCTGTTTTGAAACCCCTTCCAACCATCATTGGATTAACTTAGAATGTGCCAAACTTTAAAAATACGCTCGAAAAGGCATTTCTTTTTTTTTAATAAAATTTTTACAAATAAGAATTCAGGTTGGTAGGTCCGAAGATTCACTAGTCAAATAATAAAATTTACTAACATACGAGCTTTTACAGTGACATATACTTATTCTGGCTGTAAATACCGTGAGAATTAAAAATAAACAAAATATTACTTTTGAATTTCGTATCTATCATTTATATATTTATGTATGAACGTTCATTGTCTTTTCCTATTTTCGCACTAATACGTTATAAAATATTTTGTGATATTAAAATGAAGTGGGGTGATAGAGTGAACCGTATCACTGTCCATTATGAATGTAGGTATGAAGTCAAACACAATTTTTAAAACCCTCCATACGCTTGGTATTAGTCTAATGTTTATGTACCGGGATAGGTACAATGAAAAAAAGTGTTCGTACGAAAAAGGCGATCAAAACAGTAAGGAAAAACATTTAAAGATATCCTGGCAAAAGATTTTATATTGGGAGATGAAGGTAGCACCTAGAACCATGTCGCGTATTTAAAAGATGATTTTGAGCTTGCAGCCTATAAGTGATGCACTGATCAGTTCTTAACAGATAATTTAAAAAAGAATAGGATGGGGAAATCAAAACAACTACTTAATCTGAACGCAAACAATTATTTGTTATACGGATGATTTTTTATGGATTTTTGCAATTAAGCAATATTTTGATAAACATATGACCGACCATATTATGCTCTAAGCTTTAAAGACGCTTTACATTACAACAGAATATAATGGGTATTATTACAAATGGGTATTATTTGACTTCGGTGATGGTTTTGGTGTTAGCGACGAAAGAGTGACCGAGACATATTTTTGTGAAAAAGGCATCAAGACATAATTATGGCATAATTGTATTACATATTGTATTAAGGTAAACGTGAGAAAAATCAGTTTTTTTTTTCTTGAAAAACGTAAACAAGTTGAATAAACGATCAAATTATAGCTATTGGATGGACGATTACGCGATTTACAACTGGTCTTTTTGCAATTCTAAATACATCACTAATCTATAAAGTGTTACAATAAGAAGAATTTTGAAAAATAACAGTTTCGTATAATAAAAACATTATTAATATGGATATTTTTTTATGTCGCCTTTCTCACGAGTCGTAAAAATGTCTAACTACTTATCTGATTAATAATTTTCTCTTTCAATTTCACTGGCAGTGGTAGTATTTAAACATAAAATTTAATCATCAATAAAATATTATTATATTTGATAAATTTTGGATATCAATTAAATATTAATTAAGAATATCATTAAGTATTTAAAAAAAATACATGCTCGATTTACATTACATCTATTATGTTAGACATAATATCTATCACTACAGACTAAAATCTATGCGATACTGAAAACTTACTTACGGGCACTTTATTTCTTCTTTAACTTTAAACAACAATTAATCGCCAAATAATAATACTCAAAAGCATTTTTTACTCAAAAAAAAGTTTAAAAAACTTTTTAACGTAGCTGAAAAATAATTATGTCATTTAAAACCGTTAACACCAGAGATGATCTCTGTCAGAAATTCGTAACCTTTTCGATTTTTTTTTGTAATATAATTTATGTTCATAATTATTTTAATTGAATTTGAATAGATAAATATTACATTTTATTGCGGAAGTAGAAAAAGATTTAATAAGATTCAATTCATAATAAGGTTCTATTACAGACTTGTTAGATGGACGAGAAAGTAGTGTCAGAAATTGCTACGCTACGTTATTTAACTATTTAATGTAAATAAAAAATCTGTAACATGTTCACATAAAAATAATCTTCATAATTTTAATACAAGAATTAATGATGAAATAACTGTTCTCAATTTCAGATTTCAGAAAAAAACATGGTAATTTCTGGGTATCGATATTTAAAATAAAACCTACAAAATATAGTAGGAATTCAAAAATATTTTTTTTTGTCAAATAAATACTTAAATATGGAAGTTGACTAATAAGATATTAACTTGCAATCATTAATTTTTACACAGAACATTTTCGATATACGTTTATGGAGTAATTTAAAAATAGAATGCTCGGAATGCAGCAATCGCACGATTTTATTTTACATTTAAACCTATTCTTAACAAACTTGTTAATAATCAATTCATCACAATTCATTTTAAAATTATCCGCTGTCTATTTTACTGTTCAAGCACATGCTCAACTTACTATCTCTTTTAGATTTACTCTAACAAATATATTTTGTAATGTTAATTTAGTTCTGAATTAATGTCTAATAACACTTCCTTTAAAGTACGTAGTCACAAAAGAACACCTTGACAATAAGTTTGTGCAAGCTTCAAAGTAGTTATGAAAATTCTAAATGGTTGACAATCTCTGTCCAAAGTCAAACGGAACGGTTTCCTCTTATAAATCGAGTGACGCCTGTCGATCACTCACACCCATTGTCAACCTTTCACGATGTCACAACGTTTTCAAGTAACGGTACTTATCGTTTTCCGATCGTTAATTCATAGTTTTATTTCATGTTAATCTTAATCGTAAGACGGTAAAAGTGATCGCGTCCCTTAGTGTTCACAAAGTGAAAGTGTTATGTGGTTTTACTGTAGTTATTGGTTTGTGTACTAAATTATGCAATGGACGCCGAAATGATTGTTATTTATATTACACTGTCGATTCTGTAATGCTTCGGCGCCTTCATATTTATAATAAACAAAAATAAATAGATATCACTCGAGTAATTAATGCTGTCATTTGATTAAAAATATGTTTAAAAACAAAGTAATCTATCATAAAAAAATGCAATGAATATTTATCCTAAAGGTGGATCTTCAAGAAACCACTTCCTATTTCAATAGAAGTTGATTGATAATATTATACGCCTTTGAGATAAGAATTAGTCGAAGTCAATTTTAAACAATATTTTTTTTTATTATTATCCAAGATTAAATATTTTATACGCGATTTTGTTTACCTAAACACATAAATATGCCGATTAAACAATTTGTTATTATTTGAAAGAATTCTTCCAGTTACTCTGTAGTTTGATTTTATTTTGAACAAGCACTATGAATTTCAATTAATATTCAATTAATAATGTCTACAATTTACGTATAACTAAGGTTAATATCGAAAAATAATCGAATATAGAATGTCCTTTTTGATTCTGAAATCTGTTTTAAACAAAATTGTTAGCGATTTCTGAAATTATTGTTTCTAACTAACTTAAGCCAAGCTGGGTAGATCAAATTAAAAAAAAAGACTAAAATGTTTGAAACATTTATTTTGTTGACAATTATATTATTTTCAATCAGGAGTTGAACTTTATTTTGCCAAGGAGAGGCAGGTGACCAAGTTTGTTGTTTCATAGGTCAAGGGCCCCAAATAGAACAGTGTATTTTTTAATTTTGGGAATAATTTATTGAATAACAAACTGTAATTCTGTGTTTAATAATTTATAATTTAAATAATAATTTCGTTATTTACAAACAAAACGTCAATTTAAATCAAATAACATTTTAGACATATTTATATTTTTGTCACAAAAAATTAGTTAATATTACATTTTGTGGACAGGTAATAATCAATACATAGTATGAAATAAAGTCGCTTGCCATCTACCTGCTTTTGCTTAGATCTTTAAAACTATGGAACGGATTTTGATGCGGTTTTGTTAAATACATAGGGTTATCCAAAATGAAGGTTTTATGTATAATACTCGGGCGAAAAGCTTGTATTGTTATATTAAAGAAACTACGTAATTGCCTCCTACATTAATATGTATAACAAATTAAAAAAATAAGATTGGCGTCGCAATTTTTAAATATATTCCATTAGGTAAATAATTATATTGTTGTAGAATATGGAAATTATGTTTAACCATAGATAACTCCTACTTATAAAATAAAATATAATAATTTTATTTCGCTAACACTCTTATTGCTTGCGTAAGCTTTAATGTTTTTCCATAGTAAAATATAATTATACTTCTATAACTATATATTTTTTTGTACAATTATATAGTATATAGATACTAATGATACTACGGGTAGAATATAAAAGTTAAATTTAGTTATCAACAGAATTAAAACGCGGTTTGTCAGTAACACAACCAAATTTAATGTATTGTATGTCATAGACTTACTACCTGGTTTTCATCGGTTCAGATTTCATGTTACTTTTGGACTTTCTAGACTAGTTTAGTTATCAAATTAAGATTCAGATGACTAAGATGATTTCACGTTACCGTTATTAATAAGCTATGAAACTTCAACATCAATTTCATGAGCAATGTTTGCTCTACATTTTGTTTATACATTTTTTTTTTCTTTTCAGAAATGGCTTTGGTTCCTTATAGCTATATATTCAGGACCAACACTAAGTCCAGTAAGATGTGTATCAGTAAAAACCCCACCGAAAACCCCATCTACAGTTGAGGCTCAAGCTAAATTTTTCCAGTAAGTTATCACACAAATTTATGTCAACGCAAGTTCAAGAGCATACGAAATGAAATCGTAACTAGCACCAAACAAAAACTTAATTACATTCCAACTGACCTTTGCATAAATTAAATACAAACGCCTAATTTCAACATTAAAAATTTTTGATCAAGGTTAAATATAAAAGTGAATAGGTAAAAATTTACTTTTATAGGGATTTTTTCTCAGTACAGTTGAGTCCGTACAAGATAGAGTTCGGTCACGTATGCGAGGACCCTAACACATGGGAGCAGCGGTATGAGAAGAAAGACTATAAGAACCACAGGGATATGGGAAAAGTAAAATAAACATATATATTTACACTATCTGTCTCTTCTTGTCTCTAACTTCTGTTGTTTCTTTCCTTGTCGCGCTTCGCTTGGCTTGGCTGAAGGTATAGGCACTTGCCTACGACAGAAGACTTCGACCAGGGACACAGGCTGGGCAGCGAACGTCACTTCACGGAGCGACACGAAAGGTCCAGACCTTCGGAAGGACTTTTTTCCGCTAAAGTATGCTTCTCCTGCTTTACCATTTGAAGCCTCGTTTCTTAAAATACCGTAATTCCATCATGGACGTTGTCATTTAACACATGTCATTAAATATTACAAAGGAAATAAGGCTTCAATGATGAATTAACTATCAATTAACTATTCTTATTTTTTTTTAACAAACAAAAAGAGTTCTTCTCTTTTTCTTTAATTTGTTATTAATATTTCATGTTCTGCAGACATACAAAACTGGTGCTTCTTATTGTCATAACATATAATGAAAAGCCGCAAGCATTTAACAATGTCCTAACTTTCTTTCTTCTGTACTAAAACAGATTAATGTTTATTTAACAAATATATACGAGTATATACAAAATATTACCAATAGCAGTACTCGTCATAATAATACATTTGTTGTTAACTATATAAATATATTTTAGGTTCGATGGGGAGATAAAAAAGGGGGATACGGCGAACATTATTGGGATTTGAATCATGCAGGCCACGCTGGAAACCATGGCGGTGACGATTATAGTGGCAACAATCACTCCGATGACGGCTCGTACCATGATCATGACGATAGCTCTCCTAGCACCAATTACGAAGGCCCCAGTGATCACTCATACGGTACCGATGACTATGATCCAGAGAAATCCAGTTACGAAGAAAACGGCCGAGCAAAGAGGGCTTACCCTAAAATAAAAGCCGAAAGAACACAAAAAATTCAACAGCAAGATGAAGATGAGCAAGAAGAAGAAGAAGTACGGCCTAGAAATCGTAAACACAAACAACAGCAAGAAATAGCACATGATGAAGATAGTGACTCAGAGGATGAAGAAAACGAACACGAAGAGGTCGAGGAAAAGGTTTATAAGAAATCTAAACGTCCCCAACACAGACAAAAGCAAGACAACGTTGAAGATAATCCTGAAACACCTCCTAAAGAACCAAAGAAAAAAGTAGTCCTCGTCGTACAAGAGAAAGAAAACCAAGTGAAGAATCAATATGTTCCGAGCGTACCCACTAGGCAGTTGGATTATACTAAGTACGTCCCATATGAGGGTGGTGCGGGAGTGAGACAGCACCATCATCCTGAAGTGGTGGCTGCAGCTTCTGTACCGAGATTGTTCTTAGAACCGACTACTGGTCACGTCGTGGACCGAGCGACGGGTCAGGCTTACGTACTGCAGCCTATTGCTGCTCTCGGATACAATTAGAAAGTTCCAGCGAACTACTTTAGCTTTTAGTTACGTTATAGTTATTTATTTTTTTAATTAAAGAACTGTTCATTTGTTATTTGTTGTTTCTTTATAAGTCTCTCAATATTACCGATAAGTGTATCTCGTCCCTGGTGATTCTGATAGTTGTATTAAAATGAGCCTTTTTACTGAATTTTGGTGCCTTACTTATATTACAACAATTATTTTTATGAGACGCCTATTTTTTATTTTAAAATATATTATTGCTAAATGCTAGACCACAGTCCTACTGCTGGAATACTTATCTATAAAAAATCATTATTTACATAACAAAGATACAAATGTATATCACATTATTATTTATCTACGTAAACTATAGAGTAGGTAAGAAACTACAGTTAACATAAACAATCACTATGAACAGTATTCCAAACAATTTAATAAAAACTATAAAGACACATTTTAATAAAAATATAAAAAAATATACTTGTATAATATTTTTGAACATTCTACTTGACGGACAAACAAATAAAAATTAGTCGTCATCCCTATTTGTACATCATCGAAAATAATCGATTACCTACCATAACTTATTTGTATAAGACCTTCTTAATATATTAATCTTTCTCATGATTTAAGTAAGTAGATAGGTACTGTGTACGAAATAGAGATCGCATATTATAGAGTCGAAGGCGGCAGACTTTTCTATCAAATGGTTTATTTAATTACTTTTTGTAATAATTTCCAGTTAACAGGTTTTACCAGCATCAGTGCGGTGTATGTGTGCGATGGTTGGTTGGATGGTGTATGGTTGTAAACGAAAAATTCTAAAATACCCTCTTTCTTTCACCTTTAACGCGAAAAACAAATAAATATTTATTAATAATGCTAAGCTACAGTAATGTTTTTTTCTTGCTGTTATTAACGTAACCTATTTCAATTTAATGGTCAGCGATGGCAATGCACTTGCTTAAGTTCATTGCTCTGGACTGGATAGTATTATGAAATGGAATCTGTGCGTATGCAGCTGTAAAGTACCTCTAGGTATTTACATTAAACAGCAATTGAATGGTAAAGTACACTACACAAACGGTAAAGTGTATTAATAAAATTTAGTCTGTAATAAAAGAAATCAAAAAAGAAATTCGACGTATTAACAAAAGAATTAACTCTTTTTGTAATTTTTAATATTGTATTGGAAAGCGGCTTCATACTCATATGAAGTCATTTTTTAAATTGTACATCTCTATATGTAATAAAACAGGGAGAAGAAAACAGCCCTTGCTAAATTTCATGCCGTTATTTCTCAGTACCCCGCCGAAGATTTAGCTTAGCTTTCAATATTCACAAGTACGCAAGCCTAGACTAAATAAATAGGTAATATTAAAAAATTAAAGCTCAATTATCGTTGATCTTACCAACAAATGTATTTATGGACTTTGTTTTTGGTGATTTTCAACATAATCAATTTCACAATAAGTGCCGGGCAGATATTTTTTGTTAATTCAGAACATTAGTAGTAGTAGTTAGAACAGAACAATTTAAAATTCACGAACTAAAAAAATGCTTCAAAATTAAGCAAATTATAATGGTACCGGCACGATTTGGATCAGTAACATATGAAAAATTATCCATGTTCTTTTGATTTAAACGACATTATTTTTATAGTTTTGTAAACTGGTTCATTGACAGTGGTTTTGGCATAAAGATAATGATTCATTTGTCTGTGAAAAAGTATACTAATATTCGAAAGTATTCAATTAAATAGCATCCTTCATGGAGTCCGTCTAGCAAGGAGAATGCAGTCGTTAGTTGCCATACCAGTATTTATATATTATATCTATGGTTGCCGTTTTAGTAAAGGCTTGCTGAAGGTTGGTTATGTGGCAGGGGCACGCAAGGGTCACTGTTGTGCCCTTTTCTCACGCTCACACTAACCGACACGAATTTCAAAGAGGATCCTTTTGTAATAAATAGTGTTTTAGAATCCATAATATTTTGCGTATGGTATTTGCCTATACATCTTTAGGTTGAAATTGTTGAAGTTTACATTTATGATAAGTAACATGAATCAATAAAAAGTATTTCGATTTGCAAAATTAAAGAATTGTTTTTGTGCTAATTAAATATTGATAGCCGAATTATGATCAATGCGGTAATGAGGAAGTTTCATGATAAAGGTATTATTATATTTAATGTAATGAAGATATAGGTCAAAACTTAAATATATAAAAAAATAGCTGTAAATTATTAAGACGCACGCACACATAAGCTGTCTACCTCGTGGAGTGCAATTATGATAGCGAGCCTAACTTTAAACTCGCATTTATTATTTTTATTTATGTAAGAATATCCTTCTACGGTTTTATTTCAATTTGCTCACTGTTTTAAAGCTTAATTTAAAAACTCCGGAGTGGGGTCGTCGTTGGTGGGAAGGAATATACTCTGGTAGAATATCTAAGAACTACTTAGGACCTAAGGTAGTAAGCTAGCATTAGCAAATTAAAACGGTTATATAAACGTATACATAAATAAGCACCTATAAATGTCAAATTGTTTTTGGAATTTATAGGAATTGTTTTTAGTTAAAACAATTACACGAATAATATTAACGGTAATAAAAAAAAAGATAACTGAATAGTTTTGTATAATTTGATGTGCTGTTGACCTTAAGTAAAAATTCAATTCAATATCCTGCAAGGATTTTGTGACTTATTGTGCCTTATACACTTTTGCAACCCCACAGATAAAGAAATAAAGCTTTGAGCGATTGCTTTTTTAACACTACACTTGTAATCGTAATTATGTAGCAAATAAAATAAAGCGGAAAGCTTTTTTTAGTTTTGACACAATATTTGTGTGATTAAAATCAAAATCTTAGTGAATTAAAATCACTCAGTTAAGTACTTGCATATTAAACGAGATTTTTACTATAAGTATTCTACATAATATACGATTTCATAGCTAGGTAGTGTAATGGATAAGCACCACAGCCCGCGATCGTTTTGTCAAGCAACTTTCGCAAGGTTCGGTCACGGGATGGGTGACAATTTTTTTTTAATTTCGAGCTACTCCGTTCTTCGGAAGGCACGTTAATTCGTTAGTTCCGACAGCATTTGCAGTCGTTAACGATCCGCATTGTGAAAGCGTGGAAGGTCATGGCCCATCCTCCTTAGCCATCCCGAAGCCCCTGCAATGGCGGCGTAAATGTGACGATGATGATAATAAAACGGTATCAGTTACATTAATGTTCACATTGGCCGATAGAGCTTGCAATCGGAATGCGGACGATTTTACATAGACATAGTAAGAGCTTTAATATACTTGTATTATTTCGACGTGCTCATGGACCCACATAATTCTGATGACGTTTGTTTTGCGAGATAAAGCATATATAAATAAACACAAAGGAAACAAAATAATTTAAATATTAATAACAATTTCACATCAATTTAGTTAAGAACAAAACATTATGTTAATGTAGTTCCCGACAGGTATTCACAACAAGGGGTGTCCAAAATGGACCCTCATCTCGCGCATATTACGGGGTTCGATGGGGATGTAAATGCGCACGCGTCGAAAGTAACCAGAAAAAAAGATTAGTTTAGGGTTCCCTTTTTAAAATCACCAGCATCTCATACTGTTTACATTTCTGTTCGTATTTCATCACCTCTTTCGTGTAGAATGTTCGAATAAAATATGTCAAGGAATTCTATAGAAACTGCCCATTGTTATAATTTAAGAATTATTTAAGATACATAATGAAACTTAATATTTTTTTACATTGTAATTAATTAATCAGTCGTTTTCTTAAACTTAAGTACAGAAATATTTTCATCGATTTCTGCTTTTTTAACTCCAAATTAACCTAAACCCTAGCTAGCACCAATTCTATACGTTCCTAGGGCATAGTATCTATCTAGGTTTCAAAATTGTAAGTTAAAAATTAAAGACACTATGTAAATTATTATTTTTTATTATTTTCATTCACAATGCTATACTGAAAATTATTCTTAATACAAAATGCTTAAAAAATCCACTTGGTCCCTGGCACCCTGAGGTGGGAATCGAACCCACAACCTTTCGCAATGCGGGCGACTGCTCTGACTGACATAAACTAAAAATGTTTACATACAGACCTCACAATATGTTGATATATAAAAAAAAACAATAATATTAAAGAAACCATGTCAAAAATTTAATATAAGCTATATTATACTCTAACATTACCTTTAGATACAGTGTAATTAATACAACCCAAATTTATTATTAAAAAATATTATTATTTTATTATTAATTGATAATCCGCCATTTTAGTTTGCTTTATCTATGATTAATCGCCTCATTTTTCATTTATTTAATTAAAAAGCTACTCATTATGATAAAGAGCATTATGATTTGTTAATGCAAAACGTCGTTAAGGATTTAAAAAAAAAATCATTTTTTTTCATACAAAATTTTGTCAAATGATTTTATTATAGAGTTAATAATTTAGCTAACTATTATTATGATATTGCAACAATGTGACGTCTCTTAGATCGATCGAATCTTCGAGTATTCATTGTTTAAGCAATGATTGTACAGTCGTAAAAGGTAAACATGTTCTCACGGAACAAAACGTTTTTAATATCTAATCTTAGCGAAATAACCGTTGTCACGTATCAAAGGTAGACCATAGGACACCCTGTCCACCCTTCAACATAAACTTGTTTGACCAGATCCACGTGGGAACCGTACAACTATTGTCCACTAGCCCTTACGCAACTTTGACGGGTGTTGTCCTACACTTGTTCACCTGAGGGTAACTCACAAAGGGTATCTTTTTATATGTGATTCACGGCTACGTGGATCAATTTTAAATTTCATCTTAAATGTTAATAAATTTTGTTAAAAAAATTTATTATATATAGTTATTATAAATTTATTTAATGTGTAGGTTTTAATGTTCAACAACTTTAAAAAATTTTAATTAGCTACTGCTATAGTTTGTACTTAAGTACTTTAAGTCCTTGAATAATAAATACCTTTAATAAAAATGAAAATAAATAGCAGTACTAGTATCGAAGATTATTAGATTAGTATTATTGATTTTAAGCTAGTTTATAATTTTAATGACGTAAATACATCCTTCTCTATTAGGTAGATATGTAAAAGTGTTTATTAAATACATTGAAATGTAAAAATAAGTTACATATAAAACGTATAATCATTATTTGTTTTACTTAAAATATTTTCTCTTTAATTATAATATATTTTTTGTGTAACTAAACCAATACGATTCGAATTAAATTAGTATAATAACAACGATATTATCAAATATATTATAAATAAAAATATTGCTCAGCGAACGTTAAGACCGTATGTCACTTCAATATAACGATTGCGAATACATGCAAATAAAGGGTCATCTATTACTGCCCTTTCCCACATAAGGAAGTGGTCAAACTGGTTTTGGACTCCGGAAGAACCCTTGCCAATTTAGGACAAAGGACCAAAGGACATTGGTGTCTTAGAAGTCTATTGTCCAAAACTAGTATGACTGGTTTGAGGTCATGAGAAAACTTTGTATTAGTGAGACTTCCTAACTGATAAAGTATTTGATTATATGGGATCCTTAAAAAGTTCGTATTTTTATTTGTTACAAGTCTAGCATATGAGGTAGGCAGGTACCCAATGTTATCTTTGTGTAGTTATTTATATAATTAGATTTTGTATTTGTTTTTTCAGGTAATGAGTCTAAATATTTTGTAAAATTATAATTATAATTATTATCACAGCTTTATCGATTTTTGTGAACATTGCCACGTTATTATAGGTAAGTAGAGGAAGGAAGCAAGAAGTTATGTAATTATGTATCGAGATTAAAGTAAAAATAAAATAACTTTGTATCGATTATATTTAGGAACAACTATACATAACCATGAAGTGTACATTATATGATATTTGTTAAACTTAAAGAAATCTTAAATTAAATACGTCTAATTAAAAAACGTGAAATATATCCATAATCTGAAGAAAATTAAGACCAAAATGTCTTCTTCTTCGCACAATTCTGCCAATGACAAGTGAATAAATTAATTTCTACACGTACAATGAAAATGAAATGAATGAAAGATGGCGATGATCCAAAAAGTCTTGATTCGATCTTTCCTCTTTTGTTATTGTCAATTAGCTTTAGGCTGCCATTGGATTGGATGGTTTTTGTTTTAAACTAAAATTATAATGTTAGGTCGTAGGGTCATTTTTGAACCTGAACATTAGCAAACTTTATTTGGTCTCAATAGAATTGCGGGGGTGAGACGTAACGTGTAGGGTAAGGTGGGCACAGTGTGACAAGGGGCACAGTGTGACATTCTCAATATCTCCGTCTCTTTTTACCATATCGTTATCGCTTAGACAGATTTCAGACAAGCGCATCAGATGCCACCTTGGAACACTTGTCAATTAGATTCTTATTTGCACGCTGCAGATATTTAACGAAAAAAGTGTTTTTGCCCAATTTTTTCTTATAAACTACCAGTATTGTTTTCGTTCTAAGGCGTTGATTGATGTACTTCTCAGTGACGTAGCTACCAAGGGGCTAGGCGGGGCAGTGCCCCGGGGCCCTCAAGCTCAGGGGGCCCTCGAATCTTTACCAGAAAATCTCAATCGAACTCAACTTTTGAAAATTTCTCCCATCTTCAAAATAAAAATGACAGGTGACAACTCGAGTTTAATCATGGAAACTCAGTTGTGAGTAATTCCAAAGTTATAATTAGGCCTTTGCGTCGCGCAGTCGGGTAAAAAGGGAATTCCCGTAAATTATTTGTGTGGGTTGACAGTGTTATTAATGTTTTCATCAATTTGTTGGATATCAATATCTGCATATTAATATTTATCGATATGCGTTTTTGTGATTCGCGATTGTGAACTTCGAGTCAAGATTTTTTTTCGAGAATGGTTAAAAAGTTATTGTATCAGGAGTAAGTAATGTCAATAAATTTTTTGTACTGTTCCATACAAAAGTTCAATTTTATTTGATTGTAGTCCGTCAAACCGTCAAATGTGGTAACACTGGCGGCGATAAAATGTTTGCCGGGGATTCCCCAACGACGTCTTGTATCGTATCATTACGTTTCGCTTTCCTTTTACTTGTAACGTTGTCAGTGAACAGTGAGTATCTACCTGAGTACAGTCTTACATAAATATGGCATAAATAAATTAGAAAACTAATATTATGGACAAAAAAAAGAAACCCAGTGGTGCATTTAAACGCAAACAACGCCAAGAAAGAGGAGAAAGTAAACAAAAATTGCCCAAAATTGACAAGTTTTTTAGTCTGCCTTCTGCAAGTACTTCTGGACCAAATATTTCTATTGATAATTTTTGTAAATAGCTTGCATGGCGATAGGTTAAATAACAGTAAGCTGGTGCAACGTATCTATGAATAAATAAATATATAATAAACCCTTGAATCTTTTCTATTTCGTTTTATTGCCCAATACCTACACCAAGTATAAAAATAATTGTAATTTATGTTGTTAGTGTTTAATAGTTTTATTACCTGCCTATGCACGAAAAAGAGCTGATGATAAAGTTGCTTAGCATTTTTAAAGTATTTGTATATTTAATGATTTTACTTCAAAAAACCTTACCAGTTTTGATAGCAGTGGGCCCCATTTTTTTATTTGCCCCAGGGCCCTAGATTACCTAGCTACGCCACTGGTACTTATGTAAGAAAATTGTTTTTTTTTTCTTGAAAAGCCATGTATTTATAGATAAATACGCGTATAGATAGTTTGCCGATATCGTAATCTACAAATTATTTTCTATGATTGTTTGTTTTTTTTTTGAGCCTATGGGGTACAGTGTGACGGGGCACTATGTGACAATGTCACAACTCTTGAAAAGCAATAATATGTTCGCCTGTTCGCGTACATCGCCCAGTTCGCGTCCATTTGAGGGATCTCTCTTTGAAAATTCTCGAATATAAGAATACTAGCATACCAATAACACGAAATGTCATTACCGTCGATACCTCAATACACAAGAGGCACGCGCGCATAGACAAATTTCCGTGCGCCCAACCTATGCTGGTTAAAAAATAGTAAGTCTGGACTAGAAGAGAGAAACTTTTACAAGAGAGCGCGGAAATGTAGGATATTGATAAAAAATAAGTGTGCAGCGACGCGTTTGAAGGTAGTATTTTATTGTTTTATGTGAAGTTTAGGATACATACCTGTTTCTAGACTTTGATAATTAAAAAACGGAATATTATTTATTATGAAATTTGCTTATCTTTATTTACAACACGAGTTTAAAATTCTATTTTTGAATGCAACACCTTTAATTCTTAATTTTTCAGTCTAAGAGGAGTTCTATGGAAATATGAAAGAATATACTGAAAAGAAGATTTAAAGAAGCGTTAAATATAATTAGTGAGAAGAAAAAATCGGCAAGACAAATAGGTATGCTCAAAATAGGAATCTCCTATCTAGAGGTTTTTCGGAATAGTATCCAACAAGGATACTATTCCGAAAAACCTCTAGATAGGGAGTTTAAAAATAAATACGTAAAAAATGATCGCTCAAATCAAAATGGGTTTAAACATTTTTTGGCCAAAGCTCCATTAAATCTGCGCAAGGTATTAATAAAGCTAGAGTCCAAGACACAGAAGGGTCAAGTAGATTCTGGTCTAGAGAATTAAAAAAATATTTGGACAGAATACACCAAAAAGATATTTTGAGTAATTAAAAAAAAAAAAAATTCGATGAAAATAATATCATTACGCTTAGAAAATGAATGTAGTTTTACTATTTTTAGTTAATCTAATAAAATATTAAAGCTACTTTGTTTTTTAATTTAGTTATATTAAAGATGAGAACAATAAATAGATTGTTTCATTTTATTTCGAGTGATTTATTACTTATAAACAGTTGGTGAAGCATTTGAAATTTCATGATGCGCAATTCGGGTTTAAGCCTAAACTGTCCACAGAAAGTGCTATATTAAGCTTTAAATATGTTACTAAGTATTATGTAGACAGACAGACACCGGTTTTTGCATGTTTTCTAGATCTCTCGCGGGCTTTCGACACAGTATGCTATGATGTGTTGTGGCCAAAGTTACGTGAAACTAACGTGCCAAAGGAAATATGTTCTATTTTTGAATATTGGTATAGTAACCAAGTTAATAGAGTAAAATGGTCTGGCTCACTTTCTGATGCTTATGGTTTGAAATGCGGGGTTAGACAAGGGGGGGTGTCCTCTCCACACCTGTTTAATTTTTATGTTAATCAGCTGATGGATGACCTCAGTAGACAACCAATCGGATGTTATATAGACGGTACGTGTGTAAACAATATTAGTTACGCGGACGATATGGTGCTGCTGGCGCCATCAATCAGTGCTATTAGGAGGAAACTGCTTCAACTGTGTGAACAGTTTGCTGAGAGTCATGGGTTACAGTATAATATAAGTAAAAGTGAATTTATGTTATTTACACCAAAGGGTAAAAAAAATAAAAACGTGGAACAGTTACCACCAATCAAACTGAATGGAAATCCTTTGAAGCGGGTCAATCATGTTAAATATTTAGGGCATATTATATGTGATGATTTAAATGATGATATGGACATAGAAAGGGAGCGAAGGGCGTTGACGGTGAGAGCTAACATGTTAATCCGTAGGTTTTCCCGTTGTTCACGAGAGGTAAAAATTACGCTATTTAAATCATTTTGTCAAAACTTTTACACGGGTAGCCTATGGACAATGTATACTCAAAAAGCGGTCAACGCTCTTCGTGTCCAATATAATAACGCGTTTAGGATGTTGTTGGGGCTCCCGCGGTTCTGCAGTGCGTCAGGCATGTTCGCGGAGGCACGCACAGACGGGTTTCAAGCGTGTATACGTAAGAAAATAGCGTCCTTACTATACAGAACACGCGATAGCACCAACATCATCCTACATGCAATATCTGGAAAATGGGATAGTCCCTTTTTCATACACTGTGCCCGAGTATTGATGAAATAGGAAACTATTCCATCAATACTCTATCCTTTATTAATTATTTGTGAGTGTCTACAGCTAACATAAGTTAAGTTCATACTAACAATAATATGGATCTTGGATGTCCGAAATAAAAATTTATTATTATTATTTGTTGTGATCTCTCAGCTCGAAGCTGGCCAGTTCCATATAATGACGGGCACATGCCAAGTTATTACATTCTTCAATTTATTAAATCTTTTTCCTGTTCTTCGGACTGCATGAACCTTCTGACTATGCGGCACGTATTCAGAATGGATGCGGCACGTATTCAGAATGGTTATTATTATTATTTAAATATATTTATAATTTACTCTTCCCGACCCCTCGACGATTCGAGGGGGGGGAATAATAATATTATTATTATTATTATTATTATTATTATTATTATTATTATTATTATTATTATTATTATTATTATTATTATTTAAATATATTTATAATTTACTCTTCCCGACCCCTCGACGATTCGAGGGGGGGGAGGATTCCCCCCGGCAGAGGAGGCCAGACGGCCGGGGGTCAGGGCGACAAAGAGAGAAAACGGCGGACGATCCTTGCGTTATCGAGCAAGATCGCCCGCTGGAGCCTCGCAATCATTGGTCCGTCACGGAGTCCCAACCTCTTCAGATGGTCGTGAAGAGAAGTCGGGACTAGGCCATTCGTTGACACTACGACTGGGATGATCTCAGTGGATGACACTCGCCACATATCGGTAACCTCGTGCGCCAGGTTCAGATATTTAAGTTTTTTATCTGATTCGGCTTTCACGAGGTTTTCATCGAATGGGACGGTGACATCCACTAAGAACACCCGAGATTCCGCCCGGTCCATCAGTACGATATCAGGCTTGTTCGCAGGAACAGTCCTGTCCGTAATGACGGACCGGTCCCAGTATAATCGAGCGCGGTCATTTTCAAGAACTGGCTCCGGCACATACTTATAGTACGGCACCTTTTCGCCTATGAGGCCGTATTTGAAGGCTAGCTCGAGATGGAGTATTTTGGCTGCTTGGTCATGTCTGTGCAAATACTCGGTATTAGCCAGTACAGGACAACCGGAAGTAATATGCCTGAGTGACTCACCGGGCTGGTGACAGGCTCTACAAACATCCTCTGTCCCATCCTTCAGGATATACTTCCGGTAGTTTCGGGTCATAATGACCTGGTCCTGTATTGCACAGACAAAACCTTCGGTTTCCCCAAAGAGGTCCCCGAAGCGCAGCCAATGCACGGAGGTTCTCGGATCCACATGACGCTCGTGTAGCGCCTTGTAGAACCTACCGTGCAACTCCTTCTCCCTCCAAATGGCCTCTCGGTCAGTGGTGCTAAGTACTGCCGGTTCTCGCCATTGCTCGGTGGCCAAAGAGAGAGGGGTTAGTCCTACATCACATGCTTTGACATCTCTATGCAACTCACTGGATTCCGATTTCGCCAGGAAGTAGTTACGGAGACTGTGTATCTCGCGGTTGTGCAGGGTTTTCGCACTGAGCAGCCCACGACCGCCGCTCTTCCTCGGGATATACAGCCTCATCACTGACGATCTCGGGTGGTGCATCCTATGGAGTGTCAAAGTTGTGCGGACTTTCCGATCCAGGGCGTCCAATTCGGTCTGAGTCCATCTGAGTATGCCAAAGGTGTACATTAGGACTGGCATGACCCAACCGTTGATGGCCCTGACTTTGTTGACGCCTGATAGGTAGCTTTCAAGCACCTTAGTCAGGCGTCCCAAAAAGGCCTCCTTAACGGATTGTTTCACGTCCGCCATATGCACACCCAGATTCTGTGACATACCCAGATACCGGTATGTATCAGTTTCGGAGAGGGTACGGATGGTGGATCCATCCGGTAGGTCCACTTGGTTGGAATCACTTATCCGACCTCTATCCACATGGATAACCGCACACTTGTCCAGCCCAAACTCCATGCTGATGGAGCTACTGAAATCCTTTGTGATTTTCAGCAGCTCCGCCAGCCTCTGAGCATTTGGGGCAAGCAACTTGAGATCATCCATGTAGAAGAGGTGTGATATTTTGAACAATCCTCTCTTCAACTGAAAACCTGTCCCTGGTTTATCCAGCAAAGTGCTAAGCGGATTTAGGGACAGGCAAAACCAAAGTGGACTCAGACAATCGCCCTGGAATATACCCCTCTCAATCTTTATTCGGTCTTCCGCATCCGACAGCTGCACCCCGAACAGACTAAGCTGCGTACTCCACTGCCCCATACAGGTCTCGAGGAAGTTTCGAACTGTACAATCGATCTTGTACAGCTCGAGGACCCTCTTCAACCACGTATGGGGAACCGAGTCAAACGCTTTTTTGTAGTCTATCCAGGCTGCAGAGAAGTTGCGTCGGTTGCGTTTGACCTGTTGGGCCACGACCGCATCGATCAGGAGAAGCTCCTTTGAACCGCGGCTCCCGCCCCTGCATCCATTCTGAGTGTCCACCATGATATGATTGTGCTCAACGTGAGCATCAATTTTAGCCTTCAGAATGAATGTCAGTGCTTTGTAGGTGGTACACAAGCACGTTATGGGGCGGTATTGTGACGGATCCGCGGTATTGGTGGACTTTGGAGCTAGGTGAGTGACCCCAGTTGTTAAGAAGTTTGGGAGACATCGCTGTTCTAGGGCGTCTTGGAATTGGCGGGCCAGGAATGCGTGGCACGAGCGGAAACTCTTCAACCAGTAGTGGTGCAGTCCGTCAATCCCTGGAGTTTTCCAGTTCGGAGCTTTACGGACCGCAGCCAACACGTCATCCGACTCTATGGTGATGGGGTTCATCGCATCTATCGATGCACACGCTTCCTCTATAGGCGCCATCCATTCGCCCTCTATGTGCTCCACAGGCCGGGACCAGATGTTCCGCCAAAAGGCAATGACATCTGTGACATTCGGTCCTTGGACAGTGGAGGGGCCAGCTCGTGTCTCCCATGTACGATAAAACTTCTTTTGGTCACTCCCAAAGAGACGATTCTGGCGAAACCTTGCCGCTCTCTCGGAGTACCGCCGTATCCGACTTCCCCAAGCCGCAATTTTCTGTTTCAGGTCATCGATGCGCTCCGACACTTTTCGCATTAAGGTGGGGTCTGCAAGACTGAAATCGATCCCCGCCATTGCCATATGTACAAAATGCATCACCCTCGGCCTCGTATTGCCTGACCTGAAACTAATCAGTTTGCCGATGAGGACTCTGGTCTCAGCAATACGTTTCTCAATCCTCTTACGCCACGCCGGAGTCTCGCTGTGCCGGGCATTGGTATGCCGTTCAGCTCTCCCAGTGGGCACTTTGGCGCCGATGAATCGACAGACCGCCAATGCGGCGCCAAATAGGATCGAGTTGGTATCGCTGAGACTGCCGCTTTCTTCCAAGTATGGAAGAAGCATTTGGCTTACTGCCTCAACGACATCCCGATTTTTACGACTTAGGGGTATCCTCGGGATTTTCGGCCTCTCCTCAAGTGGGAGCTCGCGAAATTCGAGAATCGCCTCTTCAAGTAATCCCCTGATCTGCTCTAAATTCTGGGCGGTTGCGTCGTCTACCCTTCCCGTTTCATCAGGAGCAGGACTGGCCACTGTAGCATTGGGGTCGCATATGGTGCTGCGCGCAATGCTACTCCGCCTTCTGCTCCGCCTTCTGCTACCGGGACTCATAGACGACACAACCTCGAGTCGTAGTTGACCGAGTTCTGCTGGAGTAAAGATTTCTCTCCGAAGAATAAAGCGAACTCGATCTGCCAAATTTTGCGCCGTAACGGACAGCGAAGGCTCCAGGGTATGAAACGCAGCAAGCAATCTTGCCCGATAACCCGTCCCGCCGACACCTGTCTCTGTCGCCCTGTAGTACGCGCGCATGATGTTTTCGTTTTGTGGAGTAGTCCACCTCATGCGGCGTACTCCACCAGCGGCGGGGACCGATTGCTGGGTCTGTGAAGACCCTGCCGGACCCAAGCCAGCTGGTGGTGATGGTGGAGTGGGCCGGCGAGATGGTCGTACCGGCCCTCGGGGTTGGCTGGCTCGCATTCTGCTCGGCCCGGCGCCAGCTCCGGGCGAGCCCTGGCGACCCCCAGGCAGCGGCCCTATACGCGCTCTATTTACTCCACTCATCATAGTACAATAGGCTTGATACATCAGGGGTCGCCCAATTCCCTGATGGGTCCGTTAAGATAGATTGCACCCACAATGACGGCAGATGGAAAAGAAGCACGGACCAACACTTCTCGCCTATGAGTAACATTTTAGGTGCGGACTAATTGCACTGATACGGCAAATCCTCTCACTAAACTCGCCGCATCAGTGGGCGATGGGGTCGTCACATCCCTACGCCAATTATTATTATTATTATTATTATTATTATTATTATTATTATTATTTAAATATATTTATAATTTACTCTTCCCGACCCCTCGACGATTCGAGGGGGGGGAGGATTCCCCCCGGCAGAGGAGGCCAGACGGCCGGGGGTCAGGGCGACAAAGAGAGAAAACGGCGGACGATCCTTGCGTTATCGAGCAAGATCGCCCGCTGGAGCCTCGCAATCATTGGTCCGTCACGGAGTCCCAACCTCTTCAGATGGTCGTGAAGAGAAGTCGGGACTAGGCCATTCGTTGACACTACGACTGGGATGATCTCAGTGGATGACACTCGCCACATATCGGTAACCTCGTGCGCCAGGTTCAGATATTTAAGTTTTTTATCTGATTCGGCTTTCACGAGGTTTTCATCGAATGGGACGGTGACATCCACTAAGAACACCCGAGATTCCGCCCGGTCCATCAGTACGATATCAGGCTTGTTCGCAGGAACAGTCCTGTCCGTAATGACGGACCGGTCCCAGTATAATCGAGCGCGGTCATTTTCAAGAACTGGCTCCGGCACATACTTATAGTACGGCACCTTTTCGCCTATGAGGCCGTATTTGAAGGCTAGCTCGAGATGGAGTATTTTGGCTGCTTGGTCATGTCTGTGCAAATACTCGGTATTAGCCAGTACAGGACAACCGGAAGTAATATGCCTGAGTGACTCACCGGGCTGGTGACAGGCTCTACAAACATCCTCTGTCCCATCCTTCAGGATATACTTCCGGTAGTTTCGGGTCATAATGACCTGGTCCTGTATTGCACAGACAAAACCTTCGGTTTCCCCAAAGAGGTCCCCGAAGCGCAGCCAATGCACGGAGGTTCTCGGATCCACATGACGCTCGTGTAGCGCCTTGTAGAACCTACCGTGCAACTCCTTCTCCCTCCAAATGGCCTCTCGGTCAGTGGTGCTAAGTACTGCCGGTTCTCGCCATTGCTCGGTGGCCAAAGAGAGAGGGGTTAGTCCTACATCACATGCTTTGACATCTCTATGCAACTCACTGGATTCCGATTTCGCCAGGAAGTAGTTACGGAGACTGTGTATCTCGCGGTTGTGCAGGGTTTTCGCACTGAGCAGCCCACGACCGCCGCTCTTCCTCGGGATATACAGCCTCATCACTGACGATCTCGGGTGGTGCATCCTATGGAGTGTCAAAGTTGTGCGGACTTTCCGATCCAGGGCGTCCAATTCGGTCTGAGTCCATCTGAGTATGCCAAAGGTGTACATTAGGACTGGCATGACCCAACCGTTGATGGCCCTGACTTTGTTGACGCCTGATAGGTAGCTTTCAAGCACCTTAGTCAGGCGTCCCAAAAAGGCCTCCTTAACGGATTGTTTCACGTCCGCCATATGCACACCCAGATTCTGTGACATACCCAGATACCGGTATGTATCAGTTTCGGAGAGGGTACGGATGGTGGATCCATCCGGTAGGTCCACTTGGTTGGAATCACTTATCCGACCTCTATCCACATGGATAACCGCACACTTGTCCAGCCCAAACTCCATGCTGATGGAGCTACTGAAATCCTTTGTGATTTTCAGCAGCTCCGCCAGCCTCTGAGCATTTGGGGCAAGCAACTTGAGATCATCCATGTAGAAGAGGTGTGATATTTTGAACAATCCTCTCTTCAACTGAAAACCTGTCCCTGGTTTATCCAGCAAAGTGCTAAGCGGATTTAGGGACAGGCAAAACCAAAGTGGACTCAGACAATCGCCCTGGAATATACCCCTCTCAATCTTTATTCGGTCTTCCGCATCCGACAGCTGCACCCCGAACAGACTAAGCTGCGTACTCCACTGCCCCATACAGGTCTCGAGGAAGTTTCGAACTGTACAATCGATCTTGTACAGCTCGAGGACCCTCTTCAACCACGTATGGGGAACCGAGTCAAACGCTTTTTTGTAGTCTATCCAGGCTGCAGAGAAGTTGCGTCGGTTGCGTTTGACCTGTTGGGCCACGACCGCATCGATCAGGAGAAGCTCCTTTGAACCGCGGCTCCCGCCCCTGCATCCATTCTGAGTGTCCACCATGATATGATTGTGCTCAACGTGAGCATCAATTTTAGCCTTCAGAATGAATGTCAGTGCTTTGTAGGTGGTACACAAGCACGTTATGGGGCGGTATTGTGACGGATCCGCGGTATTGGTGGACTTTGGAGCTAGGTGAGTGACCCCAGTTGTTAAGAAGTTTGGGAGACATCGCTGTTCTAGGGCGTCTTGGAATTGGCGGGCCAGGAATGCGTGGCACGAGCGGAAACTCTTCAACCAGTAGTGGTGCAGTCCGTCAATCCCTGGAGTTTTCCAGTTCGGAGCTTTACGGACCGCAGCCAACACGTCATCCGACTCTATGGTGATGGGGTTCATCGCATCTATCGATGCACACGCTTCCTCTATAGGCGCCATCCATTCGCCCTCTATGTGCTCCACAGGCCGGGACCAGATGTTCCGCCAAAAGGCAATGACATCTGTGACATTCGGTCCTTGGACAGTGGAGGGGCCAGCTCGTGTCTCCCATGTACGATAAAACTTCTTTTGGTCACTCCCAAAGAGACGATTCTGGCGAAACCTTGCCGCTCTCTCGGAGTACCGCCGTATCCGACTTCCCCAAGCCGCAATTTTCTGTTTCAGGTCATCGATGCGCTCCGACACTTTTCGCATTAAGGTGGGGTCTGCAAGACTGAAATCGATCCCCGCCATTGCCATATGTACAAAATGCATCACCCTCGGCCTCGTATTGCCTGACCTGAAACTAATCAGTTTGCCGATGAGGACTCTGGTCTCAGCAATACGTTTCTCAATCCTCTTACGCCACGCCGGAGTCTCGCTGTGCCGGGCATTGGTATGCCGTTCAGCTCTCCCAGTGGGCACTTTGGCGCCGATGAATCGACAGACCGCCAATGCGGCGCCAAATAGGATCGAGTTGGTATCGCTGAGACTGCCGCTTTCTTCCAAGTATGGAAGAAGCATTTGGCTTACTGCCTCAACGACATCCCGATTTTTACGACTTAGGGGTATCCTCGGGATTTTCGGCCTCTCCTCAAGTGGGAGCTCGCGAAATTCGAGAATCGCCTCTTCAAGTAATCCCCTGATCTGCTCTAAATTCTGGGCGGTTGCGTCGTCTACCCTTCCCGTTTCATCAGGAGCAGGACTGGCCACTGTAGCATTGGGGTCGCATATGGTGCTGCGCGCAATGCTACTCCGCCTTCTGCTCCGCCTTCTGCTACCGGGACTCATAGACGACACAACCTCGAGTCGTAGTTGACCGAGTTCTGCTGGAGTAAAGATTTCTCTCCGAAGAATAAAGCGAACTCGATCTGCCAAATTTTGCGCCGTAACGGACAGCGAAGGCTCCAGGGTATGAAACGCAGCAAGCAATCTTGCCCGATAACCCGTCCCGCCGACACCTGTCTCTGTCGCCCTGTAGTACGCGCGCATGATGTTTTCGTTTTGTGGAGTAGTCCACCTCATGCGGCGTACTCCACCAGCGGCGGGGACCGATTGCTGGGTCTGTGAAGACCCTGCCGGACCCAAGCCAGCTGGTGGTGATGGTGGAGTGGGCCGGCGAGATGGTCGTACCGGCCCTCGGGGTTGGCTGGCTCGCATTCTGCTCGGCCCGGCGCCAGCTCCGGGCGAGCCCTGGCGACCCCCAGGCAGCGGCCCTATACGCGCTCTATTTACTCCACTCATCATAGTACAATAGGCTTGATACATCAGGGGTCGCCCAATTCCCTGATGGGTCCGTTAAGATAGATTGCACCCACAATGACGGCAGATGGAAAAGAAGCACGGACCAACACTTCTCGCCTATGAGTAACATTTTAGGTGCGGACTAATTGCACTGATACGGCAAATCCTCTCACTAAACTCGCCGCATCAGTGGGCGATGGGGTCGTCACATCCCTTAATTATTATTATTATTATTATTATTATTATTATTATTATTATTATTATTATTATTATTATTATTATTATTATTATTATTATAATTAGAGATGCGCCAAATACCTAGTGGTTTCACTGAATAATCAATTATCGAATAAAACTGGGCGGTTTAACCGATACCGAAACGGATATTACTAATTATTCAGTTTACTATTTCATTGTTTTTATTAAGCCAGTGTTTCTTAGTGTAATGGCTTGTGTATAAGGAACATTTATTTCGGTAGCAAGGCATTTACATGAAAAAAAACCAACACTCTTCCCGGAGCAGAGGACTTCATGTTTCTGCGTCATAATTTACCATAATTATAAATATCAGAATAAGTATATTTCTTTTTGCTTATCTTTTATTTTATTTCTAATCTCTACTACATTTTTATAGTTTAGAAAATAAATATTTATGATTTGAAGTTTAATTACTTTATTTTATTTAGCTTTATTGAACACATTCTTCATAGGATTTCTTTGACTTGTATCTAATATAAAATAATCTCAATATAAGAAGTTTTATCTTTAAGTTCTATATCGTGTCACGTAGCTAAAAAAATATAACTACTAATATAAACCGAATATAAATGGTAAAAAGGGTGCCGAATACCGAATAACAAACGAATTTCTAATCATAATAATATTGATTTTGAATTGAAACTATATTCATAAATAAATAAATTGTTAAAAATTCTTAAACATATTACCCTTGTATTCCTCGATTAAGCTGGTGGACGCAAAATGGTCCACGGGTAGATGTAATTCGGATTTTTGGATGCAAAGTGGGTAAACGGCTAATTCCGAAATTTGTCTATTTAATAAAATAACCTAAGATTTTTCGAAAAAAACTAGACTATTTAACGATTATATTACATAATATTTTCATTGAAATTTGTATTGGGATATTTTTATATTCATTTTCAAACTTGCGAACTGCACTAAATGCACGTGGATAGGAGGAAATGACCCTATAGTGCCGTGCGTAGAAGCATAAAATCGATAATGTTCAGAATTTTGCTTCTAAGTACTTGAATTTAATTTTGAAAATTTCGTTGAGTGTATTTATTACTATAAAATTTACATATTGCATAGATAATATACATAGCATATTATAGAAATAAAAATATTAATAACTAGAATAACATGTAGGTAATAAATTTAAAAGACTGATATAAAATGATTTTAAGTGTCATTAAATAAAATTCTTGTAAAATTGATGCATATTTCCCTCGGATACAGAGTGAATTTTATATTTATAAACAACAAAAAAATGGAAAATAACCTGGGAGAGATAAATTTGTATTTTTTTTTCTACTGGGAAAATTTTATAAGCTCGCGTTTTGGCTATGACAGTTTTTTTATTATTATTAATATTAGTTTATCTTCTCTTACCATAGGTAATATTGAAAACGAAAAGTTGATCAAGTTTACGAATAAATTTAAGTTAAGCCTACAATAGTTAAGATTATAAAAGATTCACGATCAATGTGAACATAAACTTAAAAAAAAACTCATACTAAGCACTCAAGACTTTGTTATAAAACTAATTTATATTATTTGATTTTATAGTGTTTCATTGGCTTTCGCAAGCCTTCAAATATTTACAAGACTTTACATCGTCAGAATGTTGAACATTATTTATGCCTACTAACTTTCCAAATTGCCATTTAATGAGCTATTGTACAGTTTATTATATTAATTAGATAAACCGACTAATTAGACAGTATTAATGTCTATTTTTGACGTCAAAATGGCAACGCAATTGCAATTTTTGCGTCATTTCTCGTGAGCCGGGTTAAATACGAGTATGGCTGATAAATCTAAAGTTAACTTACACAAAAATAAAAACTCATAAATCTGTAAAGTAGATAATCAGCATACTATATTTTTGTATGTGGACATAATATTAGTAAATAGGGTCACCCGAGTACAAGTACATCGAAAATTGCCGAATATCACCCGACATAGGAGTAATCAGCCTCTCTGCTAGGTATGTGTATAGTTTTTATTATTTTTATCATAAGTAAAATGTAATTATGTAGGTAAAGGAATAATATTCATTTTCAAATAAAGCGAAATTGCTGGGTATGAATTGTCTTTTTTTTTGTAGACACTATTTGGATCTCTTTGTTGGAATTTAATTTAAATACCTGTAATGTACCCCATATTAATATGTTATATCCACATTATTAATTTACTTTTTAATTGTTGTATATCTTATACGTAGGTCAGACCAGGATAGGTTATTAAATAGAATAAATGTTTTTTTTGCCTTAAAAAAAAAATTGTCTGATAAGAAGCACAGCAAGCCGATCGTCAGTTAAAGTGACTATTGCTTTGTGATTACGCTCATATTTGTAAAGCAGAAGTGTGATAAAAATAGGGGCTAAGTACAAAAAATTAAAGGGGCGGAGCTACGTTTAAAACCCTTGCGTTATTATCATTGAGGATAATAGTGTATGCAAATTTTGTGACTTTCTTTACTGCATCTTGAACTTAACGATGTCAGTAATGTGCAGGTCGTTCTAGAGATTTGACCAAGAGGTGTTATTGAGTAAAATTAATAAAAATATCATAGTGGTGAAACATAATTTAATAAAATATTTTGAACATAATAAATACATAAGGTAAGTTTTAAAATGCTTTAACATACGTTTTGTAAGCTTTCAAGTGAATAATATTTATTTAAATGACTGTCAATTTTAAACCTAATTGATAAGTGTTTTATAGATAAACATCCAGTTGCAGAAACGTCCATTAATTTGTTACTAGTTTAAAGCGACATTATCGATAAAAAAATTCAAAATTAGAACATTCATTAGAGCTTTTAGTTGACATTAAACCTTAATGGATATTAGTTCAACTGTATGAAAAACTTACACTACTACGCAATTCTGTAGCCTAAAAGCGAATGATATTTGATTTCGCGTAACTACTCAATGAAATAAAATGAACATATAAGAATATGTAATGATGGATATTGATTTGGTTGTTTACGATGTATTTCTTTTTAAATTTTTTGTAAATTTTTCTCTTTTTTTTGTTTTTATAATTTTATGTTTATTCGGGTTCATTCATTCTAAGGCGAGCAAAGTCTTCAAATACGATGTTGTCTTCTTCTTCGTTGGTATAAAGAGAATTCTCATAGCGATGTCTTTCAATTGACTGCATTTTCTTCATGGCATTGAAGCGTTGACGCTCAACAGTACCTGGAAAAAATAGTAGTTACAATACGTGATCGATAAATATAACGTTACGTTTGTTGCTTACTTTTAAACTTATGTACCTTCTGCGGGATGAAGTAATTTAAATGGCACGTCAGTAACCAATTCTCCACCAAGAGTGCCACAATTCAATTTCACACGAACAGAATACGATACAACGATACCAATAGCATCGGTTGGGCACTTTCCTTCAGCCACAAGAGTTGAACTAGCCAGATTGACGTCATCTTCCTTCAAATGACCATCCAATGCCACACCTGTAATTTCGGAAACACATTGTATAATTTTCCTTAAATCTGCAAATTAATTTCATATTAATCTCATTAATTCAACATACCTCGAATGTCCTTGTTACTGCGAGCCAAAGGCACCAGATAAAAAGTTTTTGAAAGACTAGCCCCAGGCGTTACAGGGCATCCTTCGCGACTTTCCAGTGAAGCAACATGTCGACTGAATTGAGAGTTGATCATTGTAATCTCTACATGCTGTACTACCATACAACGTATATTTCGTACAGATTTCCGTGAATTGTTGGAAACAATAATGTTAGCTGCGATTTTCTCTCCATGATAGTATATTTCTCGATCCAAAGTTACTTCCAAGTTAATTTTACCGTTGCTAAAGGTAAATCCTTTGCTCACCAGAGAGCTCGGAAGACGACGTCCACGAGAAGTTGGAGCGTGTTGCAACTGCAATGAAACAAAATTAAAAAAAAGTCCACTTTTATCTATCAGACTAACTTTAGGTCTGCTTACCTTCTTGATAGCAAGAGTTACAGAGCTTCTTTTATGGCTTTTCTGGTCTTCGTTTTCAGCTACATAAGTCCTGACGCAATATTCAACACCCATAGGTTTTCCTTGATCTTCTTCAGCAGGTTGGAGTGTTATCTAAGATTTTAATCATTGAAGTTATATATATTAAAAATTTTACATACGTAAGAATATATTAAAAATTACTAAAAAATCATTTTACCGAACTAGGGGCCATTTCAGGGAAGTTAAACGTGAAGGGGTAGGCATTAGGTCCGAGTTTCTTCAATAACTTTTCTTGCACTGGCGTCAATTCCATTTTCGCATTGATCAGAGGTACAACTTGTTCTTGTCCGATTACCATTTCTTTCGAAAATTTCACACCCATCACTTCATCCTCTTCTCTACCATAGCGGTATGTAGTCACAAGCTGGTAACAGAAAATATCTTTATCAATCCAGAAGGCACTCACAACACATTTGTTTTATAGACACTGTTCACTGCACATTTTATACCTGGCTGTAAACTTTTCTTCCTTTCAGGTATTCGGTATCCACCACGACAACACCATCTACAGGGTCGCAGTAATCCATATGATCAATGAAGTCACGTTTACCAAGGTAAACAGTTATTTTTCCATTAGGAGTAGTTTTTTTGAATACTTTCACTGCCACCACATATGCAAGAGCCAAATAATCCAACATTTTGCTGGTTTTTATTAAAAAGGAACTAATAAAATAATAATAATGGGGTTTTTGTGTATTGAGTTCTAGAAAAGACTCAAATGTGATTGTAAGGTGCTATTCACCAGAAATGAATAGTTTGAGGAACTATTTCTTATATATTGGTGGCTTGTAAGGTTTCATGAATTAGAATAACGATCTAATTAGATTACGTTCGTAGGTAGACTAACAGGATTTGCAACCTTTATGACGCATTGGTAACGTTTAAATCGATGTGATGTCACATCACTACGCTTTTACGTTCCGTTTTACCTACAATATAATGACGTTCAATATTATTTGTTTACTTTTGACATTGACCTGATTGACAGGAAGATTGTCATACCAAGTTTTCATGGAGATTTGCAAATTATTTTATAAATTTATAACAGTCTATCGAATATACTGAAAGGAAATTAATTAAGATTTGAATAGTCATGTAATAAAGCCGGAATATTAGATGACTTTAACAGAACAGGTATTTAATGTTTTTATTCATGCGTTGTTGCAATAATTATCTTATTTTCTTTTCTTTATCCTAACATTCTTAATTTACGCAAGAAATATTCGTGGTTCATTTGAACTGCCCTGTAGTACCTGCTATCCTTGAGTAAGAGATTAAAAAGTTAAGCAGCTTAACGTGGCTTTAACGACATTTACGATTATGAACTTTGTAGTCATATTTTGCTACAGAAAATTAGCAAAGTTACCAAAATACTAAAAATATTTAAATTACATGTACTTGAACCCATTTGCATGTTGTTTTATTAACATGTAAATATTTAGTTCCTGCAAGAAAATAAATATTTACATATATTTAAGATACTTCAAATTAAAATTAATGTAAGGACATTGTTGCAAATGCAAGATCCAATAAAACACAATGATACATATATTTTTAAAAATATTTATAGTGTTGTAACTATTGATCCCTAAAAACATGCATATGAAAATGTGAATTCAATGTTTCTATTAACTAATGTTTCTAAGAACTGAGATTTCCTGAATATACAGGTATAATTGATTATGAGATCTAACTTTTATTTATTATATAGAAATAACAATTATTTAACATGTAAATAGTATGGACTATTATTTATATAATATTGTAATTTATTAAACCAAATGATAACATAAAAGAACTTATCAAAAAACACCAAAATAATATCACAAACTAAAGAAGTACTTTTTAAATTAGGAAAATAGTGTAGAACCAAGTGACTTACTAATATTTTTCTGAATCAATCCCTAAAATGACTAGATAATATGTTATAAATTAATGGGACATTGTTACTTGGGATAACGAAAACATATTATACCACAGTCACAATGGAGATGAAAAATAATTTGTCCAAAAACGGTTCCAGCTCAACAAATGTTGTTTTTGTGATCAGCTCCAATCATTTGCTGAAGCTGATTTGGTGAAATTCCAAAAAGTAACTTTGAATTTGTCGAAGCTTATCTAAAATAACCTTTAATATTATGATTTCAGTTACACCATCAGTATGCCAACATTCCTCACTCCAGGCCGACATGGCTACAGTGTACAGTTTTCTCGGACACGTCCAGACATGTTGGCTGTTGCAACCAGTCAGTACTATGGATTGGCAGGAGGCGGTACATTGTTCTTTCTGGAAATGTCACCAGATGGCAGCACAATTGTGGAGGTTCAAAAGTTAGAATGGACCGATGGACTGTTTGATGTGGTAAGTTTTTTTAGGAAAAACAGATATTAGTCATATGTGCTCAAATTTAAAAATACCGTTTAATATTAATGATGACTGGGTAAAAAAAAATCTTTTTAGCTTGACAGTCAGATAATAAAAAAAATATTAGATACATTGTTTGCTTCAATTTAACAAGAAATTGATACCTAACCTAACCATTTCTTGTTGGAGGAGAGTGCCAAATGTTCACTACGACACAGCTTTGTAGAAATCATACAAAAGCATTAGGTAACGCAACATTTTAACTCAATGTATAATTTATTGATTATGCAAAAATATCATCCCTATTGCTTATACAAATTAATTTATAACAAAACAAATTAATTGAGCATAATTTTTTTTTATATCAATGCCATGTACATTAGTTCCAATGATCATATTCAAATTGTTGTTATACTCTAATTAGCAACATGTGTTGAAGCCCTATATCAGCAGTTACGTTTGTGAACTTCTTACAGTTTGCTTAATAGGATACTGAGTATATTTATAGACAATTGACTTAAGTTCACAACATTGTCGTCTGATTTTTAGCTTTAATTATAATTACTATGAACAGGCTGTTTGCTTTATCAAATGCTTATGTATGTAACTATTTTGAAAATTATTATGATCAATAGTAATTTGTGTAATATTGAATTCTGTATTTCACCATGATTGTATGATATGAAATGTGCCAATTATTTTATTAAAATAAATATTAATATTATATTATAGATGGATGCAGTCAAATATAATATTTCAATCATATATATTCAATCAAACATCTAGACCATTTTTATATTAAAAATGCATATACCATTCTTCTTTTTAACCTTGCCATATTTTACATATCAGACATTAGAATATATATATATTTTTAATTTACTTATTATTTGACCCTGTTTAATTTTATTATTATTTTCTAAACTGGATAGGTTATATTTGCACAATAAGCTATATAGAGCTAGAAAATATCTTCAATTGATTATTTACCATACCATTATACTGAATTAAGTTCAGTCACTATTAATAAATTAGTAATAACAATTAGTGTTATGATCATGCTATTGTGACGTTATTAGTTGGTAGGCAGGTATAGTGTTGGAAAGTATGGGAATATTTTTTTTGTCAATATAGGTATCATTTAGACATGGGCGCCGTGCTGAAGACTATGGTTCGGCGGCGGCGGCGGTTATTTTCTTCTTAAAGAATAAATCCAGAGTTTACCATCCTAGTAACAGAAAATATTTTTTGTTTTTCAAATTGACCTCACTTGGGGAGGGTGGAAGATTTCGGGATTCTGCAAGGAGCTATCCGGATCTAACCCCACTTTGGGACCCTGTTAAGGGTCGACTGTTACGGGTCTTAGGATGGTCGGTATGCAAGACAATTCTTCTCTGTCCAGAAATATGACGGATCTTCATCTTCAAGATCGCCAGTATTCTTGATCAAAAGCATTTTTTTCTATCAGCTGGGATATCAGCTATGCTATGTGATGTTTTTTAAACAGTTTATTCAATATTAAGAACTGCTGGTGCTTACAGATACTGAATTCTGATTGTTTGTTATTTTGAAGTAGTACTGTAAACCGCGAACAAATATGTGTTTGTACCGTCACTTCACGGCGCGGCGTCCATGTCTAGCAAATGAAAATATCTTTATTCGAGTAGGCTATTACAAGCTTTTGAATAGTTTTGAATTTTTTTCCCCTACCACTTTTTCAGGACGTCTTTTAGCTGACAAGAAGAACAAGCGAAAGAAACTTACCAGCTTTTTATCATAAGTAATGACATTTACATAAATCATGTCATTACCAAAATAATATGTATTATCACAATAATAAATACAACTTTCAAAGTCTATAGGACATGGTTGAACATATAATTAGTTTTTATAGAACAAAGCGAAATGCTATTAATTCCATGCATTGCGATCCTTGAAACAACCATCAACTTTATAATAGCCTTTACTCATAAGTATGTTCTTTACATGAATTTTAAATTTATTTATGGGTAGGTCAACTACATTTTGTGGAACTTTATTGAACATAGCAATGCATTTACCCAGAAATGATTCTCTGGTTTTGTGAAGTCTGAAGCTTGGAACGGCAAGTTTATTTTTATTTCTTGTGTTAAGATTATGAAGGAATCGTAATGTTTTCTTGCGTACATAATATTTTCATAGATGTAGTGAGAGGCAACAGTTAAAATATTTATTTCTTTAAATATTTCTCTGAGAGATTCTCTAGACCGTAAATTATATATAGCGCGGGCAGCTCTCTTTTGTAAAATAAAAATATCTTGAATGCTAGCCGCAGAACCCCACAACAATAGACCATACGTCATTACACTATGAAAATAACTAAAATATACAAATCTTGCTGTTTCAACATTTGTCAAGAGTCTAATTTTCTTAACAGCAAATGCTGCAGAACTCAGTCTACTTGACAAATTATCAATATGAGGATCCCATTGCAGTCGGGAATCTAGTGTAATACCAAGGAACTTTGTCGATTCCACCAACTCAACTTTTTCACTATTTACATTTATAAGTGTATTAACATGCCTCACATCAGGTAAAGCAAACTTTATGCATTTTGTTTTATTTGAATTAAGCTTTAAATCATTACTATCAAACTACTGTAGAACCTTGTCGAGAGCATCATTTACATCGTCAAAACAATCATTACCCCTCTTAACTTTAAACACTAAAGAGGTGTCATCAGCAAATAAAACTGATACCAAAAAGTATATTTAAATACTTAATATTAATCTGGATATTCAGAACAAAGGAAAAGGAAAATATTAAATTTTTTCTCTGTTTCTATAAGGATTACGACCTGTTACTGGGAATATGCCCGCGTAACTTTATAGCCTTTGTCACCCGCGTATGATGTAGCTTCCCGCAGGTGAAAGAGTTTCCCTCGAAGATTCCCCCTACAGGGGCAACTAACGGCACAGAATTAATATACTTACTAGATATATTCATAACTCAGGTTAAATAAATGTCTTTTTGATACATGAAGTATCATTACTCATTTATGACAGAATATATTATTTTGCAATTTAAAGAAACGTAATAATACCTACTGATGTCATAGTAAAAATGATTTCTAATTGTTATTTGTTGGCAAATGATCGGATTGGTCTCGGCACAGAAGTGAATCAAGATAGAAAGGCGTAGTTGTGGCCGCCGTGCCCAAACTCAGCACTACTGTGCTTGATTACTGCATTCTCTGTCATTGCATATTGATTGGTGTCATAATAAATGAGTTCTGTATAAAATGCCTTATTTATTAAATTTCCTAAATTCCAAGAATATAATGAGGAAATAAGTAGCTCGGTGGCGTAGTGGATAAGCGCCGCGGCCCGCGATCGTAGTCGTTAAGCAACTTTCGCTAGGGTCGGTCACGGGATGGGTGACCAAAAAATTATTATCTCGAGCTACTTCGTGCTTCGGAAGGCACGTTAAGCCGTTGGTCCCGGCTGCGTTTGCAGTCGTTAATACCCTCCAATCCGCATTGGGCCAGCGTGGAGGGTCATGGCCCATCCTCCTTAACCATCCATAAGGAAGGCCTGAGCCCCTGCAGTGGGGACGTAAAAGGGCTGGTGGTGGAATGAGGAAAAGCTTAAGATCAAGAAAGTAGATCTCGAAATGAAAGTAGATATCGCTAGTTACTTTGAATCATTTGTCTCAAACCTAGCATTAAATGTTTTTTTTTTTTAATACGGCATTTCTTTTAATATTTATTTAATAATGATTTATTTTTTTATTATTGTTATGAAAATTGTGTCGCCATCTACTTTTACATTTAAATAGGCTATAACTTAGTTTCTAATTAATAGATACTTCAGTGTCTATATTTATACAATGCAGGTTTACTTCTATTTATTGCTTCTCGTTTGCTCAAACAAATAAACAACTCGTAGGAATTAACACGACACGCCTTTCTATTTGTTCTCAAACGAAAATACGAAAATTTCGAACAGTTTTTGTAATTTTGTTAAAATAACATCCGTGAAGATTATCTCATACATCTGGGCATCAGAGGCAGTGTTTTATCCTGCTAAATTCTGGTTTTGGAGAAATCGAACAGGCCTTTAGGTGTCATGTAAATTCGTACATAGTTTTCAAGTATGATTGGTCGTTGTTACCAGACGTGGTCGGGTTTGGGAGCGGGAGAATTTGAATAAGCCGTTTTCGTACATAGTTTCGAGTGTTTGTCCGTTGTCCTCAGTCGTGGTCGGGATTGGGAGCGGGGGCGGCGGCGTGCGGCGCGGGGGACGGCGCGGTGGTGGTGTGGGGGGTGGGGTGCGCGGCGCCGCTGCGTGTGCTGCGCGCGCACGACGCCGAGGTGTGCTCCGTCGACTGGCCGAGGGGACACCTGCTCAGTGCCAGCTGGGATACCACCGTCAAAATGGTATATTCATTTTAATTAATTTATTGGAATATTTTGAAACTTGAAGTAAAGAGGGAAAATGTATTACTCAATTTTGCTAAAGTAAATGTGAGCATTAAATTAGTAACATAAAATGTAACAACTTTCAGTATAACAACTATAAACATGAACGCACAAATAACAAAGATATTACTAAGATGGACCAGACGCCCGTGCGTTTTTTACTACGGTAGCAAGGCGTAACGTTACTTCGTGACTTACTTGAATTAGCAATTAATTTCAAATATTTCGATATATTGAGCTGTGACGTCACATTTCAACAAATATGAGTAGGGAGGGTGGCTTCACGCTGCCATTGCGAAAGTTGCTTAACAAGAACAATCGCAGGCCAGAGGCGCTTAGCCACTACGCCGTCGAGCTAAACTGAGATTATTTATTTATTTATAATGGAGATAGTTCAATGGCAAAATGCAAGTAGTTGAGATTCTATTGAGATGCGATTATTGCGAATCTTTATAAATCAATGCACGATCTTTATAAATCCGAATTTTTCGAACAAGTATAATAAGCCATCTGCACTACGATTTTGTAAAAATCCAAACCTGCATTCGAATTCACTCAGGCGTCCGAATTAACTTAAAAAAGCGACATCCGCTCAACTTTGAATTGGTAATGACGATTTGTGGCATAAGTGGAGTCAGTTTCGAAATGACATAGGAATAGAATATCTGAGACACGTATATTCAATCAAATTTGTTTTGTATTATATAGAAAAAGTGGAATCAACAGAATTTTTACACACGATTCGGACACCTGAGTGAATTCGAGGTCTGGATTTTTTTTCTGGCTGGTGTTATATTCATGTTGTGTCCGCACTGATTGTAACGTCTATTGTGCTCGGTCCAGTGGGACCCGGAGGCGGAGTGTTGCGTGAGCACGTTCTCGGGCCACTCGCAGCTAGTGTACCGCGCATCGTTCTCGCCGCACTCGGGCGCGTCGCTCGCCTCAGTGTCGGGGGACGGGCACCTCAAGCTGTGGACGTGCGCGGACCCCGCCCGCCCCGCCGCTCAGGTCAAAGCGCACGACGCGGAGGTAACTGTTCATGGCTCGTTCACACGTTATTAAGTTGATTAGTAGTTAACTAAATTGTTGACTTGTTATTAAGTACGTGTAAATTCACAAATCAGTGGTATAATAATCAAACAAGTAGCAAGTCACATATGTGCTATAAAAACAATGAGGAAGTATTTTAAGAAAAAAAATACCTCACTAGATGGCGACTCTACAAAAAGTTTATTTTTGCAGGAAACGAATAGATCAAATATAGTCATTTCCGTTCGTTTTAACGAACATATAAAAAAAATGAAATTTGCAAAGTTTGAAACTAAGATAATAATACAAATTAGTACAAATAGAATGAGTTGTTTATTGAGTTTTAAAATTAATTTACTTTTAAACATGAAAGAAAACCGGAAGGGTTGTCATGGAGAAATTAAGAAATTACCATAGCGACATCTAGTTTGATTTCGGGAAATATTTTTTTTAATATTTCCTCATTAAAAGTTAAAATAAAGTTGTCAACTTAATACGTGCAAATCAACCATTATAAAATTGAGTTACTTACAAATTAAATTAACGATTTAGTTATCAACTTAATGCATGTAAACTGGTCATAATAAAATAAAGTCACTTGAAATTAAATTCAAAATTTTGCTAACCATAATGGCTGGTTAACACGTACTGTATATAAAAATCTACTTACTAGATTTTAACTTCTACTTAAGTAAATCTTTTAAAATATGTGTAAACACACAAATAAGTAATATATAGCAAGTTAAAATTTAACTATACTTAAGCTCATAAGCAGGTAATATTCGTTTTATTTTCATATAGTGTAAAAGGCAATCGAGGGAAGCTCCCGAGTCGGCTTAATTTTTTTTCTGACATGTTGAACTAATATGGTGGTAATATTGTTATTATACACTAAAAACCTTGCTCATGGATCACTGTATGAAAATTCGTCCAGTACTTTTCGAATTTTTCGCGAACAATCAGACAGACAGACTTTGACTTTTTTATAATATGTAGTAACATCGTAAGATAACTTCAAATGATTAAATACCTCCTCCGATTTATAGACTCGATGACTAGTTTACTCTTTTAAGTTTTTTTTTTCTATAAGTTAATGGCCTGAGATGGTCCCATAAAGCGAAGCTTATATACCGACTGTCTTATGTGGAAGTTCTATATAAGAATATTACAAGTCTGCCCAAAAAAGAGTGTAATATGTTTAGGCTTAATGAATCTAAGTATGTATTTATTTAAGTTTTAAAATACATAACGGATATAAATGTATAGGGTATCATTAGACACCTTATATCATCCCGAGTAACACTGGCTAATATAGTTTTTAAATGTTCAATATTGCGGATGTATGGCGCCATTTAAATAATAATAAGTAACTAGTAAAAATAAAACTATGTTTTATTAATTGTCTATGGCTTCGAAAAAAAATTGGTCATTTGAGAGGTACCCTGACTGCAATCCATTTTGTTTAGCCAATCCATAATACAACTTGTTTCTTTTATTTTTAGTTCGATTTTGACAGTAATGTTTTTTAATATTTTTGTTTGCCAGAAAAAGTAAATAATTTATTTATTTACTGTAAAGAAAATGGCAACCAGTAAATGAACTTCAAAGAACTTGCACCTATGAACTTTGTTCCAATTTCAGGTGCTGTCCTGTGATTGGAGTAGAAGTGACTCGCACGCGCTAGCGACAGCTGGCTCCGATGGCTTGGTACGGGGGTGGGACTTGAGAAGGCTCACAACTCCTATGTTCACATTGAAAGGTTAGATGCTGTCATATTCATGATTTTGTTGCTGACTTGTGTCGTTTACTTTCAATTGATTCGATTCTATCTATGAGGAAGGCCTGAGCTGCTGTCATGGGGACATATTAATAGACTGGTGTTGAAGATAGCTTATTTTTACTTGGAATTTATCTTCTGTGAGTTACAAGAACCAAAACGCGGGTGGCCATGACGGAGCCACACGTGACGTCACATTTCAATGACCTAAACGTCAACATCTTTGTAGCGAGCTTGCGAGTATAACCAGTACTCGTGTTTATTGAAATGTGACGTCACGGCTCTTAAGTGTCACGTAATTTAATGTTTTCGCTGTGCAATTTAAATTAATTTATAAGGAATATCTATTTCCTTTATTTAATAACACTTTTGGACAAAAATAAATCTTGTAGTTGTTAATCACTATCATTATGAAAGTATTAAAATACTTTTTTAAAACAGTCAAGTACCTAATTGATAAATTTAAAATTACAATGTATGTACATCCAATATTGACAACCGGGCAGTATATTGATGCGAAATCAATCAAATGTCAATGCCAAAGGGACGGGGCAGCTGACAAACAGGAACGACTTTATTCATTTTAAATAAAAAGAATATCCTGTCGCATACAGTCAATCGATTAATCACTTATCGATAATCGATATTTTGTATCTGGAATATTCTGCAACGTCACAATACGTATATGCTAATGCAATCAATAAATATTAATGCTTATATAGTAGTGGAAATTTTCCCTCTAACTGTTTATGACATAATTTAATTTTACCATTTTATCGTTCAAGGTTGCGAGTGTGCAGTACGAAGAGTTCAATTCTCGCCACACGCGCCATCTGTAATAGCTGCTGTGTCATACGATTTTACTACTAGGTAAATATAATCAACTTCTTTTCGTTGATAATTAGAATTAATATAAAACTAAAATGGTGAGCAATTATGACAACTGACGGCATGAATGGGCCGGCTCGACCGGAGTGATACCACGGCCTCACAGAAAACCGACGTGAAGCAACGCTTGTGTTGTGTTTCGTCGTGTGAGTGAGGGTACCGGAGGCCCAACCCCTCCCTATTCCCTCCCCTCTACCCCTAAACCCTTCCCTCCCTATGATCATATTCGTCCCTCAAAGACCGGCACCGCGCTTGTAGCCCCTCAGGTGTTGCAGGTGTCCATGGGCGACGGTAATCACTTACCATCAGGTGATTCGTCTGCTCGTCTGCCCCCTATCCCATAAAAAAAAAAACGTGCACTGTCCGCAAATAAATACTCATACAGCAACAGATCTTGTAATCATCAGTGCAAACTAACGGAGTGATTGCTGATGGTAGTTCCAAGGTTTGTTAAATATTTGTTTACGTTTGTTCAAGTGTATTTATTTGCAGAAAGTGCAAACGTCTTGCTTATAATAACTAAGTGTGGAATCACCGAAATGTGTTTTTTAGTTTCTCTCTTCTTCTCTCACTAGACGGTATATGATTGTCTGCTGCCACAAAATGGCGGATTACTAATTTTTATACGTGTATTACATTGCGAATATAACATCGAGGTTGAAAATCTTTCCAGACAACAGCATATCAGTTTATTCAAATCTGTCTTCACAACTCTATTTTAAAGTTTAATTACTGAGAGTAGTTTAAAAACCAACTAGATAAATTTGACATATTCTGGTACTTGATGAACTTGATGTGCAGTACACGTGGATATATTTAATGGATTGATTTCGAACTCTACTAACAGTGCATTATGATTTTTAAATTAACGTATTTTATGATTAATAACTAGTTTATGTGGAGAGTCATGGCTCATCCTCTTTAACCATCCATAAGGAAGGCCTGAGCCCCTGCAGTGAAGACGTAAAAGGGCTGATGATTATGTATCATTTAGTTATATATGTATACTTATTTATTTATCTGTGTATATATTTATATATATTTACTTATTTAAAAATGTTTATATATATGATATTATATTGTAGTTAGACATAAACTGATTTTATATCTATTTTCATTTGATCTTTCCGCACCGCCTCTTAGTTTATCTAGTCTAGTATTACTAGTCCCCCATAAGTACTGTCTGCAAAAAAAGTTCAAATAAACAAATTAACATTATAAACAGGCTGTGGGACCTGAAGCGCGGCTGCGAGCCTCTGGAGACCATACGACACCACTCCGAGTTCACGTACGGCCTGGACTGGAACACGCTGCGGCCGCACCAGCTCGCCGACTGCGGGTGGGACTCGCTCGTGCACGTGTTCACACCTAGGACACTGCAAACGGTCAGAACTTTTTCTTTTATAATAACACTAGTTGGAAAATATTCTTAGATAAATAGATAAAAAGTTTATTTCTCAGCAACACATAATTACATCACTTTTGGGGCCGTCCATTAACCTCCCCTCCCCCATAGTGATACATGGTGAGGTTTAAGACTACCCCCCCCCCAACCTATATATATTTCGTGACTTTTTTATGGACCCCTCCCCCCCCTTTCGAGCCTCACGTGATTAATGGACAGCCCCTTTCAATGCAGTTGCTCATAAAGCGCTATTTCTTTAATCCATTGTAAACACCGAAAGTGAGTCTTTAAACACGTGTTAAATAAAAATGTACTGAAATCCTTTACTGCACACGTGCTTAAAAGTATTTTTTTAATTTTTTTTGGCCGAGCACCAAAGAAATTAAAAAAAAATTGATGAAAATATGTCAAACTTTAGAGGCAAAAGTATTTTAAGGAGCCTAGAACGAATATTTTCAAATAAAAATGTATGACACGAAAACATGTTCAAATATCACGTTTAATTTTAACAAATAATGTTTACCTTTAATACATACTTAGTTTTGTTAACCTATATATTTGTTTATTTCCTCGCTCAAGTTTCTTACAATATTTTTCAATGCTTTTACATTGAAAAATATTGTAAGAAACTTGAGCGTAAAGGTTTTTCGAATTCGTGCCAATAAGAACCCTCGCTACGCTCGTGTTTTCAATTTGGCCCTTATTCGTAAAAGCTTACTTTCCGCACTCGTATCTTAAATAACTATTACATCACACAAAAGAAACAAAGAGGAACAAGAAGCAGAAATATACCTGTGTGCAGCAGTTGAGAAAAGGTTCTAGGCTCGGTGCACTAAAATCATGCATTCTTGATGAAATATGTTTAAAAAACCACTTTGTCCCTGGTATGGGATTCGAAGCCACGATCTTTGGCGATCCGAGCGATTGCTTTAACAACTGAGCTAGCCAGGAGCTGACAGGACTGGTGAATCTTTCAAGCACTTGTTTATTGTTAGTGGTTACAGCAGGCGTCTGGATTGCGAAAGGTAGTCAGTTCGAACCACGACCTTGGCAACAAGATAATTTTTGAGATATACAGCCAGTTGCACAAACGTTTATTAAGGTTTAATGACTCTTTAAATCTCTAATGAAAGTTAAATTTGTATTTGCTCATATATATATATGAGCACATTATGAATATAATATTTCAAAAAATTTATTACTAATTTATTTATCCAATAATACTTCGTTGCGGCATCATTAATTTCTAACAGGCAAGTGTCGAAATTGTTTGTTTGTTTACTACATATGTTAGTGCTGCCATCTACCCGAGTTTTGCATATGCATAGTCCTTAAGATGGTGACAGTTATATGGCAACGATTTGCCTAGGGACATGCTTTTGATATCGTATTCTAGAATAAGGAAGTATTAAAAAAAAACATTAGTTCCTGAAATCAAACTAGATGTCGCTACAGTACGTTCTTGACAAGAGGACAACTTAATCCGGTTTTCTTTCATGTATAAAAGTAAATAAGTTTTCAAAACTCAATAAACAACTCATATTCTACGAGTATTTGTACTTTTTCGTATTTGTATTGTTCTCTAAGTGTCGAACTTTGCAAATATCAGTTTTTTAATATGTTAGTTAAAAGGAACGGGAATGACTGTCTTTGGTCCATTCGTTTCCTGCAAAAATCAACTTTTGCTAGTGGAGGTGCTTTTTAGTGCTTTTTTTTTATACATCCTCGTTAAATATAGTGGTGGACAAAAAGAATCGCGTTTTTAATTTTTATTACTGATTCTTAATTATTTTTTCTTATTATTGCTCATTAATAATAATAATAAAATACTTTATTGCACTCAATATGATACATAGTTTACAAAAAGCTTATTATCTAAGAGATTAAGTAAACAAATGGCGGCCTTATTGCTGAACAGCAATTTCTTCCAGGCAACCTATGGTGAAAATGGATAAAAAATAAAGATACTATGGGGAGTGGGTGCAATATCGAGAAGGATAAATAAATACATGGCGTTAATATATAAAAATAAATAAAAATAAAAAAATGTATACATATGAAATGAATTAAACGGTTTAATAGTGAAAGAATAATATGAAAATAGTTTTAAGACGTGGAAAGGAAATAATTTCTAACTTTCTAATGGTTAAGTAATCTAAAAATAAAAAAGTCATGATACTGGGTTGAGTAGATTGCGTAGTTTTAGTGTCCCCTAGTATAAACGGTACTTAGTTTTCAATTCCTATGCCTGTTACATCTCACTATTGAGTAGTGGTACCTCGCACAAAAAAACATATATTAATTAAAAAAATATAATCAAAATTAATTCGAATGTCATCAATTGAACCTTATGAGTTATTTATGGTATATGTGTTGTATGTGTTTTCTGTTTAATTTCACGATTGTTTTTCTAAACAATTCAATTCTCGTTTTCAGGTATGAAAATATAAGAGAACGCGAACGGGAAATGTTTGTGATACTGTGCCAAATTTTGAAGATTGGAAGATTATATAGGTGTACGGAAATTAACAGTAAGGGTAATTAATTTCTATTTACCGTTACTTATTTTGACTATGTTTAAATACTGATTGGTATTTTATTCTGTTATTTTTCTATAAGGTTAAAAAAAGGAAAGTTATATTGCTATCTAGAGAAACATTAGTGTTCGAAACGGTCTACGATCACCTTAAATGAAACTTGGGATTTTTACAACTGGTTTGTGTATTCATTTGTTGTCAAATCATTAATTAATGAAATTTGCATTTTCTATGCATTTTTGATATTTATCTTAAGAGAAATATTTATGATATACACCGGCCCTACATGCTTCAGATCATTGCAACAAGGGTACCAGTGAGTGGTGTATCTTTGAAATATTTTTAAAGATACATTATTGTACTTTACATTCCAATTCTAAAGATATAAAACTAAACACTAGAATCGAAAGCTTTTGATTGAATTGAAAATATCGATTTTATTGGTCATATTAAGATGCTTAAACAAGAGAAGCTTATGTAGATAGAACCACTATTGAAAGTAACATTACGAAAAGGAAGTGTTGATAAGACAAAATTAATACTATCACTAAAGCATATATTTAAATGATAAAAAATTGTAAGAAAATCTTTGTGGGTTCGTATGTGTACATTATAGATCAATAAATTTTTAATTTTCGTTCACTATTATTTTGTCTAGCTTACTCTATAATTCATTTGACGTAACAAACAGGAAATGGTTATATAGATTTTTATAATAACGCGGGTATAAAATGTAAGATACAGGGTGGTTGATAAAAGGTGGAATGATTAAGTAATAAATCTGAGAATATTTATTACGCCACCAGCATATGAGGTTATTGAATTCAGGTAAATTCCCCCGCTAGATTTAAATCGATCGATTGCAGATACTCGATATGTTGTTGTGGTAACTTGATATGCTGTTGTTTGTACTAAATAAATTGTGAATAGGTGATACGGTACCATTATTTATAAGTATCATTGACAAAATTCATTAGCGCAGAAAGAAGCAAGCTAACCTTGAAAATATCGACTTTAATGCGTTACGTTAAGGCTTACCATCGTTTTATTACTAGCGACTGCTGTGAAACATGGCGGGCATGCATCAACCAATAGGAAACGAGCAAGAATTGCGCGCGAACACAGAACTTTACGATTGGCTAAAAAATATAGGAGCTTTTAAAAAATTGAACTTCTGCGCGGGTACGTCGATGTAACTTATAAGTATGGTTCTACTGTAATAACATATAGATATATTATTAAGAATTATATCAACCTGTTAATGTATTACTAAGCTATGTTGACTGAATTTATATTTTTATTTCTTGTACAGTACTTATGGTTTTAATAATTATGTTATCAATAATATGCACGAATAATTTTTTGGTACAGTGATTTCAGCAAAATGTATTTAGTCCATTAATTGCTCTTGAAGTTTTTACCCCGAGACAAATTAATTTTGAAATAATGATAAAAAAATCCATAATTTAATATTGTTTTCGTTAAGGCAATATTAGAATATTTTCTTTATTTTTGCCTCAATTTGTCAACAAACTTATAATACACCTACATTTAAAACATTATTTTTCTTCGAAAATGTGTTCTATTAATGATACTATACTGATATTAAAGATATCGTGCATTGATAATAAAAATATCGGTATGTTCAAGTAATACTATTTACTATTGCTACTATTCTATTCAAACGCCCTTGGGTCAAAAATGTTATAAAAACTATTTCTTTCATCTTCTTTTAATACCGATGGCAATAGACATTACACATACGTTTTCACATTTTATTATTATGTTTTGTCCCCGGAGGAAATATTTTAAGAGCAATAAATGGACTAAGCAACGGAATTACGTATAATATTAAATGCAATAATATATAAATATGATTGTATATTATATGTTTTATCGATCGATATGTGTTTTGTAAATAATGTGCTAATAATACAGGGCTGTAGAATATCTAGCTTATTGTTATTGGAATTTCATATACAGAGTGAGTTTTTGAGATGGAATATTAAGAGCAGGTATCTCGCTGTCAGGTTGCTGATTGTATTAAAAATCTTTGAATGAAGTTCAGGATATCTTAAAAAGTTATTAATGGTCTCCTAGGAATGTTTTTGGGTAACTATAACGGCCAAGGTACCCGCCCTTATGTCCCGTTTCTAAAAAATCCAACCTGTATATGATTATGAGTCATGAGCACGTACTGTGCTGCCGATCTTTATAAAGCATTTTGTTTTTATTTCAGTGATTTGTCATTCGTTGAAATTATTAATGTTTCGATTTTGCAAATAAACAGATTTTTTTTGGTAGTAAATAAAACATCAACTAAGCAATTTACAATAAATTCATTAAATTAAAAAGCCGCTTGGTAAGCGGCCATTCTAAATATATCTTATCAAAATGGCGAACAATCATGCACTTTCCTGAAATTTCATAAATTATATTTAATATAACAAATGAATCGTTTGTGAATTCATACCCTTACTAATAAGCATTTTAAAACTGTTGCTTTTCAGGTCATTCTAATGTAACATGCGGTTTGAGTGAAAAGGCCAGTACAATATATAATTAACCAACATACGAGCACATTGCTTAATAGTAAGGCTTTATGAATGAAAGTGAAAGTGTGTGAAAGTGCCTTATTTTTTCAAGTTTACTGCCAATTAATTATATCTATAGTCAGAACCCAATTTTTTTTTCAAAAATCAATATATACTTTTTGTTTCCTTGTAAGAGTAATAAAATAAATAGTTTCCACTCGAACTATCACTATGCAATAATATTAATGTCTCATAATTGCTGGTAAATATTAAAAGACTTAATATATTCAATCTTTTCTTTTTTCGTTACATTGCAGGGTTATATTGCGCAAATGCGTGATATTTTGATTTCTATTTGAATAAGAAACACATACGTTTAGAAACGTTGTTTCTAATAAATTAAAACGACGCACACACTTGAACAATATTAAATTGCAATCAGACTTTATTGGTTCGTTTCGTTATGTGCGTTTATAATACGACTTTCAACTTTATGACAATAAGATTAAGGAAGCATAGATAGCTTTCATTTGCGATATGACGTAAACGACACATCTGCGTCTGCAAATGTTTTTGATTTATTCTTAATTGATCTTTAAGTAGTTCATAAGGGATAAAATTCAATCTGTACGCAGATAATGAAACCAATTTCATCACTGACGTAAATTACACACCGCACAGTTGCAACCGGTTCTACAACGGTTACTATTTGATAATACATTAACGACAGTATTCCATTGACGATAAAATTCAATTTGGTTGATAATTTTCAATTCCCATTTGCTAGTAATTTAGACTTGCAAATGCGACTGAATGATTGCTTTTATTGAAATCGAATTAAATAAAAATACACTCGACGTTCAATATTGTATTGAATGTGGAGCGCATTACACACTTTATGGTTACAATATTGAATAAAGCATTTAACCAATTATCGTATCGTGCGTCATTAACAGAGGTCGGAATTAGGTAGAGTTATTTATGTACTTGCATCGAAATGTTGATATTAATGTGGACCTTCGTGGCAACATCGCGCGTATTGGTATTTCGCAACTTTGGACATCCGATGTCATTGATGTAAGTTTGGCAACGTCATGCGTGCAGTAGTTTAAATTGTGTAAAAGTAAATAACTTTTTATTTAAAAAATCACGGGATTTTTTTCTGCTCTTTAAAATTAATCTCGGGATTTGAGGCATATGCACTTTATTCTTTCGCTGTATGAAATCAGTGTAAGTACATGAATGACTCTACCTAATTTCGACCACTGGTCATTAACCAACATTGATTCGTTGTGTAATGACATTAAAGGTTTATTAATTTATGAATGAAATCATAGAAGTGTCCTTTATAAAGTGGCATTGCAAATAAAACCGACATTTGTTCTTGATGTGAATTGGATTCACACGGCTGGTTTCCGAAATGAGAAAAGTACAAGACCTCACCCCCTATTCCACATATCCCTACTGACAAAGCCCCACTGATAAGGATACTAGGACTTTTTTTCCAATTATAGCTACCGGTAGGGATATATGTAATCGGTTAGTCCACATATCTCCACCGATTTCCGCTGGTTGGGATACTTGGATTTTTATTTCCATTTATCGCTACCAGTAGGGATAAGTTTTTTTAAATATTAGGCATGACATATTAAACCGCTTGAATTGTATTTGTACACACGACTTGAAAGCACCAAAACTGCGAGACCAGCACGAGTAGCATGACGAACTCGAGAACGTTTTGTCTACACTAATTTGTCAGTTTCTCGGGTCGAGAGTGAGATGCAGGCATATGTTCTACGAGATATTGTTATCCAAAATGCCCAATGAGAACCTGTTACGACAGAAATTACAGTCGGTGCTTTCTTAGATGTGGTAAGATAAACGAATACATTGTATTGTACAATACAAGAGAGTACAATTTTTTGTTTAACGTTGTCTCTTCACAAGGCAGAGTCCTTGTTTCTATCAAAATACTATCAAATGATTGTTTAGAAAAACTAAAATCAGAACCGAAAACCAGTTTAAGTGAAGTTCCATCTTTAATTCATTTCGTTTGGAAATTAATTTATTCACATGACATTGGCGGAATTGTGCGAAATTCGCAGATAAGCCATTAATAAAAGAAGAAGAATAAGAAATACAGAATGAGATGTGTTTAACTTTAAATACTCATGAAACCGGGTGACAGTCGATTAATTTCATGCTAATTGCACTTACCATTCGGACAATAGATTTCATACCTTAGTGATTTTCAAAATATATTAAAGTAATAAGGTTCGTATGAAATAAAACCAGCATGAGACGTAATAGCATCTTTCATTTTACACAAGTCTTCACATTTAATCAGCGTGTTTTTAATTTATTTACAAAATTATCAGACAAAATTGTGAGTTTTTTAAATTTCAGTATTATCGACCTAATTCATCGTGACACACAACACATCTGTTAAAGTGAAACAGTATATATCACCATCTCACTTTAACTGTTACTTTTGGTTCGCGAACATGACGTATGACATGAAAGATATAACTACATTGTTCTGAAAAATACACTTCTAATATACGTACACAAAAACGATTTACATTCATACAAATTTCTGCAGTCACTTTGGAACGACCATAGGCATTATAAGATTAAAACTCAAGCGCAGATGTTCAATGATACTGCTATGCAACCTCGAATTCGACGTTGAGCTCAACACCGTCACAGAATAGAGCTTCAATGAAATAAAACCTTTTTATCTTTTTTAATCTCTCACCATCGAATTCTAAATTGTTTTTATAACAGAATATCACCGCCGATTGAGTAATAAAACGGCACAACACTATTAATTTGGAATGTTTCTCTTCAAACGTCGTATCCTGCCCTCTATAGATGAAAGCATGTAATATAGTGACTTGAGTTGATGTTTATCATTGTCCCTGCATATGCTAGTAAGACTTGGGGTCAAAGCACAACACGAGAAAGGCTTGGTCGGTTCTCGTTTAACGTAGCTGATAGTTTTCTGGTTCTTGTACGTTTGACAGCCGCTCTCGTTGCGACCGCTGGGCTTCATAGTGCAGGCCTCTGTGCACGACACTGGTTTTGTTGTTGATGATAGATAAAGACATTGGTCGGTGTTCGGCATACAGTGATTCGCTTCTGAAAGCAAATTGTTGGCGTTAGCGTAATAATGGCGTCGGGGAAAAGTTGGGGATTGATGGGAGAGTGGTTCGCACGGCGGTTTAGCCATCTCCGAGGTCCCAGGTTTTTTCTATATTGCCCCGGGTCTGGGTGTTATGGTATGGTCGTTGTCTCAGATACTCGATAATCTGAGCAATGATAGGTAGGTAACATTGTTTAATATTTATTGAATACTAGCTTTACGCCAGCGACCTCGCCCGCGTTTACTATTTGTTTGGATATCGATTCATATCAAGACCTGCACGCGTAGCATGACGAACGCGAGAACGTTTTGTCTACACTCAAATGTCACTTTTCTCGGGTGCGCCCATACGATATCTCACTCTCGACCCGAGAAACTGACAAATGAGTGTAGACAAAGCGTTTCTCGAGTTTGTCATGCTACGTTAGCTGGATATATTACTTTCACTTATGTGAAAGAATTTTTAAAATAGCTCGATTATTTTGAGAGCCTATTCATTGCAAACAAACAGTGAAATCTTTCCTCTTTATAATATTAGTAAAGATTGAGCTCTATAATAGTATTTCAATGAAACACTAAAAAAAATAACGTCTTAAGGACTCTTCATAGAATTTGAACTTGCTACCCGTCAATCTTGCACTAATGGAGCTATTGCTCTACTTTATGAAGTGGGCTTTCACAAACTGACAGATTGCAATTTCCAAATTATGTACTTAGATACTAAAGTAAGTATATATTTTCATTGGTAATAGTTTTTTGTCAACATAAGATTATCTAAACAGCCGAAAGAAATAGGGTAGATGACCTGGTTTTGGACATTTTAAGAGTTACGAGAAAGTTAACGGTATAAGTATTGCCATTACAACATTTTGAAAACCGTTCACGGTAAATTAACATATTTCCCTGTGCGTTAGTTAGAACGCCTTAAAGTTCAATTTGACAATAAAAGGAGTAGTTCCCAAAACCTGGTCTTCTATCCTACTTTAACCTTTTCTTTTTCTTTACCTTTTTCTTTTTAAAATAAAATATGGTAATAGTAATTGTTATATGTATATTTTAATATCTTACGAACCTTTTTCTTTAAGAAATCCAAAGTGCTTGGTTAGTAAATTACTGTAGTATCGACAGGAGCCAATTAGTTCAGACTTCACATGTTCCTCGACGACATCTAACGGAAACGGGTTGTATAAATGGAAAATTCGTTTTTTTTTTGTGTTTTTGATATGCGCTGTAGACGATTCTTATCTTTTTTACTTACTAACGATACTTCTCTCGCAGCTCTTCAGCATTTATTTGGGTGTTTTGTCATTGGCTACCTTATAATTGTATTTCTATCACGGCTAAAGTCTTTATGTACTATACTTGTAGGCACTCAGTAGTTTAAAAATAGACTTTTTATGTAGTGTATAGTGTAATGAAAGCAGAGTTCGATAGTGTATTGGTCTACGATTGCGAAAGTTAAGCAACCTCCGCAATGGCCGATCATCGGATGGGTGACCAAAATTTTAAGTCGACCTCCAAACGTGGTCTACAAGGACAGATCTTTCTGTGACCACATTAAGGTGTTGGTCTCAACTATATCTGTAGTCGTTAGCATCTATCAGTCCAAACTGGGTCCTCGTGTTGGGTTATAAGCAGGGGTCGGAATTAGGTAGAGTTATTTATGTACTTGCATCGAAATGTTGATATTAATGTGGACCTTCCCGGGATTTCTTTATTTCGTCTTTCTTTATTTCTTTCTTTCATTGATGTAAGTTTGGCAACGTCGTGCGTGCAGTAGTTTAAATTGTGTAAAAGTAAATAACTTTTTATTTAAAAAATCACGGGATTTTTTCTGCTCTTTAAAATTAATCTCGGGATTTGAGGCATATCCACTTTATTCTTTCGCTGTATGAAATCAGTGTAAGTAAATGAATAACTCTACCTAATTCCGACCACTGGTTATAAGCTGTTCTCCCTTTCTGTTTCTGTTCATAGGGAAGGACTAACAGTGAGATTAAGCTGATAACAATGGATGAGATGAATAAAACCTGTATTAACATTCAATTTGCACTTTACCTTTCTCGCAATAAGATGGTATATCCAGCACTCTGGCGTGATAGTTGGTGTTAAGACTCGCATCTAGATCTGAAGACTGCGGTGTATCGTAGGCGAATACATATTCCACTGAAACATTGATAAAAAAGGGTATGGATTTATATATGTATGTATGTTATTATTGCTTAAAATATATATAGCTATATCATTTTGCAGTTTAAATCTGTTATTAAAAAAATACTATAAAAAAAGCTTAAGTATTATAAGGTATCCGATTATATAACAGATAAGGACGCTTGGACTTGAGATGATCCAGCAACTGGATAGGTAATTACTTCTTAACTCATTATCTTATTTCCATTATTATTAAATGAATTTGTTATCATTATAAAACCATAGTTTTTTTTCCTCTATCTCTGTTTATAATGTATTGATCTGGTAATGACATGGTTTTTGTAAATGTCATTAGGTACTCTTATTAGAGCTGGTGAGTTTCTTGCTCGTTCTTCTTATCAGCCAAAAGACGTCCTGAACGAGTAGGGAAAAAAATGTTGGACTATTCAAAAGTACTTTTAAGAAGTCTATTTGAATAAAGATTATTTTGACTTTGACTTTGATGTTTCATTAAAATTATAAGACGCTAATATATCAACAAACTTATGTCCCTAAAACCTTCTGTGAGTAAAATTTTCAAGTCTAAGGAAAGCTTTATGAATTTACTGATTTCTTATATTTACACGCGCACTTTACATAAATGAGACAACTTAAAAACGGTTTCATCGCGTTTGTATTTAGTTTTATAGACATTTTCCACCTTTTACAGGTTCCGAGTTCACATAGTCAATGATTTTTTTTTATCCTTAGTGTAAAGTCTCAAATAACTTTTCATCATTAGAATCATCAGCCCTTTTACGTCTCTGCTGATATTTACTTCCTTATGGATGGTTACAAATATCTTTTAATTCAAGATGTCGCAACCAATTACATAGTCTATAATAGTTGTTTAATTTCATGCTAGCCCTTTGACGTGTGATTTCAAATTTTAGAGTAACTCTCTCTACCTCTAAGCATAGAATAAGCTAGTTGTCTTTTTTTTTTATTTTTATATTTACAAATACATAGTCCATTGATATTTGAGAAATAATTTGAAAGGAAGAACATGTTTGCGATTAATAGTTTTGGAGATATGTTTGTGGAACTGCTGCTAGACGGGCGTAAACGCTCCCTACAAATTGAATGCACTAAGTGACTTCACACGGTGCTATGGTAGCGAAAAACGTATGGTAATCTTTGTAAAATAACTTTGCTATTAATGCGCTTGTTTATAGCTGTTATAATGAAAGTTGTAACGTTATATTTAAGTAATTTAATGCCATATGTATTGTAGCAATTTTTTGTTGTATATTTTCCCTATTTTTCAAGTTTACAGAGTGCAAATTATTTGGTGAAATATTTATAAGTTATAATGGTACATATTTTCCGAACATATAACAAAAACCTGCATTTTCACTTGTGGGACACAAAAGTACCTTGAGCTTGTTCTTGTTGTTTATTCCGAATGTCCTGATGGCAATGGCACTTTGAAGGTCTTAGACCACACTGTGATGTCACCATGGCCGCGGAACGAAACGCTAAACGATTCTTCGAAGCAGCAACACGCTCTAAACAATTCATAACTCAATAATAATAATAAAGCCGTAGCCGAATGGTTATCACACCGGTTTCAAGTTGTCGCCATCCATGAGGTTCTGCAGAGCGTCCGCCTCACTCTCTAGCCTAGATTCTAGTCATAGGATGCGACATCTCAGCGACTTGTAATTTTACGAAAACTAGGTTAAGTAACCCTCTATTTCATTTTTCCGATCTTAGGATTTTTTCCCTTTAAGAAATTATAATGGTTATTATAACTGGATTTTCACAAACGTAAAATATTGAATGATATATGTAACGCCATCTATTGCGGTTTTTAAGAACAAATACTTTTTACTTGAGACCCCGTGGCGATGTTGTGCCAATATTTCGTTTCATGTTACTACTTTGACATGTCGTTTGCTGGACAAAATTTGGAAAAATGTCAAAGTTGGTGACACTGCTATCAAATTCATAATAATCATTCTTTGTCGTTCGTTCGTCGTTACTAAATTAATATCAAAGTCGTATCCTATGGCTAGAGAGTTAGGTGGTCGCAACCCTGCTTAACTCATGGACGTAGCCGTAGTCGTAGCTATAACCTACGCTTTATAGGGATTTCGCATGAAACTGTTGATATTGTTTTAAAATTAATAGTTTTTTTATTATTTGCATATTTAATTAGTGCTTTTGGTTGTTTTTGTTTACTGAATTATTAAAGTAAACGAAATTTACAAAATGTCCAATTGCTACAAACAATGCTATTTCGAAAAGAAAAACAAGCTTAGGTTAAAGCCCCGGGTTTGGATTCCCGGTTGGGTCAATGTAGATATTAGATGCGAGGGCGGTAGTTACTTATCTTGGAATCTGATCAATGTATAAGACGCTGGCTAAATTTATTAGAAAACACAACAATTTTACCCGATTGTTTTGATGAAACTTTGGGGGGTACACATTCCATCCCAGTATCTCTAACGGGGTGAACATTCCGATCTTTCACAGCTAATTTTGTTGTTTCATATAACGCTTTATAAACTGGAAAAAAGAGAATAGCATCCGTGTTAAATAAAATCGAGAATAACATTTCATTTGAAATAGTCCAATTTATTATCAACTCTGCGACATATAGATGGAAACATGTAAAGAAGTCAAAGACATCTGACGAACGATGCTTACAATCTGATCATTGTTATTGTAAGGAAGTTTACTAATTTGAATGTCAGTAAAGAACCAATTGAATTCTAGACTTATGCTCATATGACCAGTCGACGTCAGGAACGGCAATCGAAACTTAATAGAGTTGTTTTTTTACCACTTGAAACTTGAAAATTAATAATTACACTAAATTAGAAATGTAGTTTTTTTTTATTAAAGTTAATTGTCAATTTCCTATATTAGGTAGCTTAATTGCTCCGTAAAAGGAATAGATTAATGAATCATTAACATCAATGAGAGTTGAACATACATACTTTAACATATTCGCATTAGTTAACTCCTTGTGTAAGTTGAATGTTTGTGTTGATTTGCAATGGTTAAATCAAGGAATTTGAATAATGATAAATTAAAGCACTTATAATAAATTTGTAGTTATATTACCTAATAATTAATGATAGCATTCACACAGGTGAATTAGTTGGCTATGAATGAATGAATATTCTTTATTGCACTATGAAATACATTAAAAAGAACATTAAAATACCTAGATACAGTAACACAAAAAGCGGCCTTATTGTTAAGGTTGCTACCTTATCTCTATCAGGTGACCCTAGACTAAAGGAAACGATGCCATTATGAAAATTAACTGCGGTTTAGTGCATTAGGAGAAACAACATATGAGAGCATTTTTAAATGCAAATAAATAGTCTATAATAAATAAATAAATAAAACACACGACTTTAGCGTTGAGGTTGTTTTATAGACGCTACGATAATAGTCTTATGCTAGGTACTTAGCTGTATGAAGGCGGTTAAATAAGAAGTCCAACACTTGACAGTCACAGCACATTTACTTAGCACAGACACAGATAGAAGGAGTACAGAGAACAGCAGATAGATATACAAGCACAGAAGAAGAATAAGCACAGAAAAACATATGATAACAGCAATAGGTAAAAGCGCGTCGGAAACTAGCGAACGAACGTGCGGACGGCGTCAAGCATAGATTCTGACTAGTGACCGCGGCGGCACGCAGACTGCGCGTGCGCCGACCGGTTTCGAAACACAAGGCTCGCTCGGTGTGTGCGCGACTCCACTATTAACGGACGGCAATCAGCTGGTATGAAATGATGCCGTACGTGTTTTTAGTATTTGATATGAACTTGTGTGTAAGTATAATTTACTGTAAATATATAAGTGTAAATATGATTTAATAATTATGTAAATATAATTAAGTGTTTCAGTGCTAAGTTTTGTATATAGAATACATAAATATAAGATATTGTAATAATGAAGTTTATATTATATAATATTTTAAAGTAATAAAATATTTATATAATATAAGTAATTATTGTGGGTGTATGCCCACATCACTCCCCCCCAGAGACCTGGTTAGGGTCGATAATAGTCCGGGAACCTGACGCGTCTCCCGTAACGAGTGGTTTTGGAAGGTTGAGGTGATGTAGGTGGAAGTGTGTCAGTGTGTGTCTGAGTGGTGTTTGGTGATATAAAAGTGTGAGTGCTCGGTGGTATGTATGTGTGAGTGTTCGGTGGTATGTATGCGTGAGTGTTGTGTAGGTCCTTCTCGTCAGCTAGGATAAAAGCGGGCTTTAGGCGGTCGATGCTAACTGTGACAGGCTTACCCTTGACAAGTAGTTTGAAAACTTTATCATTCCTCTCTAATACCTTGTATGGGCCAGAATAACACGGCTGAAAGGTCACACGCGGAGCGTCCTCGCGGAGGAAGACATATTCGGTGGTGGCTAATTCTTTGTATACGAACACTCTGTTTTTGCTGTGGCGAGAGGCTGGGACTGGCTTGAGGGTCTCGGCAAACGTGCGTAAGCGCGCTGTGAAATCTGACAAGTCAGAAGTGCAGGGTGTGCACGGTTCAAAGAATTCCCCGGGAAGCCTTAAAGGCTCGCCATACAGCAATTCAGCTGAGGACGACTGAAGGTCGTCTTTGTAGGCACTGCGTATACCAAGCAACACAAAAGGTAACACCTCAATCCAGTTTTGCTGAGCGTGGCAGGTGATGGAGGCCTTGAGCTGTCGATGAAAACGCTCAACGAGGCCGTTGCACGCTGGATGGTATGCTGTAGTGCGTTTGTGCCTAAAGCCGATGGTCTTTGCCAGATATTGGAACAGTGCGGACTCAAACTGAGCGCCGCGGTCTGTTACAATATCGGTAGGACAACCAAAACGTGAAATCCATCCAGCGATTAGTGCCTTTGCCACTGTTTCAGCGCGAATATCGGGCAACGGCATGACCTCGGGCCACCGTGAAAAGCGGTCAACGGCTGTCAGGCAGTACTTGTAGCCCTGGCAGACCGGTAAGTGGCCTATAAGGTCGATGTTTACGTGGTGGAATCGTGCACGAGGTAAGTCGAAAGTACCCAAAGGCGCGGATACGTGTCGACTGACCTTCGCACGTTGGCACGATAAGCATGATCGAGCCCACTCGCGGCAGTCTTTCCGCACTCCAGGCCAGACGAACCTTTCTGCGACGAGTTGTGCAGAGGCTGCGGCACCGGGGTGGCTAAGTGAATGCAGACTTTGGAATACTTGCCTGCGAAAGTTTGTTGTGACAAACGGTCTGGGAGTCGGTGTGCTGACGTCGCAGTACAAGGGTGTCCGACATCCAGGGAAATTTACCTTCTCCAGACGGAGAGATGACCCGTCAGTGAGATACTGGGCCAATTCAGCATCCGTTTCCTGGGATTGGGCGAGGCTAGCGAGGCAGATTGGAGCGCCCAGTTCATCGACGCGAGATAAGGTGTCGGCGACAACATTGTCTTTGCCAGAAATGTGCCTTATATCGGTCGTGAACTGGGAAATATAGTCTAAATGCCGGAACTGTCTTGGCGAACAGTTTTGCTTCTGTTCCCGGAAGGCAAAACAGATCGGCTTGTGGTCCGTATAGATCGTGAAGTGCCTCGCCTCAAGCATGTGCCGGAAGTATTTTATGGCCTCGTAGATGGCAAGAAGCTCACGATCGTACGGCGAGTACTTTTGTTGAGACGGGCTGAGTTTTCGGGAGTAAAAAGCTAATGGTTCCCACACGTTGTCCTTTAGCTGCTGAAGGACGGCACCAATAGCCAAGTCCGATGCGTCTGTAACCAACGCTAGCTTAGCTCGGCAATCTGGATGTGCCAAAAGAGCGGCGTTAGAGAGGCTTTCTTTGGTCTCTGAGAAAGCCTTCAGAGCATCATCGGCTAGGGTGATGGGTGTGGATCCCTTCACTGCCCCTATGAGCAAAGCGTTTAACGGCGCTTGTATTAGGGCGGCATTGGGTAAAAATCGCCTATAAAAATTGGCCATACCCAAAAATCGCCTGAGCGACCTGACGTCCTTGGGTGGGGGGAAGTCGCGTATGGCTTGTACCTTTTCGTCCAGTGGTTTGGTTCCGCTCTCCGAAATGCGATAACCTAAGAAAGTTACCTCGGGAGCCCCGAAAACACACTTGGACACGTTGACAACCAAGCCGTAGTGTCGCAGTTGAGTGAATAACTGCCTGAGGTGGTCTTCGTGCTGCTGGTGATCGCGGCTAAAGATGAGAATGTCATCCATATATGGGTAGACGAAGTCAAGGCCACGCGTCACCTCATCTATAAAACGTTGAAACGTTTGGCCTGCATTACGCAGACCAAACGTCATATATGGAAATTCGAACATACCGAAGGGAGTGGTGATGGCAGTCTTCGGTATGTCCTCTGCGCAGACAGGGATCTGGTTATAGGCCTTTTCAAGGTCAACGGTGCTAAAGACTTTACAACCAGAGATGCTATGTGCAAAATCGTGTATGTGACGAATGGGGTACCTGTCTGGCACGGTACGTGCGTTAAGCTGCCTATAGTCGCCGCAGGGACGCCAGCCGTTGTCCTTCTTCGGCGCTAGGTGGAGCGGAGAAGACCACGAGCTCTCGGAAGGCCTAGCTGTGCCATTAGCAAGCATGGCATCGAACTCAGCCTTCGCGATCTTCAGCTTGTCCGGAGCTAAGCGCCTGGGTGCTGATGAGACTGGAGGACCCGGTGTAGTGCGGATGTGATGAAGTGTGTTATGTGGTACAGTGCGTTGAGTGCCAGCTGGTCGCGTAATTTCTAAAAATTCACGCGTCAGTATTAGGTGATAACGCGTTTCACCAGTCAGAACCTTCACCGAAAGAACATCCTTACATTTTAAAGCCAGTGAAGCTGGAACAGACATGGTAGTAATATTGTCAATAAGCTTCCTATCCTTACAGTCTACAATTAAATTATAGGTGCACAAAAAATCTACGCCTATGATGGGTTTAGTAACGTCCGCTACCACAAAACGCCAGGGAAAGGTACGGCGTAAACCAAAGTCAAGGTTAAAATGCGCGAAACCGTAGGTGGGGATCGTAGATCCATTGGCTGCAGTAAGCTGGTAGCTCGTTGGTACGCGGCGCTCTCGAAGCTGGCTACGTGGGAAGACACAGAGGTCGCTGCCAGTGTCGACCAAAAACTGCGTCTTCGTAACGCGGTCGGTAACGAAGAGGCGACCTGGTGAAGTGAGGCAGTCCTCTGTCGCCATTACCGACTGCCTGTGCCGTTTCCCGACGACGACCTTCCAAAATCGCACGGCTTCATGCATTTCTTCGCATCAGAGCCGAACTTGGAATGGTACCAGCAGAGGGGGTACCGGCGGTAGCTCGAAGAAGTCCTGGTCCCTGGGCGCGAAGAACTACGACGTCGGTGAGATCTGGAGCGATTAGAGCTGCGCGATGAATGCGTCTGCTGGTCGAGTTTCGCTTCCAAACGCTTCACCATCTGGCGAAGCTCGTTGATCTCGCCCAGGATGTCGCTGCTGCTGCTGGATGTTGTGGCACGGGATGAAGTCTCCGCAATCTGTCCAGGTGCGGTGATCTCCTGGATGCGATCCGCTAAGTCGGCAAGCTGCTGCAGAGAGTGTGAGGGCTGGGACGCTAGCACGGTCTGTATGCTCTGTGGAAGTCGGCTGGTCCAAATCGATTGGATGAATTCCTTTGGTACGTTTGGGCCGGCTAAGTCCTGTAGGTGCCGAAGAAATTGCGATGCCTTCCGATCTCCAAGCTCCTCATGAGTCAGTAATTGCCTCACCTTCTTCTCGTGGGAAGCAGTCAGTCGCTTGATCAATTCAGTTTTAATTGTAAAGTACCGGTTACGAGGTGGAGGATCCACGATAACATCCTTGACGGCTTTTGCATGAATCATATCCAGGTTGGTGATGACGCTGGTAAATTTGACAGCATCGTCTCTAATGCCGTAAGCCTCAAATTGGCCTTCCAATAGTGCGAACCAAATTTCTGGGTCGTCCGGTGAAAATGTCGGAACCTTCAGATTGTACGGCTTAAAGCCGGATGGTTCGGGCGTGGAAACGCGCTCCGGTTTTTTTGTGCGGCGGGTGACGTTGCCTTTCTCGCCTTTTTGCGAAGTCGCTGTGTCACTGCTGTCACTCATTATTGCAATTAAATGTTTTAATCACGTCGGGGTCACCACTTTAGCGTTGAGGTTGTTTTATAGACGCTACGATAATAGTCTTATGCTAGGTACTTAGCTGTATGAAGGCGGTTAAATAAGAAGTCCAACACTTGACAGTCACAGCACATTTACTTAGCACAGACACAGATAGAAGGAGTACAGAGAACAGCAGATAGATATACAAGCACAGAAGAAGAATAAGCACAGAAAAACATATGATAACAGCAATAGGTAAAAGCGCGTCGGAAACTAGCGAACGAACGTGCGGACGGCGTCAAGCATAGATTCTGACTAGTGACCGCGGCGGCACGCAGACTGCGCGTGCGCCGACCGGTTTCGAAACACAAGGCTCGCTCGGTGTGTGCGCGACTCCACTATTAACGGACGGCAATCAGCTGGTATGAAATGATGCCGTACGTGTTTTTAGTATTTGATATGAACTTGTGTGTAAGTATAATTTACTGTAAATATATAAGGTAAATATGATTTAATAATTATGTAAATATAATTAAGTGTTTCAGTGCTAAGTTTTGTATATAGAATACATAAATATAAGATATTGTAATAATGAAGTTTATATTATATAATATTTTAAAGTAATAAAATATTTATATAATATAAGTAATTATTGTGGGTGTATGCCCACACGACAATAAAGAAATAGAGTGCATGCTTAAGAGGAATAGTCCAGGTTGAGGAAATATTGTTTTATCAATTTAATAAATTAATTATAAAATCAATTTAATATATTTCAAAAGTTATACCTACCTTTAGGGGTCAATACATCTCCGGCTCGGGAACAGAAATTAACTGTTTGCTCATGACGAACATGTAGCCCAGGAACGCCATTTATTCCTGTAAATTTAATAAAACAAAATAAAAATACACGAGAAAGTAGCTAGGTAAGGTGGGCACAGTGTTATGAAAAAAATCACACAGCGATGTAGCGACGAAAAGATTGATTGACTGGATATTAAGGATATCAATGTCTCCTTACTTAGAATTATTAAAACATAACTATAATTAGGAAAAAGCTAATTTAAATTGCATATTAATAAAATAAGTCGATGGTAACACCGTGACCCGTATCTGAGGTACTCTGTTACAGGGCATGTTCTTTTATTTTCGGGAATTAGTAAAAATCGCAAGATGCGAGGTTGGGACTATTCCCGCCTAGACATATCTTTGCAACGTTATGAATATAATATTCTTTTCATTTGGTGCCCTTTGAAGACTTATTCCAATTTGGACAATCAGAGTCACTTCTCTCATGATTCTTTTAGAATGAAGACCGTGATCCGTCTTTCTATTACGATAATTTACTTTTATCTTTTAAAACCTAGGTGAATACAAACTAGAAATTTGGTTGGGGCCCATTGTTGCAGTGTAACACAGTACCCCGTAATACAGAGCCCCAGATGGTAAACCGAATAAAAAATATCAAAATAGTAATATATGATATCAGGAATAAACTTCAATGTAATTTTTTCTACGTTTGGTCACCAAAATTCTTTATTAATTAAATAACATCAATATGTGGTATAAACTGAGGTAATGAAAACTGATCCAAGATGTCCATTTAAGAGCTCATCAAAACTGTATACAAATATTTTAAAAAGTAATGACAGGGATGGAGACATGTATACATTATAACAGTGTGCCCCATGTAACACCCAGCCCACCTTACCCTACTACTTATTATTACGCATATTTGATAAATGTTTCAAAATGATTTATTGATATTAATATAGAAATTTCTATTAATATTATAAACGTGAAAGTTTCTTTTGTTTGGATATTTAGATGTTTGGATGTTCAGATGTTTGGATGTTTGGATGTTTGGATGTTTGGATGTTTGGATGTTTGGATGTTTGGATGTTTGGATGTTTGGATGTTTGGATGTTTGGATGTTTGGATGTTTGGATGTTTGGATGTTTGGATGTTTGTCGGTCAATGACGCCGAAACTACTGAACGGATTTTGATGAAATCTGGTATACAGATATGGTGTTAGCTGACTTAGATAATAGGATACTTTTTATCCCACTAAACATTTCCCTAGGGTCCACGCAGGCGAAGCCGCTGGCGGAAGCTAGTTACCAAATAAATTGAATAATCTGAGATGTCCGAGGCGGGAGTCTTAGCTGTAACGTATCCAGGCTGCCTTAACCTGTCATATCATTGTATGTGGACCTTAGTTTGCTAGGTTATAATTTCAAATTATACTTATCCAGACAAAATGTATAATTCCTTCCAGGTCCTCGAGCTTGCAGTTTTATATACAAGCAACAAGCTATTGTCTACGTCACCCTCTAGCCTATTGTATTACACTTATACAGTATTTAAAATATATAAAATTAAATTTTGTGTTAATTCACTCGGGTCGATTTTTAGTTCGTGAACCCCAAAATCAATTTTCGTTTATATCGACTCCTGCACGCGTAACATTACGAACTTTATTACATTTTGTCTACAGTCAAATGTTTTTCGGTTGCGCACATATTATATCTCACAGAAAGCGACTAACGAGTTAAAAAAACATTAGTACCCGAAATCAAACTAGATGTCGCTAAGGTACTTTCTTGATTTCTCCATGATAACCAGGGTAAGGTGGGCTTCAGGTTTTCTTTCATGTATAAAAGTAAATTAATTTTCAAAACTCAATAAACAACTCATATTCTATTTGTACTTTTTCGTATTTGTATTGATATCTAAGTTTCGAACTTTGCAAATTTAATTAATTTCCGTTCCTTTTAAGTTAGTTAAAAAGAACGGAAATGACTGTCTTTGGTCCATTCGTTTCCCGCAAAAATAAACTTTTGGTAGAGTCGCCATCTAGTGAGGTATTTTTGTGCTTTCTTTTGTTCCTTAAAATACTTCCTCATTGAATTAGAATTAAGTAAATATTAATCTCACCTTGATTACGTTGAACATTAACAGACTGCACAGAGGTATTGGCTAGTGTATTGTGGACAACACATCGAGGCTTACCGTACACAAATACACATTCTGAAAATATAAATCAATTTATATTTTTCTTTATTTTTATTATTAACAAATGTGTTGGTATACAAAATAAATACTTCAAATAGTTTGTATTAATGTTGCTATTATAAAACTACCACTTACCATTATAATTGTCGTTATTATGGCAACACATTGTCGGTTTTGGTAAGACACATCTGGAAGTGTACACACTTGCATTCCTCTGTTGTTCCATTTTAGTTGTAATTGCTAAAAACACAAATGAGAACATTTTAAAGATTTTTGGAGTATCTGAGTGTCATAAAATAAGGAATTCGTAAGGAAATGAATTATTTGTGGTTATTAGTATTGTAATACAAATTCATAGATGTATGAAGTCCACTAAATTACGCGGTAGAACTGCTGTTATTGAGCATTTTCAAATATATCCAAGTAATTTTTTATAATAAGTTAAAATTCCTACCTATTTACTTCTTCTTGTTCTTAGAAGATTTATGGTTATTGCACAATTAGCGTTATATTTATTGTCCAAATTTAATGTTATATTGAATTTGGAACCGGGTTTGTTACATCGGCGACGTTCTAAGGAAGAAATATCTTATAAATGATTTACACATGGACCAGCGGATCTACCGCGTAACTACCTTATTATGAACTTCAAAGAAATTTGGTAGTGATCCATTGGTCGTACCGCGTAGCTAGCCGAAATTCATACGTCAAGCATATCCATTCCAGGGGCATACCCGCGTTACTACATTAATTTCGATTTGGATGATATTAAATTCAATCAAAATGTACTCATCGTTCAATGCAGTATTGAAGATTGAGTGCATTATGATTGAATCCAATATCAACAAAATCGAAGCTAATATTGTTATGCGGTCGGCCCATAGGCATACGATTTTACGCGGTATGTCCAATTACTCAAGATTGAACTTATAATTGCATTAGATTAGAATAAAATGAACGTTGTATGAAGTTCAATTAGTTACGCGGTAGAGCCACAGATATTAATTCTATAAGGGGAGTAAAGGATTGATTACTTACGGAGTGTCAATTTGATTCTACTAGGTACACGATATAAGAATCAATTCTTAAACCCGAGGAAGAGCACTATATAATATACTACACTTATAATAAACTAATGTCCAAGATCTAAATAAATTTCGGTCACTTTTAATGCGATCGATTCTTTGGGTTAGGCCAGTTTGCTATCACATAAAAAATATGACGAAATAATTAAGCCAATAACACAAAAACATTTTTAAAAATTGATGAATAGTCAGCGGTAGCAAATTTTCGATTAACTTTTAATTTTAATCGAAACAACAAGTCGCTGATAATTTTTGTCTACTAGCTTCTGCAGAATTTAATCCAGTAATCAATGTATAAGTACCTGATGTGACCTTATCAACCATCATTTTATGTTTTTCTGTATCCACGCTTATTGATTCTTTATTGATACCATCTTTCACTGCTAGCATGTTGAGAAGGTTGTCAATATGATTGTTCTTAGATGGAGTTTCAGCAGAAGTAGGCATTGGTTCTATTTAATAGAATTTGGCGTTATATTGCGGAAATCCATTGCTATAACTGTGTAACTATGATATCTAACAACTGCCACACACAAACAATATCTGCAAAATCAGCTGTTAACTATCTGGTATTGTTAATGCTAGTGTGATCTCAGGCTGCTGTCTGGTTGTGGAGGTTGTTAGATATCGTAGTCCTATATATACAGGTACTATCATTATTAAACATTACGTTCACTATAGCCAGTACTTAAATTAACTCAATACCGGTAACGAAGGAAGGCATAACCGAAAAATTAATACATGGATTAAACAAATATTGCACTGATTTTGAACTAGACTGTACCATATTACAGTAATACTTAAAGTTATGATCGGTTCACTATACCTGGTTTCCTAATAGCTGGATCAATTGGCACTAGAGAATTTTTTAGACTTTCTGGTATGATTTCATCTGAAAGTATGACTATTAAAAAAAAAACAATAATTATTCGATATCATGGTAATTTTCAAGCAAATTTTAAACAATAGGTGATTTTACTCGATCAAATAAAGTTAATCTTGGTGTTCGTAGAGCAACAATGCTCATCTGGTTATTTGAAGAGCAAAAATCAAAATAATAGGTGATATTGTTTATCTTTTCACCATTGTAATTTATAAAAGAAGAAAATTGAAAGGAGATTGACCATTTTGTTAGGAAAGCTGAGCCCTTAAAGTTTTTAATTTTGTATGATAGAACATATATCATCATAATAATTTATGATATGCTACTTAATTGATTGAGATGCTAAAATTACGGTTTCAACTAACTTATCCGTCAGACTCTATTATTGGATTTCTATTTTCCACCTTCTTCTACATATCTAAAATGTCTACACTAAATAACTGTTGATAAATGAATTATTTATTGTACTTAGTATTATCATTTACCTGATGTGAAATTATCTACCATTTCTTTAGTTTGTTCCACAGGAATATTTTTCGATTGATATTTTGTATAGATTTTTCCTGGTGGATGAGTTGTACTGTTATCAGGGGGCGAATCATCATGTGTAGGAGGCTCCGCTGAAATAGTTAGCATTAACTTCGGCGCTGCTTCGTGCGTTAAGTACGGACATAAGAGTTGGGTATAAAGTAAAATAAACTCGATTCAGTGAAAACATAACATAGAATTTGCAGCTAAGGTCGCACATGGATTTCATAACAAAGCAAATCGACCGAAAACTCTATGTTTAAGTTAACATAAGCATTATCCGTTAGTTTATATATGAAACTGTATAATCTACGCCAACGTGCAAGGACGCTGACAAGATTTACGTTACATTTCGATATTAATCGCACGTTGTTATAATTTGATAGTCGTAAAAACTGATAGTATACGAATAGAGTTGTGAATTGAATACTAAGAGATAGAAAAAAGTGCGTAAAGAACTGTCTTTACGTACGTTCTTGAGGCACTGGCCTCATAGCGTTCAGGGAAAGTAAAGAGTTGAGTCTCTTTTTTTATTTTACATAAAAAATGAGACTTAATAATTTTATTTTCTTAATAGTTATTAGATTACCTAAATTATAAGCGAAACCCGTTTTGCTTATTGTATTGCTTTTAGAGGATTTCTTACTTCTTGAAGATTTTGGTACGTTCATTATACACATAGATGCTTCTTGTTTTGATGTTTTTACAGCGGATTCCTCTATACCTGTTGATTGATAACCTGGAAAACATAATATATATCTTTATAAGTTACATGTAGTCGCATGTAACTTATAAATATTAATGTTTATATTAGTATATTTTATATCAAGAACACATACTTCAGATATTAGATATAATAGATATTATTTGTTTGGCATTATTGTTTTAGCCTTCTGCGTACTATGTTAGTAATATTGAGATTAACCACTAATAGTCCTCGACAATAGTTCAATCATGGACTAAGCCATCATATTATTAGTGTATAGTTAAATAGATATATAATCTTAGAAAAATAGTTTCGAGCCTCTAAGGGCAAGTTTTTTGATCCGTGGTTAACTCAACCATTTGTTAAAATCTTCGACAAAAGGTTGAATATCAGAAAAATATGTTTTTTGATTAATAGTTAGCCTAACCAATTTACTTGGTCCCTTGTTATTGTTTTTTACGTTGTTTTTATAATCCTACATGATTCCATAGTGAATTTGGACATTAGTTATTTTTGGGATTTCGTTTTATGATCCAATTTCATAGGAAAATATTCATTGTAATTTTTGGGTTTTATGGTTATTAATTATAAGTTATATTTTTATCTTGATCATCATTAGTATATTTTTACTATATAAAATAATTTGTTTTCTTGTTACCACGGGCATATGCCAAATTATTCAATTATTAAAAATCTTATAAAGTCCACGAATAGACAATACAAAAGGTAAATATGCCTACAGTGTATAAAATACATATTCCTCGATTTATTTTCCAATATTACAATCCCACTTTTGAAACTAGATACTATATTCTTTTCACACATTTTACTATAAGATACATTTTTTTTCGAGTTATTTTAAACTAAACTTTTTATAAAAAAAATTGCTTTATTGCTTTCTAACATTATTAAAGAAATTGCCTATTTCCTGAAAAAACCATAGTGCACACAACAAAACAACCATAAACATCCACACTGTTTGGTAACCTAGAGATTTCTTTTGTCTTTTTGATATTTGGAACAAAATCCTAATGTCATAATGATATACAGTTCGCTCCGCTCATTCAAACAGTTAGTGTTGTCACCCAGAAAATGAATTACCCATGTCAATGTATATCGAAAGAACGACTCATTGTGCTGGCAACAAATTAACCAGTGGTTAAATTTGGCTATGGTTTAAATTTAACAATGCAGGTTAACAACTGGTTAATGTTTTAACTATAGACAAGTTAACAAATGGTGAAATGACATTTGATTACGGATCAAAAAACTGGCCCTAAGACAATTGTTTTATTTTATTAAAAGTTAAAGAGGTTTGCTCGGAATTTCTCTGATAGATCAAACCAAAAATGATAGATTGGTAAATGAAATAAAGTGGCCGATATGGCCTGAAGAATTCCCAGCCGGAAGTGGCAATGGACCGAGCACATAGCTTAGCATAAACAATAAAGTTCTTGAGAGGTGATCATGGATCGGAAAAAAAAGGGCAGACAGGCCACACAAAAGATGGATTAACGATCTGGCTAGGATCACCTAGAAGCGTTGGTTGGGTGAGAGTCACGCGGGACCGCTCGTCTTGGAAATTTTTGGAAGAAGCTTTTGTCCAACAGTGAACTTTTCTGGACCATATGAATTTAATACAATTATAAAATATTTAATGCAAGATTTATAACAAAATAAGTGACCATAGTTGTTTAGCAATTTGGCAGTGTTGAGATTTAATCGCCGACTGGTATCATCCGCATACGAGTATTCAAAATGGCATTCGGATTTGTTATCACAAAGGAAAATATTGGTGAGAAAGTTCCACATTAATTATTTCTGGTAATGTATTCTAGATAACTCAACATCAGGCTATATTAATACTTACTTAAACAACTCAAATCAAACATTATACGAAGGTGTGTCCAAGGTTGGTGAGTGAAAGATCGCTGATTCAAGTTGCCTGGTATTTCAGACAGCTGCTTTCTGAGCGTCTATTTTTTTAAAGTAAGTAATTATTTAAACTCACCTTTATCTTCTTTTGTACATCGCGTAATCCATTTATCGGCGTTCAGGATGCTGGATAGAATTGTACTGTGCATGGTGTTACTGGGCTCTGGTGTGTACCGTAGACTTGATTTCATTTGATCGATAATGCGCGACAAAGATTGTATTTTCTCAACTGTTGTTTGAGCTTTAGAAATTTAAACATAAAATGTTATCAAACATTACATACAATAAAAATTATGCTATTCAGAAGATTATTATTAACTCGGAAGCTCTTAGTATAGCTTTCAAAGCAGGGAAAAATACAGATCAATACCTAAAAAGTATTCCACGAATCAAAAATGCTATTGTGCAGTGTTATTATATAAGTGATTCGTCAACTTTTTGAAAAAAAAAAGTTATGTATGAATATTTAAATGGTCATCGAGGTAACTGTATTCTGATAGAATAGACTAGATAACCTTTTCCAAAGCCTAGTGGTCCTAATCTTTAGATGCCTATGCCTACATACCTGTATATAAATATTTTAAATAGTATTTATCTTATTACAATGTATTAACGTACACTTTGGTAGGTAATTAAGTTATATAAGTAGCTTATGCCTTCATATAGCTCAGTCAAATAAACAAAAAAGGACAATGCTATACTAAAAAAAATATTAATGAAAAATGCTTAAATTAAAAAAAAAATTATAAAATAATAAGTGCTTGAAAGATTCGCCAGTCCTGTTAGGTCCTGGTTAGCTCAGAGGTTAGAGCAGTCGCCCGGTTTGCGAAAGGCCATGGGTTCTATCTAATACTTCATAAAACTACATGGTGACTAAGAGTCAAAACAGTTTTTATTTTATTTTCGTGTTTTCATGGCTTTTAAGCTACGGCAGCAGTATTTTGACAGTTGCCTTCCTAATTCATCATTATTTTTACGCAGAACAGAATCGTAAGAATAGAAGAAAGAAGTACTTAGTATGTTTCCTTGTGGTTCAGCTTGTGGTTCACTAGTTTTGACGGTTGAGTAAATCTCCTTCACATTTGAGTTTTCGAGCGTAGCATTAGCCAAACTCGCCACGCTTTTATTACTCACACTCCTCGTGGAGCACTCCATATCTGAAGATAAAAGGCTTAATTTTATAAATACTTTCTAAGTATATTCAAAATATTATTAGCATTAAAATTCACGGTTTTAAGAAATACGATATATACGAAAAATTTATAAATACCAACTAGTGCAGTAGAAATAAAAAAAAAACTAATGGATAAATTAAATAATACAAAGTTTAATAAGACTGTAAGATGAGACTTCCATCAAATATCTGACCTGCAGGGCAATTCTGGAAAAATCTAAACCCGAATTCAAATTCACCCATGTGTCCGAAGTTAATGTCACACAGTGAAGAAATTCTATTGATTCCATTTCTTGTATAAATTTTGTTTAGTATTTTTACAAAACAAAATTGTTTTTTTTTTACATATAATAATCAATTTTGTAGTTGTAAATATAAAATTTTGTTTTGTATTTTTACAAATTTTTACAAAACAAAATTAATTGATTATACGTGTTTCAGATATTCTATTCCTATGTCATTTCGAAACTTACTTCACTTATGCCACGAAACGTTATTACCAATTCAAGATTTATCGGATGTCGCTTTTTGAAGTGAATTCGAATTCACTTCTTCAGGTGTCCAAACACCTGAGTGTATTCGAAGTCGGGTTCGGATTTCATAGAATCGCAGGGCTGGACGCCAACGAACAAGCATTTCTATAATAATGCAAAAAATATAATGTAAACAGAACAAATAATTCAAGTTTTTTAAATTCTGTTACAATGAGTGAGTTAATTGTTTTGTTCAATCTTTTTGTAAGTACCACTAAGTGTTATTTGGATCTTCACCACTACGAGATCCTTATCCTTGTGATGTTATCACGTACTATTTCTTAACTTTAAAATAAATAAAACGAGTTCAAATTAATAAAATCTTACTATTGGTAATATTGATGTCTGATGGAGTAGTGGTCTCCGAAGGGGTGCATGTGCACATCTTGTGAGAGCCTATAAAAATATATGTTTTCTTACCATGATCTCAGAGTTATTCGTTGATGGGGAATTGAGGAAATAAGGCAAAATATCCGAGATTATTTCCTGAATTGGTTTTTTCGTATAGACCATCGTAAACAATGTTTGGATATGTAAGTTAAAACGTAATCAGAAATTTTCCATGTCTTTTATTCAGTGGCCCCATTGCTTACACTTGATGTCACTCGGCTATTGAAGTAATTTTTATTAATTTGATTGACAAAAATTAAACTCAGTTATATGGACATAGCTTATAATCTATCGAAGTCAAACCGTTAGATTAGAATCTATAAATATAAAATTTAAGTCATGCAAAAAAAAAACCTAGCATAAATAATGTAACTATATAAATCTTACTATCGGTAATTTTGATGTTGGACCGAGTATTAGTCTCCGCAGGGGTACATGTGCAACCACACGAGTTGTTGGAACCTAAAAAAATATATGGTACAGAAAACAAAAAAATCTTCTTTCGTTTAGAATTTAAGTGAGACAGTTTTGTGACGATTGAATAACCTATAAACGACAGCCCTACGTGTTTAGACTATTATCGGTCAGGGCTGGAGTCGGTGTTCTTTTTTGGCACAAATAAAAAACCTTGCATTGAATTAAAATTTTGGGATATTTCCGTTGAGAACAGAACTCAGGATAGTTAATAAATACTATCACTTACACCTCTGTCGCTGAGTACGGTCGAGAGTACCACGTATAGGATATGACGTCGTTATGGACACGGATTCCCGTTGTGGTGTCGATTCTATTGATGCTGCTTCAGTTTCTGGAACAAATTCTCTTTTTTTTTTTAAATTGTTGCTATATTTTAGATGAACAAATTGAACACATACGTTATTTCATACAGTGAATATAATAAAACGGGACAATAATTTACGACTGATGTTTCTCACCATTGTACCTTTTATTGATAACACAGGGAAAATGAACCTTAAGCCTTAAACCAAGGCTTTCCTAATCGCACTCATCCTGAAAAGGACAGTATTAATGCGAGAGCGGTCTATTTGGTAAAACTCGGTGCGAGTACCCTCCTGGAGGGGAAGGATCCGGAATATAGATAGGAGCCCACAGGATTCTGCCCCACTCACCATTGTACCTGCCGTCAGGTACACATTAACATTTCAATATAAAAAACTTAATTATTATAGAAAAAAAAAATTAGAGATACGAAATTGCCATTAAAATTAGAAAGGAAAGATAGTGTCGATGTGAAAGGAAAAATGAACGTTTTCGTTTAAAATTCAATAGTGGGAGAGATTGCAAATATCGACTGGCAGAGAATTCCACGGTCTGACGGCATGCGCAGTGAACGAGAGAAGGCAAAGCAAAGTCGGTTTGATGAGGAGGAATTTTCAATATAGTTCTAAAGTGAGATCTCCAAAGAGCATCATATGTATCAGAGAATAATATTTTTTAAGCAAAAGGATAACCAGGAATATATTGCATTTTTAATAGAAGGCAGAATATACTACTCATATTCCTGCGCTGGCGAATTGGCAGCCATTATGGAGTCTTTCGAACATCTGACATCCGGTCTGTGTGAGTACAAGCTCACACAGATCGGATATAAAACGAAGAACAACGTCGATTTCTAGTTAACAACGAGAACAGATGCAGCGGCCAAAAAGACTTAACGCGTCTTCCAAAAGACGAAGAAGTTCGAGATATTTAGTTTTCAGTCATTGATTCGAGTATCCAGCCTCTGCAAATGTTGCATAACAACCAACCACGAGTCCACGACGAGTTAGATCTAGTGAGTAAAGATATGTGTTACCGCTTTTAAGAATATTGTGCCTTGTATTTGTCGACGTACGTAATTTCTAGAGAAATGAGAAACGAGTCGTGATATTTTCAGTCATTTCCTTCCGTTAATTCCGTCGAGCTGGTTTGGATAAACAAACAGAAACATATGTAAATATATATATTTTCATTTTACTGTCGCCGTAATGTTTTAAATGTAAACGACGGTTGGAATACTGTATGTGACATTTATTATGTTAGTTCTTGCCAATATGAGTTTAATGTTAATTGTTTTATATGATTCTAGTTCAACAATTTTATAATATAAAAAGATTTAAAATTTTACTGAAAAGAATAATACTTCGACAAAATTAATAAATTTCAAATAGAAAATTATAGAATTTGAAACTAATCATATCCTAGAAAAAGAAGAAAATGTGTAATTCTATGATATCGTCAAGACTTATTTACATTAAAGGAACCCGTAGGTGAAGTAGAAGCGTCTGTAGGCTCATAATATAGATCAACAAAACAAATATCGACCAATGAAAATGGCTACGGGAATCGTTCCTAGTCTGACCTGCGTATACAAACTTAAAGCCTTATTCACACGCATCACTGCCGACACACTACACGTACAAATCTGTATCAGTGCTTCAGAGACTCGTTCCTGCTTTTATTTGATGTCAAAACGGGCAAACAAAAGTATAGGAAGCGCGTTTGAGCCAGAGCTAGTATCTCTTCTAAGAAATCTCAAGGTGTATGTAACCTTGAGATTTCTTTTAAACTATAGTTATTTTGTTACATCAAGCATACCGAGTGGTGAGCTAAAATATCCCGTTCCCAACATAAATAATCAAAACAGCATTTTTAATATCAAATAAAGATTCTAGAGTTTAATGTAAAATGGACGTTGAAACAATAGCTCGGCATTACCAGCATCGTCGGCACTGCCTTCTCCCGATGGACACATAAACCGCATTAAACGCGAAGTTGAACGTGAGAGCAGCAAAACGGAAGTCTATAGTATACAGTTTCGACATTAGCGGAGAGCGGAGAGATGGTTATAATATTTAGAGATGGTACAACAAGCATACCTGGGCCGGCTTTCTTTTTCATTCCTGATCGAATAGAAAAATAATAAAAATTGCAGTTAAATAAAAGCAGCGAAAGCAATGAAAACTGAAGAACTTTGCATATTATACTTTTGATCTGATTATATATGTAGTTAAATCACCAAAACCAAAGTTAAAGAGGGTAATTTTGTATATAATATACTTAAGTTGAGCTATTTTCGATTTAATTGATGTTCGTTTTGTTTGTTATTATCGATAAAAAAGTAATGCTTTATGTTTTTTATACATAACATAAAATAAAATCGCTTCCCGCTGTCTGTGCGTTGAAATCTTTTAAACTGCACAACAGATTTTAATACGGTTTTCATCATTATACAGAGTAAATAAATCCGCTGGCGGAAAACTAGTTTTTTTATGTAAAACAAAACTGTGACGTAAATCATGTCCTCTTACTTAAAATCGCTGAAACTATAGACACACCCTAAAACCATAAGCGACTAGCGCATGCCAGTTAATTGTAAGATGTAACACGGATGGTTACAATTTGATATTATTATAATATTATACTCATATATGATGATTTGAGTAATAGTTTTCGTTAAGTTATATTAACGTACAATATTAGATTCCGCATTTTTTTATATGAGGGCTGTTAAGGTTGAGTTTACACTAATAAGTATAAATGAAACATCTTTTAAACGGTTTAAAACAATACTTATATTATTGTTTTAAAGATAGCTATACTCTAAACTAAATAGACAATCAACGCCTTAGTCTTATGAGAACACGGAACCTGGGGGCCAATTCTACTAAATAAATTTTGTTTAATTCGAATGGGAAACGGATCGAAAACGGAACAAAACCAAACAAAACGACAGTTTTTAATGTTTTTCCTATTCTACAAAGTGTTATACGATACAATTCCAGTTCTATTTTAGCTGGAATTGTATCGTATGTCACTAAGTAGAATAGAAAAACCATTAAAAATTGTAATTTCGTTCGGTTTCGATCCGTTTTTGATTCGATTTAAACAAAATTTATTTAGTAGAATTGGCCCCCTGTAAAGTGTCCGAAACGTCAATAAAACTAAATACAAACTAAATAAAACTAAATAAATGTTGCTTCATTTTAAGCTTTTGATGTAATATTTTTGTTATAATTTATGTTTCCGGATTTATTTTATAAAACAGAGTGAATATTATGGACAGATTAAGTTGAGTAAACGAATCCATATATAGAATAATTGCATGCTTTAGTAATTTATTCGGCACTAGTTGTGCCCGCAACTTCGTTCGCGTGGTAAGTAGCCTAAGTTATCGCTTATTATATAATCTATCTGCCAGTGTGAGGCCAGTCAAAATCGGTCCACCCCTTTCAGAGATTAGCCGGAACAAACAGGCGGACAGATAAAAATATAAAACGTTTTTTAATTAAGAGTGGTTATTTTAATATTTCAAACTGGCACCAAAATTTTATTTATTTATATAGATATAGATAAAGGTTAAATTATTTTATAACAAATACATTAGGCATTTGATTCAGTACATTTGTTAATTTTCTAGATTTTTTTGAAAGTGAGAGTGGCACATTTTGGGAACACAAGTACTTTGAAAACGGAATTAACAACAATAAAAAAACACTATCTTACTACTTACGTTTCTGGCGCTGGGTGTCGCGAAAAGGATATGATGTCATTATGGACACGGACTCACGTTGTGGAGATATTCGGAACGATACTGCTTCGGTTTCTGAAACAAATGGACGAATTCTTCGTATCGATTTGTTGGCATAGGAAAATATTCAAGCTGCAACATAACGGAACATAACTGTCGTATCCGATACACGATGCGCAACATAAAGTGAAATCGGCGAAAGAACGTTGATGGTAAATTTTAGATGAGCATATTACACACATCATTTAGTTCATAAAGTACATAAAAAAAAAAAGAAAAACGGTAGACAGGAAGGTGGATCATTCGTTTATTGGACTACTTCTGCCATTACATTACAAATTATTGAAAAATGGTCAATCGGTGTATAAAAAAATTAATAGCCCCAGATATCAGACTCGCACGAACCGCACCGAAGTGTGAAGCTGCAACCCAAAATGAATACAGCTTCCGGGAGGAAGCTTAGCAAATGTGAAACCAAAAGAAGGTTCTGGGAAAAAAAGGCATACAGCTTAGTATTGCATATTCAATACAGGAAAAGACACTGACTTTCAGCTGTACTCTACACGGTATGGTAGACTCTGACAGAAATCCACAGATTTCAGAGAAGGACATTTTAAGTACCGTAACAACGGTTATTGATTATGAAACTTATTAAAATTTACTCAAATAAGATGATAAGATAAGTATACAAATGTGTAGATTAATTTAATAGTAGGTCCTTCATATCTTAGAAAGTATTTAGAATGTCGTATAATTCAGAGATCAGAGTACTCACCAGTATCATAGCAGCAGGGTTGTACTTGCGTGCCATTGTCGCACATGGATTCGTTGAGCATCTGCGCCGAGATCAGTTTACTGTGTCCGATACGCGCCACACGGAAATAATGCTTCTCTGACAGTTTATCTATTGACACCAGAATATAAGAAATAGAGAAGTTTCAGGGATGATTAGAATACGAAAGAAAAAGGGAAAGTTTATTTTCCTTACTCGGGAAATCAGATGAGCAATGAAGAATACGTATATATTGTTTCAAAACATCAAGGTCATTGACATTAATTCTATATTGACATAGAAATTATTATATTTATTGAGTTCCCGATATTTGCCAACGCCATGATCACGGCGCTCGGAACAGCGCTAATAACATGCAGTTATTCTAAAGCACTCTCTTTCTATACGATGGTAACGAGTCACGGCACTTATCAAATACTAGTTGACCCGACAGACGTTGTTCTATCTTAATTATGAAAACTGAACTCGAACAGTTTTCTTAACATCCTATTTGAAGATATTATATGTCAAATGTCATATGACTACATAAAACGAGTATATATTATTCAAAACCTTATATATATTAATAAATATATACTTTATTAATTAATATTTATATGGTTGTTAAATACTATTAAACTTTTTCGAATGCGCCCACACGATACTCCTCTTTTTTCCTACACGAGAACCTTTTCCTGACAATAATAAATACAACATAAAAGAATTAGTTAAACCAGTCCAGCCGTTCACGTGTGATGGCATGACCAAGGGAAATAGGGATTCATTTTTATATAATATATATAGAATATACGAAAAATGTATGCTCTCAAATTACAAATTTTAAAGTGGATCGTGTAATAATAGCAGATTTTTTTTTTGTTTTTGGAGTTACCACTACTACTGCAGTTTGTCATCTGGCTGTATTGAGTCCATGTATCTATTATTGATCGATTATTTGTTCTACTGTTGTATATTTCTTCAGTGGTGTGACCAACTGACTTCTTCTGGAGTTGTAAACTTGTATAGGTACTGGCGAAAGCACAGGTTTTTATCTCATCTGAAAATTTATTATACAAATATATTTAAATATGCTAGTTATGTGTGGACTAAGTGTCTTTATTGAGCTTATAAGTGTGGTCACATAAGATAACTATAATATCGTTAATTTTAAGCTACCCATAATCCTATCACAGCTACTTTAAGTGGCTCTCTTTTACTTCAGAAGGTACCTTCACTATGCCCATAGATTATTATTACAAAACTCTGCACATGAAACAGTAAAAATTTTAGCATAGCTAAAAATCTTACAAGTTTTCTCAGAAAAACATACACACTGGCAATTTTATAGATACATTTAAAACTTTTTATGAGTATTATTGTATAGTAAATTAAACCAATAATGATATTTTTATTAGAATGAACCAGGTTAAGCAAATATGAATAGTGTATACGTATGCTGAGACTGTAGGTTTAATGTTAGCTGTTGTTACCAGAGGAAATGTCTGCCTTGCAAATTTACATTTAACATTCTGTTTTTTAAATAGTATATTTTTGGCGCCTAAAAACAGAGCTGACTGACAGACCGACACACTCCAGACACTCGTGGGGTCTTCAGCTAAAGTTTGTAGTTAAATTATCATAAACATTATCATACCATCAAATTAAGAGTTACACAGATATTAGTATCATTTTTGTAGTCTAAATGTTGAAAGCTTTACTATTTATTGAATTCTTTCAATTAAAAAAAAAATATAATCTTAGGCCCCACAAAACTTTATAACAGTTTGAGTGTGGATTGGCTAGGAGTCTCATTTTGCGTAACATTTAATGCTACTGAAAGAATATGCATCTGATTGTTAAGTTAAACTTATCAATTTACATACATGCTTAAGAACAATAAGTGTTACAGGCTATCCATTAAATAGTTCTTCAGTAAGTTAGAAAATATTTTGAGGTTACTTCCATTTCTAATGATGATCAGGTAAACTATTTAATATATATAGAACTCGTTTAGAGTTCCCATAATAATTGTTAACTCTAGGAATTACATATTTACCTACTGCAATTGCTCTAGTATTATGTTTTGTACCTTTCTTGTTATTCTTCACAGTGAAATCTGATTGAGTTTCCTTGGTATGTGACATAACAGTGTGAGCTGATTTTGTTGCTATTGCCGTGTTCACGCTCGCAGATTTTTTCTCGGTAACTTTATGTACTTCACCTGTATACAATTCAATTTCTCTAACATTGATTGTGGTTGTAAATAAAATGTAGAGAAGTTAAATAAATAAAAAATTTAAGAAGACCAAGATACTCAAAGCTTTCATTTCTACATTTGATTTTAAACCAATATATTCAAAGAGAACATCAAAATCGACGGCAGATATCGTGACACCCTATTGAGCTACTTTAACCATACTTAATTCTTGAAATAAACTTTTTTTTATCGATCGAATCGGAAACGGGATCGAATTCCATTCCGGAGTACCAAAGACAAAATGTTAAACATTTTTCAATAAGATTATTAAGGAATTGTAAATATCATTATGTAAAAATCGTTCTCATTCAATTACCTAAAAAAATAAAATAAATAACCTTCTTCTGTATTTTCCGATTGACACCACTCATCAACAAAACTCAGCACCGGTAAATTGTATTGGTCAATCTCTGTTAAATAATGAGTTGTGTTACAAGTAATTCACTGATAGCTATATAACATAATAAAAAAAACTAGCTTCACGAAAACAATCTAAGGCGCCATCTTGTAGTAATTATAAATTAACGATGTTTAACAATTATTGATTAATCAATTCTATATTTCAAGCACAGATAAATCCAATAAACAAAAATAGTACAATCATTCCAACTTTTTTTTTATTAATAAAACATTGTGAACACAACATGACCTTGTGATTTGTTACAACCGTTTTATCTGAATAGAACATTTTACTTACTATACACTTCATTTAAAGACGTCGTTGGATTGTGCGAGCGTAAGATGATGCTACCTGTGACAATGTGGAATGCGATAAGTAGGAATTTTATCATATAAATTCTGGTTCGGAAAGAATAAAAATAAATAAGCTAAGATGAATGAATGAATGAATGAAATATGCTTTATTGTACACCAATACAGGACAAAACAATCGAATACAATTAAATTAAATGCACAATTGACGGCTTTATTACTAAAAAGTAATTTCTTCCAGGCAACCTTTTACTGCTACATGATATTGATTTCGAACAGATGCTACATATTGTTTTCGAAAATACTCAAAAATTATCTGAAATCAATTTGTGTTTTAAAAGAAACAATAACAGTGAATAATACGAATAGATCTTGTGTACCTCTTTTCTGCATTCTGCGAGCAATTGTTGCATAGAACAGTGAATATTTTTAAATGTTAAAACCTAAATTTAAACATTTTATCCTAGTCCGATATTTTTCTCACCTCTATTATGATCTGCTGCTTTAGCAGTATATACAGTAACTTTTTCTTCCGTTGATTTGTTTTCTTGCCACGTTAGTTGAGCTGTGGATAATCATTTGTTTTAATAATCTGTTCCTAGAGCAAAAATGGCAAATAAGGACAATGAGATAGACATAAACGTTGAATTATTTCATATACAAAAGTATCCATACAGATGCAGCCTTCATCATAGTTGATGAATATATTAGAACTAGACTTCTCCCACTGCTTTGCTCACGTGAATCATAGTATATGATACCCGCGCATGATGTAGCTTCCCGTAAGTGAAAGAATTTATAATATAGTTCTAGTAATTTTGGAGCTTATTCATAGCAAAAAATCAATTTTAGTATCAAACTTTTTTAAAATAAAATAAATAACGTTTGTATTGATTAATATATATATATAAATAAGGTTATACCTGTTGACGTAGCGCATTGTTTATAACAATGAAACTCGAGAGAATCTGTAGTGTTGCTATATTCATTCACCATTGAGGGCTTGTCTGTGTCAAAAATTGCGAAAAAAATTAATAACGGTACCAATTCTGTTGCACTAACTAGACTGAATTTAGTAAACTACCAAACAATCATCTGACCTCTGCTTCCACCCATAATCCGTGCCTATTTAGATGAGAGTGAGGTTTCTTCGGGGCAAGTTCGTCCCACCTCATTTATGGCTCGGGCTGAATTGACTCTCGATCAAGAGTGAGCCAGTATCAAATTAAAAAAAAAATAAAACCCAAGCTATCTTTTTACAGTGGTTTTGAAGAAAAAAATATTTTAAAATGTTAATAGATACAGGTGTAAAAATATTCATCATCATCATCATCATCACCAGCCCTTTTACGTCCCCACTGCAGGGGCTCAGGCCTTCCTTATGGATGGTTAAGGAGGATGGGCCATGACCCTCCACGCTGACCCAATGCGGATTGGAGGGTATTAACGACTGCAAATGCAGCCGGGAGCAACGGCTTAACGTGCCTTCCGAAGCACGGAGTAGCTCGAGATAATAATTTTTTTGGTCACCCATCCCGTGACCGACCCTTGCGAAAGTTGCTTAACGACAACGATCGCGGGCCGCGGCGCTTATCCACTACGCCACCGAGCTACTGTTAAAATATTGACAAAGACTAAATAAAAGGGAATTAATATAATGATGAACAATTGCTTGAACATTGATGAAAATACATTCTGCAATAGCGAAAATCTAACAAGTGACTGAAAAATTCATCAGTTCTCTTGGGTCTAGGTAGCTCAGTGGTTAGAGCAGTCGCGTGGATTGCTAAAGGTTTAAGTTCCACCTCTGCTAACCTGGTGCTGGTGGTGTTTTTAAACATTTTTAAATAAAAATATGTAAAGGGATTTATAATCAAGTCAGCTAATGTTATAATTTTCCCTTCGGATACTATGGCTTTGAATCAGTGGGTAGGTCGTCGGTTTTTTATTTTTTTTCCCGTGATGATATGTGCCTTAGTAAAGATATGTGCCATCAAAGGTAATACTAATAGCAGAAGATAAAGTTAGTTTACCTGTTGTTTTGATATGCGAGTTTGAAGTAACAGCTGACGTTGTCTGCATCTGAACTGATGGTATACTCAGTATTTCAGCATCTGCAGAATTAATATTTTATTGTAGATGAAGAATTAGTCATCAGTGTACTATTATTTTTCAATGGTTAAAATTATAAGAGTTATCAATTTTTATAAAAATTAATGTCGATCACACTGTGTAATGAACATGGAATCTGCAATGGATTCAAAACGTCTGAAATGAAAATAACTTCACTACAAAAAAAATAACACTTATATAAATCTAGCAGTTTCTAGACTTTGCCTGCGTAAATAATATCACACAAATACAAATTTAAAACAAAATATCACAGTAACGATATTAAGCTTTAAGAAAAATCACTTATTACAACTTACTCTATAAACTTGTTTACCTGTTAATACTAGACACGGCAATGCACTTTCTACTCTTGGGGCATCTGTAATTAAAAAAATAAATAAAAGATACATAAATATATATTTGTCACATGAATGTGTAAATGTAAGATTTTTTTTTTATGGGATAGGGGTCAGACGAGCAGACGGATCACCTGATGGTAAGTGATTACCGTCGCCCATGGACACCTGCAACACCAGAGGGGCTACAAGCGCGCTGCCGGCCTTGGAGTGAAGGGTTGAGGGATAGAGGGAAGGGAATAGGGAGGGGTTGGGCCTCCGGTACCCTCACTCACACGACGAAACACAACGCAAGCGTTGCTTCACGTCGGTTTTCTGTGAGGCCGTGGTACCACTCCGGTCGAGTCGGCCCATTCATGCCGAAGCGTGGCTCTCCCACGTTTAATTTTATACTTTGTAACATACAATAAATAAATAAATGTTAGGCTGATTTATCCAAGCGCCCTCTTTCATAATATTAATTGATATACATAAATTATTTCATTCCATTTCAGAATAATGCAAACAAACAATCAAATCATTCCTCTTTATAATAATTAGTATAGATAATTATTGTACAATTTCTCAATTTCGCTCCGTGGGTATTAATTACTGACATATTTTTTACTATTTTCACCATAAAAGAATATTATAGTTCCGAGAATAAATTAAAGAGAATATTTTGTGTTTTTGTTTTATTGAACTAACCACAAACAAGAAATCTCGTCACTACGTCTCATTATTTAGAGTTCAATATTACCCATACGAATTTGGTTAACAAATAGAAAACAATCAATCGTGTTAATGGGTGTTATGTATAATAGAATTATTTATTATTACAATTTGCAAACAAACTATCACGATAAGTGTTTTTAGAAATCATAAAACAAATGTATATTGTATTAAATTGCATTAACAGCCGTCAATCATGGGGTCAATAATTTAAGAATCTTCTTATTTGCAGTAAAAAAAAATTGCTTTGTCTCTCCGCAGTCTCTCAATTAGGTATTAAGGCTACAAAAATCGTATTATAAACTCAAAGTATGAGCGGCGAGTAACCATCCGCATAGCTATATTAGATAGTAATTTCTTAAATTTACGAAAAATCAAGTGCAACATCTTTACCCTTCAGCAGGATGAGACACCTGAAAGTCCCAAATAATTTCCCAATCTGTCTCACGTGTATTTAATTCCTTTATTAGTTTATTTAAATATTTATTTATTTTGATACTCTATTGCACAAAAAAAAGTTAATATAAATACGTTGAAAGGAAAAAATAATTAAATCAACTACAGTTGTGCAATAGGCGGCCTTATTCCAGACAACTTGTTGATTGATACTGGTGGCAGGTGATTGTGGGTCGTAAAAATAAATGTATAAAATGATAACAAATACAAATATAAATAAATAAATATGGGTACGAAACATGAGTAGAAGATACCACGAGTTATAAGAAGGAAAACAAGGACAGAGGATTCAGATTTTAAGAATTGTGCCCACCAGACAGAAAATGCGTTTTTACTCTAGATTTAAATAAGTTGAGCGACTGTGACCATCTGATATGTTCGGGCAAGGAATTACACAATCGAGTCGCGTGTAACGTAAACCATTGACTGTAGAATTTTGAACGGTATTGAGGAACCGAGAGGCGAAGTAATTAGTAATAAGTATCATCAGATAAGGTAAATAAAGATTTATTTATTTATTAGTTATTTATTACTAGTGGCCGCCAGCGACTTCGTTCGCGTTTTCCATTATTTCTTCGCTCCTAATAGTTGCAGCGTGATGTTATATAGCCTAAAGCCTTCCTCGATAAATGGTCTATTCTACACAAAAATATTTTTTCAATTCGAACTAGTAGTTCCTGACATTAGCGCGTTTAAACAAACTCTTGAAAAATGAAAAATGCTTAAAAATCCGAGATGGGACTCGAACCCATGACCTATCGCAATCTGGCCGACTGCTTCATTGGTTTTCATATTCCAGAGATTTAAACATAATCTCCAGTCCCACATTGCTCTAATGACGCTGATTGCAATATTAAAGGACAAACGATTACATGTGTTCCTATTTACAATATCTGTATCGTTAAACAAAAATATTATATATACCATATGATTTTTCCGTCGCCGAAACTTGTTTTTCAAAGTTTTTCCCTAATTCTGATGTTGGAGATGAGATTTCTGAAACAAATGAACAACTGCATTAATAGACTTACTCCTATTTCAGATAGTCTCCTGAAGATCACCTTCCTCCATTGAATGAGTAGTGCAGGTGAAAATATAGGAAATAACTAGACAAAAATACTCAAATATGCTTACATTAAGTGCTTAATTTAAATGGAAAAAGAATCTATTAAGTTCGCTCATCAAAATATATAGTACAGTAAGAACGAAACTGACTCAATTTGAAATCTGGGAAAATTTTGATTTTGTTTATAGATCGATTACTTTACTTGATATTCCCAAGTATTGTATGGAGTTAATAAACATTCTCTCAATTGTATATACATGACATGGATTAATACAGGGTTTTTTTTTTCCTGTATGGCAATAATGAGTGAACAATTTGCCAAAATACAGAGTTAATATGCTACAGGCAAGAGAACGTATTTCTAATATCTGTCAACTACTAATGACTACTAATAAAAGTACTTAACATTTTCGACTAAATACCGAAACATATAGTTGTTTACCTGTTTTTCTTTGCGATTGAGGACAAAATAAATGAGTTACTATAATTTAATATATTTAATATATAGCTACCATTGTAACGGCATATTAAACATTTTTTTTAAATATTAGGTATATACAATATTATTACATTATTTTTTATGCTTATTATATATATTTATATATAATGTATTTATATATATTTATATATTTCAAGCCGACCGTTTCTAACAGGTCGGCTTGAAATTGATAACATAGCTTTGAAATGGTATTTATTAAACGGCAAAATATATTTGTTTTCTGTATATTTATATTTTCTTAACAACGGAACTGTAATTGTAAACAAACTACGTGTCACTATAAAGTCAATATCATAGACAACACAATTCTTAATATGTAAATTTTGATAATATCGCACTTTTCCTCTATACGAAAAAAAATATTTTAATTTATATTAATAGCTTAAATAATAATAACTCTATCAGCTGTAACGTAATAAAATAATAACTTTCCTCGTATCTAGTATTTAATATATTAAATATTTTATATAGTGCATAAACGTAGCTTTGTCCCATAATTATTAAATAAAGATCGGTTTATATCTGGAGAAATATTTGTCAAGCGTCTTACGCAAATATCGTTAATATACGATGCATCTTCCGTTACCGTCCAAATGACAAATCTTAAAAAATGTAAATTTAATGAAATTTTTTATTAAGAATATTTTTCAGTATAGCATTGTGAACTCAAAATTGATCAAATATATTAAAAAAATGTTCTAATTATTTTTTGTTTGATTAATGCTCTCATTGTTTCACAAATAACCCTGTATAGTACTATAGGTAGCCTGTATCTTTATTTATTTTAAGCTTATATCAAAATAGCAACAGCAATATTCAGAAAACGATAATTACTACGATAAAACTTACTTTTTTTCTTAGATCGCATGTGCCATTTCTTTGGCCAGCTACACTTGAACTTATTAGTTTGTTTGTCCCGTTGTTGCTTTCCTAAGAACAAAAGAGAATATTCCAAAATTGATATAAGCTCAAAGTTTCTATCTATTCGGTTTCTTAATCACTAAAGATCATACAATAAACAAAGTGTAAGCGTCGTGCAGTTATACAGTGTTATTTTTTTTTACTCAAACTAAAAGTTATATTAGAATAACGCGAATAGAGCTAGCTGTGTGAAGTTAAATAACCGTTGTTATTTTTTTATTAGTATGGCTATTAAGAAACCTCAAAAAGGCGTTTAAACCAAAAATCACTAACTTTCAATTCGTCATCATCACGTACTTATACAAATTTAAGTCACAATTTCGCATTTCAAAATATTTCAAAACTGTTTAGTTTTGTATTAGTTTTTATACTTACACGTAATTACACAGGAACGTTCCATTCCATATGGAGATCAAACTGAGATTAATTCATTTTTGTGTTTGAGCTGTACACTTTTTTATTATAAGAGGTAGAGGCGAATTCTACTGATTATTTTTTTAAAATATATGCCTATTAATTTTATTATGATGCTTTATCTGCATTTTGGTCATTAAACAGTAATTATTTATTAAAATGCTGCTTGGAATGTGTTTGCAATGTTTGTATGAATTAATCTCAAAAACAGAAACATTACATTGTATAAAAATGTTAAGAATTAGCCATCATCTGTGAGAAATTAAATGTTTATTAGCTGTTGATTTCATGATAAGATAATTAGGTACAAGATAATTGGAACGTTCATTTTTGTTCCAGTGTTTGTGGAACGTAGCTGGAAGATCGTTTTGAGATTTAGAGCGTTCAAATAACTTTATCAATAATAGAGCCGAGAGTCTATTACTTCGCCATAAGCTAGAAGGTAGTATCAAAACATGTAGGTTTGCATTAATAACTTTTGACGAACTTGTGGATTGGAACGTTACGTTCACATTTACTCAACGCGAAAAGGGGCTAATAAAATTATTCCCCTACTAGAATATGAGACTGGTTCGAGCAAAGCTGATTATAATTTTTGCTGCTTCATGCCACATTTACGCCTGTCGATAGGGTCAGCAAACGAAGTGCAAGCAACCTCTGCGCAGTTATCTCATGGTCAAAAAACGACCACGAACGACCAAGTGATTCGCATGCCAGTTTCAAGGTGTTGCTATCTCTGATATTCCAAGTTCGATTCCCGGTCGGGTCCATGTAGAAAATGAACGCGTCTATAATGTCCCGACCCTCGCTAGGACTTCCTGTATGCTGTTATACCGTCAACTTACAATTATACCAATGAAAAATGAAATGAAAAATCAATAGACTATATAAGCCTGTATTAAAATAGCATACCAGATATTTCGGATTCCTCATTGGGTGGAGTTATCTGCATTGAGCGGTTGACCAGATGTTTTGAATTGTCCAATTGAAATGAATCTGTAAAGAACAAAACAAAATTTGCAAAATACACTTTTGAACAATCTTCTGAAATGATTTAATAATTTTTATCTTGACCTTTACTCTGTTTAGGAAAAAAATTAGCGGACAATGCTAAATTTAACAAAGCAACTTATTTAATTCATAGGTTTTGTTACAACCCGAATAGAATACACATTTATAGAAAAAAGGGACGGTTAAAATTAAAGAAAAATACTTAGAAAAAGTTTCAATGTATAATTGTATAATAGAGGTTAGTTGTGTAACGTATGAAACCTCTTTAGAGTTGTAATAAGATTTTACAACTAATTAAAAAGTGGAAAAAAGAAAATAAAAGACAAAAAAAGTTTTAATATTTAAATTGTATATTATAAAAGTTAAACGAAGCTACCTCTTTAGAGTTGTAATAGAAAACTTACATTATGTACTTCGATAAATTTACTTATTAGTACAGCAATGGATTTGTGTTAGAAATAATAATTTATTACTGACCTGTATTTATAGCAATAGGTTTATATAGTGACATGTGCTCCACAAGGCCGCCAACATTATCACGGCATTGAAAAAATTGTGTATACGACACGTCTGTTTCTGTGGAATAAACAATTAATTGATTCATATTTTTGCCAATCGTTGTATTAGCAAAGAATATATTATTTTTTAATATCTTTAAAATTGAAGAAATTTTAAATTACAAATTTATAAAGTGGTAAAATAACTTTTTTTTTAATATTCGGAAATATTAATCCGGTCATGAAAATTCTTTGACCTACGGGAATCTACATCATACGCGGGTGACATAATTATGCTTTTACGCGAGTGAAATCGCGAGAATAGAGCTAATACATATTAAGGGGTATGTAATAGTTTATTTAAAACTAACTTCCTGAAAGTATGCCCGCGTGGCAAGGGAACTGTTTTAGATATCGAGTCATAATATCATGATATGGATAAAGTAATAATAACAAATTGAATAGTAAACAATGGTTACCATGGTAACGTTTTAATTCCCTATACAAACTCTCATATTATTTGCTGGGATATAGTCTATATTACACGCAAATGATGTAGTTTTCCGTAGGTGAAAGAATTTCTAAAAACGGTTCAGTGGTTTCGAAGCCTATTTGCCAAACAAATAAACATACAAACAATCAAATCTTTCCTATTTATAATATACGTATAGAGAGATATAGCTCATTTACCCATATTATTGAATGTAACCACCATCTGTGTTGCAATTTCCTCCCTCTTGACGATTTCTGGTACCTTTTCTATTGTGCGAGAACTTATCATACTGCTAGTACATTTGTCATTGAAATGATATAGTGAATTCATATCAGTATCTGAAATTACAAAATATCCTTATAATGGGAGTAAATAATAAATAATCAAAGAAAATAAATTAAAGAGTATTTATTGTATTCTTTAGTTTATAAACGAAGCTACAACTAATTTAACTATAAACTTTTATCGACACTACTGAAATTTTATGATTTGTCACATAGAACTTGTTCTTGGGATGATACGAAATGGTAAGGTAAATTATTTTTGGCTCTACATTTCGAATTTCTTAACTCATTAAGAAGTTGTTAGATAAGATATTTCTTTAGTTGTCATAAAAATGATAAAAAAAAAATTACTAGTGTCAGTTTCGATCATTCTCAGGTTGTGCAGATTCATTGGGCTTGATAATGTGTCTGTTGTTTCAATTGGTGAAGTTTCTGAAAGTAAGCACATCATATTAAGCACACGAGTTACTCGACATTAATAAATTTAGACATGAAAACAGAAGGAAATTATTTGTAACAGCTTATAAATAATATTATATTAGCTTATAAATAATCATTAAGGAATTTAAATGATTTAAAGGATGGATAAATGTAGCGATGCAAAAAAAAACATTTCCATCTAATTAATTATTTTGTTCTTATCAATAATTGATTGAACATATACATCTTTACACTAATATAATTTCATCTATCTACGTATATACAATTCATAAAAAAATCTGTTCCACTGAAAGTATTAACAACATCACACATATATTACTCAGATTCCAAGATGGGTAGCTAGCCCCCATTTTATGAAGTATCTAAGACAAGGAAGGTACCAAAACATCCAGACTCGGGACAATATAGAATAGATTATTTTCTATATTGACCCGACCGGGAATCGAACCCGGGACCTCAGAGATGGCGACACCTTGAAACCGGCGTGCGAACCACTCGGCAAAGGTTTATATTTATAAAAGAGGACCACGCGGGCGGAAGTCTCAAGCGGACAACTAGTAGAAACATATATGAATATGTCAGACAAGGAGTTAAATCAGCCGTTCAATTGGGTGACTAGCCTTTTAATTGATTGGCGCCATTCAATTAACGGGCTGACCTGTGATTAACTGCAAATGTAATTAAGTAAATTTTAATGGTAGGATTAAAAATAAAACAAAGTATATATTGTAGTCGGTGATTTTAAATTAAATTCAAAAAGTCCTTGTTTATGATCTGTAATTGATTCAGATACAGGACTGACCAAAAAGAAACAGTTTTGGTGAGTGGCTATTAATGGTTTCTATAACGATAACGCAAGTAACCCATTCAAGCTTAGGCTTTTTTATAAACCTGTACTATAAGAAGTTGCTTCGTACCAAAGTACTATATTTTTTGATTTCCGAGTTTCGAAAATTTGCGGAAATATGCTTCATAATCTGCTGTATGTCTTGATTGCGTCATCGGTTGTATGTCGCTTAATGCTGTGAAAAAATCATACTTCTAGGTATGTTTTTTTTCACAGCATCAAGCGACAGTAGACTTGAATATTTGATATAAATTTCAGCTTTATACCTCTACGCGTTTCTGAGTAAAAGGATCTTGAGACGGACGGACAATAATCCTATATGGGTTTCGTTCTTTCTTTCGAGGTACTGAACTCTAAAAAGTGGATTTAATATAAAAGTAATACAAGAGTAAGCTAACGAATACCTCCATTTTTTGGGGATACAGCAACTGGTCTAGAAAAATTTACGTCATAAGCCATAAAATTTCGGTTTTGATATTCGGGGCTGCTAGATTGTCGTGCAATTTTCTTCGTCGCTTCACTGAGAGAGTGTAATGGCAGAGTATTTTGTTCTAAAATATACAAAAAAATCAGTCAATTTCAAATCAAACATATCATTCTACGACTATGCTAGTTGTAAAAGTTGATAAAGTAATGTAATAGTTATTCATAATGAAATAATGAAGTGCTAGTCACTTATTGTGGTCTATTTCTTATAATGTTCTATTGTACTATAATCAGTTACATACATTTAAAACTGTTTAGTATTAAACATATTCTATAGTTTTTTCGCACTAAGAACAGACACACGCAGGGAGGCCTACGATTCATAGTGTGTCACAAGGTTGTACCGTCAAAAGAGGTGAAGTTAAGTTTAAGTTGTCAAGATTTAAGTTGTATGATACAGGACAAGCTATGACAGATAAAAAATCTACAACACGACTCTACAACTATTTTCCTTCTTTTTCCTAAATTAATTGTTATGTTGATTCTCCTCAAAACGTCAAAACTTACTTGAATTGTGGAAAAACGGGAATCTTGAAGGTCCTAAATTTATGTGCTTGAAACGGGACTTGAAACTTCTCATCGAAGTGTCTGTGGGGGACCAATAAAAATTTAAGCAAAACAAACGCAATGACAACAATTGATAGGTACTCTTCTTTATAAAGAAAAACGAAATATTTTTAAATTTATAATAAGCATTTATAAAATAAGGCAGAAGATTGACAGATCATCATTATCATAGTAAGCCTATTAATGTGCCTACTACAAGGGTTTCCATATAGATGGGATGAAATAGAGAGAACAGACAATAATTAATCACGTAATAAAAATACTCCGCATCATGCTCTTTAATTACCTGTTGAAATATTTCTATTGTCAGAGTGTAGTTTTAAAGAAGTGCTGATTCCAGTTGATTTCTTTTCCATCGTATTAGTGAATGTGCCTGAAAAAATACATTTTCAGAACAACAACATGGCTAGTTTCCTCCAATGACCTGCGATTTACAGGGCGTAAAATATCCACGAAAAACGGATTCTCGTGACCTTGAATATTTTCTTGTAACAGATACGGTTATAAAAGTCGATTTTTCACATTATCATTAATAAACTATAATAAATGTTTGTCTTTATTGATTGTGTCTTGTATATTAAAATTAAAACACATTATATTACACATTGTTTGAGTGTATACTAAAAAACAATATCACTAGAAATTTCTCTATACAGATCAAATGAAAATTACGGAGATGCTACTTTATTTATAAGAAACTTTTTATTTTGTAGTTAGAATATCTATGGTACGAATATAATAAATAATTTTTGGTCGTTCGCCGACTTGTTTCGAGATAAGTGTGGTTTTTTATTGTTCGTGTAAGTGCTCTTTCCTTTTATTTTCTTGGATTGTAGAGATTTATTGTCTAGTATAATACTACAGACGAGATAGTTGCAAAGTCTTTTTAGAATAATATGTAGGTATATATTATAATGTATAGAATATAAGTTTACCCTATAGCGATATTTGTGCAAAAAAATCATCTATCTATACATAGTATAATGAAAGTCGTTTACCGCTGATATACTTGAAACTAAGCAACGGATTTAATAAGGTCTTCATCAATATACAGAGTGATTTATGAGGAATATTATATACTACAGGACCAAACGGGAGAAGCTGCTCGTGGAATGCCTATATTTAGTTAGTTTAAATTAACTGGACTAGATAATCACACAAACGATCTTTTAAGTTAAATGACGATTGTAAGCTTTAATATTCTAACTAATGAACTTTAATGGATCTTTGTGCAACAAGTTACGTTAATATTTATCATTTATTTACAAACTTAAAATCGTAATATCTATATTACACATAAACAATATCTATGTTAAATAATAAATTGTGAAATTCATAATTCCAAAAAAACAGTACCTGTTTCATGAAAAACTAGCGTCAGCGTTTGTACATCAATGTCTTCCCAAATAATTGACTTTTGTAGATACTCTATCATTTTGACTGAAAAAAAAAAATTTAATAGAATATGCCGAGTCTAAAATTAATCAAAGATAAAATAATGTCTTACATTAATCAGCTTTATTTAGCATATTTCAAGCACACTGTATTGTTAATAAAATAAATAAAGCAAGTAAAATGAGGGAGACTAATCTTATTATAATACGAATTATCTTATATACTCTACTTTACTCATAGTCCTTTAACAATGAGTAATGTAGTAATTGAGACATATACATATCCAAAATCTGTTCATTAATCTACAGTGGAAGATGTTAATATTTGAATATAACTCACGCTTGCCAAATTTTGACGGAGATTTTGTTAGGTGGCTACATCTGGCTGCGCTCCTCTTCCACACATGCTTCCAACGGCGCCGGCAAATACCAATAGTTGAGAGGCGTTTGCGCAATGTGTTAAATGGGTGCGTTACTGTTAAGTATTCAAAAATTAGTCTGCGATAAAACGAAATTAAATATTTCTTAATAGCTTTGGCTTCTTTTATATATTCTAGATTTCAATTTTATTTATCGATATTGACTAAATACCTCGAGCCACTCTATATTTCGGAAGTTACGTTAAACCGTTGCTTGGTCCTGGCTGCATCAGCAGTCATTTACACCTACCGATCTGCATTGGAACCTTGTCCATCCATAGCGAAGGCCTGAGCAGTAATGGGAACTTTATAAAGTGTAATTAAGATGAAAATGTATGTACGTCTATATCTGTAGCTTGGGAAACGTTTGTATCTTGATTGTTTTTTGCTGCTATCCTCCAGAGGTTTTCTTTGAGGACAATCCTTTTTATTGTTTTGATCTTGGGAATGATCTGCAAATGTCATAATGAAAACATAATCAAGTCCAACAAACCAGCTTAGTAAGTTTAATACTAAAATATAAATATGATAAAGCTCTAATTATAAACAAAAAAAAGGCTTTGGAAATTGAACTTATCAATTTCGACTTTTAATTTTAAAGTTGAAATGCCAACATTTTGAAAGTCACTTCAAAGCTTAGGTTGTATTTTGGTCGACCTTAAGATGTTATATTTAATCTCATCTCATTTGATAGTACTTCATTATCATTAAACTATTAGTTTATATTAGCAGTAAAAAAATCTACATTCTGATATTAGAACTGTATAATTAGAACACTTGCAAGATATCCGTGCTCCGCCTGCCATGCACAAATAAACTTCTTAGTGATTGGACTTATATGCTTAAACATATTATAATGATACTGTATGCCAGAGGCAAAAGACGAGTAAAGTAAGACTGCCATCAGGACTACACTTCAGCAACCACACGCAGTATTGGAGAAAGTTGAAATCACGACTGTTTGATTATACGAGTATTATGTCACGACTCCACACGATTGCAGCAAACCAATGAAGTTTGTTCCGATGAAGATGAAGAACCAAATTGCGATGACTTAAGTCCAACGAACAACTGCAAGCGTATCGACTGTGAGATTGCTGCAGCCTGTCTGTCTGATGGCTGATGGAAGCGTATTAGAGTTGGTGATGGTTGCGAGTTTGTTGGCTGTTTGTGTTTGTGTATTTATTTGACAAAGAGATGAGTGGGGTCAAGATATCTTCCAAGTACTGAGTGTGAAGAAAAAAGGAAATTGTATTTTTACAGTTCTTATAATTGATTGATTCAACTACATAATTAAACCTATTGCCTTAGAGATTTACCAGTCTGTTTCTGAATTTCATTGGAATCAATTTTTCTTCCATGACAAACACAGTGGAGAGAACCTTCTACGGAGGTTGAACCTGAGCCGCTCGATTTGGTGAAAGTAATGCAGCTCTTTGACGTGCATTGATGTTGGCACCAGACGGAGGGTTGTTCGTCTAGAAGGCTGCAGTTGTCGACTTGCGTGAGCTCGAACTGGCTTGAGTAGTCATCGCGAGTTTCTATATCAGTTTCAGCTATGCTGCTCGTTGTTTTTGGTGAGTCTCTACCTTCATGTCAAGTTCAATTAAATACAATGTAAATTTAAGTCACTATAATTAGTTCCAATATATATTTACTAATGGGAAATCTCTAAAAATAATCTTTAGTTACTGTAGAAGGCTAATATATTAAAAATATATATCGTCTTCAATCTCAGTAACCTACCTATTTGATGTTTTATTTATTTAATACATTCAATGAAAGACTCACTTAGTGTTCTGCCTTCAGTTTCAAAGTTTGTCGTTTTCTGTAAAATTTCTGAGGCACACTCCACGTAAGATGAAGCTATCACATCTTTCTCCCTCTTGGATAGCGTGTCGGTGTGAGATGGAAATTGCAAATGTTTACTGTATTCTGGAACCAATCAGTTTACTTAACTATACGATTATAAAAGTTTTTGATTTTCAATTATTTTTTCATTTACGCAAATGAAGGACAGGTAAAATTGGAAACCTGAAGATTTGGCTCGTAATGATTTCATACAAACAATTCTAAGATTTGTGACTTTCGTCTCCATCGGCATGATCACAATTTATTGGAATTAATTCTAGGATGAATTTTTTAAACAGTTTCATTGAGCTTGAAAATTTAAACTACTATTGCTACAAATTAAATTTACAGTGTTTACTGTATATTTCAAAGAATAAATAAAAGATATCAAATTTGGAGTTTTAGTTAAGATACTGTACCAAACTAACTCGCAGTCTAGCAAATAAAAAAATACGGTGTGAAGGTATGATGTAAAGTTTACATTTTTCAACATACAATACCTTTGTTAAAATTTGAAATGGCTTCGTATGTAGTTTTCAATTCTATCTCTTCTAATTTATCGCTCGGTTTGGGTAAACTTGAATAATAACCATTTTGACTGGAATTCATGTGGTTTCCCATAATCTTTGAGTCTACAACAAATAGATACTTTGGTTGATTGAGTTATATCCTAAGTAAACGTCCCTTGTTAATTATATTGAAGTTTCTTGGTATCATCAATTGTTTTGAATTATATTTGAGCAATGTAAGAACATGATTCGTCATTAAAGCCTTAAAACCGGCGTGAAAGCCAATATGCTGGCTTTCACACCGGTTTTAAGATACCGTATCTAAGAAGTGTCAGTTTCGATTCTCAGCTAGGACAATGTAGAATATGAAGTTTCATCTTCGTTGTTTGTTTAAGATACTCTATAATATAAGGGCTTTAGCTCCTTATCTTGGAATCTGTGCAATGTATGTAATACATAATTATATATCTAAGAATAATATATTGGTCGATCCTAAGCGAATTATCTAAGGTTTGAGTTTTTAAATTTGAAGCAACAGAAGTTGAAAACTTTGAAACCGGTAAGCGAGCCATTTGACTATGGAGGTAATAGTAATTACGCTATAAAATTATGTAAAGAAATATAATTAGCATTACGCCCGTACATAGCACAACTTCGTTGCGAAACTTAGGTTGCAAAACCGCTGTGATCGAGTGTAGTTTGAATAGTGGAACTGGATGATGGAACGCCACGCGAGTCAGTTGAGTTAAGGTATTCGGAGCGAAATGACGCCGTTATTATATTGTAATTAATTATTTTGTAATGACAAAAATATTCTGCATTTTATTTTGTCGATTTATACAAAAACGAGGGAAAAAAATGGCGGCAGAAGTACGGCATTGGAGCATATTGAAGAAACCGCGAGAAAGGGATATAATTATAGTTAAATCTAAGCATAAAGATAAAGATACTATGATCTCTATTTAAACTTTAAATACTTTACTATGGGGCTTACCGGACTCATCATCTTTCGTAGGATAATCATTATCATGTGAGAGCCAACCACTAACATTGTCATTGGTGCTTTTATACACTTGTGTATTGGTCACACCATTTGGCTTGAAACTTTCAACAGTTCCTCTTAAACTTTTAACTTCTGTAAAAAAGTTCAGTTTGTATACCTTATTTATATCGAAGACAATGATATTTGACAAAAGCTCAGTTCTTTCAATTATAAAGATTATGTAAATACTAAAATGCTTAAGTGTCTTTCTTTAAATGAAAAATAAGAAAGGTGTATATTTAGTACCATTGAATTATAAATCAAGAAATTTTTTATTACGTATACAAGCTCACTTGTATCCTCTATCAAAGGTTCTTGAGAATTCAGTAAATTTTTGTTTATACTTGAATAGGCCACGAACTTATCTGACTTAGTACTCCACCTTTATAGTATTAGAACTTCATGATAAAGTATACATTATTTATTCACCTAAACCTAAAATCTTACCGACATCTACAATGCTACGTGTTATGTCTGCATTAGGGGATGATTGTCTGGCCCCCATGTTCCTCGAAGAAGTGTCAATTTCAGAATTCCGTGGCACATCAAGTTCCATATACCAGTCTATAAATAAATATCGATAAAGGTAGCATGAGAGATGATTAACGGAGTTCACACTATAAGCATTCTGGTCAAGCAACTGAGGCGTTTCTTGTTCACAGCAGTGATGTCCATCATAAATGACGTCGACTGCCGCAGTACAGTAGCATCTTAATATACGTATGTGTTGATTGTATGGATACATTAGATTGACACTATTTTTAGTTTCTACTGCTGTAATAAGATTGCAGTAAATAATACTAAAAATGTAATACACCACATTATATACCTCCATCTACTAAATTATTCCGCCTATAAATTTCACCCAAATTGGGAATTGGTCTCGTCGAAACTAAAGATACCGTTGCAGAGCGTTCATCTTCACAAAAATCTACAAATAAATAAAGAGAAATGAATAAAGTTTTGCGTGCGATCTTAAAACAGCAGCAAAACATTTCTTAGTGAACGTGCAGTGAGAATATTTAATAAGCTTTCAAGATTTGTCTTACCTGGACTTAAATTAGGTAAATGAACCCTTTGGATATGGGATTCGTTAGTGAAGTATCTCCGGTTTGGTGATTTTTTATCATCTTCTTTCGAACAAGAACTATCCGAAGTGATCTTGCGCCGCGGAATCTGACTTGGTTTTGTTGTCATTGCTCCAGAACCTATAATTTTGGACAATTGATAGATTGCACATAACAGATGAAACCGTTTATTATATTTGTTCAAGTTTGAATTTACAATGCTATACTGATAAATATCTTTAATGAGAAATGTTGGATAACCCACCAGCCTCAGGTGCTCTGAGATGGGATACCACTGTATAACATTTCCTGTATGTCTCAAAAATATATTTTGCTATACGAACTGGTATTTTTTTTCCACCAGTCAATAATTCTACCAATAATTTATAAATTATATCACTTTTGTACAGACAACAACAGTGTGCCGCATTAAAAGTTTATAAATTAAAAACAATAGACAAAAAATTACAAAAACTTCCCCCTAATGTCCTAACCTGATATTTTTTTAAATACAAAAAATAGTTCTATATCAGGAAAACCACTTTACGGGGGCATCCAGCTCGATAAACACCAGTTTCTTTGATTTTTTGTCACTATATCAACACGATGTTGATTGTTATGTACCTACGATCTATAGAACTGCTCAACTTGATATACTGCTGCAAATAGGTACAGTAATATGTAAGTGTAATAAATTTATATGAATGAAAAACTTACCTTTGTTTTTATTTCTCGTCGGTGAATGTGTTTGTCTACTGGGTCCTTCTAAGCAATCGCCTAAAATACCATAATTAGAAATGCTTTTACTATTGTTTCAGCACAAAATTAAAAGGTGCTATGAATAATATTACCTGATGTATCAGAACGAATCGATGGAGCACCATGTTTATTGACACCAGAATTTGTTGTCGTTTTGATTATTCTTGGCAACTTACTAAAGTTTTTTTTCTTCTCATTTTCAATCGTACTGACTAACTCTCGAAAACCTATTAAATAGAATTCCTTTGTAACATTTCGCATAATCCATAACAATTTTAAGAAATAAGTCAATACCTTTGTTAAGTTTGTCTTTTGAATTGATACGATGTACTTTTATGCGATGTCCGTATGCAACGATGTAATCTAATGGACCTTTACCTTCTGATACAATTCTATCAGAAGTTGGGTCCATTTTAACTGAAAAATCTATTGTAGAATCAGTTTACACTGAACAAAATCATATATTACATGTGAAAGTGGATTGTTACCTGTTAATTGGACTTCATTTGTGTTGTCTCGTTTGTTCCTATCAACACATAATTTAAACAGCAATCTGATACTATGATTATCATATGTAATCACATTAGGTTTGATTTAATATACAAATAATTTATTATGTCTAAAGAAACTATATTTTTTTGTTATTATATGTTTACCGTTTAATTTTATTTAGAACATTCAACATATGCCATTTTGACACAATATTTTGTCATAGTACAAAGTTAAATGTCATATTTGATTTTGCCAGTGTTATTCTTCTTCCATAGCTTCTGATTTTACATCGATTTGTACTGGTTTTTCAGCTCTGAGCGATGCTTTTCTTTCAGCTTGGATTTCTTCTAATTTTTTTATCAAATCTTCTTGAACACTATCTACTATCTCCTTTAAATTTTTAGCTATAAAAAATGAGTGATTTATTGAACAAAAATGTTAAATTATTGTTACCTAAAGATTTATTGTTTTCAGCGACTGGTTAAAAAATAAATAGTGCGATGCATCACTAAGTAATAACAAAAACAATTGAGAACCACTAACCAGTTTTTTGATTAAATTCTTCTGCTATTAAAGATATTTTTTTCAACGTTCCAACATACTTGGCAATTTCACTAGCAACGTCATGTTCTGCCCCTGTATTGACCGCTACATCTTCAGTCGGAATTCTTCTTCGTCTCTCTATAGCTTGTTTGAATACATCACTACTAGCCACTGGCATTTTGGGCATTTTAAACTTAGTTTTTACGCTCTCTGTGTCTGTTAGTGATTGCTCATCTTCAATTTTTTCAATTTGGGGTGGAGGAATGTCTAAAGTATCGTTAGGTAAAAGTTCTGGAGCAAATGACTGTAAAGTTTCTATTTTAACAGGCGACTCTTTCTTTTGCGGTGATCTTTTGGAGAATGTTATCGGTAGAGCGTTAGTGATGCTGTCTATAATAGTTTCTGTAAACAAGAGTTTGAAACTATATATAGAAAGATTACCTATGCTCAAATCAAATGATTTGTATTTATTTCAACTTTATTGCTTGTTGGATTTAGTATGTGGCGGGTTATTTTAATTTTAATAGAGGGTAATTTACACACTTGCAAACACCTTTAAACCTTTGCATCTCCCATCCTTATCACACATGCGTACTATAATAGTCGTCTTACCTCAATGATGCGTTACACCTCTACTAAGTGTGCTTGTGCTCCTGCTAATAAAGGCCAAAGAAGGAGAAGAATCAAGGTACATACGCATGATCCAATAAATTCCTGTTCTTTGGACTATATTCTTTATCCAAATTATAAGGTGTTTGCAAGGTACATTTTAATAATATATATATATTTTTATAAATATTACATATTAAGTTTTCTCTTTTCTAATAATCGTAAAACCTAATCCATTTTTAATAAGTTTCTAGAATAGATTTATATTTATTCTATTTCCCCTCCAGGAATGCAGGTATAAGCGCCAGCATTGTATGTCAAATTTCAGAAATGCCTAAAATAAAGATATTGTAGTAGAAAGACTGAAGCCCTTGTCGCCGCTTTTAACTTTAGACGAAAGAGCTTTAGCTCTAAATTAAATATCCGATATCAGATTTTAGTACTTACGAACTATATTTTTGGTTTCGACTTCTTGCCTCTTTTTAGAAGCCAGCTTTCGAGTGAGTTCCGCCAGAAACATTGAGCACGTAGGTCCTGAAAAAAAATCTGATTTTTAGGTCTAAATCAAAGTATTTTATTTGTGCAATAAATTAATATATTTTGATTTGGACTATTTTTGTAGTTGAATGTGTAACATAAATAAAATAGGGGAAACCCATATTTTTTAGACATATTTTGTGCTACGGATGCAACATAACAGGTTATAACACAGGGCTAATAACTAACTTCAAAAAAGTAAATCAGTGCTTGGGAACTGGGTGTGGAACTCTCCCTGGTTGATCTAAGGCCCTTCCTCCAAAGTATAGGGTACACGGAAGGCATTTATTAGGGGAGATTCCCACACACACATCTGTCAAGTGGCAAGGACAGTGTATAAAGAATTCCAATACGAGAAAGAATAGCAAGTCAGTTCTACCATTTAAATATAAGATAGTGTAAATAGAATTGTTCAAAACTACTAAAATACATTAAAGCACTGAAGACTAAATGTTAAGAAAAATTAACGTGCTAATTAATACGCTATAAATTGGCACCCTAATTTTTAACGCACAAAGTACATGATAAGAATTATGTGCGACAGACCAATTTAATCAAGCAGTACACAAATCTCCTAGTACCTTATTTATTATATATGTCGATATTTGAACTGAGCGCATGCTATAGTAAACGATAATTTATTAATATTTTATATTTGAATAAAATAATAATAAATAATTGTTTCAAATTTTATTAAAATAAATTAATAAAAGTAAATGAACTATGCAAATTTGTTATCTACACGTAATACAATTTTACATCCCTTCACTAAAATTTGTCCTTATATTTATTAACATTTTCATCTTTATTATAAATAAACACGTACTTATCATAATTAATCGTGTCAAAAATAAATGTAAATTTATCAATTTTTTTTACTTAATATAAACTCACATAATAGCCCTTTAATCTAATTAATTTAATATATCAACTAACTTGGCCATGTTAATAATACACGAACTTATTTAACATGCAACGAGAATAAATCGTTAACATTCGCAGCTTCACGTTGGTACAAGATCGGCTTCGTATGTCATTTGTATTAAACGTGCTGCGAGTATACATAAATCCATTAGCTTTCACGCTCACGTGAATACTCCTCGCTCGGCCTCTGACGCTAATAATCATTTTGCGTTAACACGCAAAATTTTTAACGCCTTAACGTGTACATACTTAACAGTGTTAAGCGCGAAATACGATTAGCGTTTTAAATTAACACGTTAAGCGCTAATTTAGCCACCTCTAAATGTAAATTGATCTGTCTTGATCCCGTAAATATTACGACTACTGTTAATTCATTTCCGATCTTGTACCAACGGCTACATTGGTGATAACATTTTGGTAGCGCCAAATGGTTTGCGCTGCACCTCGACATATATGAGTTGGCTTTAGGAATGATTTGGATTTGACTAGTTTGAAGTATAAGTCTTACTATTCTCAATACTAAAATAATATTTTATTAGGCAATGATTACTGTTGCACTTTATAAATTCAGATAGATTAGCTTTATGTGCTATCATTAAAATATATTACCATCACTTTTCCGTTTTTTAGTTGTTTTAGTCTTCGCTGCAGGTTTTTTGGGTTTGTTTTTGTAACGGGTTGGCTTTTCCATTCCTATGGATAGACACTTTCAGGTAAATAAGCAATCTAAATTCAGTTTAACTCCGTAATAACAATGTTTACATGCTAATTTGCTTGCCTGATCAAAAAATTATTATGATAATGTTTTCATTTTGAGCATTAAAATTCTTGTTAGTATTCATAACAATTTAAATATTAATCCAATTATTATCAGCACGCCACGTTTCTCGGTAAGTCCCAAGAAACGGGACTTCCGAATAAAATGTTACCTACTTAGTAAAAATTAAAAGCTGGAGCTAAAATACTTCCAATTTTCTAAACACGCTGACATTTACAGATATTGACTTTATTACTGACGTGACTGTCAAAAGTTGACGCGACCTGTCATGTAAATTGTTTTATTCTACGAAATAACTTTAAGTTATCCTAGCTTAGTATCATTAAAAAGTTTTTAATTTATCATACGACGAATCCAGGAAGTCGTATGTTATGCTTAAGAATATGAACTATAATTATTATTCTAAGTTGGTGACCAACCAACAACCTTTATTACCCTTAGAATTTATGTATTTGGTGCCCAATAAATTCAATCGATATTGTAAATTTTGGATTGTCTAGGACTCAGAATAATAACTATAGCATCATCCTATGATAATTTGCTTTTCTTTCGCTCGTTCTTCTTATCAGCCAGTCAAGACGTCCTAAACGAATGGTAGCTAAAAAATGTAGAGATAATTTTTACTTTGATTGACTCTGATATGGGTTACGTATAATACTTTTATAAACACAAGACCGTGTGATTGTTTTAAATATAAAACTGGTAAATGTTTGACATTGATTGACAGCAAATATAAATCTATGATTGATACGAATTTGCAAACTGTGGATTGAAGTTAAGTAAATTTGCAAAGGCACTGGCCTTGTGTTGCGGAAGGAGCATTGAGCCATTAGTTCCGATTGCTTCTGCAGCCGTTAACACTCATCGACATGCATTGGGCCCGCACCACACCAAAGTGGTTCAGCTAGGTGTACCACGGTTAAGTTTTTGTACCACTTCATATACCATGAAATAGACGTCATCCTAAATAATTCAAAAAACAAAATGTTAAAATAAAATATTTTCAGGGCAAAACAGATAAGAAATCTGTTTTGGTAATGTAACAACTTAATAAGAGACAGAAAACAAACTTTACTCCAGAGGTAAATTATCTACTTTTAATTAATAGATATTATGTCAAAAAACTTGGTTCGCATAAAAAAAATCGCTTTATTAACTACATAGCTTTCCTAATGCACTTTCTATAGTGATTTCCTTATCAACTAATTGCATTTGTATTTTGAGAATATACGATAGTTATCATTTTCGTGAAATATTTTTCGTTTTTTAAATTAAATTTTTATCAGCATGTACGACTGATACACTTTTTTCTAAAAAAGTAATAGTCTTAATAATGTCACTGTGTTTTTGTTTAGTGCTCGGTTAAGTTGGCATTGAAGCTCTCGGTGACATTATTGGTACGGTGATGCTGTCCAATTATACTTAATGTTTTCATTAAATCATTTTTAATCCAAAAAAAAATATATAATTTTTAAGTGGCCTGTAGAAGAGAACGATAGGAAAGTAGATAAATAGATAAATTTGAAGTACAGCCAGACAACGGTCTCGTTTCCTATTATTTTCATACACTCGAAGAAAGTTTCTAACGGCATTTTGGGCTGTGTAGAAATACGAGAATCTAGAATAGATTTTAATATTTAGAGGTGCAAAAAGTTTTCCGTATAAATAGATAAACGAAGAGTGCCTACAAAAAATTGACACCTAGGTGCACCAGAGCTAAAAAAAGTTAACCGTGAAATACCTAGGTGAACCACTTTGGTGTTTCACGGTTCTTCCTATTGTAGGGATCAGCACCCTATGGCTTGCCAACCACATGGGTCCTTTCGCTGTGAATTTGTGTATTTCGTGTCCGTTTTAATCGAACCTACATAATTACGATTGAGATGTTACTATGATTGACAGATAGGTATTCGACATTTTGTTGTTCAGGACTTCCGTGACAGTGTCTCGCTCGTCGGTTTCTGCTATGTGTACCATGTCTGAGGAGTAGGGTTCGATTGGTTGGGTCAATGTCGAAAACTAACTTTCTGCGATGTCTCAAGCCTGGGTGTTGTAACTAAGGTGGATACTAAAAAAATTTATTCATTTTGCTTTTGCCAGCTAGCTGTTTTCTCGCAACTTCGTCCACATAAATTATAAGCAGCCTGTGATATACGTTTCCAATAATTTTTTAAATTAATCCAGTAGTTTCGGTGCCTATTATCATCATTATCATCATCACCAGCCCTTTTACGTCCCCACTGCAGGGGCTCAGGCCATCCTGGTGGATGGTTAAGGAGGATGGAGGAGGATGTTGATTTACAAGTACCTACTTTTAATAAACTTATTTTAATAAAGAATCATTTCCTTTCATTTCAAACAACAAATATAGTGTGATATTTCTTTTATTTCGGTAAATCTTTGAATCTGTCGTCTATTCGTCTTCTCTGCTTATAGTTACGGCAATCTGTAATATAAGCATCAATAAATAGAGTTCAAGTACATATTTTTTATTATAAGTAAACATATAGTATATTACAGTAAACGTATTATTGTTTTATCAAGAGAAATTTTTCATTTTTTCATTAAGTTTCATCGTAGAGAGGAACGAAGGATACTTCATGGAGAATTATTCAAAAAGTCTTTAAATACCAGGACCATGACTATCTTGGATTTCTTGCTATCTTGGAAATTTAGCAAAAATATTATATAATTAATATAATATTCATATAATACTATACTTATAAGCATTTAATACAAATAAATTACGTGAAATTATCCAATTATTAGAAACTAGCTGTTTTACAATAATTTCGCCCGAGTAAATTGTAGGGTGACATATCATCCATGTATTATGTTGCTTCCCGTAGATAAAAGAATTTTCATGATTGAAACAGTATTTCCCTAGATAACTCCCTACAAACAAATAAAGTAAGAAACCTAACCTTTTTGTAACATAGTAGAAAAAGTAAACAAAAGTTGGATGTATTAGGAGCTTTTGTAAAGACCATATGACTCACCAAAGATGGATTTTGTTATAATATCACTGAGGTTCCAACGTCGGTTTCTGGAAATGAGAAATTATATCTTTTATTTCTTTTCCAAAGCTTTCGATGACATCAGGTAATTAGTATTGGACTGTTCACGAATAATTCAAAACATATAACTTATTATGGATAAACAAAAACCTTCAAATAAAACTGATAAGAGTTTTTTTTTTTTATAAAAATGTATAGATATAATATGCACTTTTGATACTAATTGATGGCTTCTGTCGGTCGAGTGAATGGATCACATGATGAGATTCAGCTGATTCAATGTATTTATTTATGTATCTTGATACCCACTACCCAAGTAATTGTAAATACTTGATCGGCTATCAAAAAGCAACGCAGCCTCTAGACTGGTGGCTTTTCTGTTCCGTATGGTTATTATTTATTATAAAATTTTGAGATCATAAATGTCATTAATTATTACACTCACTTAAAATTAAATGTTTCTACTCAGTCAAGGAATATCTAAATAGTAAGACTGTCATACAATAATTTTATTTACTAACATGTTATTGACATCTTTATTTGAATTTCATAGACATTTTGTTTATATATTAAAGAAACGAACTAGAATTATTGTAATACATCTTAAATACTCTTGTTTTAAATAAATAATCTGAATTTGATAAACAAGCAGAAATTTTAAAATGCATAAAAATTTATGACATTTTTGTTTGTATCTGACATAAGTTTTCTATTTTGAAATGCGAATGGCAATAATATAATTTTTTTATCAATTCTTAATTTCGTTTGACAACGATAACTGTATTTGTAATTTTATCATCAATATTGGCATGTTATCATTGATTGCTAAATGGGACTCATATATTGTATTCCCATCTACGGTGTACCTCATTAAAAGGAAAATATTTTTTTATCATTAACACTGGTCTTCTAAATTCATATTATATCAATACCTATACCTAATAAGGTCTTTGTCGCAGAAAATAAAACACTAGTTACAAATAATTCTTTGCCTCAACTAGGTTACCTTTATACTACATATCACTATAACTTATGCATAAAATTTACATAAAATCTGCATTTTAATATGAATAGTATCCACGTTAGAAGACATAAATAACCAACTTGGTGCATCTTCATTTTGCCTCGACATTATATTCTTGACAGTTGATACTTAGTTGATCACATGACAATTTGTTATTCAAATTGTTCTCAAATACACTCCTCCTACAGTGTTATTAATAAATAAGGTATAGCGTCAGAGTAAATTAACGCTAAAATTGAAATTTTAGTGTTAGTTCAAATTCGTATTATGTAGATAATAAGGAAACGCGCTACCATCTCGGAATAAATGTTACTCGTGTAAAACTTCGTACTAGGTTAACCTTTGTTAAGTCTCTGTTTAATAATATGAATTTTGACTAATACTAAGTGTAATCTCTGCGTAAATTGACTCCAACGCCAAATCTTGTTTATCAATTACAATGTTAGAGATTACGGGTATGTTCCGATATACACTGCGAGCACTGCGCAGTGGTCTTACTGCTGAAAAATCCGTTCCGTTATGGACTGCCAGTACACTGCTACAGTACCCCAGGGGAAATTTATGACGACATAAATTGCCGCCATATTTGTACTGTGAGCACTGGAGATTTCGAGGTAAGGTGCTCGCAGTGCTTTTGATCACGTGATCAGTCGAAACAGAATCAGAAAAAGATAAGTTTCTAAATAAACAAAAAAAAACTTACGTTTATTTATAAGATGGATTTAATTGATAAATAATTTTTTTATACAATTTTCTTTTGAAAAAAGGGAATCTTTATATTTATATTCACCTTGCATTAACAAATTTGAAAATGGCGCCAAAAAATAGGATTAACAGTATACTGGACTGCGTTCCTTTTTAAAAAGTCACCAGTATAACTAGCTATAAAGGAACGGGCTTCCAGTATACTAAATTGACATCATACTGTTCAGTGGTTGCCGTGTATATAAACAGGAACATACCCTACGTCTACTTATTTTCTCAATGTGCTCATTGAGAGTTAAATACGATATGTGTTTGTTTGTCAAGATATTTTTGTCAATATGTTTTGTTCGTTGTTTTGAATTGTACTTTATAACTATAGTTACCTATATGATTAGTTTTCAAAAAGGATAAAATACCTTATTGTTACTTATTAAGGTATAATATCTTTTCTTTGCGATTCCCTTACATACGTTTCCATATGTACAATTAATAATAATAAAACACCAAATCAAATCATAACTTGTACTATAGTTCATCTTCTCTGTCCCAATACCTTTTGGAACGCTACGGGTACGGTACCGTGAGAGAAAAAATAATTATAGTAATGAGAATTTAGCCCGAATTCCTTTTGATGTAAATCTAATGTTAGTTTAATATTATCATTAAAATATCAGCACAAAGCAACTTGGTGGATGCTAATGACAGCAGATGCAACCGGAACCAGTGGAAAAACGTGCCTTTCCAAGAGCGGAGGCTGAGGTTTGGATAATTAGCCTCTTTGCAGACCAAACACGTCAAGCGTTGAGTCTTTGATTTTTACTAGTGAACTTTACCGTAATGGCAGTGGAAGGATCTTTCCTAGGCGCCGACTGTTGCTGGGCACTGGCTGGTTGGTCTACAGTCGGCTTCATTACAATTCCATTTTCAGGCACCGCTTGCATAATGGCCGCTGATGCTGTTGAATGAATATGTTATTCTTAGAATTTCTAAATTTTAATGATTAAGGCCCCAAAATTTAGCACGATAAGACAATGATAAAGATTATAAAACAAATAAAAATACCTCAAGAGCGGGGCACCAAGGGATTCAGATATCTTTCAAATTCAAACGTATTACGCAATGATTTACAATTATGTACAGCCGTATCCATACAAAATTTTAATTTGTAATCTTATTAAGAGATTGCCCTTTAAATTACAACTACAACTATTTTACATGCTAGCTACTGCAGTCGTGATAATATTTTGAATAATCACTATCCATTAATGTTAATAGTAATTAATTAAGGTAAGCATTTAGGCCTTTGAAAGCTTACTGATGAATGTCAAACGAAAGAGTTGTATGCTATCTGCAAGTTATGAGTGCCAAGGACAAAGTGGTTTTTTAAGTATTTTTTATTAAGAATAGTTTATGTAAACTTTTATTATGTTTCTTATGTTATAATATTCTATTGATTATTGCGTTTCAAAAAAGTTATATAATTCCATAAATTGTTATCGCAATCGATATAACCTCAATAGAAATGGATTGCAGTAGAATATAAAATTAGACGATGAGGCTTCAGGTCGTGTGTCACGAATTGTGGTTTGTATTTCAATCAAATTCTTAGATCGCGGAAGGCTAAGTTAACACTGACCGCTCTAGTCGATCGCGCTCTTGTTACGCCCGATCTGGATCTTATGGTACTTATGATTATCAGTGAAATCAGGCTTCTAATCAATAATTGTAATTTGAGGCACATCACATTTGACAGTTCATAGGTTTTCAAAATTCATTATTCCAAAATAGGACACATTTTGTTCACATGAAGATTTTCCGTGATAATATCGACACTGGAAAACAAAGGGATAGTATCCCGCAAAACCAAATATTTTTTTCGAAAAATATGTCTTATACACCTCAATTATATGGAAATAAGGTTTTTTTTTTGGAAAAATATAAAGATTTTCTCCAAATACTCATTTTGGTTTTGTAGGTTACTACGTGTTTCCTTTCCAGCGTTAATATAATGATGACATCATATAGGGGCCTTGTAAATATTTGTCTCGAGATACCTTTGATCCAAATTTTCAAATCGTCGTTTCTTTTATATCCGAACGAATGTAACATATTTTATAATGGAATCCATGTTTTTTCCAAATCACTGGATTTTTACATTCGAATGAACTTTGTGGGTTCTATATTAAGATAGCGATATTATTGGGTTTTTCTGACAATATTTCTTTGTTAGTTACTTTACGATGCATTATTTGCTACTAGTATTTCGCGTTTGTGTTGTGATAGTCTGTAATATATAATGAGAGAATCGTAAGGTTACTAGGTCCGTATTTGTTTTGTAGTAGGGAGAGAAGATTAAATAAGTCGGTATTTGAGATTCTAGACAAAAAAAAATAGAAGAAAGGCAAAAGAAAATAAAAAATAAAAAAACTCCTTTAAAGCAACATTATACATTATTATGTCATTTCCTGTCAAGTGTTTAACCTGATTTTCTAGTTTCTTTTCTCACTTAACGCGCTTTGGTTGTCACTTGTGTTTTGAGCATTTTGTTTGAACTTGTTAAGTGATACTTCGCTGTTAAAACTGTTATTCTTATGTTCTGTTTTCTATGATTAAAATTGTTAATGTTTTTTTTTCCATCTAATGCAAGGTTGCCTGGAAGAAATCGCTGGTTAGGCCGCATTTTGTACGTTCTTATGTAAATATTTATGTGTGTCTATGTGAGTTTCCTTTTTTTTTGTGCAATAAAGAGTATTTATTGTTATTATTATAATTTGCTTCGCAACAAATCTTTCTAGTTAATCAGACATAAAGGACTATTTTTTATTTCTTTTATAATTGATCGGAACATTTAGTGTCCCGTTTAGATGCAAATCGGGACGCGTCCTCAGAACATCGATATCGGGATATTTCGGACAAATTGGAACACCTAATATATCTAAATGTAAGTAACATTTTGTACCTATGAAAAGAAATCGTACCTTTAACAGACCAACCAATTTTTTTGTACAAAAAAAACTTCATTAAAAAGTAATTTGTTGCAAAATTTATTAGCTATCTTTAATTTGTCTATTCAAAATTCACAATGTAAAAACATTACACTTTTAATTTGTTAAATGTAATGTTCATTGATAATTGACACGCAACAAGGTTAAGAATTACATAAAAAGAAGAAAAAAAAAACAAACGAGATAACGACTACATAATGATATATCTGTGTGTAGCAGTTAGAAAAGGGTCAAGGCTCTGCGCATTTAAATGACTCACGAATGGGCGAAGCAGCAGTTTTCAGCGGCGAGAATATGAAAGTAGAAGGACTTAGAATAGAATTTAAATAAAACTGTTTACCTGCAAGACCATGGTAGCTCTCGTGCGCGTCATAGAATTCTTCTTTACTTTGTGCCGTCGGGGGTACTGAACTATCCGAATCGCTGCTAGAAGTACCACTTGTGCGATCTTTAACAGGCTTCTTCTTTTTTCTAAGTTTCTTCACTCTAGTCTCCTCTTGGCGAGCTTCTTTTTGCGGCTCATCTTTAACCAAATCGTGCAGATCTAACACATAACGCTCATTGGGCTCAAATACACCATGGTCTGATGAAGAAGAAGACGATTCTTCTGTATCGGTTAGTTCTAGAAGATCCTCAATAATTCCATCTACAAAATGTTTTAGAAATATTTTGTTGATCTTATCGATGATTTGTCGTCTTTTAATCTGTTTAATTGCTATTTCCATAATTATAATTATAACCATCATGAATGCCATAATTTTGACGTACCGATTTATTCTCAATTTCTTCATGGGATCTTTTAATACCGAGTTAATGATAATATTTCGAGACTTACAATCTAATTTATAGAGATAATTAAATATTTCTAAATCACTTTTAACTAATATTAAAAATATAATGAGTAATAAAACTTACATTTTCGATTGTCCATTGCTGAATTTATTTTACTGGAGTAAATTTATATGGAACGATGTTTGTGAGATGTTATCTGTTGCTGATTTTTATTAGTCCATCTTTATATAAATTTAGATTGAAATCAATAAATCGTTCCGAATTAAAAGTAGAGCATTGTGTATGAAAATTTCTAAAATTTGTTATAAAATGTATTATTGAGGTGACATTTGAAAGGACGGCGTGATTTAGTCAAAAATTTGATTTTAGAAGAATCGTAAAGAATAAAGTTGTATGACCATAAAGGTTTGTTCTTTTCAACGGAAATTGAGTATGCGAGACAAAGACGGCAACGGAGAACTGTCACAGAGTGTGTGAGAAAGTTGAGTGTATTTATTGAAATTATTTTATTCTCATTTTTCAATTGGAAATCAATTTATATTAACTAAATTAATCACTTGACATTAGTAGAATTGTGTAAACAGATAAACATTAATAAAAAAGAAGAAAAAGAAGTTGTGTTTACACTAACAAAATAATAACAGTAATACAGTACAAAAGTTCAGTAAAACAAAATCATTCCAGATAACCGAACTTAGTCAATAATAATTTTAGCGTCTTCAGATCCTTGAAAATCGATCAGTAAACGAAGGTATCTCATCTAGTATTGAGCTGTCTGTTACGTTTTAACGATACTTGAGTGTTTGCATTTTTGTCTCATGTTTATGATTTCTGGACACTTTAAACGCGCAAACTTTAATTTTCAAATGTGACAAAATACATGTTTTTGTCACAGTTTTGACACTGAGCGCGCGTTTTGAACTTATTGCTTCTCAAACGCCCTTTTATATGTGTTTATTAATACTTTAGAGAGGTAAGATTTGTTACGAGAATTAAATGATCGTTAGTAAAAATATTAATTTGTTTTCTATAAAAAGCGATGTACACAATTTTAATACAAGAAATAAAAATAAATTAACGGTCCCTGTCAATAGACTACAAAAAGTTAATAACTCATTCAGGGGTCTTTGTGTGCGCTTCTACAATAGGGTCCCAAGCAAAATACAACAATTAGATATCATGCAGTTTAAACCTACTATTAAAATAATACTTATTAAAAAGCTTACTATAAGGTATCCGATTATATAACAGATAAGAATGCTTGGAATTAAGATGGTCCAGCAATTGGATAGGTGATTTCTTCTAAACTCATTATATCTCAAAAATTATATTGTTGGCATTATTATTAAATTATTATGTTATTATAGTTTTTTTTGTCTATTTATAATGTATTGATCGGATAACGACATGGTTTTTGGTAATGTCATTACTGCTTTTAGAGCTGGTGTGTTTCTTGCTCGTTCTTCTTATTAGCCAAAAGACGGAAAAGGGAAAAAAAATTTGGACGATTCAAAAATACTTTTAAGAAGTCTATTTGAATAAAGATTATTTTGACTTTGACTTTGTTCGCATCGAATATGCTCCGAAACTAGTATACCGTATATGTGTGTATATTCTTAAAATTCTTTCACCAACGGGACGCTACACCAGAAGCAAATTACATTGGATATAATTTAATCAGGCAAAGTCACGGTAAAATCAAATCAAATCAAATCAAATCAAATCAAATCAATCTTTATTGTTGATCACAGGTTATATAAAGATATTGGATGCAAGGACTGAATAGTTACACCGTGATCTGCCTAAAAGGCATACAATATTAAGAGGTTAGTAATTGTCAACTAATCTAATCAATAACATGTTATGTCAAAAAAAAATCAATTAATTCATTAAGTATTTATACATTTACAAAGTACTGTCAGCTAGATACTCGTTTACACTATAATATGCTTTAGCTACTAACAATTTACAAAGTTTTCTTTTAAAAACATTACAAATTATCCAGATTACGTATTGTTTTTGGAATTTTATTAAAAATTTTTGGAGCCATACAAAATATACTTTTGTTCAACAGTGCTGTCTTAGAGGGTATTGTACACAATTTGTCTCGATGACGCAATCTCGTCTTATTTTCAAACAGTTGTTGATTCTGTTTGACAAAAATACCAACTTCGAATATATAGATTGATGGCAGGGTCATAATATTTAGTTTAATAAATATGGCCTACAGGTATCCGTACTCTGTAAGTGACACATGCTCCTAACACATTTTTTCTGGGCTCTAAAGGCGATACAGAATCAGTCGAATATCCCCAAAATATAATGCCGTATCGAACAGTAGAAACTACGTACGCGTGATAAGCTGTAAGGACCGTGCACTGATTCGCGATCCTACTAAGTTTGTACAGTGCACAAGAATACTGGGGACAACTTTTTGCAAACATGTTCAGTGTGTGTTTTCCAAGTCATCCTTTTATCAATATACAAACCCAGAAATTTTGTAACATCTGATTCTTTTATTTGTGTACCAGCATAGTTAATGTTTAAGTCAAAGAGTTTGTTAGTCCTTTGTCGGAAATTCATAAATTGAGTTTTTTCTAGATTTATTTTAAGATCGTTATAATTTAACCACTGAATAATTAACTTTAATGTCATATTTATTTCATTTTCATGATCACCTACATCACTATTACCTATGAACAGAAGAGTACTATCATCTGCAAACAAAGTCATGTCATGATTAGTTATATTGGGCATGTCGTTAATATATATCAAAAATAATAGGGTCCCAGCACACTGCCTTGAGGCACGCCAAAGGGATAATTATATCTGATTTTAGATGAATATACAGAAACTAAACACAGAAATCTAACAGAAATCTAAACATTAATAAAGATTATTAATTATACCCGCCGGTTACTTACATATAAAATGTAGATGCTCAAAAATTATTAACCGTCTATCAGTCATGTAACAGTACTGTCCAGTTGCATCTATCTCCTTCATTCTCAATGAGGATGACGACATCAACTGTATTAATAGAAAGCAATTTGTCGGTACATCGGCATCCACCCGACCGACAATGATTTATCCATCCCAGATACCTATTAGTTTATATTTCTCATCGTTCCAATATTTATAGTACTTATGTTATTAATACGTTTAGATATCCTATTATATGTTGTCATTGAAACGTATGAGAAAACCCATTTGTCAAGCTTTTTCTGATAAAAGCATTGTATCGATAGCCACAATAGATTAAGGAAAAGGTTTCACTAATTAAAGAACAGAGTTATTACCGAATTGACAGTTGCACGGGCGACACATTTTCCGAATGTAAAACTTTTATTCAATGTTAAACTTTATGCCAAAATATCAAAATCAAGTAATTTTCCAATACATTCTGTTTTAGAACTTAAAATAGTTTGTAAATAATAAGAAAACATTTAACTTTATACTTTAGAGAGGTTGTATAAAGTAACGTCGTGCGTATTGATATCATAGTGACGTACTTAGTAGTATTCGGTCCGTACTCGTGCTTTTAAAACAAATTATTAGAATTTATTATATAACTGATGAATTTTACTCATAAAATATTGTGTAGGAAATGACTTAATATTATATTTTATAATAAAGTGGAGCCTAAAATGAATCTAAAATAAACACGAAGAATTGTAAATATTTAGATGAATTATTAAGAATCGTTATAGAAGTGTTTTATACGGATTCTGATTTATTGTTTTCTATCTTCCAATGGTGGTCTCATAATTACATTATAAAGAATAAATTTTGATTAACTGTTTGTTTTTTTGCAACGAATAGTCTCCAAAACTACTGAACCGATTTTAAAAATTCTTTCACCTACGGGAAGCTCCATCATATACGATGAACATAAGTTATATTTTATCACCAAAAACTGCAAATAACGGGATGAATATGGCAGTGAAAGTTTATATAGGAAATTAAAACATTGCCATAGTGACCATTGTATACTATTGAATTTGTCATTGTAATTATATCCTAGTCATGATATAAATCGGTATCCAAATAAACAGTTCCTTAGAAGTTACGCGGGCGAAGCCGCTGGTGGAAAGCTAGTAGATTATATAATAATAACGATTTAAGCAGCCAATTATACTACAAGAAAAAAGAAAAGGGATTAGGCTATTTAACTCTGTTAAATGACAGCCTCGAACTTGACAGACGTCGACTCAGTACAGTTCACACCCGTCCTTCGCACAGATATTCAATAAAACCATTAGAAATTAATTTACTCACTTGACATATACAAATAATAATAAAAGTGGATCAGGTGAAATATGTATAAAAAAACTTACTCTTTGCCTACCCGCAAGAGATACGGCGTGAAGTTATAGATTCATATATAAATATTATAGACAGGAAATATTTGATTTCTTCATTGAACTAAATAGGCTCCGAAACTACTGAATACAAAAATTGTTTCGCCTGGGTACAATTTAGCTATCCGTATATAAAATTCACTTTCATTATTATCTGTCTCTACAAACATCTAAATGAACATCTACATATTCAATTAAAATAAATTTACTTAAAAAGTAATAATGTTTTTATTGAATCTCAAACAAACCAACAAACACAAATGTTCAAGCCTTTCTTTTGTATTTTTTTTGTATTTATTAAAAATAAAATGTGTATACTATTTATTCTTACAACGGATTTGATTGAAGTTTAGTCACTTACATGAACAGTAAATCGCTAATAGGTCCACAATGTTGGAGTCTATTAGTCAAAGTCAAAGTCAAAATAATCTTTACTCAAATAGACTTTTTAAAAATACTTTTAAATCGTCCAACTTTTTTTCCACTACTGCGCTCGTTCAGGACGTCTTTTGATTGATAAGAAGAACGAGCAAGAAACTCACCAGCTGTAATAGGAGTAATGACATTCACAAAAACATCTCAGCACCAGATCAATACATTATAAATAGAGAGTCAAAAAAGAACTCATCTGATAATGATAACATAATCATTTAATAATATTGAAAACAAGATAATTTTTGATATATAATGAGTTTAGAAGTAATCACCTATCCAGTTGCTGGATCATCTTAAATCCGAGCATTCTTATCTGGTATATAATCGGATACCTTATAATAAGGTTTTTTAATAAGTATTTTTTAATAGTAAATTTAAACTGCATCATATCTAATTGTTGTATTTTGCTTGGGACCTTGTTGTATATTTACGATATTACATCATTCATTTAATTCAATAACAGGAATACACCAAACGAAAGCTAAGCCAAAACTAATTGAATTACAAAGTACAAATGTAATTACACACAGTCAGAGATAATTTGTAATTAAGGTCACGGCTTAATTCTTTACCCTACTCTTGATAGAAAAAGCTGTAGTTTAATTTAATGATTTTATTATTGATCCCATCACCAGCCTATAGAAGTCCCCATTGCGGTATGGTGGGTATTAACGTATGCAGATGCAGCCGGCAGCAATGGCTTAACGTGCCTTCCAAAATACGAAGCTCGATATAATAAATATTTGGTCGCCCATCCTATGACTGGCCATTGAAGTTTCGCAAGGGCTATATACCATTAACTTTGTTTTCAAAGTTCATGGTTACATTTAAGAGGGCGCTTACACAAAAGATCACTTTCAACTAGTTTTGCAACAAGATATAACGTCCATAAATCAAAATAAAATAACATCATATTTGTGAGGATTTAATCACATCTAAAACGTGATTATAGAAATCAAAATCTATAGAACAAAATAAAAAATTTAACCAAATTTTTGCCAATTTAGGATTATGACCTACTTTTGGTAATTTTAAGATTTTCGAGGACGTGAACTAGGACAAGTAGCTCGGTGGCGTAGTCGATAAGTGCCGCAGCCCGCGATCATAGTCGTTAAGCAACTCGCGTAAGGGTGGGTCACAGGATGGGTAAACAATGAATTATAGTTAAACGTTTGTCCCGGCTGCATTACAGTCATTAATACCCTCCAATCTGCATTGGGCCAGCGTGGAGGGTCATGGTCCATCCTCCTTAACCATCCAAAAGGAAGGCCTGAGCCTCTGCAGTGGGAACGTAAAATGGCTGGTGATGATAAACTATGACATAGCTCTCAACGTTATTAGTTTTGCTATAATCTCATATTTTCAAACCATTCACGCGTAATGTTTATATATTTGATTATGCGTTAGTTAAAATACCTTGAAGTGCCACTTGGCACTATACTGGACTGTATATACTAGACATACCCATGTCCAGTAGCGTTTCCATGGCGCCAACTATCTCATAGAGACGAACGCTTTGCAAAAATCAACAAAGATTATAGCTTGTTGAATTCTCGAGCTTTTTCGATGAATGATGAGAATTTGCTCACGGGTTCCTTTATCTTTTACAAAACCAGTTTGTTCTGGTGTAATTTCTCTGTACAGGTATGCCTTCATTTTCTCGTTTATAACATCTAACAATATTTTACTTGCGAGTGGTATAAGGGCAATGAGTCGAGGATTGCTACATTTTTTAGTCGAACCTTTTTATGAAGAGGAATTTATAATAAATTAAAACTACTTATCTAAACTATGTCTTAAAATAATAACTACACTAAATAAAAAATGTCTCCCAGATCATTGCCTACAGGTAAGGTACCCAGAAGACCGCGAGCGTTACCTCTTTGAATAGCTAAACTAATTCTTTGGGCGAGGTACAAACCAGCCTTCTGATCACCTGACCTGATCGTTCATCGCCCATCGCCCATCGTCAATAAAGACGATGGGCTCCAGGGCCCCATGGATCCATCGTTTCGACAACGGCTCAAATATGTACGTTTGATTTGATTTGATTTGATTTGATTTGATTTGATTTGATTTGATTTGATTTGATTTGATTTGATTTGATTTGATTTGATTTGATTTGATTTGATTTGATTTGATTTGATTTGATTTGATTTGATTTGATTTGATTTGATTTGATTTGATTTGATTTGATTTGATTTGATTTGATTTGATTTGATTTGATTTGATTTGATTTGATTTGATTTGATTTGATTTGATTTGATTTGATTTGATTTGATTTGATTTGATTTGATTTGATTTGATTTGATTTGATTTGATTTGATTTGATTTGATTTGATTTGATTTGATTTGATTTGATTTGATTTGATTTGATTTGATTTGATTTGATTTGATTTGATTTGATTTGATTTGATTTGATTTGATTTGATTTGATTTGATTTGATTTGATTTGATTTGATTTGATTTGATTTGATTTGATTTGATTTGATTTGATTTGATTTGATTTGATTTGATTTGATTTGATTTGATTTGATTTGATTTGATTTGATTTGATTTGATTTGATTTGATTTGATTTGATTTGATTTGATTTGATTTGATTTGATTTGATTTGATTTGATTTGATTTGATTTGATTTGATTTGATTTGATTTGATTTGATTTGATTTGATTTGATTTGATTTGATTTGATTTGATTTGATTTGATTTGATTTGATTTGATTTGATTTGATTTGATTTGATTTGATTTGATTTGATTTGATTTGATTTGATTTGATTTGATTTGATTTGATTTGATTTGATTTGATTTGATTTGATTTGATTTGATTTGATTTGATTTGATTTGATTTGATTTGATTTGATTTGATTTGATTTGATTTGATTTGATTTGATTTGATTTGATTTGATTTGATTTGATTTGATTTGATTTGATTTGATTTGATTTGATTTGATTTGATTTGATTTGATTTGATTTGATTTGATTTGATTTGATTTGATTTGATTTGATTTGATTTGATTTGATTTGATTTGATTTGATTTGATTTGATTTGATTTGATTTGATTTGATTTGATTTGATTTGATTTGATTTGATTTGATTTGATTTGATTTGATTTGATTTGATTTGATTTGATTTGATTTGATTTGATTTGATTTGATTTGATTTGATTTGATTTGATTTGATTTGATTTGATTTGATTTGATTTGATTTGATTTGATTTGATTTGATTTGATTTGATTTGATTTGATTTGATTTGATTTGATTTGATTTGATTTGATTTGATTGATTTGATTTGATTTGATTTGATTTGATTTGATTTGATTTGATTTGATTTGATTTGATTTGATTTGATTTGATTTGATTTGATTTGATTTGATTTGATTTGATTTGATTTGATTTGATTTGATTTGATTTGATTTGATTTGATTTGATTTGATTTGATTTGATTTGATTTGATTTGATTTGATTTGATTTGATTTGATTTGATTTGATTTGATTTGATTTGATTTGATTTGATTTGATTTGATTTGATTTGATTTGATTTGATTTGATTTGATTTGATTTGATTTGATTTGATTTGATTTGATTTGATTTGATTTGATTTGATTTGATTTGATTTGATTTGATTTGATTTGATTTGATTTGATTTGATTTGATTTGATTTGATTTGATTTGATTTGATTTGATTTGATTTGATTTGATTTGATTTGATTTGATTTGATTTGATTTGATTTGATTTGATTTGATTTGATTTGATTTGATTTGATTTGATTTGATTTGATTTGATTTGATTTGATTTGATTTGATTTGATTTGATTTGATTTGATTTGATTTGATTTGATTTGATTTGATTTGATTTGATTTGATTTGATTTGATTTGATTTGATTTGATTTGATTTGATTTGATTTGATTTGATTTGATTTGATTTGATTTGATTTGATTGATTTGATTTGATTTGATTTGATTTGATTTGATTTGATTTGATTTGATTTGATTTGATTTGATTTGATTTGATTTGATTTGATTTGATTTGATTTGATTTGATTTGATTTGATTTGATTTGATTTGATTTGATTTGATTTGATTTGATTTGATTTGATTTGATTTGATTTGATTTGATTTGATTTGATTTGATTTGATTTGATTTGATTTGATTTGATTTGATTTGATTTGATTTGATTTGATTTGATTTGATTTGATTTGATTTGATTTGATTTGATTTGATTTGATTTGATTTGATTTGATTTGATTTGATTTGATTTGATTTGATTTGATTTGATTTGATTTGATTTGATTTGATTTGATTTGATTTGATTTGATTTGATTTGATTTGATTTGATTTGATTTGATTTGATTTGATTTGATTTGATTTGATTTGATTTGATTTGATTTGATTGATTTGATTTGATTTGATTTGATTTGATTTGATTTGATTTGATTTGATTTGATTTGATTTGATTTGATTTGATTTGATTTGATTTGATTTGATTTGATTTGATTTGATTTGATTTGATTTGATTTGATTTGATTTGATTTGATTTGATTTGATTTGATTTGATTTGATTTGATTTGATTTGATTTGATTTGATTTGATTTGATTTGATTTGATTTGATTTGATTTGATTTGATTTGATTTGATTTGATTTGATTTGATTTGATTTGATTTGATTTGATTTGATTTGATTTGATTAAGACAAGTTTATAAATTTCATATTATTTTTTAATATTATTATTTGTATGGAATTGACTGATTGATTTGTATTTAATTTAATATTGTTGTTAAAATATTATGTAATTTCATAATCATATTTCTACTACATCATAAAAAAATGGTAAGTTTAATAATTATAATTAATAGTCAGATAATGTTATGAAGAATATAATAAAAATATAAATAAAACAAGTTAATTTTATAAATTTTATATTATTTGTATAAAATAATATACACATAATATAAAATTTACAAATAATTTTTGATTGATTTGTAATTAATTTAATACAGTTGTTAAAATATAATTTGTTTCTTTAAAATTTGATAATTTATGTCATTTGACATTATTATTATTTTTTTGACTAGAATTGATTTATTGAGGCATTTTTAATATATTTCATTAAAAATGCCTCAATAAATCAATTCTAGTAATCCTCAATATATCATTTATAGTACATATTTTATTTCCCTGAAGTTGCTTTATTACTTTCATTATTTTAATTATTAATTTAAAACCATATTATTTATTGTTATTAAAATTTTAACTCTATTAAAGTTTTATATTTAATAGTCCAATTATTTTTATTCTATTAATTTGCAAACGTAATATGTACTCATTCTTAGGTAGTAATTTTTTTTAATGTTGTCGTCTAGATATTTATTCTGATTGTAATAGCTTTTACAAATTAGAAATCGATTTTATTTATTAATAAAAGAGTTATGTGACAGTTCATACTTTATTGAATCTGGTAGTTTGTTATATATTTGAATAGACATGACCAATGGACCAGACGAGTGCATTTTTAGGCGGGAACATGGTAAGTTTAATCAGTTTTTGTGTCTAAGATCATATTTGGAATATATTCTACGTGTAGTATAGAATTCAGAATATTTGCGAATAGAATTCAGAATATATGCACGGTAAGGTTAAAATTTCAAATTTTTGGAATATGTGAGCCCTTTCTGATGGTCATTGGCCTGTAAGCCATATCTTGTTGCAGATGGTGTAGGAAATTTCTCGAATAGTTTCGATCGGAATTCCATATTTCCCTCTAGCTTCCCCATTCGTAAGATGATGATTAGCAGCTCTTACTTCTGATTCAAGAATAACTGGTTACAGTTACTAATAATTCTTAAACAAGGACTGACAGTAGTTCGTCCAGGCTCCCGAAAATTGGTCTAGTTTAGTGACAATTTTACCATTATAATCTTCAATAGTAGAAGTTTTAGACGGCAGTGTTTTTGTGATGAGACAAATCTTGTGGTCATAACTGTCTGTGTGCATCTCAATTTCCGTACAAATAACGCGCAGGTACTTACTGGTAAATAAGTAGCATTTTTGATATCAGCTCCGGCTGCTTTCATTCTTTGTCGTATTTCGATGAGTTTGAAAGTTTCTTCTGTCACTCAGTGTTGTTTCTTGTGGATTCTGATTAATGGAGTTGCCTTCGAGACTGCTGATGCTATAAGTGCTTTGGCGCGGTCCCATAATACGTCGTGTGTGTCGTTAGCTATATACGCTTCTGATCACAAAGTATCTTTTACTTCGAGTTTCCTTGATTTCTTGATGACTCTGGCTTCTGTTCGTTTGAGCTTTAATTTGAAGATCAAAGCTCAGCCCCAGGTAATATATGGGCCAGGTGATATAAGTGGAGTTGGAAAAGGCAGCAGGTCTTTTTCCGAAGTAAATTGCAATAAACGCTTATTTCGGTTTCCGCGACCAAATCTTTCGGCGCATTCAGATTGATCTGAATGTTCATGTCTCCTAGGATGACTAATAGCTCTCTGTTGGGTACCTAGTAAACCTTACCTTAGGTAATTCTAGTTCAAAGTAGAACCTTTCAATTGCCTCGACGCTTGTGGCAGAGGTAGGCCCATATAGCTGAATGATGTCAACGTACGTCGAAAAAGCTTTTATCTTAATGCTGATAATTCGATCGATTACTGACTCGCACCCCATTACGCAATTTCTCTGACTTATCGGTATTACAAATTCCTGTTATTTTCACACTGACTCTAAGTACTTCCCGTTCTAATATAGTGAGTTTCCCTGGTTTATCAAACCATACACATTTCGTTCTTCCGCTTAGCCTCCGTACCATTTCCGAAATTCTCAACTACTTGTTACTTTTGGTAATAGCATTTTTCCATGAGTTAAATTTTAAATACATGTTTATATTAACATAATAAAATGGATAATTAGATATTTGGAAAAAAAATGCGCGATCGAAACAGTGGGAATAGCTAATCAAATATAAATCTTAAGTATGGCGATGAGTTGCACTGGATCCATAGGTCCAAAATCGTCCATGTTCAAAAGCAGTTTATAGTTTTGAGCGTAGTTTAAAATTGGTTTAAACCATCAAAACTGTTCTCTTAAAATAATCTATTAATTAGTTATAACGAAAAAAATGTTTTTTTTCACATAGAGCAGCTTTACCAGGAATTAGTACGAATGGATCGAATCAATTTTGATGATAGGTACTATTTTCCGCTTAGCCGAATTTAATTTAATGTCTTTGGGATATCGTACCGACGACGTAAAGAAAAGCAATGGGACTTTGATATGGGTTTTTTATTACTTTCCCATGTCGTTTCAGATTTTTTCCAATTTTCCTGATATTTTTAAACGTTTATTTGTATGTGAAATTATGTATGTGGTTGTACTTTCCATATAATAAAATCGTTCTTGGGACAAATCTAGTTAGCTGACATAATTTATACAAAAAATTATCTTACTGATTATTGAAAATCTAATTTTGCGATATTTTGCGCTACCTTATTTGCGTTTCGATTAATTTGAATATTTGTTTTTCACCGCCTCCAATCAAATATTATGAAATTAATTTGACGACGATGGTTCCTTAAATTAAACTCATTTCCAATCACACGACGTTTTGATAATGACAAGAATTTCGTGAAATAAATATGTAAATTATGCTTCAAACAGATTCATTAAAATATCAAAATTCAAATTTTGACACAATTACTACTGCCCATCAGTATTTGAACCAGGAAGTCAGAAAACCATTGATGTGGATATTAATTCTGTCATCATAATCCAACAAAACATATATGAGCAAAATAAACATAACAACATATAAACCTATAGTTCCATACATATGTACTTAACTTAACATTACGGACCGGTAAACAAGAACAAAACATATTTATGTAAGTGCATGTTTATACAGATATGAAAAACATTCAGGCCTATAGCAATTAATAAAAAGTGTTGCTATGCCACTATAACCTGGCGCAACTATACCTAAATGTTCCCCGTTCGCACGCAGCTAGTGTCTCGAACAGTCAGAACAGTAGTCAGTACGCCAGTACGCGACAGGCCGTGCGAGGAGCAGTTACATTGCACACATAATCAGAGGTCGCAACATATACACGCCAAGTGACAACAAATTTTATAAAAAAACATTCAAAGTGAAAGTGAGTTGGTTTTCTACATGCTGGAAGCCATGAGAAGCAACTAAGGGAAAATCGAATATATAAGACATTGATCGTTGCATAATAGTAAATGCATTATACGTAACAAATACAATGTACGAAATAATCAAGGACGGACCCTCTGTGTAAGATTAGGTAATTATAAACTAAACGCATTTATTTAATTATTAATTTCTTAATTATGAGGAACAAGTTTTATGTTTTAAAATTAGGATTATCATTAATAAATACATTCAAAGAATAAGTAGTGACTTGTTATATTATGTAATTATAAATATATTCAAACTATTCTCCTCATTTGCATTATAGGTTATCATCATGGCTCCTATGGGAAATTAATTACAAATATGTGGCGCTTTTGTGTCAGTGGAAATTCAAACAAAGCCGTGATCCAGCAAAGGGACTGATGCTGCCTTCAGCCTCCAAGACTATAAGCAATATAGATGGAAAACTCAAGGTAAATTCTTTCACGGCTATGAATGAAATCACTAGTTTATACCATATAAAACATGAGCATCCTGATATATATAGGTAGTATATACAAACATTTGTTTGCAGATCTGACATAATGCAGTCCAGGGAGATAGAGGCAGCACCAAGGAGAAACAATGGCGGCATCAAAATTAGTATAAGATATATTTTACAGAAGGTATACATAATTTAATATTACAGCGGTTGCAATTCTTTTTATGTCTACTCAATAGTGAATTTAGTAATTGGTCTATTCTACACGTCCAAACATTTCAAGCGATCTACGATGTGGCGCTTGAATTTAACTATGGATGTCTCAAAAATATCAATTTCACTGAATGTATCATCGTATAGTGTACAAGCTCTTTTTATGTAATTGTTACTTCCATAGTTAGTTTTACTTGCTTTGTAAGCGAATAATGCCTTTTTACGATTTGCTCTCTCCTGTTTCCTGGGTACCCGAAAAGATAATTTTTCCAGAAGAAAAGGTGCATCGACCATATCATGTAAGAGTTTATACAAATAGTTTATATCTATGAGATCTCTACGCTGCTTCAAAGACATTATATTATGAAAGACGAGAGAGGTCTCATAGTTTATGTGTTGATTATTTGTTCTGTAGTCTAATGATTTAATAAATTTCCGTTGCACCCTTTCGATTTTATCCTGATGTATGCGTTGACGGGGATTCCAGACAGGGCTTGCGAATTCAAGTCTGCTACGTACATAACTGTTAAATAGTAACTTATATGTGGAAGAATTTTGAAAAGGTTTACCCATACGCAAGATAAAGCCTAATAATTTAAAAGATTTATTTACAACTCTATCAATGTGTGGTATTTGTGGCCTAGATATATATATTCGTCGACAACTTCTACTGGCATTTGGTGTCTGGGCGAGTCAGAAGTCAAGAACATTCGTCATTCATTTTGAGAGCGAGTTTCGACGATTCATTGCAAAGTTCTTCCAGCAATGCAAGCATATCATCAGCACTATCAGGTATAAGCACAATGTCATCCCCAAATCTCAGGTTATTGAGCACCTGTCCATCAATAATAATACCTTTACTGCTCCACTTTAGTCTCCTAAACACGTGATCCAACGCGGGAGTGAATAATGTCGGGATATAGATCACTCTGACGTACTCCGCGTCCCAAACTAAAGAGTTCAGTAGGTTTATGCAACTTGATTAATAATGTTCCATGACTTTGCATGTACTTGATGAGTTGGATGTATTTTTCATCAATTCTGCAGTCTACCAGAGTCTTATCTACGGCTCAAAACTCCACAGAGTCAAAAGATTTTCGTAATTCACAAAAGTTAGAATCAATGGTATCCGGTATTTGTGACACAGCTTTTTGAAAAAAAATGTTTCGGAGACGGCTTTTTTCAAACTTATCTTAGTTACTTAGCTAGGAAAATGAAACCAGTATTTGATATTATATTCTTTACACTTTCTTTTGTAATAGTTTTCTATAAGTAGTTGTAAAAGTTGTAGAAAAATGCAAATAAATATTTTGACAATAGATGTACATTGCTTAGAATAAAAAATAAAAAAGTTTACTCGATTTTAACTATAAATTTTACCATGGAATTGTCACGGCTTTTTATGATTTTTTAAAGGGTAGAATAATGTATTTACCGTTCCCTTTTACTATGCTTTTATATTCAATGTGTACTGTTGTCTTGTCTTATATAATTGTATGGTTACAACGTCAACATACCTACGGCTATTTCGATTATTTTTCAAGTTACGATTGATTACTTCGTAATTCTTTCGAGTATTTTATAGCATGGCCAATTGGCTAACTCAAATGTATATTATAATGCTAAAGGAATACATCCGCTGTCACATACAAATACGCAAACACTTGATTTCACACATTTTTAATAACAGAAAAAAATAAACAAATGCAATTATATTATTTTTGTGCCTAAAACTATTTTTGTATAGTTTTTTATACAGTTAAGACGAAATATATTAGTTGTAAAATCAAATCAGGAAAACATATTTAGAGTTATTTTTTTGATAGCTTTCTATCGAACAAATTATTGAAATTTATGTTTCTGTTTATGATCGATTGTTTGCTCGCAATCGATAGTATGTTTAATTTTCATAACATGATTTTTATTTGGCAAATCTTTGCACAACCTTAGAATACAACAAGTATAAAAATGACCAATTTCGTACAACTTCGCCTTAAAAAGGATGATTGAGTAAAAAACAAAAATTCTATTAAATCCGTCAGTCAGATAATAGAATATTTTTAATTAGAATAATTAGGTACGTATTTTTTTTTATTTCAACTTAGGAAGAAATAGCTTAGATAATAGTCATCAAAGTTAAAGAGTGGGGGCTCACTACGTCACAGTTTTGTAGAAAATGTACAAAAGCGTGACGTCATATGACGTCACTTGAATCAATGTATCGCCGTAATTTAAATATAACGCAAAAAATAAGAAATACGTTACAAATATCATTGTTTTTTAATATTTATCATCACCTAGATTAACATATAGAATACTGTTCCCACCGTTCCCATAATTCTTGTGTAACATAAATAAAGGAATAGTCGCCAGTTTGACGTGATATTATAATAGTTAAAGTAAATGTAGCAATTAAAACATGGGGTCTGTGACAAAAGCCTGCAAATTATTGCGTGGCTGCCTTCGACCCGATTTTGCTAGGTCACGATACAATGAACTATGAAAACAGGGAACATTTGGAAAGGGGAGTTCAGATTCATATCATAGTGTAATGAAGACAGAATGTTTTACGTTAACCAAATTTTCATATTCTGTATATTTATTATTAACTAGCTTTCTGAATTAAAATAAATAATAAAAAACATCACACACAGTACTCCGACTTCAGTAGCCGAGTGGTTCGCACGCCAATCGAGGTGCACTTTTCTATATTGTCTCGAGTCTAAGTGTTGCAGCTCCTTCGTTGTCTCAGATACTCCATAATTACCAGGCTTAAGCTACTCATCTTGGTCATGAGTAATGTATGTGATTTGTCTAATATTTGTTTTTTTTTATTTATTTATTGCTCGTATTCCAAATTAAGTAAAAATCTTTCATTTCATGTGAAGTTTGAAGCGAATTTTAAAACAGAACGATATAGCAAAGCAAAAAGCTTAAGAGACAAAATAATCATGGTCTAATATTTTTTTAGATATTTACTCTTAAGTCTTATGCTTAGATTATGGTATTGTGCGAACCAAACAAAAATAGAATCACGGTTTATTTGTCATTTTAGTACTGTCAGCAAAAAAAAGTTAGGTTCTCTAATTATTTTTTGGATTCGTTTAACTATCAGTATTGACCCCACTTCATTAAGAATAAGTGATTGTTATTAAATAAAATAGGTCTCTTGCTCTTTTTTTGTCACTAAATGTGCAGTCGCAATTTTGGCGGTGGTCACTCTAAACGTATCAGCATTTAAATGACGTCGGGTTCAATTACAATTGTCACTATAACATAATCCATTATATTATACACTATGGAAAGGGACTGATCTATAAAAATAAAAGAAGGTGAAGCGCAATGTGAACCAATAAGACCGTTTTATAGTTCTATTATTATTTGGCTCGCATAATTAATATGCTTTTAAAATAAACTTTTGAAAGTATTATACTGTCTTATTTTCATAATGCGGTTAAGAAAGTTAGGAATCGCTGTTCGCGGCACGTACATTTCATTCATGGTTTTCGTCACTGATACGAAGCGAGTGGTGCGGAAAATCGACTCGCAGAATTACGACATATTACGAACTTCGCGACTTTCTTATTTCAAATAGGAAGAGGAGCTCGATGATGAAGTATTCAGCGTGTTCGATCTGCAATTTCGAAATTAAGCATTTTTCGCATTGGCTGGTCATAGGATGGGTGACCAAAAATGATTATCTTGTGCTATGGAAGACACGTGAAGCCTTTGGTCCCGGCAGCCGTTTATCCATCAATCAGCGCCCTCGTGGTGGCTCATGGCCTGTTCTACCTATTTGATTCGATTTCGATTCGAATTCATATGAATATATAAAAAAAAGTTTTCAATATTTTGGATACAGCAATGTCAGTTGATTTAAATTATATATGACCAATCATATTAAATAGCGTGAACCCTTTTAAATGTGATTGATCATATATATGTATTATACGCTGAAGCTTATAATGGACATGTAGTATACGATCACGCGAGTAGGAGATCAAGTGAAAAGAGTGTTGCGCTGTGCAGCAGCGAGCATCGAATAGTTTACAGTGAACGCACGAATAAGTTTTTCGATAATAAATGCTTATCAGGATAGGTTTACAGCTTCGAGGCTAGTGGAGATGGTTGGCAGCCACCTCTGCATTGTAGGGCATCTGTCTGGGAGAGGCTCTCGTTGGACCCGAACCTCTCCATCTGCGATGAGACCAATGGTCCAATACTTGAGTGTCCTGGTGACGCGGCTGCGGCTGCGGTTCACGGAGAAGAGTCCTACTAAGTCGTTAAATTGTATCTTGATTGTATCGATTTTGTTCAAAATTGTTGCAACTTTGGGTATATTAATGATAATTAAGGTCCCTTACCTTTAAAGAAAATATGCAACCTTTACAAGACCAATCTAATGTCTGTATGTACGTTTTCACAATGTTGATTTTCTCGGTAACTGCTAGATATATTTAATGCTCATAAGTCAGTCGGTTATCAAAAGGCATCTATTGTCAATTAATTAATTTTAAACATCATCCAAAATTAAGAGGACAATTTTATGGCTTAGTTACATTGGTCGATGGTTGAAGGTAACCTCCGCGAGCTATTTTATTGGACAAAAAAACTTAAAAAAAAAGAGAACCGACTTTAAATTTTAAAAAAATGATAAATAATACTTATCTCAGAAGCATCAAATTCAAGGAGCATTTCCTTTGGAGTCAAGTGGAGGTCTTCAATAGGTTTATTAATTAAAGGATAGACGTCCGTCCTTTTGAGATAAGTATTATTTATCACTTTCTTAAAGATTGAAGTCGCTTTCTTTTTTAAATTTTTATTTCATGCTTTTTAGTGATATTGATATTTTTCCGCCAGCGGTTTCGGCCACGTAGTCGCTAGGGAACTGTTAATTGGAATTGAACTGTTTCGTCGTGTGTGTGAGGGTACCGGAAGCCCAACCCCTCCCTATTCCCTTCCCTCTACCCTTCAACTCTTTCCTCCAAGGCTGGCAGCGCGCTTGTAGCCCCTCTGGTGTTGCAGGTGTCCATGGGCGACGGTAATCACTTACCATCAGGTGATCCGTCTGCTCGTCTGCCCCCTACCCATAAAAAAAATAAAATCATTTCATATCATAACACGATGACATGGATATAATTACAGGTGTCAATTGAAAACTAGCGTCAGGCTACCAGTCTGACATAACTGAATTGGTGACCTATTTTTTGTGCAGTCGTGAGACGCATATATGTAATTTTCTTATTAAATTTTAATTATTTTTTGAAATTTGTATCCTGAAAATTGTATATTATTTGTCTTATGTTTGAACCAGAATAAATAATTCATTTATTCAATTACAATAACAAATCGGATAGTAAACAATCGTTGCTATGGTGACGTTTCATTCCCTATACAAACTTCCACTCCCATTTTCATCCCTTTATATGGTGTATTTCGAGATAAAATATAGCCTACTATGTCCACCGCAATGATGTAGCTTTTAAAATTCATCATTGCGGTGGACATAGGCTATATTTTATTCGTTACAAAAATCAAATCATTCCTCTTTATAATAATAGTATTATACATCTATATAAATAAAAATATCCAACATAGTGAAAGTCTCAGAAAAGAAGATTTTCTTTATTTGCTCGACATAATTTTGTACTCATATCGTATGAGGAAAGATTGGATTGCATGTTTGTTTGCATTGGATAAGCTCCGAAACTGTTGGACCGATTTATAAAAGTCTTTCATCTACGGGAAGCTACTTAATACGCGTTGGATATAAGCCACGTAAGCTATAATTTACACAGGCGAAGTCGAATTGGTTCATAATTCAAGAAGAAATCGATTTACATACCAAAAATAAATCACTAATAAAAAATATACATACCCACTCCTTCTTGAACATACAACTCCTCCTTTCAGATTTTGAATGAATTCTAAATACGCAATCTTTTGTTGTTTAGCTGAGATGCATGAAATACAAGACATACCATCTAAATATTTAGGTAGAATATATGGTGAAAAGCGTATTTTGTTTTTTTATAAAAGGGAAACTACTAATTCGATTTCGATATAATTTAAACGGACCGAGGTCCATTAAGAAGTCGAATAAGAAATAAATAAAAACAAAATATTCTTAATGAAAATTACTTAAAAAATCCACTTTATCCCTGGCACTTTGAGATGGGACTCGAACCCACGACCTTTCGTTATCCAGGCGACTGCTCTAACCACTGAGCTATCCAGAACCTAGCAGGACTGTCGAATTTATCAAGTCGCTCGGATTACGAACATTTTTTATTCAGAATATTTTTCAGTATATATTATTCAGAATATGAGTTCTCGTTTGCACTAACGTTGCATTAGAGAAAAGCATTTACGTTACTTCCATTGTCACATTCGGAAACGTAACATCCGCTGGTAACTGGGCTAAGAAAAATCTTGTTTCGTTGGCAGCAATTTCTGTGCGAGATTTTTATAAAGAGTGGAAAGTCATGTTTGTTGTCAGATCGAACGTTTGTGTAAAATATTTCAATTATATAAAGACTTCCGATTCAATTCACAATTCAATATATTTTAAATCTCGTTGTCTTCGACGATGTATCTAAATATAACGTCTTAGTATTTAATTTTTGTTATTTGAAAGAATCCAGTTATCTATACTAAAATAAAAGTAAAATAGAGAGGAAAGATTTTATTCTCTAAAACTGCGGGATCAATTTTAAATATTCCTTCATTTACTTGAAAGTTCATCATACCGATGACATAGGCCATTTACATGGTAACTTTGATATAAAAAGACAACTTATGTGGCTGGACTGAGTGATCCTTATTCAGTTTTCAACAAAACCAAAACGTACATTTAGTCAAAATTTGTCAAAACTCATAAACGAAATCAAAAAAATTGTCACACTTAAGCGATCGAAGATATTGCCCAATATGTGGATCACCCAACTCAGACATTAGACAAAATGGCTACAATCCGAATCTCAGGAAATACTTACACTGAATAAATTTTTCATATCAAAAATTTGTACAGAATTTGTCTCATTACTTTACAAAAAATTAAGACACTTCAACGTAAATCCAGGATTCTACGATAGTTTCAATGGATCACTCAATCCTGACGCATTTAGATTGAGTGATTCTAGAAATACGGTAATATGCTAACAAAATACATATAACTTTTTTTACTTTAAAAGAACTTTTAAATATTCTTGTACAAATTAATTTCACACCATAAATGTTTACTATTATAAAAAGTTATGCTTAATCAAAGCTTTTTAAATTTGCTGAATTGAGTGATCCTTATAAACGCATGTAGATAACCCGTATTTTATATATTACTTGGTATAATGTAATATACAAAATACGTCTAAAATTGTACAACTTTGTGACTAAAATTTGGCATATAATTTATTTATTAACGTCATTTTATTCACGAGATATTCGTTTTTAAATGTTTTGTCAAAGAAATATACAATAGGGTGACCATAATGCGAATTTATGTAAAAGTATACAAGTACATACATAAAAAAATTACTTTTTATTGAAATTCCAAATCGCAAATTACGTATAAGTACATGTAAAAATATAAGTGATTCTTTTTTACTTGAGGTGGCTCATTTATAAAAAAAAGGTAAATATGACATTACAAGGGAATACAGTCAGAAGATACATTTTGATAATTGAATGTTTCGTATTTGTGTAGCTCTAACTCACATATTTTAATGTCAGAATATGATAGTTCCTAATGAAACTGAATTGCGGAACAAATTTTGGAATGAAATTCAATTTAAGTTGCCTTTAAATATTGACACTTAATTTTCTATCATTATTCTCTTAGATGATTAATTTTTAGATGGTGCAAAAATGTTTATTATATATTATTAAATTTCTTATCCGTTATAAAAACCCTATAATATCTACGGGGGAGGCCTATGCTCAGCAGCGGACGTCGTACGGCTGACGATGATGATAGAAAATACAAAGCAATAAAAGCACATCAATAATGTTGGTTAATTTTATTATAAAGTGAAATATTACACAGCCAACTCTAAAATGTAATTTGTTTATATAGTTGTGTACTGATAAATGTGTACCTTATAACAGTTCACAACTATATAAACAAATTCCAATTTGGTGTTGGCATTATTCAATTAAACTGGAAAACTTAGTGAGGTGGTGAATTCAATAACTCTCAGTGCATATACTATTATTCAGTTCTCGGTTGCAGTTAATCAAAATGTACATCTGAAACGTCAGGTCTCAAAATGCCTGATTTCTCCAATCAATTATAAGCGTTAATCCGGTGAGAGTTAGATTCGAAATTCGCATGAATTGGTCTTTTGTAATAACTTGAATAATGCTGTGTGTACTCAACAATATATCTTCAAATACCTCTCCATGTATCAAAATGTTTTGTATAGGAGAGAACTATCTATTAAGTCTATTATATGGATCGTATTATGCAGACTTAACCCACACAAGCGTAACAGTTATTTTGAAAGTAATATGAATATATTTAGTCATAGTATACTTTTGTCGGAAGAATTTTGCCATTGCTATAAGTTTTTTTTCTGAGAAAAGAGTATCCTAAATGTTAATCTTGACAATGGACTATTTGTGCGTCCAATTTCATTGAAATCTACCAAATAGTTTCCACGTGAAGTGATAATAAATGTCTAAATATAGCAACTTTCATATAAGTAATATCAGTAAGATGATTTGCCGTGAACTAATAAACAGTAGAAGTTGCAGAATAGGAAAAAATGTCTATTACTATCTGATTTTTTTGTATATATTTCTATGAGAAGGATTAACAAAGAATAATGTCAAATAAACTATACATATTATAAAAGGTACTAGTAAAACATTGCATAGAAATATGAAATATGACGGCAAATTATAAAGAGATGAGAGAATAATTTTATAGAGGTGGAAAATAATTATGAGTTTCTCCGTAGCCAAGTGTTTGAAATAGCGATTTTTAGTTTATGATTAAACAATAAGTAGTTTATTTTAAAATATCTGATGCTTAATTCCACAAAGAGTGTACCTATACATGTAAAATGGTTCATTTTCGTACGATGCTGTTCATTTATCTATTCCTTGTAGTGTTGTTTGTTCTGAAGACGTCGGCTCTTCGTAAACAGATATTAATTTTCTGTTATTAATTACCCACGGGTTGTTTTTTCAAGGTAATTTATATTGTTTTGTTTGTTATCTAAATTGAAAATAACATATATCATGTCATCATCATCATAATCAGGCCTTTTACGTCCCCACTCCAATGGCTCAGGCCTTCCTTATGGATGATTAAGGAGAATGGGCCATGACCTTCCACGCTAGCCCAATGCAGATTGGAGGGTATTACAGACTGCAAATGCAGCCGGGAGCAACGGCTTAACGTGCCTTCCGAAGTATGAAGTAGCTCCAGATAATAATTTTTTGGTCACCCATCCCGTGACCGACCCTTGCGAAAGTTGCTTAACAACAAAGATGGGCTGCGGCGCTTATCCTCTACGCCACCGAGCTACTTTGTAGCTATTTTACTACTTTTACCGAGCTACTTTTTTTTTCAGAAATGTAGGCACCACAAAATGATTCATTTCACCACGGTGTTGGAAAATGTTTCTTGTTTTATGCATCATGGAACTTAGTTTAGTTAGGAATGTGAGTTAGGTATTTGTTCATTAGTCAAAATACTACCACGAGTGACTCAAAGACACGGGTAAATCCCTACCCATGTAACGCCTCCTAAATGTTTTATTTCAAATGTTTATTAAATATGTATATAAAAAGGCAGTTTTATTTCAGAAGTATATAAGTACTATCTCAATATTTACTTTTAAAATATATATGAGGTGCCACACTGGACTTGAAGACACGACCATTCGTTAATCGGGTGACATTCTTCCATCTGAACTACTCGGGTAAACTTTTTGACTAACAGCCGGTTTCTAAATTGAGAAAAGTAAAAAATTCCAACTGATTATTCGCAATAACTTAGTCTTTTTACTTTCCACAGGCAAAAAGTCCTAGTCTCATCAAGCTTCTATCAACTGATCATTAAAAAATTTGAATCAGAAACTAAAACCTGTATAGGTTTAAGTGCACTTTGAGACGTACCTAACATTAAATTCGAAATTCAGAAACCGGGTGCTATTCAATTATATATTTTGAACTAGATCTGTAGGATGTTGTTAACAGATTAGTAAATAGGTATACGAACTAAGTGAAATGAAAGTCTATTTGCGTAAAGACAAATTATAATTTGGTGTGCTCCCTCTTTTAGGCTACTATAGAATTCAATTAATCAATCAGCAAATGAACTAAGAAAAAGACAAGCTTCGATTACCCTTTAAGACTAGAAATTGAATCTTTAATATTAATACCCTTATTAAAACATCAGTCAGAAAAACTCCAGGGAATTAATCGCTTGAAATTCAATAGTAAAATATTGTTTCAGAAGGTAAACGTCTGTCCTGATTGTTACTATTCTATAATGATAATGTTAAAAATATAATGCGAATGTTATATGCTTTAATCCAAACTAGCTTTCCACCAGTGGCTTCGTTCAAATCCGTTGTGAAGTTTCAAAGTTCTCAGCGTACAGGCAAAGGGAAGCAACTTTGTTTTAACACATTGAATGCCAGCTGGAAAAGCTGATTTTCTGGAAATGGCCAAATTGTTATATTTCTTTAAAATTAGAATTAGTTTGCTAAAATTACTTTCTATAGAGTTTCTTTAATTTTAATATTGTCTAGGTAGGTTTAACATATAGGTATAATAGAGTCGTAGAACGAATGCTGATATTTTAGAAAAAAAAGCAGGCTATATTTTAGAATGTTGACGATCATAATCTCAGCGTCCGACACCACTTAAAGAGTGAATGAGAAATTAAAAGAACCGTCTGCCAAAATCGCAGTCGAATCAAGCGACTTCCTTTTGGGTTAATTGAATCTCGCTGCCGGAATTTGAGAAATTAAACCGTCCGAAATGGAAAATGAATTAACTGTAGTTGATTCTTTGAAAATTGTTGGAGTGCTTTAAAGAAATTGTCTTCCATTATGTTGTGAAATCAAAATACAACGTTAAAAACTTAAGCCAGTTGCTAAGCGGGTAATATTGTTGAAATTCCTAGGTACTATCAATGTTTTTAAATTGATTCTTGTGTAGGGGAGAAAATGTAGCTTCTTTAAGTGAATGAACTAAATAATAGTTTATTTTATTTTCGTTTAAATTACCTAAGGGAACGCGATATTTAATATTGTTGATACTAGATTTAGTTAAAGAGAAAATATATTTAATTCGTTTCTGCTAGGATATCTTTAACCTATATATTTATCTTAGAATACAAAAAGATTTTAACTAATTTCTTCACTATTTCGTCACACACGAAATCCCATCCGACTCGATATTTGTATGTATTTAGGTACAAAAGGTAATTGTTATAAGCTTACGACAAAGCAAGATTTTTCATAGCCCAATCCACTTAATGTTTTTAAAAGTCCACAAAGGAAAAATTTCCTGTTAAATAAATTATATTTTTCATATAAAACTTGTTATGGTTCAAATCGCGCTATCTTTTTATCATAAAGACATTTGGATACCAAAAGTCTTGTAATAAAGTTTGCTTTGTTGAGAATACATTAAAAAATACAAGACAAAGGGAATTCTGAGAAACAAAAGACAAATCGATTTTATTATAAAAGTCTCCTCGGCAGCTGTCTGTCTGAATACTATAAAATCAAAAACCAATGGTGGAGAAAGTTCAATTACGTTTTTTTTTGTTTCTATACTGATAGACATATTTGATTTTTTGTTTATTTGCATTGACTAGGCTGGGCCAATTTTGAAAATTCTGTCAATTACGTTAAGCTAAATCATATGCATAGAGTATACTTTACTTGGACGTAGTTCCAGGAAAACGCTCAAATCAGAGTCCGTTAGAGTCGACGTCTGAGGGACAACAGATGACTTTCCGAGAATAAAGTGGAATGGCGTGATTACATGTAGCGCTTCCAGTGACGGTGATACGTATGTGAGTGGTTTTGAATTCATTATAGCTTCAGCTTCGCATAAAAGGGTTGTAATTTTTTTTGTCCAGAAGCACCTTCAATAACTCTCGATGCCGTGAGAAGCATAAGGTCATACCTGTCAGAATAATAACTCTAGAGAATTATTTTCACATTTCATTGGTATCGGAATTATCTTTGTTAGCAATAACGGAGTTATTACTAGTAGGATTCTGAGAGGAATTCGTTGAGTATTCAAGATGGGCTTCCGAAATGATTAGTGTAATGCTATGGATGATATCATGCGAAAGATGGCCCTTAATTACCATTCGACTGTTTCATTCTAAGACCCAAGATTTCGTACATTGAGATCTCAAAGAAAGTGACTTTTATGAAGTATGGTATGCAGCGAGCGTCGCCTGCGAAACCAATTCATCTGATTCAGATTCCAACCGTTCGATTTCAAGATGTCTCGCTCCCGTTCTGCTAGCTCGCGCTACCGTTTTCTCTCTACTGCTCACTGCGCTCGCACCATAGAGCGACGAAGCAAGTCAAATTCAGCTTCGAACTTCACTCCACGTAACGTAGCGGATGATTGATTCGAGCTACTGCGGCAAGCAGGGTTAACGTAAAATGAAAGCGTATCCGGATTTTATACGTGGATAAGAAAATCGTCTGAAATTTCGTGGGATTGTGTGGGAAGTGATTATTTCCAAGAGCTGGCGAACAGTATGCTCGAGGATGAGGAAATTGAATCACTTACCACATTGTCTACGCCGTGATCCGTCGTCTGCCTTGTTTTACTTCGTGTTTCCACTATGAATTGGATGACAGAATGAAAATAAGGTATATGACAAAAAAATACGTACAAGGATCTAATGGACCAAAAATAACAACTACGGATGAGCTAATTAAATATGGACTGTATTAAAATAATATGAATTATCTGAAAAACACAGTAAAACAAGGACAACACAAATAAATATTTAAAATATACAACAAGCAGATCAAGACGTATAAACTCACAAAATGATTTAGGCCAACAAACCAAACCAAAAAACCAGCCAGCCAGTTGCTAACCATATGTATTTCGGATCAATTAGAAAAATCTAGTATTCGATGAATATACCTAAGATACTGTATTTATAAATACACGCAAAAATTTTAACCTATGTTTATTTATTTTAAAGAATATTTGTTTCTTTTGATTAAATTTTGTCTGGAGCTACGTTGGATAGCGATTTTTCTCTAAAAAAAAAACTTTTGCCACGTTGCCACCGACGGAAATTTGATGAAGGGCCTGCTAGGGTCGGGTAGGGATAGCAAAATCTCAGCTAGGCAACTCCGTTCGAGGGATTTTATCATAATACTGTAAGCAAAAACGGCTTTTATGTGAGAAATAAATTTCTTTGATGCCACCCGTCCACTGTCTTATGAAGCTCTTGAATAAAATGAAACGGCCATCTTTGAATAATTTTCTTGGGCTATGAGAATACAAACTATATTTTTATAAATAAAATATAATTTCGATTTTAAGAGTTGTTTTTTTTTTGGTTTACATAAATATATTCTGAAGTCGAGCATAATTAAGGGTGTAATTAGATGTTATGTTATACCTAAATATACTATTATTTTAGTAATATACCATTAAAAGAATTTGGAAATTTTAAAAGTACTTACAAAAATCTTTTAGTCGGTGAAATTGATTATAAACGCTTCTCAGGCTGTCGCCGGTGTACTATATATCTTACATAGTAAGACTTTTCAACAAATTGGATCGTCTGCTCAATAATGCTATTCGTTTCATATATGGCCTTTGTAAATACGACCATATCTCTGATTTCAGGTGGCAACTTGGTTGGCTGACTATCTTTCAACGCAGAGACCTACGAATTCTGTGTATGCTTTATAATATTTTATTCGATCCATGTACCCCAGGATATTTGAAATCTAGCTTTCGTTATCTTGGTTCCGGTCATGAGCGTAATCTTCGCTCTAGTAGCAACCTAATTCTTCAAACCCCCTTTCATCATACTTCATTTATTTCTAATTCCTTTACCCTCACAGCTATTCGCCTTTGGAATGCTCTTCCGTTTCGCATTAGAAATGCTCAGAGTAAGGTGATATTCAGGAAATTGGTGCGTGAGCACTATCTCGGACTGTAATTGTATCGTTCGCATTCTGTATGTTATTTATGTGTATGTATTGTATGTATGTGTAATTAGTATTTATGTAATTATTCAATATTTTTATTTATATATTTTTTTTATTTTGTAATTTTTTTTTTTACTGGATATATCAATCTTTATCGCCTAACATGCAAATCCAACATTCGCTCAAGTTGACTGGTAGAGAATGCCCTTGGCATTAAGTCCGCCATTTGTATTATTTTTATTTAATGCAATAAAGAGTAAATAAATAGTTAGGCTAATTGATTTAAGTGTAAATTTTTTTACAATTTATACTTATATATGTATAAGATTCGATTACACTGGCCTTGCAACCCTCCGATATCTCAGAGATACCTGGGTTGTTTGTATAGAAAATTGAATTTTTTTTATTTCCATGGGTCTGAATATTGTGGTACCTACGTTGTTTCAGATTTCCATATCACAAGTGCTTAATTGCTGATTAGTTTGCAATCTGAGCAACGTAGGTATGTGATGTTGTCTAGTATTTATCAAATCCTCGTCCTAATTGAGTCTTAAAGGCACTCGTCCACTACCTCAGCACGCATGAACCGGCAGCACAACACGTAACGGACGCACGGATTTGATGTCAAAATTATTCTGATAACGTCATAGGAATTTGTAATATAATACGTTGCGTGTCGTGCGCCCGGTGCATGCTTGCTGACATATGGACGTTGACCTGAAACCGTTACTCAATATTTATTTTTTGATTTTTATAATCGGTTTTAGGTTTTCTTTCATAAATACTTACAGAAATGTAGATGTACATAAATAGTACGATTAAATAAAAACATAGTGCTTACAATATACATTTATTTATTACAATGGTTCAATACTTAAAATATAATCTTACGTTAAGAAAACATTTATATTATATTCAATTAAAATATCAAACGACACGAGTTTTACTCACATCGAATTTGGCACCTTTATCTACGTTACAAATAAATATTAATATACTATACTTAATCAACTTCGTCATAATATACGACTTAATTTAACAAGTTTATACTTAAATACTTTGGTTTATTATCAATTTGGTTCATGATTGCAAGATAATGAATGTGAGAAGCAAAATTACATTTTTAAGTTTTTATTTTAAATATTAAATTCTTATTTAAAAAGTAATTAAACAAAAAAACAAACAAGTAACTAACAAAAAAATCGAGTAAGGTAAAAAACTAGTTTATTGAATATAAATATTTCAACTTTATAATATTATAATGACCAATATGTGCTTTCATATAATTAATAACGGGAAAATCGTCAAGATAAATCATTTTGGTGAAATATTATAAATTACTTCCTACATAGTCCCTGTATTTAATTTTTTATGAAAACTATTAATTATTCTCTTTTTCTTAAGTATGTTTCGGTAGCAAATATAATACTCTCATTTCATTACAAAGCATAAAATTTTCAATTTTTATTAACATATCGATTGTTATTAGGTATAAAGTAAGTAGCGACGCCCATATGTGGCTCAAACCTATAACAGTAGGTTTCACTAATATTTTATAGTTGAGATCATGAAATCAATCATGTACAAAAATAATTGATTTCATTGTATTTGTGTTTTCAGGAAAATGGAAACTGTCGGATATAGAATTTATTGAATTGATCTTCATTCAGCGCGCTGCAGTTAAAAGTTTAACACACGCACAGATACTATCGCTTTAGGATGCCATGTTAGCGTCCAAGGCGTCAATAACATTACGTGCCTAACCCATCTCACTTGGACGTCTTGGAAAATACGTGTGTATGAATTATTGCCAATAAAATCGGTCATACTCTGCGATGTCAACAGCTAATTTTGCCATGTCACGGATAGCAAGGGTAACCACGTCGCTGTTAGAGCAAAACTTTTGTTTATAAGAAAATAAAATCAAATGGCGTGTTGGACACATGCCCGTTTTCACTAAACTTAAGAGTCGCCCCAATCTGTCACCTAAATATTTAATCGCTTAATGTGAAAATGCATTTGACCAATTACTAGGAACTTGCCGACATTAAGCAATTTCTAAAGTTATGACATGCGTTATGCGGCGTCTTGCGCTAGGCGTTTACTCGTACGTAATATGATCAAAGTATAAAAGGTATTTTTTTATTATTTTGAATTAAACTAATCTGCTTAGGCGATTCGTAATTATAGGCGTTTCATAGTTAAGCTATGCCTTGTTCTAGGTTAGTGAAAACGGGTGTAAGAAAATAATTTTGTTCTCGTTACGAATTTGAGTTCGATTCGCGCACAATAATTTTCGGGCTTACGACAAAAAAGCTGCTTGAAAGTACCGACGTAAACAATGTATATTTTAATTGTATTATCATTATTTACAAATATATTTATTCGTATAACTTGATTTGGAGACAAGTTGATCCCGTGTTTATACTAGATTATAATTATATATGCACAAAATTCGATATTTATGTATTCTATTCTAATGCTTGAAGCTTCACCCGCCGAATTGATGTTTAATAATTATTATTTTTTTAATGTTTTGTATTCAGCTATTTATTTAGACTAGCGGTCTGTCTGTATTTATTAACACTCTGTTCTCCTTATTTTCAACTGCGCCAAATTTCAGTAAAAAATTTTGCTTCACGAAAACATTTATAAGATTTTGCTGCTATTTTGAAAAACAAATATTTTCACAAAAATATAACACAGCCATTCTATGTATATAAGATGAGACTTTTTGAATTCAAATTGCTGCACAATACAAACGCAAAAAAGCTTTGGTGTGTTGAGCATGTAAAGATATATTACAATTAAGAGAAAGCGAGACGATATTATCGAGGATATTCTCAATACAGTGAATAAATTTTGCAGTAGACAAACTTTTCGAACAATCAAAATATTCAAAGCCCTTTCGCGTTCTTGTAATTATAACTGTTGCTTCGTAGGCTCTCTAATTTAATTCCTCGATTTCGAGTAGTTTCTATTTAGGTTATTCTCAATACTACGAATCGAAATAGTTTACTTAGGGAAACAGGTTTACATATAACCCAATTTTCTATGTAAATAATTACTGGCACAAATATTATACTGACAAATCACATAATTATACATTAGTTACTACATAAACTAACAAAGGATGATTTAGAATTAAGAACATTTCTGTTAATGGATCAAAATTGAAAATGTGTAACAGTATATGAATCAATCATTTAATTATTGCATAAAATATAATTTACAAAAGAGGTCAAAGAGTATAAATGTCTTACTTTTAAGCAGCATGCATTAACGTAATATTCTTCAATAACATCTTTAACTATCGATATCTTACTCAGTACCTACTGCTTGTGACTGCTTGTGACTGTAAAAAAAACGCAAACAAAACAGTGGCCTAATTGTATAATTCTAAAATCTATTACAATCAATTTGAGTTTTACATTTGAAAGATATTCACAAATTTTACTCTACAACTATTAGACATGTGATAGCAATAGGGAATATGCGTCTGATTCAAAAAACGGTAAAATATATTTTATTACGATCGTTATTGCTTCAAAATAAAGTCTTGTAAATATTATTCAACATTAGTTCGTTTTCGTCTTGAAAATAATTATTAAAAAGTGCAAAATAAATGCGGTAACTTGAAAATATTTAAACGCCAAGCCACTTGTCAGAGCGGATGTGACGAAAATGTACACGTATAGGGATGTCGTTGTTACAAAAAGTTAACATCGATGCAATAACATCAATGTATTATGTCGCAAAATAAACAACTGATTACAATTTAAATAATGTATTAGGCTTTTATTTGTATTTCACCAATTTGGTAAATTATATTATTTATTAAAAAAGTCCATTATACTTTAAAAAATTGATGAGTTTCTAATCGATTTGGGTAATTGAATAATAATCGATCACTCAAAATCCATATTGATTTAAAATGTCACATCTCCAGTCGTGTACTTTGACGTCACGACGAGCGCGCCAAAAATTCCGGTGTTTAAACTGCTCGTAGCTATTATTTATTTTCATCAATTATTAAATCTTACAAAATTTTAGTATTTCGATACCGGGTATATTTTTAGTTATAAATTGATGTAAATTATCATATAAAAACATTTTCCAAAAATGTGCATATTCCCTATTGTGATCGCAAAGTTTTTTGAAAGAATTTGAATGAACGATAAGGTTTATTTGAAGTTAATCTGAATTAGACAACAAAGTTATAGTTACAAATATATTTGAAAGGTATTGGGAAATGTCAAATGAAATGAATTGTGTGTGACATAAAAATAATTAAAATCATCATTAATTCCAAAAGCGATTGTGACTTTAAAAGTTACGAATTTGACTATCACAACTGTTGTATGCTTAATAATGTTGTATGCTAGGGGTGTGTTGGCTTCATCCACAATGACCTGCCCGACGACGGCTGTTCAAAACGCGGGTGGCAAATGCACTTAAATACTCTCCAATGTACCCTGACTTTTTAAAAGACTCTTTTGTTTACCAAATGTGGTATAGCTGCTTTATACGACGAGATTTGGGAAAAACTACCTGTTCCAATAATAACACGATTACTAAAAATCTGGTATCTGTGGTTGCAATTCGGTAGACTTAGTTCAGGGGCGCCCCAGGCCTCAGGTTCTGAGAGGCCTCCAAATGGCTGCAAAGTCCCTTGATTACATTTATAAATTCGGGTTGAAGGCCCCGTAGACAAATGAGTACAGCCTGTAGTGGAGTAACTAACAATAAAAAAAGAAACTAAATCAAACGATCTTCGTAAAGGTGATGGAGATATTTCCCTATTTCGCTTGATCACGCCATCACACGAGAACGGATTTCGCTAATTCTGTTTTTGTTGTGTTTTTTAATGTCAGGAGAAGGTTTTTATAAAAAAAAATTGAAAAATGAGTGGAAATATTGAAAATTTAAGAATATTTAACCACCACATAAAATTATTTCTAATCTAACCTTAGTACTTTGGATAATAAAAACTTTTTTATGTAACCTTATGACGTTTCACATAAAATAGAAAGTAGACAGAATGCGTGCTGCAAAAAGACGACGTCTGTCAGATCAGCTAGTTTATGAATAAATTGTAGACGCAAATATGTCTTTTTTGTTAAAAATATTGAGTTCTGCTGTGATTAAACTGGTAAAAATTTACCCATCCCATCTCGAGGTATCTGGCTAGTGGATTTTTTCAATAATCTACTTGACGTACAGATAAAAAAAATAGCCATCATTCGTATTGTTTTTATTCTTAATTCTTTGGAACTTTCGATATTAATACTGTTGTGTCATATATAAAATACTGCACACGTGATAAGTCATAATTGATTGTACACTACAAGAACGTGTCGTCTCGTCTGTGAGGATGGCAATTGTTGTTCATCTGGTGATCTTCTGGAAGGTGGAGGCGAACCTTTCTGGAGTTTGTGCTGTTGGACTGATGAATTCGTTGCTTTGGAAACTTTATGCTCTCTTGTTCTTTTACCTTCGGAATGACAAGAAAAAAGTATACTGAACAAAGATATTTTTTTAATATTTAAGAGAATTGTTTATTGTTTCAATAAACTTAGTTTTAAACCTTGACAGTAATGTCCCGCCGAGTCCTCCTGTGCGATGATGTCAGCATCTCCGTGTGTGCCCGGGACTCGTTCCCTATGGGGCTTTCACTTGACTTCATCCAACACCAAAACCACTTGAATGGTGGGATGTTCCTGATAAAGAAAATTATCAAATGATACATATAATATCAATATAAGATTCTTTTAGTTTAGTTTACTCAAACATTATTGTCAAATAGATGCAATTTCTCTCTCCGTTTTCAAATCACATTTTGTAAAGGCAACTTAGTTTGATACTGTTAACTCGCAATCTTGTTAGAATAGCCTCAAAGTGTCGTATAGTTAGTGGTAAGTAGTACACCTCTCCCAGTGGGCCGTTAAATAAGATTAGAGTTACTCAATTTGTCTGATGTCGTACGTACGTTCGAATTCAATTGGCCGACGCGATAATGGAAATAATGCCGTCACAAAACGAAATGGCCTATCTCCTTCAATTGTACTATGCTCTAACTTAAAAGGTCCATAGAAGAATATGCTAGGTTACTTCTATTTTTCCAGTTAATATTCATCTCTCTGACATATTGTTAAAACTATCTTGGAAAATTTAACATTTTATCTAGCAAGAGCTGCCCCCTTGCTCTCGAATGCAACCGCGGCCGATCGACGTTGCAATTGTGTCGCTCCACACTCCTGATTGGCATACAAGCATACTCTGGCGCTAGTGTACCCAATCAAAAGCACGAAACAGCATAATTGCAATGTCGATCGGTCGTGATTGCGTTCGAGAGTAAGGGGCAGGTTTTAATACTTGGAATAAATCTATTGACATCTTGACGATTCAGATCTCTTACGGGTACGGTCTTTACGTCTTACTGTGTTCTGTGGTCTTTACATACTATTGATAGATTTTTCTGTACATGCTCAGCTTTTGACATCACCTTCCAATTATGTGCGACAAAATTATTGTTATGAATCATGTTACATGCTATACTGATACGCAAAAATCTGTTTGAAAATATATTTATTTTACAACTCAATAGATAAATTCCTATGACATACAGATGAAGGGACGTATAACACCAGTGTATATTAATAAGGTCAAAATAGGCACATAAATTATATTTCATTTCACGTCACCACAAATAATCGTTAAAATTAATTATAATAAATTAAACTATTTAGTAAAAATATCCAAATTTTAATGAGTCAAAAAGTATCGTTTTAAAGACACACTTAAGTAACTTTTAAGTACATATTTCCAATGTTGAGATTGGAACATTATCGTATTGAAGCAACAAGGGGCAGCTTTAAAAGCGCATGTTCCATTTTTTATGAGTTCAAAATGTTTTGTGGGATAATGTCGTCACGTTAATGGACGTCTTTACCACTCCACGCTCTTTATGAATCACTCTCGAATAATGGACACCGTTACACTTTTATTGAGAGTGACATAAAGCGTAGATATAATTATATATTATTATTCAATTTGACTGCCGTTCTTTGTCATGATTATTATAATAATTCCTAAAAAGGTCGACAGTCTGGTTTATGGGCTACTTTTTATCATTCAGTGGTTTTTTAAACTGAAATAAAATTAATTTAATTATTCTTTTGGAAACAATAAGTAATCTAATAGGTTACAAGTTAAATTACTGCTTTAGCGACACACTATAACAAGACATGAATATATATCGACCTGATATATAAACAGTACTTACTAGGTATTTGAAAAGGATAAATAGCTTAAAGAATCTGAGGAAAACAATAATTACTTCTTGGTCAGTTTTTTAATTGATTACGTTTGATTATATACTTTCAAAGTTCTAACAACAAAACTGTCACTAGCGTAATTAGTTCTGCTCAAAGGAATGCAAAAATTCTCTAGAGCGCATTACCCCTTGGGCACTTAAATAAAATATTGCTGAATAAATAAGGAGACTCAATATGATTGTTGATGTTCTTATTTACATAATAATGTTTAGTTCCTATGCTCCCATCTAAGTGACTTACTGTATGAATATTAATAGTTATATTTGATCAAAAGCTTTCACCCTGATCGCGAAAGATCTTGAGTTCGATTCCGATATCAATACCTGGGGCTGGTAGATACTTAAGCATTTCTTTATTAAGAATATCTCTAATTATATGTTCGTATGTATTCATTTTAATAAGTCTATTCTTTAATATTCCTACTTGTCACTTAAGACCGCATCATATATATTTTTTACTAGTGGCCGCCAGCGACTTCATCTGCGTTTTCTACTATTTCTTCGCTGCTAATAGTTGCAGCGTGAAGCCTTAAACCTTCCTCGGTAAATGGTCTATTCAACACAAAAATATTTTTTCAATTCGAACCAGTAGTTCCTGAGATTAGCGCGTTCAAACAAACAAACGAACTCTTCAGCTTTATAATATTCGTATAGATTTAAAAACTAATAAGCTCACCTGAGACTTAAAAATATTTTGCTAGAGAATATGAAGTAGATAACAGGGTTCGCTGCTGAGTTGAGAGGAGCAAGGCTCTGGATAAGCGAAGCGATAGCTACATTATCTTGTGTGTCGGGCACATATCCGTACACTTGCAGTATATCGAAGATCATGTACGGAGACCAACACAGGACGAACACTGGAAGAGAAATGTGTGTCTGTAAATTCTGATACATTATTCTTATATACCTACATTATAACAAATACAAACAAAATCGCTAAGCGGCTGAATACAAATAGCTCGGACGGCCGGTGCATCGCATTTCGAAGTAATTTTGCAGTTACATTTATAAAAAAAAGCTTATCGTCGCTGCGCCTGACAAGTTCCATATGTAATTTTACTAAGGTTTTGGAAAACAACAAAAAACTGTTTATTAAATAAACGGAAGGAATTAATAAAAAACTAATAATGCAGATTCAAACACATTTATTTAAGACATATTACTAATAGACAGTTGACCATAAACATTAGCTATTTATGGAGTTAGAATTTTTTATAGTCAAAAACTGCACATAACTGGTTTAGCGCCGTCCGTAAAGTAACTTATGTGCATTATTATGCACTCATAGGATTTGGCAATGTGACACTTTTATATTTTAAGGTTTATAATTATGTGTTCTTTTGGTTTACTTAGTAATAACATAATATAACAAAATGAATAGGAACTACACCTGAACTATTAAATAATCAGTCGTCCTTAAATTACCAATTACAATGATTGAATATATGAGATCTTAAAATATGGCTCCTTTTAACACTTAATCCTTAATTTCTATTATCACATATAATACCAATTGCAATATTCTGTGCTTTATCACAGCATTTTAAACTAAAAATATTAAAGAAAAAGAAATAAAAAATTAAATAAAACTTGACAAAATCAAATGATAATACAAAACAAGGTAATTAACCCTTACAATCTAAGTAAGTTAATCATAATAGAAATAATTTATAAAGTTACTCTCTGTAATGGAGATTATCATAAAAAGCATGATAATCGCGGTGCATATAAGGCTTTAATGACTGGAGACTATCATATTTAGTTTTATCAAGTTTTCGGGGCTCGTTGTAAAGTGGAGTAATAATTGGTCTTGGGTTGTAGGCACGAACTCGCTGAGGTAGGACTTGCCATTCATCGGGGTGCCGTATCTTGTAGAAGATACTACCATTTTTATACAGAAGAGCTCGTAAGTCATTTACAGTCAGATCTCCTGCCCTTTTACCAGGACGAATGGAATCAAGGCAAGCATCTTTCTCATAATTTTTAAAAAATGTGTAATCTACATGGTGAACATGATATGGTTGCTTTGGTCGAGCTTCTCTCATACGAGTAATATAGTCACTTGGTGTGTAGATTGGGGGACGAAACTTTTTCTCCAATGTTGAGTGGACACTGTCCACTTGCATCATTGTATGACCTTTTTCTAAAATTATCTGTTCAATCTCCAATGCAGTCTCCTTTGTTAATTTTAATAGAGCCGATGATAGAACTTTATTTCTATTCTGATAAGAACACCCATCCGAAATTATAATGTTTTTTTTGTAGTTTAACTGAGTTTCTATGAAGTGTATTAAGCAACTTGTAAACTCATTAGCCGTAACACCTCCATCTCCTTCGTGCCAAACATATAAATGAATATCTTTATCATTATTAACGTAAATTGACTGATTGTGAACTTGAAGCTTTTGCTTATAATATTGAACCGATACCAAAATCTTTGGACAAAGGAGGATAGATTGGACATCAACAGTCAAAACAAGCACTTCGGATGACCGCATACTGCTAGCATCAATATGTGCTTTGTAAGCTTCATTTTTTTTTTGAATGTGTAATGTGTATTGCTCTTCTGAGATGTTACCTTCTTTTCTGGCTGAGCATATATCGCACTGATCCTTTCTTGGTTTATAAATAGAAATCTTTTCCTCTTCCAACACCTTATTAAACAGTTTGCGACCAATAATTGGTTTTCGGTTATCCTTACACCACTCTGTATAAATTCGAAACATGTGAGACTTTGATTCAAAAGTATCGTCAATATAAACTCTGTTACTGCTAGAGCGACAATAGTGACTTGGTACTTTATTAAGTAAGTTCAACCATTCTTTAACAGCAGTTGATCTGACAGTTTTCAAAACAGGTTTTTTTATTATCTTTGATTGTCGTTTTTCATGTTTAGATCTTAAATCCTTTCCTCCTTCTCGATTTTCCTGCAGCTTCTTAATCCATTCTGACAAGGTATCGCTATTTATGTTAAAAGTGCTTACAAAAAAGCTTTTACACACCTTTACAGTGACATTCTGATCATCTGGTAAATAATAGTCATAGGCCAATTGTCTTTGAGATGCATCCTCTGAAACAATCGCGTTTTTACGTCTTCTCAATACCGAACGCATACAAACAAGATTTTTCAAGTAAGCCTTTTTAGCATCCCAAGTATTTAAGCTCCAAAAATAATGAAATATTACTTTTCGTTTCTGTTCGGAAATCAAACCGCATAAAAAGCTCCTATCAGATTTCGATATAGAACATGGTTTTCCTTTCAGATGTTTCCTAGGTTTTGGTACTAATTCATTTATTGCTTTCTTTTCTTTTTCAATCCATTTTCTCTTTCTTCCTATATATTTTTCACCACGTACTCTCTTTAGCCTATTAGACTCTCTTTTTCTATTTATCTCCTCATCACTGCTTGAATACTCAGTTTCAGATGGTTTGGTATCGTTTTCTCTGTTTATGCAAACTGTATTATAATTAGGTTCTAATAACCCTGTCTTCTCATCGAGGTAGTATTCTTCGCTATATAAAATTTCTTTAAAATAATCCATATCCTCTCTTATCTGGCCTGTCACTTTATCGAGAATATATCTTTTGTTTAAATTGAGAGGAATCTCATTATTTTGAATGTCGACACTGTCGGTATTTTCAGGAATGCTAGAAATGAATTCTAATGTACTTACAAAAGGATCAAGATTTTTTTCATACGTAACGTCCTTTAATTCTTCAAATAGAGGAACTTCTATATTTTTAGATGACAAGTTGTACATGTTTGAGATTGTATCGGCAATATTATTATTTTGGGTCAGGTCTGAATTTCGCAAGCATTGCGTTGGATCGTAACTACTTGACAAAATAATATCCGAGGATATATTCAAATCTTTATTTTGATTACTGTTTATGATTCCTTTAGCCAAATTTACCAGTACTTGTGCTCGTGACGATGGTTTGCTTGGATGTGAGTTAAAAGCCATGTCGCCTGAAGCAACAAAAACCAAGAATTAGGTAAACAGCACAGGTAGGTTAGCAGGCATCTTTTGCTATAATTAACTACGAACTTAGTGCACATATATATATAAATATAATATAATATAATATAATATATATAAATATAGCACCTAAATACACACATTACCTACATTCCTATGACGTATGTTATGATAAAAATTCTCAGATTTGCATGTATTGGTAGGCGATAAAGCACCCTATTTTTATTTTGTTCTTATGGTGCAACAAACAATTATGCTGTATATATACATACGTTACACAGCAACAACAAGCGATCATGCTCACACATAACCTTATTGCTACCTGGATTCGAACCCAAGACGATAGATCAAAAATGTAACTGCCAACCATCCAAACAGGTCGTCAAAATTCTCAAGTTTTAAAGACGAGACAAAACCTAATAGCCAGATAAGAAGCAATATCAACTCAAGGGTTTAGCTGTAAAAAGGCAACAAAACGGTAATAAACTAATAACCAAACTGTAACAAACCGGCAATAAGTGGGAATTTTATCGAATTTTAATTTATAATGAAATCTTAGTATTTGCCAAGATTCTGATAATTATAGGTATTTATAGTTAGCAAATAATCAACCATATTTCTCTTATAAATATAACAATGACATAAGTAATAAAACTGCGATGCACATATTTTAGGTTTTTACATATTAAAATTGACAAGTTATAAATGATCATTATCTCAAACTTGAGGAGATAATAATTAAAAAACATTATGATGTAAATAAACTGTGTACTTACCAGTTTAGTTGTGTATCTACCCGTAAATCTGTTTTTTAATGTTGTGTACACTACAACAGTCAGATCTTTAACGCTCTTGGTGGGAGACTAATAAGCGAACACAAATCCTTTGTGTGCATGACTGCACATACTGATTTTTTCAAACGGTCAATACACAAATGGAATTAGTTAAATTCGTTTTTAGGTCGAATATCACAAAAAGGACTTTATCAGCACATAGAGAATAAAAGGCAGATTAATATGAATGAAAAAAAAATATTTGAAAAAATACACATATGGAACTTGTCAGGCGCAGCGACGTTATATAAAAATAGAATAGAAAACGCTTTTATTAAATTCGAGATGTGGTTCTTAATTAAATGATAACCGACCGACAATAGCAGTGTCTTGAATTAATAAGTTGACTTTAAGATAAGTATTATCTGACACTTTATTAAACTTTGAAAAAAAAAAGATTTGTTTTAATATAAATAACACTAAAAAGAATAAATATCTATATAATAAATGTCTATTTATAGAAAATCTTAGGAAAGGAAATTTTGTTTATTTGCTCTTCATATTTTTTTCCAATACATATCTATAATAGAGAAAATCACATTCCTCTTTAATATTATTAAAGAGGAATGTGATTTTTTGTTTATTTGTATTGTTTGACTTGTCCATCTCCAGGTACCTGAGACTGGTGGATTTTTAATAGTTTTTCTTTAAAGTCAGTATATCATTGTAAAAGCAAAATTTATCAAATACTATAATTATAGAAACTAAAAGATTTCTTTTTAGTTTGCAAAAAACAGCACAATTTCATGATATATTTATAAATAGCTCGGTGGCGTAGTGGATAAGCGCCGCGGCCTGCGATCGTAGTCGTTAAGCATCTTTGGCATGGGTCGGTCACGGGATGGGTGACCAAAAAATGATTATTTCGAGCTACTCCGTGCTTCGGAAGGCACGTTAAGCCGTTAGTCCCGGCTGAATTTGCAGTCGTTAATACCCTCCAATCTGCATTGGGCCAGCGTGGAGGGCCATGGCCCATCCTCCTTAACCATCCATAAGGAAGGCCTGAGCCCCTGCAGTGGGGACGTAAAAGGGCTGGTGATGTGATGATGTGATTTATAAATATCCAACATAATAATTCAATTTGTTATACTTCATATTTTTCGAAAAATAGTTTTATTAAAGTACCAACATCATCATACCCGAATAGCTATAAAGATTACTATCTACACCGCGTTAGTAACATTGGAAAATTGTCTGTTTCAAAAATAGTATTCAATATGCAAAATGTCTGGATAAATAATAAACAAGCTTTAGAGAACGCCCGTTGAAGATTGGAAAAGTATTCGATTTTTCTTATATTGCTAAGTTTCTTGGGATGATTTCTTTTTGTGCCTACAGATTTGTTTTTGTAAATTTGTATTTGACAAGGAAAATAATATCTATTAACCTATAAACTAAGAAGTAAGATATTTTATTATTTGCCGTTAGTGTAGCTTTAGATTGGGCAAAATATTTTCAAAGTCGGTTCAGTAGTAATCTTCATGCCAGATACTTTATTTGTTCAATACTCGCTGGTTTTTATGGCTTCTGAGATCACCATCTTAGAATACGCGATATATTTGGTCCTTAATGATGTGTCTTGGCCTTCCATTGCTTCCATATCCTTCCACTTTCGCGTTGTGTGTCAGTTTTGTCATCCTTTCGTGCGGAATCTTTTCACATATCGGAACCAAGCAAGCATGCCTTTGTTAGGTTTTACAGCGAAGATTTGAAAGAGTGTTTCAAATCTTCTTTCTTATCTCTTCATCGAGACTTCAGTCAGTGAGTTTTAGCTCGCAATATCTGCTTAACGATTCTATGTCCTATCGATATTCTACTTTTTTACACCGTCCACATCCAGAACATAGTTATTGTAAAATTGAAATGAGCTGGATATACAAGTTATATCCATTTCACTTCAACTTGCGTGCTTGGCATCGCACGCCGGCTGGTTTCATATTTTTTGAAGTCGCAGTTCCCAGCCCGGTTGGATAAAAAAAAAATGAGTTTTCAATATTTTTTCAGGTCCGGGTGTTGTGGTACAGTCAAGAAAGTGACCCACCAGTTTAGACAAAAGTTTCTTTGAAGTCCAAATATCAATAAGGTTGAAATTTCTAGCAGAGTTTAAATACGTTTACTGATAACTTCATATTTTAAAGAACTCCGTTAACAATTGTTTGTCGTTTCTTTTGTTTTATAATGTTCAAATGAATTTTAACCATAGGGTATTTAGATCATAATTTTAGATTTAATTGTTTTCGTTAACCTTCGTTATTTCATATCTAAATTATACAATATTATCTTTATTGTTAAGTTAAATAGTTTACTTTTAGTAAGTAAACTTAAAATTCATAAAGTGGGTATATAAAATCAAGTTTGATTTCGTAGAGTATTTTGAAACCCTCTTTGGAACAGCTGGAGAAGAAAATAACCGGCATAACTAATTTTCTATGCAAATTAATCCTGAACTTTCCTCTGGAATCTATATTACATTTTAGTCTATTTCATTGATACGAGATCTACATATTAACATGGACTGAGAACGCAGTTTCATTTCAACGCGAAAACGTATACATTGCCGCTTGCGTTTCCAGTCGACTAATGCTTAATTTGTATAGAAGGCTATGTATTACAAACAGACTTGTTTAAACGCAGTGTTTCCGAGCGAAAAATATATCCGACATATATTTAGTCACGACCTTGTCGATAGTCTAACAAGTGAGGATTGTTCAATTAACTTTGTTTATGTAAAATTTTAATATTTCTTTCAACAAAATAACTCAACACCATTTATCAAGGAAAACAAGTCAGTTTAATGGTTTCCTGAAACTGTTGGATCAAACAAATAAGCATTAAATTTATTTACGACAGTTTTATGTAAAAACCATAAGAATAACAATATTGCCCTCGAGTTAGACATGACAGATACGACCGTAACATATTTTTATAGTTCATACGATGTTTCCGAACTCTTAAAATAACATTTGCGCGATCAATGAAGGTTAAATATAAATATAATCATGAATTCGCTACGATCTTCACAGTTTGTTGTAAAAAGGTTATTTTAAATATTTAAACATTGTTTTCTTATTATTTTATTTAAATAAAAAAAAACAGGTTTACTTAAACTTTTCTATTAGTACACAAGAGGTTGCTGTTAGTTGCAATTCTTTTACCACAGACTCGACTTTTAGTTTTGTTCCTGATCTACATTTTCTATTATTTATATAGCTTGAATATTTATCATAATCCAATTCATGTCACCATTTTTTCCCTATGAATGGAATCAAATTGAATCGAATGGGGTGAACGGGTCATAATTCTCAATGCGGGCCCAGTGGGGAATTGTGGGTGCTAATGATTGCAGATACACAAGGACCCAACAGTTTAACGTGCTTTCTGAAGTACGGAACAAATAATATAACAAATGTTAATTTACTGGCGTAATTTATACTCTACCTAATATGTGAAGTTGTCCATTTATTGTTTTTATAAGATCCACAGACCTATATTTTTGAAAATAGTATAAAAAGTATAGTAATAAGGCTGTCTGTCATCGAAAATGAGAAGCACCTATATAAAAAATGTTTGGAGCATCGGAAACCATAAACGGGTAACTCAACACTCTAGTAGAGAATGACTCGAAGCTTTAAGTGCGCCATCAGATATGGCGAGGCAATGATATGGCGATGAAGAGTAAATGATTAACAAAAAAAGATAATACTCACCGAAAACGATAACAAATGTCATCTTGACAGTCTTGATTTTAGCTTTCGGTATAATACCGCGGCTGCTAGCGCGGCGGGTGTCCAGATCGTCACTGTCTGGAAGGAGATAGATCATTAGTCATAGAAGACAGAAGGGCGTTAGAAGAGCCTTGTGGATTGGGTAAGTGTAATATAAGAATTAATAATCAATTTTTTTTAAATTACATCCAATATTACTGCATATATAAGTGGAACGTATGTCACTTTAAGTCGCTGGTCCTAGCTGGTCCTATTTGCAGTCGTTAATACCCTGTAATCCACATAGGGTCAACGTGGAGGGCCATCCTCGTCAATCATCCATAAGGAAGCACTGCCCCCTGCAGTGGGGCCTTAAAAAGGGTTAATGATGATTCCGTATGTCGGAGAGACAAGCAATAAACGTGTCTTTTAAATCAATAGTAATATATTTCCGATGATTCAATATAAATCATCGGAAATATAATACTATACTATTCTAGATAATACTCTGAAAAGGTGTAGCAATATTAATTGAAAAACTATTAGCGTGTGAACCACAATTCTGTTATAAACCAGTCTAGAAACCGGCGATGAGCACAGCGCTGTCACTACGTACTCTACGTAGTTTAATTGAATGGAACCCACATGAAAAGTTAATAAAGATTTTATTTCACTGATGTAAAGTTCGAAGCTACTGTTATTAGAATAATGCTGATGCATAGCTGAACTAATTAATCCATGGCTGAGCCAAAAGTGAGTATAAGGCTAAAATTGTTCTCATAAAGAGATGGAGGGAATTCTAATGTTTCTCTGTGTTCTGTGGTATATCCTACACAATGCGGCATTAATTTCATTTGGCGAATGAGTTGTCAGCGAAAGTTTCTCGAACAATCTGTTGAATCGAGTTTTCTTTTAATTAAAACGAAACTGGTGGGCGTTTGGATAATGAAACACTGTAAACCGTAATTTGATCATGATTTTCTCTTCACTAATATTATAATTTGATTGTTTGTTTGTATTAAACATTCTCCGAAAATAATCCTACAGATAGCCACATAATACGCAAACTATAATTTATGCTATAGTCTTGGTAAAATAGGCAGTCTAAATAAAAAAAATATATATAATCAAAATAAAATCAGAATTATATGTATATAAGTTACTGATAATAAACAAATAATAATCAACTAATATTATAAAGAGGTACAGTTTCTGACTTCATTTGTTTATAAGAGGTAACCTATAAAATACTGGTCCGGTCGTAAGGATTCTTTCACTACGCAAAGCTACACCATACGCGGGTGACATAAGCTATAATACACGCAGGCGAAGTAGATGGTAAAAGCTAGTTCATGTATATATTTCTTAATATCACTCCAAAAGAAAAATTACTTTTTGAATAGACACTTAACGAAATCTGTCCATCTGTTAGTCATCTTGCCATTTTTCAAATAGTCTTTCTCAGTTGAGTCACGTTGCTCCTAATTTGGTACGATTCATCTGCTCGGTGTTTTTCTACCCATCAATTTACTTACCCGTCCGTTTCGCAAACGGAGTGTAACCAAAGGAATGGTAATTTTTTTTTGAGTCTTTCGTCCTCTGATGAAGTTAATTAAGAGCTTTTGTTGCTTAAAAATTATTTACTAGTGTTAATAAATCAAATTAAATTGATAATAAGAAAAATGTAACTAAAGAATATTAAACAAAAATAAAATGTTAATAAAATGAGTTTTCCATTTATCCGACTATAACATTCAAAAGGAGAAGTTTCTATATTCGACTGATATGTATAATTAGAACCAGTAAAAAAAAAATAATGAGACGTCATAGGAATAATGAGACGCCAGAAGAACCCGAAGGATGAATACAGAACCCCCCGAAACTTAAGATGAGTATTATTTTTAGAGCCACGCAATTAAAAAGTAATTAAAGTGCTCTTTAAAAAATGGAAGAGATATTTCCTTTTTTTGTGAACTAGATTTTATTCCTATTTAAATTTAACGTTTGTCATATCTAGCGCATAGATTTTCATGATACGCGGTAGGGCCTAATTGTATGTTGCATACTAAATAATTATATACACACACGAGACGGGTTAGATACAACTGACGCTTCGAACATTTCATTTTTGGAATGAAAAATATATAGAACTAGCTGTTTCTAAAGAATTATAACCTATATCAGCCCCCTGTAGCTTTCCGTAGGTGAAAGAATTGTCAGTATCAGTAGATCAGTATTTTCGCGGATTACCCCTACAGACAAACAAAATTAAATGCTTTACCACTTTATAAAATGAGTAAAGAACTTTTCAACTCACATTGTTTCGTAACGGTGGCCCTTCTGCCCAGAACCCTTTGACTCTTATGTCTTATGGTGACCACTATAACCCCGTAACAGGCCGCTATTATAAGGGCCGGTATCACGAAGAGAGACAAAAAAATACTCGTCATCCATATCCTCCATTGTGTTTTACTGAGGTCCAACCAGCATTGGAGCATACCTGAAATAGACAAAATGTTAGAAGAATAAGCTTCAGAAAAAAATTCAATCACAAAAAAGTAGAAAATCACTTAGTAACTGGAAAGGTTATGAAATTTCGTTTGAAGTCGGACGAGATTTATTTTGCCATCCATTTTACTATACTAATATATAAAACGTATCCATACTAATACTCATAAAATATTGATCACCCGATTTATAAAAGTTTCTAGAATTTCTTAACTCCTTTCTAGTTATTAACCTATTGCTTCTTAATATTTTTAAACGCGGTTTTTCATTTATTTGTTTTTAGTGTCAAATAAATTTCTACTATTTTTTTCATTGGATGCTAAATGAATTCCTATGCTGTGAGTTTCTTGAATTCGTAAACTTTTGTGGTTTCCATTAATTATTTATCGTTTTTTTTGGATTGCTTTAGTTCTTTGAAAAAATTTAAAGTTGTATTAGATCTATAATAATCAGTAAATTATTATTATTAGATTTATAATTATCAGCAAAAAAACTAATTTCAAAGTATAAAAATTTACTACTGATTAATTATCATGAACATCATCAATTAGAGTCTTGGTTCGTGCCTATAGAGATGCCCTCTCTCCCTCTCTCTTAGTCACGACTATGCGAACCCATCAGATATTCTCATAAGGATCTCGCCGCCTTCAACAGGCTCAATTACGCTGTAAAAGTCATTTGCGACAGCAACTACACATAATAAATCGGTTAGACCAAGAGCCCCGAGCTGCAAAGACCCTGCTCGGAGGGAAACAATTTCTCTTTAGTCTTCCTAACGTTTGCTACGTCTAAATAGTACCATAATCCCCTTCTGGTCCTATTGGGTAATAAAACATAAAAAATACTGTCGAATCAAATGCTCCTCTTGAAGTCGGCTGAAAATAACTCACCAACGTCCGCCTCGTCGAATAGAATCAACATTGGTACACAGAAAAGAAAACTAATAAACCACGCTCCCAGTATTAAAGCACGAGCTCTTCTCCCTAGAAAGAAATAAAAACTTATAACCGTACACATAGTTCTGTTAATTTCATTCCAATGTGACTTTCAAGTATCAATGCTAACAAATCCTAATTAAAAAGTGAATTTATAAAAATATTTGGCAGAAAAAAGCTAATGAATAGCGTGTTGTAAATAATAATGTCTCGCGTATAATAAGGATAATTCCTTGGTAAAAAGAAATAAATTCTCTTTAGTCAGTCAGTCAGATAATAGAAAATACCAGATGCGTATTATATTTCTTTTTTTTTATCAAGAAATAGAGCATAGATAATAAGCATTAGAAGGCGCGAGCCCAGTACGGATTGCTGGCTGACAATGAATGCAGATGCACCAGGGAATAGCCAAGCACGAAGAGCTCGACGTAATAAAATTTTGGTTCATCTTTTAACCGACCTTTGTGAAAGTATTTTAACTTTCACTGACCAAACGCATCATCGGTGAAGGATACAATAAAATACTCACAGCTACCAGAGAAGTTCATCGGATGTGTTATGGCGTCACATCTGTCGACACTTAGTGCGACCAACACATACGTAGACGAATACGTAACTACACCCTAAAACAAAACATTTACATTGGAATTTTAAGGATGCTTCGCACCATTATAGCAGTTAAAGTTAAAGTTTATATCAAAGACGATAACGCTGACTATGTCGTTGACTGCAGAAAAAGTTGCACCATCTTTTATCTTGGCAAAGTAAATATTATTTTAAAGTGCAATAATTTTAATCAGCGAAATTTGGACATTTATTGTTAACAGTTAGAGTTATGGCGTCATATCCTCATTGCTACATGATGCAACTCGTTATTTGCTTATCCGGTACTTTAACATGTTAGTTATTGTTAAAGAGATTTGGTGTAACCATTCTTAAACAATTTAAAATAAATTTTAATATTGAAAATAAAAATCATAATTAGGGCAATAGGGATGACGCTTGGGTAAAAAAAAAGGAATTCTTTTTAGTCCGTCAGTCAGATAATAGAAAAATATATGAAACGTATATTTTTTACTTCAATTTAACTAGAAATAGCTTAGATTTGAGGATTAAAGTTGAGGAGTGGGGGCTCGCGAACGTCACAGTTTTGTAGAAAACGTACTATAACGTGACGTCATACATTTTTTCAACTCCATGTATCGCCGTAATATTATGATTACGAAAAAAATAAAAAATACCTGTTTAATATTTTTCATCACTCTACTTGAAGGACAAACAATTATAATAAAAATTAGTAGCTTTTGAACCATAAACCTACACTTTTGATTCGTAAGAGCAGTAATGTATTATATAATATAATTTATATATTTTATGTACCAGCTAAGATCAAAATTAATCAGTACAACCACCAACAAACATTTTTTTTTAAATATACGTGTAGATATTTATTACTTTATGCGTTACTAACATTATCACAAAGTAATTAACAATGACTACATTTTTATTAATTTAACAGTGGCACGACGTTCAAGGTGTCAGTCAGTTGAATATATAAAACGAAAGAAATAAATATAAAAACTCACCTGTAAATATTTAACTAACTTGCACGCTATAGATCCCGCAAGCCATGTTATTGTTATTCTATGAATTAAGTCTGGTAGTACACTAATTAACCCAACTAATAAATCTGAAAGACAAACATAAATAGTTATTCTTTTTCATCAAGATAAGTTATATTTCAAGCAATATTTCTATAAAATAATTAGTTAATAGTGAGTAAATAAATAATTTTTATGCATTTTAATTTCAATGTGTGAACATCTTGGGCTCTGAACGAAGCTTGGGACCCACTTCATAGTTAAAAAGGACATAAATATATGTCTATACAGTGTCGAATCGCCCATTACGGCCCAATTAATATTCGTTCGTATTCGTAATAGTTAATGAAGTACTGTCTAAGACAAATGTTGTAATAAAACTCAGTGATTAAGGTTTGACAAAATTATTGTATTAAAGAGATAAAAAATAATGAACCTGATGTAAAATATGATATTACGTAAAATTCGATAAAAAATTTAGATTATTTTATTTTTTAGATTATTTTAATTTAGATTATTAAAGACATCTTTTTCAGATTGTCACTCTTAAAAAGATGGTATAAAGTACTCTATTTGAGTGACAAATTAATTTTATCTCAAAGAATGAATTGTAAGAATATGTTGAAAATGACATTAGATATTTTAGTCCATCAATCTCTCACGATCTACCTAGTAATTTTTTTTTCTTTATAATAAGACAAACGATCTTAAACCAAAAAAAAAGATGATATTGCGGTGTTATGGGCTCAATTATAACAGACACTAAAATGCCGTATTATAATTATATATAGACTGACATATAGGTTCAGAATCTGAAAAAGAGAAATAGTTACGCTATAAAAATCTGCCTATATGAATATGGAATAGTTTCGTAAATCTAATAGTTTGCAATATAAGAGCTTTTTAAATTCACGTCTTTAAGTATTACTACATTGCACACCATATTTCCTTTGTTTTAACTATATTAATGCGTTTGTAATAATTTTATAGCTTAGAATAACTGGATAAGTTCGTAATACTGGCTTCAATTATCGTTGAATTAAAATTTAATATTAAAGTTAGAACTACTGTGTCAAATTGTATACCAAGAATTGATTTCGCTTTAATATGAGCGGCTAGTTAGTTACAACCTTATTGTGGTAAAAGGAGCTACATACATTAAAATCAGTCTGAGGTTCATATCAAGGAGGTTATATGAAATCTTGGTGGATAGGTCTCTTACTGTCCAGCTTTGGTATTCTCGTAAAAAATCAGTATTGAACTCGTAAAGCACAGTGCTCTCATAGTATGGGGATAGATACATCTGTAACTCAGCTACGGTTTCTTGTCCCATCCCCCATCTAAGGGTTAACTGAAGATTGTACCCAAAGCATTTTACCTTCATTAAAAAGGGTGGTCACATAATGGAAGTTCAATAAAATCAAACCGCTGGCAAACGGTAATAATGGTTTTATTTCATTGAAATTACTGTGACTGCGCTTTCGAGAAGGTTTGCTATAAACAAGTTTTCGAGTTATAGTAAGATTAGCTCACCAGATATGGCTAGCTGCATGATGAAGAAGTTCATTCTGCTCTTCCTTGTCTTGGTGAGAAGGAGCGCCAAGATGACCGTGGCGTTACCCGCCACGATCGCCACCAGCATCAACCATAGGACTGCTACCTGAGCTGTCTGCAACAATATTATGTATCAATACTAGTCTTATAAAAAGGTAAAGAGTAATAATCTTCGAAAATAATGATCCAATCATGAAATTTCTTCGCGGGTATGATGTAACTTCGCGTAGGCGTAGGAATTTTAAAAATTGGTCCAATAGTTTTAGAATCCTTTAACTCTATTCTTGGCATTGGGTATTATTATATTATATTTTTATCGATATTTATCTGTTATAATAATATATTCTATATTTTTATAGACGACATAATAAAATACATATTTTGTTGCTGCTGCGTTAATTATGTGATAACTTTTCCGTAGAATCAAAATACATCAGATTAATGTTCTTTTATAATAAGATTTACATAAATTAGAAATACAATTAGACTTAATTTTAAAATTGAGTAGTAGGGGAGACCGAGGAGATTTGAAACAAAGGTGAGTTGAAACAGTACCAATTTCTCGGAACTTAAAACCGTTAGCGGGTTAGCAACTTCGCCTTATAACTATTTTTCTCCGCCCGTCGTGGTGGGAGTTCACGTCGGAGGTGTGCCTCGCGCGGTTGTGGAGTTCTGTCAGCCGTATGTCAAAAATCGTGAAAAGTAAGTTTTTTAGGCTTTGTTATGATGTTTATATTTTTATATAGGTTTTGTATTTTGGTTTAAGTTATATGTGTTTCGAAAGCTCTTTAACTAAAGATTCATTGTATATGTTTGGTACAGTTGATTTCTATGTATTTGCTTCTTCATTGTAGATTAAATAAAAATGAGAGGTTTTATTTCTACTGAGGAGATTTGAAACAGACTGTTTCAACTCTCCTCGGTCTCCTCTACATAGATAACATGAGATATTGGAAAATGGCTGCAAAGCAGACAAATGCCACAGCATACACTTCACGAATGTTGCACACAGCGTGACGGGTAGTAACGCTCCTAATTAATGTCTATGATAACTTAATTTATTTATTTTATTTTAGAATGCCAACTTATTATAAAAAACAGACTGACAGGGGTAGGTATGGCAAGTCGCGAAACGTATGATCTCGCAGCAGAAGAAGTAATTTTGCGCCAGAAAAGTCTCCGTGACGCGGTTTCGAGTTATAATCTGAACCATACATCTCTCTGCAGGTATATTAAAAAAAAATGCTTATGAAGGCAACGAAACGGCAACTGCTCCTAGAGTTGGATATCCTGAAAAGACTGTTTTTACAGCTTCAGAGGAGAAGGCAATCTTTTAAACTGCGCTGCTGTTAACTTTCGCCTAAGAACTAAAGAAGCCAGAACTTTTGCCTATAAATTGGCTGTAAATATAATACATAAAAAATATAATAAAAAAATCGCTTCTGCTTGGACTGCTCATGAAATGGCTGGAAAGGTTTGGCTTCGATCATTTATGAAACGGCATCCTGTTCTTTCACTTAGACTACCTCAACCTACAACTATCGCTCGAGCTACAAGTTTAGCAGATCAAATGAACAACTTTTTTTCCAAAATTATACTACAGGGTTACAAGGGAAGGATATATGGAAAGTTGATGAACCAGGTATCACAACAGTTCAGAAACCAGACCGCATCATTGTAATACTTAAGAAATTACTGAAAATTAATAACTATTGTATGTAAAAGATTGAGGAAGATCCTTTTTATTTAAGTTGAAGGTGTAATTAACTCATTTAAGAGTTAAATATATTTATGAGACCTGTAGTTATATACTTGACTGATATATCAGTACAAAATCCTTATATAAAAAGTTGTTACATACTAAAAAAAATTTATTTAAATAAATACCTTGAAATTATATAATCATTTTTATTTTACATCCCTTAATGCTTCTCAAAAATCATATGTTTCAACTCTCCTCGTCCCCTGTTTCATCTTACCTCGGTATGAGGAGAGTTGAAACAAATTGACTTGTTACGGTTAAGTCGATGTCTACCACAATATTTAACGTTTACGACTACTTTACGTTAGTCATTCGCAGGTGTAAATAATTACCTTTCGATTGGTACTAATATCATACGATTTCTGTGTATAATATTTGATGTATGAAATAAAATGTCAAAATTGTTTCAACTCTCCTCGGTCTCCCCTATCTATGACTAAATAAACCTGAATCTCAGACTCCAGTGGTTCCTCTTTTTATATGGCAACAGTCTGCGTACAAGTTTCCAACAACTTATATGTTGGAATTGCCTTTAATAGGGATAGCAGGCACTTTGGCATAGAAATATAAAATAGTGATAAAAACCTCAGTGCAGAAAACACCATAAAAAGAATGTTGGGAAAACTCATTGGTGGAAAAGCCTTGAGCCGGAAAGTTCAAGTTAGAGAATGAAGAAACTGATATACAATGCTAAGGTGGAATTATATAAGAGACGCAAAAGGCCAAAATACGTCTTTCAGGATTATATGATTTAGTTGATATCGATAGATAATGTCAGAAGTCATAAACACAGAGGACCTAGTAAGTACTCTTTATAATATTAGTATTTCTCATTAATGTTCATATTCTTTTTACAGTCGGCTGTCGGGCATGACTAGACTGAGCAAACATAATAGGTACACAGAGTAAAAGAGGTGTGCTAGCAAGCACAAGATAGTAAACCCCCGCTTGGGGCACACCACGACATTCCGAACACATACAGGGACAGTATCATTTTAAAGTGTATTTATTTATTATTTAAATATAATAATACTTCACAATCCCATGTATTGTTTGAGAATTATATTTTGTTTAGTTTTTTTATTGAGGTATTGGAATTAAAAAATATTTATTTATCTGCCTAAGGCAGGATTGCACCATAATAATAAGTTAAAGTTTAGGTTTATATCAAATTTGACACTGACTTATCCTCTTTTTGAGCATAGTAAAACGATAACTTTAACCACCGAAGCTTGGGCGGTTAAAGTTGTGACGTAATCTAACCGCGGTCAAATAGTGGAACTCATTATTTACATAATCGGTACTTTAACATGTTATTGTAGTTAGTGTAACCAACCCTTAGTAATGTAAGGTCACTAAAGGTTAAACGTGTTTATGTCATTTGATATTTACCATAATATAATTACACTAAGTATGGTCATGATCCGAATTATAATGCGAGCTATTAGTGCTATAAAATATGTTATTACCATATAAACGACCTGTTTACATCATGTGGGACGGCATTTATACTATAAGTGAAGTACTATAATCTAAGTGAAGATACATTTATAACATCGATACTATGTACTATTTATTTATTGTCGAGTAAACATACATATAATCAAATCAGAGTTTCATTCTTTTTGATGGTCAAATATACGTTTGCTATTTTAAAACGATAATTTTTACCGCTCAAGATTTCATATTATAATTGTACTCAACAAAAAGTTTAGTTAAAATTAGTTTTAAAAACCTAAAAACAAAGGCGGTTTACAAAGAATCATGTCCAATTTTGACTTAAAAATTTACTAACGCGTCTAATGATGTAATATCTCATAAATTAATTTATTTTTTACTCATTACATATCAGGAAATTAAATCTTAAAATAAAGTCAATATAAAAATTGCAATGCTGATAATTATTTTAAAATATTACTATGATGACTACCCAAATTCGATTCGGAACCTAAAATGACGGTTTGCTACACTACCCCAATGCGATTCGGACACAATGATGGTGTGCTACGTTTCATAAAAAAGTGCATTAATAATCAAATTTGGATTTAGTTCTATATTTACGAGTCAAACTATAAAGCAGCTTCACAATTATCTCAAGTTTTGACAGCTGTTATAATCTCAAAATATTATTTACACATAACTAATCTGCCTGGCCTCCTGATGAAAGTAAGATATTATAATATTTTAAGCAAACACTAATTTAAATTATCACTAATGGTGGTTAAACGCGAACTTTAAAATAAGTGAAAATAAAAATATCTTTATTCAAGTAAAAAATCAAATCAAATTCTTTATTGGCCTTGTAACAGAGAATGTTTCACTAGGTAAGTCATAATATACATTCATTGTCATTTAAGAATATGATATAAACTGTTATAATATCATGATTATTAATAAATATAAAATAAATTATTTCAAATATAAGTATGTGTAGAATTTCAATAATAATATTAATAAAAAAAACATGATTAAAATAAATTGTCATTAAATTAATAATTCAATCGGATATTATTTTTAACATTATTATCACTTAAAATCCACGAAAATGAGGATTCAGTCAATGGCTATTACATGCACTTTTGAATCGTCCAAAAAATGTTTTTTCCGCTACCACTTGTTCAGGACGTCTTTTAGCTGACAAGAAGTACAAGCGAAAGAAACTTACCAGCTTTTTATCATAAGTAATGACATTTACATAAATCATGTCATTACCAAAATATTATGTATTATCACAATAATAAATACAACTTTCAAAGTTTTTAGGATATAGGTTGAACATATTCTTGGTTTTTATAGAACAAAGCGAAGGCCATTAATTCCATGCACCCTTAAAATAATCATCAACTTTATAATAGCCTTTACTCATAAGTATGTTCTTTACATGAATTTTAAATTTATTTATGAGTAGGTCAACTACATTTTGTGGAACTTTATTGAACATAGCAATGCATTTACCCAGAAATGATCCTCTGGTTTTCTGAAGTCTGAAGCTTGGAACGGCAAGTTTATTTATATTTCTTGTGTTAAGATTATGAACACTAACTTTTTTTTTGTGAAGGAATCGTAATGTTTTCTTGCGTACATAATATTTTCATAGATGTATTGAGAGGCAACAATCAAAATATTAATTTCTTTAAATATTTCTCTGAGAGATTCTCTAGACTGTAAATTATATATAGCGCGGACAGCTCTCTTTTGTAAAATAAAAATATCTTGAATGCTAGCCGCAGAACCCCACAACAATAAACCATACGTCATTACACTATGAAAATAACTAAAATATACCAATCTTGCCGTTTCAATATTTGTCAAGAGTTTAATTTTCTTAACAGCATATACTGCAGAACTCAGTCTACTTGACAAATTATCAACATAAGTCGGGATCCCATTGCAGTCGGGAATCTAAAGTAATACCAAGGAACTTTGTCGGTTCCACCAAATCAACTTTTTCACTATTTACATTTATAAGTATATTAACATGCCTCACATTAGGTAACGCAAACTTTATGCATTTTGTTTTATTTAAATTAAGCTTTAAATTATTACTATCAAACCACTGTAGAACATTGTCGAGAGCAGGGGTAACAATCATTACCCCTCTTAACTTTAAACACTAAAGAGGTGTCATCAGCAAATAATACTGTCTCGCACAAATTCTTTGTAAAGTGAGGAAGATCATTAATTAGAAAAAGCAGTGGTCCTAATATCGATCCCCGAGGGACGCCCGTAGTAATGGGTGCCCCTGCAGATTTCGCTTCATTAATTACTACTTTTTGAATTCTAGCAGAAAGATATAATTTTATTAGATTAAGTGAATTTTTGGTCACACCATAATGCTCTAATTTCCCCAACAGTATTTCATGACTAACGCAGTCGAATGCTTTTGACAGATCGCAAAATATGCCGATAGCATCTTGTTTATTCTCCCAAGCATCATAGATATGTCTCAGAAGTGCAATTCCAGCGTCTGTGGTACATTTCCTCTGCTAAAACCAAACTGATTTTTATGAAGTAATTTATTTAACGAAAAGTGTGCAAGAGTTGATTATAAATAATTTTCTCAAATACTTTACTTAGCGCTGGTGGTATAGATATTGGTCTGAAATTACTGGGATCAGACATGTCGCCTGCCTTGAAAAGTGGGATTATTTTACCATATTTCATTAAATCAGGAAAAGTTCCTTCATAAATGCATTTATTAAAAATAAAAGTTAATTGAGGCACTATAGGTGATATTATAGATTTAATAACATAAGGTGAAACGCCCCAAAGATCTTCGGTTTTTTTGACATTAATGGAATTAAATATTTTAATAATTGAGTTAGCGTTAACATGTCTAAAATAAAATTCAGTATTGCACTTATCAACAACTGACTAGATGAGTAACTGCAAGTCTAGAACATGAACTAAGATTTCTAGTGATTTCTATTGGTGTTTGAGAAAAGAATTTCTCAAATGTATCGGCAACCGCTTCATCTGTTTTAATTACTTTATTGTCAACCTTTAATGAGTATGTTTGCTGTAAGACATAGTTTCTTAAAAAATTTTGAATAATTTCTGACATATTCAATAAACTTTGGATCAGTCGAGGTACACTTTAGCTCATACAAATCGTACAACCTATTTCGACTTTTGTAGATGCCAGGTGTAGCCCAATCACTAAATTTCTTCTTATGTGTTAAGTCAATGAATGTATGGATAGTGGACTCGATTCTTTAGGAAACTCCGTTCGAATTTAGGCGAGCATTTGTTAACCGCCTGTGTAATGTTTACACGACTGCTCAAAAAAGGAGTGTATTATGTTTAGTGCTATTAAGAATTGTTTGTAAAGACTGGGAGATACACTGGGAGTAAACTTGCCGTTCTTTCTTTACAAATAAACACTTTATCAATTCCTATTTATATTATCATCATATAACATACGTTGCATCATAACTTATCTCCACCGCGGAAAATCCATCTCTTTTGAGTCATATTAGCATTTCAAAGATATAAGGTTTTTTTTATATGAGAAATGCATAGGGTATTATCTAAATTCGTACGAGACGTGTGTCGTAAAATCAGTGCAGTAATTTGAGAGCAATGGAAAGAAAGTCAGGCGAGTGACACAAAATGGTTCCGCATTTTTGGAGATATAAAACATATATAAGAGTTATGAGGAATATAATATGTAGGGTCAAAGAACTGAAACGCTTGACTTGGTGACCAATGGCCTTGTCCTTCCATGGTATAGTTCTTATGAAATTCAATTGGTAACATGTTTACTAAGAAAACTAAGGAGGCCAAATGATATTGGAGCACTTGGTTGCCGAGGCTGAACATAAATTACCTAGTACCTTTTGTGTGAAAGGACTGAGCTAAATTGGGTTTCGACTTCCTAAGACTTTATGCTTGTTCGATAAAGAGGCGGGGTCGCGGGACATAATTATTTATTACATTAGTTGTTGTTGTATCATTTGTAGAGATGCGTACCAAAAAAAAACAACATTTATAGGTTCATTTGTTACAATTTTCTCCAAAACTATTTGATAATAATACGACGTAGACGAAAACAGTTTGGATAATACTAATAACATCGTAAAACTCTTTTCTAATAAGGAACTAACCATCATATATAAAAATTAAAGTCAATTTGAGCTTTAAGAAAGAAAAAATAGTGTAAAGTTCTATAACTCTTTCATACCGTAGTTAAAAAAATCATACTTCAATTCTGAAATATTACCTACAATAAAAAATCGAATTATGTTAAACAACCGTCAGCTCTTTAGGATAAATTAGGTTTATTTGTATTATATTTTATAAAGGAAAAAAAAATCAAAATACTTTAAATATGTTTGTAAGTTTCTCTTTTGAGTTTGAATGTCTTTTAATGTCGGTAGAAAAAGTAGATGAACTCTATTTTATATTGGACTCTACGTACATTTTCCTTCAACATCTGGTAACAAAATTCGCCACACAAATCTTGAAAGCGTACCTACATTAGAAAATACTTAATGCCCATAATGTGACACTGAATCCTTTTGAATTACGTCCATAAATGTTATTCTAGACGAGTCCGACGAATTTAAATAATGTTACATCTTAATGGATGGTCCTTTAGGAGAGAAGAGGATTATTGTAGGTATTAGGTATTTAGGTACTTTATTAAATTAGTTGTAAAAAATTTCCAATTAAAATATTTATATTAAATAATTGTATTAGTAAAACCTACAAGGATAAAACTATAAAATATATATCAATAGTACATGACATGACATGAAAAATGTCAAGACAACATTTCATCAAATTTTCATGTTTTGCAAAAATGGAAGGATGGACTAATTTTCTTAGAAAATATTATGTCAATACCTATACTTCACATAACATTACTGTATTGGTAACATCCATAGGAAATTATGTTTCCCTATTTTTGTCGTAGACTTGAGTACCTAGTCTTTATATCGACAGATAAGTAAGTAAGAATGCGACAGCTTGCTTTTGAGAACATAATCCAAAATAAAACAGTTGGCAATATTGTTATTCCTATACCTGATACAAGAACTTCACTGTGTATCGTGCAGTGGCAAAACATTTCTTTTTTTATTCAGTGGCATCTAGTGTCACGAAAGGATCTAAAATCTATATGAGATTAGTCGAAGGCTCCAAACACTTGTATCTTCAATATACTGTGTAAGTTAAAAGTTACTTGGTCATGCTTTTTAAATTTTCTGCTTTAAATGTATTTTATATTTTTTTCATACCTATACAAAAAATAATTCAATTGTAATATAAACGCCATCTATCGTCAGTGAAAACGAAATAACCATGATCTCTTAATCCCTGATCCCTGCATCTGCATTAGGTCAACGCCCATTAAATCAATTTTAATATCATTAGATATACTCCTGTAACTTGCACCGTTTTAGAGACAAGATTTGAATACGAGTCGTCTAGACCCATAGTTCAGGGCAATCTTCTCACACAATTAATTTGGCCCCGCAGCCGCAGTATAATCACACAGTTTATACAATACATTACACAATGCCGTGGGGCGGGATGTTGACATGGTACTTTATTGATACTTACAATAAAACCTCAACATGAAGAAATATACGTTATAGACCTTTTAATTAGATTATACATTTTAACAAACATATATCTTGTAGGGTCATAGACAAATAAGAAAACATACACAGATTGTTAACTCTCTTTTCTTGTTTTATAAAACCATTTATGATTCCCTCCTTCCTTTTTTTTATTAATTTCATGATTATATTTTGTTTTTACAGTGCTAGTTTGGTATTTTCTTCCGATGATTATTCATTATAATTTGTACCCTTGAGCCTGAATATTAGAGCATTGCTCTCTAAATATCCACTGAGTTTCCACCATCTTGCATCTCCGCAGCACGTATTCTGTTAACTGTAAAGCCTTATTGAATTCTCTTATCTTATCTTTCTCCCTCTTTATACTTACTACTTGGTCTGTATAAAAGATGGTGGAAATAAAGATTTTATCTGATAATTAATCTTCATAAATAAACCACTGTTATGCTCATTAATCCATTAATCCATTCATCCATCCATTTGAATCGCCATCGCTTCTTAATCAGCGTTTGGAGACCAACCCTAAATGGAATTGGCATAAGGCGGACTTTCAAGGACTATATGCATCGTTAACAGAATTGGACTGGACCGATTTGATGAACACTTCAAGTGTTGATTCAGCTGTAAAGATTTTCTATAATAAGCTAAATAATCTTATTAGTTTATTTGTGCCCAGTAAACAGCGGGTTATACATGGAAAGAGATATATTTATCCAAAATGGTACACAGCTGACATCATACAAAATATCAAAAATAAGTTCTTCCATTTAAAGAGATTCAAGTCAGAAGGTAAGCAGTTCAATGGGGAAATGTTTCGGTATTACAGATGGAGGGTTAAAATATTATTAGACAGTGCTTATAGACAATACATCAAACTAACGCAAAAAAATATTATTGACAATCCGATAAAATTTTGGAAATATGTAAAAGATAAAAGAAAGCAAAGGAGGCAGATGGATGTATATGGTTATTGCGATAGGGACGTGTCCGGCCAAGAAGCAGTAGATGCATTTGCTGAGTATTTCGGTTCAGTATTTCATAATAATGAGCCTGAATTGAATGCTGAAACTGCTCAATCAGCTAGTATGTGTGTAGATTCTTCTCTCATTTCCATAGCGGCTGTTGATGAAGCAGACTTGAAATCAGCAGTTAGGCGTCTTAAACCTAGAACAGCAAGTGGTCCGGATGGTATCCCGGCGTTTTTAATTAAGGACTGTATAGCCGCCCTTGAATTACCATTGTTGGTTCTTTTTAATATGTGTCTTATTCAAGCCGAATATCCTGAGTGTTGGAAATTATCTAGGGTGACACCCATTCCAAAATCAGATCCGGGAAGGGATGTTTCTACTTTTAGACCGATTGCAGTACTCTCAGTGATAGCGAAACTGTTTGAAACAATTCTTAATACACACATCAGTCGACAAATTAGCAATAAACTGCATAACAGTCAGCACGGGTTTCGAAAGGGTCGATCAACCAATACCAATTTAATAGCGCACGTGGATTATGTCTGTGCAGAAATGAATGCTGGGCGGCAGGTTGATGCCGCCTATTTCGATTTTAAGAAGGCCTTTGATTTAGTCGATAATGATATATTATTGCAAAAGTTGGTGACATTTGGTTTCGCGCCAAGACTTCTCCAGTTTTTCTCCAGATATTTACGTAACAGACAGCAGTTTGTAAGGTTGAATGGTTTCGAGTCAAGCAAATACTACACAAGGTCAGGAGTAAGTCAAGGTAGCACTCTTGGGCCAACTCTATTCTTGATCTTTATAAATGATTTGCCTGATAATATCAAGTCGGCGGAATGCCTTCTATTTGCTGATGATATTAAAATAAGCTTAGGAGTTGATAATAACATTGATGTTAGGGCCTTGCAAAAGGATATAGATGCTGTGTCAAACTGGAGATTAATCGTCTTCCTTTTAACGAGAGCAAATGTAAAATAATGACATTTTCACTAAAACGTAATACAATAAATGCAAATTATAATTTATTTGACGCCCATTTGGATAGAGTAAATTACATACGTGACCTAGGAGTAATGTTAGATGCAAAATTAGATTTTCACATTCACATAACTTCAGTTGCTAAATCAGCTAGTAAGACTTTAGGCTTCGTCATTAGAACTGCTGCTGATTTTGATGATGTAAGGGTTGCAATAACATTATACAACGCTTATGTTCGTAGCAAGCTCGAATATGCTGCCGCTGTATGGAATCCGTACGAAGAGAAATATGTTTTGCTGCTGGAAAGGGTACAACGGAAATTCGCTCGTTGGCTTTATAAAAAACTATATGGTTACTATCCATATCTATATCCTTCCATATTTGTCTCGGGTATGGTAGGTTTGGAGACCCTTAAGTTTAGGCGGATTATTGCAATGGTGAGACATTACTTATTTGTATTGCACAATAAGTTGGACGCACCGTCAATATTAGGCAGAATGGGACTTAAAGTACCCAGATATTTGTTGCATAATGAAGACGGAACGGTGGCTCCACGTCGAAATCAGCGTCTTCTGGTTCGACCAGTAACGCGCATCAAACGTGCATTATATGCTCCAACTAACCGCGCGATAACACTCATAGGTGATGTAGTCGCTCGGTACGATGAAATTGACATATTCGCACATAGTTTGGCAGTTTTCATGACTAGTTTTCGAGCTATTTTAGATGACATGGACAAATAATTTATAATAAAGTGACTTAATGATAAAATTGACATTGAAAATCATAAATTATTAAATGTTTTTTGTAATTATATGTATGAATGTTGTAAAATTTTATGTTGATATTGGAATTCTTAATTCATTAAATGCGTATTTTATACGTTATGTAATGTTTTATTGTATACGTTATTTTATATGTAATGAATGAATTTTGTAAATTTTAATTGACATTGGAAATAATAATTTATTAAATGTATTTTTATTATTTTGACACAATAATAGATTGTCTGACTCACTTTGTATTTGGTATAGGTTTTTTTTATTTTGTTTTGTATTATTATTTATATTTAATGAATGAACATTGTAAAATTTTGTTTCATAATTTTAACTTGTTGGCATTTTGGATTTTAGTCTGTTGGCTGACAAGTCTTTGTACCTATAAATAAATAAATAAATAATAAACATATTAATAATCACAGGAACAAGGAAATTAATTTAAAGATTAATCATGAAATTAATTTTATTTATTTGCTAATATGATATTTTATTTCTCTCTTCTCTAAATATAAGGAGAATGGTCGAGTCTATAATTAACACCAGTTGTTCACCATTTGCGATAAGTGTAATATTGACTTTTCTGTCTGTTTTTTTCTACATGTTGGTTATACGGCCTCACGCAAAAAAAAAACTAATTGTCACATTAGCTCGGGAAAAAATCAATGAAGTTTCTATTTTAAGTTACAAAGAATTTCATTTGAACTTCGAACAGCGAGCTGCAGGGCGATTCTCTAAAAATCCGAACCCAAATTCAGAATCACTCATGTGTCCGAATTCACGTTATTTAGTGTTTTTTTTTTTTTGTAAAAAAATACAAAATAAAATTGATTGATTTATTCGTGTCTCAGATATTCCATTTCTATGTCATTTCCAATCTCATTTCTGTTATGCCGCGAAACGTTATTATCAGTCCTAGATTGATCAGATGCCGCTTTTTGAAGTGAATCGGACACCTGAGTGAATTCGATTTCGGGTTTAGATTTTTACAGAATCGCAGGGCTGTTGTTGAAAGTTTTATATTTTAAATTAGAGTTTGACCTTGAAGCTGTTTAGATTAACCTGTTTTATAAAAGTTAAGATTTTTTTTTTTGTAAATTTTGAGGATTATTTAATTATGTTACTTAACATAACTTTAGTATCGTGTCCATGCTATGACGCATATTATTTAGTGCCACCTCTCACCGCGTAAAAATTTCTTATAATTACGATAAACATTTCAAATTGAAGTTGTTTGTAATGTGTTTTAAATCAGTTTCTTTGTCTAAATCGAATTTTGGATATTATTTATATGGATAATAAATATTGCTTTTATAAAAGTAATATGCTGTTATTATAATATGTAGTTAATATAAGAATTGGTGGTGTTTGTTGTCAATTTCATCCACATTGAAATTAGTTTCGCGTTTTAAATTATTTTTAAGATTTATATACTTTCATTCAAATATGTGATTCATTGATAAGTAGTCTACCTGATAAAAATAGAACTTGTTGATGTGAGAGGCATTGCCGTAATCGAGTGTGTCGTTGAGGTCAGCGTAAATGCTGCAATTGAGGCACTCCGCTTCCTCCATGCTTCACATCTTGTATCCACAGCTACTGAAAAAAGAAACAAAAAACCGATGTATTTTTAATAAGTCATTAAAACCTTCTTCTGCCTATATATTGCACCATTGACTGAGGATATGTTTTGATAGAATTAACATAGGGTTTGACAAAAGTTTAGAGGAAAGTTTTCATATAAAATACTTGGAACAAAAATGATCTCATTTTTCAAATCTTCGGTTTCGGGCCAAAAAAGGACGTCCAGCAACTTTTCATTATATACTAAAAAATATTCTTAATGAAAAATGCTTTAAAATCCACCTTACCCCTGGCACTCTGAGATGGAACTCGAACCCATGACACATTATGATATATGGATTGAGTCCCATCTCAGAGTGCCTGGGAAATAGTGAATTTTTTAAGAACTTTTTCTTAAAAAAAGATTAGCAATATATTTTTTTATGTTCAAAAGATGGTTATCTTAATCTAAGTGAACACTCAAATTATAAAATATCCGAAAAAATACACGCAATAAAACCATTTTAATATACTTGTTTTTAAATTTTGTTTTTAAAATGATGCTGATGAGAAGAATAATTTAGTAACTATACCAAGTATTTTTCACGCGATAGCTTTTTAAAAAACTATTATTTCGCTGGAGAGAAACATAAATCTTTATGAGTCAGTGTTATTTACAAGTCTTTATTCGATCGAGTATCTATTCATAATATCAGGGGAAGCTAGAATAATAATAACGATGTGAACCGAAGTATTATATATCACTGTTAGGTGGTCGTGTGACAAGAAAATGGCCGGACTTATTGTAGTCATAAATACTGTGATACAAGAGGCACTGCACTTTTTTATATATGTAATGTAGGCTAGCCGAAACTCCAGTGTGAAAGGACAAAATATGGTGTGAGACTAATTGCGTAATATTTCTTCCATTTGTGCCAAAGGAACATAGGATAAGCCAGATGCTTCTCCTCTCATACCTGCAAGTTGAATGAGAAAATAAGTAAGTAGTTATCAGTTTCCACTTCATGGCTCAAAAAGATGATATTATATAATATCAAAAAGAGCAAACAATATAAGTTCTTGTACAAGGGAACACGTATTATTTATATTTTAGAGGACGCTATTTGCTCTCTTAATAATTATCTTAAAAGTTAATCAAATGATGCAAGATATAGAAGTTAACAGGAAGTAGGTGGCCATTCGCATTCCCGATATATTCCCAGAGCAAAATTTCAGTTAACGACCCATACAGCATTCTATTTCACTATATATTGTTCACTTGCATGATACTTTGTAAACAACACCACTAACTCACAGAGACAATAAAAATTCAATAAAAGAGACGGATTCCAGACGAATCTTACGAATTCGTGCCAGAAACTCTATATTATCGTCGAATAAAACTTTCGTGGCTACAAAATAATGTTAACTCGACTTACAATAATCATGGAAGTTTTATTTTAAGTTCATGTCGAGTTAATATTTAATTGAAATGCGAACAACCCATTATAGAGTCAACGTTCGCTTTATTAGCGGCTATCAACGCATAGTTTAGCGTTTTATCTTTGAAATTTGTTTGAAATAGCGTTTCTAATAAAGTTAACACTCAGTGTTCTAGAATTGGTAACTATGGTATAGACACGCCAAATTATCATTTAATATGAATTATTATATATTTACTTTAGTTGTTTATTTTTATCTAACTACTTTAAAATTCATATGCAAATTCTTAGGCCGCTGAGAGCGTTGGTGGCTCAGTAGTTTTAGAAAATTTATGAAGTCTAATTTTAAACGACTTTAAAAAAAGACGAGGTTATTAATTCGACTACACTACTGTTATTTATTGCATTTGTTACGCAATTACTCCACCAATTATGAATTTTCAAAATTCATTTATTCGGCATTCATTTATTATCATTTGTTGTTTATTTCAGCTGAAAAATAAAAACGTAAAAAGGTTTTCTGTAGTTTATTAAATGACAACCGTCGCCTTCAATGTTTCTTAAAAAATTTAACCGCTTTAAAGATAACTATTATTTTTACTATTTTTTTCAATTTTAAAGTCGGTTAATTTTTTTTATTCTGTCATTATTTTAACTTTAACATGAATGAATTTGAATCGTTTGCATTCTTTTACTAGGTGTCTCATATTAAAAACTCTGAATATTTAAAAAAAATAATATTTGTTTTCGTTTACAGAAATAATACACATCAAAAACATCATCGTCTATACGTCTGCTATACAACTTGATCTTGATGTGTTTGGTGATTATTCACTTAGTCTGGTATTAATTTGTCAAGTCTTTTACCATGACGCAAATGAACTAACATTGTTTTGCGGATAACGTCAAAAGGTCATGCTAATTCAGTTTTGAATTGAGTATGTCAGCTTTCACAATTGTAACGGGGGAAGAGAAAAACCTACTTTTCAAAAGAGTTTCATTGAATTGAAATCAATTTGAAAAAAAGTTACAATGGTATTTTTCAAAAGAATTATTTGACTTTCTCTGCTAACCATAATGTACGGCCTATATTCTAGATCACAATGTCTAGAACAGCCGCACTGGAAAGAAAAATGGACCGTATTTAGTCAATTTGTAACGTTCGCTTCGGATACGTTGTCGATGTTCCGTGCGGTTTGCTTTGCGCCACATTACTACGATGGCGGAACTCATATGTTTTCCGTACAAAAAAAAAAACATGTGTCGAAAATAGAATATTTACACAGACAAAATAAATTTATCAATTTGAAATGAGAATCACAAGTTTCTAAATAAAAAATTTTTTTGTAATCTTTAGTCCAGTATAAATACTTATACTGCACTTATTATTTAATTTGACGACCTGTGCCAAATGGTTCATACATCGGTTTCAAGGTGTCGCCATCTTAATCAAGGTCCACGTAGAAAATGATTTTTTCTATATTGCCTCGACTCTGGGTGTTGTAGTACCTTCGTTGTCTCAAATACTTCATAATACGTCATGGAATCTGAGCAATGTATATGATGTTATCTAATATTTATTTTATTTTATTAATTTTACTTTCAGTTGCCAGTGATTTCAAGATTAACTACATATACTAACAATATAATCTCAATATTGCCACCCAAGATAATTCAAATCAATTTCCGGTGCTCAGATCTAAAAGTTGAAACTTTTTACGTTACGTTTTGAGGTCCCAGGTTCGATTCCCGATCAGATCAATATAGAAAAGATCTTTTCTATATTGTAATATCTTCAAATACTCCTTAATACAGGGGCTTTATCTACTAATCTTTAGAATTTGAGCAATGTTAGAGCTGTTGATAAAATTAAGAGTATGAATATTGATTTATTATCCCTTTATAAAATAATGACAAAAATAAAAACATCACTGACAATGACGTGGTTGTATGAAATAATTTGTAACGGTGTGCCATGCCACCGTTTGTTTTCCTAGGTTTCAGTATGCAAACTTTTTGTTTTTGAAATTCAACATCATTTCATTTTACTATTCGTCTTTCGTAATTTAAAATTTTGACTAATCAATTTTACTCTTTATGGATGTCAGTTCGTAAGAAATTCTCCTATACACAAGATGAAATTATAATATAATACAATATTATTGGTATAAATTTTACTATGTAATTTTTAAATAATTCATATATTATGGTGATACAATAATATAACATATTTACTAAATTAAAACTGTATTTTGTACGATCCAAAAGTGTAACAAGAAGCCCGACAAGGGGTATGTATTCGTTTATTTGATAAGAATGTATTAGTTTAAGTAACTTACGAACTGTTTTTTTAAATTTATTTTTGTTTGTTACAGTTTTTTATTATTACCCTTATTTCATTAATAAATTATACTCAAGCTGATCAGCCTATTTAATTGACCGAAGCACCGAACCCGTAACACTGGCGCCGCAACGTGGTTGAAAAATAGGCTGACTACTGCAATAGAAGACAATAGTGCACACTTTACGACCAACACCACAATCACATTTACTCACATAAACAGACAATAGACGTTCAGCGTTACTTTGGCTGGTCACAAATGTGATCGGTTCTGATGCCATTGTATCGAGGAACATACAAACACGTACTCAACATAGTGTTATAAAACAGGAATATTTAATAGTAAATAATCTAATTAAGATTCCGTATATATAAAGGTACGTAAGGCATTACTTTAATTTTTTCAAAAATTTGCTGAGATTTCTTTTTGACGAATAATATTATTTTTAATATTTAAAAAATAGAATATTGTAATTTATTTTCCGTTTACGATTTGACATTCATTTCTTTTATAATAACCAATTTTAATCATGGATATATCGTACTTGAATAAACCAGAAATTATTTATGAACTGAAATTACGAAACGCGAATTTTGAATCCACCCAAACGGCTCAAGAATTGCGTGAAATTTTATTACCAATGATAGGAGACCTTGAGAAATATTCTTGGATTACTTATTTATTTATTGTTACTACCCTGTAAATACTCATAACGTTTTCATTTAATTATTTGGCTACTCATACTTTTATACTTTTCATACTTTTTATCTAGTGCGGTTGACAACACTATAAATAAGCCAATGTCAAAATACCAATTTAGTGCGGATGACAACACTATAAACAAGCCAATGTCAAATATCAATTTTAAAGTGCGGTTGATAACACTATAAATAAGCCAATATCAAAATATTTCTTTGTGTACTTATGTATACTTATTTACTTACTATCTAACACTACATAATGTATTGTTATACCTAATGCATTACCTACTTTATTTATTACTACGATTGTATATTATTCTACACTCTACATTTAGACACTTACACAACACACTCATCTACACTCAACAACACTACACAATTCACCTAAAGTCAGCGGGTGGTGACTGACATTATTTTAAAGAAGCCTACACTATTTTCTAGGTCGATTTATTAGAGATAATCTTTCTTAAATACAAGTTACCTCTAATTGCTAGGAATTTTTATCTTAGTAAGATAAAGATTGTTTGAATGATGTTTGAATGATGAAGTAAGAACATTTTATGAAAGGGAAATCGCCTAATGTAATTTATCCACTATATATACCATCCCCATTTCTAAATTAAATCATGATAGCATTAATTAATCACATTTTATATAAAATATTTTAAGCTTGAGTAATCCAAGAATATCTAAAAAAAAATCTTTCAGATTTTTTTTAACCCCGGCCCCCCCGGTATTGTAACGGTGTGCCATGCCACCGTTTGTTTTCCTAGGTTTCAGTATGCAAACTTTTTGTTTTTGAAATTCAACATCATTTCATTTTACTATTCGTCTTTCGTAATTTAAAATTTTGACTAATCAATTTTACTCTTTATGGATGTCAGTTCGTAAGAAATTCTCCTATACACAAGATGAAATTATAATATAATACAATATTATTGGTATAAATTTTACTATGTAATTTTTAAATAATTCATATATTATGGTGATACAATAATATAACATATTTACTAAATTAAAACTGTATTTTGTACGATCCAAAAGTGTAACAAGAAGCCCGACAAGGGGTATGTATTCGTTTATTTGATAAGAATGTATTAGTTTAAGTAACTTACGAACTGTTTTTTAAATTTATTTTTGTTTGTTACAGTTTTTTATTATTACCCTTATTTCATTAATAAATTATACTCAAGCTGATCAGCCTATTTAATTGACGAAGCACCGAACCCGTAACAAATTCTTACCCAAAGGTTTAAACGTTTTATAATATCAATACAGTTCTGAGCATATTTCGCATCCTTTTCTCGATATCACCATGCTCGCAAATTCTACACGATTACCATGGGAACAACATGGCCTAATGTCTGTTCACCAACGAACACCTTCATTAAAATTAAACCTTAATCCAACCCGGAACCCTTCATTCTACACGCCGGTTAATGTCATGGGTCATTAAATATTTATTAGAATAAACTAGGTAACAGACGCTATCTGTCCAGATTCCAACTAATCTCTGAGCATAAACCTATTTACCAAGATTTTTCAAATTCCGAAAACTCTTCCATCTTTTTTTTTTTTTAATCGCAATTCAAACCATAAGCGTTTCTGCCTTTAAATTAAGAATACTTTTTTCTTTTGATTAACAAAACTGAATTGGTTTAAAAGCAAGAAACTTAATTAATTCATTACGTACAACGAAGTAGTCTTGAGATAAAAAATCGGACAAACTTTAATTAAATTTCCATTTATACTTTTGAAACTCGTTTAACGCAAGCTGTCTCGCAATGTGTTCTGCATTTTCTGAACATTAGATCCACATTGCAATCCCAGGGTCTAGTGGGGTAAAAAAGGGGTGAATAGGTTGAAAAAGGGGGTAAATGGGATGATTTATTGCGCTTCTGTGTCCCGGACGCCTTTTGTCCGTTTGAAATGTTAATGAGAGACGGTTGAGCGGAATGATTCTCGTTATTAATTTGAATGCTAATTAAAATCTCTTATCGATTCGTTCGTGTTCATTCTGTTATTGGGTCAGATACGTGCTGTTTTTGCGGTTTCAACAATAAACAACAGCCTTGGCTTTTTGAGACAGATATAATTAAGATAAATAAAAGTACTTGAAACCTCAATCCATATTATTAATAATGAATTCCCCAAAAAGTGGAAATATAATCAAATTGCTCAGCCCTGCGATCAGTAAAAATCCAAACCTGAATTCAAATTCACTCAGGTGTCCGAACACACTTCGAAAAGCGGCATCCGCCTAACCTTGAATTGGTCGTAGCGTTTCGTAGCATAAGTGAAGTGAGTTCCAAAATGACATAGGAATAGAATATCTGAGACACGTATATTCAACCAATTTTGTTTTGTAGTTTTATACAAAAAAATGAAATCAATAGAATTTCTACACTCAATCACATGAATTCGGACAGTGAATGAATGAATAAGTGAATTTTAAATCGGGTCTGGATTTTTACAGAATTGCAGGGCAGGTCATAAATAAAGAACTTTTAGCACTTTATATTAACGTTGCCTTAAATTATAATAGCACCACACCCAAACCCGAGACCAAATATTTTCTACATTGACTTGACCGGTAAACAAACTCAGGCGCTCAGAGAAGCCGACACTTTATTCGTCCAAGGATAAACTAACTGTACTGTCGATTTTGAAAAATATTATCAATGTGATATATACAAAACAGTATATCCGAATACGACAAAATATAATTTTTGCATAAGACTGAATTATATTTTAACTAAATTTTAAACTCTACTGTACCACCAAACATCTGTCATCAGCGTATTAAAGACAAGACAGTAATATATTATATGTTCTATTCGAACATTATAGATGTAGAACCAGATGCTATTATGGATCCTTATCTCAGTATGTTGACGTATTACGCACATGATACGCATTTTTCTCTCGTCTCTGAGGAATACTAAACGGCCAGTGTCTTATATCTATCACATTTACAGCTCTATAATTATGGTTTCGTGTCTTCTTCATATGTACTTTAACATATTACTAACCTCTACATATATGAAAAGAAATATCCTGACTTACTGACTGACAGGCAATGCATAGCCTAACCACTTGTCGTAGAAACTTGATATTTTGAGGGTACATTCGTCTTATTTCGTAGAGGTGTACTAAGAAAGAATTTTTGGATTCCACCCTGAAGGGGATTAAAAAGGGTGAACGTGTTTTTATGACACTTCTTTGTTTTTGGACCTATATCGATGAAAATTGTTATTTGAGTAGTTTAAGATCCTGGAAAGGTAATAGGTTAAATTATTATCATGAAAACCAGCACTTAAAGGGATGAAAACAGACTGGAAGTTTTTATGAGGATACAAAATGTTACCATAGCAACCATTGGTTATAATTTGATTTGTCATTGTAAAAAATCTATCTTAGTAAAGATCTCCGTATAATGATGGAAATTGATTTATTATTTAAAAATTACATTTAATTTTAAATTAAATATTTACTACTTACAAATCATTATAAATACGAAAGAAAACACGTTTTATATATTTTGAGCTATATTAGTTGACATTAAGTATATTTCTACATCGCACTGTTTTGGTCAATAATTGAATTTTCAAAAATAAATGTAGTAAGTACTTTAAGCTTTGCTATTTTCTAAGCTAAACTGCGTTATCGTTTTATATTACATTCTGTATGTCTGTCTTTATTCATATGATAGTATTTTGTATTTTGAAATAGCTTAATATATTTATTTAATTATGTTGTTTATACCAGTTATTGGCTATCATATAAGTCTGTGCAATTATATCCGTAAAAAATATATATATATATGTAGCTGTTGCTGTACCTTAAATAAAATAAATATAGCTTTTTGTTGTAGTGTTCTCGAAGTTAAACATCAAAGTAATTTTATTCTTACACCACGGTTATTTTACTAATAATAATTGCTTCACACAAAACCTCTCAATTTAAATTATAAAATATAGCTGTATGTTTATGGGCAACCAAGAAATAATGATTTGTATTACTCTTATTTCGGTAACTGTATGGTAATCCCTTACTATATGATGTAATAAGCGACAGGGAGAATCGTTTAATTATTCCACACTAATATTATACATGCAAAAGTAGGTCTGTGTATGTCTGTTACGCTCTCACGCCTAACCCACTAAACAGCGTTGACTTAAGATAGGACATAGGTTTGTGAAAAAAGGTTTGAAATAGGGAATTAAAGTTTGTATGGAAGTTCGTTATTATCAAAGATAAAATTACAAACTTTATATTCATATATTTTGCACAATATAATTAATAAATATTTATATAAGCGGTTTTCAAAATGCTGCTTAAAGATACTATACCACGCAGACGAAGTCAGGGGAAAAAACTAGTAACAAATAAACAAATATCAGACTTCACATTCATAATCTTAAATCCCAAATTAAATAGCTTAAACACTTGTTTTATGGAAATCTAACATTCGTATATACGAGTATATACGTGAGAGAAGCGGATATTTTTACCAAATAAACAAGAATTTGATTGAAGTAAGATACCTTAATAGTAAGAACATTTACTATAAACTATTAATAACTTCTGATTTCATGAAAAGAAAGACTATACGTAGATAAGAGTGTTAAACAACGAAGCTCAATATTGACCCGACCTTTTTGGTTACGAGAAGGAAAGTCGCAATTTATTTAAGAAAATGAATCTTTCCGGCACCTCAGTATCTCTTTAAATAGTTATTATTTATAATTCGAAGATTATTTGATATTAAAAAACCAGCCAAGTGCGAAACAATGAAAAACACAAAAAGAATCACGTTTGGTGTATGGGAGTCTTCTTTAAATATTTATTTTATTCTGTTTTAGTGTTTGTTTGTTGTTTGTTGCTAAATAAAATGAGCACTTCAACTTACTTAAATATTGTGAGTTTGTAAGAAAATGGATTGATTATTTTTTACGTGTTTATATAACTACTCGAACGCGTGTTAATTCACACGTGAAATAGAATAGGACATTTTATTTCGCTGAAAACAAAAATTAGTCTATTTTTGAAATGCTAATTTGACTTTAAAATCAATATATTTTCGGTAATTCATGATGCAACGAACCTAACACTGCCCCTGATTCACAGATATTCTTATCAGATATAATTTTAAGAATATTATAATAATGATTCAAAATTTTCCGAATTTTCTTTCGATAACAAATAGAATAGGTGCCATGTTAATGCATATGGGTTATATATAATAATTAACTTGTTTTAACTAAACAACAAGATAATATTAGAAAATCATAACATCTCATAAATCCTCCAATGATACCGATAAAACCATTCACATCTTGTGGCTAGAAAATTCATTCGAGGGATAATGGATTCAGTCAATAATACTCCAGGTGTGTGCCGTTTAAACGATTTATGGGGAACATCTGATACGGACTTTTCAAGTCTGAAAATAAAGGTGAATATCCTTTGTTAATAGATAACCGAAATAGGATGATTTATCAAATGGCGGTAAGGTGGAATTGATCTAATTTATCAATTTTAATTCACAAACCAGCTTGAGTGAAAACAGCTGCTGCTTTTCATTAAGAATTGATTGAGAATATATTTCCTATTAATGTCTTTAAGAGTTTAGTTATATAAACTTTTTAGGTTCATTATTTCATTCAATAGTTTTGTAATTTAGAAGTTTGTTTCGATGGAAAGGAAACTTTGAATTTAAATTAAGGAATACTTGGGGATAAGATACGTCTGTTTCTGTGAGAGGGAGGCAAAGACGATCCATTTTGTTCTGACACACCACCTTTGCACCATCCTGAAAATTAGTAAGTAGGTACCTACGTTTCTTAGTAATTTTATTCACCGTCGCTTTCACAATAAACAAGGAAATAATATTTTATTTGTGTAATTTTTTTTTAAATATTCGTTAGACTTGCTGCTCTAAGTAACTTAAGCTAGTAGACCTATAAAGTTCGTTTATAGAAACAATTTTGAAAATCGGTCTTTCTCGGAAAAAATACAACAGAATTGAACATGTAATAAGTTCATCGAGTATCTGCCCTAGTTTCAATGTGCCGTAAAACTAGACTAACTTAAATAATGAAAACATAAGTAACTACATATTTGAGGTTGAAATAGCATAATTGTAAAAAAAAAACTGAAGAAAAATCTTGATCAGTTCATACAAATTTTTGCGTTTAATTTTTAATTCTACCCGAAAATAATTTACAGTACACTACCCTCGATTTGCAATGCTAGAATACCCGCTTCAGCAAACAGGATTTATGATTTACGACTTCGTGGAAGGCAAGGAAAAAACAATACCGTCGTGAGACGATCCCTCGAGACCTTATTGTATACTTAATTCCCCCGAAGTGGTTTCCCGCTGTATAAATAAAAGGTGGAGTGAAGATTGTGCTACAAAATCATAATACTTTTGACACTGAACGTTTGTAAAGTATAAAAAGTCACACGAAAAAATCAATCAAATATAGTGCCTAATAAAATGTGAAAATATGTAATGTAGCTACAGTAAATCTTTATAATCTTTAATATCTTTATAATATAACGTGGTCGTCCACTATGGATCTCATAAGAAGGCTCAAGGTCATCTAGTGGGAAATGAAGAGAGCAATGCTTGGTATCTCTCTACGTGATCGAATTAGGAATCGAGAGATCTGTAGGAGAACTAACTTTACTGACATTGCTCAAAGAATTGCTCAGCTGAAGTGGCAGTGGGCTGGACACATAGCAAGAAGAACTGGCCGTTGGGCATAAAAGTTCTGGAATGGCTACCGCGTACTGGACGACGCTCAGTGGGTAGTCTTCCCACCAAGTAGACCGATGATCTTATAAAGATTGCGGGAAGCCGCTGGAAGCGGGCTGCGCAGGACCGATCGTCATGGAAATCTATGGGGAGGCCTATGCTCAGCAGTGAGCATCTTACGGCTGATGATGATGATGATGATTTATAGCATAATGGGTTGTCCAAGTACAGTCGGTAGCACGTTAACTTACTAGAATGTCCAGTCAATTTTGAGTTTATCATCATTATCACCATACTGATGGAGTTCAGGCCCCTTTCCTTTAGATGGAATTGAATAGGGAGAATGGGCCATGACCCACCACGCGGTGCGTATTTCTGGGTGTTGTCGACTACATATGCAGCCGGGACCGACGGCTTAGCTTGTCTTCCGAAGCACGAAAACTCGTTCACCCATTCTATAACCGGCCATTTTGAATGATGCTTAACAACCGTATCGCAGACGGAGCGCGCTCATCGCTGCGCCATTGGGCTCCTCCAAGTCTTAATATTTTGATATTAATCTGATAAATTTAGGATTCACGATACTGTATGCTATTTAAACTTTTAACATTTCGCGTTGCATTATATTAGATTGTATAAGACGGGTATTAATGCGATAGATTTTGATAGTTAGATGAAAGACCTAACTATCAAAATTTATCGCGTTAATGTCCGTGTTATATCTATCTATATAAAAATGAATTTCAGTTCGTTAATCTCGCTAAAACTCGAAAACAGCTGAACCGATTTGGTAAATTTTAGTCTTGAAATACTTGAAATATCCCAGGACTTCCTGGGAAGGTTTAAACGATGAGAAAATATGACAAAATTGCGAGTATAATACTAAAAACGACAATTTGATTTTCCCATACAAACTGTTCTTAGCTGTCAAACGTTCGGTTGACGATCAATATTTATGGTTGTGTAGTGGACAGTTTACGCAATATTTTTTCAATATTAATATGGTTTTTATTAAGAGGTAAGTGATACGAAGTTCACCGGGTCAGCTAGTAATCTAATATATTGCTATTTGTCTTATAGAAAAATACTTACAAAACAGTCATACATCAAAGACTGCCATAATTTGTTAATCGCTAGATTTAGATTAAGGTTTAAAATAACAATAATAAATGTGGAAAAAATTTATAATTTTGAGAGCTTTTGTGATTTTTTCTTTCGAGAAAATTTTATTAATTCACGTTTTGAATTTTATTGATTTGTTACAATATAGCTTTGGACCTGAATTTTTAAAGTCCCGTTCATGAATGAAATAAACGTGTACTTGAAGGTAAAAGCTAAACTAACAAAATCCTAATCGTCTTTTTCCTTTAAAAGTTGGGATTAAAAAGATATGACATAAAATACTTTGTGGGGTTATATATTGCATCTTTGCTTTTTCGTTGAATGGACGTTAAAATAAATAAAAATGGCAACCAGGTTACTCCGTTTAATAAACTAGATTAAAATAATTACATATCTAACAAGATCCAGACACTTATAATAGAAGAAACATTTATAACATATGACTAGACTGTGTGGAGTAGATCCCTTTGCCTTTAATTAAATCATTACAACTGAAAGTGACAAATAAGGGCAATGTACACATTGAACTGTCATTGTTATAACCGAATCGATTGCCATTCGGAATCCAAAAGTAATGCAAATATCAACGTTAGTCGAAGAAACATGCTTAGTTGTCAAGTTGAATATTAACATAAATATCAAACTCCACGAACGAACACACAACAAACAAACCAAACCAATCATCCGCTATCTTTCCACCATCATCATTATAGAACATTCATAGATGAAAACAAGCATGTCCAAATAAAATCAACCAATCGATTATTTAGAACAAAATAATCGATACGTTAACCTTTCATCGGATCAACTGCAGAACTGGCAATAATCTTCTTAAATCGGTTGTGATATCTTAGCTTTCAATTTTTTTATTTTTCAAGTATTCAATACGTAATTAGAACGAATAAAATAAATATTTATGAAAGTATTCAAAGACCGTATTTCATATAATAGATTTTATATTGAATATATATTTGACGTTCATACGCTCAGTCGGTACACGTCATTACATCTCATATCTCACTTATTATTAGTAGTAAATGGCGACAGATAATATTCTATAGAACGTGTTTGAAAAACTCGCGATTAATTGAGAATCGCTTCTGACATCGTTGATGTATGTGAACGATTTTTCAAAAACCATCCAAACTTAGCAGTTTTATTATTTTTAATAACTGCTTAGCGATTTTGGTGTTCGATATAATTAACTAAATTGGCGGTTTCATAACATTCAATATTTTTTAAGAATTATATTTCAAAATCAACTCAAAGTAAGTCTTGTATAAATAGTTTAATATTCAAATCAACTGCGACATCGTAACCATAATCAAGCATAGTGCCTGGCTTATAATATTTTTAATTTAATATGTGGAAACCTTCTTTTACACCTTGTTTGGTTTAATACCACTTAATTAAATGTATTAACCGCACTTATTTCAATCGGCTTCAAGGGCCTTGGCTGTTGCTAGCTGTTGTGGCCTAATTGTAAATTATTGGAGTATTCACAGACGTTCGCTGCTAAATTAAAAAGGAAGGATACAAAAAAAGTTTTATTAAATGAATCCGTATTTTATTATTTACATGTGGTAATACCATTTTCAATATTTGACTATATACTTGATGCAATATACAAAAGTGTCAATTAACGTAATGGTAGTGTGTAATATAGTTAAAAACAAATCGCTGCCCGCTGTCTATGCGTTGAAATCTTTTAAAATAGACTATGGATTTCATCAACGTATAAAGTGGTTCAGCTTGGTGGCGGAAAGCTAGTAATATTTTAAAGATATTCTATTTATATCATCTCCAAGTGATAGTTTGAAAAAAAAGTTATCAGCTTTTAAAATTAATTTAACTATATTTTTATGCGCTATTTATATATACTTAGAAATATCCACGTTCTCATCTTATAGATGACAAGATTCTACTTCCTAATCATTAATACATAACTTGAATATTTATCATAATCAACATAACTATAATAAAAAAAAAACATGCTTTATTCCGAAATAAAAACTGACATGGAGGAATAACCGTGGGAATGGAATAACAGTTTATAATTGCCGACATTTAAAGAATCACAACGGAGGATTGGTGTCGGGAAATCAAGTGAAATCTTTCGGTCGTAACAATAACGCACTTTTATTCGTTATACATAAGAAAATACATATATTTAGGTATATGATCTAATATGACGCTAACAGTACCTTACTGTCGGATTTCCCGTGTAAATGATGATCGAGTATTGTTTGAAGAAGGCCGATTTCAAATATAAAAGCCAAATAATTGCCAAAACAATGTGCCGAGCAAAATAAACCCTTGTCAATGTATGACCATATGATACCTGAATAGTCTTGTGTAGTTCATAAACGATGTACGGTTAGGAAACGTTTCAGAAATATGAGCTAATAGGACTTGTAGTTTACTAGAAACTTTTATAAATTAAATATGTTAATTGGACTATTAGGTCAGTTTTCGTTATATAAGACACTATGAGCTACATGTCAAAGCAACCAAAAATATTTTTGGTAATTTGGTGCTCCAATATGAACGAGAACTATTAAGAGTGATAGATCATCATAGTTCTTTTGCAATACAGTAGAATATAACCTTTATTCTTTATTCAAACTGTTTACTTTTGTTTAGATTCATATTATTTACTAAAATGAACCTTCGAAAATGGATTGTTCAAGGCAAAGGGCATTTACAGCCCATACAACCAATTTAATCGTATAATTATGAATTTTATTTTTACAGTAAAATTATATATACTTTTTAGAAAGTTGTCCAGCATTTCAAAAATAAACACACTGACACATTTTTTTCTACCTTTGTAAGTTCGATGAAAAACCATGTAATTAAGGACATAATTCATTACTAGTTAAGGGAGATAAATTTGTTTAATACCAGGGAGCTCGCTGCGTCACATTTTTGTAGAAACTGTACAAAACCGTGACGTCATGTACCACTATAACTCAACGTATCGCCATAATTTATTAATTACCATACGGACAGACAAAAACATATTCATTATCGCTATAAAATTCAACGCTTGACCATTGAAATTGTTCCAAACGAGTTTTAGTTCCATTCTGCCTATTGTTAGAGGTAGATTAGATCTAATAATCACCACTGACCGATTAGAACTAATAGACTGAACTAGTTCACTGAACGAAATGCACTATGAAGGAGCGCTCTTTTAGATGACCGACACCACACTTCACCTGATGTTGAAAGCCTACTTTGACAACAGTAATATCAAACTATGCAGAACCTGAAGTAAGACACCGCAAGTGATTAGTAAAGTTCCACCTTCATCACTCATTTGCTCTTTTTTATTTACTCGGATATTTATTCCTAATGCAGGCGAAAAAACGGCCGTTGACCCAAACTATTACCATTATCAATAGTCTATTAATATCTTCCTTATTGGGACACAGACCTTCCATTAGGATGCAATTGAATCGAATCGAAATAGGGAGATTGGGCCATGATTAACAATGTCAGTCGGGTTTGTTAACGACTGCAGATTAGCTGAGACCTATGGACTAACGAGCTTACTGAATCGCGGAGGAGTTCCAAATAGTAAATTGTTGGTCACCCATCCTACGACTGGCCTTTTCAAAAGTTGCTTTACTTCCGCATCGCAGACTGAACGCTCTAATCACTGTAGCGTCGAGCTCCCCAAAAATATTAAATGAACAATATCTTCACGCCGTGTCCCTTGCGGGGTAGGCAGAGAGGTCCGAACGTCACAGTGTACGATTCTTATATACATACCAGCTTTCGCAGGCAGTTTCGCCCGCGTGGACCCTAGAGAAATGTTAAGTGGGATAAAAAGTATCCCATTATCTAAGTCAGCTCTAAATTTCATAAAAATCCGATCAGTAGTTTCGGCGTGATTGAAGGACAAACATCCAAAAAAGAAACTTTCACATTTATAAAATTAAAAGGATTTGCCTCATACATTTTCAATAACCTTTTCATACATACTTGCCGGTTTTTATGGCTTCTGATATCTCCTTCTTTCAGCACGCAATTGATTTGATAGTTTTACTTTCGCGTTGTATTTCAGTTTTGTCATTCGTTCAACCGGCATTCTTTGTGTATGTTCGAAATAATGAAGCAAGCTTCTGTTGATTTTTACAACAGAAACATGCTCCATATTCAATGAACGATGAAATTAAATCATACGAATTGTTACCATGCACATCTTTTTTATTTCCGCTAAGTACTTGGATGCACATTCCTGTGGATATCGACATGTATTGTGTAATATGAGTGTTTATTAACAACACACATAATACTTTTGTTCAATGAAATTTTTTTCGTCTGCCCTAGAACCGATCAAAGACATTGAACTATTTGGAACGTTAATAGTCCAACATAACAAACTTCAACACTGAATTCAAACGATTAACCTGCATTGGTAACAGATGTACTAATTCTCATTACGTTTAATATAAAAAAAAAAACTTAATTTTCGTGTCTCTAACATCAACCGTGTCAATTAACTTGCCTCCCGGGTTTTAACGTCTTTGATGTTAATTTTCTAAAATTGCTTGCAACACGTGCGGACCCGTGTCACAAATAGAACGTCCAATTTATTCCCTCGTTAATTTTGCCTCGATTTATAAAAGTTGTGAACAAATAAGACCGGTAATAATAGCTATTTCAAGATGTTGTCAGAATCCATTTTTTTTTATATTCATCATCAGCCTATTAAGATCTTCGCTGTCGTGCTTCTCTGCATATATTTGTAGGTGGTGGTAGTCCTACTTGATGTTGGCAACCGGGGCATGACCTAACTCATGGATGTAGTCGTAGATATAACCTACGCTTTATCGATAATTCTCATGAATCTGTTTATATCCTTTTAATTTTTTTTTTTTAATTATTTATATATCTCATCAAACATTTTGGTTTGTTTTTCTATTCGAAATAGCATTGTTTGAATCAATTCGACGTTCTGTAAATTTTACAAAAGTATACAAAAGCACTGATTAAAATATGTAAATAATAAAAAACTATCAATTATAAAACAATATCAACACGTTCAAGTGAAACACCTATAAAGCGTAGGTTATAGCTACGACTACGGCTAAGTCCATAGGCTAGGCGGTCACTCTCCGGTCGCGGCGAAATTTTGTCAGCGCGATGTACGTGACGCAACGCCATCTCGTAACTATTCGATGTACCTTGTAGCTTCCGCCTTGTATTATTGAGGCGATGATAACACGGTGAGACAAATGTCAATAGTAACAAATGTATCAATAGTTAAACTTGCTCTTTAAAGCACGGAGAAGCTCGAAATATTATTATTTCGAGTTATCTCTTTGTTCACCCATTACCGGCATTACGAAAGTTAATTAACTCCGCATAGAAGACGGACGCTCTAACCAATAAACCATCAATATCATTATTTTCTTGTCGTTTCCTTTAACTTATTAATAAGCTGATGCCCCAATATCATCGAAATGCAATTTTACTACGTAGAAAACTCCTTTTTTACTTAATGCAAGGGAAATATATCAATCTTAAATTAAGGCTCTCCAGCTACTAGAACCCGTCCCAAGGGACAAGGTCAAAGTGTGGCTGGGCTACCTGATAAAGTCACTGATATGAAAATAATTAAATTATAACGTTAGCAACATCTATTGACAAGCAAGCCGACGAAAACCGCCACGTCCATCATTATAGTGAATATTAATTTTTCGATGTAATTATACCACTATAAGTTAAAGAATGAAAAGAATTTTAATTTTAAAACAGACAAGTATTTTCAGCTTAAAATATTCACATAGAAAAATAAATCAAGAAGAATAATTGTGTCATTCCCTTTCAGAACTTTGCAAATTCGATTAATCAGTGACAAAAACGGGGCAGCTTAATTCAACAGACAACAGAAACTTTTTTCGAGTAAATGAAAATTTAAGTTTGATCTAAATTTACATGGAGAAGAATATTCGCAAGCTTGATTAGTGTATACTTTACCTACCCTAGAATGGGAACCGAATATCTTTAATGTTACCTTTCTGTCCAATATATTCGTATTTAGTTTTTAATTAGCCAGGGTAAAGGTAGCAAAAATTTTTTTTGGACGATTCTAAAGCCAATTTTTGGCTTTGAAATCGTCCATCCTGTCCTACAGTTGAATTCTCTCTATCAAACACAGTAGAATAATTTCAATTTATATATCTCATTGACTGAACTGAATTTGAATTTCCTTTAATTGCGTGTCTTCTAAATTAACTGTAATCACCATTTTGTTTTATCACACACCATCAAATAAGGCAACATATTTAAAAGAATCAAGTGTCATATAAAAGTTGTGAAAGAGGGTGATATCAAGGAAACTACTTATAAAACTTTGCGCCTGATAAAATTGGGCGTCGAACGCCTCAAGAATCTTGGGCGAAGAAATTTCTCGGAAATTTTCTCCGCAAAGTGATTCCGTCTCACATTGTCGAGTAAATTAGTTTCCCGTAACGATACAGTTGTAAATGGTTTCACTTCTTAATTAAAATATTAAGCAATTTACTTTTCTACAAGATTTGGACAATAAACAGATTAAATAATCACAAATGTTAATAGCAAGTCGGCCTTAAGAGTAGAGTAATTTTGGTATATTTTGACGTACTTATACGAAATGAAAACTTTATCATAATAAACGTTTGGTGTAATTATTAGCTAGCTGATTTAAAAATGTACGAGTTTATGGATTGGACGGCTGTTTTCTTCTGTATGAATATCAATCTCCCGTATTTTCGTCAATAGTGAACTTTTTTTTAATGATTAAAAGTTCATCATATCAAAAATAAATAGGATCTATAATCTGTGAATTAAATTATAGATTATTTTTATAGTTTTATAATAGATTACCTTTGTTTTTTTTCTTATCGAGAAAATTTTATTTGTTTGCGTCTTAATCTAATTATGCTTATTATTAAATTACAGATTACTTGGTCTTTATTTCTCAGTCTTAATTACCAGCCTATCAATAACCACCACTGCTAAGACACAGGCCTTGTATAGACAAGGCCTCCATCCATAGGGATGGAATCTAGTTGAAAAGGGAGATTGGGCCATGATGATCCACAATGTTTAAGACTGCAGCTCGGGATAACTAATTTTTGATCACCCATCCAATGACCAACCCTTGCGAAAGTTGTTTGACTTCCGCATCGTCCGTTTCTTCTGTATGAATGAATTTATTATATTCGATCAATTTTGCATTCGCAATGCTATACTGGAAAATATTCTAAATGAAAAACGCTTAAAATATCCACCAGCCCCAGATACTCTGAGATGGGACTCGAACCATCGAACTTTCGCAATTCAGGCGACTGCTCTAACCATTTAGCTATTCAGGACCTAATAAAACTGACTAATTACACAGAATTATACAGAATGACGACTGGATTTTTTTTTATGTTCCTACACACCAACTAAGCATTTTACAATAATTTTGTAACACTAGCTTTCGCTAGCGGTTTCGCCCGCGTGGTCACTAGGGAAATGTTTAGTAAAATAAAAAGTATCCTTTCATCTAAGTCAGCTAATGTCCTATCTGTATACCAAATTTAATTAAAATCCGTTCAGTAGTTTCAGCGTAATTGACGGACAAACAGCCAAACAAAGAAACTTTCACATTTATAATATTAATAATAAGATTTCGTGTCTTTGCTTTTGGCGTCCCTTTAAAGTAATTACGTAACGATTCTCTTATGATGTCTTATAAAGTATTGAGATCGGTTACTGAGGCGTAAATAATTTACGGTTCCAAGACGACGTTTATCATTCCAAATATATACTCACTATGTTTGTGCGAAGGGTCTGTTTTCACTCACACAAGAGATGCTCTTGTTTCCCTCTCCTATTCACTGTAGTGTCTATTAACTGGTATTTATATGAAGTTATATAATTCACTATTATTTGAGTAGGATTACTATAATTACACGAAATCGTAGCGTTACAATGTGTTATAATAATAAATAATTAATTAAAAGTATTTTTTTCGTTATGTTATATGATCGCGTTAGATTTCTTGCGGACTAGTAATGTGACATTTGGTCATTTTAGTTTTATATTATTTGTGTTTTTTTTTTTAGCGGAATCAAAAGAGAAGGTCATGATTTTAAATGGTATATTAACGACTGAAAACGATTTGATAACAGAGTATCGTCACATTGTTTTAAATAATATAATAGAAGCATCTCGATCCATTGAAGGACGCAAATTCACAAATAAAATACTTTTAGGTAAACCGGATTGAAAAAGTTTAATTAGCTCATTTCAATTTACTTTTTAGGCTTTCGTAGTAAACAAAGAACCCTTATAACAAAACGAAACTCGTCATTCATTTCATTTGCCACAAACATTGTTAATAAGATAACAGAGTATTTTGTGATATGTACATCAACTATTACTAAGTATCCAAATTTATATAGTTTTATTATTTAACTGTTGTTGAATTTACATATCCATGTCATTTTGTTCACGGTTTAACTAAAAAACTATTGGTACTAGAAAGTTGTAATGCATAATTACGTAGTATACACGTTAATTACGCCAAAAAAAGTGATAACGTAAAATTTCGAAGAAATATGTTTTGGAGACTCCTATAAGTAAAGCGGGGGTGTTTTTTTCGTCTTCCAGTACTGTGTTGCATTAGATAGGTATTTCAAAAACATTTAAGGTGTGGAAAGGCCGTTATATGATTTAGTGAAATAAAGTTTGAATATTTTCAACGACTTCAAAAAAAAAACAACAAAAACCTATTTTATTGATAATGGTACGGAGCCCTTCTTGCACGAGCCTCACTTGACCGGTTTTTTATAATCAAATGAAGAAAATAGGTAAGTAATGGAGAGCAACATAACTGTGTTTTTATTTAATGGCGCTAATACAATGCACTTACAAACAAAATTTGCGAAAGTATACAAATAAATTAGAACAATAAATTCACAAAGATACAAACAAGACATTTAGATTTGAGAAGGATACACATACAAAACGTGTACTCTAATCCTAAAATTAAATTTATATTTTTAATATCTAAAATACCCTTATGCATTAACTTACTGTTACACACGGCAATTTTGAAAGTGTCGTGTAACCTAATGTGTCGTTGACTGTACAACAAAAATTACGTAACGGAAATCAGACACGAGAAACTATATTCCGCCAAAAGCGGAACACCAATATCCGTTTGGTGACAAATGTCGCTTGACGAAGAGATATTTTGTTTGCTAGGTACTTTTGTCATTATGCGGCGACATTAGGACGAGTTGTGCTTATGAGTACTCACGGATTAGATTGATTAAAGGAATAATACTGTCTACATAAAAGTGTTTACTGGAAAAGTTGTGGAGGTATATTAGTTGTAATATTATTTTGGATGCAAAAAGTTTTAAAAAATCTAGGCAATTTTTATGACCTTCTAAAGGTTTTGAGCGGCAAAATATCACATTACAAATTGTACTATTTTCATCAAACTTGAATATTTTGATTTACAAACAAAAAAAAAAAAACAATAAGCAATTATCATTTTTGGTGCAGTTGTTCCGAATTTATTCGTGCACACACATTGTGGAAATTGTCTATCTGTATACAATTGCCATAAAAATGTATTTATTGATTGAAATAATTATAATTGATTGGTTGTATATTATAACTATGATAAAACTATAATAACGGCTTAATTTATAACGTGACATATAGATTTGTCTCTTCTGATGTTATAAGACTTGTGACATGTAACGCATTTTCAGTTGGGAAAAGCTAATTTTGATTACCGCTAGCTGACAGAGCTAACTGCGCGTCATCCGCAAGGTGCAAGCTCGCACACCGTCGTCAGTACGTGCAGTATGACAAATTCGTGAAACGCTTCGTCTACACCTAATGCCACATTTCGCCGTCGAGTGAGTTATATGAACGTACCCAAGAAAAGTGACCATTGGACGTAAGTAAACAAAACGGCCAGCTGTATAGGTAAAAAAATGTCCATATGGTTAGCACGAACGCACCGGCCGCACGACACGCAATGCATTGCACAGATTTGTCGATGTCATACGTCCATTACAATCGTATTTTTCATACATGCTCCTATGAAAAATGGGACTGTCAGATTTGCGGTCGGAATTATGATGATGTCATAAGAATTTTTAATGAAATCCGTCGAGTATCGTCCGGCCAGTGCGTACTGACATAAGGACGGTCACCTTAAGTACGTTTAAAGCGTGAGGTCCACACCTAGCAACTTGAAGCTGTCTTTCTTTTAGATGTGTTGTTCAATAAATCGGCTTTAAATATTAAGTCCTTACATATGAAATTGGAGAGACTTTAATCACAAATTTCTCCTCCTTGGTTGGGAATTCCAAATTCAAATTTATACATACATTTACACATGTATTTGTGTTTCGTTAGGCGGCATTCATTTTGTTTTTTTTTTCTTCTGTTTGTCCTAGTTACGTCACTCAGTATAAAAAATGGATAAATTGAAATATCGTGTTATTAACGAGTACGAGTTCCATCGTGGTACCAGTGCTGCGGAAACGACTCGAAGGGTTAATGATGTGTATGGCGGTTGTGTCGCAAAAGAAAACACAGTGCGTTTATGGTTCCAAGGTTTTTCCTGCAGAACAAGCCCCGTGGACGGCGGGAGACTCAAGTTAATAATGAAGAATTGAAGGCTATTGTGGAAGCGGATCCTTCGCAGTTAGCTGTCCGAGTTAGCTGCAGGCTGCGGTGTTAGTGATAAAACAGTTTTAATCCACTTGAAGCAAATTGGAAAGATTGAAAAGCTTGAAAGGTTGGCTTTGACTGCTGCGCTACTTTACTTAACCAGCACAATAATGAAGGGGTTTTAAATCGAATCATTACCTGTGATGATTAAAGTTACTTCTTCACTTTCAGCAACTAATTTTCGTTAAATTATGTACCTATAAAATTAATTAAAGTTTGATTGGTAGTAGCATACCTATAACTGGTTATTGAATATTTTAAAATAAGACCGTGAACATTACTAATTAATTCCTGCCAAGAACACCTTTAATAACGATAACTTACCTACGAAATATAACTACCTACACAGAGATGAAATTATCGAGAAACAGCCTACAACACTTGTGGGCTTAAATTAATTTCGTTGACACGTCAAACCTCAGGGTAACCTTCATTTGATTAATATTAATGTGTGAACGTAAACGAAAATATTATAGTTATACAGAAACTGTGAGTTCATGAATAAAATTGGTTTGAATTAGGGCGAAATTTTGCTACAGGCAACACTGGTGCGAGACGGTTTACCGCTAGAATTCCTCCAGAGATCATGCCACTTGAAATTTACGACTCTGAACCGCAATAGATAATTTCCTACATAACTAGTGATTACGCTAAGACGACCTCTAGTGTACAAATAATGTTTTTGTTCACATATGCATTACTATTTTAGAAAGCTTTTGATGAAATAGCAAAGTTATATAATGATGTTTTTTTCAGTGAAAGTTCAATTATCTTTTATCCTTGTCTGCCACTTCAAATAATGACAGGTCGAAAAATCATTTTTACTGATATGATAAACTAACCAGTTCAATGATTTTGTTAATTTTCAGATAAAATAATATTGGTACTCTAGGAAAGGATCAACGTAGAAAATTAACTTTTCTATATTGTCTCGGGTCTGGGTGTTGTGGTACCCTCGTTGTCTCAGTTATTCCATAATACGGAGGATTTAAGCTACTCATCTTGAAAAATTAATGTGATGTTGTTTAGTAATTAATTTAATTTCAAAAATTAGTGTATTTTCACCGATGTAATACAAATTTGATGGGGTTAATGAATATGTGTATAATGAATTAGTTAATGAAGGCTTTAAATAATGCTTATTGTTTAAAGACGAAAAATACATGCAGAATCTTGACTTAAGTATTTAATTTAAAGCTGAACTGAAAAATGAAACGTTTTTTTATATTTTTCATTATATTAAAATTAAAGTTATATACATATTTTAAAGTCACAGCAGGCTTTAAAATTTTATTACCGTGAATAAAAAGTTGCAGCTTGTGTTTTGGTTTATGTATTATGCAATATCTTTTAAATTAACTCTCGGATTTGTGATTTTATCTTACATTTTATAGTACACACGACTACACTTCAGGCTGTTATAATATATTCAATAAAATTTCTTCAAATTGTTTTTGAACTCTACCTTCAATGCATTAAGGTATAAAATCAAGTGGAAAAGTGGAAGATCAAATACAGTTTTGTATAGCATGACGTATTGTTGACTGTACAATTCACCTCGATATGAATTTTAATATATATATTTTAATATTTACTATTTTGAAAACGATAATTTTATGAGGCCGACAAAGAAACGTTGTACTCATTTATATAAGTGGTTGCCGTTACCTCAGGATTTTGGTAGCAAAGGATTTTCTTGCATAAAGTACTCAATATATATAACAGATAATGCGGTAACAGAGATTTCAGATGTCTAGATTACTATGTATAATACCGATTGAATATTGATAAGTATAAGAATTAATCTTTCACGTTTTACATGAAGTGTTAGTTAAGAATTTGAATTTATAATTGTTATAGAATTTAATTACTTCTTGAGAAGGGTAGCAGTATTAATTTTTTCTGTGGTTATTAAAGCTTATCTATATAAACGGTAAAATGATTTTCCACAGTCTCAATAGAGCGTTGAAGACACAGAAATACGACAAAAAAATAATATCCACGCATATAAATACAAAATCAAACTGTTTGACGTTTTTAACATTGATTGAATTGGCACATCTAAAATCTTAAATTAATGAATTTGAGTTTATGTTGTTAATTCTTTATATAGCATTTTCTCATTCGTTTTTGGTTCGTTGCTTTAAGAAATTACTTTTTATAAATTAAACTTTTTGGAGATTATGGCGCAGATGTAAGAGAGTTCGATCTATGATTGTGGGAGTATAGATAGATCGATCTCCAGTTGGGTTCCTAAAATTTATTACGTGAAACTCCTTCGTTCTTCTGAAGACAAAAGAAGGTTGTGCTGCATCAATCCTCATTATGGTTATATAATCCAGTAAATATACTTACTGCCATCTGTTATTTGATTATAACATAATTTATTTATTAGTTAACATATCTATTACTTGAAGTGTTTTCTTTGAAATAAAGAAAAACTTGATAAATGTAAGTATGACGTGTTCAATTTGAATCTGAGCTCATTTGGATTGATATTTGCCGAGCCAAATCATGGGTCATTTCCATTCCCAATTAATGCAAATCGAAAATTAATGAAGATAACACGATAAGAAGAATTAAAGAAACATGGATTGCCTTGGTTAACTTTCTCCTTATGTTCTTAATCTAAACAAAAAAAATATAATAAATAGATAAATAAATGCATTTAAAATAAACAATAAATAAAGTTAAACAATATAGCATAATTTAAAGTAAATAGTATAGTATAATATGTCATTCATTCTTAAAACAGAGATCGAAAACTGACATATCACTAATAATTATTTTTCCCTATTCTATTTTCTATGTTGTATATTCAAGTTACAAAATCACCTTTTTAAAGTACATTTTATTAGAATGGAAACTTTTTAGTATTAATAAATAAGGTAAACAAATAAAATCTTGTTTCACGTTTTACAATTACTTTTCTTCTATTTTCAGAGACCTTTAAATTATAGAAAGGCAATACTAAACATAATTAATCTGTTGTACAACTTTACCTAGCTCCAACGTTCTATTAAGAATATTTCCCTCGGGGCCAATTATTTTTTAATTATTACATTAGCTTACCCCGAGCGGAACTCATTATAAAATAATAATCAATACATATTTACTTTTTCGTTTGATCGTTACCATTTTAGACAAGAGTATAACAATAGGGATGACGACTAATTTTTGTTTGTTTGTCCGTCAGGTAGTGTTAAAAAATATTAAACACGTATTTTTTTATTTTTTTCGTAATCATAAAATTACGGCGTTACTTTGAGTTGAAATTTCGCATGATGTCACGTTAGAGTACGTTTTCTACTCAACTGTGACGTAGCGAGCCCCCACTCCTCAACTTTAATGCCTGTTATCTATACTATTTCTTGTTAAATTGAAGTAAAAAAAATACGTATCTAATATTTTTCTATTGACGGACTAAATAGAATTGCATTTTTTTTACCCAGTCATCATCCCTATTTATATAAAATATTTACCCACGAGTGATTCCTAATCGTGTCGGTATGAAACAATGGCGATATTTACGGATCATTAACGATTTGTGACACAGCTAACTGCGATATCCAAGCAAACCTTTTGAAAGGAAATTTTATCATCTCTGCATGACTATGTAATATGTATGCCTAAACATATTCATTCTAAGATAAGCAACTTTCGTAAGGGCTCGTCATAAGATAAGGGTCCAAAAATTTTGTATCTTAATGTGGTACGTGCATCGAAAGCCACTTTGAGCCATTGGTTCCATCTGCATTTGCAGTCGATAAAATTCACTAAACCTCACGTGGGTTAGCTCGTTGGTTTAGGGTCTGTTGTCTCTATTGGATTCTATTCATATGGAAGGTCTGTGCCCCAGGAATGGCAGCTTTAATAGGCTGATGCTGATGAACGAGATGAAAAAAGGTTACTAAATGAGAAAATAATATCTGCTGAATTTTGGAATTGATCTCTTAACTTGTGGTTTCGTTATGCAGATAATAACTGGAGGAATGGTGTTTTAAATAGAATATCTGTAACACAAGTTCAAGATGTTAATGCCGGAACATGCCTTTGTGATAGAATGGATAAAATTGAGAAGAGTCAACGAGCCGAATAAGCGAAAACACAGTCCTACTATGAGATACTGTACAAGATCTCATACATATGAACACAACACCAATAACATTTATATTCACATACAACGAAGTAAGGACGAATACTAAGGGTGGATCGAGCATGAAAAGATCCACCATATCTACCAGTATTTCCGCGCCCTCGCCTACCGCACACCCTTGCCCTGCAACTACGCACACATAGCCGCTAGCTATTCTACGAGCCAATAACAGACACACATAACGATTTTACAAGTGTACATACTTTAGAATCTCTTTTTTTACGTTTACTACACTATTGAAGTTAATTTTAATAGTCGAATATTACGGTTTATCTAGGGTGATAGGTACCTACATATAGTGCACTTAATGTTTTTTTTTTTTTTTATGGGATGGGTGGCAGACGAGCAGACGGATCACCTGATGGTAAGTGATTACCGTCGCCCATAGACACCTGCAACACCGGAGGGGCTACAAGCGCGCTGCCGGCCTTAGAGGGAAGGGTGGAGGGGTAGAGGGAAGGGTGTAGGGAGGGGTTGGGCCTCCGGTACCCTCACTCACACGACGAAACACAACGCAAGCGTTGCTTCACGTTGGTTTTCTGTGAGGCCGTGGTATCACTCCGGTCGAGCCGGCCCATTCATGCCGAAGCGTGGCAAAGAAGAATTTAATGAAGAATAAGGATAACAAAACCTGAAATTCCACATTGGCAAGGCAATTACTTTCAAGTGGTGCTCACATTTTGCTATTGGAGTTTTTCCGCGCTGCCTCACCAAACGGCGAAGGTTATATAAATGGCCGACTTTTACAGTTTATTGGATACACTGTCGATGTATGTAAATTTTCTAGCTCATTTCCCCCACAATATCTTTTGCGTGAGTAATTTAGCATATTATATTGCAACTTCATATAAAGGTATTGACTCACTTACTATGTTTTGGGTATAATTATGTTCTTATTTGTGTCTATTAAATTTTTTATACGCAAAAATTTACGACTGTATAATGCGTATATTGCTGACTGTGTGCTACAATCCGTCCCTGAAAGCAGAGGCAGGTTGTGATGAAATTTGACATAGAAGATTATATGATACCAGTGTAGTGTGACACCTTTTAAGTGTAGCACTAACCACTACACTGATTATAAAATGACATAATACTCTAGGCATAGTATACAACATCTTAGCGAAAGTAAAGACGATGTTTCTATCCATTTTACTATTATTGACATATCAACTCTACATTCATCATTCTTTATCATTCTGTCTTAGTTATCAATGAATATGTCAAAGTAGTAAAATGAAACGAAATAGCACTTGGTCATTACTAAGATGATATCACAGTATACTAAGATGATATCAATAGCACAGTAAAAAAATTGTGGTATAAAAGATAGAAAATTATTCGTCTTCCAGGTTCACCAGATCAAATAATAACACAAATTACACCCATATCAGAAAACATTTTACAGAGTATTTTTAAAATAATAGTTAATTTAATAAGGGAAGAGAGAATTGACCCTGAACGATTTATGCCACACTTAATAGGAAAAAAATGTGAAAAATCTGCATACATCTAGATACAACCAGTTTCGAATAGCATTGGGTTAATATTATCATAGATATTCATGATATGAATTTTGACAGCTGCACAAATAAAAAAAAAACATTTACTTCAATGACAATTTAGAGAGTAGTGAGGCGGCATGTAAATAGCCGAGAGCTTACATGGGGGAATTATCGGAAAGTATGCGATTATTAAAAGTTAAAGAGGAGCAAAAGAAGAAAGCGTTAAAAGAGGTTAGAGAAATTTCATTATGCCTAGAGTACACGCGATAGAACTCTGATATATAATCGGAACAATTAGAACTTACCGACTTATGAATACCACCGGAACTCGAACTAATGCCTGCCGCACTGTTCACAAATCAATTAATCTTCTGCACTTAAATTTTTTATATTTTGATTTGATAAAGCAGTTTGCGGTGAGGTTGATCGTATATTCGAACTCATTTAGGTTCCTAGTGCCCGCGACGGCAGCACAAAACAATAAACCCTTCAAAGCATACAGAAATTAATTAAGTAGTGTACTCTTAGGGTAATCAGTAGAAAAAAGGAATTAATAAGAAGAAATACAATTAAAGCAGCTTCACCATAGAGTAAAATTATTTTTATATGATACTACCAGCCTCTTTTTGAAGTATGACAGAATGAATGAACATTTATTGAACACCAAATTATATATATTGATAATAATAAGAACAGTACTTAGTAATAATACAATAAATTACAAATGTAGAAATAAAATAAAATCAATACTTTAAATTAACCTTCATTCTATCATAGTCAATGCAGCGTTCAAAATTGGCAATATATGCACCTGCTATTAGGTTAACAATGACGAACTCTCAGAGCGAGTGTTGTGGCATCTTGTCAGTTCCGAAAAAAACCTTCGTTTAAGATAATGTTAAGTTAGTTATTGTAAATCGTTTTGACTTCCTACATTCGATGATATCATTCAAAATTTTAACTTTTATGGTATTTTCTCGGTACATACTTACGTTTTTATTGATCCGTTAGGTTATCTTTTGCATATCTCCTAAACTGCTATCGTTTTTTTTCAATGATATTTTTGTAATAACTTATTCCTCTGTAGTTTATACCATATATTCACTCTTTTATTATTTTCGACCTAGAATCATCTATTTCTTTTATACAGAATTAATCTGTTTTCAAAATTTCTAAATTCAAAATTATTGTTTTACCTGGAATGTTCGGCATAGCTGGCTATAAAAGCCGTGTAAACCGGACATTCAGGGGCAAGTCATCAATATTATACTTCAAGATGGAACCCTGAATACTAGAAGTAGTAATAAAAGTCTGTGGTGAACAGGGGTGAAGTGCTGTCCGTGGTGTATCGTACCGTTTTCGTCACGTACCGTACCATCGCCATCGCCCACGCCGACAGCAACATCGAGGAGCGTCGAGAGCCACTACAATCTCAATGACAATCTCCACAAGGAGGCAGATCACAACCACTGCACGCCAGTGATCTGCCTCCTACAGGTCTGTTCAGCCAACGCACGTCCGTGGCCTGCTCTGACTCCACAATCTTGTGACCTGCACACCTGTGTCCTGCTCTACCTTCGTTATCTAGTCTCCTTCTCCGCGCCCTGAGCTTATTAGCACTATGCATAGTCTCTTCAGAACCATATCTACGCAACTTTTGTCTTCGCGATTTACGAGCTTCATCTCTTCTGCTGCTGTCTTCAAGATCTCTGCGTCGACTATCATCGACTAACAGTTAATTTTAAGTTGAATATTTATTTAGTAGGATGTGTTTATGTTTTTATAATAAAGTTCCTCGTTTACCTCTAAATTTCATATTTTTATTATTCAGAAAAGTCTTTGGTTACAGTGTGCTATAAAATCGGTTCATAACCACCTATATATAATTATATAATTTACTGAACCATCATAATTATAACAATACCAACGTTTAATAAATAAATCATATTCAAAACGTAATATATGTGTAACTTCAACAACCTCAAGTGACAGCATCGTTTATCACTGAAGTTTACCCTCATGAGGGGATGAAAGTTTTCCCAATTTAGAGCATGTCTTTAAAACAGCTTTACGTCGTACATGTCACGAAGGAAATTCTTAATTAAAGTGAATTATAAGACTTGTCACCCGGTAATAAATTGGATCATTTTTAACTGCCTTGGAATGGATCGATATCAATTCAAATAATTTAGATTTTTACAACTTTCGGTTTTAGATTGAACTGAAATTATACGTACAAGTATAACTTTGAAGACAATACAATATTAATATGGAATGTAGCTGATCTGATGATGGAGCTGGAAGGTAGCCATGAGACCCTGTAATTCAACGACGAAATCTAATTACACTTTATTTTATTTATATTTTTTGACGTTATTTCTTGGTGCAAAACCAATAGAAACATATTCATTTTTTAAGATTTCACTAGAAAACTAAGCGTGCAATTGATTGGCGCCAATTGCACAGCTGTTTTAACCAGTTGGCTGCGACATACATAGGTATTATACCTACTTTATTCCGCTTTTAAAATAATTTCATTATAAGAAGTCCATAGGCCATGTAGATATATCATATATAAATTATATATTATGAGATATATCGTTCCCTATAAGTTTCAAATATAATCTTCCATTAAAAATTCTACAAAACCTTTATTAAATACTCTCATTATAATACAATTTATCAACTTAACATTTTTTTCTTTCCCTTTTCCCTTATTACACAAAATTTCGTTAGATAAAAAAATTATATCAAAATGTATATTTCTTCTCAAAGAGTAATACTACTAACAAAATAATGTGCTGGATTTAGATGTCAAGCCAGTGGGAGTCCAACAAAAGAAAATGATACATCTAACGGCATAAGCTCCAAATAAATTGCACAGATTTTCTCTTTCACGTATATAAAAGTTAAAAAGAGATGTTTTAAAAGAATTACTGGGACACTACGTGATTACAGACGAGTTAAATGAAGCCTGAACTTCAATAGTGCTATTCATAAATAAGGTTAAGCGTCAGAGTAAATTCACGCTAAAATTGTAATTTAACTATTTGACCAAGTTCATATTATACAGAGAATAAGCAAACCTACTGTAACGGTGTGCCATGCCACCGTTTATTTTCCTAGGTTTCAGTATGCAAACTTATTGTTTTTGAAATTTAACATCATTTCATTTTATTATTCGTCTTTCGTAATTTAAAATTTTGACTAATCAATTATACTCTTTATGGATGTCAGTTCGTAAGAAATTCTCCTATGCACAAGATAAAATTATAATACAATACAATATTAATGGTATAAATTTTACTACGTAACTTTAAAATAATTCATTTATTGTGATAAATAATGTGATATGGTGATACAAATTATATAACATATGTAACTACTAAATTGTAATCTGTATTTTGGAAGATCCAAAAGTTAACTAGAAGCCCGACAAGGGGTATGTATTCGTTTATTTGATAAGTATGTATTAGTTAAGTAACTTACGAACTGTTTTTATAAATTTATTTTTGTTTGTTACAGTTTTTTTTATTATTACCCTTATTTCACTAATAAATATATACTCAAGCTAAGCAGCCTTATTAATTGACCCAAGCACCGAACCCGTAACACTACTACTAACTGTCTACTACTAATTCGCAATACTAGGAGTAAATTTACTTCAAAAACCTTGTTTATTAAAAACACTTCAAGAATTTATTCTCATTATTCTCTTACGTTTCTGCGCACACTACTGATTCAATAAAACATCTCTAAAAGAGTATTCTTAAATAGGAAAATAAATATTTATTATCTTCATTGGCGACTGGCATTGCTTGAAGAATTGCTCTGCCGAAGAGGCAAGACCCAATGGCCGTTGGTGCGGAAAGGTTCTAGACTGGCGACCGCGTACCGGATGACACTCAGTGGGTAGGTCCCGCACTAGGTGGGCCGACAATCAGGTATAAAGGTTGCGGGAAGTCATTGGATGCAGGCAGCAGGGAAAGATCGTCGAGAAGATCAATTGGAGAGGCCTATGTTCAGCAACGTGCATCGTACACCTATTGTTGATAATGATGATTTGCCTGTTGATATTCCCATAGCTTGAACGTAAGCCGTCCCATAGAAATATACTGAGAAACCCACCTATCGGGTTCAGCAAGTATTGTAAGGTCACGGAGAAGTGTAAGGTAATGCGCGTTACAGGCTAACTTACTGAATTTAGGTATAAGGGAAAATATGATATTATACCACTATCTTTATAATTGATACAACTCAAATATCGATAACTAGCTGTTTTCCCGCGTCTTCGCCTTTGAAAATTATCGTTGACACCTGCGTATCATGTTGCATCCCATAGATAAAAGTCTTTTTTTTTAAATCAGTTCAATAGTTTCGAAGCCTATTCAATGCAAACAAAAAAAAACAAATCTTTCCCCTTTATAATACTAGTACACATATACAATTTTGTGTACGCGGTCAAAAAAACAAATCGTTGCCTATTAGGGAAAACCTAAATCCGTAGCCAATGTGCTGAACTAAGAATAAAGTAGAATTTAAACCTAGCATAATTGTTACAGGCTTTAACCCATTCACGGCATTAGCTGGCATATTAAGACTTAAAGCATAATATTGTTACGACCGAGGGTTCGAATTTAAAAATAAACGTTAATTAAATTCACAATCCAATTAATCCAATTACTTAATAAAGTTACAAAAATCACACTTCTTCATCTTCACAATCCACATCACTACTCTCGCTTCACAACACTATTCGATCGTCCCGGTAGTTCACTTCACTAGTTTTCACTTCCAATCGCTCTCTTAATCAGTTCACTAGTCATTAAAAGAATGCCGGGACGACTAGACCAACGCGTACTTATAGACTAGGCCATAGGTTTATAAAGGCCGAAATCACGTCTAGAATGTTCTAGGTTATGATCTAGAATATTCTAGGATTGTCTCAGCCTTGCCGGTGCATTGGAGGCATTGCGCGATTCAAATAACACGTAATGCCATTTAGTAATTGGTAATTGAAACATCGCTCCGTAGCAATATGTTGAAACTTAAATTTAAAGCGCATTACTGTACATATAATAATGCTAATAATTTTGTTATCGTATCAAGAAAAAGGTGTAATTTCGCAGATATTTCATAATAAATGCTAGAATTTTGGAGAAATTTTTATCAAAAAGTTATCCATTAAAGTTAATAAACTAAAAAAATATCAATAAAATTAACACAACTACCCACATGATTCATTTTCCTACTACATCACAAATCAATCACTTATCAGTAACGTAACAACTCCTAAACAAACGTTCCATTTACCAATGAGTATTTATTTCACTTCGAAATATTGTTTTATCTAAGAAGATTATTTATGAATGCCTAATACAGCGTTAGTTTTGGCGTTAGACTAGTAGTGAATAATACTCCAATAGATATACTTTTTATGACTGTATTTCATCCACAGTTTTTTGGTTCTTACAATAATTTTGCAACAACTTATTTTTAATACATGTCAAATGTCAACAACATATTACTTATAATTCTTTACTAAGTATAGACAATATTATCAGCCTGTACAAGTAGTATGAAAGGGGTGGTAATTAATATTAGTACCGCAGGTGAGGACCTGCGGAACGGGTTTTGTATAAAACCTATTTCAAACACCTATTATAATAAATCAAAATAAAATATTACAGAAATCTTTTTCTGTGTCATGTGGCTAAATCGTATCCGTGAATATTTTCTATACTATATAAAATTGTAAAATATAATCAAAGACTGCAACAAAATAGTAAATATTGAAACTTATCTCACAAATCGCAATTCTCCTTGCAACTTTTGATAACTGTAGTAAAGCAATGAAAGATGGCAGTTAATGGCTGGTGTGAGGGGGAAACAAAATACAGTTTGTATAAGTCGTAAAGAAGAACGAATCGCCAAGTTGCGTTTAGATATTTATGGGATGAAAGTGGATGCAAATAAAAAGTATTGAAATAAAGTTACTACTTAGCTACATAGAAAATTATTAGTATTAATATATACCCTGTTACAATAACATCTAAAGTTTAAAGATAGCTTAAACCCCTATATGTGCATAGATAATGCCGCTTTAAACTAATGACAATTTTGATGAGCGTTTATACAACTGGATGAGAGAAAATTAAAAAATACATGTACACTAAATGTGTTTAAACTGTGTTAAACAAATTATTTGTTACTAGTACCTTATATAGTAATGATTTAATAGATTTTCATATTTTTTTATTTATTACAATAACCAATACAGTTACAAAGTAAAGCGCGTTCGTTCGCGATACGGAAATTAAGCAACTTTTGCGAAGGCCGATTATAGAATGGATAACCAAAATGTATTTATCTTGAGCGCCTCCGTGCTTCGAAAGGTACGCGGCAGCATCTGCAGTTGTTAATACCTACCAATTCGCTCTGGGCCCGTTCTCAAGGTTCCAGCATTTTCATAAAGTGATGATGATGAATCATAAAGCGAATATCTATTATAATATATAAAGTAAAAAAGAAAATTAGAAGCAACCGTATTTACTTATTAATCTTTTGTTATAAATTACTTAGGTTTTACAGTTATTTTGTGGATAACGGTGCTGATTGTGCAATTTATTATTTATCTCTAATTGAACAAATTAATAAAACTTGTATAATTGTTTGTTGTCCTAAATAAACAAAAAAAAAAGAAATATCTGTGATGTAATTATGTTATTTCTTAAAATACTTTATATCTCCAATGCAAATAACTGCCAAAGCAGTTTACAAATATACAAACGCAGACATTTGACCCGCGACAAGGATAGCAGTATTAAATGAAATTCTTTTATTCTCATCTACAATAAGTTTTATAAATGTGAATCTACGTCATTAGTTTGCTAGTACTGAGGCGAAATAATATTTACGGAACGAAAATGAAACGGCTCAGCAAAATAATTACTTATAGAACAATTTCATGAAGTTGTTTCAAAGTAGAAAAAAGAAAAGTTAGTTTTCTTATTGAAACTTTAATCTACTTAAACTTTTTTAATTAATAGTATTCCACAATTAGAATGTTTAGCTACTTGTTTAAGTCTGGCCGCATACATTCGTTTTCCATGGTCAGTTTTGTGATCAGGAATGTCGATTCGGAGACCAGTTGGATTTTTGTCTTATTTCTAAACTTATTGAAATCGCATTCAAAGGTGTAGCTATTATTGTGATAGCATACCATGGAATTACGTAGCTTTGAAATTTTCAACTTGCCTTTAACAATTCTAATTAACGATAAATAAAATAAAATAAAAAAATAAAAATACAAAGCCTTTTATTTCCTACAAAGTATTTAAAAAACATGTAAATATCTATGAGTTAGTAATTTTTATGTAATATATTTATATTGTTAGTTACATAATTCGTTTGTAGGAACCCCTCTACAGGTGAAGGCCTCCTCCATGGACATCCAGTTGTCTCTATTCTGGGCTATCTCTATCCAGTTAGGAACCGTTATTCTTCTAATCTCGTCTTCCCATCTCGTTTTCGGTCTACCTCTCCTCCTTTTTCCTATTGGGCCTTCCCATTGCGTTAGTCTAATTAACGATATCGTTCATTAAATGTCTTTTAAACAACCTTCGCGATTGCAATCGCTATCACTTGTCAAATAGTTGTAGCGTAAAGTTCGTCAATGTCAATGTCAAATTGAAATGGATTGACATAAAATTTAAAAGGGGCTACCTAAAGAATTCGGTTTCGTCGACACGTTCATTGGGTTTAACTAAGTTTTTATTATATATCATATCATTTAAATCATCATTCGTCGTAGTAGTAGCTCGGTGGCGTAGTGGATAAGCGCCGCGGCCCGCGATCGTTGTCGTTAAGCAACTTTCGCAAGGGTCGGTCACGGGATGGATGACCAAAATATTATTATCTCGAGCTACTTCGTGCTCGGAAGGCACGTTAAGCCGTTGGTCGCGGCTGCATTTTCAGTCGTTAATAACCTCCAATCCGCATTGAGCCAGCGTGGAGGGTCATGGCCTATCCTCCTTAACTATCCATAAGGAAGGCCTGAGCCCCTGCAGTGGACGTAAAAGGGCTGATGATGATGATGAAACCATCATTTGTTCCAAAATCGATTAGTTAGCTACCTTAAAAGTTACATAATTCCATTAATCGATCGCACGCTATACTTTTGAAAAACTAAAAACTTGCACGTATCGCAGTACACTTTGTATGAAAGGCATGCGTCAAAAGTGACGTCCACTTTGAAATTCATTTATTTATGTTAAAACGCGTCATTCGAGGTCAGTTGCACAAACGACCGTTAAGGTTTAATGACGCCTTTAAGCTCTAATGAATGTCATATTTGTGTGGAATAATGAATATTTAAATGGACGTTTGTGCAACTAGCTGTAAATCGCGAAATATTGGTAAAATGTGTAATTTAATTTTTATTTATATAGATAAACATATTTTTCCTACATTTTCAATCAAAAGTTCAGTTCCTCTTAAGCTCAACCCTTACCTTTTGTACTATGTAAGGATGTATGTACACTCGTAGTTTAGGTTAAGACTATTAAAAGTTTTTTTTGGGTTCCTCATATCGCATAATACTAAGAAAATGGCACTTTGTTGACTTTTATTATGCTTTTTATATATGCAACAGGCTGGTAACCCTCGTCTATCCAGCATTGGTGATCATTCATCATCATTATCATCATCAGCCCTTTTACGTCACCAATGCAAGGGATGGTTAAGGAGGTCGGGCTGTGACCCTCCACACTGACTCAATGCTGATTGAAGGGTATTAACTACTAAAATGCAGCCAGGGCCAACAATTTAACATGCCCTCCGAAGCATGAAGTAGCTTCTTCAAATTTTTTGGTCACCCATTCCGTGACTGATCCTTGCGAAAGTTCCTAAACAACAACGATCACGCACCGCGGCGCTTCTCAACTACGCCATAGAGCCACTCTCTGGTAGATATCATTAATCTTCGTTAAATAAAACTATTTATAAACGGATATTACGCGATTGTATTAGATTTCATCTTTTTTGGACCGTTTACAGGTTTCGTGTTCACATAAACCTAACCAATCCTTTATTACTTTTTAATGTCAGTATTATTTATATGTATATGTAATGGTACGAGAGCGTACATTCAACGATGCTTTTCACCCTATATTTCTAATAAAGTATTATTATAAGTGATGGTTTTACCATATAAAATGAAGCAACTCATTTCATTTCTATTATCAAAAGGCTTCATAAATGTGAATTATGCATATGACTATGCAACAAAAGATGAATAAAGAATTTGAATCATAAATGGAGCCTTAATCCGTGCCCTATGCGTGTTTACATATGAACAATGCCAGCTGAACAAACAATATGCTGAGTCGAAATGTGATTGATGGGAGGAAACCATTAACTCACCTCATAAAGCGGTCACAACACGAAAGTTCTAAAGCTATTCACATAATAGAGGCGAAAAAGGTATTCAATAATAACTTAGTTCTATAGTTAAACGCAGCTAAAAACTTTTTATATAAGGTAAGTTGTAAATAGGGCCCTAATTCGCTATGACCTATTATTAATTCTCGCTCTTCGATCGATCTAGTTGCACAATTTAAAAAAATATCATGAAAGTTTTTGTAGAGTTATTTTTCTTAACAAATGAGGGCATTGTCAAATCCCTCTAACTGTTTGTCTCCGCAACTTTATAGTTAGTCTAAAAGGAAAATAGGCAACTTATATTTTTTCGATCGTTTTGGACGTGTTTCTCGATTTTCATGAATTATAGATGAGAGGAATCGTTAAAAAAATGACGCACGTTCTGATTTAGCTAGGCAACCTTGATCTAAATTAATAATCTGCCAGTATTTCAAATAAAAAAAAAATAAACCAGCACCAACAGAATTCGCGGTTGAGCTACTCCAATTGTACAAACAAAAATGGAAATTACGACTTTTTATACTTACACAAATATCGTTGAAGACCATTAGAAAAGTCATTTCAGTTAGTCAGTTTTTTCTTTATAACATAAGTATAAACTAGTCATCTATCCCAGCTTCACATAGGTGGGTGTCATTTGTTTGATATTATTCCCATTCTCTAAATATAATGGAATGCCTGGACGTTTGGTTCTCTGATTTTTGCAGCAGTAATTGAATTTATTTGTACGAGGTAGAATTTTGTTCTTTTAACTATAACTTGCAAAGTTTACCGTAAAAAAAATAAAACATTACTAAAAGCACAAAAATTGCTTCTCGGAAAATATATGAATGGACAGACTGCATGAATCATTATATGGGTTTGAAAGTGAATGGAATGATTAAGCCATTTTCGTATAATAATAACTTTCTTCTGATTACTTGATATTGGCTTATCGCGCCAAATTACACCAAAATAAAGGCGATAACGTCGTTAGTTCCCGCTAATTCGTCTTCGTTAGCTGTTATCATAAGGCTCACAGTTCCAAATACATACAATTAATTATACGATAAACAATTAGAAAAAAATAATTAATGCTTAAACGTTTCTTTAAATAAGGAAATAAAATAGATCTGTTGAAATAATTGAGTGTCCTGTTTTTATAAAGGTGCTGAAAGTATTTCTATTTTTTTTTTTGATAAAGCCGTCTTTATTTATTTGAGCGATTTTTATTTATTTGATAAAGATTGTTGTGAAATAAAGATTGTGATGAGCAATTATGAAGAACGAAAGAGTGATGATAAAAATATCAAACAAATGATAAAGATCGCGAGCATGATCTCTATGGCCGAGTGGCTTACACGTCGCCATCTCTGAAGTTTAAAGTTCGATTCCCGATTGAATAAATAATAGAAAATTAACTTTTCTATGTTGTCTCGGCTCTGTGTTTTCTTACTCGACGGAAAAAAATATTAGAAAGTACCCATAAAATTCATTTGGTTATTCATTTAATTTTTCATTTCGTGATGTAATTAAACCCTTTATCTGAGGAAAATTCATAGATATGTTATTCACTTTGTAGCCGAAAGATTTATGTAGCATTTATAAATAAATAACGGACGACATTACATTCCACAATGTATTCCAAATGTAGTTAGAGCCCTCGTGTTATGGAGTATTCGAGACAACAAAGCTAGGTACTACAACGCCTAGACTCGAGACTCGTTCTCCAATCGAGAGAATCGTAATCTAATTTTATTTATTTCATTCTTTTAAATGAGCGGTAAATTATGTATACAAATTATATATTTTTGGAATATATTTAAATTGGCATAATTAAAGACAAATTTGTTTTTAATATTTTTTAATGGCGTCGTAAATTTGCAATATTGAATCCCTTTAAAAATATATAACTAGTGTCACACGGGATAGTGTAAAGTTTCTAAAGATACCATACACATTGATATTCGTTATTTTTCAAAAGTTATGGTGTAACAAAAAATCACTTAGGTAATAGATTAACCCTTAACCCAATACACTCCATTTATTGCGGCAATCGTGTAAAAACTCTAAAGACAATCCTTCTTTTTTGGGTAGTCATGTAGATAACCTTTTTTCTCGCGCCATTCACTGTCCCGCTGCTGCGGCTTGGTAATAAGATAGACAATAGCAGTGTTTTGGCATTACACTCACAACGTTTGTCAATCTTTTTCATATGAGTTGACATTCTTGTTCAAATCAAAAAGATTCAAGTGAATTTCGTTGTGATGGAACTTGCAATTTTATTTCAACGACTCGAAATAGTTCTGAAGAAAGATTTGATGAAGACAAAACTTTGTAACGTATGTTAATTTCTCATTTTTTTAGATTTTCAAATATCGAAGGATTAGAATATGATTTAAAGATATTTAAATAATAAAGAATTATTAAATAATAAAAAGGTTTCTCTTCACGCTTATTTACTACCCAATTTTTCAAGTGTATCCTGTATTATTATGTTAAGGTTGCCTGGTAGAAATAGTTTTTAGCAATAAGGCCGCCTATTGTGCTATTCTGTTACATTATTATATTTGTTCATTTACGTATGGTGTGCACAATAAAGAGTATTTCATTCATTCATTCAAGTATGGCCGCGTATGGCCCATCTTTTCATAGATGAAAGAATTTTTAAAATCAGTCCAGTAGTCAAATCTTTCCTATTTATTATATATTTGTTTAGGATGTAATGAGGACGCATACATAATAACACTTCTGATATAAAACGGCCTAGAACTGAACGGTGAGCGCAGCGCTGTCGAACTTCAATAAAATAAAGCATACTACAAAAGACAATAAAGATTTTATTTCATTGAAGCGTCAAATTTGACTACGCTGTGCTTGACGTCGAGTTCGAAGATGTTGTAACAGAAAAGTATAGTTTTTATTGTTATTGTTATTGAGCGTCATACGGTTCACTAAATTATGACATTTATATTTCTACTACATTCACATATCTTTAATTTTCTAATTAAATTTTCACATATATTTTTTTTCCTGTAAATTAATTTTAACATTTTATTTATTCTTACACTTCTTCCTTTAAAATTCAGGACGCATATTAGTATTATAACGAAAAAGCCACTCACCCCACTATTATTGAAATAAATAAATAACTAAATCTAACAATCAAAAGATAATAGGAAATTGAATGTCTCAATAACATAATTACTGGGGTAATCAATCTTTGCATCATTAAAAAATGGGTACCGATGTTGAAACGTACCGTAAAGGCTTTGTATACGTAGCAATTACTAAGAGCACCTAGTAAAATTAGTGGTTTACAGAATAAACCGCTTATTGTCATTTATAATGTGATGTTGTTGAAAATTACAGACCGATGTCAATGTCGCAACTATAAACTGGTTGCAGTAATGAAAAATGACCTTAAAAAAAGTTAAACTATCGGAACGAATAAGAACTGGAGCATAGGCACTACAGCCAGGAACTTTCTTGCGGCATTCCAAAAAAAAACTATGCAATGAAAATCCTAAAGTGAAATATTATAATCGATTAACGTCCTATTAATATTATAAATGTGAAAATTTCTTTGTTTGGATGTTTAGATGTTTGGATATTTGTCAGTCAATCACGCCGAAACTAATGAACGTATTTTGATGAAATTTGGTTTACAGATAGGGTATTAGCTGACTTAGATAATAGGATACTTTTTATCCCACTAAACATTTCCCTAGGGTCCACGCGGGCGAAGCCGCTGGCAAAAGCTAGTAATATATATGTTCACAATTAGCCAGGTTAGAATTACGATTAATGTCTAATTAAAAATTATTCGTAAAACTAACTGCTGAATTAAAGGCATATTCTCACGCGGGCGAAGCCGATGGCGAAAGCTAGTAATATATATGTTCACAATCAGCCAGGTTTGAATCACGATTAATGTCTAATTAAAAATTATTCGTAAAACTAACTGCTGAACTAAAGGCATATTCTTTTTTATTTATTCAAAAACTCCACAGCTTATTTATAAATACATCTATAATATTGTGATGCGATAGTAACTTAAGCCAATTACGGAGGTACACAACTTATAAAGATAGCTTTGTTTGATTAATTATTAAAAAGAAATGCATACGAGAATAAATACAAAAAATAAATACAAAACAGTTGCACAAGAAGGCAGATTCACTCATTGAGTACATCAATATATAATATTTAAGGTAATATCAAGCGCACGGTAATTTATTATATGTTAATATTTATGTTTGTACGTATATACAAGTGGACACCACGTACAGAAACAGACAAATACATGGACACATAACACAACATCACCATAAACACGTTACAAATGAGTACATTGATAATACACATAATAGAATAAATACCTACAGGATAGTATGCACCTTGATTGGAAACTATGAATTAAATATTTGTAAATAGCAAAAGACAATATGAAACTTACTAGATCGTTGTTATAAAAGCATACGCTATATTTATTTCCTATCATTAATTTATATATTTATAATCAATATTAACTTTTTAATAATTGAGATAACTCTAGATTAAAATTTTTAAGGTTCACATTATTATTTATAGTACTGGTATTTTTATCTTCAGACGTTTATATAAATATTTTTATACGTATGATTATTTATACTTTATACTACAGTTATAAAGAAAAACAGCTTGGAGTTGTGTATAAACTTTTTAATTACTCTGACAATATATTTGTCTACCCAAAACTTCTCAGTCGTACCTAAATACACAGCGAAAACTTTAAATTATCCACGCCAAATAAAAAAAAATACTCACTCAATTTGTTCCAACAACTTTTGAAACTCTCACTTAATTATTAACATGTCGCTTTACGAGAAAAATCTTTCAATTGTTTAAATAAACTGACCACCAATATTTTTTAGCAACTCACTTCACTTAAAAAACCAAGTCACGGTAAAAACTACTTTAATTTAAATGTCAGGAGATTATCGAATGTCACATTTAATTTGGGTACTGTTGATATAGTTAATTTTTAAGTTCGTCGTATGTATCGTGCGGTCGGTAAAGAAGAGAGCGTGCGTGCGTCGCGCGGGAACGCTGCCTTACGAATCACTAGGGGCTGAAATCTGAAAACTGAGTACGGCTCCAGACTTGGCTGAATAATGCTTCTAAAAAATGTATACTCATTTTACTAAATGACATGCAAATGAATTCCTTGTTTAGAATGATAATATTAGTGTCTTCAAGAAGTTTTATTTTGTTTATATGAAATAATCGATTAATGTACACTTGAATCATGCACTGGAAAGATCTGTTTTCGGCAGAAATCGAATTCATTATTGACACTTTTTGCTTTTCGGAGTACGATAGTAGGAGTCAATTTTTAATAGAAAGTTTATTGAATTATTTTTAATAAGATAAACATTGTTTAGAATATGTAAAAAAATCTAATTAGAAAAAAGTTTATCGTCTCAAATTTAATTAACATAGAACTTTTGCATTGTTAATAAATAAATAAAAACATTATTTACGCTTCAAAATAATTTTCAATAAAATACCGTGTGAATAAACGACGAAAGAAGGACCAAATTAGCAATTTCGAAATATAAATGTACCTATGTAAAATATAACAAGTCAACCAAATGACTACTCCGCCGTGGTTATCTATAGTACCTTTCAAAAAGTATAACAAAACTCATTGCCGATGGTTGCCAGGATGCCAAAAAATATACTCCACTCTTTATTTATTATTATTTTAATAAATCAGGTATTAAAAACCACACTTCAGATATCTTTATTCCTAAACATTACATTAATTTCACTGGTATAACGATAAAAGGATACTCTTAATTTTCACTGTTGCTTCTCCCAAACTAATCTCTGCAAACGGCCTTAAGCATAAATTAATTTGCAAACGGTTTGTTACACCGTTATTTAGTTTCTGGAAAATTTACGGCGATTCGATCGTAATTAACCGTGCCCTTTGAATGGATTTATTTTATATTAATGACATTAATTTTATGGATTGAAAATATGAACTTTCTTAACGGAAAACTGAGGATCTCGATTGCGCAGTGGTAAGCGCGCCGGTTTTAAGGTTGGTGACAAAAAATTTTATTATTTCGAGCTTCTTCTTGCTTTGGAAGGCACTTTAAGCCGTTGGTCCCGGCTGCACCTGTAGTCGTTTAGACCCACCAATCCGCACTGTCCCCGGTGGTCATACATGGCTTATTCTCCCTATTCTATTTGATCTAATTCAGAGTCCTGCCCTGCGATTCTGTAGAAATCCACACAAGAATTCCAATAGGGATGATGACTGGGTAAAAAAAATGCAATTCTATTTAGTCCGTCAGTCAGTTCAATTTTTTTTTTTTTTTACTTCACTTTAACAAGAAATACCTAGCTTAGATAACAGCCATTAAAGTTGAGGAGTGGGGGCTCGCTACGTCACAATTGAGTAGAAAACGTACCCTAACGTGACGTCATGCGGAATTTCAACTCAATGTAACGCCGTAATTTTAAGATTACGAAAAAAATACGTATTTAATATTTTTTAACACTCTACCTGCCGGACAAACAAACAAAAATTAGTCATCATCCCTTTTCACTCATGTGTAAGAATTTACGTCATTTAGTGTAGAAATTGTATAGATTCCATTTTTTGTATGAAAATACAAAACAAAATTGATTGAATATACAATTTTCAGATATTCTATTTCTATGTGATTTCGAGACTCGTTTTACTTATGCCACGAAACATTATTACCGATTCAAGATTGAGCGGCTGCCGCATTTTGAAGTGAATTCAGACACCTGAGTGGATTCGAATTCAGGTTTAGATATTTAAAGAATAGCATGGCTGTAGTAGCTCGGTGGCATAGTGGATAAGCGCCGCGACCCGCGATCGTAGTCGTTAAGCAACTTTCGCAAGGGTCGGTCACGGGATGGGTGACCATAAATTATTATCTCGAGCTACTCCGTGCTTCGCAAGCCGTTGGTCAAAGCTGCATTTGCAGTCGTTAATACCCTTCAATCCGCATTGGGCCAGCGTGGAGGGGCATGGCTCATCCTCCTTAACCATCCATAAGGAAGGTCTGAGCCCCTGCAGTGGGGACGTAAAAAGGCTAGTGATGATGTGATGAGCATGGCTGAGTCCCAGTAATGGGTCAGAAGGCTGGTAATTATGAAGAATACTATTATTATAAGCTATTGACACTTCTAACTTCATTCAAATTCTCCTCTATTGGTTAAAAATTCATGACTTTTACTCAAGTAATAACTTGACTATAGAAACGAGTGTTACCCGCTACACTCACTTTACTCACATAACATAACATTTTGAAATAATAATAAATCAATTAAACTCTTATGTGAGAGCTTGCTTATCAATTTCATTCTGTCACTTTTTTCATTTTTCTTTTACTAGTTTCGTAAATTCATCCCGCTCCCACACACTCACTTCTACATTATTCAACCAAACCTTTTCTTTCATAAACTGGTATCTTCGTAACTTCATCGTCTAAGTGCATATAATGAAGTTACCTTTACGTCGTTCAATTTGCTTATATTAAAAAGTTGTACATAGCAACATATCAAATTACAATATAGGTCTTTCTTCAATCAACTTTGAACTTCGCTATCAACTTAATCTTTTGTATAAACATCTTACTTTTAATAAAACTTGACGTTTTCACATGCTTTACCCGCGTCAAATAGGGTATAATAAGATGTAGTTCCCGTAGGTGAAATATTTTTTAAAATAGGTCCATTAGTTTCAAACTACTATTCAAATCTTTCCTTTAATTTATAATTAGTATAATGGTTTAACGAACTTAACTTCAAGTGATTTTTTCCATAATAATAAATGATATATTTTATTCAAACTATTTACCAAGTGAAGATCGATATTTTGATATAATATCGCATTACAATTATAATAGAGATGAAGGTTGGAATAGGATTTATAAAGTATTTTAGAGACATATTATTTTCATTCGTTTATCGTAATCAAACTAATATCAGTGCTTTAAGTAAATCTTATTAAAATATTCAGTTCACTGAGTGCAATGATATATTAGAATCTTGTCACATTTGTTTATGTGCGTAACATTAAAATACATTCGAAGGCATTCGCAAATCGTCTCCAAGGAATGTTCATTTTTCTTTGTCACGCAGATGTTACAGTTCCCATACTAACTTTAGATATTATATTACTATGGGGTGACCTTAAAAATATAACGGCATAATGTTAATGTTACCTTAGCGATAAAAGAAAATTGGAAGTTCACACCTAAAATTATTCGATATTTTTTCATGTTATGCCAATCTATACATAGTTTAAAGCAGTGGTTTCTTTCTGTTTGTACGATGAGATCGTTTAAAGTACATATCCGATTTTAATCTACTTAATTTCATCAATATACAGAGTGATTCAAAAGGAAGTTTTATGGGTACGTTATTATACAGGACCACAGGACCGCCGTAGTTATTTATACTTTTAAATCTCACTAAATGTGATCCTAGAGCTCACCAGTTTGGGCTTTGGAAAAAGTAGAATAATCATTATATATATGTAGGTAGACTTATTTCAAAATTAGTATGTTACAAATAAGATTATGTTGTACTAGTCATTACAATATATTGTTTTTATTTTAGCGATGGATGGGGAAATTGATAAAATGCCAAATTCAGAGATTCCTCATAATTTTGAACTAACATTCCAAAGAGTATGGTAACATAATTAATGAATACTTTATCTATTTTCTTATAACATAGAGTCGAGTATTACTATTTTTATTATTATTAAATGAAAATAATATTTTAACTACTATTTTAATGAATTGAATATTGATAAATTAATTATTTAAAATATTTTTCAATGATAATTTGATTTTATAAAATCTATTTACTTTCATTTATATTCTAAACAATCTATCGATATAAACAAACAGATTCACGTTATCATAGGTTTCTATGAATAAAATACTGTTCTGAATATGTTATACACGAATTTCCGAATCCATAAGTGTATCAAAGATATAAATTATTCAATCCAATAGCAATCGCCCCACAAGTTGACGACAAATATAAATGTATGATTTGGTTTGTGTCCTACTAAAAGTGAGACCATCAAAAAGTGGTATTATTATAGCATATCTTTTATGTAATACTTTTAAACGAAATTTAGGAGTTCTACGGCGCAGTGGTTTGCGCGGTCGGTTTACAATGTGGAAGTTAAGCAACTTTATCAAAGTTAGGTTATGGGATTTGTGACTAATTTACTGTCTCGAAATTACTCGTGCTTCGGAGGGCACAAGCCATTGCTGCCGGGTGCATCTGTAATCGTTAACACCAACCACCAAGCCTGCGTCGTGAGTTATAGCCCGTTTACTTTCTATTCGATTTGAATCTATGATATATAAAGATTGCCTACATATAAAGTACAAACAGGCATTTTCCAGGTGTTTTGTCATGGTTAATTTCCTCTAAAACTGGACTGATAGAGTTGAGGTTTGTGGTTTAGACTCTACCCTGCGAATCCGTCTCTAGAATGGTGACCAGTCAAAACGCAAAGGCAAGCCGTCCCACGTCACTCTAGAGTAAGCAATACACGAATAGCCCGAAGACCTCTTTACGTTCTTTTCAAAACCTTGGTTTAGTGAATTAAATATTTTATCACTTGTCCAAAAAGTTTTTCATTGTAGCGTAATAAAGGGAACCTAAATAGAATTTTATGGAACAAGTATGGTTTTTCGTAATCTTATTCAAAAGTAAAACAGTCTTGAATGAGAATGTTTTGTTTTTAAAAATACAACTTTATAGAAGTATACAAATCTATAGAGTAAGTAGATGGAAAGGATCTCTATGTAACTATCTATATATATCTCTATGCCGTATACCTTGCGGGGTAGGCAGAAAGGACCGAGTGCCATAAGACCGGGTTCTTTCATACATCTTTCGCCTTCTTCACTTTTATTATTCTTTTATTTCATGCTCGCCGGTTATATTGTCTTCTGACATCACTTTCCATCAGCACGCTATTGATTTGATCGCGAAATAGATCACAAGTAATATCTCGAGTCAATAAATTTAGTAGGCGCAGTGCAGTAATAAAACAAATGTAGGTAAAATAAATTACTTGATAGCTTAACGATCGCCATCCAATATGAAATACGCTGACTATATTGAAGATATATAAAGCGACATTACTTCCGTCTTAATTGCACATAAAGTAACTGAACACCACCATTTTACGAAACCGTTTCGACAATAATTACTGTAATGAACCCCCTATGGTTGTCGATTCAGATAAATAATAGTAATAAGTAATAGGGAATATGACTTATTCTTAATATCGAAAATATTTGTAACTTCTTAAAATGGATAGCCAATGGCCTCTTAGAGAAGCTCAGAGTCGCTCAGCGAGGCATGGAGAGGGCTATGTTAGGGGTTTCTTTGCGCGATAGGATCCGAAACGTGCATATTCGCCAAAGAACTAGAGTGACTGACATAGCTCGCAAAGTTTGTAAGCTGAAGTGGTAGTGGGCAGGCCACATCGCTCGACGAACCGATAACCGATGGGGACGAAAGATTCTCGAGTGGAGACCACGAACTGGAAGACGTAGCATGGGTCGACCCCTGACTAGATGGACGGACGACATCGTACGAGTCGCGGGCGGCTGCTGGATGCAGCTGGCGCAATGTCGTCCGTCGTGGCGTTCAAAGGGGGAGGCCTATGTTCAGCAGTGGACGTCTTCCGGCTGATGATGATGACGATGAAAATGGATAGGGATGAAGAGTAGGTAAACATATATACCTATATTTACACATATATTATATTACAAATATATATATTTATATAATACACTTTTTTTGCTTTAATTGGACACGAAATGGCTTAGATAAAAGACATTAAAGTTAATTAGAGACGACTTGCTACGTCATAATTACGTAAATAATGTACAAATGTGTGACGTCATGCGACATTTTAATTCAATTTATCGCCGTCATTTATTAATAACGCAAAAATAAAAAAAAAACTGTTTAATATTCATAATCTAACTGACGGGTAAACAATCAAAATTAGTTACCATACGCATTTTTACTACTAGTAAAAATTAACATGACTCCTGAAGGCCTATTCTATTGCTCCGAAAACGAAATGCGTTACGTTTCCGTCTAATTTCGAAATGCTAAAACGAGCCCAATGAAATGCATTTGCATCTTCGCGGACATAATAAAAAAAATATATAAGATACCTCAAGACCCTCAAGTATCATCTTAATTCGTACGATTTAGAGATCTTTCAAAATGTTGAACTAATCATTTCGTATGATAAAATAAAGCCTTAACTCTCTTACAATGTAGCTTAATATTGGTTAAGGAATTCTTAATATCAGTTCAACAGAAGTTTCTCGAGATCAGAAACCACTTAGATAAGAGATGAGTATCATATTTTGCTTTTTTCATTATCAAATTGATCAAGTATAATAATTAGGACAAATTTTCATTTTTATCGAAAATATTATAAAAATATATTGTAAAAATATTTCTTTCGGCTGTTTGGATGGATTGCCTGAACATTGATGAGAATGCTGAAGTAGCGTAAAAGTAACAAGTGCTTGAAAATTCATCAGTCCCGTTAGGTCCTGGCTCAGTGGGTAGAGCAGTCGCCCGGACAGCGAAAGGTCATAGGTTCGAGTCCAATCTCAGAGCGCCAGGAATTTTCAAAGCATTTTTCCTTAAGAATAATTTTCAGAATAGCATCGCGAAAGCAAAACAAATATGTTAACATAATGAAAGCAATGAAAAGACAAAACGCAAGTTTACTTCGACGAAATAATTCTTCCAGTGATTTTGATATAAAAAACGAAACTTTCTACGAAGATTTCTATTATGTTTTTTACGAAATTTGATTAATTTGTAAATCACAAATTGCGGAGTGACTGATGAACATACTATGAAAATTTCCATACAGATGAAAATAGAACCTCCAACTTTTCAAAATCTTAGAAAGTAGAAAAACGTTTGTACATAATAATGAATACTAGCGAAAAAAGTGACAAAACGAATGAAATATTATCACGTTGTCATAGTATCATATCAGCATATTTGATGTCAGTTCAGAATTGATACGCTCTCCGTGCCATCAACAGGGCTAGAGCAAGGGCTGGAGTGACGATAAATTTTTATCTACGTCATAATGTCGACCCAAGTGTCCAACCTTGACTCTGACATTGCATGGGAAAATGTCAATAGATGTTTGGTTATGGTAACTTGGATATATCGTGAGGTTATCTCGGAGTTATTAACGCTGTTTTTTTTAAGTTCAGTGTATAATATAACGTGATTCAACTAATTCCGATAGACAAATTTAGTTTTATTTGATTACCGAGTAGGATGTATAGAAAAGAAAGTTTACTTTTTGTAAACACTGGATTTTTTTTTCAATATCATATAATTGAAAAAAGAAGAGCCGGTCAAGTACGAGTCGGATAAGTCAAGGGTTCCCTTAAATATTTATTTCATTGTCAAATATTGGTAACAGAAATACATCATCTGTGAAAATTTCAACAGGCCGTTAGACTTTGAGTATGGATTCCTAAAAAATGAAAAATCTAAGATTTTATAGTGCAGCTAGCCTCCATACTAATACATTCCATTACTAATCTCCTCATCATTAAAACTGCAAAGAACAACGAATAAAAACATAAATAAAGAAGCATAAATATAGAGTAAAGAAGCGGATGAAACTGGATTATTCCGGTTAAGATAATAGCAGTCAGGGGTCATTGATACGATCTCGATGACGTGGGAGTATAGAATCCTTATTTGTCGTAATAGGGGCGGCGGTTTAGTGCCGTTTTATGGTTAACTACAAATGCCTTCAGCATCCGTAACGGGTTTACAATGAGTGCTGACCGCAAATACATTGACTTACAGTAGACTACTATCAAACAAGTTCGATACACATGCTATGTATAATCAGATTTTTGACAGGGATGTGTGTTAAAGCCGCTTTATTTCAATCTTTCTTTTTCTTAATTTTTGTTTTTAAACTCATTTATTGATTTCGTTTATAATGAAGCACTAAAGAAAAATCTAGTTGTACTTTTGCGGGTCTGCTATACTGTGTCGTCGTCGTGGGCGGTATAAACCTAAAAAGAGGTTGCATGTACGTTCGCAACCTCATTTCAAGCCGCTACACCATGATGGCTATAAGAAAAAAAAAATTCGTTGGCTATTTTTACAAAAAAAGATATATAAATACAAGTGGTATAATTTAAATACAATTTCTGAAAATGTACGATATAAACACGGACAGAAGACCATACTAGTGGTGAGTGTCAGCTAATACAAGTTCGAATCCCGGTGATGATCACAAGTCGGTAAGTACTCTCTCTATTCTTTATTTACAGTTCTATCGCGTTTAACTCTAGGGGCAATCTTAATTTTTTTTAGTATGTTTTCTTTCACTCAATTTTAACTAACCTCATTTTTATTACCTAAGCCGCGTTAGGCGGCCATTTACATGCCAAACTGAATATGCTGTAAAGCGCCAGAGAACCAATATCCGTGTATTTTACTTAAATTACCATTTCGCAGTCTTGCCAAACATAAACTTAGCCGTAATTTGAGACTTCATCAACAGTTATTACATCTCGAATTTCATTATTTCTATGAAATTACAGAGATAGTTTGAGTTTTATTCAGATATATAGCGCTGCCATTAAACCTGATATAATTTTAGATCAAACAAATAATAAAGTAACCAAATACACTCTTCTAACGTTTACGTCATATTGTATGGCTCGTTTGCTACTAGACTGGCTAATGCATTTGCTTTGGACGACTCGAGTCAGATGACCCGAGTTTCAATATTTGTCAGGAGACGATTACGACATAAACTTCCTTAACTGTATCTGTATACAGGATCAATATTCGCAAATGACTTCGCATAGAACGATTGAGAATTGTGAGCTCAGGTTTTAAAAAAATACTCGTATGTATATAGTTCAGATTCAGTAGAAGCTCGGTAGCGTAATGGATAAGCGGTGTGGCCTGCGATCGTTGATGTTAAACAACTTTCGCAAAGGTCAGTCATGGGATGGGTGACCAAAAATTTTCTATTTTATTAAGCTACTCCGTGCTTTTGAAGGCACATTAGGCAGCTCCGGCTGCATTTGCAGTCATTAATACCATCTACCCATGGATGGCTTCTATAAATAGTATAATAAAAAGTAGCTTCCCGTCGTTTGTTCGCTAAGATCTTTAAAATACACAACGGATTTAAATGCAGGCTTTTATCAATATAAAGGGTGATTGTTGAGGAAGGTTAATATGTATAATATAGGACTGCGGGTGAAGACGCCGGCGGAATGCTATAATGTTAGCGCGCGTAGTCCCAGGAAAAGTCCCAGGAGAACATTCATTCAAGGTGCCCACACCTTACCAGGATCCGACTGTGGGTCAGATCACCAACTATTGATGTCTAAGTTGCGGGTGAAATTGAGAGCCGTTAGGAAACAAAAACCACAGAAGCGGCTAGATGTTCGAAACAAGTCGAAGTTTCTGGAATCCATACAACGCAACTGGGAGAAATGGACTACCGCAGAAAATAGCGTAGAAACCACTGACAAGCTTTGGGGTCAAGCCAAATATCTTATCTCGAATGCTGTTATAGATTCGGATCCACCCGTGACTAGACACAAGAGGCAACATTGGATGACAGTTCATACGCTGTCTCTAATAGATGAGAGGCGTGTGATGAAAGCTACAGGTTCCAACGTAAAAAACTTGAATCGAATATCCGCCCAAATTCAAGCACACTGCAGACGGGACCATAATGCCTATCTAAATAACATTTGTATGGAAATCGAAACTCACGCTGGAAGATGTGAGTCCAAAGATTTATACCATAAGATTCGATTCATCACCAAATCTTTGTCTTCAAAATCATGGGCCATTGAAGACAGTGATGGCGAAATGGTTACTGAACTCGATAAGATCTCGGGGATATGGAGGAGTTACTGTCAGTCCCTTTTTCAAGATCAACACTCACGCAATTTTTCACCAACAGCACCCGATGAAGTAGAACTGGAGCCGGATATACTCCTGTCTGAAGTTCGGGCTGCCATCAAACACCTCAAAGATAGGAAGGCTACAGGAAGAGATGGAATACCTATTGAAACCATAAAAGCCTTAGGTGAATATGGTACCCGTATATTTCATACTATCTGTAACAGAGTATGGCAGACAGGAGTATGGCCAACAGAATGGACGCATACAGTCTTTACGCCTCTGCATAAAAAGGGCTCTACGAAAAAATGTGGAAATTACCGTCTTATTGCACTCATAGCCCATGCAAGCAAAATCCTGCTTCATATCCTGAATGAGCGATTGAAGTCCTTCTTGTCAAAGGAGATTGCGCCAGAACAAGCTGGATTTGTGAAGGGCAAAGGAACTAGGGAGCAAGTTTTAATCGTGCGCCAAGTTATAGAGAAGGCACGGGAGTTTAATAAACCCGTTTATATCTGCTTTGTAGATTTTTCCAAGGCCTTCGATTCTGTTAAATGGCCAGTCTTATGGAAAACCTTACTGGAAATGGGCACACCAAAGCACCTAGTACATCTTTTGAGGCAATTATATGAAGAAGGAACTGCCTCAGTGCGAACAGGCGACATCCTATCGAACAACTTCCATCCTAGTGCAGGTGTCCGTCAGGGGTGCATAATGTCACCACTTCTCTTTAACGCTTACACAGAACTTATAATGCGTATCACCCTTGAGGATTGGACGGATGGTATCGCGGTTGGCGGCTACAAGATTGCAAATTTGCGTTACGCCGATGATACAACCCTGCTCGCCTCTAGCGCTCAGCGCTTAGAGGAACTGCTCCAGAAGATGGAATATGTTAGCCTGGAGTTCGGATTAAAGGTCAATCGCAGCAAGACAAAAGTGATGATTGTGGACCGCGTCAACAATAACTCGCCAGAAGTCACTAATATTGCGAACTGTGAAGTGGTCCAGTCATATATATACCTTGGCACTTTGATCACGAACAATGGTGGATGCATCGAAGAAATCAAACGACGCATGGCTATAACTAGGAGTGTCATGGACAGGCTTAAGAAGATATGGAGAAATAGAAATATCACCAAGGCCACGAAATCCCGATTAGTTCGAACTCTTGTTTTCCCTATTTTCCTGTATGCTGCCGAGACATGGACTCTGCGGGAGATAGAAAAGAAAAAGATCGACGCCCTAGAGATGTGGTGCTGGAGAAAGATGCTCGGAGTATCGTGGACTGAGTTCCGTACGAACGTTTCCATACTCGAGGAACTTGGCATCGAGGAGAGACTGTCAGCTATCGTTCAAACCCGCATTTTGAAGTTTTTTGGCCACATCTCCAGGAAAGAAAGTGACTCCATTGAACGTCTTGTAGTGCAGGGCAGAGTGGAGGGTACCAGACCCCGTGGTAGATCTCCCATGCGATGGACCGACCAAATAAAAGCAGCTGTGGGTGGCCAACTACATGAGTGCACCAGAATGACGGCCAACAGAGCGAAATGGCGAGAGATAGTGCACAAACTATCAAAGACAAGGAACGAGACAACATGATGGCCACGACCGCTCTGTCAAGAGCGTAACGATAGAGAAGAAGAAGAAGAGTCCCAGGAAAATAGATAGTATAAAATAATTCGAATAAAATGTATTCAGAAATAAAAGACAAACATGTTAAACATTTTCAAGACCATTTAGTATATATATCAACCTAATTTAATAGACTTTAGAAATTTTCTCTTTTTTTGTTTCTGCAACTTGTTATAATACTTTATAGTTTTACTATATATTTATACATTGATATTTTTATTTATGACGTGACTACCTATTTGTGTGAAAAAAACATATTGATACGAAAAATAGCTAAAACATGGTAGAGTTATTGTGCGATTATCCAAAAACAAGTTAACTTGCAATTTGGTTAGATAATTCAAATTTACCAAGTGTTGATAAAGATATATTGTTAGCACCAAGTTAATTCAAGATTTAAAAAAAAAATGTTTATATATTAATTATAATTGTACCGACTTAATAAAAAACGTGTTAATTATGACAACAATTAGCAAAACGTATAAAACACCTGAGCCAAAGCGTGGATAATGAATTGATGTCGTTTTACCGCCATTTAGCCTTGACACTTGCATCATCCATGGCACTGAAAAACATAGCGAGGATCAAGTATTCTCCTAATTCGTAAGGATCAACTTAAACTGGTTGTTTATTATGGACTGTTGGTACTTTGGCAAATTTCCAAAGGAACAGTGTGTTTTTCATAACAAACATTTATTAACCCCCACGTCATAAACTGTTGTCTTTTATACGTTATAATTTTATGTGATTTTGGAGGTTAACGCTTGTTATTGTACGTTTACGACGCTGACATGAACGATAGATATCACATTAGATATTATATACTACTAACGACGGCTTAACATGGATGGGATTGAGATCTAATATCTAAGTGGGCATTATTTTTTCCGATAGCGTCAACTTCAGCCAATAAACATGATATCTTAAGAAATAATATACCTTATTGTATTTGATAAATTTTACATTCACAATACTATAATACATCATCACCAGCCCTTTTACGTCCCCACTGCAGGGGCTCAGGCCTTCCTTATGGATGGTTAAGGAGGATGGGTTATGACCCTCCACGCTGGCCCAATGCGGATTGGAGAGTATTGACGACTGCAAATGCAGCCGAGACGTGCCTTCCGAACCACGGAGTAGCTCGAAATAATATTTTTTGGTCACCCATCCCGTGACCGACCGTTGCGAAAGTTGCTTAACGACTACGATCGCGGGCCGCGGCGCTTATCCTCTACGCCACCTAGCTACAATACTATAATAGAAAATATTAAATATTTGTAAAGATATATCTTTCAGCTGTTTGAGTAGTAGCGAACAAGTAATGAGTGCTTGAAAAATTCGACAGTCCCGTTAGGTCCTGGGTAGCTCAGCGATTAGAGCCGTCGGCCGGATTGTGAAAGGTTTTGGGTTCGAGTCCTATCTCAGAGTGCTGACACAACAAACTGGATTTTTAAGCATTTTTCATTAAGAATAATATACCTGCTTAAACATAAATTATGAACTGCATTAACATCTTTTTGGTAGCTTTTACAACATGGTAGCGTTCTGATGCTGGAGAATGACTGCAATCATCAATCATAAGCGTGTATAAGCATAATGTTACAAAGGCGTATAGAAAAAATTACAACCTGTAGACAAAATTATACACTAAAGTCTGAAAAATTTAACAGATATGTAAGATGAGAATAAATAATTGACAATAAAATACAGTTTTTTTTTAATGAAATAGGAATCACATGATATATATTTTTTAAGTCTATAAATCGACTTTTTTGAAAGATACAAAATATTATAGTTTATTTTTTATATATTACTTCCTTTAACGTACCTAATTATTTTGAATTAAAATAAAAGTAATCAGACTTTAATAAAATATGAATGCTCATACGTCTATAATCATTCATCTTGCGTACCACCATTCGTCAAAAATGGCGAGACTTACTTTAGTGACATTGACACATATATACTATATTATATACCTTAATTAGTTAATCGCAGCTTGATAAACCTCCTTAACCAGACAAGATAGGCCTGTTACCTGCAGTGGGAAAGCTGATGTTGAGTTTGATAAAAACTAGGACTTTTTGCCTTATGAAAAGTAAGAAACTTGAGTGTTGTGCTTTTCTCAGTTTAGAAACCGGACGATAGACTTAAATTAACGCGAGCAAAGTTTGCTAGATAATAAACTCACACATTCTTTAACAGCGGACAGTTGAAGTGTTAGTAAATAACTTTAAGTGTGGAGTCCCATTTTACCAATAATACTAGACATTGTTTACAGTTTTACAACACAACAAAGTAGATGCCATTAAATCTTCGAAGTTTTCCATGATGCCGATTGATCAAAGCAAAATATTTAAAACAAGATCGAGTGAGTATTGAGCACTCTCTGAGATAAATTGAGCTTCCCGTTGAAGAATAGTATGTCCAGTCGATATTGCGGTTTGCTTTGATAGATGTTCCATTTCGATATATTAGGGTTCTTTCCTCCATATTTACATCGGTAACTCAATACCGTCTCCGTGATATAGGATTTATGTCCAATTTTCACTATGATATTACTGTGATAAAAAGGTAATAAAATAATTAACGTATCTATGGACCACTTTTGTTTAGAGAACATTTCTAAATTATTGAGTAAGAGTGGTAGGAGAAAGACTAACAATAATTAAATAAATTTGGCAATGGGATTTAGATATTTGGGAAAAGCTTTATAAAGGGTTATCTTGCCCAAATGGTATAGGGCCCCTGTTCCTCTTTTTCTTCATCAGTGGACGGATTCAGATGATTCTATTAAGCTTGAAAAGGGATATTCTTTGATGGGACCAAGTGAAAGGAGTTACATTAAAAATTTTTCAAGATTGGATCAGTAGTTCAATTATTTTCAAAATCAAAATCAAAATTTATTTATTCAGTTTAGGCTTTTACAGAGCACTTGTGAAAGTCGAAAACTACGCCATCGGTTCGCAAAACTACGGCGGGAGACCTTGTACTGAGAAGAACTCAGCAAGGGCTGTTTTTTTCTCCCTGTTTTATTTCACACAGAGAAGTCTTATTGAAAAGTGACTTCATTTGAATATGAAGTCACTTTTCATTACAATATTAGAAAGTAAATACAATAAAGTTAAAATATCTAACACCATGCCTTTTTGTCATTTAGATATTTCTTAACGGTATAATACCCTTTACTTTGTAGACAATTTTTAATATGACTTTTAAAATGAGTAATTGGCAAATCTAATATATCACTGGGGATCTTATTAAAGTATTGTATACCTTGACCCATAAAAGAACCTAATACCTTTTGTAACCTGTAAGAAGGCATTACTCGCCTGTTTTTATTTCTAGTATTAAGTTTGTGTACATCACTATGTTTGGTATATACATTAATATTGTTCCGGACCAAAAGTATACAACTATATATAAATTGAGATGCAAACGGCAATATTCCAATTTCTTTAAATTTCTATCTAAGAGATATTCGCGAGCCCAACTGATAGATAGATCTTATTGCCCTATTTTGTAAAACAAATATAGACTGAATATCTACTACCGTTCCCCACAATATAATGCCATAGGACATAATACTGTGAAAATAACTAAAGTACACTGTCCGGGCAGTTTCTATATCGGTAATTTGTCTTATTTTTCGTATGGCATATGCAGCCGAGCTGAGTTTACCAGCTAATATAGAAATATGCGGGTTCCATTGCAGTTTTGAATCTAATGTTATGCCCAAAAATTTTGTTGAACTTACTAACTCTAAATGTTCGTTGTTGAGTTTAATTTCAGTTGGTTCTATCGTACTTTTACATTAGGTAAAGTGAATTTTTTGTCCAAAGGTGATTTAGATTTGAGGTGATTTAGTAAGATTTTATGTCCAAAGGTGGTTAACTACCTTTTCGATTAATGTGTTGACCGAACTCAAAAGAAGATATTCAATCCACCTTTGTGATGATTGAAAACTAGTTTTTTCCCCGCGACTTCTCTCGCGTAAATTATAGTCTGTGTCGCCAACTTATGAAGTAGCTTCCCGTGGGTAAAAGATTTTTTAAGATCCATCCAATAGTTTCAGAGCCTATGCAATGCAAACGAACAATCGAATTGGCAGTAACAAACTTTAGTGGTTTCTATAGTGCCATAACCATTACTGAATTATTTGGAATCAGTTTGGAAAAATAATATATATTATATTTTGTCACGACACTAGTGAACATGATTGTGATTAAGACGAGAAATTAAATCGGGACCGAGTATCTTATTATCAAAGGTAATTAACGAATCTTAATACTCAACAGGATGCCTATGGAACTATGAAGAAATCATTTCAATAGGCAATATGCGTCTGATTCAAAAAAGGGTTAAATATATTTTATTACGATCATTATTGCTTTAGAATAAAGTCTCTGTAAATATTTTTAAACATTAGGTCGTTTTCGCCTTGAAAATAATTATTAAAAATTGACTAAAAAATGCGGTAACTTCAAAATATTCAAACGCCATGCTACTTGTCAGAGCGGATGTGACGAAAATGTACACGTATAGGGATGTCGTTGTTACAAAAAGTTAACATCGATGCAATAACATCAATGTATTATGTCGCAAAATTAAACAACAGATCACAATTTAAATGATTTTTTAGGCTTTTATTTTTATTTCATCACTTTGGTAAACTTTATGGTTTATTAAAAAAGTTTATTATACTTTAAAAAATCGATTAGTTGTTAATCGATTTGGGTAATTGAGATAATAATCAATCACTCAAAATTCATATTGATTTAAAATGTCATATCTCTAGTCGTGTACTTTGACGTCACGACAAACGCGCCAAAAACTCCGACGTTTAAACTGCTCGTAGCTATTACTTATTTTCATCAATTATTAATGTTACAAAATTTTAGTTTTTCGGTGCCGGATATTTTTTTACAGTTATATATCGATGTAAATTATCATATAAATACATTTTCCAAAAATGTGCATATTGCCTATTCTTACTTATTTACGTGCGATCATTATTATCAATAATAACGTAAAAAGATACTTAAGACTATCGCCACAATAATATTATCGTAACTCCTTGTTTATGCCAATAGATATATGGAGTTTGTTTGGTGATAATAAATCCTTATCTGTGCTTCGCATAGAAGAGGGCTTTTATGTAGCTGGCAGTATTTTTATAAGGGTTTCCAAAAGACCCTACGTCCTTGCCTCTCATGGTGTATTCATAACTATGTATATTATACAACAATGTACATACTTTAGTGTGACACTTAAAAAATGCATTGGATTTTCTAAACAAGTTATTTGTGGTATTTGAGCGACGTATGTAGCACATATACATTTTTGCTGTCTTTTTTAACCTATTAAAATCAGAGGAAAGGGAGAAAAACATTTTTTTTGGTTGATATTATCACATATACTAAATGTTATCTAGAATTTGCATAGTAGAGAAAAGTAATCGAATGTGGAGTAAAATTCCTTATAAGGAATATTGATAATTCTTCTTAAATTGTTTCTAATAGGAAAAAGCAGGAAATTCGAGGTTGGTTTAGAAAGTAATTTCAGTTGCAATTCTGGGCATAATATCTCATACTTGGTTAATTTCCATGTCTTTTTCAAATGGAATAAAAAAATACAGATTTAAACCTTATGCTATCCATATACCTGTCAAAATCACACTTCTACTTCTTCCCTGTAATGAAGAGAAATATATTATATGATGAGTTTCCCTTTTATTTTATATTATGATGATGAAAACTCATATCGCACGTTGAGAATGACAATGTCACTAACTAAAAACGATGTATTTTTTACTTTTGGCAACATTTTTCTTTGTTAAGTATAAACTTTAAAATGCAAAGATCCCTGTAAACGTAACTTGCATAGAAACTGCTTGGTGGCGTAGTGACGATACGTTGTTTAAAGGGGCTGATTACAATTTCTTGAACTTTAAACGCTCATTACTCAAAATCGCAATTTTTGCATTGTGTCACTACCATTCTCAACGTACGATATATTTATGTTGCTCTCCAAGTTCAATGTAAACTAATCAAATCTTTTAACGAAGTGTGAATTTTATTTTTATACGATCAATTTGCGGCAATATCGACTTTATTGAGTCGTAACAACGTCTGATCGTGTGAGCACCGATCAACGATTGATCGTTTGTTATCTCCCTTCCGGCAGAAAAGTCTCGTAAAATATTATTATTATTTGCTTCAGATCTAGCGAAAGGGACCCGCATGTCTTTAAATCTTGTACACCACTACAAGCTATAGTTTAATCAAGAGCGGATCATTTTTGATTCGTCGTATTATTACTGAAAAGCTCGTATATTGTCTTTTCCATTGCATTATTTGATGTACGATAAAGCCATAAGTATTAAAGTTTTTTTATAAAAATTACATTAACTAGTTATATCATGCATATCATTAACCAGTTCCGTTTTGACACAGTTTACTTAGGTGAGCTTCAACCCCAGAGTGCGCCATTCTTCCCTCCGCTATCATGTATACCTATTTTTTTATATTTTTTTATTGATTTAATCTTTATTGCCAAATTACAGCAAATGACAGACTTAATGCCGGAAGTATTCTCTACCAGTCAACCGGTCAGGATAAAGAGAAAATTTGTAAGGCATATAACGAGATAATACCATACATACATACATAAATAAATATATACATATTATACAGTTAATATACGTATACATAGACATGTCAGATTAGCAAGTCAAGAAAGACTTTTCGATAGTGTTCTCGCGGTTTTCTCTTGAATACCAACCTATTTGGAGCATTTCATACGTCCAGAGTATATTCCATAGTCGTATAGCAGTAAGAGAAAAAAAATTTGGAAACAAACATAGAATGATGAGCAGGAGTCCGGAGTACCAGATTAAAACTGGAGCGAAGTTGTCTTCGATGAGAGGCACCGAAGTACTAAAACCTAGATTTCAGATAAAATAGCAAAGAGAGTGTTAACCATTCTTAATCTCTCTTAACATAGCAAGATGATGGGTAAGATTTTTTCTTCTGTATTTTTATTTTAACTTATATTAAAATGTTTTTGACAAATACTTCCATTTCATACCTTTATCATGATAGGGCATTAAAATAACTAGGCAGCTATAATGGGCTATCCCCCACGCTATCCCCTATGTTAGACTTCAAATTGTTTTACCCAGATAATAAAAATGTGTTTTTCTTTTTCAAAATTTCAGATTATGTCGATGCTCTTAAAGTCAGTTACAACATTTAACTTACGTCAATATCTATTTATATATGTCCATGTTTATAGGGAGTTACTACACCATATTTACACTTAGTTGTATAAACGTCCATTAAATTTGTCATTAGTTTAAAGCGACATTAAACCTTAATGCACGTTTGTGCAATTGACCGTAAGGCTTGTAAAAGTAGACGAGGAAGTATGGAAAAAGTAATAAATGTCGAAATAGCGAAATTTTAATGTAAACATACAATAGTATTAATATAAATTAAACATTTAAATTTTGCTCCAATTAAATGTCTTCGAGAGATTGTTCAATAATAAATTAAATGACTAACGATGAGTTGCACAAATGTCCATTAAGATTTAATGACGCTATTAAACTTTAATGATTGTTCTAAATTTGAATATTTGTATGGGTAATGTGGCATTAAACTAATGAAAGTTTTAATGTACGTTTGTGCAAGTGGCAGTAACAAATATAAAAATAACATTAAACAGAATTCAAAAAACTTATTAATATTGAAAAATAAATTAAAGAAAGTTATATTATAAACAGGCCGGGATTTCGTTTACTTTTTTCAACTAAAGTTTTCATTTTACACAATAGCTTTGCTCTTTCCCTTTCGTGATAGCATAACTTTCATTTGCTGTTTAAATAAATACAAGATTACAATTTTGTATATTTTGTTTATGCAAATAAAATAATTAGATGATAATTTTTTGCTAAGCGAAATGATGACAATGTCCTGCCTAAACAAGATTTACCCTCGGGGACCTCCATTTACATTTCAATCACCCACATATTTTTAGCTGATGCGTGCCACTTGTCTTTGCAAAACTTCAGAGTTTTACCATTTTTAACTGATTTAAAAAATGAGGAGGTTCTCAATTTGACTGTATGATTGTTTGTGTGTTTGTTACTCGATTACTCCGCCAATTATTAAACGATTTGTCAAAATATTTCATTTCGAAGCTTAATGGGCCGAAGTGGAATTTGAATTTTATCGAAGTCGTTTTAGTAGTTTTCTTTTATTAACAAAACAAAATATGCTTTTCATCAGAGATCACTTAAATATTTTGTGAGTATGTTTATCAGCGAAAAATAAAATATAGCGGGCGTACTTTGCATTCATTCAAAATCCGAAAGGAAATATTTCTATGTTCAACGGGTGTAAATATGTTTTACCCGAGTACAGCGAAGCGAAAAGGAGGGTTATAATTTTGGCCTGTTTGTATGTTTATCTGTTCCCTTTTGTTTGCGATTTTGCTTAAAACACCTGAAAATTAATTAAATAAGAATATCTTTTTTATTATTATTACAATAAAAAAAGTTTAGTCAATGATGTAATTACCATTAGTATCTAAGACTTCTTGCCAACGATCCGGCAAAGTTTGGATGCCTTTTGCCCAGAACTCTGATGGCTGTGCCTCGAAAAAGTTGTTCAACTCCGCCTCTACGTCAGAGAAATCATTAAATTGTTTACCCCGCAAATGCTGTTTCAGGGCTCTAAACAAATGATAGTCTGATGGGGCGAGGTCTGGGGAATAAGGTGGGTGGGGTATCGTCTCCCAGCCCAAGTTCTCCAACTGCCGGCGAACCACAGATGCGACGTGAGGTCGAGCGTTATCGTGCAGTAAAACTACATTGACTCGTCTTCGTCGTTTTTTCTTGATAGCGGCAGATAATTTGGTAAGCTGGGTTGAATATTTGTCAGCGTTTATAGTTTCATTGTGTAATAGCTCATAAAACAGTATGCCTTGCGCATCCCAGAAACAGCAAAGCAGAATTTTTCGGCGGTTCTTTTGACTCGGCTTCGGTTGAGTTGGTGGCGTTTCTTCTCGAGGCAGCCAAAAAGCACGACGTGTATCGTTCTCGTAATAAATCCATGATTCATCTCCAGTAACCAGATCTGACAAAAACTCTTTACGTCGGGGGTCGCAGCAAAAGTGACTGACAGATAGCGACACGGACTGCACGACTGGCGTCTGTAAGGATGTGCGGTACCCACCGAGCCAAAACTTTTCGATAACCAAGCTCATGCAGATGGTGTTCCACGGCGTGGTGACTGCATTTAAGTGCTTCCGCTAATTCACGAGTGGTAGCATCCGGATTCAACTGCAGTTCGCGGCGCAAATCGTCATCATTCACTGCGGGTGGTCGCCCTGAGCGTGGCTGACTTTCAAGGCTCCTGTCTCCTGATTTAAAACGGTCAAACCATCGGGACACCGTCGCATGGCTTGTACTTCCAGCGCCTAATGCATTGTTGATATTGTCAGCCGCAGCCCGCGCAATGTGGCCTAACAAGTACTCGTATAAGTATAGTGTTCGAACTTGTCGCTCGTCCATTTTTCTTCAAACTGACTAAACAAATCGCGAGCGCGGCTTTATATACCCTACACCAGAAGTACCTAGAATGTTCTACAACATTCTAGAATATTATCGAAAAAAATTATTTTAAAAAGGAAATGTTATAGATTTTTCTTATTATAGTATAGCTATAACTATAAAATAAAACTTTTTAGAGCGTTATTATTTAGCTGTAGTCGGGTTTTAGTTTTAGAACTTATTATTTATGTAAGTAGGTACAAAAATTAGAACGGACTTCATTTTTAAAAAGTGAAAAATAATGATTATCTTAAAAGTGGTTCGATTTTTCAAGAAACATTGATGTTGGGCGGTTATCCTTTAATCAACTACAGAAAACTTGAACCGCTTCTAAGATAAGCATTGTTTTTCACTTTTTGAAAGTTTTTTTGAGTTTATTCGAACCAAATAAAATAGTAAGATTCTGGTTTAGACTTCCTCATAAATGTCACAAATATGGAGCGTGACATTTGATCTAACACGTAGCCTAGCACTCACGTGCCAAGCGATTTATGAAGCACCACACATCACGTTGCGTGACGTGTAGCGTGACCTGCCTTATTACTAAATCACTATTGAACTAACACGTAGTTCAACGTGCAGCTTTTCATTGATTTAAATGTTCAATGCATTAATTTAAATTTTAACTTAAATTTCTTCAACAGATTGGTATTTGAAAGCAGAAAAATGTTATTTAAAAAAGTCATTCTTTATTATGATTTTTTAAACGACTAAAAAGAGAGAAATAATACCACCAAAATTATCATTATATCGAAAAATAATATTATCACTAGGGAAAGTCCTTATTATGTTTTATTTGTCAAATGGTGTATATGTTTAATAAATATTCATTCATTAATTCAGTCATTCAAATGTTACAATTACAATTTTTGTTACTACAATTTTTGTCGGTGCCAGCCGTGTTATATTAGTGAGAAGTGAAACAGTGTTATTAGAAATTGTCTTACATGATTATCTTCTTTTTTATATCTGGCACCGACTTCAAAAACAATTGTTGGTGTTCCGCTTTTGCATTTCGATTTTATTGAAGATTAAAATTTTGTGGTATCATATCTCTTTTTTCAACTGATAGTTTATATTATGAAAGATCTTATTGAAGTTTTATTAATACTCGTGGGAAGTATTTTGGTAGATTCTTTTTTTCCTATGAATGCAGACGAATCGAATAAGATCAATGGGCCATAACCCACTACGCGGGCTTAATGCGGATCGGTGGGTGTTAACGTTGCTGATGCAGCCAGGACTAACGGCTTAACGTGCATTATGCCAGTGTTGTGCACAGTGCTCAAGATAATAATGTTTTGGTCACCCATCCTGTAAACGGTCCTTACGAATGTTATTTTTCTATTTTTTTCTCGTTTCTCGCGCTCTGGTTGTTGCTTGTGTCTGAGCATTTTATTCGTACCTTTAAACGGTCCTTCTTTTGTTTTTGATCTTTTTAAATTATTATTATTTGTCTAGTTGTATGCACAATCGGCTATTTATAGTTCTATTTTTCATGTAATGCTAGTTTGCCTGGAAGAAATCGCCGGCTAGTGATGAGTTTGTCGTTTGTACTTATTTATGTAAAATAAGTATTCATGTATGTCCTTGTTGTGCAGTATTTACTTACTTATTTAACTGCAATTTAAACCGAATGCGCTAACCCACTACGCCATCGGACCCCTTATGCCTAAGCTATACTAATATTATAAAGAGGAAAGATTTGGTTGTTTGTTTGTTTGCATCGAATTTGCTCCAATACTACTGGACCGATAGTTGCAGAGCGGAATCCGACCTACGGGAAGCTACATCAGACGCGCATGTCATAGGCTATAATTTTGCGGCAAAGTCGTGGGAAAATAGCTAGTTCATTATACCCCGTGAAAACTTATCTGCGGTACGCCTGTGGAGTATGAAGTCAACACGGGTTGGCGATAATCGAAACTACTTTCTCGATCTCTCTAAAAGAAGTTTCATACTCATACCATACTGCATGTATGTAAATGCTTCAGATTCAACTTTATAGTGCATGAGCCTCGCGATGGGCAGTTAAATACGCTTCGCGTTTTTCAGGTGTCTCCCGAGACCGAGCGCTTTCTGTCTGATCTCTTTCTTTGTCTATAAAAGTCGGTCAGTACATGTCTGACGGAAGATACGTGGAGTTTTATTTATTGATATAAAAAAAAATATATACATATTTTAATTTCGACTTTCCACACTCGAAGGAAATCGTCTACTAACATACTTCCGTGAGGTGCTTAACTGAGCTTCTGTCAGATTTGAACGGCCCCTGACATCATCATCATCATCATACATCAGCCCTTTTACGTCACCAACTGCAGGAGCTACAGGCCTTCCTTATGGATGGTTAAAGAGGATGGGCCACGACCTCCATGCTGGCCCAATGTGGATTGGAGGATATTAACGACTGCAAATACAACCGGGACCAATCGCTTTACGTGCTTTCCGAAGCTTGGAGTTGCTTGAGATAATATTTTTTGGTCATCCATCCTGTGCCCGACCTTTGCGAAAGTTGCTTAACAACTACAATCGCGGGCCATGGCGCTTATTCACTACGCCACCGAGCTACTCTGAACCGACCCTCAGACTCGCGTAAATTATATGAGTGTTGTGACCAATGAATAAAGCATTGTTTCCAGCGAAGACTGAAAATACCAACTTTGAAGTACGTATCTACAGCAATTTGTATGTTAAAAAAAAAACAAAAAGAGTATTAACATAAAAAAATAGCAATAAGAGAACAAAATGTATATAACTCGAGTTGTCTTTACGTTCTTAACTTCAGTTGACGTGAATCTAAGTTTTTTAACGTCGTGGAAAAACTTCTGAAATTGTCTCTGTTACCTGGCAAGCAACAGGAGTGAGTAGAATTCTCCTCCGTGAACCCGACAGTGAGTTGCCCGGTGGGTCCCCAGAAGCCTACTCTCCAAAACCCGTACTCTACACCCTCTCATGGGAAATGAAAACCGGCAAGCTATGGTCGAGTCACCAGGACACTCAAGTATTCGACTATTGGTCCCCTTGCAGATGGAAAATTGGAGAGACTCGGGTAAATCGAGTGCCTCTCCCAGACAGAAGAAACCGTGCAATGTGGGAGCGGCTGCCAACCACCTCCGTTGGCCCCGACGACGACGTGAACCTCATCTGATAAAAATATACGTTCACTGTAAACTACTCGAGGCTTAATTGCATCATCGAAAGGCTCTTTCCGTTTGTTCTCCTACTCGCGTGATCGTATACCACATGTCCATTATAAGCTGAACCCTATTTAATATGATTGGCCATATATAAATGAGGTCAACTTACTTCGGAGTTTTCAAAATTTTGGAATCTTATTTTTTTATTTGTCATCATACAAATTATCATTTTATAGACAATATTAATTCGTAGCTCGGTGGCGCTACGGATATGCGCCGCTGCGCACGATCGTTATTGCTAAGCAATTTTCGCAAGAGTAGTTCACGGGATGGGTGACCAAAAATTATTAAGCAAAGGCCTGAGGCCCTGCAGATTGGCTGTGAAAGAATTAATGATGATGATCAATATATCAAAGACGTAAATTTAATAAAACAGTAAATATTTGATAGCATTTTTGACGACCTCGTCACTTCAAATTGACATAACTTTTTTATTTGTGAACCGATTGAAATAAATCTTACACTAAATGTTAACGGAAGAATGCCGCAATATAATAGTGAAAACTGCATGTAAATCGGTTCAGCCGTTTCTGAGATTATCGTGCACAAACGCACAGACAAACAGACAAACCGACAAACAGACAAACAGACAAAAAATTTAAAAATCATTGTTTTGTGTTCTATTACTCTTATAAATGTTCCTCATAACAGTTTTTTTCATATATCTTCAATGTACAGACATCGATCGGTTACTTATTATTAAAATTATTCGCAATTCTTTTAATAATAATTTTAAATTATTATGAGAATTGCGAACCTCAAGTGGCAGTGGGTAGGGCACATTGCTCACAGGACTGACGGCCGTTGGGGCGGTAAGGTCCTGAAGTGGCGACCGCGTACCGGGAGACGCAGTATTGGGAGGCCCCCCACAATGTGGACCGACGATCTGGTGAAGGTCGCGGGAAGCCGCTGGATTCGGGAGGTGCAGGACCGATCGCTTTGGAGATCTTTGGGGGAGGCCTATGCCCAGCAGTGGGCGTCTCTCAGCTGAATTGATGATGATGATTGATGATTAAAATTATTAAAATATAATAAATAAGTTCAATCAATTTAATGTTTCCCTTTTTTTAAATTACTGAATGTTTTTCCGAGACTTTAGAGAATTATACGCTATGTCAGCGGGGCCCGCCTTGCAGGATACTGGTTTCTTTCTACTCACGTGAGGTGAACCGCACCGGGTTTTACCGGATACACTTTCCATATTAACCTGCCCTTTTTAAGGCGGGGTGGTTGGAGAGATACTTAAGTGATCATCTTCTTCCAGAGATATAAAAATCAATTGCTGTTCGTTGGTCTCTCTGATACTCGAGAACTGCTGGGCCAATATAGCTGATTTTGCTTTAGAAATGTTTGCCGTAGTCCATGGAAGGTTTAAACGGTGAGAGATGATATGAAGTATGCCAAGACATCTTGTTTGTATATTCTTTTTTTAATGATTCTGTGTCCTCTCTTTCGGTGGATGACTAACATTACTCTGTTTGAGTTGTGTAAGTACGTGATAAGCGAGAAACTGCAAGATTTGTAGCATTGGCAATTTTGAGGTTTCTGCTTTGTTGTCTAGATTTATTTTGAGATTGTTCCCAAAAAAATCTCGTATGTGGTCATTCCACGTTGTAACAAATGATATGTGTCTGGAGTGATGTTGTTATTTTCGTATTAGTTTTTGATATTTATTTTTTACTCATTATCATCGACGGGGTCTTTTTCTTATGTAATTGTATCTTCACCAGCCCTTTTACGTCCCCACTGCAGGGGCTCAAGCCTTCCTTATGGATGGTTAAGGAGGATGGGCCATGACCCTCCACGCTGGCCCAATGCGGATTGGAGGGTATGCGGATTGTATCTATATGGATACAATTACATAAGAAAAAGATCCATAACCCAACACGAGGTCACAATGTAAAATGGTGTTCTAGTCTTTAACTAGATAACGTGCCTTCTGAATAACATGCTACACGATGACTTCCACAACTGAATGTGCTTACTATCCGTCAAAAGTTAATCAGCCCTTACAAAAATGTAAGAAAATGTGTTATTCCCTAAATTAATATTACTTAACAATGCGATTCATATTCTTCACTCGATTCAATGAATTTCATTAAATTATTATACACCTTTAGCATTGAAATTCTGATCAAAGACATTTAATTAAGTCTGTAAACAGATTGCTCCTTAATGAATATGTATGAGGCCGTTTGGATTTAATCATTTAAATGGTACTGTTTTGTGGACGTTCCATGAAAGGTAATCTTTGCGACCACAGCTCGTGTCTTTAAAAATTATTTTACTTTGAATAATATGACTATATAGATATTTTATGCAGGCTTATTTTTATTCAGATAATATGCAAACGAAAACGCGCATTGGTTTAACGTGTTTAAACAGCCGCTTTTTAATTGCTCGCCTAGCTATTTAATGAGGGATAACAATTGAATTTTCAAAATTGAAACGGGAGAGGTCTTCGAATGTCAAATATCATACTTTGCCGATGAGTTACGCGAATTTCTTTCCGATAATTTAATTTTGTGTTTATTTTGGGATATCTAAAATTCATTAAGGATATTATGAACTACAGGTCTAATAATGTTAGTATTTTTAACATCGGAGCTAAGTAAAAGAAGTTCAAAATTAAGCAGGTTGAAATGAACAGCTAATTCATAGGTTAGTGTTAATTGGGAAAGCTTTAAATTGGTCAATTAAGTTCATGCTCGTAAACAAATATCTTTGTCAGGACCTCTCGCTACAGTCTCGCCCTCTAATGACCAAAAAATTGTAACCCTCATTGAACGACGCTAATAAACTTTTAAGCTCATTACTCAGAAAATAAGGAAAAGTTGTAACAGAATAAGAACAAAACTTATTTGAGATAAAGTGAATGATGCACATATAAGATTTATTCGGATGTTTTCTTTCTCTCCCCAGGTTTTATTTTAACCATTTTATTTGAACGGTACTAACGTAACTTAACCCGGTATTAATTACAAGTACCGTACGTACTAAACATATCAATCACATTTTGCAGTGCCACGTGCTTTTTAATGTCTTGATTAGTCATCAGTGATTGTTTATTACTTAAAATAATGTAAGTTTCGAGAGGTACAAACAAATCTTTATTTTGGGTTACGGTAAATCTTCAAGTTAAATGTCCTAAAAATAGAGAATAAAAGTTTACGTTTGAGTTTTCCATTTTTAACTTGAAGATTTACCCTAATTTATATCTATAATATTTGAAGCTCAATTTTTAATTTTATAAAACTATATTGGGACCTACCCTCTTGTATATTATTAAATATGTTACATATTATCATATCTAATCTAGTCTATTTAATTGACTAAACGTCACATTGGTGGGGGGGTTAGCTTTAAATCTTACAATGTATCTCCAAGGGGAAGCAAGGTTAAAAAAATGTTCAAAAATATCACGTGATTAATGGACGGCCCCTAACTGCCTAGTGCGCTCGAGGTTACGGGGCGGCTTGACAAGATAATGTTTGGTCTTATAATATGAACCTTAAAAATGTCCATGTCTGAAGTATTTAAAAAGTAAAAAAAAATTAAGAGCAGCAGTACCCTTACAAAGAAGTTTCTTTTGTCATTGGCAAAATTATACTCTTTAATCGGTGTATATACAGTCTTTTATTTTGTTGTGATTTTTTGTAGTGGTCGTTCCAGTGTTTTTTCACTTCAAATAAATCACACAAAATTATTATAAATAGGCATTGCCTAAATAGGTAGAAAAGATTAAAAAAAGAAGACAGATCGTCTACAATTTTTTTTCATCATTATATCGTATTAAGTTATCTAATATTCATTTGTGATGTGATACTTACTTACATCCTTAATCCTTGCCCACGAAAGTGGATTATTTATTGAAAAACTTGTTTTTGCCGGATTTCCCGGAAACGGGACCCAGCGAGCCGTAATAAAATCAGACATAAAACCTGTTGGTACTGACGGATTTGGAGTCAAGGTCGAACAAGGTTAGGGACAATGTCTTTGTCAATGGCGAATAGGGAAAGGCGTTAGGGACTCTGATACGAGCTTCGGGGAATTGGAGACCGTTGACTTTTATTCTTCTTATATCTTTATGGTTGAGTGGGTGTTTTAGAGCATTGTCGACATGATAATTGATTAAAGAATGAATTATCGTTTTATTTATTATATTCGATCAATTTTGCATTTACTTTATTAAAAATGCTTAAATCCCCCAACCCCAGGTACCCCGAGAGGGGAGTCGACCCCACAACCTTTCGCAATCCGGGGGACTACTCTAACCATTCCGTAACTCGTTATCAACATGACTGACTAATTGACGAATTTTTCGACGTTCTCAAATGTTTGTAACAGCATTATTACATGGTCTTTGTAATGATGTTACTGCAGAAAGTTGGCATCTATTCATATTGAAGATCGGAACCTGTGATGTAGAACCCTAGCAGCGCATCTAAAGAAACGATATGAATACAACGTGTTAGGACAGTCCTTTAACATAATAAACTGCTGCAACTGCTGTGGAAACCTAGCAGCCTACCTAACTAAACCTTAAGAGATGCCGTGAGTATCATGATCGTTGATCATCAGGTTCATTGTCGACCGTAAACATTTTGTTATGTCTCGTCCGAGTCCGAGACATTAAGTCAGAGAGCGGACCATCTACTACTACAGTCATCTACAGTCGACCGTCACCGTCACGCAATATCTCCCGAGTTTGAGATATTTACTCAGAGGGAAAACCGTCTCAAGGTAAATCCTGAGAACCATGAAATTTTGCTTCTAATATTTTGCCATTTCTACTACTAGGTTATTCTAGGAATCCATAAAAGGGTGAGTATTGATTTAGAAAAAAAAGTGTGCGCATATTTGTGTGTTTTAAACGATTGAAAAAATAATAAATCCGTTCTAATGTTAATGTAAAAATAATTATGTCTGTTTGTGTATGTGTGTGTGTGAGTTGTTTTTAACAATTTTAATAAAAGGTACACAAATAGAATGGCCCTTGGTAAAGGACATAGGATTGTTTTATTGCGAAAAATAAGCTTAAGGGTGTTTAAATACGAGATGTAAATACGAAATGCTATGACAACCGAACGCGAGCGAAGCCGCAGGAAGAAAAATATTTTTTAATAAATATATTAATAAATAAAAAAAGAATATCTTCTGATTACTCTTTATCAACAAAATATAATATTTTTTTTCCATTTCATAGCCAGTAAATGTACTTCTTTTTTACGTTTGACTTTAACAATAGCAAATAGGCAATAAGGTTTTATTAAAAAGTTTTTAGCAACAAAGCAACAATTTCTTTTTCAAAACTTTGAACTTTTACGCAGCTTTGATAACTATAAAAAATATAACCTTTTTAAAAAATTTTGCTAAGTAAAATAATCAAATGAAATCCATTTCCAACGGAACGACACTCGTTCTAAACTTATTATAATATTATTGCATCTGATGCAACTTTATCTAAAATACGATACTCCATTCAAGTCTCACATTCCATTTGAATTCTGCACTGTTGACATATAAAATAGATACAATCCAACGGGATAAGGAAAGTTTCAAATTGTAAGTTGATGTTTATTCTCGTCTGACATATCGTAGGTGGTCGCGTTATCCACTTTAACCGAATCGTGAACAAGGGAGGATTCATAAAAATCCTTACAAATTACATCGTGGGCGATGAACCCTGACGATTTATTACATCCAAGTTTTACTGCTCAATAAAAAATTTCGCTCATTCACCAACAATTAGGGGGAAATACTTCACAGCGTGAGGAGGTGTAATTTTGGTTTTAGGTGATAGAGCAACTGCTGGAGATAAAATATAGCAGCAATATTATAAATAAAGCATGGATGTTCTTATTAAGCTCAGTTTTGAGTTAATAAAAAGGTTTAACAGACGCTCGGCACTTTCAGTGTCTGACTATAAAACAATATGTTATGCTCATATTCAAAGTATTACATATAAGATTATCATTTGGGGGAATTTTCTAATTTTGTTGAATCTTTGGTTTAATCGTTTTTTATTTCTATGAAAGTATGTACAACTGGATACTTAAAGTTTGACTAGAATATTTTCTTAAAAGCTATTTTTATTATTCAATTGTATTACTTTTACAATAACCTGGTCTTCTTTATAATGCTCTCTGTTATGACTACTACCGACTTTATTTGTCCTCTCAGTGCTATTACTATTGTTAACATTTTCCTCGTCGTCTTTAGAACTCTTCCCCTTATTTCAATTTTGTTAAATTGGTTTTCTTTATGCCCACTTTTAAAAGTGCACAGAGTTAGTTCAGGTGAGTAGTTGAGGACTGTATGTGGTGCACTCCCTGTTGGATCCCAGACCTTTTCCTCAAAAGAGAGGGTGTATAGAGTGCGTTTAATGGGTTTGCCATCCACGTCCTGACTAGCCTTCGGATGAAGTCCCTCGTACCCTCTGCCGTCTGTCAAGCGATGGGAACAGTGCATAAAGAAATCCACTACGAGAAAAAGGTCACGTGAGTAGTAGAGGCAATATGCATTGGACAAAAAATTTGAGACAGAAACGGCTAAACCAGATGTCTACCACAAAAACACACTCCCAATTAAATAAAATTATACACATTTTATTTATAGAAGGAAAGAAATTTATTTTTATAGCTATTTATAATGGCCATAGTCATCATCCATAAGTGATACTTTGATTCACATTAAGTGTTAGACGATAAAACTATTCTCACAATACATTAGTCACCTTTGGTCACGGTCCATTTTGGTAATCTATTGGCTATGTTCCAATAATATGTAATATTAAATAACATAAACAATGAACAGAAATCATATATATTGGTTAAAAAGAAAAATGACCATAACAAATAATAAGACGAGCCTTTTTTTATGAAGCAAAAATAGGTTTTTGGTACACGCTTGGTAAGTAGCGTCCATATCCGGAGACTACCCTAAAATTTATAACGTACGTAATGACTCGTGTTATATATTTATATAACACGATTCTTTAAGCACGTTTGATGTGAGAAAGTAATAAACGCACTTGTGTTAGCTAAATATTTTTATATTTAGATATGGTTCTTAGTAGGGATATTATTATTTTTTTTTTTTTTATGGGATAGGGGGCAGACGAGCAGACAGATCACCTGATGGTAAGTGATTACCGTCGCCTATGGACACCTGCAACACCAGAGGGGCTACAAGTGCGCTGCCAGCCTTGGAGGGAAGGGTTGAGGGGTAGAGGGAAGGGAATAGGGAGGGGTTGGGCCTCCGGTACCCTCACTCACACGACGAAACACAACGCAAGTCGGTTTTCTGTGAGGCCGTGGTATCACTCCGGTCGAGCCGGCCCATTCATGCCGAAGCGTGGCTCTCCCACGGTTTAAATTATTAGTATTAGTATTGTAACGCACGTTATGATTATCGCCTCATTTAAAATTCTATACCAAACTTACTAATTGAATCAGAATATGCTTCTTAGGCATTAGGTCCACCGTTTGTCTACTTCACTAGGTAATTAAGATTAAATAAATAACAACGCTCTTAAAATATGGGACTGATTTTACTAAAACTTTTTCCTTAGATCTATAATCCACCGGAATGAACCTTCGTATTACAGTACATATTTAAGTCTGAAAATAAAATCTTTTAGACGTACTTTAATTACCTACTGTAACAGTGCGTCGTATGACCGTTTATTTCGTCCTAGGTATCTGCATGCAAACTTTTTGTCTTTGATCTTCAACATCTCTCTTTCATCATCATTTCTTTTTATTATTCGCCTTTCGTAATTTGAAATTTTGAGTAATCCAATATGCTTTTTATGAATGTCAGTGTCATTAAAAAATCATCTGTTGTGAACATGATAATTTAATCATATAAATTTAAATATATAAATCTAATTTAAAGTTATTATAATTTAAATAAGAAAAATGTGAATCTCAAAGTATATTTTCGTGATATATCTACCAAGATTTATCTATTACGGAAAACTCAGAAACGGAGTATGTATTTGTTCTATTTAACTATTTTAAATGTATTATTTTGGTAATCATACGAACTGTTATTATATTAATTCTTTGTTATACAGTTTTTTCTTATTACATTCAAATAAATCAAAATTTTCAAGCTTAGTCAACCTTTTATTCATCTGCCTAAGCATCGAACCCGTCGTAGTGTGACGTGTGTGTGTACATGTAAAGTGTAACCCCTATTTGGAATAATCCCAACATCGGCACTGAGCGGGGTTACCAATTTGCAAAGTTTACCTATAAAAACAGCGAAAAGTAATATTCGTAGGGCAACAACTTCACGGTTATTGATACTTAGAGCCGACTTAGTGAGTTTTGATGTTATCACCATTTTTATCACCACAATTTAGAAGATGAATGACTGTCAATGAACATATATTTTTATGTACATATACATTTCTTAATCTCTATGTACTAATAGCTTAGCAATAACTTAAACAGTTATTTCGCTACTATACGTAGCAACCGGTTAAAGTGGTTCAACTTGAAGACTGGCCCTTTGATTGAATAATGACATTTAACTAGATGGCTAAAGACCAAAACACTAAATTGGGTTGTACCAGTTATAAGTCTCATTGTCATCAGCCCTTTAACGTCTCCACTATCGGGGACTTTAGGCATTCCTTATGGATCGTAAAAAAAGATGGGCCATAACCCTCCACGCTGGCCCTATGCTGATTGGAGGATATTAATGACTTCATATGCAACCGGGGCCAACGGATTAACGAGCCTTCCGAAGCACGGAAAAGCTCGTGATAATATTTTTTTGGTCACCCATCTCGTTACCGACCTTTGCGTGAGTTGCTCATCAACAGCACCACCGATCTATTCAGTGTATAAATAACATAAATATTAGATAACTTATTTATTCTTAATTTTATTGCGATTCTGCAAAAATTCAGACCCGACTTAGAATTCACTGATGTAGCCGAATTCACTCTATTCTTATGTCATTTCGAAATTCACTTCACATATGTGACGAAACGTTACTATCAACTCAAGGTTCAGTGGATGCCGCTTTTTAAGTAAATTCGAATTCGGGTTCGGCTTTTTACAGAATCGCAGGGCAGTTATAAAATTTTCATCAGTTTTCAATATATTATACATTACACCTTAACAAGTCCTATAAATACTTCGAAAAGTTCTAATATATAGTCAACTAGATCATATATCTAATAATATTATCAAACATTATTTTATAAGTTATATGTATCATAGTATTTAAAATGTATGATAAATTTTATATAAATTTAAATGGAGTTAAAAAAATATTGTTTTACCTTAGTTGTACGTATTTATGTCAAAATTGTACCATTTCATACAACATTACTTATTTTTCCATATACAATAATTTGCCTCCTTTTTCGAACTCACACGTGGCTTATTTTGTAGCTATTTTCCAATAATATTGACAGTTTCCATTCAATGTCTTAAAATTCACATCCAAACGAATTGTTTTGCAGCGGCTGTCCGACGGTTGAATCAAAATGGGATAGGGTATGTTTAGTGCCTAAATTTATTCGACCGACGGATATTCATGGAAATCAATGGAAAATTATGCAAATGATTCGGGTTATTTCACACACATTTTCCCTCGGTATATCGTTTCAAACCCGACTTTTGGAGACGATGAAACATAACACAGTATTTTTCCATTTGCCTGACGATCGTTAAGCATGTTAAAATATAGCGTGATTTTTGTATATCAAAAAATAAAAAACAATAGCCGACGATTACGGCTACCTAAATCATTTCTTTACGAGCTCATAATTTCCTTCACAGAAATAAATAATCTTCCGCGAAGAAAAATACACATCTTTAAGCAAAATAAATCCCTAATCCTATTAAAATCGTTTATAGTCTGATACAAAGCAATTTCGTAAATGTTAAGCCATTATTTTTAGATGTTTTTGGCAAGACATGTAGGCAAATAAGTTCCGTAGTTGAGCAGATTTACTCTTGGTAAATATTCAGATAAGTATCATGTACGGTATGCGAAGGGGAATAAAAAACGAACGTAAAACCTTCACACGAATGTGACATTTCAATTGTATTTCATTTATTTCACACCAGAAGAATACTCTCTACTAACTGCATTGGTTTTGATTTGGTTGAAACTAGATTCAATCAAAATGCAACATTCAATAATATATTGTTAGATATAGTGAGTTCAAAAGTATAAAAAAAATAAAAATAAAGAGAAAAAAAGAGAAAAAAAAATGTTGTCAACTTTCAATACAGATTTAAACGTTGAATACACTGTTACCGACAGCAGGAACTGTTTCATTTAATAAAAAAGAAATTAATTCTTCTTCTTGATATGCCACTCCTATCGGAGGTTGGACAGCATCATGGTTATCTTTATTTTAGAGGCTGCTGTTTGGAACAGTGCTCCGCCCAAACCAATCAAGAAGATGTAACATCGAACTATATGCATCCGGAGTTCAAGACTCAGATTTCTGTTGCATGGGACCTTACTCGTTCTGAAAAATGCTCTTTTGGCTATCTTTATACGAATTCTGACGTACTGCAAGTAACTCCCATCGACACTGTCTTTCAAAATGCTGATTATCTATTAATAAGCTATGGTCTGTTATACGCCCTTTAGAAATCACCATGTACTTCGTTTTCGCCACGTTTGCCTTTATACCCATGTCGTTACTGGCAGTATTAACGCAATCCAGCAGTTCTTGTAATGCCTGCATGCTACCCAAAATAAGTACTGTGTCGTCTGCATAGCGGATGTTGTTGATGTTACACAAAGTATGTTAACTATTAATTAAATACATTAATTACAAAACAAATAACAGAGAGACAGCAATGACAAAATGAAGAGTAATACGATGACGAAAGGTAAATTCATTCAAATTAATAATATATAAAAAAACACTTAACAAGGCTGGCAAAGATGTCGTCTACATATACGTTAGTAAAAAGTCTCTACCAAAAATGATAATGTAAATATTTACTGGATTGAGTGTTTATTAATATTTATTTTATTACGTTTTTAGTATTTGTTGTTAGAGTGGCAACAGAAATATCATGTGTGAAATTTTCAGCTGTCTATCTATCACGATTCATAAAAATATTCGTATATACAGCCTAGTAGCGGAAAAAGTATTCGTAATAGAGTCTCGCTTTTACTCTGTAGCTACGGAATTCTAAAAAGGGGTTATCAAAATCGAACTTTTTACAAAAAGTTGGGCATGGTTTAATATAATATGTATATACGCGTCGACTAGAGAACTTTAAACACTACTCTGTTGTTTTTTCGTTCAAAAAATCACTCTAAATAGTATTTAAATTAAAAATAAATTTGTCATCGTCACCAAAAGAAAAATATATACAAAAGTGTTTTGAAACTAACGAAACAATGCAAACACTACACAAATTCATTTAAATGATAAAACTTTTGCACATCGGAAAATGCCAAAGGCATATTCAGCGAATTAGTCTAAATTATGGATTTCGACGGTAACAGCACAAACAAGCTTGCGGTGAATTGCAATTATCTAAAACTGGTAGTTTCAAAAACAGTCTGATTTATAAGACAATTTCTAAGTACCTCTTTGAATGTACGCCAAACTTTGAAATGGCGAGCAGTTAGCGGAATTGTAGTAAGCGGACAGGCAAATTACTGTGGTTAGAGTATAATATACGAGTGTTTGCCGGCGTAATAATAGTTAAGGTACTTTGTGTACATTCGAATCGCGTACGCTTGTTTGCTTATATAAAAAAACATCAAAGTAATTATAAAAATGTAGCCACTACTACATTTTTATAATTACTTTGATGTTTCAATAAAAAATGTTCTTTTTCTGTACTTAATTTTGTTCAATTAAACTTAATAACATTTTCCAAGATATATATATTTCATATTTATAGTTACAATTAGTTAATTTGTCAAAGCCGCTTTTTCTGTCCCTATATCCCTATTTTTTTTTTTTTTCATAGATAAAGGGGGTTCAAAAGGAAGGTTTTTATGTATAAATACAAGACCACGCGGTTAAAGCCGCAGGCGGAAAGTATATCTATAAAAAACGCAAAAACATGTTTCTTGTATAGTGGTTAACTTAAAAATTTGTATATATACTAATAAGGGGAGAAAATTAATTGTTTGTTTGAATTGAATAGAGTTTGGAATAACCGGACTGATTTTAAAAATTCTTTCACTTATGGGAAGCTACTTCAGACTTGGGTGAAATAGGCTATAATTTACGCCGGGGAAGTCGCGGGATAACATATAGCGTTTATAATTTTGGCAACTTAACATTTGCTGATAATAAACATAAAATTTTCTGACTTCAGCAATAAAATATGATGTTATATTTCTTTTTTCCCTAAATCCTCGACATGTAGCTAGACTGACACGTCTAAACTATTCTAACAAAGTTTCAGTCAGCCTTTACGAAGGAACATTTCAGGAGTGAATTCAATACGGCATTTTAAGAGTTTTTCTATGTCCTAGTACGTGAGCGAGTGAATACTTACGATAGATACATCTTCGTATCTCGAGCAGTCTGTAGGCGTCAAGATATAGAGACAAGGCGTATCCTTTGAAAATGCGAACTTGTACCTGTTAGGTACTTCGTTCGTGTGGATAGGGCTGCCACTAATTGCACTTTGCTACTATAGAGTAGCAATATCCGGGGGGCATGCCCAATTAGTGAATTCCCCGCTTTATATAATTATAATTTTATATTTTTTGGACATTTACATAAAAACACTGCATTCGATGGAACCAAAATTTTATTGAATTTTGAAATTTGGCTGTAAAAGTATAAAATACACTCAAAGAAAACGGGTCGGTTAGAAAATCTTCAATAACTTGAAAACTACCTCACCTAGCTTTATGAAATAAAAACTCAATTAAAGAATATTTAATGTTATTTAACATAGTATATAAAACCTTTTTATTTACTTTAGATAATTGTGTAAGAAAACTGGCAATGAAGATAATGGTTGTTTTTCAATTTAGTTCTAAAAAAATCAAAGCATTTGTTTCGCATTTGTTTTAGTTTTGACATAAAAACTACAATAAATATCGTGTGTTTGTCATACAAAAATTGTATTCTGAAGTCATCATGTCGTTAACCCCTGAAGAATGCACCAGGATCCTGACAATGCTTGAAGATGGGCGCAGTCAGCGCAATACAGCGAGAACTGTTGGTGTGAGTCTTTCCACAGTTCAGCGGGTACTCCAGCGTTTCCATGAAACTGGATCCAACCTAAGAAGACCAGGAACAGGCCGAACGAGGTGCACGACTGCGCGGGAGGATCGCTATATGGTGTCAACAATTTTGAGAAATCGATTTCTTACGGCCGTTGAGGTAAAAAATCACCATTTACGAGCTGGAGGAAACTATCTGAGTACAGATACAGTAAGGCGACGTCTGGCTGAAGCAAATTTGAGACCATTAAGGCCTGCAAATGGCCCAAAATTAGAAAGACACCACTTAAACTCAAGGCTGAGTTATAGCAGAGAACACGAAACTTGGACTCTGGATGACTGGTCAAGAGTTATGTTTTCAGACGAGTCTAGATTCTGTTTATACAAGCACGATGGGAGGAAAAGAGTGTACCGAAGACCGGGAGAGCGCTATAACCAAGCTTGTATAGAAGAAAAAGTACCATATGGCGGTGGCTCTATACACGTGTGGGCTGGGATTTCTTCCGAAAGCCGTACTGAGCTAGTAGTGATAGAAAATGGCAGTTTAACAGCAGAACGATATGTGAATGAAATTCTTAATGACTATGTTGGTCCATTTTTAGTAGATATGGGCGAAAATGCTGTTTTTATGCAAGACAACGCCCGCCCGCATACAGCTCAGATAGTGTTCGACTATTTTCACGAAGTAGGTATCACATGCATGGAGTGGCCAGCACGAAGCCCCGACTTAAACCCCATCGAACATGCATGGGACGAACTGGGACGACGTGTACGTCAACGGAATCCGCCGCCAATCACGCTGCGTGAATTGAAAGGAGCTTTGATCGAGGAATGGCAGAACATTCCGCAGCATCGCCTTAAAAACCTTGTGGAAGGTATGCCGAATCGCATAGCCGCAGTTTTGCAAGCTCGTGGAGGCAACACGAAATACTAACATGCGTAAAAACGTCACATCTTTATACAATTCATATTTACGAAAATGTCAGAAAAACTACCTTTTTCATTCGTTTGACATTTATTGAAAATAGACAACTTTTAATTTGTATTTTTTTATATTCAATAAATTACAATTAAATAATCTTTAATTTAGTTTTTATTTCATAAAAATAAGTTAAGTAGTTTTCAAGATATTGACGATTTTCTAACCGACCCGTTTTCTTTGAATATTTGATTGCATTGAAATAAAAATCGTATATTTGTTCATTGTAACGCAATATTAAATGTTGTGTACTTAATATAAAACAATTCTTACAAATAATATCATCTAATAATTATTTATAAAATATGTATCTACATTCTATATTTTGATCGTAGAACAAGAGATTTTTATACATCATTTGTGTAAATTGCAAAGAGCGTTTCGTCGAGCAAACTTCTGAACGACGCTCAGAGATCTTTTACTCAGATACCAGTCATTGTGACCGCTGGAGATTGGAAATTCTTTGTGAATCCAACAAATAGCCATCCAATGCTAGCACACAATCATCTAGATCCTTGGAAATACAATTCTTCTTGAATCCATTATTGTTATGTTATTAGGTTCCCTTATTCTATCTCTTTCATGTTTATTAAGATTTAGTTGAATTAAAGTTTCAGCAGACTTAAAGAAAGACAAGAGACAGTTCATAATTTACTTCTCTGCGTTAAAGAATTTTAAACGGCAGAGTTTTAAAATGAGTTCGTTTATTCCAAAAAGTTTAAATTATGGCCTAAGTTTAAATCGTTATGAAGGCTGATTTATGTGAAATAAATGTCAGGAAGCTAACAATAAATTGATGTTTTGGACAACGACCAGCAGAAGTTTTAAATTCACGGCAAATTATCTTTCGGAAGTGGGAAAAGTGAGGTCGAAAAGAAACAATATTTTTATTTGATTTAAATAATAATTAAGCTGATAAATTTTTGACCTTATTGTTTTTGAAACAAAACTTATTATGAATTTTATATAATACTAATTATCTAAACTAATTATAAACTATAATAGATAAATAATTAATTATATCCCCCAAATCATTGCCAACAGGTAAGGTACCCAGTAGTCTGAGAGCATTTCCTCGTCGTATAACAAGAACAACCGTACTTACAAACAATAAATAAATTAGTATATTATCTGTGATATTACTCAAAAAAGAATGTCAATACTCAATAATTTATTGCCAAACGTTTGCGTGAAATATAATTAATTTCATGAAATATACGAGCCGGGTGGGCAGGGCTATTTATTACAAGCTTTACAACTAGTCTAAGTAAAATTCTAGTTTAATCAAAAGAATCAGGCATAAAGATGTATTGATTTGGTTGATTTTTAAAAGGTTATTAAAAAATGGTAATAAACTTAACGACGTTAATATTTTCATTTATGTGATTGACCACGGATTTCTTTATATTAGAAATGTATTTGTAGAATGATTAGGTACAAACAGCTACTGTTAATAGTTAAACTGATAAAGCACGTTTATAATTTTCACTTTTTGCTTAAAATTTTATTTACTTTAAAACCATACATATTTCTAATTACCTAATATTACGTGAAAATATAAAGCTGCTAAATTTCATCATCATCACCTGCCTATTTATATTGTCACTGCTGGGACACAGACTTTCCCTATTTGTCCCAGCAGTGAGAATATGGAACGTAGTCAATTAGGAAGAACTCCGCTTCATTTTATAAGCATCAACTTACATTTCATACTTTTTATCAAAAAAGCTGCTATAAATTCTGCTATAAATTTTATTCAATTTAGGTTAGTCACGAGCTGTTTCCAATTCCAAAACTGTTTAACAGTTTAAAAAAAAAAGGTCGGGGTCAAGACGCTTCCTAATTGAATTTTAAAAAAAGAACGAAGAGACGCAACCAACGAGGATCATAAAATTTAGCCGACACAGCAATATTGTAACCGCCTCGAGCGGGCGGATATCGCGGCGGTTAACGTTTCCTCATCTACGGCAAGGTCAAGATCGGCGAAGGTCAAAATAGGGACTAGAGTGCGTTGAACCTTTTACGAACGCAATGATTCCGAGTGCCGTAAAAAGTTGATGGGGACGGATTACAACGAAAAACAATTGAACGAGACCAATAAGATGAACAAAAATTGACAAGAAAAACGTATCTGCGTTTTATTTTTAAATTTATCGTTTGGTTTTCGATGTTCTTGAAAAATTGTGACTTTGGTGCCATTGTCATTTTTTTTAGAAAACGGACTTAATTTTTTTTGCAATCACAATTAGTATTAACCTTCGATTAAATAAATTTCTTTCGTCAAAGACAAATATTTGAATTGCCTGCATTGATTATTTTATTGCCAAGAATTTCTGTCAATTACTTGCCGTCTAGTATCTTTTATGACGTCTCTAATAGAGACGGACGACATATATTACTATCATATTTAAACTCATCATTTGTATTTTAAAAAAACACTATCTATAATGAACCACGAAATCATATTAAAACATCTTATCTTCAATCAAGAACTAATAATGGTAAATATATTAATCAGTATTATATTTTTCCAAAATAATGTCTCGAGAAATGGCTTCCATTCAAATCAATGTCAAAGTCGAGACAGTAAACTATAAAGTATAAGACTCAATAGATTGCATTGTATTACTACTTTCAGTACATAGACTCAATAGTTTATTATACAGAGATACAATCTCAATACATTGGGTGGTTCGCTTTAATAAAAATAAACAAAATACAGTAACAGTACGCGATAAGATTTTACCCTGGTTTTATAACCGCGACAGACTATAGGGGGGCAGATGGTGAAGCAGGGTGTGAGAAGGTGCATGATATATCTATAATTATATTATAAAGTTTTTTTTCTAATTTTATTTATTTGTAGAAGGTTATCCTTGGAAATACTGAGCCGTTCAAGAAAATTCTTTCACGTACGAAAAGCTACATAATACGCGGGCTACATAGAATATAATTTACGCAGGTGAAGTCGCAGGAAAACAGTTAGTGGAAAAATTAACTTCAATATGAAATTTACTGTATTGAAAATAGATAATCGGCACCGGCAATATTTAGTTGACTATCGGTCAATTGCACAAACATCCATTAAGGTTTAATGTTGGCTGAATATTCTATATTTGTAAATTTGTAATGTCGCTTTACACTAATGACAACTTTAATGGAATCTTTTGGTTTTATCATATTTATTTTATTGTATTTGACTGTATTATATTGATTGTTCAGAAGAACGATGTAAAATGGATAAACCAATTTGAATGAAGAAAATTTTCGACTTCGACTTAACTAAATCAGATAAAGTGTGATTAAAATAGCTCGGAATAAATTTTATATGAACAGCGTTTTATAACTTAAGACAGACGAATTTCCAGCATCCACTTAATAAGAAATTTTAAAATATAATTTGTAATACGATAACTCGTTTTATAATAAAACATGTTGATGTAATAAGGCATTTCTGCAGTAACGTTGATCTCGACTTCCAGCACAGCGTTGTCACAGTACAGAAGGTCAATCATTGCGTATGCAATAGCGCCAAAATATTAGCAATAATTCTGACGTTAATGAACTTAACGGAATAAAACAACAAATAAAATTTACTTCAAATCGTTACAAACATGTTCTTAACACTACATTAATATTGGAAAGGGTTTAGCCGGATACGTATGACGAGTCGGCCCCCAAATGGGAATCGATATTGAAACTTATGTTTTAATATAGACTTGATGTTCAAACACGATTTATGTACTTTTCGCGACCGACTTCCGCTTTGACCTTGAGATAGAGAGCAAAATATCCGTATGCTTGACTATTACTGAATGTGATATATCTCTGAAGCTAATTAAGATAAAGAAGTGAAACTAACGCGAGGTGTTAGGTTACATTACAGAGTATATCACATATATTTTTTTATAATTTTTAGAATAAAAAATTACAATAAAAAAATAAAAATAAAAAATATCATGTTTTTTTTTCTGAGTTCTCTGTGACTTACAATCACGAAATTAATATATGTTATGCTCCTTTGTGTGCTCTATCACCCATAAAAATTGCGTGAAAAAAAAGTTGGTGCAAGACAACGAAAAAAAATTATATGTGATTCGCGCCTTGTAGTGTGAGTGTATAAACAAACAAGTTCGAACTTGTTATCGAGCTGTTTACTGCATCGTTTGTTTAGCTAAAGTAGCAGTCATTTGTATTACACAAGAAGGCAGTTTGGGACTCAAATTCTGTCATAGGTATTTTGTATCAGCATTTTGAAATTATTAACTATCGAACCAAATCATTATTAAGTAATAATGTCGAGAAAGTGTAAAAATTGTAACAAGTACCTGTGTAAGATTCCAGGAGACCAGGATAACCAAGATAACCAGGAGGTTATAAAAAAATTATAAAGAATGAAGAAGAAGCTAAAGTGTTTAGTGACTGTTTGAATAAAATCGTAATAGTTAATGATTTTTTTTGTAAGAAGTGTCGACTTATCCCATATATTAACAAAAAAGCTTCTACTTCTAAATGTGCAGCATTTAACTTGGCCGAAATAATGGACGATCAAAATAATCTCTCAGTACAATATGTGAAATCAGCACCTAATATCATCAAAGCAGAAGTAAAATCAAGACATATAAATAGAAAAGTCTATCGAATTTACATTCACTATATTTCCGAAGGTAATGACTACAATAGTATTCTTCGTTATTGCTGTGATTGCCCCAATGGCAAACGTACAGTGGGATGCTGTTCTCATGTAGCAGCTATTATTTATTATCTATCATATGGATGATATTTGTCCAAAATCGTACGTCCTGCTGAGGTCCTAACTAACTTATTTGCGACTCAAAGTGTTCCGATTGTAATTAATTACAACAGTGACGATGATTAATATTTTGTTTCTTGTATTTTGATAGACACGAAAAAGTAATAATAATAAGTATTGAACACTGGCTGTTTTTTTTTTCATTGCTTTTTTAACTATTATCCCATCTCTTAAGACTAGTTACTTATGTTTTAAAACAAGCTGATGTGAAATTTCGAAAAAAAAAACAATGATGTAATGTGAAAACCTTATAATACAGGGGTATACCATAAGACAGAAATCACATATAATTTTTTTTCGTTGTGTTGCACCAACTTTTTTTTCACGCAATTTTTATGGGTAATAGAGCACACAAAGGAGCATAACATATATTAATTTCGTGATTGTAAGTCACAGAGAACTCAGAAAAAAAAACATGATTTTTTTATTTTTTCTTTTTTTTATGTATTTTTTTATTCTAAAAATTATAAAAAAAATATATGTGATATACTCTGTAATGTAACCTAACACCTCGCGTTAGTTTCACTTCTTTATCTTAATTAGCTTTAGAGATATATCACAATTAGTAATAGTCAAGCATACGGATATTTTGCTCTCTATCTCAAGGTCAAAGCGGAAGTCGGTCGCGAAAAGTACATAAATCGTGTTTGAACATCAAGTCGATATTAAAACATAAGTTTCAATATCGATTCCCATTTGGGGGCCGACTCGTCATACGTATCCGGCTAAACCCTTTACATTGATATTGGAAAACAGCTATTGATATAAAATTATTTATCTCCGTGGCCGAGGGGCCGTCGATTTCAAGGTTTTCATCTCTGTTATCCTGGGTACGATTCCCGGTCGGGTCAATGCAGGAAATGAACTTTATGTTGTCTCAGGTGTGGGTGTTATGATATCTTCGCTGGTTAAGCCTTCCTTAATACAAGTGTAGCATTGTATGTGTAATTCAGTTTGATATTTATGTAGATTTTTTATCATTTGTTAATTGATTGAATGATGGGCTGTCTTCTAAGTGAGCCCGACGCGTATCGCTGGATGTTAACAACTGCTTATAGAATTGGGAGAAAAATGATGAAAATTAATTTGATGATGATTTAATGAATAAACTTAACTTTTCCAATAATCGGATGGGTGACCGAAATGTTAAATCAGTCAAACCCAAGGTTGCTTTACCTCCACAATCAGAGACCGGACATGACATCCTTCTTTTACACTGAAGTGTTCTTAATACATATTTCTGAATACAATCGTACTAAAGTTTCTCTTTGTGCATACAAAACAAAGACGTTTTGCACTCAAAGGATATTTATTCAAATGTTTCAAAAAGAAAATACGTACACACACGCGTAGATAAGGATTTTTTATTTTATTTTCAGAACACATTCCTTCTTTGACAGACTAATATGTACTTGAATATTTTGGCAGACTATTTTGCCGGCATTCGAGCCAGGGGATTTATAAAAAAATCAATATTTCTTTTCGTATCAATATGCGTTCTATAATTTAGCGATTTTGACAATAATTTTAAAATAAACTGACGAGTAAACTCAGGTTCTAGAGTATGTTTATTTTATATAATTATTCAAAATGAATTATTTCTACTACTAAAAATTATTTTAGTTGTAATTTTAAAGTTGTTTTTCTAAATCGCTTATGTATAAGAAATACAAAAGTTATTTTTATTTATTTTTATCATCAACAAAGTCCTTATTTTCATCAGAATTTCCAAAAACAGGATTTCCACCATGTACTTTATACCTATTTCACAAGTTACCGATACATACATAGAAAAAATTGGAACAAACCCGTTTTTAGAAATCATTCTGATGTTAATGACCATTAAAGTTTAAAATTTTGTTATAAAAAAATATCAAGTTGTATTCATGTACAAAATTTCTGTTCCATAGATAGCGTACTCGAGGCCACACGAGTGCATGAAACTTAATGGTCTGTGCACTCTCATAGTGTTCAGCATGTATTGCTACTTATGCTTTGGAACTTATAATAAAACTTCAAGCTATGCTTCACTTACGTAGCTTAGTGTTCATAGCAGCAATGTGTTTTAAATAATATATTCAATGTTACTTCCCGCTTTTAATTTTGTCCGGTATTTTTGATCCGTGACATCCCATCTTATACTTAACCTTCATTAAACTAGCAGTTTATTTTTTCTTATAGTACACAGAGTAGCTGAAAAACAAGGTCGATGACGCATGATAAGCAGAAACTAACATTGATCTACTCTAAGCCCCTTCCTATTATGTTTTGCTTTTTATTTTTTTAATTAACAATGAAATTTTGCAATCCTTAAATTTATTTAAGAATAAGGAAAAAATTGGGACAAATTTTACGCGGATGCCTGAATCATGTGCATCAAAGTGAAAAATAGAGAAAGTACATTTATTCGCATCAAAAATTGTTTTAAAGTAAACTATTACGATTATTTGTAAGTGTTCTGTTAAGCCCTCGGCTATAATAACTCACATTCAACGCATAAATTTGACCAAATTTCCCCATTAAAACTTTTTATATTTCTTTCTCTAAAAAAATATATATTCTTTTCGAGTATGTCAGGAACAGTCAACAGCATATCACACAAAACTCTAAAATTTATCTACTTGATTTTTCATCTAAATAATTTTTGGGTAGAGTTTAAAATCAAAAGGCTAGTTTCAGCAGTAAAAAATGAAACACCGTAATAAATATAGAGACGCTGATTTTGAGTCTTAAAATCTCATGATTATCTTATTATCTTGCAAAATCTCACAAAATTATCATAATACAACAAAATAATAGATAAGGTAATGTATAATATAATAATAATCTATTGCATATATGTGATAAAATAACTCAAAGTTACTTGTACGTTCACAAAGGCCATTTTGTTAAGCATTAAATCCAAAGTTTATAGTTAATTGATGTATGCTAAAGTATCAGGAAATATCCCTTATGAATCACATCCCGAATACTAATATAAATACATTGAACTCAAAAAGCATTGAAACTAAAATATAACAATATTTCAACGACAAACCAGTGAAGACTAAATAACTTCTTACCCATTTAATTAAATGGCTATTGAATGGCTGTTTTAACTGCTACATATATGTATATTATGACACTTAAAGAATCACCCATAAATGCATTATGCGAAACTTGACATGCAAGTCATTGAACTTGCAATAAACGAATTGAGTACGAATCGGCGGTACATGGAAAAACCTTTTGTAATTGAATGATAAGAAATAGAAGTCTATTAAGATATAGTGAAACCGATCTACCATAAATCTTACGGACAATTACATCTGTAAATACATCTGGTATTCATATTACAATCAAATCTAAACAAACTTCTTAGTAATAACAATTAGAGCGAGATATTCCTAGAAAAGAATTTGTTCAAAGTAAACAGTACTCACCGCCGCTGGAAACAAGCCAAAAATACTTCCCTCACATATAAATTACATCTGTCCGTTTATTTGCATGACAAAATGTCTAGATTAGTTACGGGTCTTGATAAATATGAAATTTATACGAAAGCTTCTAAGTTATTTTCACTTTGGGGTTAATATCTACCAAACCTATCAAAGTTTGAATCGTTTTGTGGTATATAAGCAGTAGAAATGAAATTATGGTAGAAAGTTTCGGTTGATGACCGATTTTTATCAATAGATAAACCTACAGTTTGTTCAACCGCTATTTCCAGGTTATTCTTTGTATTTACAGTTGTATCTCGAATAGCGTTTAATAGTTATTTGTAATGTGTGCAAAGTTGCTTTTAACCACGTGCTCAAGAATTAATCACGATCGCAGCGAATGATTCAAAACTTTTAATCCTAAGCAGTGTTGCAAAATATACAGATTTCTTCGTATTTACATAAATTTTCGGTGTGCAATACATACATATAAGCACTGGATGCAGATTTTTATACAGAGTTTTCTTTCTATATAATAAATTCATCTCAAAATAGAACAAAGCAATATAAATGATTAGTTAACGTGTTACACACATCATTCTATACTTTATGGGTAATTAATGTTTTCACTTTTCAAAATTAAATGTGTCACACGATCTACTAAAGAAATCCCCCAAAAACTTTTATGTGCTGTCCAAAATACTTCTGCTCTCAGTTATATTTCATTTTAATGATGTAAAAAACCTAGAGACTCTATGGGGCTTCGGTGTCGTTGTCATCTAGTAATAACGGTTATTACTTTATTTTAGTACTAATAAAGATATTAAGATTATAAGATATAAGATTATAAGATTTTCCATCTATCTTTATATAGATACAGAATAGCTTGAAGGCACAGTGGTTAGCGCTTGCAGTCTGCGAAGTAGCAGTTAAGCAACTATCACAAGGGCCGTCTACCGTCCACTATCAAAGTATTAGTCTTAATGTGCCTTTCGAAGGCACATTAAGACTTTAATCTCGACTGCATCTGCGATCGTTAACACCCAACAATCAACACTGGGCTCGCGTTTTCAAAGCCCATTCTTCCTATTCGTTTCGATTGTATTTATAGGGAAGGCTAACGTACCATAGGCTGATGGTGTTAATAAAGGTACTAGCTACTTAGATTTTTTCGCATGGATTCTTTCTTTAAAGAAATTTCCTTTCGTCAAAGTTGCAATGGAATCTGTTGTTTGCCTATCCAGGTTAATAAGTTAAAATGTTATGACACGCATTACACTTCTGCTTCCTTAAAAGAAAGCACAAAATTACCAAGATCTCACCGCATACTTAACTTTTATTAATACAGTTAAAGTTTGAACGAGACTTGTTTCTTGTTGCTTTAAGTTTAGAAGCGCGCGAACATCGAAGTGTGCTACGATGTTATTTAGTCGTAAAGTGTCGTATGCATCCAAACCACGAATGTGATAAAAAGATGGAGAAGATAAATAAATAAAAGAACTCAAATAAATTTGGTCGTTGTTAAGCATACCTATGTTACCGCCAAGCTTATGGTCTATTCGCACTATTTGATTCCATCCATAGAAAAGGCATACCCATGTTCCCATGCTACTAATGTTCCCATTGCTCCTGATGATGCTCCTGATGCTCCTGATGTAGTATGATGATGAGGATGCGTTACTGAATACTACGGACGCATGCTATCCATAGACTGGACTCAGATCAGAGACTCAGAACGCTCATGCTTACAATTTAACGACTAAAATTCTCCTACTTGGGTTCTTCAACATTGGAGATACGAACTTCGCCAACTTATTATGATAGTAAAAATTCTTGGTAAGAGAAATGTTGAAAGGAAAAAGTAGGCGTGGCTCTGAAATATCAGAGAGTGGATACTGAGTCACCAACAACCACACTAATTATAGAGGTCCTTTATGAATATTAATATTTGAGAAATAATACAGGAATATTAGCAAGTCTGCGTATAATAGTATCGTACGGTACTGTTTTTGAAGAAAGAAAAAAATACATTTATTGACCACACACCTAAGAAGATACGATATTTATGAAACTATTGCTAGATAGCTGAAGCCTCTTCCCAAATGTGAGTATCTGGACAATCCTTGTAACAATCTTATTATTTGTACGATTATAGTTGTAATGAAAGTTATCACATTTTATGTAACTAATTTGACACGATATGTAATTTTCTGAAAATTTTTGTAATATATTCCATATTTTTCAGTTGATAAAATGTTACAAACTACTTTGAAACAATTGTGTTGACTACTCATAAATTAAAATAGTTTGTATCCCAATTCTATATACGAATTATGAGAGACAACTACCGCATCCTCTCATTTTGTTCTTATTTAAGCAGTGTAAGTCAAAGTCAATCGATAATAAGAAGGCGTGCAAGTACTTTAATTGAAATTCTTAAGAAACTTGCAGCGTTGCAACTTTGGAGGAGTTGATAATAACTAATAGCGTGGAAATCTCCAATATAAACTATTCGATGAGTGCGAAGTACTAGGTAGGTTTAACTCAATCTATGGCAGCGCTCATGGTGGCTAAATTAATAACATTGCGAGCCATGCCTTTTTCTATTGAATTAATGTGAAAACTATTTATTTATTAATCATGTTTTATAATGAAAAAAAAAAACTATTTTTTAAAGTTAAATTCTAATCATAATTTGAATAAGTATCGATAAATCAATAAATAAAATATGCTGAAACATATTTGTCAATTTTAAACGGTAATTTTTTTTTATCAAACCATCATCAAATTACATTCTGATTCATTACTTTTATTATTATTATCATTATTTGTACAAGTATTATCTAAATACAATGACTTAAAATAATGTTTATGTTTCATTTTATCAATAAAGGGATCAGAACTAGCTCAGAGTTGTTCAATGAAATCCTGGGTGTGATTCTTCAAACTCTCGATTTTATAAGCAAATAATATATATTTCTTCAAACTCTCGATTTCATTATTTGCTTATAATATATACATCAAATCAAATCACTTATAAATAAATTCTAAGGCACTGACTCTATGCAGGTCTCGATCAGAGAGAAAGATTATCAACCAGCAAAACACGACCACGTGAATTCGTACCTATAGTGATGTGCACGGAGATTACAGTACTTAAGTCGTGCTGTCATCATCATCATCATCATCGGCCCTTTTACGTCCCCACTGCAGGGGCTCAGGCCTTCCTTATGGATGGTTAAGGAGGAGGCACCATGACCCTCCACGCTGGCCCAATGCGGATTGGAGGATATTAACGCCTGCAAATGCAGCCGGGACCAACGGCTTAACGTGCCTTCCGAAGCACGGAGTAGCTCGAGATACTAACATTTGGTCACAAATCCCGTGACCGACCCCTGCGAAAGTCGCTTAACAACAACGATCGCGGATCGCGGCGCTTATCCTCTACGCCACCGAGCTACTTAGTCGTGCTGTATTCAGCTGCAATCAAACTAATATCAAAATAAAACATAGTCGTGATTATGAGTTCCCACGGAGATTCATTACCTACTTTAAAAAACATAGGCATTGCAAGATATTAAAGTTTTTATTTTATATTGTAAGTGATACATCCAAGCACGGTTCTCAGAATAATATTAATCTCAATCTAAAACCGGAATAATTATCTTATGGAATAAATCTTTTTTAATTTCTTTAATTTCATGTTTTACAGTAGAATTGCAACTAAAAATGAAATAAAAAAATTCTGACATAACCAAAATAAAACACATTTTTTTTAATAAAATTTAGTTACTTCATTTCATTTAAATTGTTAAATATAATTTTACAACCATCTGTCCCCCAAAATCACAGTATAGTAGTAATTTTATAATATAAAATAATATATAGTTTAATGATTTGTCTTAAATGACACGTTAAATTTCAAAGCGTCTAAGCTGCCAAAGTTCTGGACGCTAGGTGTCGCTAAAATCGTGCACATACCTAATATTAATCTATCATCTGCATTGTAATCACTTTCTTACTGGAATTAATATTACAACAGGTTGACTCACAGACAAACAAACTTATAAAGTAGCCTTAAATGAAGTTGTTATTTGTAAAAATGTTTTCACGAAATGTTATAGCATTTAGCGTGCAATTAAGTAGAGTTTCTACAGAGCTTTTATTTGCATTTACATTGAAATTATACATTATATTTGTTAGAATGTAGTATTCCCCCCGCTATAATGTTTTTATCCTACTTTTTCACTAAAAGAATTTCAGTCAACATTGTATAAAGGATAAAGAGTATTATTTTTACTTTATGATATTAAAAAACGTATATAGATTTAAAGGGTGTAAATAAGTAATCATTATTGTCAAAATTAAAATGGTACGAATCAAAATTTACTTTAAAATATATGTAATTTTATGTTGATATTATAATAAAAATATTTTCAACGAAAAAAATTTAAATTATGTAAGCACTGTTTATTTATTGTTTTATCGATTCCTACACAAATTATGATTAAGATGTAACTTACAGTTAAAAAAAAATACTTTAGATTTTTTTCAAAATATATAAACTGATTAATAAACATGCCTCTGCTTAAGACCAACATTATAGTAAACAATTTAAGAGATAATAATAATAAAAATGTTATTATTTACAATATTGTATATATTATATTATTTCTTTTCATTAGTTCACTCTTTTGAAAATTTTTAACTATATAATCGGTGTTAAGCAGGGGCCTGTTGATATTAGATACAGCGAAGTGCTTCTCCAACATTCCAATACAAACCGCCGGTTTTAATTAAAATAAATAAAATAGTAAGATTGCACATGACTTTGTCCATTTTACGAGCTTAATTCTCTGAGCCAGACTTCTCGCTTCAGCCGAATTTATGATCAGCTTAGCACGCTCTCATAGAAAACTCTCCGATGGTTTGCTTAAATTTACTTTAACTCTTTCGGATGCTTTCATTTAATTATGAGATGGAATGAAAGATGATAGAATATCTAAGCAATAACTAACAAGTATCTTTGTTAACGTCAGAATCATGGGCATGAAAGGAAGAGGATTGTAATTTGACTAATATTTTTTTATACTCGTTTCCTTTTATTTTCACGCATACTACATATAAATATATTACTTTAAATGTTATAAACCTATACTTTACTATAAAGAGAAAACTTTACTGAATGTTTATCGATTTGGGTGTTCTTTTTCGTTTATAATACATACTCTCTTACAACTGGATACAGCCGAGACCATTGCCTTCCGAAACTTAAAGTTGCTCGATGTTTGTTAACCAATCTGATAGCAGATCTTTATGAAATTTTAATTCAAATCCGTGAGCCAAAAATATAATACTTGTATCAAACTTGAAAGAACACGCTCCGCTGCTTAAAAATAACATGTTTAATAAGTTTAATTCTGTCAAATTAAAACTTTGTAATGATGGTCGGATTTCCATTTTTTCTAACATAACGACTAAGAAAGAAGAACAATATACCTAAGAAATTATAAAGTCGCCAAGTTGAACGAACCATTCATAATTCACCCCTTTTTATGAGTCGCTAAGTTTCTCTAGATATATATTCCAATGGAATGATTGTTCTACTTCCTAGTTTATTCCGAGTTGTTTGCCATTTAAAGCCTGACATTAAAGTTTGCGAAGAATATTGTTGATTTTTTATTCACGAACTGTAATATAGTCTTCTTGAGTTATAGAGTTGCTTTTATAAGCCATGTTTGTTCGGGCACATTTGGATATATAACGGTGTGAGCTAGGTGATTTATGATATATATTTATGACGAGCTTGATGACTCAGTGGTTAGCATATTTGGGCTACAATATGAAGGTCACGGAATTTTCGCAAAGGTCAGCCATGAGATGGGTGACCGAAAATTTATCATCTCGTGTTGATGTTCTCTTTTGTAGAATCAATTGTTGTCCTCTTCGTTTGTTCTCTGACCCGCATCCTGCGTATTACGCACTAGAATAGTGTATTGTAAGTATCAGCATGCCTGATTACACTCACCGACTCACTGAGATAAATATATAAATTTGAATTTTGAAAAACTAATGAGTGAAATGCATCCTACTGGCGTCTCTAGCGTTGCTAAGGATCAAATCTTGCAGTCCTAAGCTTTTTTAACTTTGTTTATCTACCACGTTATGATTCCTAAAACTAATTAAATTTTAGTTTTTTTATTTATTGTAAATTAGGAAAGTACCACAACATCTAGTGTAGGAACAATTTAGAACAGTTAATTGCTACATTAACATGACCAGGAATGCGATCTAAATATTTATTGTTGAAAGTAAATCAAAATAATTTAAGGAAATCGACTTGTTTCTCAATGTTTTCTGTCTCAGTCTCAAACTGGAAATTCCAATTCACCTGGGATATAGACAACTTCAGAATTTCGACGATAAGTCTAATTGACTTAGAGAATATTATGTTTCATTACATTAATGAACTAGATAAAAGTGAATTATTCTAAAAATTTGGTTCTTTTGATAACTTCGGTAAGGACCAATGTACTCTTGCCATTAAAGAGTTTTTATATTTTGCAGCATAGTTCATTTTTTGCATATTTCAGCTCAAAATGTATTATTTTACATGTATAAAGTTTTAACATTCATAATACAAGCAGTGAATGAATTTCAAGTTACAGAGAATATAAGGGAATTTTGTATGTACCCTATCTGTGGAGATTAGTGATATCTCTCATCAGTTTTTACGACCTCTAAAAGTTTCTTGTGTAAAAGTCTAGACTAGTCGGTCTATAGGATTAAAAGCTCTAAAAATGCTCTCTACACCATAAATGTGACAACTTGTTGTTCGCGTCTTACTCAGTTAGCTATAAAATTTCTTGGATTATCTTCGCAAACAATATGAATTTTAATACTTGCCTTTTCATTACAATGCATAAATTGAACCAATCTCATCAAATTTTTATTTATGTTTCACGCTATAGTGATTTGAGATGCAACATCAGACTAATTTGATATAAAAGAAAATAATTTTCAAGTTATATATTATTAACTTTAGATCAATAAAATAATAACATTCTGTAACAGTTGCAGTACTGATTTTGAAAACTAAACATAAATTAAACATGGAGTAGCATGTTAGCGAGTTTTATTAGTAGAATTAGGTAGCCCATCGCTTCTAATAAACCGAATGACAAAAAAAACACAATTAAAATATTTTACTGTTTATAATTATCACAGTCCACGGTCCTATTGGTGAATCGATCACAGAGCTGAATTTAAAACCTGTTTTATGGTTTTTAATAGTTGATGTTTCCAAAAGATTAGCGCCCGGTTTCATAATTGATAATTTAAAGTTCAGCACATGTCAAATCGGATTTAAGCCATTTCAGATGTCATTTAAACAGATTTTCGTTTCTGATTTTATTTTTTTAATGATCAGTTGATAGCCGTTTGAAAAAACTACAACGTTATGCCGTAAAAAAATTAAGTTATTCTCAGTTCAGAAAGCGGCTATAAATGTTATTAGATGCCAACCTCATTTAATTACATATTACATAAAGAATCTAATTAAACTATGACGCTTCCAGTTTCATAACATAATAATTACTGTACATCCATTCAACGTTAGAGCAGGAACAATATATAAAAAATAAAATTAATGGTTTCATGAGATAAATGTGCGAGGAGCGGATGAGCCGAACTTTTTTTATTCGCTATAAGGGACTCACTGGAATTTTCGCGTCATTACCGTATCAAGCAACGTCGGTCGAAGTTAATTTCATTACGTTTTTATGACAGACACTATATCACGATTTACCGTCTTTTTGCTGTAGTATCCCAATTATTTTAAGGCATTCATAATCTTCTAATATAGAAAGCTGTAAATAATGTGGACGTAATCACAAAAAAACTGATTTCAAAAAAGCTTGTTGAAAGTTTCTATTGAAATCGCGAAGCGGTTCTGTGTACCGATATTATGTTTATTGAATTATTTTACACTTTTCATATTTTTAAAAATGATTTATTGCTAGGTATTCAAGTCTGTACCTAGGAAAATTATTAATACTACTACGGTAGTAGAAATAATAATTACATTTCCACTACCTTTGATACTTCAAATATACCTTTGATACGTCAAAGGTAGTGCAAGTTTATCACACTGAAACTAGAAAGTTTGATTTCAACTTGCTGCAATTTGCTGCAGTTGTCATGGCAAACTTGAAACAAGTCTTCTTTTATGACGTATCAAACTTGTTGCAAGTCAGAAACAAGTTTAAATAGCTATCTTGTTCTGTCTCTTACGTAAAGAAATTTTTGTAATCCGATGTGCAATACTTTACGTATACGTAAAATAAATATGAATTTTCAACAAATATGTGGACAAACATACACCCACTTACAAAATTTTACCGGTGTTAACTTAATATGAACTAGATTATTTTGAAGTACTTTAAGAAATATTGTTAGTATACTAGAATTAGTCAGCAAAATCAATGTTTCTATGTTCATGTAGGTACGAGCATATTTCATAGAAGAATACGATGTATGATATAAGAACTTTTCTATGATAAGCTAGTCTTTTATCGAAAAAAAAAAATTTTATAACATTTATTTACCTACCTACTGTAAGTATTTATTAATAAGACAACGCCATAGTTTGATATACACCCGGTTACTAAAATGTGATTTAAATTTAAACATAGATCTCAAATTGTACTTAGACGTCACTTAAGTTGGTATTCGTTTATGATATTAGTTTTTCGTAATGATAAGTTGACAGCAGTTTTATAAAACTAGGACATGTTGCTCTATGAAACGTAAAAAACTTAGTTTATGGAAGATAATCAGTTGAGATTCTTTCCTATTCTCATTTCAGAAACCGGCTGATAATTTATCTATGTTTAATCAGGCTTAGAGATAGTTTTTTTTTTTTTTATATGAAATAGAATTATAAAGATGCTAATTCTACAGGCAACTTAGTAAAAGATGGTAAAATTATTAAAGAAATGTTTAAGAAGGCACTTCTAATGTTTAAAACAGACAATAAACTTTTGATGATCCTCGAATAACAAAGGATGGATTTTAACAATGGTAAGCTCAATGAGTCGAGTTTGATAAATGTAGCTAATTATACGTAGCATAGATAACTGGAAGCGGCATCATACTGAGGACTATCTGGAACAACGATAAATCGATTGAGAATAGAACTTAGGACCGCAGACATTTATTTATAATTTAAAAATCGACGTGTGCCGGTGTTCGTGGCCAGTCACCTGCACGTCAGATAATACGAAACTGTCAAATTTCCCACTCGATTTTAAATCTCAAAATACTAATATTAGAGGTCAAAATCCATTGCAGAAATTTGTCATATTGTTCAAAATGTAAAAATTCAGAAAATCTTATATTTGCCTCACCATTAAAATGTGGAACAGTCTTCACCCTCACGTGTTTCCTTGTTAATAACTTTGGGTCTTTTTTAAAGTGTGAAAACTTATTAGTCAGCTAGCAATATACTTATGGGTGTAAGGAATAGTTTCGACTGCTGGTAAATCTGGTAGTGTTCATAAGATGAATTAGTATTAAATAAATCAAAATTAAAAATATTACATTAAATTTAACATTAGCGCGCCAAAAATAAAATCGTTTTCTCTGTAGTTTATGTGTACCAGAGGTAGATGTAAATAACCCATTCTATTTGTCAACTCTCAATAATTTTTTCTAATATATGTTGGTGGATAAAATCGTAGTATGTAGATACATATACTACCATTTATATTATGTATATTGCGCATTTGTATATAATAAGTAGGTTAAATTCTAAAATGAAGTTGTCACTACATATATTAAATGTTTGTTAAAACGCGGATATTTTTTTTGTGCAAGTACAGGTTAGATATCGAATTAGAAACACACGCAAAAGTCGGCATTAGGCTTAAACGATGGAGGATTAACAAAAATTAAGAAAGTGTTTGGAAGGTGGTTAATATATTATTGCATTGTCATTGAACTTTCATAGTTTCATCTGTACAGATTAGAGCTGTGTCGAGCGCTGTAATAACATACAGGTTTATGCTAGATGATTATTCTAGCGGTGACGATGAAAGGCAAAACAATAGCAAGTCACTCATAATTGTGAACGTAATTTATATTTTGCTTGGTAGCAAACACAATACATATATTTACTGAGCACTGCCAAGGAGTGGAACTCCTACCGATGTCTATATTTCCGAGCGCATAAAACCCAGACATATTTCAGGCAAGAGTAAGTAGGTTCCTTCTGGGCAAGCTCGTTCCACCGTAGATCTCATTTATGTCCTTGGTCTAGATTAAGGTGAGCCCAATATAAATATAAATAAGTTAAATAACAACGGATGGATGGCAAAGATGGAGACCAAAAACTAGGACAAATGAATAATAATAATAATTCTTTATTTTCACAAAGAGACAAGGACACATTTTTAAAAGCACCCTGCTATCTGAGTTATGTATATCAAACTTGAGTTTCAGACTATGGAAACAAAAACAATGGAGTTAGTAAATAAGTGTGTGTATGTATGTGTGTGTTTGTGCGAAGCGTGTTTGTGTGTATGCATATTTAATATGTTATTATACTAAGAAAATCTGCAATATTGGCGGTCTATTTGAGGGAAACAAAGGCTAATAGTTCAACCTATATTAATTCTGTTAGTTGAGTAATAGCCATTTTTTAACTTGTATTTAGCATCACGTGTTGAAAGAGGATGTATATTGATTATTTTATTATATGAGTGAATTAACATGCTCGCTTGTTGACGCCTTACGAAAGCCGTCTGATATCTAAGAAGTTGGCATATGTTAGTAATAGTACGTTATAAGTAGTGAATGTGTATGTTGCCAGTGATAGTAAAAATAATAATAGCTAACAAATGGTTTAATCAAATTAAACCTATTGGAAAGGTAATAAAGTATTTTTTCATGGAATCTCGACGCCTAATTCGAATTTTTTCATACATCAGAATAACATAGCTGTCTCTTCAAAATTTCTTTGAGTACAACATTATAAGAGAACTGCCAAAATTACATTGAGGTTTTTTTAACGGAATCAGGTGTCTCAAATCTCGAATAACGTGATTACTAATCAATATCAATAATATGACAAAATAAAATCACAGTATATCATAAGTGTATACATTTATTATTTTCTCTTAATATATTTTAAACACAATAATATTTTATGTACACTCAATGAACAGTACAAAAATAATAGTACACTTTCTTACACTAATTTGCTTTACAGACTCTCTTTACTTAAACTAATTTAACATATTTTCATACTTAATTACTATGAAGTATAAATTAGTTTAATATAAAGTACACAATTATCCAGTATATAGTATTAGCCAGTATTTGATAGTTTATTATTTAAGTACATAACAATATATCTAATTTTTTTTTAATACAAGCTTCATTTCATATCATATTTATACATAAGATTTAAATCTTGAAATCATAAGATTTACCAATCAATTTCGTATTATCTTACAATGTTAGAGTAAATTTATACTGTGACTGCACTTATTATTAGTAAAAAATCATAATATTAATCAGAGACTTAGCAAAGTTTAACCCAGCACGAGCTTCTACGGGAGTGATATTTACTTTTAGAAGGTGGTAGTTCAGCTTATTCTCTTTATAATATAAATTTGGACTAATACTAAAAATGCAATAATAGCCTAAATTTACTCTGACGCTAAACCTTACTTATAATAGCACTACTAATGTTTGACTTCATTTGTAAATTAATATTAAAAATATAAATAAAAATAGTTATTTTATGCCATCACTCGAATTCATTTTAATGTACTAAATAGTGTAATAGTAGTTTGGTTCTGTGGAGTAGCATTTTTATATAGGTAACCGTTATAATGCGTTATTGATATAACGCATTTATGCAGTCTTATAAAAGAAAAGATGCTATTCCACCGAAACACACTCTATGCGTAGCGTAGTACATCAAACTAAATTCGAGGGGTTGCTTAAAATAACTGGGTAGTTATATTAGAGGTATAATACTAGTTTTCTACGTCATCAAGTTGAGTAAAGCGTAAAAATACACGGTAAGTTTAATCTTTGGCAAAATGTTACATTTATTTGCGAGTTTTTAAATATGCTTTCAATAATGATAAACTATGTACTTTTCATTTAGTTTTAGTATTTGGCTAACAAGATTGATTAACTTTATTTACAGTATGTTCGGTCGTTTAAATAATCCTCAGTTTTATAATGTAGTAAGAAAATCTTATTTTTATTATAATAACTAACTTTTTTTTACTTTTTACACCTATTATATATACAGTAGATACACAATTACATTAATTACTAATAAGATATAATTATAATCTAAAACTTTGACTAGTTAAAAAATGTGTGTCACAAATGTTTTTTACAGCTGTGATATTACTGTAATTGTAATAACTTTGAAAACGATTATAATCATAGTAATTATCTTCAAAATAATGAACTAATGTTATGTTTAATCAGTATATGTGTTTAAAAATTTAACAAACTCAGCTGCTGGATAGACACTTTATATAATAATTAATATTAAACAGAAATACTGTTATATTATTGTAACGTTAATCTAAAAAAAATGTTTATTGACAAACTTTATTGATCAGTGGCGGACTTAAAGCTAATGACATTCTCTACCAGTCAACCTTTGGGAAAACATAAAAACATGATGGCTACATAAAGCTAAACTAGACAAGCACTTTGATAAATATTATACAGACATATAAATATATCATACGAATTATGGATGAAGATCTCTAAAACTGCTACATGACAAAAGTGACAACTTTTTAAATATAAAGAAGAACGGCGAACACTTATATAGTTCTGGACCTGAATTTTAAAGTCCCGCTCATGAATTAAATAAACGTGTACTTGAAGGTATAAGATAAACTAACCAAATTCGAATCGTCTTTTTATTTTAAAAGTTGGGATTAAAAAGATTTGGGTATAAATACATTGTGAGGCTTTTTCGTTGAATGGACGTTAAAATATATAAAAATGGTAACCAGGTTACTCCGTTAAATAGACTTGATTAAAATAATTACATATCTTCCAAGATCCAACACGTAATATCTTAGATTAACCTGTGTGAAATACTAACTTTCGCCGACAAGAAAACAAAATCTTAAAATGACAGATATGACTTTTGCTACCAGCAAAAGTATCATGAATGTGAATCAAACATCATATAAATTGACGTCACTTAGAACAAAAAAAGTCGTTTTCAATTTGTAACACAAAGATAGCGACCCGTGAAAGAAACAACCAGTCCTTACTTACTGACAATATCCTACTGTGGCCAAGGACATCGATGCCTGAATTGCTGTCTTTGGTAACAATAGATAAGAATTATTAGGTGATTTCTCAAGCAATATTACACGCAACTAAACTTCTACAAGAACAAACAAGAAATATGCTATTGTATTTTATAATATGGCTTAAGTTTAAAAAGAGTTTATAATCACTTTTACTTCAAACAGTTTTATAGTTTGAAGGTTAAATTTATTTGAATACTACTTTGTATACTTCAGTTACCAGATATCGTTACTTAATAATACTTGGATTTTAAAAGACACACAATGAATAACTGCACCTTAACTGCAACTTAAGGACTGCACAATGAATTTTTCAGCTATATATATATTTTTTTAGATATCTTCATGACTACTATAAGCTGAGTTTATATTAATGGGGATATCTGGAATATTAACGCTCGATCTCTGTGCTGAAGATGAAGTATGGTTTAAGGGTCAAGCAGCATCTTGGTCGAGATGAACGTGCAATTGTAGGTTTTCCACTACCTCGATGATAGACGTACAGAAACACTCGCGTTAATAATGGCGCAACTGTTCATATACGGATATGTTAAGGGCACCACTCGCGTAACACAGTCACCGGATATTGTTCTTTAGTAATATACTCTAAATTACAATAGAGCTGCCGCACGCAGGATTACTGGGGGTTACATGTAGGGTTACCACCCGTACTTTATAATAAAGTATTGTAAGTTATTTCAGACAATTGTACTCTATACTCTATAAGAAAAATAAAGTACACGAAAATACTTTATGTCGTATGATTTGTTTTGTTTGTGATTTTGAAGCTTAGTCGTAAGTATTTATTCGTAAAACCAAATTTATCGATTCATGTTGAATCGATAAATAAAAAGAAAATGTATTTTTAAGTTTAGTAATAAAGAAAAATAAACAATACTTTATTTTGATTCAATTTACTTTGTTTTTGTACCTATAATAACTAATGTACTTTAATTGGGGGAAAAAAAGGTGGCAACCCTAGTTACATGACACATTAACAGACACGCTTTTTCAAAAATTTTGTATGATATTAGCGCATCACTGAGCATTTGATGAAACGTAGGGGATAAGATGTGAGAATCGCTAGTGTTCACCGCTGCAGCTACAGTTCTTGATCACCAAATGAATATCCAGGAGCGAGGTATTTATTTACACGGAATTCGACCATAAATGGCCGAAGGTAGGCTACTAGGAGCCGCGTCTGGTGACTCGGGCCTCAATTCTTCTGCTTAACGTAACAATCGCATCTCAATAGAATATCAACTGCTCGCGTTTTACCATCGTACTATATACCTGAAGTCTGAACGTAGACATTTCACTAATAAATATTATTATTTTCAGACTTCAGGTATATAGTACGATGGCAAAACGCGAGCAGTTGATATTCTATTGAGATGCGATTGTTACGTAAAACAGAAGAATTGAGGCCCGAGTCACCAGAGTCTACGTTGACAGATAAGTTTTATAAATTCGTGATCTGGTAATAAGAACTGAATCTCAAAGGATTGTGTTTCAAGCAGTATTGACTTGCCATAATTACGCTAACATTGCAGAATTGCCATACCGACTAATTCAGTGGTTGTCAGTAGTAGCGAGTAGGGGCTCATTGTGCGGCAACAGTAATCGGTCCGTATCTGGCGGGCGTGTGGCGGGCGCAGAACGCGCGCGCGCAGGGCGGGCGCTAGAGCATGACGTCACGCGCGGGGGCGGGGTGCGCGGCGGCGGGGGCGGGGGCGGGGTGCGCCACCGCGCGGTGTCAGTCGCGCGCGCCCACCAGCACCACCAGCTGCGTGCGCCGCTGCTCCTGCTGGCCGCGCGACACGCTGCCGCTGCGGGTGCGGTTCAGTATCTGCAATAGGATATTTGACAGTATTAAAAATTATGGCTACCCTATAACATAATAGCGTAACAACACATGTTTACACAAAATAAAATCAATTTTTGTTCGACATTTTGTCTTGAATTAATAGCCTTCGCTCTGTTCTATAACGATTAATTATAGGTATGTACCAACCTATGTCCTACAGACTTTGAAACTTGTATTTATTATTGTTCAATATATGTATTATTTTGGAAATGACATGATAAAAAGCTGGTAAGTTTCTTTCGCTTGTTCGTCTTATCAGCTAAAAGACGTCCTGAACAAGTGGTAGGGGAAAAAATATTTTTGGACGATTCAAAAGTGCTTGTAACAAGCTTACTTGAATAAAACATTTTCATTTCATTTCAGACAAATACACGCCTTATACGTGGTTTCAACACCGATGACTCACACGCTAGTAAATATAGTATATTCCTGTTGAGGATTTTATTTTGATAGGATTTTTTTATTTACTCGCATTACGTATGACGTAATGCGAGTAAATAAAAAAATCATACAAGGCTTAATGATACTTTATGACAGACACCGCGGTTTTGGAATAATTAAATTTTACTTCTGATTTTTGTTGATAATACAGCAAATTTTCCCGAAATATCAATGTAATGTGCTCACTATGTAATAAAGAATAATTAAAAACTATTTTTCAAATTTAATGAAATTCCCTATTGTATTACTGTCTATGATACCACTTCTTCCACCAACGTAACATTATGGATTTGTTACACTTTAGCAATAACTAACATATCAAATACGTTGTTATAAATTTACATTAAAACATTATGAAATACGGGATAGCTACCATGTATCCTTACATTTCGTGTATCCCCATTATTTCGACGCTGTTTCTCCGTGATCATGGCGCTTGCAACAGCGCTGAAATATCGGGAACTCGCGCAATATAAGGTACATGGTAGCAATCCCGTACTTCACATTCAATCAAACGAGTATTGGTTAAACAAAAAATAAATTTTAACTGTAAATAATTTAATTGATTTTAAACATATAAGTATTTTGAAATGCTCGTTTTTGCGCTTGTTAGCATGTTCAATCTACAGTGCGAAGTTGCGGAGGAGATGGGTGATCATTTTTTTTTAATTTTGAGCGCGTTCGTGCTTGGTTACGTCCCATGAATCTGGCTGTATCCGTGGTGATTATGACCTTTTCTTCCTATTTGATTCCATTCATAGGGAAAGTCTGTGACCCAACACCCGGTTGATGTTGATATTTCTAAAATATACTATCTTAACTACCTATTTCTCTCTTCCGTATATCAGCAAATTTCTTAATGCTTAATTTAAACTATTCCCTCCCTGCATTCACTTCTGTCTCTCTATCACCAATGAAACTTACAGGTTTACTAGAAGAATATCTAGAATATTTAAAATTCATGTAACTTTATGACGTAAATAGTATCAAGATGAGTAAACCATTTCATCGCTAATGTATTACATTAAGCCTATTGTTTCAAAAAGCTTGTAGAGTTTATACAAATTATATTTTTGCACCTTAAGAAACCTGACAATGCTGTTTTTCTCCATTGCTAGTTGACCTAAAAAGGCATCTAATAATATGATATCAAACTTTCATGCGTTCGCTCTTTCAAAATTATTTTATTAAATAATATTTATTGAGGAAATCTAGGTATTTATGACCTAATTTGATACTATTATTCATCGTCCGACCAGCTTCAATCTAAGTTAAATTGAAAACTGGAAAATTAGTCAAATTAGTTAAATTTACTAACATAACAAGTTAAACAAAATGTTGTATTATATACATCGATTTAATTTGTATGTAAAAGTGTAACTAAACTCTACTACAGTCAACGTACTGATCCACTTACTGGTACTACTTACTACTACTGAAAGTGTACTTTTTTTTTGACATCAACTCTGATTTATACTCACAGTAGCGACGGAGTGTGACCGCCGGGCATGTGTGGAGCTGAGTAGATCTGAATGAGCGGTAGAATCAGAACGCGAGCGCAGAGTCCCACGCGCACGACTACGTCGTCGACCACATACCCAACGGTATGGCGCCACTCGCCTGGATTTTAAATGGAAATTTTAATTACATAGAAGAAAACAAACAACAATACACAAATTAATTAGTAATACAAAAATCCCAGCGTTTAAAGCAATATCTTCGTCTTTTAGTAATTCGTCAGCAATATCTCAAATTAATTAAATTAGGATCGTTTGTGACTGACAATCATCTGAGCACACTTCATGCTTAAAAATTCATAGCTACTGTACTGAAGTACATAAATTTATTCTTAATGATAATGCTTAAAAAATCCATCGGCCTATGTACCTTTGAGTATGGATGAGAGTGCCTGGGGCTGGTGAATTTTTTAAACATTTTTCACTAAGAATATATTCGAGTATAGCATTGTGAATGCAAAATTTGTACATACATTTATGGTACATAAATGTTGAGCCTGAAACGAGATATATTACGGTAACTATCACAGCTTTAAATAAAACCATTTATCATAACTAACCGAAAGCTTTTTAATGGCATCAGCAAATAATTTTATAATTTCATGCATTATTCTGCGATTATCATGTCGTCAAAATAGATATTTACTCTTAATACTTTGACAATGAATTTTCATACCTTAAACTACTATAGATATGTGGGGAGAACATGCAGCATATGAGGGGGTTGGCAGCTGAGTTGAGCGGCGCCAGACTTTGGATAAGAGTGGCGATAGCCAGGTTGTTCTGCGTTGGTGGTATATGGTTATACACCTGGAGTAGATCGAATACGATGTAGGGCGACCAACAGAGCACGAATACTGAAAATATAATTAAAAAAAAATTAAAACTTTTCTTTTGTATTGGTACCTATAATTCAAACTCAGAAAGTATTCGATTAATTGATAAAAATACAGTACTTTAACAATGATTATCAACAATAATTTTCAGTTATTTTGTAATTAAATAATTCACTACAATTTAAAATACGTAAACATATACTACAACTTACCAAAAACTATGACAAATGTCATCTTGACGCTTTTTATTTTAGCTCTCGGTATAAGGCCTCTGGAACTAGCACGTCTAGAGTCTGGATCGCTTTCGATATGACCTGAAAATCATATTAAATATGCGATTATCAAATAATGCTTAAATAAATATTTAAACTACAATATAAACAGTATAATTTATTGTTTTTTATTATATTTCATCAATTTTGCATTCGCTATACTGAAAAAAATATTCTTAATGAAAAAAAAAAGCACTTTGTCCTAGGCACTCTGAGATGGGTCTCGAACCCATGACCCTGAAGTAGCCGAAAGACCATAAGTTCTAGTCCCATTTCAGAGTGCCAGGGACAAAGTGATTTTTTAAGCATCTTTCATAAAAAAAATTATTATTATATTTGATAAATTTCGCATGCACAATGCTATACTGAAATATAATATTTATGAAAAATAAAATTGAAAGAAATTAAAATGACCAAATGGATTTTTAAGTATTTTTCGTTAAGGATATTATTGTTCTTTATTTAAGTTTTTTATCTTATTTTAAAATATTGCGATCTAACCTAATGTCTAACATCTTGACCCCGTTGCAAAGCAATATATTAATTGAATATTTTTATGCTAATAATTTAATTAAACTTTAGGTACAACATTTATTATATTTAATGAACTTTGCATTCACTAGTGGATTTTTAAGGATTTTACATTTAAAATATCTAACAATATGTGCACATTAGTTCTATTTAAAATAGCAAATAAATATTCCAACATTACATTACTTTTATCATTCTAAGAAAAATATCATTAGTGTCACAACATCAACGCTAGCATTTATTTTTGGACAACTGTTTTCACTACCTACTGCTATTTTAGAGATAACTCTATTGGGAAAACAGTATGACATACTTGCTCATTTTCTTACGCAATATCACTTAAACACGGAATAATAATTTCAAACTTTGTTACTAGTATAAAACTAAAAAAAGGTTCTATGTTTTTGTTTCATCAACTCTTTGTAAAATAAACTTTGTAAAATGTTATTAATTTGTATGACTATTGTTTGTCTTTATTTTAAACAACCAATGCATAAACAAGAATGTTGATATTTTTTACAATACTCATCAGGACAAGGTTCTTCTTGATTAGAATTAAAATCACCACTTGCTTTTGAATCTACTCGTGTTCATTTTAAAGAAACATATTAGACCTAATAATATGAGATCTTTTATTATTTTAATTGCTAGTTACTCGATTACTTAATTACTCGATTGTAAAGAGAGCGTGATCATCGATACCCTTAATTTTATTAGAAAGGTGACACTGACTTTAACAGTTCGTTAATAAAAAGCATGTTGCCGCCATTTTGGCACACATTCTGTTTCCGATCGCCGAGGGGTAAAGACATCTGACGATATCACGCTCATCTCGTTATATTTTCGTGTGAAAAGTGATAAAATGGAACAAATCCACGTTGGTATATACGCCTGCAATGTTATTTTAAAGATATTTCTCCGATATGGACGATCTATTTGGGCTTCGTAATAGCCCATACGGACTACCCGCCGTTATATATAAAAAATTAAATATAATATTTACCGTTCCTCATGGTTTTCGATCTTCGCGAATTGATCGGTGGACTCATAACGACCGCTTTACTCTTAGTCCAAATAGTCAGGACTATGACAGCGTAACAGGCTGCGATGGCTAAAGCTGGTAGTGCGAATATCATCACAGAAACAAGGGTCACCCACACTTGCCAACGACGTGGCGTGCCCAGCTCTATCCAGCACTGGAGTTGCCCTGAAATCGAGATATTGTCATCATCATAATCAACAGCCTATTATTGTCCCCAGTGCTGCAGCTGAGAATGGGTCATTACCCACTAGGAGGGTCCAGTGTGAATTAATGGCAATTACGACTGCAGATGCAGACGGGACCAACGGCTTAAATTACCTTCCAAAACACGGAGGAGCTCGAGATAACAAATTTTGGGTCACCCATCTTATGACCATTACGAAAGTTCCTTGATCACCGTATTGTAGACTGAGTGCGCTAACCACTACGCTACGCACTGGAGTTGCTCTGAAATCGAAATATATTCGTATAAACAGTAAAACAGTCGTCTGTATTTGTTGTTGTATATCAGTTGTGTATCTTTGATTTGTGTATTTGATATTAAAAAAGCTAAATGTTGTTCTACTGATATGACTACAAAAACTTTCAAAAATTTCGCAGGTATTCAACTCAATAGATCACATTAAAATTTCTCAGTATATTGTCTCAGTGTATTCTCATTCTACAGGATATATGCGTATTCAGAGTGATATATTGCATATTTCCTGTAGAATGATGAAAGTTTTTGTTGTCATCTCAGTAGAACAACTGTAGAATTATGCTGTTCCAGGGCCTAAATTCTGCGAATTTTAAGTAATCACCAGAGGTCGGAATTAGGTAGAGTTATTTATGTACTTGCATCGAAATGTTGATATTAATGTGGGCCTTCCCGGGATTTCTAATGGACAATCTTGGACATCTTTGGACATCCGATGTCATTGATGTAAGTTTGGCAACGACGTGCGTGCAGTAGTTTAAATTGTGTAAAAGTAAATAATTTTTTATTTAAAAAATCACGGGATTTTTTCTGCTCTTTAAAATTAATCTCGGGATTTGAGGCATATCGACTTTATTCTTTCGCTGTATGAAATCAGTGTAAGTACATGAATAACTCTACCTTATTCCGACCACTGGTAATCACATCTCCATAGAATGGTAACTACTAGAATTATACGGTTAAATAAAGGGCGAAATATATATTTATTATTTTTTGATCTAGTAACAAAGAATAGTGTCATAAAGGGTTGCAGTTGACGCGCTACAGAATTTCCATAATTACGCTAAAATTTGCAGAAGTGCCCTACAGGACTTTCATTACCAACATAAACTTTTGGACGTAAGTAACCATAGTCATAGTAACCTAAAGGCATATTCAGACAGTTTTAAGTACAATTAAAGCGAAGAATGTTATTTTACCTTGAACTTCCTTGACTTCGTATAGTATCAAAATGGGAATGGAGAATATGACACTTATTAACCATGCTGATATTATGAGGACTCTCGCACGGTTCCCTGAAACAGCAAAAAAAATTACATCACCCTTTTTTGGTACTTACAAGTTTTCTGAAAATCTACCAATTTCGGGTTTAAGTAGTTCTTACCATGCCATGACAACGATTTAATGTTTGTAATTAAAACGTTAATAGTTTGAAAGCGTAATTGATCCGTTTGTCCTTTTTCTATTATAATTGTTTTTCTTTATAATTGGTATCATTGAAACTAGTAGCGTTTAAGTGGCTTATTAAATTGATAGTGCATTTATAAAATTATTCTTGTGAATACAAATAACGATATTTCGTTTTTGTATACAAAGAACCTAAAAAAAACCAACCTCCTTCCTTTGAGTTGTTACTCTCGTCCAGTAAATGATTTCAGATGTCAGGTAGTATTGATAAGATAATGTCAGAAGGTGTCAAAAAGAATGCAATAAAAATGATACTGTCAACCAATACCACGGAGTTACTTTATTGAACTGAAAATTATAATAATATGTGCAAGCGCCCAAAGTGGGTCGCGATGTTATATATTGCTTTCGAGGCAAATAATGTACGTTGACCCGTACATACTCCCAACCCCTAAGAATAGGAAATTAAATTAGTGATTGTGTCATATATAATGTAAAATGTAAATGTCAAAAAAATAAAAAGTAAAGAAGGTAATTACATTTCAAAAGAAAATGTTAAAACTTAAATATTTCAACTTAAAATAGTTATAACATAATTACAAAATATTTAATTTTACATGTCAGTAAACAAAACATCATAAAAAAAAAAAATTAGTTTATAACGTAATACTAAAGAATAATCTTAATAAATGAGACAATGAATTTACTTATGTATTATGTACATTAGGAGAGCTGCTTAAGTGAAAATGAATTTTCTTAGGCATCGTTGGCGAAGTCCCGATATCTATGGAGCTCGTTGATGCGCTAGTCATCCTTGCAGACGGCAACAAAGTGTGTGACGTAGTAGCGATGACGTCACTGATTGACGTTTCATCTACTTTCTTCGCAGACTGATAAGAAACATTTTGTTCCATGGACGTTTCTTGTTGTTGGCATCGTCGTCTCTTGGATTTTATGTAAAATACTAATACCACAATTGATGCTAAGACCATTCCAATAATAATGGTATAGATAATTGTGTAATGTGTCGTATTACTGGAAGTAAACTGTTCCAATTCTTGTTGTTTCATAATGTCTATGTTTTGTTGAATATCTTGATATGTTCTGTCATGATTTTCAGCTGTAAAATTTTCAGGTAACGATACGTTTATAACTTCGTTAAGAGATGAGTGATCTTCTGGCATGTCAAGATCAATGGAAGGCTGGATAGACAGTTGATTCGTGTAATCATGTTGAGCATAAATTAAAAATGACTCCCCTTTGATAACGCATCCAGGTTCCAAGCTGATTAATCCATTGTCTCGTAATTGTTTTGTTATTATTTCTGTGGAACATATGATTCGTATTGAGCACGCGTCGCAACATGAGTAGAGCCAGGTATCGCGTGCATGCAACTTGATCCACCTGTCAGCACATTTCTTTATAGTCGCCGTACAATATTTAACATTTTCATTATTTATTTGTAGTTGTAAATCACATAGCGATTTTCCCATATTCAATGTATAAATTGGCTGATTTAATGTGCAAAACATTTCTTGATCTGTGTGACGTATGCAATGTTGTACGTCACTGTCTGTCATTGGTATAACTGTATCTTTTTTCACATTTACAGCTAAATATTTTGTAGATGGTGTCGTATAAACGACTTTTCCCTGTTTTCTTTGGGGAATGTCAATGATTTTATTTAGCTCAAATGAGTCTCGATTGAGGAGAGGTATATTTATTTCAATGATCAGCAGCTTCGAAGTTACTCTAGCTTTCACGTGAATAAGAGCATACAATTCTCGTATATTGTCCGTTGGCAAAACGAGATCATTTTGCAATCCAGCCGATATGATGTTCAATTCTTGTTGCAGTTGTTCTGGTTCTAACATGTGGATATTTAAACGACTGTGATATATGTCAGTCACCATTTCCAGTAGTGAATCTTGAATTCGGCGAATATTAGTGAGAATAACGTTGACTGAGATCAACGATGACAAAAGATAAAATATTTGTATTGCACGTTGATCAGCTTTTTGCAGTCCTTGCATTTCATATGACATTGCTTTGAAGTGTTTATAAATGTGATTGAATTGGATATTCATGACTAATTCATTACGTCGTAATATATTATTTTGAGCTTCTACGATCGAAGTTTGATTTTTGAATAAACTCATTAAATGATCTTCCTTGTGACGTACTGTTTCGATGTCCTTTTGATATTTCTGTGCAAAAGAGTCGTCCAATAATCCAAAAAATGCGTTGGCGACGTTTCCGATCCCGTTGAAAAATCCTCTTTTCTTTCTGTGTGTGTTGTGTGACATATGTTGATAGTTAGTCAATAATTCATTGTAGTGGCGTAATTCATTTAGTTCGTGGTTAAATTGTGCAATAACAGAAGAACATGATTTGTCGTTGTTGCAGGTTTCGGACACTGTTTTGATGTAGGTTTTTACTGCTGCCATACTCTCCCAGTAAGTACTCATATTATAGTACACGATCATTTTCCAATGATCTTGGATAATGCGTGTATCCGAAATCTTGTCAAAGTACAACGTGTTATTGCTGTCAATAATTTTTATTTTTGTCATTCCTTGAATAGGACTAAAAATTGTCATTAAAAGAACCATTGCCATCAAAAGTAAATTGCATAGACTCTTTTTCTTAGCTGGGCATCTTGAAGAGTCTGATTTGTCAGTGTCAGGTTCTGCGTGAACCGGTAGCGGTATAACTTTAATAATAGGCCGTTTGAGGTGACCACTTTTTGTTTTCATAGTGACAACTCTAACTCGCCCGTCTTCGCCTGGGTGAACCTCTGTAACTTTTCCCAAGGCCCACTTTGTTGGTGGCATATTATCTTCCTTTATTATGACCACGTCGTCTATCTTCAAATTTGACTTTGGTTGATTCCACTTGTGTCTTCTTTGAAGATGCTGCAGGTAATCTAATGACTATTTCTTCCAAAAATCACGGTGCATTTTTTCTATTAGTTGCCATCTTGTTTTGATGCATTTTTCATTGATGTCTGTCATTGGAGGTGAAATCAGTGGACCTCCAACCAGGAAATGCCCTGGGGTCAAGTAATCATCTTCTATGTTCTCTGTTAACGCGTAAAGAGGTCTGGAATTGAGACAAGCTTCGATCTGATTCAGTAATGTTGAAAACTCCTCGTATGTCAGTTTTTGTTCACCTAATACTCGTTTTAGATGATGTTTAGTGCTCTTGACTGCCGCTTCCCAGAGTCCACCAGCACTAGGCCACACTGGAGCGTTCAGATGCCAAGTAACACCCATTGTAGATATGTCAGCGAGAAATTCTTTATTGATGGCTTGGAGGTTTTCTTTATACTCTATCTTCAGAACTCGTGAAGCACCAACGAAATTTGTCCCATTGTCACTGTATACATGTTGTGGCGTACCTCTTCTAGCACACATGCGCTTGAAGGCTGCAAGAAAGGTTGGTGTACTAAGATCAGATACTAACTCTAAATGTATCGCCTTTGTCGAGAAACATACAAAAACTGCTATATAGCCGCGAGTTGTCTTTATTCCTCGCCCTTTGTTGGCTTTTAACTCCAATTGTCCGGTAAAGTCGACTCCGGTGTGAGTAAATGGCCTAGAGGGGGTTACTCTTGATTCTGGTAAGTCAGCCATTTGTTGATTTTGAGTTGAATGCTTAAATCGAATGCAACGGACACATTTTCTCAAGTGCTTTTTTACTGTGCGGCTTCCTCCAATCACCCAATAATTTTGTCTCAAATATGTCAAAGTAAGTGCAGGACCACCATGTAATGTTCTTTGGTGAGCTTGTTCGATAAGCAAAATGTGTTGGTAAGCGCATAACTCAACAACGCCTCGACCAATTTGGCCAAATCTTTTTTTAAAATGTTCGTTGAAGTTCAAGGATGGTTTTTACGGCGAGAAAAATTAGAATTATTGCTGGAAAAACCCTAAAAATAGCCCTTTTCTTTTTCCCATACAAATGATTTGTAACTAAAACGTAGTCAATTTGAGCTTTATTGCTATGGTATAAAGTTCATATTAAATTACAAGCACTCACTGTTGTCTAAGCAATGTAGGTGTGTTCCTAACGTCAAAGATCATATCTATCAAAACAATGTGCGTGTGTGCGTTGGAGCACAGAATACATAGTTGGAGGAGTTTAATGTCGCGTTCCGAAACTCGCGTTTCTTTTGTATTAGTTTCGGCACGCGAGATAAAATGCATCAGTTTCCACGTCATTACATCAGTCAAACAAAAATCGCGTTACCAACAGTGTTTTATTATTTTTAATATCCAAATTTTAAATCAATAAAACAATTCGTACGGCTTAAAAGGATTTGACTTCAAGTCATATCAAATTTAAAAAAAAAAAAGTTGTCTGTGACCTAATCTACTGAGTTTGCTTTTGTCAACTGATACACAGATGATATAAAGGAGAAGATGTTCTCATACCGCGCGTCCCAATGATTCCGACTGATGTGCCATTTGAGTTTAAACGACTACAGTTTCCAGTGCGGCTTGCTTTTGCTATGACTATAAACAAGTCCCAGGGGCAATCATTAAGTGTTTGTGGTATTAATCTAGAAAACCCATGTTTCTCACATGGTCAATTGTATGTTGCCTGTTCCCGTGTTGGAAAACCATCAGATTTGTTTATCTATGCGCCAGGTAATCAAACAAAAAACATCGTATACCACAAAGCACTACAATGATAATAATAATAATTATGATTCACATGATTAACAATAAAGCGATTACTTACTTTTAAATCCTTATATATGTTTTATTTAATTATTTTTTATTCACAACGCCCTATCACCAGGGTGACGGTTCTGTTCAGGAGAATTTTTTTAAATACGTAGGCAAAAAAACTGCCACATTACAAATCTTTTTGACAGGACGAAGTCTGTCGGGTCAGCTATAATGGTGCATAGTTGATATTCTTTAAGTCTATCCTGTGGGTTATCTCTCCATAATATTTTTTGCAGATGCTGCTGATCTTGATGTAGAAGTATGCATCTATACATCTTTTCACAGTCAGCGGTGTATACATATTGGTAAGTACGCCATCTGAGTAACAGGTCTTGTATGTCCTTTTGCAGTTTTGAACCGCACTCCATTAAATCATTAAGACTCTTTCCTGTAGATGTTGGTGATGAAGCGTTAAAAACCACGCGAAGAGCTGTAGTTGTAGACTCCTCACGATGTACTCCGTGATGGGGCAGATAACACATAGGTTGTTTATATTCTATGCATTCTGTCATGTGTCCCAAATCTTCATACTCATGAATAAATTTGTGATAACTGTCACGTAAAGTTGGATTTCTGCTGAGACGAGATTCTAACTGCTTGAATTGAGCAGCAGCACGAGCTTTTGAATGACCGAGCTCCTGTTCAAAGTCACTTTTTAATGGCAGACGAATTTCGTATCTTCCATCTGGTAAACGCCTCGTGGTGTTGACATATAAGTCCTCACAAAATTGCTCCGCTTTGGTCATAGTGATGGAATCTTTTGATATTTCTTCCATCTCCCAGTATGCTGTGATATCTCTTATATCATTGATCACGACATTGCATTGGAGCGGAGTCTGTACTGGTCCAGACAAAATCCATCCTAATTTTGTTTGTTGAGCTATTGGTTGGTTATTAGATCCTTTAATTAATCCATTCATTATTATATTGGTATAAATTTTTGCACTCAACAAAATGTCAATTTCTTTTGATATATTGTACCACGGATCGGCGAGCTGTATATTTTCTATATGGGAATAATTCTTTTCAAAGGTTGTATGCGGTAAATTATTAATCAGTTTTGTCAATATTAGAGCTTCCGCTGTAAAACTATAATTGTCATAAATCGACTTGCAATCTAATATAATTTTTCCTTTGCCCTTTTTCGTCGAATCTCCGACTCCTGTCACCGACGTATTCACATGTTGACGAGGTAATCCGAGGCGTTGTGATGCGTTTTCGGTTATAAGGGTGACTTGAGAACCCTGATCTAAAAGTGCTCTCAATTTTATGTAGGTATTATCTCGAGCACGTACTTGAATTTGCACTGTAGCTAATAAAATTTCATCATCTTTATTTGTCACGTTATTTGAAATATGTTGACGCTGCAGATTCAAACTCGAATTGCGGTCGATCATTTTTGTGTCATTTACTGCGTCATGCAATAATGTATTGTGCAATCCATTGCAATTCTTGCATCGTTTATTTGATCGACATATATTTCTCTCGTGGAAATATAGACAATTTTTACAGATGTTATTACTGGTTATTACTTTCAGTTTGGCGTCAGAACTCAAATTCTCAAATTTTCGGCATTGATACAAATAATGATCACTGTGATTGCATAATACACATCGTGGCTTAGTGGTTGTAGCATTCATAGTTTTCACATAAGTTATTTTTCTACCATTGTATATAGGTTTTTCTTTGCTGTTATATGACGTTGATTGTTTCGTCGACGAATAGTCCTCTCTTTCCTTTTTTTGTATAGGCTCAAGTGCTATAAATTTGGTTTCCAAAAATGAAATAAATTCCTCAAAATCTGGCAGCTCACGTGGCGTTTTTCGTGACTCTTTGTAGTCACTTCTCGTTACAGGATCTAATTTCTTGAGTAACAGATGAACAATAAGAGGATCCCAGGAGGCTGTATCCACACCCAAATTGTGAATAGCATGGATACTCTCCACTGTCGTGTCATGAAGGCGTTTGAGCTCAGATGCTGATTGTTTGTCGACACTGCGTTGGTTAAGAAACACTTCGATATGCTTCGTAAACAACAGTTGGATATTGTTATAACGATGGTATAATAATTCCCAGGCTGTAATGTAATTATCTGCGGATACATTTAAATGCTGAATGAGACGTTGTGCTTCGCCTCTTAATTTGCCTTTTAGATGCTGCATTTTCTGAGCATTTGTCAATGTGGGGTTGTCATGAATACCACTTTTATATAAATCGAGAAACGTAGGCCACTGTGTATAATCTCCATAGAACGGCGGAACTTCTAATTTTGGGGTGGATTCGAACTGATGCACCGTTGACAAAATCTTTTTATTTAAAAGGCGTTTAATGTCACGGTAACGCTTCTCATGAGCAGAATACTCATCTTCATATTTTTTATCTTCACCATTAGAGATGCTGTCAATTTTTAAATGTAATCTGTCAATATTTTGCCAACGTGTCTGTAAACTTCTTAGTTCGTCTTCCAATTCCCACTTTTCTATTATTTTGTCAGCATCAATATTGTTTATCTGTCGCAATAATGCTCGGAAGTTAGACCTTTGTTCATTTGTCCATTCATACAAATTATGTCTTGCTGAATTTGTCGGTGCCACTTCCTTGCTAAACCCTGGAGTCGGAGTTACTGCACGTTCCCCCATAGCAGGAAAATAATTCATAAGCAAGTTGCGAACAGTATCATAGAAATGTTTTGTATCCACATAAATATTTTTTATAAAATAATCATTCGTTTTCTCATATTCAGAACATGTAAGTTGGGTATGATTATTGTCAAATTCTGTCCACAAACTGTCAAGTGCGAGTACTCTCTTTTGTAAGTACTCTTCCGTCTTTCTTGTTGCAGAATCCTTACTAAAATTCTTATGAATCGACTTTATAGATTCGATTATCTCACTTTGACGAACGAGAAGGTTTTCCATTTTGCACGGAAATGATTTAAACGGAATAATATTATTAAATTGTATAACAGACTTTGTAAGTAATTTTGATCTTCACACAAAGTGGTGCCGTTTTTCGCTGATATAACTATGTCAATTAAATGCACCAAAATGTCACGTAACACTTGAATTCACTTCAAATTTCGCTCACAAAAGCTTCATAGAAAACTGTCAAAATTCCATATGCTGATTTCCTTCAGTGGTTCTGCACTCCTTGCACGATATGATCCGCTCGTCTCAACTTAACCGGTGAGACCCGCTTGTGGGAGGCCAGCTAAGCCGATGCGCTAATCGCACTTTGAGATACAAAATTCACAAAAGGATTAAATTATCGAAGGACCAACATGTACGAGTTGTTACTCTCGTCCAGTAAATGATTTCAGATGTCAGGTAGTATTGATAAGATAATGTCAGAAGGTGTCAAAAAGAATGCAATAAAAATGATACTGTCAACCAATACCACGGAGTTACTTTATTGAACTGAAAATTATAATAATATGTGCAAGCGCCCAAAGTGGGTCGCGATGTTATATATTGCTTTCGAGGCAAATAATGTACGTTGATGGATTTTACAATTAGTTTTTTCTTTATTTACTATTATATATTGAGCAATTTTCACTTCAGCTCACGGTAATATTTACAGAGAAATTCAAACGAATTTTTAAAATGTAATAAGGTTTTAAATTATTCTAGCATTACGTCAGATATTATCCTATTGCTGAAGCTGATCGTGCCAGTTATTATAAAAACTGGAACGGGATATAATTAATTACATACTTAAAATCGTATTTAACTTTTTCAATAAAAAAAAAATAAAAGAATACGCTAGAGTCACGATTAAAATTGGGACGACTATTAAACATGGAAGCTTTAATGTAAACCAAACTATTTACCTATTACACTAATAAATTAGGAAGTTCAAAAACTACAATCCGACTACAGCTTAATATTGCTCTAAAAGATTTAAAACAAGGTTATATATAGATAGCTATATTATAATAGCGACTTATATCTAATGCCACTTATCATAAAATAAACTGTTGAATTACTTTATGCTCTCTAGAGGGTGTTGTTGCCAATTTATTATAACGTCAGATAGCCGCGTGCTATAACGCGGAAAACTAAGTCGCTTCTAATGGTACCTACCTCATTTATCCGGTTACGATGAGTAGTTTCGAAGTTATAAGAGGAAAGATGAACATTCTTACATGCATACCGGCCAAAATCATAACCCTTCTTTTCGCTTCGCCGTAGTCGGGTAAAAATACAATGATAAATGATACTCACAACTGCCAGAGAAATTCATGGGATTGGTTATGGCATCACAACGGTCTATGCTGAGCGCAACTAGAACATATGTGGATGCGTACATCACCACTGCCTGAAAAAAAAATTTAAAATGATTATCAATCAGTATATACCGTGACTCTATAGGGTGGTAATCTGTCAATAAGGTTGACTAAATTAACAAACAAGACAAGAAGCAAAAGTGAATAACGAAAAAAAAAAAGATTTATTAATTTCTCTAAAAACAATAATAGGGATGTGTTGTAGGTAAAAAAAAAGAAATTCTATTTAATTCGAAAACGGAAAAAATTGTATTAGAAAAATTAGCATACGTATTATTATTACTTCAATTTAACAAGAAATAAAAAGTCTAAAAAGGCTACATCACAGTATTGCAGAGAATTTACAAAAGTATGAGTCCTATGTCAAGTTTGTCTCAATGTATTACATATAATTTAAAATTTACGAAAAAAATCAAAAACACGTGTTTAATATTTTTCAAATAAATAAAAACTGTCGTCATCCCTATTATAGCTAAGAGCCCTATTTAAGTACCGTTTGGATGCAATTAATAGTTCTTAATGGTTCTCAAATTTTCAAACATGAATAGGTAATGCCTGAACTATTTACTTAAATCATAATCCAAATATACAATCAAATCTATTAGTTATAAGTAGGTATCATAATAGGTTGAGATGTGATAGCTTGTCAAGTAGACTGAGTTCTGCAGCTTTTGCTGTTAAGAAAATTAGACTCTTGACAAATGTTGAAACGGCAAGATTGGTATATTTTAGTTATTTTCATAGTGTAATGACGTATGGTATATTGTTGTGGGGTTCTGCGGCTAGCGTTCAGGATATTTTTATTCTACAAAAGAGAGCTGTCAGTCCTGAACAAGTGGTAGGGGAAAAAATATTTTTGGACGATTCAAAAGTGCTTGTAACAAGCTTACTTGAATAAAAACATTTTCATTTAATTTCATTGTATTGCTCTATAATCATAGATACTATAATACTTTCCTTTATGTTCTTTATTCCACCATTTGTTACAAATTGAGACTTAAATCTAGCTCATAAAATATTATATTTTACTTTCTATCTATTGCGAAACCATTATATTGATATCAATCGTTTCTGCAACTTTCTGTGTTCTGTGTATGCAACGTCGCTTAAATATGTCGCAGTCACTTGCGTGAATATAATATGTTGCAGTGAAACTACTACATACTACAAGGTAACTAAAAAGTTTTAAGACATCGAATCCTTTCTTGCAATTGTCTTCATCAAATTTTTACGAGATTCACATATAGTGCATCCAATACTTTAATTTATTGACGTACTCGGTGAGTTAAGAGTGCACTTAAAAGCAAAGAGAAAACAAAACAAAATAAGCAGACTAGTCAAAGAGAAAAATAAAGATAGTGTCCCTTAATTTTTCAAAATGCCATATTGTGTGAAATGAGTAATTTGTAACTAGCTGATTTCCTGCGACTTACGTATACTATAGCCTATAGTTCCCGCGTATGAAGTAACTTCCCGTGGGTGAAAGAATCATTAAAATCGATCCTATAATTTAGGAACCTATTCAATGGACATAATTAAATCTTGCCTCTTTATAATTTTTATATAAATTTATGAATTACGTTGAGTAAAAAAAATACCATTATAGTAACTCAGCGTCTATATTTTGTGATGCGTAAAGGAAAAAAAAGAGAAGAAACTAAACACACTTGAAACTTAAAAATAAATTTACCCCTATACTTTTTCTGTCACGTTATGTAAAATACCCATAGCAATCTGATGCAGTTTTCCACGTTACTTAAGTTTATTTAAACCGATAGTTCTCTACGAGACGTGACATGTGATCGAACATGTAGCACTCATATATGCCAAGCGATTTATGAAGCACCACACATCACGTTGCGTGACATGTAGCGTGACCTGGCTTATTACTGAACCCCTATTAAACTAACACGTAGTTTAACGTGCATCTAACATTCATCAACGTGCAGTTAACATTCATCAGTTTAAAAAGAAACTTAAAATACACGACTGCTAAATTCGAACTTAAAATAAAAGAAACAAGTTTTATTATGCTTTGGTTAAACAAAATTCTCATTGTAAAAAGTTTATAATGTGTACAAGTTATATATTTTTAATTTGATTAAATTATCTGTTATATTGAATATTTAAAAAATAATAGCCATTATTACATGTGATGTGACGTTTTTGATAATACCCTATATCAAACAACATCACATACATTGCTCAGATTATGGAGTATCTGAGATAACGAAGATACCACAACACTCAGACCCGAGACAATATAGAAAAGTTCATTTTCAACACTGACCCGACCGGGAATCGAACCCGGGACCTCAGAGATGGCGACATCTTGAAACCGGTGCGTGAACCACTCGGCTATAGATGTCTCGGATGTTCATAATAATGGTGGATTAAAGAAACTTACATACATATATAAATTAAACCTCAACAGTTGTGTAGAAAAAGAATAAATACATTTTATATGTGTTACAAAAATACATTAAGTAGAAAAGGGATGTCCCATATGGTTTTGTAAGCCGTAATTGTGGGATAGTCGTAATTGTCCAGCAATGAACAGACTTCAGCTGTCCCTAGGTTAGAGAGAGAGAATATCGCTGTTCCCTGTCAAAATCTGTGCGTGTGTGCGTAATAAGCGTGGAAACAACACAGCAGAACGAATAGCCGGTCACTGAGTATGCTTCAGGCGTAGAGAGAAGGAGGGGGTATCGTAGTCTTCTTTTACTTTCTAACCCAAAGACGTTTCTGGTTAATGGTCGGCGTAAGGGTAATTTAACGGAAACTTTTGATTGGTTCTTTTTATGGTATACTTTATGACAAAATATCAATAATCATGTTACTCTTAAGACTGACGGCTAATTTGCTACATATCCACTTAAATACTGTCTGCTATTCTTAACTGTTGTCATTTAAGCTATGTATTAAATAGCTTAAATGATTAAATAGCTGAAATCGGCAGTACAGATTTTTAATTTTGTCAGACTATTATTTATTCATAATTGTTAAAATCGTAATCTGGGATTGTCATCCATTGTGAATGCTACTGCCTTTCTTGTTGTTTTGCCGTTTTCCGTGATTAAGTTGTTATTGTTTTATTTTTGTTTTGTTTTTGTTGTTAAGTTTTGTTAAATATGGACGATGCCGGTGCAGGCCCGAGTGGCCTACAAAAATTACGCTCTAAGCCCCCATACCTACCCTCAACCTTTGACATTTCAGGGAGTTTTTCCAATGTCTTCATCAATAGTCTAACTAATTACACTTACAATTAGAATTTATCAAAACAACAGACAGATAGTTTCAGTTTTAGTTCCATGTTGGCTTGGGACTAAAAGATGAATCTATAAAATGCTGGCCTCATCTCAACCCCGAGGTATCATAAAAAATGGAAAATTGCCCAGCTCTTTCAGACTACTAACGTTCAAAGTTTCAACAAAACTAATATATATTTTTTAAATTTATCTTGAAAATAAAATGTTCTGCACTGCTGCTTCTATGACCCTCTTTTTTCTAATGTTATAATGAATGGAGTATAAGTAGTTCAGCTATTATACATTTTGTCAGCTCTGGCGTTCCGCTTCCGCGACATCTTCCATCAGATATGCACTTAACCTAAATGTTAAATAGACGCAACTAATATATACACCGATGACCACCGCATAACCCTAAATGAGGAAAGTTCGTGGCACTCGAAGCCTTTGTTAATGTCTGTTAACTCTACCCACTATAAGAATCTGGGGTTTCGCTGAAATTGCTTATTCATTTTAATTAGGGTAAAATGAATTTGAAAATTTGTTCTCTGTAAAATTTACGACTTTTACAAACTCTCATTCCCGCGTCATAAAAATGAGTCAAATAATTTCGTTTTACCGAGAGCAAAAATACTTACAGTTTATCTCAACCCTAACTTTCCGATCGCTATTTGAACAACCTGTTTGTACATTCTAGAAATAGATTGTTTCATAAAAAAAAAAACATTTTTTGATACAATATTTATAAGGTAGTGCGTATACACGTAGAGACCCAAATAAAATACTAATTCCCGACTTTAGGACCGTGTTAAGCCGCAAAAGGTTTAATATTATGATATCTTTAATATATATCATATAACCAACCATATAACCAATAGTTTTAATATTATGATATCTTTAATATATATCATATAAACCAAGTTAACTGATACAAGTGTAGGTTATATAAGAATTAGAACAAATTGTCATCTTTATCGAAAGTTTAAATATGTATTTTTTTAAATATTTCTTTCGGCTGTTTGGGTGGATTGCCTGAATATTGTTGAAAATACGCTCTGTAGTATCGAAAATGTGTCAAGTGCTTGAAAAATTCGACAGTTCTAATAGATCGCACAGATTGCGAAAGGTCCTGGGTACGAGTCCCATCTCAGAGTACCAGAGACCAAGTAGATGTTTTAAGCATTTTTCATCAAGAACATTTATATTATTAATCGCTGTTTGTTTTAATTAATATATTCAACTTGCCTAAAATTGTAACTTGCAGAATAAAATATTTTGTATTTTGAAAATTATTTTAGTAAAAAGATAAATAAAATTGGAAGTATCAAAGTTCAAAGCCTTCAATAATAACAATAACGAGTTAAAGTCGTCAGCTACTTAATTGCAACAAGTACATATAAACGTAAAGCTCATGCTTTTCTTACGCAAAATATGTGTAATTCATCATGAATATTATGTAATCTATATTTGTGTTATTGTATGTATTTATTTATATATTTATATGTCGCATCATCTTTACGAAGATCGTTTGATTTAGTTTCTTTTATTTTAATTACTAGTTACTCGTTTTCTTAATTACTCGATTGTAGAGAGAGCGTGATCATCGATACTTTTAATTTTATTAGAAAGGTGACACTGACTTTGACAGTTCGTTAACAAAAAGCAAGTTGCCGCCATTTTGGCACACATTCTGTTTCAGAACGCCGACGAGTAAAGACATCCGACGACATCACGCTCATCTCGTTATATTTTCGTATGAAAAGTGATAAAATAGAACAAATCCACGTTGTTATACACGCCTGCAGTGTTATTTTAAAGATAGTCCTCCGATATGGACGATCTATTTGGGCTTCGTAATAAGCTCCTTCTGAGTACTCGCCGACATATATGTATAATTGTATGTTGTAATATATTTATATATTTTTTCGTCAATTGGTTAGTTTCTTCGTTATGTCTACGCATAGTTATTTGTTACTTTATGCCGTCTTCGCGTTTCTCATTTTCCCTAAAGGTTGACAGGGAGAAAATGTAGTTAGCATTAAGTCTGCCTTTTGTTCCATTTCTTTACTGGTCAATAAAGTTTAATAAATAAAAAAAATAACTCATTCTATTCAAATTCTATAACTCGTTACTTAACTTGCTTTTAGCATTCAAAGATAAATATTATAAAATAATAAATATTAGACAACATCACATACATCGCTCAGATTCCAAGATGAGTATTTAAGCCCACGTATTATGGAGTATCTGAAATAACGAAGGTACCACAACACCCAGACCCGAGACAATATAGAAAAGTTCATTTCCTACATTGACTCGTTGAATCGAACCTGAGATGAGCTTGAAACCGACGTGCGAACCACTCGGCTACGGATGTCGTCAATGATAAAACTCAACTAGCCAGAGAATAGTTAGCTCGTCACGATAATTATTGAATTACAATTCTAAATCAAGGTAACAAATATCTCGACAGAACAGTTTAGAGGTAGAATAATGATCTTATTAAGGTTGTTTACAAATTGCTTACAATTAAACAAACGCAATAAATGAGAGCTAGGTAAAACAATTATGGCCACTAATGCCGTTTTCACTAACCAAGAATAAGGCACAGATAATCAGAAATCATTTAATAAAAAAAATAGTATAAGCAGATTTGTTGTTACACCAAACCAACGTTAGGTAATGCCTAGACAGGCAATGTTTCTCTGTGATTTTGAATGCTTCAATTCTACTTCTTTTTTTTAATGTAGGTATGACCTAAGTTTACACAATTCCGCCAACGTCACCTTAGTGGTCTTTACACGTAAAAAGACAATTACATTAATATATATTTGTAGATGATAAAACATGAAAACTTATACGTGGTCTTGTACGATATTTACATGAGCACCCAATTCGTCACTGTCCCTATATAAAAAGTCTGAAAAATCAATATCTTAAGTCTTATATATAAACTCCTTGATTCCAACCTACTAAATTGATTTTATCCCTTGACACATTCGTTATCGCCAAAGAGTATGTAATGTATTTGTCACATTACGCAAATGCCCAATGCTAGGCGCTGCACAATGCATGACCTAATTTTAAGCGTTGCTTAAAGTCGTTAGGTATCTCCTTATCATTGGTGAAACGCATTTTCACCTTGGACAATGCCCAAATATTTAGGTGTCAGATTTGGGCGACTCCTAAGTTTGGTAAAAACGGGCATAAATCACGTTCTGTAATACCAAAAACAACTTCTTTGACCACAAAAAGATATTAGTGGGCAAAAAAGGTGTTCATGTTAGTTGTAGGATTATTTACCGATTCAAAGTTCTATTGGCCCTATACTTTTTTGTCACTTAAAACCATTTACGAGCGAGAAAAATAACGTATTGCCTATTGCCTCAAGGATTTTGCGCAATACTTTCTCCTTCTCGCAAATGACAGTACTGAACTACAGAAAAGGATAAAGCGACCGTTTCAATGTAGTTCATAAATAATGTTTTCATAATTCATAAATAATATGAGTAAATAAATAATGTTTTTATATTGAAACACAAACATTACCTGTAGGAATCTGACTATCTTGCACATAAACTCGCCTGCCAGCCAGGCTATTGTGATCCTCTGTATGATGTCCACGAATACGTTTATAAGACCAACTAGGAGATCTGCAACCAAAAATATTCTAATTTAAAACACTCTTACATATAAGTAAATATATTTATAAACATTTACACGATCACCCAAAAAAGGGAGTGTATTGTGTTTAAGGTTAGAGTATGTATTAGTATGTATGTAATGCCCTAGACAAGGCATAGCTTAACTAGAAATCAAATATTAAGAATAGCACAAGTAGATTTGTCCTTTTACCAAACCTGTAACATAAGGCTTATTAAGCACTTGCTCAAATAGGCAATGCTTTTCTATGATTTTTAATGCTACAGTTATTTTTAATATATGGCCTATTTGCGCTTACACGATTCCACCAATGTTGCATTAATGGCCTTTACATTTAAAGAAACAGTAACAAAAATATAAATTTTAGTAATAAAACAAGACAAAATATACGTTATCGTGTAAATAACAATTTACTCGAGCACTCGAGTCGTCGTGACCCGAAAATTTAAAATATTTAATTATTTATATCTTAATTCTAATATATAAACTTCTTGATTCGGACTTACTAGATTGATTTTATATCTTGACACATCCATTATGGCCAAAGAGTAAAAGTATATGTGACTTTTCCTTCGATTATATCCCATCTTTAATTCATTTAATTTTCATTTTACGTGTTAAAATTAATTTATTCACTTGATATTGGCAGAATTGTGCGAAATGCGCAGATAAACCATTAATTAAAAAAGAAGAAATTGTTAGGTGACTCCTTGTCATTTTTATTTATTTATTTAAAACAGCCAACAAAACATACACCACTATCGTATGACAGTAAAGCTTACAACAGTAACTTACAATAGTGCTGCTTTAATTACAGCTTGTCACGACATATACCTATAGCAAGTAAACAAAGTAAACATAACAATTAGATGATGTTTAGATCAGAAGCTATTTTAAACCTGCATTTGGGCGGTATCATTAGAAACCTTTCATCATCTCGAGTAACACTGGATATACGACATTATGTCCACCTTTTGTATGCTTGCTTTGTATTGTTTTAAATATTAAATAAATAAATTATAAATTACTTAGTCCATAATCCATAGACTTCTACTTCTCTCTGTTATCTAAACACATCATCTAAGTAAACAAACCACCATCACATCTTCCCTTTATTAAGTTAAAACGTGATTGTTACAAACCATTCGGTGGAGCAACCTCATAAATCCCACACAATGAGTCCCATAACAACCCAATGATATGTATGAAGGAAACGAATACTTATTCCCAGGATGTAAGTTTCTTTTTGCCGTGAACTTTATGGGTGTAGAAAAATATGGTAAAGAAAAACACGTCAAAGCATTCAAATTACAGTGTAATATCTAAAATTCAATTATATATTTAAAAAAGAAGATAATTATTCTGCGGTTAACGGCTAAATAAATATTTATAATTGCATATTTACAAAATAAATAAAGAAATTGAAATTCATAATGATATTTATACGCATATTCTCAAGTGACCTAGATACTTATAATTATATTAATTTGGTACGTTGTTTTAGACCTACGACTTGCATCCATTGTCTACTATATTTATAAATTTAGTACTTTCTTTTCCTCCTAGGCTTAGCAAAAAAAACAGATAAAAATTGACCAAGTGTGAGTAGAACTCGCGCAAAAAATCAAGTTTGCTGTATGTTGAGCCCCTTAATTTTTTACTTTATTCTGTTTTTAATATTTATTTCTATACCGCTAACAGAAATAAATCTTTAGTGATATTTTTTAACTGTCAACTGTGTAACTGTCACGGTTCATGCACTTACAGCCTAGTGACAAACGGGCAGAGAAACGGACTGACTGACGGAGAGAGAGTTTATTATTCTTTGGGTATGGAACCCTCAAAATAAGATGACATCAATAAGCTAGTCGGTGACACAGACAACTGCAGAGAATAGATAGCAAAATAGAGTGTTAAAATATATTTTAATTAACTACCTTGTCGCAAATGAAATTAATTAATTTATGTGTTTTATATGTATATACTACATTATTTTTAAATATGAACTAAGTATTACACTCACAACTTTTATTGGTATACCAATATTGAAAAAACTCAGCATTACACTCACAACTTATATTAGTATACCAATATTGAAAAAGCTAATGGAATTCAATATAACATTACTTAGTTTTAATGTTTATGTTAAATGCCTGTCACGTACACTCTTCTGATTTCTTCGGAGAGATTTTTATTTTGAGATTTATATAAGTAAACGTCTCAGATCTTAAAGTAAATATTTATTTTTTCGTATGGCAAACTAAACAAATGTACAGATTCGTTTTATATAAAGAAAAAACAACTTTACTAACACTTACAAAGAAATATCTAAATTCTTCACCCATTGGCTGTGATTATATCAATAGAGAGCAAACTCAGAGAGAACCCGGTGTATTTTTGGTATGGGCACTTATTTTGTTATATAATGAATTATAATGAATAATTATAATGAATTTGGGTATACTGTTGGACCAGCGTTTATCCTGGCATTTGCATATAGAGCTGTTAATGACAAGAATCCGAAAGATTATTTGGCTTTTCAAAAATCTAAGATATCTGACAACAACACAAGTAATAAAACAAATATATATTTCCTTAGCCCAATCAGTGTTGTCGTACTGTATTAGCATATGGAGAGGTGCAACGAAAATGAAATTTTTGGATTTAGAGAGGGCACAAAGATCGCTATTGAAAGTTATATACTTTAAACCTTATAGATTTCCAACTCAAGATTTATACTCCCTTTGTGAACTTCTAACAGTCCGCAAATTGTATATATTAAATATTATTCTCAAATTACATAAGACCCTTTTGTATACGACCCGGTATCTGATAATAGAAGGAGAAATAAAAATGTAGTAACAAATATAACCGTAAAAACAGCATACGCTGGACGGCAACAATCAAGCCAGTCAATTTATTTATATAATCACATAAACAGACAACTGAATATATATCCTAAAACCACCAAAGAATGTAAAACAGCCCTAGTTGAATGGCTTAAAAGCAAGGATTATAATGAAATTGAAAATCTTATAAAATAATTCTAAAATAAACAAGTACGCATGCACACAATTCACACACACAGTCACATACTCGCCACACACACGCACACATACACACACACACAAACACATACGCACACACACAACAAAATTCATATTATATCTCTGAATTCATTTAATTTTTCTTAAACTCTAAAAAATATAGGATATTGCAAAAAAAAAAAAAAAATATTGTAAAGTTTAGCTACCTATGTAATGTAAAAAGGAAGAGCGAGGTCTCCTGAAACAGGTATGATAATACTTAAAAGGGGACTTCATGATATATTGTAAATGGTAAACTAAGCTGAAGAATAAACATTTTTGATTTTGATTGATTTTTGATTTTTTGATGAATGACCTGCACGCACAGCCTGCACGAGCACACTACAGTTGCACATTTGTACATGTTATCCTCACATAGTCCGTGCTATGTACGAAGTCCAGTCATCGGACCTTTTAAGTCTCCACTGCTGAGGCCCAGGCCTTCCTTATGGATGGTTAATGAGGATGACCCTCCACGCTACCCAATGCTGATTGGAGGGTATTCACGACTGCAAATACAGCTGGGACGAATAGCTTAACGTGAGATAATATTTTTTGTGATTTGTTGCTTAACAATAAAGCTCGTGTGCCGTGTCGCTTATCCACTACGCCATCGCACTACTCAGTATAACCACTCAGGCTTTACTGGTGAAGTTATTGTTTAACTATGCCAAAGAAAGATGGTGCAACGCATTCCAAGGTCAACGTTAAAGTCAGCTTGACAGTTATTGTCAAGTTTGACATAAACTTTAAATTTAATTGATCATATGGTTCAATCCAGCTTAAAACTACCAGGCTCATCCTTTTTTTATTTCCTCTTATTATTTCACAAGTCTCCATTTCCATTAGAACACTCGAATCAATTTTCGTTTCATCGAAAATTGGCTACCAGCCTGATCTGTTGGCTACCACCTCAGAATTTTAAGCTTCGACAATTTTGGCACAAACATCGTAGTGGTCCAGAAAATAATTAATGTAGATTAACATAGACAGATAATATTTATATGTAAAATAGTTTTTCAGTAAGTAAATAAAATGTTCCAAAGTTTGTTAACATTATTTTAAAAATACAACGCGTCTTAGTTTTAATTTAAATATTTAATATTTTATTTTAATAATTATTGAGTAGCTCGGTGGCGTAGTGGAGAAATGCCGCGGCCCGCGATCGTTATTGTTAAACAACTTTCGCAGAGTCAGTAACCGGTTGGGAGACCAATAAGGAAAGGAAGAAAAGCACGTTAAGCCGTGAAGCTTTTGAATTTACAGTCGTTAATAACCTCTTATTCGCATTGGGCCTACGTGGAAGACCATGGCCCATCCTCCTTAACCATCCGTATAGAAGATTTTTCTCCTGCCTAGCCTGGGAAATAGTAATTACACATATAGATTTTTTAATTGAAATATCGTTGCGTATATATTAGTTTATTATAATAATTTATTATAATACTATTAACAATTTACATAGGAAAACATTATTAAAAATAAATTTCGAGATCGCAGAATTAACGCTTTTTTGCTTCTCCGAAATTTATTCAATCGCTTTGATTCCGATTTCTGCTCACGACATAGAATTATGATCATTAAAATTTGCATGCCTGATTAGTCTTTTCGTTGAGATTTCATATTTACCATACAGTATAACTTTTAATTCAAATTTTATATTTAAATTCATTATATATAGATACTGTCATTCTGATTTATTCTTATAGACGTCTCTTTTTTATATTACCTCTATATTGAGAATTTGATGGAACAATTTGAATAAAACAAAATAAATTGTTTGATTGTTTTTTTGACTCATCTTTAAATAAACAACCAGCAAACACCCACTATAGGTCTGGCGGGCAGCGTTCCGCACTAATTACAATTAACAGGCTCGGGATTACTATAGAGCTGTGCCTTAACAAAAAATATATATTTTCAAGAATTATTTGTCTTTGTAATTCTAAGTTGCTAAAACCCTTCCTCGTTCCACTAAAGTATATTATAAGTATCTTACGTATATCTTATGTATTTATGTCTATATTATCTATATTTATGTATCTTATAAGTATTAATGTATCTTTACTAGATGTTATTTATTTATCTTGAATTTACGTACTCTTACTGTACACCTTCGTTTTTTCAAAACTAATATTCATTCTTCTCCATCCAAACTATTCAAAATTAAATATAACACTATAGTGTTATATTTAATTTGTAAATTACATAATAAAAACTTTAACGGTTAACTGTTAAAAATGGTGTGACAATAAAATACTATTATTACGAGTATTATACTGTGGCTTATATTAAAGTCTATATCCTAAAAAAGGTTTCTACTGCCAAGCGGTAAGTAACGAAAGGACTAAATGTCTAGGTAAATCGAAAGGGTGTGTTTGCCCCCAAATGGAGGAGCAGTCAGCCAAGTTCTTGAGGCGTTATTACACGCCGCTTAACACGGCGCACTCCAAACTGCTAGGTCGACTCAACTTTTTCACTTGTTTAAACAAGTTTTAAACAAGTGAAAAAGAAGCGAGAGGCACTATAAGAAATTTAATCACGATTTTTGACATCAAAACTTTTGTTATTTGAAATTGAAGCAATATAAGAGTACTTTATTAATTCTTATATTAATAATTTCACGATCTCCGTAGCGAAGTGATTTACACGCCGGTTTTAAGGTTTCGCCATTTCCGAGCTTCGGTTCTCGGTCGGGTCAATCGGGTCAATTAACTTTTCTATATTACCTCGGATAATATCTACACGCAGACAGACGTTGTTATTGTATCTGATTTCCATAATATAAGTGTTTTAGCTACTTAATTTGATATCTGAGAAAACGTGACGTCATCATATATTTATTAATATTATTTACTCTAACGCATTACGATATTCACTGGGTCAGCAAGTCCCATTTTAATATTCCCAAAGGAACCTGATTTCTGAATTCAGAAAAGAATCAGAAGTTAAAGCTTTGATATTTAATATTTTATTCCCAGTATTTCCTTTATTTAAATATACACCGAATCGGCCATCTCCGTCCTCAGTTTGAATAGGTAAATGAAATAGATGTTTTTACTATTTTCTACTTATTTTTCTCAACCTTAATCTTCATTGGACCTAATTATTTATTCAAATCCAATGAAGGGCTATGTACTTAAAATAAGCAAAGATATTATAAATAGTTTCTCATGAATCGGTCTCTCCAAGACCAATTAAATTTAAGTAAGTGCGATATATTAGTCAGAAGCTGTTTTCCCGCGACTTTTCCCGCGTAAACTATGGCCTATAACATCCGCATATGACATAGACTTCCGTAAGTGAAAGAAACTTCATGATTGAATCAGTATTCCTGAAAATTACTCCCTGCAAATAAACAAAGTGAACAACTGGTAGTTTCATGTTCTTTATAATATTAGTTTAGATTTCGGTAGTATATGATATAATATGTATGACTTCTACGTTATTATTTTAAGCCTAATCGTTTTCAACCCACATTCGATTCAAATCGACTAAATTAACGAGAACATCTCGATACCGAGCGAAATCAACGATTTCTGGCCGAACATTAATCTTTCCAGCGTCAACTTGAATGAAACCCCTTCGGGACTACCGAAAACAAGGGTTAAACCAGATTTAAAAGGGATAGGGATTAGGAGATTGGTACAACATTTTTTATGGGACCCGGGATAAGAGATAGTTAATGCACTGAAAAAACAGTCAGAGTTTAACAATATATTTGGTTACTAGTTCTATATGAAAATAAAAACTATCTTTACTAATAAAATCTTTTTTAATAAGAAATTGATGGTTTAGTGGTTACCGCGCTCGATCTGTAATAAAGTTGTTATGCAACTTTCGTAAAGCCCGGTTTTAGGATGGGTGACCAAAAAAATAATTATCTCGAGCTCCTCAGGGCTTTGTATGTTAAGCTGTTCTAGGCCTGCGTACATGTCTACCGCGAGTTCCTATACTCCTCTTTGTCTGTCCGATATAGGAACTTGCGTTAGGTAACATGTAGCTGACGTTAAGCATAAGCGCGAAAACAAATCTGCCGTGTGTGAACATTCGTTAGGAGGACCCAAGCATTACATAACATTTAACAATCCAAAAATACTTGCGAATGAAAAAAAATTCGTCCCTAGAATGATACGCGAGGCTATCATTAAAAAAAACATCCGAATTTTAATAGAAATGATACGCCGGCTTGTAATCCATAAACAGACAATTAAAATCTCAATCCAGATCACACATTACAAAACCAAAAGATACAATAAGTTCATTATGTAAAAATTAATTAAATTAAATATTAAATCAAAAGGGAGCAATTCACTTTTCTTGTCGGAATTTGTTTCGCCAGTTCTTCTTAGACAAGATTCCCAAATTTAAAACTGGTGATAGATTACGATAGCCAGGGGTAAATAAATAAGTCAAATGTATTTCTAAGATAATTAAATTTAATAAATGTAAACATTATAAAGGTAGCTATACTCCAAATTAAAAAAATAAACTTTATTATGTCGTTTATTTTTACTCGATTTGGTTAAAACTCAGTTTGAACATTGTTTGTCACATAATTAGTAACCAATTCATTTTATCAGTGAGTATACCTTATATATTTCTTGCAACTCAATCCTGTTAAACTATAAAAGTCTAAGTATTAGTTATTAATATTTTTACCTTTACTTCACTTTGGATATTGATAACTTGTCACGGTGTAAATAAAATGTATTATGTTGTTAGCAGAACAACGTTTTAACTCTTCTAATGGGAAACGATAATTCTAAAAGATAAACGATATATAATCAGTAAACTAGCTTTAGATTTATACATAGGAATAGTACAATAACAGAGACTAAACATGGACAGCCAACAGCACACTATTGAGTTTGATATATTTCGAATAACGTGAGTCTAAAAACACATTTCATAAATAAAAGTAATTAGGTTTTTTTTATTAACTGACTCTAAAAAGTCAAAAATGTATTCAAGAAAATTCTATAAATAAATCTGCACAAAAGCCCGCTTAATTTTTAATAGATGTTCTTTAAATTATTTTTTACTTCTATTTAGTTTAATTTAAGTCAGCTATTCGTATATTTAAAAATACTAGCGACTAAAGTTGTTGAATAAAAACAAACAAAAATATGTTGAATAGAAAGTAAGTTCTTAATGAAAAATACTTTAATAATCCACTTTTTCCCTGGTACTCAGAGATGGGCTTCGAACATACGACCTTTCGCAATCCAGGTGAAGTTAGATCGTTCAAAATGAATATTTTCTTGCCAAAAATATCTTATTAATGAAATAAAAAACATAGAGACGACTTCAAACTTAAAAAAAGTGAAAAATAATACTAATCTGAAAAGCTTCACATTTTCTTTAGGTTATTAATAAATAATTAGGCTCCCGAATTCAATAGCGTTTTCTTGCATAAGTTGTTTTGAAATAAGTATTATTTTTCACTTTTAAAGTTTAAAGTAGGAAGGTTTTTCAAGTTTTTATTTCATGCTTTTTGTAAAATTGATATCTTTTATATAATAGGCAACACAAAAATTATTTTCTGAATACCGGCACGAAACCGGTTCAGCCAAACGCGAGACAATCATGCACAAACAAATATACATACATACAGATCAAACTGAGAACCTCCTTAATTAAATCAGTTAAAAACGAGAAAATTCAGTACTAATTTGATTGGGTTGAATTATTTATGAATCAAGAAGAGATTCGATGATTCAGCAAATAACTGAAAGCGGTAACGAAAAGTCCCTAAAGGTTAATTAGTGACGTTCCGCGATTTTGGATAAAAAGAAGTATTTACTTTGAACAGTCGATGGTTTCTTTTTTTTAAAGATGTACCTATTCGAATATCATTTTAAGTGGAACACTTGTTTTCTCTCCCCTTATTTGCGTTTTTGAGGCTTAATTGGTCTACCTTGCCGAATTTTAAGAATTATATTAATAAGCTACAGCTTTGCACACGACTTATCACTTTTCTGTTTATTTCTTTACTTATATTAGCCAGTCACTAAACTAACAGTTGGTCATTGGAGCGACTGTATTTTAGTGTTTTTTTTTCCAATTTACTAATAAAATGGTTACTAATACAAGTGATAGCAATGGTGTAACGGTTAGCGCGCTCGATCTGCGATATCTTGCTAAGGAATTTCTGTAATGGCCGGCCATAGGATGGATAACCAAAGATTTTTAATCTCGAGCTCCTCCGTGCTTCAGAAAACACGTTAAGCCGTTGGTTCCAGTAGCATCTGCAGTCATTAATACCTTTCAAATCATACTGCATGTTTGCTTATTATTATATTTGATGAATTTTGCATTCACAACGCTATACTGGTTAATATCTCAGAGGGCCAAGGACTGGTCAAACTTGTTCTGTGAGTGACATATTGCTCATATTTTCAAAGAGTCAAATATAGCTTACTCAAGATAGTAGCTTACTAAAGAGCAAAATCTAACTCATTAGATTTGTACCTGGATAATGATATTTTACTATTTAAGGGCAATTAAAGAAGTTGGAGAATTTTATAATTCTCTCTAATCTAACTTGAAATAACAGTGATCTTAAATATTTTTTGCTGACCCGGCAAGCACGCTTGATTCATGAGAAAAAAAAGAAATCCTTTTCAATACGAGTATTTTTCTCTAATTTTTTTTTATATAAACACTTTTTACGGCTCGAATCAACATTAAAATAATAGCTTAATCTGTCCAACCTTTCAGTATTTTTTCAACTCATTACCATATTTAACAAGTCGTTTTTATAGCTAATCTTAATAATAGTTCAATAAATAAGTAGCTTACAACAATACAAGTGCGACTTAAGATAGCAAGTCACTAATTGAATTATAGGGAAAGTTTCGTTACAAATGGTCTCACACGAACCGTGAGTACACTTGGGGACCGATATCTTTTGACCTACTTAGGTGCTGTCGTATCCCGCCACCACGAAAGGGGTCACTATTTAAATAATTCAAGTCATATAGTCTCTTTGCATTAGTATCTTTTATTACGAGACATGTATTTGTATTCTTAAACTCGTATATAGACGAGAGAAATATTTACTTGAGAATATGTCATGTCTTTTTTTAACCAACAGCCGGAAATTAGAGTAGTTCAGTGTAGTAGTGGATAAGCGCCGCGGCATTGTCAATAAGCAACTTTGCAACGTCGGTTGGTCGGTCGGTCACGAGATGGGTGACCAAAAAATTATTATCTCGAGCTACTTCGTGCTTCAGAAGACACGTTAAGCCGTTGGTCCCGGCTACTTATGTAGTCGTTAATACCCTCCAATCCACGTTGGCCCTGCGGCTTGAACCCATGCAATGGGGAACTAACAGGGATGATGATGATGAGACTGAAGTTGAACAATGAAGTAAGAACTGTTAATAGTTAATAATAAAATCATTTTATATCTGCATCTGATTAAAGGTTGCTTGCACGTAGAGAGGAAAAAATCAGTTCATACCTACGCAGTGCAATTTTTTATTCATTTAGTAAAATATCTGCATAAGTTATGGTATATTCTGATGTAATTACTTCTCTCGACTATATATACGAGAGATAAAGTAGTGATGGGCGATTTTTGCAAAAAAAAAAACTATCTAATGAATCGAAAATTGTGCTACGGCGCATTCAATTGTCGATTTAGTAGTTTCCCATGATTATTCGAATAACAATATAATATAAGTCTCAGTAAGAAGGTCCCATGTTAAGATGTAGTAGGTTAGCGATGGTACATTTCAAGGTTTGTTTGTATGATATTTCAACATTATTCGTCGTTCGATAGTATAGATAAGTTTCAACATTGTGACGATCGAATGGATGTGCCCTCAAATCGATGGATTGACTACTTAACAGACAACTAAATAACCTATTAGCGCCAATCACATAATAACTGCAGTCGAGCGCAGCGCACGCCCGCCGCACCCCATCATAAGTAGTACGCACGGGTATAGTAATATGGCACTGCGGTAATTAAGGTAACCGCAGCATATTATTGCCGCCCGCCACCGCCGTAAGGTTAAGTTGATTATAACAATCGAATAACACTGATTGTAATCGACGTTTATCAACTAATTCGATTTTTAAGTAATAATTTCCCATCGCTGAGACTTTATTTCAGACCCAAGGATCCATATTAAATTACAAATTACAGAAATATGATTACAAATAAAAATATTACATAGTATAATATGGCTATCTATTACATTGATTCAGGTAGCAATATCCAACCATCGTCTATATGTTGTGTTTGCACAAGTCTTTCGGCCTTTACCACACCATTATCAGACCTGTCGACTCTGGACATGAAGGATGTTATTCTCTTACGCTGAATAGCACTAAATGAAATAAAGTTAACTCAGATTAGGTCAAAAATCCTGTATTCACTTATTCTTATCCATTTTGTATAGAATACGTATATATAGAACTGCGATGTCGCAATGGTTTACGCGCTAAGTCTGCGATAAGGTTGTTAGGTAACTCTTGCAACAGCCAGTCATAGGATGGGTGACCGAGAACTTATATTCTTGAGCTCCTCGATGCTTCGGAAGGCACGTTAAGCCGTTGGTACTAGCTGTATCTACACTTGTTAACACCCACCAATCCACGCTGTGCCATGACCCATCCTTCGTATTCGATTTGATTCGGTTCCTGAAATCCTGATCCCCCGTGGGGATATTAATAGGTTGGTCATGATGATGACGTTAATAGAATCGCATAAAAACATAAATGAGAGCTAAGTTCAATATTATGATATACGCGGTGTTTGTTGTCTTCTACGCTGAAATTTGTTAATTTATATTTACATTTTTTTAATTTAGTCCTAATTTTTCTAAATATCAATATCTGTTACAAAACGACTAAAATGCAATAACCCGGTGAAAGGTAATATGCAAAAAAAATATCGTGTTAATTTATAAATGTGCTAAGTACATAATAAAATGGTGTGCGACAAACGCATTAAATCAAGCAATACATTAAAATTATTGTATGCCGATCTTTGAACTGAACGCGTGCTATAGTTAACAATAATTAATTTATGTTTTATTCTAATATATGTAAAATAAAAGTTAATAATATACATTTAACATTAATTAACATTATAACGCGCCTACACTGCCCGTTCGACGGCGAGCGTTAATGATTTTAACGCCGTTAAGAGCCAAGTACGATTAGCGTGTTAAATTAACACGCTAAGCGCTTATTTAACCACCTCTTCAAAAAACATATCCCCAAAGTCTTGATGCAACATTTTCAATTATCGATAACAGAATCATACAATTAATTAAGTATACACTTAATCCAACTTCTCGTGTTGCTTACATATTGCTTATTTCCGTTTATAGGTAGCCTAACGAGATTGGGACAAAAGATCAGAGTTGTCATTAAGAGAAGCCTTTATTTGACTCTGCACAAAGTTTTGGCGGCTTCCGAACACAAAGAAAACTTCGCAACGAGATTCTCATCTAAGAATATAAAGCAAAGATGAGATGGCGTTTTCACGGATAATTTAATAATACAACATAAATGTTATCGTGACTTTGACGCGTTGTAGTTTGTAAAAAGAAATCTTTTTACAAACTACAACAATTAATAATAACTGCATATTGTAAATTTTATTTTATTTTTCATTCAAAGTAGGTGCACTTACAGATTATATTCAACACATGACTTCGACAAATATATCAGATTATTTAGACTAGACAAAAATCAAAAATTTGTGTACACAACACGGTTAACTAACAGTTTTTTTAGTGGACGGTCTAAACAATTCTAGTAATAAAAACTAATTTACGCTATCCTAAGGCTTATAAAAAGGTATTATTTCGTAAGATAACTGGTTTAAGGAAGTCAGTTATAATATTTTTAAGAACAAGGATCTCGGAAATATTTTTACAGTATTTTATAATTAAAAAATGTTTATATAATATTTTGTAATAGAGTTGTAATTATCCATTTGATAAACTAAAGTAATTGATGGATACCGATCTTTTTTGTTATTAAATAATTTCCATCTTAAAATCTCTGTACAAATACTGGTCGACTAGAGGCCGGTATAGTTCATAGGTATTAACGTATTATACGTTGCCAAATCGATAAAATTGATCTTGGCTTGTACTAATTCACGGGAAACCTATGGCAATCCAAAAATTTGTGGTTATACTTGATCGTATTTCTGATCTTGTGGTTGAAACCGAAACATGATTGTATTAACTTCACTCGATACAAAATAATTCCAAAGTAGCATCTAAAAATATTGCGAAAGGCACGTTTCTCAATTATGTGATACATTAGAGTAATGATATTGAGTACAAATATGTATCAAAGGTTGATATAAAAGTTGGTTATTCCCAATTTTTGATAATGTTATTATAATAATTAATATAATTTATTTTGTGATATGGCACATATGGTCATTTTTTTCAAGCAACTTTAAAGTATTGACATTTCTGTCACTCCTACTGCAATTGACAGGGAAGGCTATAGAATAACGCACACTAACTTAGTTCACGCTGAGGCGTGTTGCTAGATGGACCTATGTTGCTTTGTGCAGCGTTCTGACGTACCGAGATCGCTAAAATTGTAAAAAAAAAGAACATTTAAAATAAGTATTTTAATTTCGCTTTCATTTTAACAATATCTTTGGTGTAATGTACTAGGGTAGGGACCCGAGTGTCTCGAAGTTGTAAGTTCTAATCCCACTAGAGCTCGCATTTTTTCAAGTTATTTTTTTATTATTTTACTCTAATTTTCATTTTTTTTCTGCCATAATTTTAAAAAGCAACTTTTTTTTTATTATTATTAAACAGTATAAAATGTGAAAATAAATATTTCGTTAGTATGACGTAGGCAAAAGTCAGACTGACATTTTCAAACAAAAGCCCCGATATTGATGAAATAGTTCCAATAAAATACATGTTCGTGTTCCAATCCCATCAAAGAAGCATTTTTGTTTTACTTTTATCTTCTTTTCCCCGATATATTTTCCTCTCTCATTTTTTTATAGGTATATGTTAATCATTAATAATTCGTTAAAATAATTTTGAATATTATTTTATACAGTAATTAAGTATTATTTAATTATCTAGTCTAGTTGATAAATTTAATTGTTGTAAAAATATATAACATAAAATTTGACAATAGGTAAATATTTCCATAAAAGTATGTGTTTGCAAAAGTTTGACATTTACATGCAAAAACCATCCCGTAGACCGTTACTCTAGTAAAAAATAATTCCTAATCAATCATATTGTGTAAATAAAATAGTTCAATAAATAGGTATTACTTTAAAAACAGATATAAAAAAGGGAATTAGTTACTATTGAATGAATTTGAAAATTATGGAAATAATGTACTAAATAATAATGTACAGGATTTTCACAGACTTTACTAATGTTTGGTGTGGTGCAATGTCCTATGTGCTGGTCACTAGGTACTCATTGTGCCGCAGATCAAAACCAAGTTTCATGTTTTTTTTTTTTACCCAATATTTTTATTATGAGAAATATAATATTAAAAATTATTTATGTGTTAATACTAAAATATAAATTATTATATTTAATAATTGTATAGATATTATTTTTGACATTTTCATGGAAAAACGACTGGATAAATTTCGCGGTAATTTGATACAAAAATACCTCTAGATATCCTTTATTGGTTTGCAAACTATTGCAGAACGCAACTGGCGTAGCCATACAATTATTGATAATGAAAACCGAAGATTTTTCTGTAAGGTAAATGTACAGTGTTCCGGGCTAGTACACAATTTTAAACTATACTCAATAGACTATAGTTGTATTGCAACCAAAATAATATAATTTTAAGCATACTTGGTAATTTCGATAATAATTGGGTAGTTTCGATAGTGAAACGTAAAGCACGAATTTGCAGAATCATTGAAATTTGCTTTGAAATAATCATATCTAGGCTGATTTTGAGTAATAAAATCGCATAATTATATTATCATATAAAAATTAAAGGTCCAGTCTTTTTGTCTGTTCATCATGTGACTTAAAAACATAACCCACCATTACGTGTTTACACACTTACACTTCGTTTGAATATTTTCTCAATCTGACATCTGTCAGTAGTTGTAAAAAAAAAAATAAACAGCAGCCGATTTGACAGAAAAAGCAGATTCCGAGATAATACTGTTCTTACCTTATTTAATATTATTATTTTGTTGAGATCGTTAGACAACACCGTTTTCGTTTGAATAACATCTTGTTTATTTTTTTATACAGGATCAAATAGTTATGCAAATTTATATGAACATAAAATTGAAACATAAATAAACACATAGTTCCCTACATTACATTTGTTAAATTGGTTGATTGTTAAAAATAATTTAAGCTGTTTGTACAATACTTATTATTATTGATATTTCAATCTGTACATAACAGAATATCGTCATGAATATGGCAGACGGTGTTTTTATGGGTGTAAAAAAGTCGAATTATGATTTAATTTTAAGAAAAGAAAACGTTTTTAATTTTTTGGAATATTTTTGTTGTCGATTATAAACACTTAAAAGTACCAAGTAAGTACTTTTGCAATCAGAGTATAACACCCTGTTATAAAAGCCGTGACAAGTTTTCGAACGTAACTGATACGATCGCACCGCTATTTCGTAAGACGTCGTTCTTTGACTTTTGAACTTTTAGCAGAATATATTGATCAGGCACAATAATTTTTTTTATGTTGTCGCTGGTCTGTTGTGGTTGTGCATCAAATGTTTAGGGGAAGTTTGGCACCATTCATACACGGGGAACCTTCATACAGTCACTACTACATCTTGTAGAAAAGCCTATTTATTACGACTTTTGTTAGTGGATAGGCGCTGGCGACTGCCAGATGTCCACGAAGTTAGCTACACATGCAGCCACTGCGAGCGAAACTAGAGAACTTAAAGTGTTTTGGCATGCTCATGGTAAATATTTTGTTAATGTTTTTGTATCTTCCGTGCTTTAATCATACGTCAAATTTGATTGAATTATTGTTTAATCGTAAGTGAATACGATTAATAAGATATATCCATATTGTGTATTTTTCTACGTGGGTTTTGTGTTAGAAAAAATAATTTTATTATTGATCTTAGGGGCACGTTCGTACATTTCCAGAAAGGGCACATTCGTACGCGTATGTGTGTACCCCCGCTAACAATTTTTATTATTATATCAGAAAATTTAGAAAAAATGATCGGAATTTTAAGAAGAAAAAGCAGACACGTTCCCAATATTAATTAAATGAGTTTTCTTGCGTCTGTAAAAGGTGTTTTTAAATAGTAAAAAAAAAATTGTTTTACTGAACCAATTGAAAAAGTTCATATACACCTTTCGGACTCACAATATTGGAAGTCACAACACTATCAAATGATTATGATAAAGTTTTGAAATATAAATGTTTGCAAAATTGTTATGGAACTGGCTTCGCTGATATAGAATGGATGCACGGTTTTCGTTAAAATATAGTTAGACTCTAATCCTATTAGTCCTATAGTTAATACATCGTTGATAAGTTTAAGATCAATGAAAACGATTTTTTTAATTCATTTGTTGTTTTACTTAATATATATGAAGTTACCACACTGTCTGAATGTTCCCCGGCCCATGTACGATTGTACCCCTTAACAGGGGTAGATTCGGACATTTCATTAGCTTTTAGTAAAATTCAATCCTTTGTTATATTATACAAGATATCGACTTTGAACTTTTTAATTAGGAGCAGAAAGTATGCTTTATATTTTAATAAGTAATTGAGTAATTTATCTTTGATTATCAATATTTAAAAAATCATTGACTAAAAAGTGTACGAACTTAGGGGAAGATTGGTCCCCTAAGTTTCCAAAATTAATTATACACTATATATTGCCCAGGTATTAACAAAATAAGTTTCATACAAATATACTCAATAGTCCCGAAAATTAACGTGTATATTCAATGTTCAGACATTACTTTTTTTCAGATTTGTTATAAGTATAAAACATGTATCAGAAATAACGCATATCCTTATATATTCCAATTAGAAAATGGATTTATAATCATAGAACGAAAACAGGAATGTCACTTTTATGTATTAAAACATTGTTTATGACACAGTTATACTTATTGCTGGGCAACGGTGTGGACATTTTACAAATCAACACAATGACGTAAAAATTACGGCTTAGCCTGTAACTACAAATGTATGTACTACTTACAGCGCAATACAACAATGATACCACTTATCTACCAAAACAAATTATCGACATGAAATATTAATCTGTTTCGAGGTTCATTATTTTTTAAGTTAAGGCAATAATTATGATTCTTACTTATTATGAATATCATCTAGCATAGTCTTGCTATCACATATCCCATAATCCTTAAGCACTTCGATGTATTAACTGTATGTTAGTATAACGAAGAAAACTACTTCCAGAATGTGCTTTAATTATGTTACACGTTGTATATAGATATACAGCGCATGTAAAGTATTTAATGGCATTTAGTTCCCTGTCTTCTAATGAAATTTCACTACATACTTATATGTTTACTCATAAACTCGAAAGTAAATTTATCTCTGTTTAGATAATAAAGGACTTAATAGGGATTCGATGCACAAAACACAGTTTTTTCTCTGTATTTTTAATTATAACTACAGCTGTTGTGATACACCTATAAGTCATATTTTTGGTGCAAGTAATATTTTTTTTTATAAATCGAAGATGATTTTCTTTAATAAAAAAAATACATTTTCCATGACAAAAACTATCTAAGCCAATGATAACTTTTTCTGTAAAAACTTTAGTGAATTTTCATTTAATAATTGTTGTATTATGATTGTATTGGAGTTCATAAAAATAGTGTTTTTGGATGACTTTGCCTTCCCTACAAGCTCTATATCCTTAATGTACTATTTAAAATATGCATAGACTTTTAAGATATTGTTTTTGAATCAGTTCCCTTTCCAGTATCAAATAAAAAATGTCTGACGGCAACTTTGAAATCATCTATATGAATGGGATTAATAAAATGATTGTGTTTTAATGGTTTTATCATGACTAGAGGAAAAATAACTCTTCTTCAAGTTATGAAAACAGGATATATTTTAATCACCCCAGTCAAAGATCAGGTAGAGTCCAATTCTTAACGCATTAATTATTTTTAAATGGCCATGAAATGTTCGACAGCAAGACAATGGTAGAAATAGGCGCATCTACCCTATATTCTCATAAAAACGATTCTAAAATTGCTTTCTTTCGCCTCCTACGGCAAGTTCGATATGGATATGTGTAATAACTATAATGACTTCCAATTCATATTGCATATTGTTAATATTCGTTTACGTAAAGCCGACCTACCAAAAATACGTAGTACAATGAAAATGTATAATGACTCTTCTTGTAATAAGAATAAGGTATGACAGTCCGTCTCAGTTATACTCGGCGGGGATTAGGTGCCATGACGTGATATTTGGTTTATTCTGATTGGCCGACACTATCAGGTACAATCAGCAGCAAGTCAGGTTACTACAGTCTATCAAATTATCGCAATTATTTTTAACTCTACCATCAATACATTAAGGTTTAAAATCGAGTGAAGAAATGTGTGATGTGTGGTATCATGAGTGATTTTATATAGTTATTTCATATTTATTTTATTTTAAATCTTTTCATTGTTCAATGCAAAGCATTTGACCTTTTTTCAAATATCAATGAATTAGAATAAAATTCTGAAACATGAAACAGACAAAATAATAGCATCTTATTTTGTCGACCCAAAAAGAAAAAACATGCTCGTCCTTTCTCAGCCCCACAAAAATCTGGAGCAAAAAGAAATTATTCCTTTCTTGTAAAAAAATTCAGCGCCACCTATTGTGTAAGCACTTTAGAGAGCTAACTCAAAGCACTTGATTGTTATAAAACGTCATTGTTATTAGTACAAAGTTTATCTGCTGGCGCTGAACCGATAGGCATTTGTTATTCTTCTGAGGAACGTGCAATGAGCTAACCCACACTAGCGTAGACACCTGTAATTATGTAAGGGGGCGTGTCGATTTCTAAAAGTCATTCAGTGTCCTCTAAACTTAATTAAATATCTGCAAGTAATCATCCACCTTTATATCACCATTATTAGCGTATCAACATCCTCACTACTGGGGCATAGGTCTGCCCAATAGATGGAACCAATTATGTAAAATCTACCGGTGTTTCTGTATATAACGCGCATTTCTTCATAGAATAGTCCGGTTGCTCTTCTGTTCATTTTAAGGCGCATTAGAATCGACACACCTTGCAAAAAATACAAACAAATGTTTTCTTTGAAATAACAGTCCTTTTATTGAAGTCTTATTCTACACAATCCTCCTAGCAATATATATGGTCCTCATAGCAACTTGATGGTCAACTTGTTGCTATCTCAATTCAACATTTTGAAAAAAACTTGTGCGTGACGTGCGTTAAATTTTGCCAACGGTTATTCAGCCATCTCTTCAATTTGTAGGTATCCAGTTTATTATTTGACTCTTATAAATATAAATATTCAACAACATCACATACATTGCTCAGATTCCGAGATGAGTAGCTAAAGCCCCCGTATTATGGAGTATCTGAGATAACGAAGATCACACAACACCCAGACCCGAGACAATATAGAAAAGTTAATTTTCTACATTAACCCGACCGGGAATCAAACCCGGGACCTCAGAGATGGCGACACCTTGAAACCGGCGTGCGAACCACACGGCTATGGAGGTCGTCAATACTTTGAATTTTAGTTTTTTATTTATTCATAATTATCGACAATTTAGTACAGTTTTACGCAAGCGAAAAAAAAAGCTGGCAAGCGTACTAACGCTGACTTTACCAGATTTTTTGCGCTTTTTTATGGATAATAGTTTATCCATAAAAAACACAAAAGAGGTTAGTTGTTTTCAAAGGAAGTGTTCGAGTTACGAGCACTTTGAAGCTTAGATAAGTCACTAATTAACGAAATCGGTCTCCCCACACATCTCATAATTTTGCAAGATCTATTCAACGATAGCCTAGGCTACGCGAAGATAAAAAAATGTTTCATCCTCATCTTTACATGTAGGGGAGGAAAGATTTTTTTTACAACATTTTATTTTACCACTTCCACTACCACTGATTCCTGACCAAGTGGATTTTTAAGGCCTTTTTCATTAAGAATAGAATACTTATTGACCATGACCGCGAACAAAATAAAAGATGACATTCAACTCACCTGCAATCGCCAGTTGCATGATGAAGAAGTTCATCCGACTCTTCCTAGCGTTGGTGCAGAGAAGTGCAGCTATCACAGAAGCGTTCAATACGACGATGGCAACGAACAGCACCCACATCACCGTGAACTGGAGGGACTGCAACGATAACCAATAGATTAGTCGTGAAAATTGTACTATCAAAATGAGCTGTAAATAGTTATAGTATTTTAACAAAAACTGTCACAAATGTCGGTAAATAGATGGCCGACTATAAGTTTATCTAGAGGTCCTAGTTAATTTGTTGATCTCAACTATACATCCACTCATTACCCGATACCCAATCACTATATGTTGGTATACATAGGAGAGGATAGTACCATATCTTTCTATCATATCATATCTATGGGGAAATTGGGTTCATGATGATGATATTCTTAGTAAGTTTTAACATATGGGACACTCCTTAGAAATATACTCTTCCAAATATAAAACGAATATATAAAATCGATAATCCATCAACGAAGATATCACGGAATAGACATAAAAAAAACATTCAGTGGAACTGACAACGTTTTATTTTTCTGAATTCAGTCAAAATAATACGTATATATTTGACTTGGCAAGCGTCACATTTGGTAAATTTGTTTGGTTCTAAAAATAAAACTTGAGACTTTACTGTGTCGAAAGCCTTACTCAAATCCAAAAGTGTAATACGCAATATACACTAGTAACAGCTAGTGAACCTCGTCACACCCACCATCATTTTCAGGTGGATTATACACGTAATAAAAGCTGAAAGCTTTCAATCGTGCAAATGGATATTTTCGGTGTAACCACTATCTTTTAGAAGAGGTTGGTTAATGATAAACTTTATCTGGTGCTTTGATAATGACGATAACCTAATTCACCTTTCAATTTACACATGTTAATAATGCTTTTAGTATTTTAATTTGCCTGCCTGATAATTACAGTATTTATATAAATATATACTATCTATAACTAATATTTGTACAAAACAAAATCTCTAAAATGTTGATAAAAAATCACGTTCGTTTGATGACATTCTTATGGTGTATGTAACGATAATACAAGAGCAGCTCACAAAAATGTGTAATGGTTTTCTAACGGTTGATACTTCAGTATAAGGTAGTACTAAGGGTCATATAAGTATCTCTAAGTACCCAGTGTGGAGGTCTGGTGCTGGAAAATAGTATTTGTTATAGTTAAAAATCGACCAGGATCTTGTTCTTAAAATGAAAAAAAAAATGCAAAGTTAATTTAAGAGGGACGATAATTACCTGGTCAGATTTTTGATAACAACCTATACTTAAATGCTTAATCAAAAATATCGGGTTGGCACAAAAGTAATGAGACACTTGATTTAAGTTTTTACTTTTTTATTATTATTACAATAAAAAAAGTTTAGTCAATGATGTAATTACCATTAGTTTTTAAGACTTCTTGCCAACGATCCGGCAAAGTTTGGATGCCTTTTGCCCAGAACTCAGATGGCTGTGCCTCGAAAAAGTTGTTCAACTCCGCCTCTACGTCAGAGAAATCATTAAATTGTTTACCCCGCAAATGCTGTTTCAGGGCTCTAAACAAATGATAGTCTGATGGGGCGAGGTCTGGGGAATAAGGTGGGTGGGCTATCGTCTCCCAGCCCAAGTTCTCCAACTGCCGGCGAATCACAGATGCGACGTGAGGTCGAGCGTTATCGTGCAGTAAAACTACATTGACTCGTCTTCGTCGTTTTTTCTTGATAGCGGCAGATAATTTGGTAAGCTGGGTTGAATATTTGTCAGCGTTTATAATTTCATTGTGTAATAGCTCATAAAACAGTATGCCTTGCGCATCCCAGAAACAGCAAAGCAGAATTTTTCGGCGGTTCTTTGACTCGGCTTCGGTTGAGTTGGTGGCGTTTCTTCTCGAGGCAGCCAAAAAGCACGACGTGTATCGTTCTCGTAATAAATCCATGATTCATCTCCAGTAACCAGATCTGACAAAAACTCTTTACATCGGGGTCGCAGCAAAAGTGACTGACAGATAGCGACAAGGACTGCACGACTGGCGTCTGTAAGGATGTGCGGTACCCACCGAGCCAAAACTTTTCGATAACCAAGCTCATGCAGATGGTGTTCCATGTGTGACTGCATTTAAGTGCTTCCGCTAATTCACGAGTGGTAGCATCCGGATTCAACTGCAGTTCGCGGCGCAAATCGTCATCATTCACTGCGGGTGGTCGCCCTGAGCGTGGCTGACTTTCAAGGCTCCTGTCTCCTGATTTAAAACGGTCAAACCATCGGGACACCGTCGCATGGCTTGTACTTCCAGCGCCTAATGCATTGTTGATATTGTCAGCCGCAGCCCGCGCACTGTGGCCTAACAAGTACTCGTATAAGTATAGTGTTCGAACTTGTCGCTCGTCCATTTTTCTTCAAACTGACTAAACAAATCGCGAGCGCGGCTTTATATACCCTACACCAGAAGTACCTAGAATGTTCTACAACATTCTAGAATATTATCGAAAAAATTGATTTTAAAAAGGAAATGTTATAGATTTTTCTAGTGTGTCTCATTACTTTTGTGCCAACCCAATATTTCTTGGTGATTTCATCTGTGACAGTTAGTCGATAATGTCAATTATAGTAGAAATATTTCAAATACGTGGGTGTTTGTTCACAAAGCCCCGTGATCAGATTTTCTGCGAGAATGGATTTCACGTTGGCATTCATTTGTGCAGCACATTGTCGACCTGTTTGTATTTTGGGGCTAAGTTAGGTGTATTTTTTACTTTATATATTAATTTATTTATAATATATAAAGTAAAAAATAACAGAACAAATCTTGAGTGGGTTTGAATGAATATTTAATAGAATTAATTACATTTTACCAGTCCGAACATAGATATCCAAGCTAAAATAGCCCATGAATAAAGTCTAAAATTAAGTAAACATAACGATGGACAACATCCAATTATCGTAGTAGACCCACGAAGCTTTGAAATATACAAAAAACCGTAAAAAAAAATACGAACAAACAAAATTCTCTCGCCAAAAGTAAACAACTGCTTTAAACCAACATACCTGAGGTTAGCAATGTTTTTTATGAACAAATAACGATTCCATTTAATTTCATTGTTACTACCTGTTAAAATGAAAATTAAAGCCGTAATGTGTTTTAAAAGAATTTACATAAGGAATGAAGCTTAATATTAAATATTTTGTATTAAACTGATCTTACATGTCATCTATTAAGCTACGATTGTGAGAACAGACGATTTCATTTCGGAATACGTTAATCACATAAATCCCTTTAGAGAAATCATCAATACAAAAAATACTTATAAAAAATATTAATAAACAATCGCATAGCGGACTTGATCATGTAATCAAATGTAATTGGTACGACAAATATACGACAAACTTTTGCTGGTTGGGTAGAATCCCTTTGGAATGATTGAATCAGTCATCATGCATCTGTGTCACTGTTATAGTTACTTTTTTCGACTTCAAGAAAGAAGAAAGTTATTATCCTATTATTTTAATCGCCGGTTTTGATGATACTTTAGTTGAAGATATTTGAAAGTGCATTTGTCGAAGAATTTTAGGAGCCCCAAATCTTAATTTTGTTACAATCAGATTTCACTCTCCACATAACGGTACTCGTGGTGCAATTTCAGACACATGAAGGACAAATGAGATAAAGATCATAAATTATTAGTTACTTTTCCTATAACCCCGGAAGATTTGAACAAAATATTTAAGCTCCAGGTTTGCATATCATATGAGTTACTTTATTTAGGAACCTTATGTGATATCGAACTCCTATCATGAAATTGATACAGCTTTTTTCAACGACCTACAGACCAAAGAAATTGGTATAGCTGCTACAATAATGTAAAATTAAGAAAAAACTTGTTTAATTTTATAGATATAAGACATTGTGGAATTAACATAGAAAATTATACATTTGCTTTTCTATGCAATAGGAAAAGTAATATACTTACATCATAGAAGTAGTAATAATTGACATCACTGCTTTGAATGGTAGTATTTGTTTTATTCTTGATACTCGTATAACCATCATCCATAGTGAATATGGTAGTAAAGTATGGGCTTCTGGTGGTTGCTTCCAGGGACAGCTCTTCCAGCATTAGATCAGGATCCATTGTTCTGCAAACAAATAGAGCAGTGATAACTTTAACTAAGTAGAAGGTCTGGCAAAATTGCGCTTGAAGAACATTGTTTATAGTTATAATGTTAAACAAATTCCTCCATTTGTCTTAAACCTGATTTGCTTTTCAAAATTTTTTATCTGTTTTCTAGTTTTATCTTAATTTCTATACTTATATTCTAGCCAATGTCCATAAAACTTGTTTAACAACAAAGCGCCAACCATGATAAGTTTGCAATTTTCATTTAAATTTTCGATTTTAGTTTTGATGTTGTTAAGAGAGTATTAATTTTTTAACACTTGAACTTACGACCTAAAAAAAGAACTGACAATGAAATCCCATCAAAAACGTAACATGTACAGAGATGCACAAGTCTCGCAACTCAGAGCTCCTGACGTAAAAAGTTGTGAATTCGAATATAAACCAAGTCACTTGATGCAGTTTCCTACTTTGTTGTTGGGTAGCTGATACAACAACAAAGTTAGGTTAATACTTCTTCGGCGTCTGGATTATTAAACAAGAAAATACAGAAATCGTGTTATACATTTAACGACTTCCGTGTAAGACAAGAATGTTGAACGTTCCAGCAGAAATTCGAAAATGTAATTTGGTCGTGGCATTCATTACCTCAGATCAACTGCCATGGCTTCGCAATAATCAAATTTCAAGAGGAGAAAAGCTTTTTGTGACATAATGCATAATCAAACCACTGCGACGACGGTATCGTATTGTTTTATTTGTTATATCTATACTTATATTATAAAAAGGAACGTTTTGATTGTTTATTTGTTTTATCGAACAGGCTCCGAAACTACTGCAACGATTTAAAAATGTATTAAACCAATCCAACAACAGGTTATGATATACTGTGATAACGAAACTTATCTACAAAAAATATAAAAAGTCTATGTTGAGTTTAGTAGTAAGTAGTTTGTTTTATTAATAATAAAAAAGTTTGCATATAAATAAACTTAGGTTTACGGACAGTGTCGATAACATACAGTATATAAAATATACCGTTATAACGTTATAAGAAACAATATATCATTATCACCAGTCTATTAATGTCCCTACAGCTGGAGCTCAGGCTTTCCCTTTGGAATGAATTGAATTACGAGTAAATCGAATAGGGACAATGGGTTAATAACATACAACGTAGCACAGTGCAGATTGGTGAGGGTTAACGACTCCAGATGCAGCCAAGAGCAACGGCTTAATGTGCCTTCCGAATCACGGAGGAGCTCAAGGTAATACATTCATGGTCACCGATGATCGGCCATTTCGAGAGTTGCTTAACAATCGTATATCAGACCGAGCGCGCTGACTTCTGCACCATTGACTAATTTCTTCAGTATACATTATTATTTTATACGATTTTCTGTTGGACCTATTTTAACGCTTAGAAAATTTGTTCAAAGACTACTTTTACGTAACAAACATCATGTATAAATTGTGTCATCATCATCAGCCCTTTTACGTCGCCACTGCAGGAGTTCAGGCTTTTCCCTATTTTTGGTTAAGGAGGTATAAATTGTATATTATCGAGGTACCCTGATAATTGTAATACCATATGAAATAAACTTCCAAATACTTCAAAGTTGATGTGCTTAAAAGTTTAACGTCCACAAGTTTTGAGCACAATAACACTATAAATATTGTTTCCACATAATACCAAAATTGGTTTAGGCACTTCATTGACATGTAGAAAATATCTATTTCGATTCCACTTGACAACAAAATGTAGAGGTACGGATTCATTGTTATAATTTACAAGAACTGGTTTCATTAACTGAATACTAAGAATTCACGTGTTAATTGTTATTCTTAAAATATAGAAGTCAATGATTTTAAATTATATTATTTATTAATGAAATTTTGAATTTTATCTCTAGTAATTGTTTAACATACGCTGATGACATTAATATCTACCGTGAAATCAAATCTACACAAGACAGTGAAATACTACAGCTGGATATTGATCTGCTTTATGAATAGTGTGTCAATAATTATATGATACTGAATATATCAAAATGCCACATTATAAGTTTCACTAAAAAAAATTATTTCCCTATAAGATACACAAGTGTAAACTGCAGCGACAAGATTTGGTGAAGGATCTCTGTGTATGGCTGGACTCTAAATTAACATACAGAAGCCATTATGACAGCATAATCTTAAAAGCTAACAAAGCACTAGGTATTATATGCAGAATAACAAGACCGTTAAGAAGGGCGGATAGTATTATTACGTTATTTATGACTTCAGTTAGGAGCATCCTTGAATATTGTTCTATAGTTTGGAGTTCTACGATTTTAAGTACGAAATTTGGATTAATACAAGGTACACTTAAATCTTTTTCCGTTAAAATCACTTAGCCACATACGTTATATTGCCGAATATTGTACCTACTTTATATAAGATTGTCAACGCCAAATCGACTACAAGTGATATGCTGGGCTGTTTTCGCTCAGAATTGGTAGTGATCGAACGCAGAGGCTGTTTTCCTTGCCTACAAGTAACAACAATGCCACTTTTACGACAATATTAGTGAAGACTTGGTCATTTTCCCATTTTCTTGCTCACGTGTGATCTTAACATATATTAATACTAATTACCCGTGTTGTAGTAGCGTAACTATAATCGGGGGACAAACTTAGTGTTATACTAGGACATTTTGTAATATTATATTATATGGTTTGTTTTCTGTAGCTGTGACTTTTATAAAAATAAATAAATAAAATGTTCAGTAAAAAGGATTTTAAATTAAAATTTTAGGTTTTTTGAAGTTACAGGATATATAAAAATAAGGAGAGGGCGAATTTTGGCCATTTGATGACTGTACACAATTAGTTTGCCATTTGAATATTTCTTTTTAAACTTTGCAGCTAAGTACTATGTGATTGACGTGACTTACAAAACTTCTGTTCCCCAACATTCATACCATATTCTAACGTATGTATCTTAAGTAACATGCCAGTTTAATCTGTATACAAGAACTTTTCACTTCCAAAGTGTCACCATCTTTGTGGAAGTTAAAACGAGATTGAAAGTTGGTCACAACAAAGGTTCTAGGTGTCCTCGAAAATCAATAACCCCCCAAAGTGTATATTGAAACGATTCTCAGACTAATTTACCAGTTTGACGTTTTATTAGTAAATTAATCGGGTTTGTTACCATCTACCTTTTTTTCGAGTTCCCGAAATTTGGGCACTGTTGCAAGCGACATGATCACAGAATTACTCCATGGGTATCATCATGTGTTTTTGATGTTTTTTAATTCTGGCCCTTAGATGATTTGGCCAGTCATCAATGGCGGCATGAATGTTTTCTAGCGGAATTCGCTTTGCTTCACAACAAGGGTTCGCTTCAGTGACTCCAAGTTTAGGTGGGACTTTCGGCAGGCGCTGAGCTCTAATTCAGTATATAAAGAATAAAAAAACCTAATCCTTATCGTGAAATAACGTATCAGACAGGGGTTTCACCACGGACTCTAGAATGTCACTCTGATAATTCTTGGCTTTCACCTTGACACCTAGTTAGCAGAAATGGCGCTCCATTCATACCTTCACATGAAACTCCCCACCATACCATCACACTAGCCAAATGATGAGTGCATGCAGAAGCTGGGATATCCTTGCTACTTTTAACTTTATTGTTTTTTTGATTGAATTTTTCTTCGATAGTAAAAATTTTCTAGTCGGTGAAGAGTATCTTCCTGGCATCACGTCTCCTCAGCAACAATGGACAAGTTTCACGACGTAACTTACGAAGACGATCGTTTTAAAAGTGAACTTTTCTACGGCTATAGGTCTTTACCTTTAAAATCATATTTCAGTGTTCTGTTTACTGAAACGCGCGAAATATTAATCTGCAAAGCAAGCGAGTTTCTTCTGAGTGGGACATTTATTTCGGCAAAGTCGCTCTCGGATGATTTTGATGTTCGCAGGCGTCCTCACGGAACCACTCCTTTGGCGATCTTACAGATAATTTATCTCTTAGTACCGCTGTATTGTGTAATAGACGAAGTTACGGCTTACAGAAAATCTTTTCAGCTCGCGGAAAATCTGCATCGATTTTTCCCGTCTAGCGCATGAAATAGCGAAAACAGTTGCACGAAATAATGTCGTTCCCTCCATTCCGAGAAAATATAAACAAATGTATTTGCGATACAAATAACCAAAAAGTTAACATTCCAAATTCAAAATCGGGAAGAAATTAAAAGCCAATAACATTTATTTTATTTTTCCAGTAAAAAGTTTGTCTCAAAACTTATGCACACACGAGGTAGATATCTTGCAAAGCAAATTACTTATTAACAAAGCTTATTATAAGGTATCCGAGTATTTAACAGATAATTATGCTTGGACTTAAAATGATCCAGCAACTGTATAGATAATTTTTTCTAAACTCATTATTTTGTTGTCATTATTAAAATATTATGTTATCATTATAAGATCATAGTTTTATCTCTATTTATAATGTATTGTTCTGGTAATAAGTAACATTTACAAAACCATGTTTTAATATTACTCCTATTAGAGTTTGGTGAGTTTCTTGCTCTTTCTTCTTATCAGTCAAAAGACGTCCTAAACGAGTCGTAGGGAAAAACGATTCAAAAGTACTTTTTAGAAGTCTAATAAAGATTATTTTAACTTTGATTACTATTTTAACTCATTAATGCCATGACTAGTGCTGGTTCTGCCGGTACTAGATAATAGACCTACTAATAAACTTTTTGCTTTTCTCTTTTGTTTTCAAAATTTCAAAAAACAGCCATCCAATATATATTAATACTAGTTTTCCAGCGGCTTTGCCCGCGTGATCCCTTTTGAACTATTTATTTGGATATCGATTCATATTATGACACGGATTTAATAACAAATTGAATAGTAAAAAATGGTTACTATGGTAGTTATAATTCACTATACAAACTTCTATTCCCATTTTATCCCTGTATGTGCTGTTTTTCGGGATATGATATAGTCTATGTTCACCGCATATGCCATATATACGCTATTGGTATTGACTTCCAGTTTTAATTTATTTAGTTTCTTTCAACCAGACGCTTCGGAGGGGTAGGGTATATCATACGTTACCTACTGTAGCCAAAGGTTAATGACCAATTGTTAAAATACTAAAGTTTGTTCACTAATTTTAACAATTATATACAAAATTTCAAAAAAACTTTCAATGATAATTTTGTATGCATGTAATATTCATAAACAGGACTCATTTTCTCGGACCATTTTTAAACCGTCACGTTAAAACACCGGTTTCGGAAGTCAAAATATAGCAGACCTTAATAATACAATTAGTATCAAATTAATTAACATTAGGAAGAGCTAAATTCACTTTCCTTGCCAGGGCAACGCACTTCCTTGATAATGGGGAAATTTGATATTATAATGGACGTCTGTTGTGAATGTTAGGTTTGCTACAAATTTTGGCATACCGTCGACCAGTTATACTCAACCTGCGACTTATTTATGCGGCCCACTAAATTAAAAATATAGCTTTACTTTAAAAATTAAATGTGAAATAGTAACTAGAACATAAGATAAGAAAACAACCTTATTCGTCAATGCTGCTGGTTTGAAATTTCTGAAATAACGTTTGATTAAATATTTAATACTTGGGGGTCCAAGGGGGTTAAGGGGGAGAATGGATTAAACATATTTCCAGTCCCATTCTTCATCCTCCGGGCTACCGCGGTGCCCTCTCCTAAATAAAGGACGACGCTCTGTCGACCGAGCAGTGACGGAATAATCACAAACCAGCCCAGGGATACCGGGTGGAAGAGGCTATAGCGGTCTTGGAATCAAAATAATCTCTAAAATATCTGGTGCAGAAGCCAAATTGAAACCACTGCGGCTACTTTCCCAAGAAAGTCACATGAGAACACATAGAAATGAGACGCGATCGCCTTGCAATCCGATTTGCGACCAGCGCTCTGCTACGTCCGGGGTACGCAGTGTGAAGTTGACTATCGGCTATGGCGTGATAGGAGACCCGGCTCTCCATGGAAACTCCACTACTTGGAATGTGCGGGGTTTAAATCAACGAGGGAAACTCACCATATTGAAGCGGGAAGGAGTTAGAGTCAGTGTGAACATCTGTCAGTGTGTTTAAGTGAAACACACTGGAAGGACATCAGTCACTTACTGACAAACCATCATGTCATTTACTTTTCTGGCAACGACATTAGCAGCATGCAGACGACGACCCCTCTAGCGACAAACTGAGCGAAGCGACAGAGAAGAAAGAAGACATGTACAAATAGGGTTTTGAATCATTTGATAAGCTTTGTTTTAAGTTCAATAATGACTATTTTAAATTAATGAAATATTTAATAAATATATGACTCATTTAATTTAATCAACAAATTCAAAATATCTTTTAGAAAAAAGGTTTAGCACCTCTGCTCTAGACGTATATAGAGTTACAGAAATCCGTGCCAGTAAGTGGAGAGTCATTCATTCATTGGTTTCTCAATAACAATATTCTTTGTTTCCTGTTAAATCTTTGTAAGAAAAGTAACATTCTAATTCTAATACAAAGGCCAAAATATTTAAGAAAAATATTGCAATGTTGAAGTTCAAACATAATTTTATTTTTCAGGATCAAAGATGGCGTTCAAACCCTCATAGTTACATTTAAAAAATATATATACCTAGTGCTTTTGTGTCTCGCTTGTGATCATCAACTTATTAATAACTCAACAACTGCTGAAGCACAGTCTCAAATCATATATGGAGCCATAGCCCACCTCGCGGCCCCAGTAATTGGTGGGTGTTATCTAACTACACTGACAGACTGCAGACTCCTCAGGGATCAGCGGCTTAACGTTCGTGACAAAGCAATGACAGTATCGAGATAATAAATTTTGGTCACCCATCCTATGATCAGCCTTTGCGCAAGTCGCTTAAACACCTCATCGCCCAAACGTGCTAACCATTGCGCCATGGAGATTGTTATGGTTTTTTTTAAGCAAAGAAATTTCTCAGACTTTATAGATCTTGTAGCTTCGAAGCACTCGTTACAAGTTGTATATAAACAAAGAAAACTCCGAAAACAGCACAAATTTCTTTTGATCAAATTCTTTTTGTGTGCTCAACAAATTCTGTTGACTCAGAAATAATTGATTTGGTTTTCTTTATAAAAAGTTCGACGGCGAAAAACTGCAAAACTTTGTCAAAGTACTTGGACGATTTCTATCCACCATTCGCTGCCTTAATTCCGTTTTCAATCTAAACAGAACACGTTCCCGTGTCTTTGTTGTAATCGCTTTATTTTTTTTCTTATTAACTTGACTTTTTTTATTAACAGCCATTTTAATCCTCGACACAAAAAGAGGGGTATAAGTTTTGATGTGTCTGTGTAGCACTGTAGCTCCTGAAGTAATGAACCGATTTGAGTAAGATTTTTAATTCGTAAGCCTTATTCATCGCGATGGTTCATAGCATTCAATATTTTATGACGTAAAATTATATATTACCTTATTTGTAATATTATATAATTTAATTTGTAATGTTGTAATTTAATTGACTGTGATATAATTTATTATTAAGAATTGTATAAATAACATTGACAATTTGAAAATTTGACATTGTTACAATACTTCATTTATTTGACATTCCTGCAATGATTTGACCTGCATGATTTAGACCATTGTATTTAATTTGAAATGCTTATTATAAAAGACTTTCCGAGTGTAAATTTATATGGCCAATAAATTATTTGATTTAGGTATGTTCTATGAAAATCGAATAAGTAGTTCAGGACCTACAGGCACTTTACCAAGACTAATTAGCTATTTTTTATTCAATAGGGATGACGACTTTTGTTTGTATGTCCGTCCTGTAGTTTGTTGAAAAATATTAAACGCATATTTTTCGTAATCATAAAATTACGTGAGTACATTGACTTAAAATGACGCATAACGTCACGCTTTGGTACATTTTCTACAAAACTGACGTAGTGAGCCCACACTCCTGAACTTGATGCCTGTTATCTAAGCTATTTCTTGTTACACTGAAGTAAGAAAAAAAAATACGTATCTATTATCTGATTGACGGACTAAATACAATTACTTTTTTTTACCCAGTCTTCATCCCCATTATTTGCACTTATTATTGTTACTTTTACGGATTACGGATAGCCTCTATCAAGATCATTGTAACATATGTTTGTTATTTTGTATTTAAAAAGTATGAAATAAAATAAAAAAACTAATGATTTCAAAAACCCATGAACCAAAAAAATCAGTCTGAAAAATATAAAAATAACGGTTCTATCGAACATTTGTAATTTAAGGTTCCAACTGCAATGAGGATTTTGTTAAGCCAAGCTTATTTTTATTTTAAAGATTATTTTTATACATTTTAAACTTATTTTGGGTCGGGTTTCGGGTTTCTATAACGTTCGCTCTTCTGAGTTTGAGTGATATGTAGCAAATTATATTTTCGTATATTATCGCAATTAGGTATGAATATTTTAACGTAACAACATTTGTGTATTTTTTGAGCCGTTAAATATGTGATAAAAAAGTTCTTTCAATAAAATTACAACATTTTATAGCTGTATTGTGGTTTAAAGGTGACTATTAAAGAAACAATATTAGACGTTCGTATTACAATAATTTTATCATAAAGTTAATCTTAGTCGTAATGCAAAAGAGCTCGACGATACAGCAGTTAGCGTTTTCGTTCTGCAATTCGGAAGTTGAGCAAATTTGCGACTGCTGATCATGCGGTGAGTAACCAAAAAATTATAATCTCGAGGTTTGAATAGAATAGGAAGAATTGGTCTTCTTTGATTCCATTTACAGTGCCTTCCCTGAACTCCAGTAGTGGGGATATTAATAGGCTAATAATGATGATTGATAACCTCGATGGCGCAGCGATTAACGCGCTCGGTCTGTGGTATGTTGTAAAGCAACTTTCGTAATGGCGGGTCATAGAATGGGTGACCAGTAACAAAAATGTATTATCTGTAGTTCCTCCGTGCCTTGGAAAGTACGTTAAGCCGTTGTTTCCATCTACATCTGCAGTAGTTAACACCCACTAATTCTCACTGAGCCCGCGTGGTTCGTCATGGCCCGTTCTCCCTATTCGATTCCATCCATAGGGAAGGTCTGTGCCCCAGCAGCGGAGATATTAAAAGGCTGATGATGACATCATCAGCCTTTTAAAAGTTTAAGGCAGAGTAAGCAATATTCGCTTCCTAGTACACTACCATTATATTCAACGGCCATAATTTGCCACTACTTTATTTTATGATACTTTAATAGTTTGCCGCTTTGCCAGTTACATTTACAGTCTCTATGTGTTGCCCTGTGAGGAATTGTAGCTATTAAGGATTGCTGATATAGTCAGGTTCGGTGCCTCCTGAAGCAAGGAAGAGCTCCATATAAAATATTTTGATTACCCATCCAATAACCAGGCCTTGCAAAGGTAGCTTATTCTCAGCAATAACAGACGAACTAATCACTACTATATCAAACCCCTAACATCAAATTTGAGAACGAATTTGAAAATTCTGTGATCTGACATTAAATAATCCTCAAACTTACCTCATTAAAAGGAGGTTTGCAACTTCATTCTAATGAGATAACATTTTCTTATTCCAAATCTATCACAAAAGAGGATTTAATTACTCTATGTCATTAACAGATTGCACCTTTTTTCTTGGTCTGTGGATTACACGATCGTCCTTGTAACAGTTGTTTTAAAAATACAATTCTTACAGAATCTCACGCAACTTAAAGCTGAAAATGCTTTGCTCTGGCAAATGAACAAAAAACTCCTTTTATCTTGCCAATTATTCTCGAATATACGCGACGCCGGACCATTGTGAACTGTAAAGAATAATGTGGAGCTTAAACGCAAATAAAAGCTGTGGCGTTTGTGACTTTTTATGTCGAAAAAATGAGAGGAATGCAAATTTATTTCTTTTAACTTTTGCGTGATACTTTTTGATGTCTTCACATAGGTTTCAAATATCAAAAATATAGTATGATTTATATAGCTTTTTCCCGAGATTTCGACCACGTCATATAATTACTTTAGACAGAAATTCAATCAATCGAATGTCTCAATACACAATTTCATGTTTTTCATCTATGATGACGATGAATTTCCATACAATCTTTCAACTCCTATAACCCTCAGCCTCTCAACCCATTTCAACCTCTTTCGCCATAAAAAGTACCAAATTTAATCAAAATTGGCTTAGAGGCTGATGGCCTGTTTCTGGATGAAGGAATGTTAGTGTAACTTACATATAACATACAGTCACTTTCACATTATAGAATTGAAAAAATTAAAATTATTATTATTTTTAAATTTTAATTAATATGGTTTGTCAAGACAAAAGCGTTGTAGTTAGTGATATGAGGAATGTTTTTATTTGGGTATAATCTACATTCGGTTAAGATTATTATATCGCCATCAAAATTTAGCAGTGTTGAAGTTACCCGAAAGTCGTCTACATATATTGCAATAGATGCTTCGTATATTTTCTGTAATAATAGATAGATCACAATTTCTCTTTACATAATTTGGCATTTCATTTATATCAACATGAATAGCTTGTGCAATTTCAACACTATCTATTTCTTTATAATTTTGCAAAAATGTATCCATAGTAGATCAAATAAATAGTGGTCTTAAGTCTTAATTGACTCGTGTTAGGTACTTAAAAAATACAATTAAGGATAACAAATAATACAAATATGGTTCCTACTCAGACTCTTGCTTTATGGGAATCCGAAACAACGAAGGTACCACAATATCCAGACCTACGACAAGAAGAGTTCATTAATTAAATTGAAATTCCCGGAACTTTAGATATTGCAACACTACCCAGCTTCGAAGGTCATCAAAGTACCTACTCATTGAAAAAAGAAGCATGTTTTGGAAAACATTTTTACACATTCGTGGCATTTTTAAGTGATCAAGAAAACTGAACGCAAAAATTCAGTATCAATGAATATTATTTGCTTTTAAAAACAGCGCTTTAAAAATCCTATCCGTTCGTAAATATTATTATTAATATATTTTTACCGAAATATTTTTATCTTAGATTAAATCCGTTGAATCGAAAACCTGCCTTTTTGATAATAAAACAATATACCTCCAGCTTATAAATAGTTATCTGTTTTTCCGCACCGTTCACTTGGCAATGTCTGTCAGATTATATCATAGTTTCCTAAGGCAGTCGTATGTAATATGACAGTTCGTTTGAACATCGTTCAGGTTAGTGAAACTGAAACTAGTTTCGTTTAGTGAATATACATACAGATTGCTATTCTCCATACAGTACCAAGTAATTATCGTACCGTATAACTCGATTGGTTTCAATGTAACTGGCATCGGCTTGATTAAAATACAGTCTTTTAATACAATTAGAACTACAGGGAAAACTGTGTAGTATCGCTTAAAGAGGTCGATAATCACCACTATCTTCCTTCGATCCTCGCTTCAACCGTATAACTCGATTGACTGTGATTTAATAAGCATTGGCTCTAATAAAATGCAGCCTTCGTTCAATGATTTTTTAGAACTACAGGGTAAACTGTGTATCATTAGTACAATAAGTCTGTTTCATCATGGTTTCACTGACTGTGAGTCTTATGCGCTAACGCAATAGCTATAGTTTAAAAAATATCGATGACAATGAAATCGAAATCTATCTAATTACACTGTAGAGCACCTGGTTAATTTATTTGAGATTGGCTCAGTTTGTTCTAGAGTTATATATATTCCATATATTATCAACTATACTATGCTCTTTTTTAGTCTAGAAGTTAAAATTAAGTAAGTTAGAGCACTTCCGATTCCGATTCTTATTTAGGATTTTAAACAGGTTATTCTCTAATCACAAATTGAATTGAATTGACTCACTAAAGCTCGGGAGTATTAATACCCCTAATAATAGTGGGTAGTTGTAGACCCTTGTATAACATTCTTATATGAAGCCATACTTCGTTTTATAATAAAACCCTCACTGATGTATGAGTTATAACGTGATATTACATTTTATGACTTATTCATGTTTTCGTGAGATGAATCCTCGTAAAGTTATAAGCAAAGTTAAAAACGGAAATTAACGTACGCCGTTCGTATGGCGATGTTTTCATTAGACCGCATGAATGGCAACGAGTGAAACTGGTGAACATCATTCAGTTATTTTTTTGGTAAAAGCTGAGTGTGCTGAAATACCAAAGAGTAGCTTGACAATTCTTTAAAAAACTCGGCGCAATATTTAGCGCAAGTTTTCGTCACGAGCTCTTGGACTATTTCATAATAATCATGTACCGCTCAGATTGCATAATTGTGGAACACAGCAGCTCAGTACGTCTATAAACTTTACTTTGATCAAAACTACTTTTGAATTAATTTTATAAGCGTAGCCTAAGTTTGTCAGGTCTTGTAAAAGATCAACGGACAAATGGATCACGAGTGATAAAATATTAACATGCCATTGTTAATACATTTGCAAATCGCCGTTTGGCCTTATTGAATTCCTTCAGGATCTCCTGAATAAGATATTGAAAGGAATTTACCCTTGTAAGCCTGTTCAGATATGTGAACTACGGGCTCGTTCAAAATCCACATTTGTCGGTATTAACTTTTCGTCCATTATTGGTTATAGGATTTTCGATCGGCTCTAAGATAGTTTTACCTAATAGTTTCGGAATGAAATTGAAGTTTTCTTGTTGGAAAAGTTAGGTTAGGTTCCCTTTTGTTTCCCTTGGTTTCTTTTATCGAGACTCCTTTCTTAAAAAACAAGACATTGTTTTAAAAAATAAATACAAGTCAAAGAAAAATTACGTTTATTTGCTAATTCGCCCAGTTTGATTGAATTTGATTTCATCTTTAGGGATCCTGTGGTGGTGTTAATGAATAGTTACCCCGTACAACAAGACAAAGTAGTACGCGGTAATGTAACAGACATGTATAGTATTTAAAATGCCATCATGGCTTCACAGAGGTATTCAAACTCTTTTATCTTCCTCCCACAAGCAAAAAAAAAATTTGATAAAAAAAACAAAGTAAAGTTTTTCTATTTTCAGATTCTAAAATCTGCTTTCGCCTGTTCATTGACTGATAGAGAATGAATGTATCAGCTGATTGTTAAAGAACTAAGTGTTAGAGTACAGGTAACAGTGTTTTGCTATTTTTACCCATTTTACCAACAAATTGATTTTTCATTTTTCTTTACGTCAATCTGACTTTTCAGTTCTCCTTGAGTTATAAAATTATTATAATGCCATTATTTTATCAGTGATAACCCTAATTTCTGTGGGCGTCACGTGGTACCCGTATAATAAATAGTCTATCCAGGTTTTTGTAAGTTACATACAGTATGAGCAGTAGTAGTAGTACTAAAAAAGGAATAGCAATATCTTTTCAGATTTTTTAAAAATATTTATGTGACTCTTTAAGACAACAAAATGAATGTTTTTTTTTGTTATCCCTACTGATTTAAAACAGACACTCATTATTATAAAAAAACAACCGCCTAAAATGAAAATTATAAAAAGTTGCTATCAACGAAATCATTGTAACTTCCTCGAAGAACGTTTAAAACAAAATAAACATCGGTCAGTAAGATTAACGAATGGATTCTTTTTATTTCACTAATGCCTGTAGCACACTCCCGCAAGTAAACCAAAAGTGAACCGAAGCGAAAATGAGGCCAATTACCGTATAGTACGAATATGATTGATCCGTCATACACAACAATCAAAATAAAAATGAAGTTATAATCGTTTTAAATTTTTTTAATGATCAGCAGATAGCAGTTTGGTAAAACTGATTATTCTCAATTACTTATAACTTATATAATTACTAATAATCAGTTGAGATTATGTACTTTTCTCAATTCAGAAACCAGCTGGTTATTATCTTTTTATGGCTCATCTATTCATTATTAAAAAAAAGCGCAGTTCAATGAGAAATTGATATGGATTGACAGCAAAAAGTCGAAAAATGTAGACACCCTTCTACTGCTGCATATCAAAGAAAGAGTAATGAATGTGATGAAGCAAAGAGGTATGTAATGACAGTGATTTATGACGCTAACAGAGAGGACCTGTCCATACCGCAACCTTTAAATATAATAATCAAACACTACAGAGGATCCGGCGATATTAAGAAATAGAAAACGAAGCGAAATCGGAACCTACCTATGTTCTTAAAGTCAACATTTGAAATAACATGGATCGTTCCGTGCTTTTTCTTTCTCTAGGCAGCGATTTTCTAATATATAGCATTAGGAAATCGCTGTTTTTACTCTAGGGCAGTACGATGAAGGTCATGTATATCGTAATTTGGTTTATAAGAGAAAATCTCCCACATACCGCTTTCGTAGCTTAGTGTGCTACAGCCTTTAACACTAAATCTTAGTGATTTAGAGATGTCGACAAACAGATGGGCCTCTTGAAAAACTTAGATATTATAGATATTTATCACTATTACACTGGTGACTAGTATATCAATGACACCTTTTGAAGTTTTACAGAAAATGGAAAAGTTATTGTGCGAATGAATTAACTGTATTCTTTTTTATAGATCTGTAGCTTTTGTATGAATAAATTTCTTGTTTAAGTGTTATATTTTTATTATTTATTGTTGTTGGAGAGATCGTTTTTTTTTTATAAAAGATTTATATTTCGTGTGTTTGTTTTCCTTATGTATAAATATAAATTAAATGGTCACATAAATATAAATGAACAATTTTCAAGATCACACGGAGTTTTAATAGCCAGGTCATATTATATTTGCAGTAGCAGTTGATTGGTTCACTTATATTGTTTCACTTCTCTTACGATCACAGTAAATCGTTTTAACTATATACATATACAATACAATCAATATACATATATATATATATATATATATATATATAAGCGAAAGGTCACTCACTCACTCATCACGAAATCTCAGAAACTACAAGTGCTAGGAATTTCTTTTAGGACGTAGATGCTCATTAAGACGGGATTTTACGAAATTCTATCCCTAAGGGGGTAAATTAGAGGATGAAGGTCTTTAGAGAATTTTCTCATTTCTGGACTTAAAACTAGATCTCGCTGGCGAAGCTGCTGGCGGAAGGCTAGTATGTAATGTAAAAATTATACAAAGGTAAATTGTTTTATACATGGAAAATTTTAATAGAACAATTAGCGCTTTTATTTTATAGGCCAAACGCAGATTTTTTATAAGCCTCTAGGTTTTTGATGGGTGACCAACATTTTATTATTATCAATTTCTTTTGGAACACATAAAGCCTGTATTTAAAGCTTCTAACATCCACAATACATATTTATATTGATGACTATGGATATAGTTCAAGCTCGCTTTAATTATTTTTGAATTGACTCTTTTCCAAGTTTATTCTCTCTTATCTTTACTAATATTTTATACAGGAAAATATTGCTTGTTTGTTCGCTTGCATAGTATAGACTACCAAACCAATTTTTAAATAAATCACCTATGGGAAACTCATACGCGATCATTATACCTGGATGAAGTAGCGGAATACGACAAGCAATATATGTGTAAATTTAGTAGCTTTTCTACCTTGCTATTGTCGTAGGTATTTGTATTCTTGACGAGTTTTTACTTATAATGCTTAATGAACTATTTCATACAAAAATTTTGCAATTTGCTTGGGTGAAAAATAACATCATCATCAGCTCTTTTACGTCTCTACTACGGGAGCTCAGGACTTTCTTATGGATATTTAAGGATGGGTCATGACTCTCCACGCAGACTCACTGCCGGTTGGAGGACCTTACCGGCCGTTGGAGGATGTAGCCGGGACTAACGGCTTAATGTGCCTTTTGAAGCACGGAGTAACTCGAGATAATAAATTTTTGGTCACCCAATAAATGATCCACCCTTGCGAAAGTTGCTTAACAACAACGATCGCAGGCCGCGGCGTTTACCCACTACGCTACTGAGCTACTCTACCAAAGTATTTGTTATATTTTTTTGAAGTTAAACATTGAATAACTCCCCAAAATAGATATATTTTGGTTGATTCCTAAACGATCAAAACAAATCTATCAATTTAGATCTGACAATATTAAATTGTTCTTAGTACCGATTTAGATCTACTAATATATAATGGCTTTTGAGAACTTAAATTACTATATTACATAATTATTATAATGTAATTTACATTACTACTATCGAGTAGAGTACATTATAATGCTTTATTAAGCTACTATAGCACATCATCTTACAAGTAACCTTAATACAAGTAACTTTATTGTAATAACATTTCAAGTAACCGTAACCTTAATACAGCTGGCGTACTTTTAAAACCAAACATTGTAACCGATCCAGCTCTAACCTAATTGATAATGGGTTACTGAATTAAGCAAATAATTTGCCATTTTATAGTTTCTATAATAATAATATTGTACGCAATATGCTAGTATACATGAATGCCATAGACTTTTTCATCATAAAAATATTTTTTTTTAATCAATAATCCCATTTCTTGTCAGACAAATCGAATAAAATCTTATCGTTTATCAATTTATTTATTACTCTACTTTCGTTACTAATCATATGTATGGGCTAATAATCTTTAGTTTCGGAACTAGAATTTCTAAATCTATTTTAAACGGACTTAAAAATTGAAAAGGCGGAGGTTATATGTTCGACTGTGATCTACATATTTGTTTAAGTATGTCACCGATATTTCCACCGATTTTTGACCAATTTTCAAAATTTCAAATTTAATGGACCGAGGTGAATTTAAGCGAAATCGATTCAGTAGTTTTCTATTCATTACAAAATAAAATATACTTTTCATCACATATCACCTAAATGTTTATCAATTTTTTTCAGATAAAAAAGAAAAGATTGCGTAGTTTTCATTCATTCAAAATCCGAAATAGGATTTTCTATATTCAACAAGTAGTAGTGGTAGGATGTATTTTTTGTGAAAGTAGGTATGTTTATCTATAAAACTATCCCATATGTTTTCCGCGTAATATGTAGCTTCCGGTAGATGAAAGACTTATAAATCCAATATAGAATGCAAACAAAGAAGCATTCTAATATTTTCTCTTTATAATGTGAGTATTGATTATTGGAAAAAAATATAAATGTGCATATAAACAAAATCTATTTTTCTAAAACTTTCACTATGTTGAAATGTTTATTACTTTTATAATAATAATTTAGAAGTCGCCAAAATCTGTCGTCTAAATGTTTAGGAATCGCCTAAGGTAAAATGCATTTCAACATTGACTAGGAACCACCTAACAAAATAAAGCAATGTCTAAAGTTATAAGTTATTACGCTAGGAGTTACGGGATAAAATAAAAAGATATTCATTTGGAATTAAACTAATCTGATTAGGCGATTTTTAATATTATCCGTTTCCTAATTAAGCTATGCCTTCTTCTAGGTTAGTGAAAATGGGTGTGTGCGTTACCTATTATATATAAAAAAAAAATGAATATCACCAAAAAGACGTGAAATAAAAGCTTTTTTTAAATGGAACTGACTTCAAACTTTAAAAAGTGATAAATAATACTTATCTCAAAAGCGACTTATTCAAGAAAATCCTAGTGAAGTCGGCCTATCAAATAATAACCTAAAGAAAACCTCCGCCCGAATTTAACAACATTGTCTTGTTATCACATTTTAAAAGTTTGAAGGCAGTTCTATTTTTTTTTAAGTTTTTATTCGAGAAGAGCACTAGTAAGTTATCACTATTTTTAAGTACATTATGTTTTTTCTTGTATTTTATTAGTTAGCGTTTCGTGCGAATAACGGTTGTTTTACAATTAATCAACAAACCTCTCACGGAGTCATTAGCTCTTTAGTGAGTTCCCACGTGATTTCCTCAACGCCTTACTTCTGAGTAACTTCTTGATTACCTTACTAACGGTTTAAGATACAAGAGTATACAGTATTATTTAATTTTCAGACAACAAAACAAAAATCACGAAGCGGTAGCTTATTTTTTCGCATAATAATAGCAGCAGCCTAATTGTCTTATTTAAAATAAATCGCAATCTTGTTCAATTTGACGATTTGAAAAGGATATTCAAGAACGAACGCTACATCTATTTGAAATATAGTAACGATTGCGATTGCTGCGTTTATTGTAAGCTATTGACTAAATGATATCGTAATTGGAGTTGTCTAAGCGAAGCAATAAACGCATAAAAGCTGTAATGGTGCGCCGTACGACCGTTTTATTTCGTCCTAGGTTTCCGCATGCAAACTTTTTGTCTTTAATAATCAACATAATTTATTTTTATTATTCATTTTTCGTAATTTGAAATTTTGACTAATCAATTATGCTCTTTATCGTTCGTAATAAAAAATCTTCTGCTGTAAACATGTTATTATAAATCGTATAAATTTAAATATAAAATATTATATGAAGTTATTATGATTAAAATAGAAATAATATATTATTTAAAATAAAATAATATCTTGAAATATCGTCCAAGTTTTCGTATCACGGCAAACCCAAAAAGGGTTTTAAATTTGTTCTATTTGGTAACTGTAATTTTATATTTAGGTTACTTACAAACTTTTTCTATATTCATTTTTTGTTTGTTACAGTTTTTTTCTTTACCCTTTACATATTTATCATAAAATAAATCAATTCTCAAGCTTCAGCCTTTCATCGAACCCGTCACAAAGCTATTGAGAAATGTCACACGAAACATTTAATTGCTAACTGCATTCAATCGAAAAGCTGAGTAAGTTTTTGTTATGATATCAATCAATATATCTCTGAAACTATCTCAATCAATATATCTCTGAAAAGGATTGCGATAGTTTTTATAATTAGATAATTAGCCCACAAATGCAGAGGAATTCTTTCAATCTATTTTGAACAACAATCATTAACTTTACTCGTAACAACCATGACTAACTTAATGAATGGTAACGGAATTATTTCACATACAAACTTAATTGACCATTGAATTTGTACAAGAAGCGGACTTAATGCTAATAGCATTCCCTAGCATTAAACTTTTGGCAAACAGAAAAACATGATGGCGGCATAATGTCAACTAGCAAATATACTACTTAAACTATACTACAAATTAATTTATATACTATTATATATTTTACATACATATATACACACATAAATAAATATTATACCTACATATTAACATATACATAAGCATAACGCACATATAAATACTGTGAAATAAGCTACATCATATTAATATTATAAATGTGAAAGTTTCTTTCTTTGGATGTTTAGATGTTTGGATGTTTGTACGTCAATCACGCCGAAACTACTGAACAGATTTTGATGAAATTTGGTATACAGATAGGGTATTAGCTGACTTAGATAATAGGATACTTTTTATCCCACTTTACATATCCCTAGGGTCCACGCGGGCGAAGCCGCTGGTGAAAGCTAGTAGTTATTAAGCGAATCCGTAACCTGGTCGTGAATTTCTGAGACTTGGAATAATTTAATTAGGAATTTTAGGGTTATATTCCATATTTAGTTACTTTCCTCATTAGTTATTTTATTATTTACCAAAAGTCAAAACTATTTGAGTGAATTTAAATTAAAAATTTTAATTCCCGCTATTTCTTTTAAATTGAACTACAACGAATTATAGAAAGCAAACTTACGTTCTTCACATGAAAAAAAACCTATTGTTTCCTTATGTAGGTAATAGTGTAATCTTACTCGTTTAGCTAAAAGAGGTCGCTCGTCGCATACTAATCGAGTGCCTTTACAAATTTATGGTGCCATCAACCTTGTATCTATTATCAGAGTTAGCAATGGTAATTTTGGGAGTTTCTTTGCGAAATTTCATACAAAATTAACGCTATTTGCGTGTCTCTATAATTTATTAGCTGTTACAGTGGAATACTGACTTGTTAATTTCACGTTTACATAATTACATTGGATATTATTGTATTTATTACACGAAACAATAATATTTGCACTCTTTCCACATAATTTTCGTTCTTCCCTTCCACTATTCTACTTTTCCATTCTGGATTTATGTGCGATTCCTTTATCATTCAAGCTACAAGTACGACTGTAGAATAACCTCCCCGACTCCTTCAGGCGATCTCCCAACAAAGGACAATGTCCAAATTAGCCTATGAACCTCTAAGAATATCTTGTATATCATAATTCTTATCATATTTTATGATTAATATATCAGCTTTTAAAATCAAACGGACACTGCCCATTTTTGTAATTACTTTAAAAAGTAATATCAATACATTTGATAAACTTCAATAAAGGCTGCCACCATATTTTAATAAGTTGACAAATCAGGATCTATGCACAATTTGATGTATAATCAACCAATGAACACTTAAAGCGCTTGACATTAAAACGAGACTCAAAACGCTCGTAGATTTTTAAGCGGCTAGAAGCGCTCTTTTACATACGTTTGACAATTTTGAACTTTTGAAGTTTTGTTTGACAATCGCTTTCATACTCGCGTTGTGTTTACGTCGCTTTAGTTTGTTTGTACGATTTCTTGTGTCTTGTGAATATTAGTTATAAAATAACGACTTGGCTTGAACTAAGGACTGATTTCGTCTTATAATATCGACCTCCGGCAGTGATTTACGGCATACCGACCTACTATAGACGACGACTTGGCATTTATTTAACGGACATTAACATGGAATCTGGGTGTGTTGAAGTGTTTTGTGTTAATTGCGGTTCAGCTTCTGGTTGCATGGTATTAGAAGATGAGCAGATCCTTCAGTGTATACAACACTGGGTTGCTCCAAGATTGGTAAGTACATGCTCCCGATACAGAACCTACAGAACCTTTTAAAGCAAACAACAACAATCAACATTTAAAGCAAAGTAGACATACATTTCCCTACAAAAAGCAAGTAAAACAAACATTAAAAAGAATCTAACCGCACGCTACAATTGTTAAAATTATAACCTCAAATTCAAAATATATTTTTTGATTTATACATTTCTTAGAAGTGTCCGTTACTTAAACATGTATTTAGACGTAAATATAGATACTTTAGAACACGAAAAGTGATAGTACATGCTTAGAGGTTCTTAGGCGAAAAATGTATGGGGGCTGGACATTGTCCTTTATATTTATAAAGAAAGCTCATACTTTTCTTGTGCAGCGATAATAAAAATCATTATCATACTGTGTACATTATATTTTCGTATGTGTATATATTTATGACCTGTCATGTACGCAAACGTTTAGCGCAAAGTGCCGCATAAGGAGTATCATAACTTTAGACATGCTTAATTTCGTTAGGTGGTTCCTACTCAATGGTGAAATGCATTTATACCTTAGGCGATTCCTAAACATTTAAGCGACAGGTTTGGACGACTCATAATTTAATGAGGATTGGCAGAAAAGTATTAAACATCTATATAAATAAAAATATTCAACATAGTGAAAGTTTTATATCCATATGGACCAAATTGCTTGTAATTTAGTTTTAAGCATCGCTAATTGTTCGGTCACTTTATACCTTATGTTTTTCTGTTTTCACAAGGGGTGAAAGGATGCTGTTAGCATTAAATCCGCCTATTGTACCATTTATTCACTGGACAATAATGTTTGATAAGTAAATTGCACGATGTATGTAAAAAATGTATGTAAAAAATTATTTTTAGATACCAAATTTAGTAGCTGAAGCAATTGGTTTATTATATGTCATAAATAAATCTACTTATTTATATATGGAACTGTAAAAAAATGGAGGTAACACAGCAGCCAGATACGGAAACAACTTCGAAAACTTAAGTTAATTTCATAAATTGCGGACCAATTTAAAATCTAAAAATCGAACCTATTACCACAGCTACATTTTTGTGTGAACAAATTCTGAATTAACAAGTTTTAACCGAGAGATCTATTCGTATAATCCACATCATGTTGCTAACAATGCCTACATTGAAGCTATAAATTGTCTGTAAGCGATTATTTGAACAAGCCCTTTAATCTATAGACAGTTAGTGAACTATGAAAATCAATCAGTGATACGCAAACAATAAGCCACATTAAGTAATGAGCACACTTTCAGTACAAAGGATTTCTGATCAGGCTTTAAGAAATGACATCAGATAAATCTGTTACCACCCAAAGTAAACTATAAATGTACCTCGGGGCTTTGACTAAGATGTTTTATTTAATCAAAGCATTTTCAGAGGATATATCTATTGTTGGTTACAAATATAAACCTACATTTGTGACTAAAAATAGATTTATCCTCTCACAATATGTTAGGGTAAATAAAATTGTGTCCAGATTTAATGCTCGAATAACTGATACCGAATGAGCCACTCAGAAACGTAGGTTGAATATTAGTTACTTATCTGTGTAATCATATAACACAGGAACCTCTTTTCGTTATGTGAGTGTAATTCATGTAAAGAACAATGAAAAATTGTTTGGACATTCAATGTCAAAAACTTTATCATCCAACAGTATAAACATTGAATCAATCCATCACTATTAATCGACACATTGAAATAAACCATTAAAGGATCATTTAAGCCATATCAGCTTAATATATGATAAATATATATGTGGGTTTGAATCCTATCTCGGACTGTAGCTGGAATTGTAGATATTTTTCAGTATTTTACTATACCTTTATACAGCAAAAAAAAACTTTGTGGATACAAAACCTATCACATATAATCAGAATTGCTATCCCAATTGGCCTAAAAGCTGCAAATTTTTAAGTAATTATTTGATCTCAATAAAGTCTCAGCTACTTGCGTTTTGCCATTTACTATCTACTTGAAGTCTTATATTATTAAACAATGTCTTCCTCAAAAATCAATGGTTAAAGATACGTATATATTTAATATTTTATGTTCTAACAATAATCTTTACCTCCGACGTAACTTCAGAATGGCATATCTAAAATACGCTTGGCCATCATCAAAATTCAATACCTACTATAAACATCGTCTCCATTCGAAGGAGTATTTATTACACCGTTTATAAGGCCTCCAGGAAATACAATTGCGTAATGCAAAACGAAATCGGAACAGTAGCCATTTAAAAAGTCATCGATTTAAAGATTACTTAAAAACTCATCAGCCGACCTACAAACGTGAATTATAAGGACATTTGTAGCTGTTTCAACTTAATTAGATTATACTAAAAGTGTAATTTGTATGCTAGCAGCATTTCGGATTACACGGCCCGCAGACTGCGTAGCAACAAACACCCATTTATTGAGCATGGCGCATCATCGCAGAAGCATCTATCCTAAAAAGCGTGAAAAAAATGTAATCGAAAAGTTATTCTTTCATATAATTTTTTATTTCTGTTTCTTACTTGTTCCCGTTTCCAAATTCTTTTAGTTTCTTTCGTCTACTATTTCTCCCATCTACTTTCTATTCACAGGTGCACTGAGTTATATAATAAAAACTAAAATGAAAATGTGCGAAAAATTAGAGCCCCCATACTTAATATAATAAAAACTATATATTCTAAATAAGATTTAAATAAAAACGAATCGTTTAATGTGTTGCTATGTGAAACCCGAGAGCGGCTGGTAAAATCCGGCTTTTTCAATATTAGTAAGTCGAAGGAATTATTTGTGGAGAGAAAGAAAAAGAAAATCAATATAAAAACATCAACTTTATCTTTTTATACAAAATACCGCCATTTGAAGAAACGGAGTTCACTGCCTTAGCTATAAGTGAATAAAAAAATACTTAACATATTCTTATTGATGGTCAATGTACCTGAAAAGGGCAAAGATACGATAATGCTAAATTGAGACTAGATTTTTTTTTTATTGGTTGTATTCTTTGGCCATTATTTAAAATTCCGTGATAGAGATATTATATAAAAATATCTCTATCACGGAAGTATCAACATCATAATTAATACAAGATCTTTGGCAATATCTTATACTTACACAAGAACAAAATTCATAAAACAATCAGCCTTGTGTAAACTTTCATCGTTAACAAAGCAAACAGTAAATTTTCAATTTTATGTAATAATGACTGTATAATACGGAGATACGATCTATTTAAATCACTTTAACTTTAAATAATCAGGCGACATTTTGTTTTGAGCTAAAAGATAGCGTCGGTGTAAAGTCAACATAAACATGCTCTGTTGGATCGGATATGTGGAAAGAATGCCGGGTGAAAGAATGAAAAAGGATATATGTATATTTTTGATGACTGGTTATTAAAGGTTTAAAGCAAATTGAAATCAAAATCGTGTAAGAACTTTCAAAATTTTGATTACAATTTAATCATTTTTATGAAAGTACATTACGTGTGTTATACCAATACCAATATATGCGAAAGCAAATTTTAATGTAAAAATTATAACACAATGACAGATTTATTAGACTCACTATGAAGAATAATGTACATATTAAAAACAAAAAATATACTCGTACAATGTGAAGAGAAAAGGTTTCGTCGTAAAGCTTCCACGTACATGACAAAGCCTTGGAAGATTAAGTTAGGGATGAAAGAGTGGAAAACGTATTTTAAGAACAATAAAAAAATATGTGAATAATAAAAAAAGATCCTCCGAAGATATAACTACTACAGTAACATACATTAAATAAGCCATTTGCAAAAAAAAATATTTTATTCAACTTAATTCTATAAAATCAAACGTATTTGTCACAAATTTCTTATGAATCGAGTCAAACCCTTATCAAGCTTTACAAAGACTTAGAACTTAGACTAGACTTAATTTAGAAAGACTTAGAAGTAATTTTATTTTTCATATGAATGCTTCTTTTGGTGAACATATTTCTTATAAAGCTCGCTTGGAGGATAATATATCTCGCTTAAAAACACACTATTTCGACCCAAAACTATAAACATTAAAAATTCAATGGAATTGCCAACTACAAACGAACAGTTCGTACAATCTACACTCTACAACCTTTTTTATAAAAAATAAAACAACACAGTCATGTTTGTATATTATTATTTTCCCAGAACCATTTATCCAACCATGAATTTAGTTTTAAAACGTCCCCATTCATGAAATTGGCCACAAATAACAAGATGGCGGACGCTCATGCCACATTACTCATTATTCCAATTTTAAAATTTCACCGGAATATGAAAATGGTTTCATTTCTTAAAACTCGCAAGAGTACGTGGGCCGATCTAATAATACGCGCACACGGTTGTCTGATACGCCGGTAAACATTTCTGATGTAATGTAATTGAACTGTTAACCCATTTCAATGCATTTTTTTTTGCAAGAGTAAACTTGTTTATTCGGTTTCATGTTCGATTGTTAATTTTTTTAAAATTATGAATAAAGATACTTGGTTCATAATTTTCAAATGAAAGCGGCATGCGTAAGCATTTGCTTCGATCACGTTAGCGTCGGATCCAAACAAAATTTATAATCAAATATTATTTCAATTTGGTTGTATCATACGCCAACTAAATCGAGGCCTGGGTTTTTCGATTCAATGATGGAAATAAATATAAAGTTATTCAAATAATAAATTACTGTTGACTTTGAAAATAATAATTTCCCCTGATTTTTTTCGCTTTATAAAAACCAACCAATTCCACGTATTTTAAATAGCATTGTGAAATGGACTTACATACGCGACTTTTCTCGTCCGAATTTTATTTAAATGTTGAAACAAACACTTAAAATCCTAATAAAACTTCTTTAATAATTGAAGACTGTCTTCATGTAAGAATGTGCCGTGAAGCTTTATGTCTCTTAATATATTAAGATTATTGAAGAATATACCTTTTTTTTTCACAAGCAACCGTATTAAAACGAACTTCTTTGATGCAAACAATCATTTCGCTTTCATCATATATCAAACAGCGCATTTGTTTATTCAAAGTATCAATAAAACTGTTCACGATTCGCACGAACAAAATGTAACAGGAAATATTTTTGGCATGAGAGAAATAAACACATTATTAAATTTCCAATTGGTAACTTTGGTATACTCTTAAAAGCTTTCTATTTAATGTCGGTTAATTTTTTAATGCAGTAAAACCTTGAAACTGAATTTTGAATCAGTCGGAAGCGCGTATCATGATAAAAAGGGAAGGAAACGAAAGTAGGACAATTAATCAGGGAAGTAAAACAAATAGAATATAGAATGTCGTAACCGAAAGAAAAAAATTTAAACTATTAAAAGATAAAACAATACATAAATTAAGTTTAAACTAATACTTATCTACATCTGAACGGTTAATATAATCGAGAAATATAATTCTATAAAGTCGGGCGAATAATATTCACAAATATTACACAATTGGATTCGTTTTCAGGTATTACAAAGTTACTAATAGTACTATAATTTCTGAATTACTTATTTTGGCTATACACTCACCCACATATTCATCACATTAATTACAATTATCTATACATGTCATAAAAAAAGAAATAGTATAATCATGAAAAGAAACTGAATACGACTGAATAATCTTTAGCGGTAGCTTTTTCTAGAAAAAATAAAAATAAAATTTGTTTTTTTAATTATTGATAAAAACTTTTTACACTATTATTTATTCACAATAAATTTTAAATAAGTGCTTTTGGTTTCAGAGCCCTCAATTTCGAATCGTTTGATGATTGAACTTTTAGCTAAAATTGTATATAATCAGTTCTCGTGATGAAGTGTCATGGCAATAGCACGTGAAAATGCAAATGCCACCGTTTGAATCTAATTTGACTGTCATCGTATTATGCCGATTTATCGTTTCCAACGATCCCATTAATATGGATATCATATGAAAGGGATTAACAAGCGAAATAGGATAAACTGAGTAGCATATTTTGAAATCAAAATGTCAACTCATAATTTTATTACTTATTACAATATCAATAATAAAAAATACCTATAAAAAATCTATTCTTTATATTTCTATGTACCACAAATGTTAATTTTAAATCAATTATTACATGTCACTTTATATATATATAATAACATCACATACATTGCTCAGATTTCAACTTGAGTAGCTAATTATGTATTATGGAGTATCTGAGACAAATAAGGTACCACAACACCCAGACCCGAGAAAATATAGAAAAGTTTTCTACATTGACCCGACCGGGCATCGAACCCGGGACCTCAGAGATGGCGACACCTTGAAACCGGCGCGTGAACCACTCGGCTACGGAGGTCGTATACAATTGCTGTTATTAGGTACAGCAGAACGATTCCGTAAAACTCCGAAGCCAAATTCGAATTCATTCAAGTGTCCAAATTCACGTAATTTAATGTAGAAATCGTATTGATTCCATTTTTTGTATAAAAATACAAAACAAGATCGATTGATTTTACGTGTCTCAGATATTTTATCCCTATGTCATTTCATCGAAACTAACTTCAGCAACGCCACAAAACGTTAATACTAATTCAGAGTGTAGCAGATGTCACTATCGAAATGAATTCGAATTTGGTGTCGGATTTTCACAGAATCACAGCGCTGTTAGGTAATCGTATTGATTCTATTTTTGTATAAACATACAAAACAAGATCGATTGATTTTACGTGTCTCAGATATTTTATCCCTATGTGATTTCATCGAAACTAACTTCAGCAACGCCACAAAACGTTAATACTTAATCTGCTACACCAGATGTCACTATCGAAATGAATTCGAATTCGGTGTCGGATTTTCACAGAATCGCAGGGTTAGGTAAAGGTGTAGAAAATTCAAATTCCGTTTTAATAAAACAACTTAAATATAAAAACTTCTACATTTACATTTTCTTGTATCAAATAGTTCTGACTATTAAGTTAATTTGAATTCACAGTCGTTCCTTATTTAATTCATAGATTATATTATTGTAATAAGGTCTTATGACCAGTAGCACTATTTATTTAATAGCTGAGGCTTGGACATTTTATGGGCTACCTTGTAATATACTCATAATTTACATGCTTATGAGTGTCGCTTGTGAGATACATGTCTGTCGTGGACTAGGTTACTGTTTATGTCTCTTTTATTATACTTATGAAATATTCTCTATGTTTTGATATAATGAAACTTTTATAAATACGTTGTGTGCCCTTTTACGTCCCCACTGCAGGGGCTCAGGCCTTCCTTATGAATGGTTAAGGAGGATGGACTGTGACCCTTCACGCTGGCCCAATTAACGACTGCAAATGCAGCTAAGACCAAAGGCTTAACGTGCCTTCCGAAGTAGGGATTGGCTCGAAATTATATATTTTTTGTCACCAATCCCGTGACCGACCCTTGCGAAATATGCTTAACAAACACGATCGCGGGCCGCGGCGGCTTATCCTCTACGCTACCGAGCCACTCCGACTAACATTAATAAACACTTTGGAAGCCAAAAATTAGACATTGGTTGGCAGACCTTCAGTCTAAGAACTCTTACAAAAAACTCATCAAGAACTTTTCTTTCTGTCATACTAATAAATGAGTGCATATTAGATTTAGACTACAGAAAATCATTCATTTTTTTTTTCATTCATCAGCCCTTTTACGTCCCCACTGCAGGGACTCAGGCCTTCCTTATGGATGGTTAAGGAGGATGGGCCATGACCCTCCACGCTGGCCCAATGCGGATTGGAGGCTATTAACGACTGCAAATGCAGCCGGGACCAACGGCTTAACGTGCCTTCCGAAGCACGGAGTAGCTCGAGATAATAATTTTTTTGGTCACCCATCCCGTGACCGACCCTTGCGAAAGTTGCTTAACGACTACGATCGCGGGCCGCGGCGCTTATCCACTACGCCACCGAGCTACTTAGACAGAAAATCTTACTACACAGAAAATCATTGTTAAGTAACTACACAGAAATATATTTTTATACCTAGATCCTCATCTCACAAGCGTTCTGTTTCATCAGGATTGGGTCACGTTAGAAACGTGTGTTACGATTTTCACTTGAATTTATGTAATGTAAGCGATCGTAAAAGAAATCTACAAAAGACTGAATTGTGTTTCTTTGATATTTAACGTTTCATTTATTGTGGCCCAGAAAAGGCGAAACACATGGCACGTGATATCTTAAAATAGATTTAACGTAAAGAACGTTATTTTGACAAGGAGAAAACTATTAAAACAATAAAATATCAAAATCTTGCCTTGTTACCAAGCCGAGAAATTCAGATGTACAATAATTCCCTTGATAAAGATTTATTTTTCGAAATTTACTTAATAAATGTCAATTATGTGACACTAAAGCAACAGAGACCTATTTTTCAGAATAACCGTTCAGACCGAGACCTCATTAACGACAGTACCTAGTGTATTAGTGAAATTTATCTTAGTAGCCACTCCTTAAGAGTGGACTAGATAACCCTGACACATCATTACTGCCTGGATAGTGATCAATTTCAGGGAGTCGTAACCTTTTTACTGATTTCCCGCCGTTTTCTCATAAAAATCATTCAATAAAAATTCTTTATTTAAGTTTTGAGAGAAGGCAGTTTCGTAAAACGCTAGTATTAGAGCAATAATAGTTTAATGCAAGCAGTATCAGAAATAAAGTTGTTTTTTAAATACCCAAAATTGATTAGATTAGAAATAAAAAGGTTTGTTTATGAATTATTTAAATATCTTTAGATTCTATGATTTTTATAAAAATATATTTTATCAAGTCTTTCATTTCATTTCATTTCATTTTCATTTCCTTTCATTTCATTACATTTTTATTTCATGTATGAAAGAATGTTCATAACTTCGAAACTACTAATCGTAACTGGACAAGTGATATCAATAGGTGTGTCTTACGGTCAATTGCACAAACGTACATTAAGGTTTAATGTCGCCTTTAAGCTCTAATGAATGCCAAATTTGTATGAGTAATGCCGCTTTAAACTAATGATAATTTTAATGGACGATTGTGCAACTAACCGTTAGTTGTCCGCGTGCTACAGACTACATGACGTTCCATTAATTGCCAACAGCGCCCTCTAGAGAGCATAGAGCAAGAAACTAAAAAAATATATCATTCAATCATTCCGCGTAGGGTATCAAATGAAAGGGCTTAGTAAATTAAACCCTACTACAGCTAGATCACGCTCTAAAATTTTAAAACAAGAAATTTATTTTATAGCGATTGCTATATTATGATAGCGATGATCAAAGGGCAGTGTAGTTGTATACCACAACAGTATGTTTTGTTATGACCATTGCATCACCTCTCGTCGGTTACGGAATGACAGATCTACCAAATACTACCCTGCCCTAACTCAACACTACATAGAAACAAGCTATAATATTTCACCTCAAACCTAACCTGGATAAGCAACATTTTATTTCATTTTATGAAATGTTATGTTGCTTATTAAGCTTTTCATACCAACGATTACCATATACTCCTTCCTCATATTTTGTAAGCCCTCATGAAAGATAAATGGTTATGATAATATATGCTTTGATGGTTGAAGTTCCGGAAAATATTGTTTGTTTTGTATTAACGAAATCATATAAACAAAATTGTGGGCATATGTTTCCAAATACCTATAATCTTGCATGAAATAGTTTCATAGAACTCATATTTGAAGTGGTAAACATGATTTTAATAAAAGCAAAGAAAGTTTTATAGATAAATGTGATCATTTTACTTATAAAATATAATTAATTTATATTAGAAGTGTCGATATCAAGCTTTCATATCACCATTTAATGAAAAATGTTTAAAAATCTACTTGGTTCCAAAAATTTATGGGCTCAAGTCCCATCTTAGAGTGCCAGGGACAAAGTAGCTTTTTAAGTATTTTTCACAAATAGGTTATTTTATACATTTTTAATTTATCTCAGTTCATTTTTATTAAAGCAGTCGCCCGGTTTGCCAAAGGTCATGGGTTCGTAGCCCATCTCAGTGCCAAAGACCAAGTGGATTTTTTTTATCATTTTCATTAAGTATTTCACTAATCTTAAAGAAATAGAACTGAATGTAGCCTAAGATTGATATGTATAGTACTAGTCAAGTTGTACAGTACTCAAAAATTGCTGGCTAATCTTTCGTTAAGTTCCGTACCGAAAACGAGCAAAAGATCACGTCTGTTGTATGAAAGCCCCTTAATAGTATATAGTTTATGCAACTGTCATATAAGAAGGGGTATTAAAACACAAGAGTCTGTTTCGAGTGTTTTAATACCTAAGTTATATGCAGTTTCATACACTAGTTTATCTTCACTCATAGGAAAAATTGAAATTAAACAAAGTAGGTAGGTTACAAGGAAGTAATTTATGCGTGCGCCATTTTTTTCACAGTTCGAACTGCGCATTCGTGCGCCTTTTTTGTCACATTCAGCTTAAAACCATAGACTAGTTTACTGAATAAAAAAAGATAGCGGTACTTAATTGATTTTTATGATACAGTTGGCGGTACTATAATGAGTTTTATTTTTAATTTTATTTATTTGCGTTTATAAAGTGCGTATGTAAAGAATCGTTTTTGAATTCTTAATTCGAATTTTTCGATTTGAGTGTAGATAAATATTTATTTCATTCAGTTTTTTAGTATTTGTAGTTGAAGCGGCACCTTAAATACATTTTGTAAAAATCAGTAAAAATTTCAACTATCTAACTATCACGATTCATAAGATACAGCCTGGTGACTGACGGGCAGTCAGACAGACAGTCAAGTCTTAGTAATAGTGTTCCTGTCTTACCCTTTGGATACGGAACCCTAGAAATGTGTGACTTATTTTTTTATAATTTATGACCAGAAAAAAAATTAAAATAATAATATATTATGCTTATATTATCACTCTACTAATACTAGACGTAAATATACTGTTATATGTTTTTCTTTTAAAGTTATTAATTCATTTGTGCATTATTCCGAAATTTATACCCACAATAAATTAGTAAATTTCATATTAAAAACTTTAACTGTAAGTGTAATAATGGCGTGACAATAAAGTATTATTATTATAACTCCAATTTATTAAATCAGTTACATCATATTCAGTAAGGCTTTTCTAATATTTTTTTAATAGATTTCTTCGACTCAGGCACTTCTGCATGTAGATTAATTTTATTAAATATTCTGGGTGTTAAGTAAGTCCTTATTCTTTGTAAATAATAGTTTCCTGTCAAAGAGCCCAGCTCTTTAAACATTTTTTTTTCTTTGACTGTCCTGTATTATAACTATATGTTCTCATTGTTTTATATATATCAATCTCAAACTGCTCTTTTGCTAACATGTATTTAATTTTCAATAATTTATTTAATTTTCTTATCGGTATTATTTTACATATTATTAGTCATTGTTATTCCCGTGTTCTTTCTTTCTCTTTTTCTATTGAAAATATGTATCCGAAGGTTTTTTTTCGGGGTAAGTTTTAAATGTGAGACCGTATGACCGTGTAACTATTAATACTAAAAAAGTGCTCATGCCATATTATGGCCCTCTTATTTTCTATTACCTTTATATCGAACTTAAATGGAAAAATCCAGAAGCTTATCACTTAAGTCAATATACGTTTTTTATTGTCCATCATCGTACTTTTATTACAGCAAGGTGTGAGCCCTTATTTCCAATCACATCATAACGAAGGACATACTACACTTTGTGCTAACTCAAAAGATACCTACGTTTCATTTTTTTATTTACCTCTTATCCTATAATTATCATGTCATGTGAATTTTTTATTGACCCTTGTCATCTCGAAATATTTCATGGTTTTAAAGCCATACTTAATATCGTATCAACCCGTCTCACACGACACTACGCTTGGTTACAAAGCCATACTTAATATCATATCAACCTGTCTCACACGACACCACGGTTACATAAAAAGACTGTTTTGATTCTTTTTTCACGACAAAAGAAATAACTCACGTTTACAAACACTTATTCCGAGATAATATTTAAGGATACGTATTTTATAGTAAATATTATCCGAAGGAAAATGTTACAGCATTCGTTACTTAGCAATAAATTCAATTGGTGAACGTAATTTCTTTTTGATTATGACAGTTGGCACCCTGTTGCTAACTTATTAGTTGTCAAAGCCTATATCACGAATTTGTCTAAGAAAAAAAAACCAACCCTTTTACAAAAATATTTATAACCAAAACACGTTTAAATTATGGAATTATTCTTTGGGGAAATAGCTCACATACCTAAGAAATCTTTATTTTGTAGAAAAGCCTGAAAATAAAAACCAATATAATGTAATGGAGTCATGTAAATCTTATTTTAAAAGTCTAAGAATTCTTACTCTGTCTAAGTTATATATTTTTGAAGCCTGTAAATCTGTTAAAGCAATTGGATTTATTATTAGGATATTCGCCGGTAAAATTATTAAGACGTAACAAGAGATACTATAGTAATCTAAAGGTCGCTTCTACTTATACTAAGCAGCCCCCCAATTCAATGCTAATTAAAATTTACAATCAAATTACATTGAAAAACTCGAAAAAATTAAAGCTTTTAAAAATCAGTTGAAACAATTGCTTATAAATAAAAGCTATTATAGTGTCTCACAAACGTCCATCGAGGTTTAATGACATATATATCTTTCTACGGTGTATTTTATTTATTACAATAAATAAAATTATACGAGTATATTACACAAAACTAGGTAATAGTACGTAGAACTAGACTGATGTCCTCAATCATTCACTTTCACACACTCACACATTATTATGTATTTTATTTATTTAAGCATTTTGTAGGGATACGCATGTTTAATTTTACTTAAACAATTGTAAGAGACAAAGTCACTACATATTTAAAATTTGTACCAGCAGGACGTCAGCTCTCTATGAGTACTTGGCCGCCGACATAAAATTTAACTAATGAAGCAATCAAAAAGTGTCTGCCTTTATAAATTTTCAGTTATAAAGTAAATTGATATCAAGAACTATTTGCATCCACATGTTCATTTAACGAGATTCTCTTCTTTAATAAACGTAAGCCAAAAAAGGTTGAAATACTGCCAAACAAGGTTTAAGGTTTTAAAGCAAACGATATTTCAACCTTTTTTTAAGTTTTTAAATTAATTTTGTAAATTTATTTTGTTTTTTTATGATTCAAAAATAACGCAAAACCATCCCATGACTGTTTACTAGATATCATCAGACATTTCAAGACTTCGATAATCGACAATACTCTTTTGTCAACTTTCCTACTCCAATGTACGTATTTTAAGTGTAATAGAAGTGAGACAGCCTGATGATCAATTGTTACGTCGCAGATAGATCGCAGTATTTCAGGTTTAATGACATATATATCTTTCTACGGTGTATTTTATTTATTACAATAAATAAAATTATACGAGTATATTACACAAAACTAGGTAATAGTACGTAGAACTAGACTGATGTCCTCAATCATTCACTTTCACACACTCACACATTATTATGTATTTTATTTATTTAAGCATTTTGTAGGGATACGCATGTTTAATTTTACTTAAACAATTGTAAGAGACAAAGTCACTACATATTTAAAATTTGTACCAGCAGGACGTCAGCTCTCTATGAGTACTTGGCCGCCGACATAAAATTTAACTAATGAAGCAATCAAAAAGTGTCTGCCTTTATAAATTTTCAGTTATAAAGTAAATTGATATCAAGAACTATTTGCATCCACATGTTCATTTAACGAGATTCTCTTCTTTAATAAACGTAAGCCAAAAAAGGTTGAAATACTGCCAAACAAGGTTTAAGGTTTTAAAGCAAACGATATTTCAACCTTTTTTTAAGTTTTTAAATTAATTTTGTAAATTTATTTTGTTTTTTTATGATTCAAAAATAACGCAAAACCATCCCATGACTGTTTACTAGATATCATCAGACATTTCAAGACTTCGATAATCGACAATACTCTTTTGTCAACTTTCCTACTCCAATGTACGTATTTTAAGTGTAATAGAAGTGAGACAGCCTGATGATCAATTGTTACGTCGCAGATAGATCGCAGTATTTCGAAAAATATTTTTAACTGAACTGCCTTAAAATATGTTGCTTAATTCGAAATACTATTCAAACAGAATTCACGAGAAGAAAGTTCCACCATACATCTCTAGTCTTTCGCTTCCCTAGATTTATCTAATGTGAGTTTCACAGGCCATATTATAATAGATTTGCATTGCATTAAATTTCTTTGTAAATTTTAATGTACAGTGTAGTCAATTTATATTTTTACCTTTGGTCCTTTCAGTTGGAAGACGGCTATTGGCACACAACTGCTCTTGTGCTAGATTAATAATCTTTTAGTTATTTATGAAACCATAGGCAAACTTAATGAACTAGATAGAAATACTAAAATACGAGGTTGGTGCTACTGATTCAGAGAGTTAAATAAAAATTCTATAACAAAACCTGAATACTGGAGCAAAGATAGTTAGCGATACTTTTAAAATATCTGAGAGATCTTGAGAGCAAGAAAACTTGCAAACAGCTGGTCTAACATGTTATAACAGATGATTGGTGAACAAAAAAGTTTTACGGTTGATACTTTGTCTATCCAGTGGATTTTATTCAATAAAACTACCTTATATTGCTTTAATCAAGCCCGGTATTTATATACTTAAAAATGGCAGATTAGGGTTGTCCATTAATATATCTAATTTTTGATGTAAACGAGTCGGTTCGATTCGTGGCATATCGCGGCAACCCCTGAACCTACCTAAGTATCACCTCTATTTAGAAACCATTCCAATGTAAATGTAATGAAATTATAAAACGTAATAAGCTTGCTTTAAATTAAGCCTATTAACTTGAATGCTGTTAATTTCAGTATTATTATGTAAACCTTTAACATTCAAACCGTTTTTTATATAGATATTTTTAGTTGATAAATTAGAAAATAAAAGGTAATGGAAACAGTTTTAGGTTCTTTAAGAAAATAGGCGAAAATGGACTATTCCTTAATGGAAATAAAAATATAGAAAATAATGTTTATGGTTTTAAAATTTGATATTTGTAAGCGTAAATCCAATTCAATTGATCCAACTAGACCACAATAAATACTTATATATTATGTTATTTATAGTCGTCAATTTATTAATTTATCTTTTGAATATAGTATTAACTCAAGTCTTTCATTACTTCTTATACAAAAAAAACATAAAAATGAGATATTGACATGAACATTCTTCTAAATTCCATGCTACGATATTACAAGGTTCTTGAGCTTCATATATTGGAACCACAAACAGTATCCCCTGTACTGGAAAATGTGACCGGACCCGACCAAAATTAACGAACCTTATTTCTGAAGCCAGAAATAAGGACATGTCACCTATATTATATGAGCTTCAAAATAATAATCCTGTAAATATTTTTGTTGACAGTTAAATTTACTATTTTAATTGATATTTAAAATTTTAATCGGATATTATATATTACAATTGACTTTTTATTACATCTGTAGCCAAGTTATCGGTATCTCTGATGTCCCTGATTTGAATCCCGGTGGAGTCGATGTCGAAAATAAACTTTTTTATTTCATCTCGTTTTTAGGTGTTGCGGCATTAGATCTTTACTAGGTAAAGGTAGAGATCATCATCAGTCATAAGACCGCCAATTGTTGCTCTGTATTGTTAATATCCACGTATTAAGTTATGTTTGTACGTAAAGCATCATTATAATCAGCTTATCGAAGTTCCCACTATACGGGTTCAGGCTTTCCATTTAGATGGAATCGAATAAAATTGAATACGGAGAATGGGCCATGACCCACCACGCGGACCTAGATGGGTTGGTGGGTATTAACGACTACAGATACAGCCGGACCAACGCCTTAACGTGCCTTCCGGAGCACGGAGGCGCTCGATATAATATATTTTTGATCCATCCAATGAGCGGCCATGCGAAAGTTGCTTAACAATCTTATCACAGACCGAGTGCGCGAACCATCTGCGCCATCGATCTCTCTCAGTACTTACAATAAAGAGTTATCCAATCATGTAAATTCTTTCACCAACGGAAAGCTTTACGAAGATCTTTTAATTTAGTTTCTTTTTTTTAATTGCTAGTTACTCGATTACTTAATTTTTTTTTCTATTTATTTGGGTAAACAAACAGTTACAAAGTAATTACAATATATTAATTAGTAGTAGTATACTATATTACTAACTTTGACACCAGCACCGTTTACCACATATTTATCAATTACATACAATTAAGAGTGAAAGTAAAGTATATAATGAAGGTGTTATGGGTGTCCTACAAAATCATAGAAAGAGAAGGGACAATACAAGAACTTGGCGCAGATCGCAAGATTAAGTTACATGTAAATATAGTTTTGTTACAATAAGCGTTATTTAAGTAAATATACTATATTGTGTACTGTACATCAATCTAACAATTGGCCTTACAATTTAAAAAATAGAAAGAAAACAATAATTGAAACTTACAGTTATAATAATTTCTTTAAACTAAATTTACTTATAGTAGCTGATAAGCCTCGTGGTTTGTAATTACTCGATTATAATGAGGGAGTGATCATGGATACTTTTAATTTTATTAGAATAGTAACACTGCCTTTGACAGTTCGTTAACGAAAAGCAAGTTGCCGCCATTTTTGCACACATTCTGTTTCCTATCGCCGAGGAGTAAAGACATCCGACGACATCACGCTAATCTCGTTATATTTTTGTATGAAAAGTGATAAAATGGAATAAATCCACATTGGTATACACGCCTGCAGTGCTATTTTAAAAATAGTCCCCATATGGACGATCTATTTGGGCTTCGTAATAGCCCCTTCTGACTACCCGCCGTTATATACTATATTACGAGTATATAGAAGGGGCAAAGTTGCGAGAAAGCGGATAGTAAGTACTCAGTATTGCGTGTGCTTTAGCTATTCATCTTGAAATCTAGACAATTTATATAATGTTGTCTTATAATTTAAATATAAGATTCCTTTGTCCTCATTAAAATAAAGTTTATTACAATTAAGAAGGAAATTACAATCTATAATGAAAATAAATTAAAACTACTTATCTAAACTATGTCTTAACTATACTAAATAAAAATGTCTCCCAGATCATTGCCAACAGGTAAGGTACCTAGAAGGCTGCGAGCGTTTCCTCTTTGAATTGCCAAACTAATGACATGTCAAAAAGTTTCTTTTTTAAATATTTATTGATAGAAATATAAATGCATAATTAAACAATTTTAACTTGTTTAAATTAATTTCAACGTTTTGAAGTAAATCTTGAGTAAAACCATATTTTTAATTTTAGAAAGAACACCATTAAAATATACGTGTGTGGTAAGAAAATCCGATAAAACTTTTATAAGTCATAAAAAGACGATTCAAACGCCAATATTTGTTCAGTCATTATATTCTAATAATATCTCAACCATCTGGCTTATGTGTTAGAAATGTATTTACTTAGGAGTATCATTGCCAGCTTTTACCTTAAGAATCTTTTTTTTACCCGACTACGGCAAAGCAAAAAGGGGAGTTATGATTTTGATCGGTATACAGACATACATACATATGTATGTAAGAATGCTTATTTGTTCCCTTATAACTTAGAAACTACTCATCGTAACTGGACAAATGAGGAATCATTAGAAGCGTCTTAGTAGTCTACGTGCTATAGACTATATGACGTTACATTAAACTAAAACGATATAGTAAGGCGACCGGATAACTCTCCAGTAGTTGTTATCTTCCAGCTGATAAAATACACATTAATATTCAATGATATATTAAAAAATTTAGATGTGTTATCTGCGCACAATATTGACAACAAAAGTAAAGCAATTGCCTGAGATTTACTTTAATTACGTTCAGCAAGCGTTGTGGATAACGTCATTTTCATTCGTAATTTTCTGTGGAAGGTTTGAGATAAAATGCGTGTTTAAACAATGATCAAATTGCAAGTGTCAGAGCTGTACTTACTATTTTTTTATTTGAATTAAAAATATTAAACATCATTGGTCGCAGCTATTTTTTCGTGCATCGTGTTCTATGAGTAGTGGAGATTTAGAGTTAACACGTAAAGCTGAGCAAATATGTTTATCCCGTTCTGACAAGAGATATGCTGTATAATTCTAATAGGGAGATAACTATTTTTGATTTCTTCGCTCCCAATGTGGTTTTATTATAATGTAACGCTACCGCAAAAAAACAAATACTGACTGCGTAAAAATGAATTTTTAAAATACATGAAAATATTTACTTAAATAAAAACTAAAAAGGAGGAAACAAGCATTACTTAACAGAATTCTAAACTAATGGGCTTGATTCTTTTTTTTTTAGTTTTTATTTAATTGTAAGTTAATATTTTCATGTATTTTTTAAAATTCATTTTTTCGCAGTCGTGTTTTTTGTTTTTCTTTAAATTATTTATTTTTTACTTTTTAGTTATGTATCGAGTTCATCTATCGAGCTTGCTTGTAAACTTTTTTTTACTCGGCAACTTGGCGGTGAATAAAAGTTTTTTTTCACAAAAATATTTTTCACTTTTTTCACTGTTTTTTTATGTTTTTATATCGTTTATACTTAAAATAAAAACTTAAATCAATAAGTAAGAAACTTAGCGAGAATTATTGTTTTGTTAAATAACTTTAAATCGTTACATATCCTAAACTATTATTTAAAATAAATATTATAAAAGGACCTAAAGTTGATTTTAAAATACCTATTCAACGACACCCCACTTAACATTTAATTTTTTTCATTTTGACAATATCGCGTCTGGTTGTCGCTGTTTTGAATTTTGATTACTGTCATGTCTTTAGTGACACTCGCAAGGTTAAGACGAATCGCTTGACGTAAGAATCATCAAAATCGGCCTACGCATTTGGACTCTAGAACGCCACATATATACAAACATATATACACATGTCCGTACCTTCCTTTTACTTTGGTCATACATACATAGACTGATAAACACATTACCCTCCTTTGCGTCGCGCAGTCGGGTAAAAAGTTTACGCTGTTTCAAAACCCAATTATGTACCGGTATGACGTGTCTACAAATAAAACATCAAAAGTGATATTTAAATCAAAGACAAAAAGTTTGTTTGACATAAAGTCTAAAACAAAATAAACGGTGTGGTACAACGTAGCGTTATACTATTATTATTAGGATAAGAAATTTCTGTGGATTTTGTTTATGAAATAATTAAATAATATGTAATGATAGAATTTGTAGATGCAATATTAATATGCATGTGTTAACAGACATGTATAACTAAACAAACGTTAAAAAAATCTTATTTGTGAGTAATAAATAAAAATAACACAACAGACGTACACAACACCCAGACCAGAAACCAAAAGCGGAATAGTATTTATATGCAATGTAAAGCGCCTGTAGATAAATACTCTTGTTAATGACCTTGGTCGACCAAAACTGAAACTCAAACACGGATTAGCGCTCAGGAAACTTAATAGTTTCAACCGTACGTCACTTTGATTTATACAGATTTCAATGAACATCTTAAGCTTTCAGACTTTACATCAACTGGACTTGATAAATTATTATCATTTATTAACATTGTATAACAGACATGATAGAGGAGCTAGATAGCGAAGTGGTTAGCGCGTTCGTTCTTCGATACGGTTGTTAAGCGACTTTCGCAATGGTCGGTCATAGGATGGATGACCAAAAATATGTTATCTCGTGCTCCTCCGTGCTTCAAAAGGCATGTTGAGCCGTTAGCCAATGCTGCATAAGGAGTCCATGTTCCAAAGCACGGAGAAGCTCGATATAATAAATTTCCGATGAGCAGCCTACGCACGCACATATTAACATCAATATTCACAGGCCGTATACCCTAACCACTGCACCGTTGAGCACGAATGCAAGCATAGACGTTATAACTACAACTATGTTCATAATTAAAACTTAGAAAACTTTGAGCATAGTATTAAGTGAATAATTAATTAGAAACTTCTCGAAGTTCATTCAAACATAATTGAAAATGGATTTCTGCGTCAACCGTAAATTAAGAAAACATTAAGTTTCACATTCAGCAACAATATTGCATACCGTAGCTAACAAGATCATAGATAATATAAAGGTATGTGAAACGGATTTATAACCTTAATCTGAGTGTCTACTCTCTGAGTGTCTCCGAATGAAAATAAATATTACAAAACGTTCTTATTTTGTTGAAACCTTATCCGTGAAATTTTTTTATATTTATTTTTTGGAGACAATGAGTAGACCTTCTGTTATTCCCATGTTTCCCCACTTTTATACCACAGATTGACAAAAAATACAATTCAGCTTTTCAGATCTAAACCATAACATAATAAATGTGGCGTTCCTCAAGGCAGTGTTATAGGCCCTTTATTGTTTTCGCTGTACATAAATGATTTACCTAACATTACAAAACGTAAGACGTACTATTTGCTGATGACATTTCCATTATTGTTACAATGAAAAGTACTTTAGAACAACACAGTAAAAAGTTTACACAAGCTCAGGATTTGAGCCAAAGATTAAGAAGAAACCCTGAAAGGTGAATTTTGAAAATCGTCCCTAAAACTCAAAGATTTCGAAATAGAAGTCATGCCATGTGCCAAAAAATATATATTAAACTTTCACACAACCAATAATTTCAAACAATTACCGTTTAACCGATTGAAATTTACTTTACGTAAATGGTTATTGGAAATGGCATTTTATTCTATTGATGATTTTTTAAACCATAATACTAGGTAAATTAATACGCCAAAAAAATGCTATATAAGTTGATACAAAATTTTATTGCTATATGATTTGTTACTTTTTAATATTTTGACGTTATTATTACGTAATTCCTCATATTGACATTTATTATTAGACATTTAATCTTGGAAACGATAATGATTATTCTAATTTTAGTAAATTTGTTAATTTTGTACAATAATTTGACTGTTTTTACCAGTAATGAAAATTAATTAAATTTAATATTAGGTACATACGAAATTGGCGTTTTGTCGAACTGGCCACTTTAATCACAAATTTCTTGGGTTTCGTTAGGCGATATTCATGCATTTGTGTTTTGTTAGGCGGCATTTATTTGTTTTTTTTTCTTCTGTTTCTCCTATTTACGTCACCCAGTATAAAAAATCGAAAACTTGAAATATCGTGTTATTTACGAGTACGAGTTTCACCGTAGTACTAGTGCTGCGGAAACGGCTCGAAGGGTTAATGATGTGTATGGCGGTTGTGTCGCAAAAAAAACATAGTGCGTTTTTGGTTCCAACGTTTTCGTTCTGAAAATTTCGACCTGCAGAACAAACTCCGTGGACTGCCGGAGACCCAAGTTAATAATGAAGAATTGAAGGCTATTGTGGAAGCGGATCCATCGCAAACCACGCCCGAGTTAGCTGTAGGCTGCGGTGTTAGTGATAAAACTGTTTTAATCCACTTGAAGCAAATCGGAAAGATTAAAAAGCTTGAAAGGTGCTCACGAATTGAGGGAAGCAAACCGGCAAACGCGCGTCGACTGCTGCGTTACATTAATTAATCGGCACTTTTAAATCGAATCACTACCTGTGATGAAAAGTGAATTCTTTACGATAATCTGAAGTGCTCATCACAATGGTTGGTCCCTGTCATGCCAGCCAAATCCTGCCCCAAGCGAAAATTGACCCCAAAAAAGTTACTTGTAAGCGTTTGGTGGACTAGTGCCGGTATCGTTCATTACAGTTTTCTCAAATCTGTCTAGACAATTACGGTAGACGTCTATTATCAGCAATTGCAAACCATGCTAGCTGTTAAACAACCGAGGCTGGTCAATCGCTTTCCTCCACTGCTACTTCAAGACAACGCTAGACCACACACTACACAACAGACGGCTACCAAATTAGAAGATCTTCAATTAGAATGTCTATAGCGTACTCGTAGACATACACCGTCTATACATACACCGTACTCCCCGGACCTTACTCCAACAGATTACCATTTTTTTTTAAATTTGGATAACTTCTTGCAAGGGAAAATATTTAACTCCGATGGGGGCAGTGCAAATCGCCTTCAAAGATTTTATTGATTCCCGTCCGAATGGTTTTTTTAGTAAGGGGATCAATGAACTACCTATGAGATGGAAAAAGTGCATAGATAACAATGGTTTATACTTTGAATAAATATATTATATTAAAAAATATTCGACTTTTTGTTCCTCCTGTATGCCTTTTAGGCAGATCACGATGTAACTATTCAGTCCTTGTATCCAATATCTTTATATAACCTGTGATCAACAATAAAGATTGATTTAATTTGATCCCATACCAAACACCAATTTCTTATGTAAGGACCTAATATTTGCATGCTATCTCCGTATGGCTTAATAGGTTTTAAGTTCTAATTTTATTTTAATTAATTGCTATCAAATTGTACCCTATTAAAAGAAAATAAATATCTATTCTATTCTATGGTAACTTTTAGCTAATTCGACAGATTAGACACCATTACCAGTAGTCGGATAATGGATATTATATTTTTATCTATTTTTCGATGGGTCGCCTTTCCCCAAAACAGCGAATTCAATGATAAAAGGTTTAGATGGGTTGCTGTTAAATATCTTTTTTTATAATTAACTTTTAGGCAATTCGATAGATATCGGATACCATCACCAATTGTCGGATAATGGATATTATACTAACAGGATATTATATTTTTATCACTGATACTTATATTTTGATCTATCTTGAGACTGGTCGCCTTTTCCACAGTACCGTGAATTCTATGATGAAAGGCTTAGAAGGGTTGCTGTTAAATATCATTTTTTATAATTAACTTTTAGGCAATTTGACAGATTTTGGATACTATCACCAGTTGTCGTCTAATCGACGTATATTTACCAGAATTTGATATTGTCTCATATAGAATACACTTTTGTACTAAAAACAAATCCTGGGATTTCAAAATCGATATATATCTCGTAGTTTTTTTATTATTAAATCAAATCAGGTTTAGGTAAACATATACCAATTTTCCTAAAATCCCGATATTTATAATAAAACAAATTAAAAAAAAATCCCACATAATTTTTTCAATGCCTAATATTGCCTATAAGAAAATATAGAGAACATCCAATCACGGATCTAATTCGTTGTTTACTCGATGGAGTTGATATGTTTAATTACGGAGGCCTCATAACAACCTTCCGGCTCTATCATTAGATCAGCTCCATACTAATTAACATTGTCATCCAACTTATAAATACATGCAAAGTTTTAGCTCGATCAAAAACTAGGAAGCATCTATCTATATCTTTACCCTGTATCCCTGGCAGGGTAGGCAAAAAGGACCAAACGCCACAATGTACGGTCCGTACATACATATTTCGCCTCATCCACTTACATTACTCTTTTCATACATGTTCGCCAGTTTCTATGACTTCTGATGTCACCTTCTGAGAACACGCGATTGATTAAATCGTGAAAGGTTTGTCGTATCCTTCCTCGGCTCCTACAACCTTCAACTTTCGCGTTATATCTATGTCAGTTTTGTCAGTCTTTCATCCAGCATTCATTCTATATGTGCGAACCAACGGAGCACGTGTCTGTTTTTGAGCTAATGTTCGCAAATGCTCAACCGATAATGAGAATTCTTCCCTTACAAGAAACTAATGATATACGCGGATGATATACTATAATTTACACATTACAAATCATGAGAAAACAACTAGTAATAAATTAAACAAAGTGTTCCAGTATCATTACTGACTCCATCGTAATTCATTTTTGAATTATATTCCTTTTAGCATGATAACGACATTTGTATCATTGCCAAAGTACTCATTCGTCACGCAAAAAGTTATTTCTTCACACAAAAAGCGGAATTATTGTCTTGACCCACTTTGATCGAAATACCCCTGGACTCTGTTACGACGATTCGAGGGGGGGGAGGATTCCCCCCGGCAGAGGAGGCCAGACGGCCGGGGGTCAGGGCGACAAAGAGAGAAAACGGCGGACGATCCTTGCGTTATCGAGCAAGATCGCCCGCTGGAGCCTCGCAATCATTGGTCCGTCACGGAGTCCCAACCTCTTCAGATGGTCGTGAAGAGAAGTCGGGACTAGGCCATTCGTTGACACTACGACTGGGACGATCTCAGTGGATGACACTCGCCACATATCGGTAACCTCGTGCGCCAGGTTCAGATATTTAAGTTTTTTATCTGATTCGGCTTTCACGAGGTTTTCATCGAATGGGACGGTGACATCCACTAAGAACACCCGAGATTCCGCCCGGTCCATCAGTACGATATCAGGCTTGTTCGCAGGAACAGTCCTGTCCGTAATGACGGACCGGTCCCAGTACAATCGAGCGCGGTCGTTTTCAAGAACTGGCTCCGGCACATACTTATAGTACGGCACCTTTTCGCCTATGAGGCCGTATTTGAAGGCTAGCTCGAGATGGAGTATTTTGGCTGCTTGGTCATGTCTGTGCAAATACTCGGTATTAGCCAGTACAGGACAACCGGAAGTAATATGCCTGAGTGACTCACCGGGCTGGTGACAGGCTCTACAAACGTCCTCTGTCCCATCCTTCAGGATATACTTCCGGTAGTTTCGGGTCATAATGACCTGGTCCTGTATTGCACAGACAAAACCTTCGGTTTCCCCAAAGAGGTCCCCGAAGCGCAGCCAATGCACGGAGGCTCTCGGATCCACATGACGCTCGTGTAGCCCCTTGTAGAACCTACCGTGCAACTCCTTCTCCCTCCAAACGGCCTCTCGGTCAGTGGTGCTAAGTACTGCTGGTTCTCGCCATTGCTCGGTGGCCAAAGAGAGAGGGGTTAGTCCTACATCACATGCTTTGACATCTCTATGCAACTCACTGGATTCCGATTTCGCCAGGAAGTAATTACGGAGACTGTGTATCTCGCGGTTGTGCAGGGTTTTCGCACTGAGCAGGCCACGACCGCCGCTCTTCCTCGGGATATACAGCCTCATCACTGACGATCTCGGGTGGTGCATCCTATGGAGTGTCAAAGTTGTGCGGACTTTCCGATCTAGAGCGTCCAATTCGGTCTGAGTCCATCTGAGAATGCCAAAGGTGTACATTAGGACTGGCATGACCCAACCGTTGATGGCCCTGACTTTGTTGACGCCTGACAGGTAGCTTTCAAGCACCTTGGTCAGGCGTCCCAAAAAGGCCCCCTTAACGGATTGTTTCACGTCCGCCATATGCACACCCAGATTCTGTGACATACCCAGATACCGGTATGTATCAGTTTCGGAGAGGGTACGGATGGTGGATCCATCCGGTAGGTCCACTTGGGTGGAATCACTTATCCGACCTCTATCCACATGGATAACCGCACACTTGTCCAGCCCAAACTCCATGCTGATGGAGCTACCGAAATCCTTTGTGATTTTCAGCAGCTCCGCCAGCCTCTGAGCATTTGGAGCAAGCAACTTGAGATCATCCATGTAGAAGAGGTGAGATATTTTGGACAATCCTCTCTTCAACTGAAAACCTGTCCCTGGTTTATCCAGCAAAGTGCTAAGCGGATTTAGGGACAGGCAAAACCAAAGTGGACTCAGACAATCGCCCTGGAATATACCCAGCGGGCACTTTGGCGCCGATGAATTATTATTATTATTATTATTATTCCCGTATCCATAATTTACTCTTCCCGACCCCTCGACGATTCGAGGGGTGGGAGGATTCCCCCCGGCAGAGGAGGCCAGACGGCCGGGGGTCAGGGCGACAAAGAGAGAAAACGGCGGACGATCCTTGCGTTATCGAGCAAGATCGCCCGCTGGAGCCTCGCAATCATTGGTCCGTCACGGAGTCCCAACCTCTTCAGATGGTCGTGAAGAGAAGTCGGGACTAGGCCATTCGTTGACACTACGACTGGGACGATCTCAGTGGATGACACTCGCCACATATCGGTAACCTCGTGCGCCAGGTTCAGATATTTAAGTTTTTTATCTGATTCGGCTTTCACGAGGTTTTCATCGAATGGGACGGTGACATCCACTAAGAACACCCGAGATTCCGCCCGGTCCATCAGTACGATATCAGGCTTGTTCGCAGGAACAGTCCTGTCCGTAATGACGGACCGGTCCCAGTACAATCGAGCGCGGTCGTTTTCAAGAATTGGCTCCGGCACATACTTATAGTACGGCACCTTTTCGCCTATGAGGCCGTATTTGAAGGCTAGCTCGAGATGGAGTATTTTGGCTGCTTGGTCATGTCTGTGCAAATACTCGGTATTAGCCAGTACAGGACAACCGGAAGTAATATGCCTGAGTGACTCACCGGGCTGGTGACAGGCTCTACAAACGTCCTCTGTCCCATCCTTCAGGATATACTTCCGGTAGTTTCGGGTCATAATGACCTGGTCCTGTATTGCACAGACAAAACCTTCGGTTTCCCCAAAGAGGTCCCCGAAGCGCAGCCAATGCACGGAGGCTCTCGGATCCACATGACGCTCGTGTAGCGCCTTGTAGAACCTACCGTGCAACTCCTTCTCCCTCCAAACGGCCTCTCGGTCAGTGGTGCTAAGTACTGCCGGTTCTCGCCATTGCTCGGTGGCCAAAGAGAGAGGGGTTAGTCCTACATCACATGCTTTGACATCTCTATGCAACTCACTGGATTCCGATTTCGCCAGGAAGTAATTACGGAGACTGTGTATCTCGCGGTTGTGCAGGGTTTTCGCACTGAGCAGCCCACGACCGCCGCTCTTCCTCGGGATATACAGCCTCATCACTGACGATCTCGGGTGGTGCATCCTATGGAGTGTCAAAGTTGTGCGCACTTTCCGATCCAGGGCGTCCAATTCGGTCTGAGTCCATCTGAGTATGCCAAAGGTGTACATTAGGACTGGCATGACCCAACCGTTGATGGCCCTGACTTTGTTGACGCCTGACAGGTAGCTTTCAAGCACCTTAGTCAGGCGTCCCAAAAAGGCCTCCTTAACGGATTGTTTCACGTCCGCCATATGCACACCCAGATTCTGTGACATACCCAGATACCGGTATGTATCAGTTTCGGAGAGGGTACGGATGGTGGATCCATCCGGTAGGTCCACTTGGGTGGAATCACTTATCCGACCTCTATCCACATGGATAACCGCACACTTGTCCAGCCCAAACTCCATGCTGATGGAGCTACTGAAATCCTTTGTGATTTTCAGCAGCTCCGCCAGCCTCTGAGCATTTGGAGCAAGCAACTTGAGATCATCCATGTAGAAGAGGTGAGATATTTTGAACAATCCTCTCTTCAACTGAAAACCTGTCCCTGGTTTATCCAGCAAAGTGCTAAGCGGATTTAGGGCCAGGCAAAACCAAAGTGGACTCAGACAATCGCCCTGGAATATACCCCTCTCAATCTTTATTCGGTCTTCCGCATCCGACAGCTGCACCCCGAACAGACTAAGCTGCGTACTCCACTGCCCCATACAGGTCTCGAGGAAGTTTCGAACTGTACTATCGATCTTGTACAGCTCGAGGACCCTCTTCAACCACGTATGGGGAACCGAGTCAAACGCTTTTTTGTAGTCTATCCAGGCTGCAGAGAAGTTGCGTCAATTGCGTTTGACCTGTTGGGCCACGACCGCATCGATCAGGAGAAGCTCCTTTGAACCGCGGCTCCCGCCCCTGCATCCATTCTGAGTGTCCACCATGATATGATTGTGCTCAACGTGAGCATCAATCTTAGCCTTCAGAATGAATGTCAGTGCTTTGTAGGTGGTACACAAGCACGTTATGGGGCGGTATTGTGACGGATCCGCGGTATTGGTGGACTTTAGAGCTAAGTGAGTGACCCCAGTTGTTAAGAAGTTTGGGAGACTTCGCTGTTCTAGGGCGTCTTGGAATTGGCGGGCCAGGAATGCGTGGCATGAGCGGAAACTCTTCAACCAGTAGTGGTGCAGTCCGTCAATCCCTGGAGTTTTCCAGTTCGGAGCTTTACGGACCGCAGCCAACACGTCATCCGACTCTATGGTGATGGGGTTCATCGCATCTATCGATGCACACGCTTCCTCTATAGGCGCCATCCATTCGCCCTCTATGTGCTCCACAGGCCGGGACCAGATGTTCCGCCAAAAGGCAATGACATCTGTGACATTCGGTCCTTGGCCAGTGGAGGGGCCAGCTCGTGCCTCCCATGTACGGTAAAACTTCTTTTGGTCACTCCCAAAGAGACGATTCTGGCGAAACCTTGCCCCTCTCTCGGAGTACCGCCGTATCCGACTTCCCCAAGCCGCAATTTTCTGCTTCAGGTCATCGACGCGCTCCGACACTTTTCGCATTAAGGCGGGGTCTGCAAGACTGAAATCTATCCCCGCCATTGCCATGTGTACGAAACGCATCACCCTCGGCCTCGTATTGCCTGACCTGAAACTAATCAGTTTGCCGATGCGGACTCTGGTCTCAGCAATACGTTTCTCAATCCTCTTACGCCACGCCGGAGTCTCGCTGTGCCGGGCATTGGTATGCCGTTCAGCTCTCCCAGCGGGCACTTTGGCGCCGATGAATCGACAGACCGCCAATGCGGCGCCAAATAGGATCGAGTTGGTATCACTGAGACTGCCGCTTTCTTCCAAGTATGGAAGAAGCATTTGGCTTACTGCCTCAACGACATCCCGATTTTTACGACTTAGGGGTATCCTCGGGATCTTCGGCCTCTCCTCAAGTGGGAGCTCGCGAAATTCGAGAATCGCCTCTTCAAGTAACCCCCTGATCTGCTCTAAATTCTGGGCGGTTGCGTCGTCTACCCTTCCCGTCTCATCAGGAGCAGGACTGGCCACTGTAGCATTGGGGTCGCATATGGTGCTGCGCGCAATGCTACTCCGCCTTCTGCTCTGCCTTCTGCTCTGCCTTCTGCTCTGCCTTCTGCTCTGCCTTCTGCTCTGCCTTCTGCTACCGGGACTCATAGACGACACAACCTCGAGTCGTAGTTGACCGAGTTCTGCTGGAGTAAAGATTTCTCTCCGAAGAATAAAGCGAACTCGATCTGCCAAATTTTGCGCCGTAACGGACAGCGAAGGCTCCAGGGTATGAAACGCAGCAAGCAATCTTGCCCGATAATCCGTTCCGCCGACACCTGTCTCTGTCGCCCTGTAGTACGCGCGCATGATGTTTTCATTTTGTGGGGTAGTCCACCTCATGCGGCGTACTCCACCAGCGGCGGGGACCGATTGCTGGGTCTGTGAAGACCCTGCCGGACCCAAGCCAGCTGGTGGTGATGGTGGAGTGGGCCGGCGAGATGGTCGTGCCGGCCCTCGGGGTTGGCTGGCTCGCATTCTGCTCGACCCGGCGCCAGCTCCGGGCGAGCCCTGGCGACCCCCAGGCAGCGGCCCTATACGCGCTCTATTTACTCCACTCATCATAGTACTTAAGTAGGCTTGATACATCAGGGGTCGCCCAATTCCCTGATGGGTCCGTTAAGATAGATTGCACCCACAATGACGGCAGATGGAAAAGAAGCACGGACCAACACTTCTCGTCTATGAGTAACATTTTAGGTGCGGACTAATTGCACTGATACGGCAAATCCTCTCACTAAACTCGCCGCATCAGTGGGCGATGGGGTCGTGTCCTGATGTTATGAATTGATATCCAAATAAGCAGTTCCCAGTTTCCCGCAAAAAATAATTATCATGACATGGTTTTATTACACAAATAGGATAATTAGTGGACTAATTTATTAAAAAAAAAAACTAGTCTGGCTATGTTAAACAGTGTACACACTCTCGCAGCGGATGCACGGTACTAAACGGATTGTATAACATTTGTTGCATGCGTGTGACGAGGTGGAAGTTCCCATTAAAATTACTATTGTTATATATTAAATAAACAATATTCTTAGTGTCAATTCCAAAGAAATTCATTATAAAAAGTGCACTTACCTTAAACGATGTCACGTCGTTGAATTGTCTGTAAAAAAAAAGATTCACTTATGTTCGTGTTTGTTACTCTTTTGCTTACTATATACATTGTGACTACAGAAAAAAAAACATAAGACGAAAGAATAAAGAGTTTAATAGATGATTATTTTATACAATTTCCAATGATATACATGTAAAAAGACACATACATTTGCTTAGAATCCAAGTTAAGTAACTAAAGCCCGTTATAGAAATCTGAAAAAGGTAGCTGTATCATTAGATTTTTTTACATTGAACCAATCGAGAATCGAAGCCGAGACGTCAAATGGCAACACCATGAAACCAGCCATAGCCACTCATCTATCGAGTCTAATTAAGTCTCATTCGTGTAATTAAACTAAGCAATTTCTAAACAGAGTCTTTGATGTAAAATATTAATTAAGATTTTGTGACATTTCAACAATTCTAAAACTTCAAAGTTTAATCATTTATTAACTGAAATATTTAGTAGAGTTATCAAAAGAAAATGCGTTCGAGTTATACATCAATATAAACTTGTTTCATTAATAATATTTTCATATACTTATTTCGTTACCCCGGCATTAAGACGCACCGTCTGTTAATTTTTATCACATAATTAGGATCTTATTAATTACAGATGGTATCATTTGATGAAGCTACTTAATACTAATTATCGTGCAATTACCATAATTAACTTATCATTTTCTAATTTATAAAATTGAAAAGAATCATAATTAACGTAGAAGGAAATATTACAATACTATTGTATGTTAGTTAGAGAAATCTATTTTTATTTTTAATATATAATTACAGACTTTTGTCAATTGAAATGAATGAATTTCTATCTTAAAAGATTACTCTCTTAAATATATGTTGTCATCATCATCATCATCAGCCCTTTTACGTCCCCACTGCAGGGGCTCAGACCTTCATTATGGATGGTTAAGGAGGATGGGTCATGATCCTCCACGCTGGCCCAATGCGGATTGGAGAGTAAATGCAGCCGGGACCAACGACTTAACGTGCCTTCCGAAGCACGGAGTAGCTCGAGATAATAATTTTTTGGTCTAGAGCATATTCGTCCCTCAAAGGCCGGCAGCGCGCTTGTACCTCCTCTGGTGTTGCAGGTGTCCATGGGCGGCGGTAATCACTCACCATTTGGAGATCCGTCTGCTCCCTGCCCCCTATCGCATAAAAAAATAAAAAAATCTTGTTTCGAGTATGTGAAATTTTGGAAAATATGAGGCGTCTTATATTTGTACCGCATAGAAACGAAATTATTAGGTTCTATTTATTCTCGTAAATATATATATTTTTTGAGCTAAGGAATTTATAGTCTGAAGTAAGAAGCGTGAATCTAAAATTTATGATAGAAAGATTTTACGAATGTCATAAATGGATTTTACAATAAAGAAGTCGAATAATAAATAAAAAATAGTTTTGATTGCTCTATTTTTGTACGTATAATACACCACCATCTATTCTTGTCTGTCTCAATTACTTGACTGTTTAATTCGTCCCGTTTTCTCCTTTCTTTAATGGCACTGTATTTAATTTGGTCACGATTGTGGACGTAAGTATGTGGGCTTTGTTTTCGTATCAAACAATAAATTGAAAATATTAATCAGTGACATTTGTATGTGACATTTATTAATTATATGCGAAGGAAAATATTTAATTAAATTTAGTAAGAAAACATAAAATCAACTCATGTTAATTATCTGAATTTTGTTATGCGTGTAAATTGCGCTTAGAATTAGAGTTAACAATGTTTCTTGTTACCAGTTTTGAAATTCGAATATCCACAATTTTTACCCAACTATGGCGAAACAAAAAGGAGGGTTATGGTTTTAGCCGGTTTGTATCTCTATATACGTAAGAATGTTTATCCCTTTTAACTTCGAAACTACTAATCGTACCTGGACAAATGATATCATTAGAAGCATCGTAATTGTCTGTATGCTATATGTGTCTGCAGGCTGTGACGTTACATTAAATTGACAAGAGCGCCCTCTAGAGAGCATAAATTAAGAAACTAAAAAAATATATTATTCAATCATTCCGTGTAGTTGTATCAAATTAAAGGGCTTAATTAGCACATTTCAATTATACATATATATATATATATATATATATATATATGTGGGCGAGAAGGCGCTTCGATTGTGCGAAACGCCATTTGTCACCTGGAGCTGTCATTTGTCAAGATCTATGGTGCTTTGCGAAACGTCAAGTTATGACATTGACGGCTGTCATCGCTTGGGAGTGGTCTATTCTTGTTCGAAGATGGCACTTTACGTTGTGCGGCCATATTGAGCGGACGCAAGCGCAGAACTCCGCGTTTCGTATCGCAATCCGTTTGCATCGCGTTATTATTAATGTACTCCGATTAGATAATTAAGTAATTCAATTAAATAACTGATTTGTGATCTATATGCGATCTTATTTCGAAGGAATATCTCGAACACTAGTCAGATTGTGGAGGTTGACTAACCTAACTCTCCGCAGGTCCCGCCTGACTTTCCGACATATACAATATATACAGCTTTTACTTGTAAATTCACTTAAATTCACCCACAAATTAGATAAAAAGATATGTTCTAAAATTAAAACTCGACTACAGCTAAATCACCCTCTAAAAAGTTTGAAACAAGAAATTTATTTCATAGCGATAGCGATGTTCTGATAGCGATAACCAAAGACAAGCATAGGCGTATGCCACTGATCATAACATAACAAACTCTTATAGTATACGACTACTAAAGTTATAAAATTGTACAGCATAGAAACCTTCACATAAACTTTAACGCAATGGAATTCCAATTATAAACTCGATTAATTTTCATTTATCTACATATTATTATTGCTGTTATACGCCAAATATTTATTCAATAAACATTTATGAATCTCAGAAAGCTTTACCATCGCTTCATAAATTTAAAGTAATGTACTGGGAAAAAGCGACACTTATCTGATACAATTACCACAGAGTAATAAATTATGGACGATTTTCCGTTAAACTTTAACAGTGTTATTACAAAAGAGACGTTAAACAGTGTTTTACCATGTGTTTATCTAAACTGTGATTAAGAATATAAACCCTGTTTAAAATGATGTCTAACTTTCCCTATTACAAATTTATTTTTAAACATTGTCTAAGTAACACTAGTTCTTTCGAAGAAACATTCGTTCTACTGGCTTTCATTCGTTCATACACATTCAATTCTATGCACGCTGTATACAAACTTATAATAAATCTATTATAAGAATAGAATAGATCTTTATAAACACAATAGTTAATAATTTTTGTAAATGAAAATATTTAATCTAAGATTATCATTTTTAACTTAAATTCAAAGACATAATTCTTATCAAAGTCAGAAGAACATGTAAAACTATAGTGAAATATTGTGAAAGGTCAGATACTCGATAAACAACCCTTGACATGTGTTTAAATTTTAAACAATGTTTAAGGGTTGTTTTGCCTTAACCAATGCTTAAATACGATTGTGTAATAGAACAATTTTAAAGCACGTGTTCAATGCGTGTTTATCTTTTTTGTAATAACACTGTCAAAGTTTAAAATGACACATTTATAATTTTACTTCAATTTTTATATATATATATATATATATATATATATATATATATATATATATATATATATATATATATATATATATATATAAAAACACATATATATATATGTGTGTTTTTATAAAATAATTTAAAATTAAAATTTTCTTTATAGAGCAAAATTTCTTTGGATCAGAGATTTTGCACAGACAAGAGAAGACGCACAAACTGGTCATCCTTATGTTATTAATTTAAAAGGTCTAATAGATACCTGCCAGACCCTAGATTTTACATTGGACTGCAGTCCTGGATTACAGGCCAAATTCGTTAGGATTGCCAACAGTTAAATTACATTGATCCTATGGTTATCTTCTGGATCCATCATCAGATTATCTTCATTCCTAAATAATATTGCATTACAATTATTGTTTACCTTATATTTGACGAGTAAACAAGGAGCATAGCATTAAACAATCATTTTAATATTAATGACGATGAAAGCTTAAAACAACATATTAATATTGCATTGTCATCCATCTGTGGCGTAGTGGATAAGCGCCGCGGGCCGCGATCGTTAAGCCACTTTCGCAAGTGTCGGTCACGAGATGGGTGACCAAAAATAATTATGTCTAGCTACTCCGTGCTTCGGTTGGTTTGTTAAGCCGTGTGCCCCGGCTGCATTTGCAATCATTAATACCCTCCGATCCGTATTGGGCCTGTGTGGAGGATCGTGGGACCGTTCATCCTTTTTAACCATCCATAAGGAAAGTCGGAGCCCTTACAGTAGGGAGCAGGTTATATTTATATTTCAGTTTAAACAATAATCGGGGTCAAAAGCTTGCAAGAATCGACCCAAACTAACTAATCCGACAAGCTTAATTAGAGATGTTAAAAAGATAATTATTTATTTGTAAACAAACAGTTTTATTAAGTAAAAGAAGTAACTGTTGACAATAAGATACATTTCCCTAAAACTCTTTTATTGAATATAAACTTTTAAAAGACCTCTAAAATGAAAGGATTTACCAACAAAATGTGTATCGGATTTCCCACGGTTAAATGAACTATCGAATTCACTTTCCTATAAGATCCCAATTCATCTATGGACATTGATTTATTGCTCACCTACCTTCAATATTGATGAATTTATCGTTACTAAGGCATTTTTTGCTAACACTTTGAGATCTCTGAAATTTAATATTGTTGTGATAAAATATCTTCATAGAAAGAATAAAAAGACGCTTCAGAGTATAAAAAAATAAATATTAAAAAGACAGTCTATAAATAAATTAAAACTCGAAACTATATTCATTAAATTTATTTCGTGAAGAAAACCATATCTATATGATATAGATTTAGATCAGTTTTTGGAGAAAACAATATGGCTGCTACACACATGACCGATAGCCTGACCACGTGGCCTTTAGTCTTTATGATCAACTTATGACGTCTTATATGACGTCATCAGCATGCATCGCATTATTTGCTTTTATAGTGCGTGTGGTCGGTAAAAATTCGTACAAAGCTACGGCAATCCCGTTGTATACAGTGCTTCTTTGTACGTCAAAGCCGATCTTTACCATAAGCCAGCGATGCCCGACTAATGTGTGTAGAAGCCATTAGAAATTCTCCGCTGTCCGTCTATCTGTCACCAGGTTGTAACTCATGGACCGTGATAGCTGGAAAGTTTGAAATTTGCACAGATTGTGTATTTCTAATGCGGCTATAACAACAAATATAAATAAATATAATAAATTAAATATTATATAACCGTGATTTTTTTTGCGTTTATTATAGATATGGAACCTTTCATGAGCGATTCTCACTCGCACATGGTTAGTTTTTAGATAACCAATAACATTAGCCTCTATCCTAACAAGTCCTTCATCTAAGCAAAACATAATGCGTATTTAGTTACAAAAATATACTTAATTCGGTGACAAAATTCTCCAACGTTAAAAGTAATCGCAACTTTTTTAAATTTAGTCTTCGACAACGTTCTTGAGAAATGATTGCTCTCTTGAAAATATCTTATATTCTTCTTTAACAATTCAATTTTTCTGACAAAAACTTTTCGCTTCGTCACTGCGCATTTTAAGTTTAGTGAAATGTTGACTTTATATATTTTTGTTGTTGAAATCTGAATAAATAAATCTACCTAAAGATTTTCTTTGACGTTTTCCTCTTTCTTTTGTTATGTTAACCGAAAGAATCATCAGAAATCGTCGTCCCTTTCAGTTTTCTAATTTTTTATATTAAAAACTATCATATTAAATCCAAAACACTTTCAGTCTTTAGCGAAAGTTTATTCGAGAGTCATACACCCATTCTCATTAACCTAGAACAAGACATAGCTTAACTAGGAAACGCCAAATATTACGAATCAGTTGAACAGATTAGTTTAATTCCAAATAAATATTTTTTTCTTTTATCCCTTGACATATTTATAATCTGTCATATACGCAAACACCTAGCGCAAGAAGCCACATTAATAACTTAAGACATTGCTTAATTTCGTTAGGTGGTTCCTAGTCAATCAGAAATCTTCAGAAAACCAGAGTTATCTTAGGCGATTCATGAATATTTAGACGACAGATTTGGCCGACTCCTAAGTTTAGTGAAAACGGGCATTAATTAGTCTTTGTTACAGACTTTTATCTTAAATAAATTATAATTATCAAAGTATAATTTATTCATATTAATATTATTCTGCATATATTTATAACTAAATTAAGTTGTAAAGTAATTAATCAAAGTCTCAAATCAACTTCTTAAATAAACTCTAATTACTCTACATATAATTTAAATAACGATGATTTCAAAAATATTTATTATGGAAGTCACAAATACATTTACATGTAACCTAATCTCTCATATTGTAATTATACTCATATTGTTTATTTTTTTTTATCATTAGGTTGTATTAGTCGATGGTATAAGCATATATTTTTTATCCAGAGACGATTATGGACATCATTATATGTAGTTGAATAAAAAAGATTCTCAATTTTATATGTAACTAGTTTTCCGAAAACGGTTTCATCCGCGTGATCCTGTATTATACAAATCTCTGTTTTATACTATGTATAGCCGTGTATGAAGGGTTTTTATACCGTGTATGAAGGTTTTTATAGCCAGCGAACTGTCGAAGTCATTGTATTTTTATTTATACTCTTTTTGGATATTTGATATGAAAATTTAATTACAAACGCATGAAGGAAATATCGTATTTCTTTACTACACTATTTATGTTTATGTATGTTTGAACAATAACAATAGCTGGAACTACGGATGTTTGTATTAAAATATATATATATATATAAACGAAACGTAAAGCAATAAAACTAAAATATTTATTGCTTTCACAGTTTCAAATTAGCAGATGAAACTCTATTATGTTGTTATTCTTGTTTTTTACGATTTTATTTGTAACACAATGCGTATGAAGCAATAAAATTATAACGTTCTAAAAATGTATCATGAGGCGTTGAATTATAACACATTATTTTATTCTATATACTTATTTATAGACTTATTTCATTTAAAATCAGCATAAATAAATCTCATGATCCACACACCCACACACACCGCATATTTAAAAAGATTCAGTTTACATCTCTAACCACACACTTAAAAAGATTCATTTTAAATCTATAAATAGTATTTCCAGATAAATGAGTTATCTCTGTCTAGTTGTTTTCTGTATTGAATTTTAACATTGATTTATTTAATAGTCATAATACAGTGAACGTATGAACTATACAGGGAGCAACAAAATGACCGACACAGCTGAAAGTTTCAAGTTAGGTTACATGCAAACGTTCATTTTATTTGACAAATATTTCAAAATAGAGGAGGTGTAAAAATGGAGTAAAAATTTAAATTTGTAAGTGTTGACAGCCCTTTAACGCGCATGCGCAATATCGATTGTGTGCAGATTACAACGAACCGCGAAATACATTAATTTAATTTAATTATTTACCGATATCTTAATGATAGCCGATGATGAAAATGTCCACTTCCTCTCTGAAGACTGAGCTAAGCACGCTCTTTTGCATGCCGGTGCATGCACGCGCAAAACACATCACAAATTTACACAAAATTAAACACAATCTTCACTAAACTAAACTTAACACTCAAGACGAACAATGTAGTAACTTATTAACAAAAATTTAAGTAAAAATACATTAAAACAAAGCAAAAATCGACAAAAAGTCGCTTCGCAGCGGTACGGTGGCAGTGATGCAATAACGTGCCTCACGCGCAAATGTCCGGCGGTGACTGAAACAAAGGCGCCGACGCCGATGGAACAAAAAAACCGCGCGCACGGTGAGTGAACGGAGTGAAGGAGACCGGTTCGCTTTGCCTTTGATAACTAGGGACGAATTCAGTTTATCTATTTTTCGAATTTTCGTATTTTGTTACCACGCAATTGTTTTTGAATTTTCTTTTTAAATACATTTTAAATAAGTTACCAAACCCAGTGTTGTTATGTTAATGGATGATGTATTAGTTTAACTACTTTAATAAATGATCGTGTTATTTGATCCATTTAATAACATTTTTTTGGCAACTCTGACTATTTGAAATAATGTAGTAATGTAATGTAAATTAGTTAAAATTAGAATAATCTTTTTACAATGATTTATTAAATGTTAGTCTATTAATTAATTTTAGCATTTTGACCGATTCGTTTAGTGATAGTCAGTTTGAAATTGTTAAAAAACAGTTAACTAACATTACTTAGTTTTCGTTTGCGATTTTAGTTTTTTGATGATCAGTTGATAGCAGTTTGATAAAGCTAGGACTATTTGACTTGTGAAATTAAAAAAAAATGTAGGTTATTGAGAATAATCAGTAGAGATTTTCTACTTTTTTCAAATCAGAAACCGGCTGTTGGTCTGTTAATCGATTTAAGCATTTTGACTGCCTTGTTTAGTGATTGTCTGGTAGAATTTGCATAGTTTATTTCGTTTTTAGAAATGAAGAAGTCAATGAACAATTAAAAACTTGTTCCTTGGTACGTCCCAAAAACAGCTGAATCAGGGTTGAAAACACTCATTTTTTTCCAAAAACTTTGTAATTTAATATCTCCGAAACTATTTGACCTAGACATATAATTTACATCACATTAAAGACAAATAGTACTCTCCAGGAACCTCGGGAGTGTCAGTCGTTCTGTTCCACCGAGTATAACACTATGGTTACACGATAACAACTAAAAGATCATTGCGTCTGTTGAGAGGCGGGCGGAATACTAAGCTCCACATAGTACCATTCCATTCCACCTCAATAGATGTTGATTGCGGATAAAACTCGATTTTATTGATATTTAAGGTTAGCAGATACGTTGAAGCGTGTCAACTTTATATGCCTTAACAGAAACTTAGTCTATAAAATAAAAAAACCGATCACTTTACTTATTAAAGGGCAGCTCATATATAAATTTTCGTATATATTTTCTTTAATAAACGAATTATTATTTCATTCATTTAAACATTTTTTATTGAAACTAATAAAATATATTTTAACCCATGTTTCTATTTTTAAAATACTTGATCACATAAAGTTAAATTTTCATAAAAAATCGTACAAAAAAAGGACAAAAATTTCTCATCAACATCAATTAACAGATATTTAAATAATATTTTATTTTATTATATGTGAAAGGTATTTATGGTTATAATTAGTTATTCGTAGATTTTTTATTAATGACCCGTAGGTCGATATTGTCTATTTTTTTAAATAAATTTCTAACAAATTAATTCAAAATATCATTATTACTCGTCACGTGAAAAAAAAAACAACTTTATAGATAAACATAAGCATACTCTTCAAAAAAGACCCTACAGATTATATTTCCCAAATCTACGAGCAAGATATAACTCAAATAAAACAGAGCTAAGTTGTAACTTAGCACCGAAGTTCTCTTCGTCATTATGATTGAAAACTTGTTTTCTTTCTCGCGTCATTCTTTTTCCAGACAAAAGGTATTGTTTTGGAACTAGATAAGCAATTTAACCCAATCGATTCCAATTCTTTGTCTAATACGTGGTACGAATAAAATGTACAACATGGCGAAGGCGAAAATCGAATCCACATTGACAATACTGTTCAAAAATAGAACTTGTACCTATTGTACAATAGCAATACTTCGGAATACTTAAGATCAGACTTCAGAAAACCAGAGGATAATTTCTGGGTAAATACATTCCTATGTTCAATAAAGATCCACCAAATGTAATTGACAACCCATAAATAAATTTAAAATTCATGGTAAGAACATACTTATGAGTAAAGGCTATTGTAAAGTTGATGATTATTTTAAGGATCGCAATGCATGGAATTAATAGCCTTCATTTTGTTCTATAACGACTAATTATATGTACCAACCTATGACCTACAGACTTTGAAAGTTGTATTTATTATTGCGATAATACATATTATTTTGGTAATGACATGATTTATGTAAACGTCATTACTTATGATAAAGAGCTGGTAAGTTTCTTTCGCTTGTTCTTCTTGTCAGCTTAAAGACGTCCTGAACAAGTGGTAGGGGAAAAAAAAGTTATTTTTTGGACGATTAAAAAGTGCTTGTAGTAAGCCTCCTTGAATAAAGATATTTTCATTTCATTTCAATAGCTGCTATTTGTTATTGTTAATGTCTATAGCAAAATTGTAGAGAAAAAATAATAATTCATTTTTTTTATATAAAAAAAATTATAATTATTATGAAAAAATAACACTTTTTCTTTGCCTGTACTCTTAAAATCGAACGACTCGATGGAGCAGTGGTTAGCGCGCTTGGCCTGCGATTCGGTTGTTAAGCAGCTTTCGCAATGACTGATCAAAGGATGGGTGATCAAAAATGTTTTTTTCTATCTTGTTCTAATTTACGTATTTTTCAATGGTGTAGAGTAGCCGGAGAACACTGAACTTCACAATAACAAGCTATCGATGTTTGGTTTTCTGAGTACGCCCACTACGCCCACTGGTAATAACCAGCAAGCGTTTTTAAAATATGAATTTATTTACTACGCATTTCACCTACATAATATTGTTTTAAACTTAAATATCATCTTATAAATATAAGTTTGTAGGTTAATCATTTAATTCAGCTTTAAAACATAGGTATTATACTAGTTTACCATCAGCGCCTTAACCCGATTGATTCAAAGGGAATTAAAAGTTTAGTGGCATTAAAAAATATCCTAAAGGTTTATACAGTCTGAGAATTATACGTATACCGAATTTTACCAAAATCCGTTTAATAATTTCGTGTCAAACAGTAACTAACATCCTTACTCATAAATTTTGGCATTATAATATTAGTAGGATATTTACTTGTAGCAGACATTTACTCATAATAATCAATATACCGAATGCAATTATAATAATTTCTGTCTATTTTAACTTTTGAGAAATCTCTTTGGGATATTATTTCAATTAGAGTTAATATTATCCTATATTATTTAATTAATAAATCTTCCATTCACTAATTGTTTTATGAAATCTCACAAAGTTTAATGAATAAAGTTTGACAGTGAAATGTAGACTCCTCTAATTTCAAACAAATTAACTACAGCAATGAACACTGGAATGAAAGATTCCATTACCAGTGTAACTGTTTCCTTGGAAACACCATAATATAATCTATCTATACTAATATTATAAAAAGGTAAAGTTTTCAACTTTGTTTGTTTATTGGGACAATCTTCAAAAATATCGATCAGATCATAAAAAATCTTTTACCTACGGAAAGCATTCACCTACCCTCAGAAGAGCATGACATAGTTATAGTTTAGGCGGAAGAAGTCACGGGAAAACAGTTAGTATGAATCATAAAGCAGTAGCAATAGAATTATTGAAGGTGGCATTTTAAAAACAACAGTCAAAAGTAAAGTCAAAATAATATTTATTAAAAAAAACTAGTTAAAGGTATGCATGCACTTTTGTATTACCAACATTTTTTCTGCTATGTTATTTTGTATCACTATCAGGCTTGAACTAGTTGTACATCTATTACAGCAGATTGGTTCAATGAAATGAATGATTTAATACCTTTTGATGTATGTTTAATTTGATTGAACCTCTATCGTATAAGAGCCATTTGCTCGACGTCGAGTTAATAAAGCACTTCAAGACACCTTTTAACTGATGATTGATCCCGAGTCAACTCTTCGTCGTGATGAATTTTCTTAAAGTGACTCCAAAATCTCAACCAATTTTCGAGATCCCCATCAAACGTAAACAATTCTATTTTAGGTAATGTAAATTTTGTTGAGCCGTTCTTTACAGTCATCTTAGAAGCTGTCTCGGAATGTTCTGGCTAGGGTGAAAAACGTGTAAAACCTTATTCCGCGAGTATAAACTCAGCTTTATATTTGTCTCCGGATTCTAGCTCTTTAGTGATCCCGTTTTCAGCTGCGTCGTTCTCCAACAGATTATCTATTAATTGAACTGTTGAAAACTTCGATTTGTGACGTGTTATCTGATTTAAATCTGAAACTTATTTCTGCTTCATTTACCTTTTCTCCTTGTGTATATAGCTTGAAATTTTTAAAGTTTTCGCTAATCATCATTCATAATGCACTTTTCCTTTTATTAGCTTTTTCATTATTTTATTGCGTTGGATGCCAAATAGAGAAGGGCCGCTTATCTTTTGTAAATGATGAAAACTCAAATTACACTTTAAAAAAATCCAAAATTTATTACTAACAATATAAACAGAAATTTTACGTGTTGCAAGATAAACTTAGATGGCAGACAATGACAATAAAAAAAAAAGGCAGATAAAAGTAAAATTAATAGTCTCTTTGGGCGAAAGTAACAATTTTATAAATCATCATTATCATGAGACATTTCTGGGGTCCTTGAGTTCATCGACCATGCAGATCCAGTGTTGATTAGTGAGTGCATATGTAGCTGGAACCAGCAGCTTCACCACCAGACTATTAACACTAATAATGTTCCCATTATTGGGGCTCAGGATTTCCTATGGATAGAATGAGAATCGCATAGGGAGAATAGGCCATTACCCACCACGAGACCACGATGCGGATTGGTAGATTAACGACTGCAGATGCTCCCAGGATCAACTGCTTAACTTGCCTTCCAAATCACGGAGAAGTTCGAAATAGTAAACTTTTGGTCACCCATCCTATGACCAGCCATTGCGAAAGATCCTTATCTGTATCGCAGACCGAGCGTGCTGGCTACTGCACGATCGAGCTCCAACCAACGACTACGAGCTTAACGAGCAGGTTATCGGAAGAACGGTCGCCCATTCTATTACCAGCTGTTGTGATAGTGCCTAATCTTCGCAATCGCAGACCAAACATGCTAACTACTACGTTATCAAGCATCTCAATGTATTCATGTACTAAGTGTATATTAAAATTGGTAATTCTGAACCGAAGCTTACCAGGAAGAATGTATTATTCAAATGTCGACACAAATTCCAGATGGTAGAACTACGTAGTAAATAGTCCAGCATTCTTATTCCACCACTATTGCTCCATGGTAATAGGGCTGCTCAATAAATGAAATTTTAAAGTTTATTCTAGAGTCGATATAATGCAATGACGTTTTAGTAGATATATTTGCTATTTTGTTTTTTCCCCGATTTTAATAATCGAGGGACATAAGTATGCTCTGACATGTTCAGAGATCGTTGTTGAGAGATGATCGTTGGTTTATATAGATTCCTTTTATCCATATTTTCTTTTTATTCTTTTTTTGTGATAAATACAGTAATATTATACCTAATATATGAATATTAGGTATGATATTCATAAAGCAGATTAATATATTTTAGCTACTTCGTACTTTTGAGTTTATATTACTTTTTTTAATTCGTAGTTTATTCATATTTGTTAGTTAGATACTTAACTATGCGTGCTATGTAGACTAATATATGCTCTCTTTTAATTTATCATTTGTTATAATATTCTGTAAATTATTTTTTTTTTCATTCGTGCAAGTTAATTTCTGGTTAGGTGACACTCCGTGATTAGGTGACTAGGTGGCTAATGGTTTTCTCCACTCCGGGTTTGCAGGCGCAGTCAGGGTTATCCTTCTTTTTAAAGTAATGTAGGTATTGTACAAATCTGTGTGTGATTGCTTGACAGAAGATAAGACTTGGCTCGATTTCTCTAATCGTTTTGTATGCTGTGCGTATGTTCAGAAAGAAGACTAGTTATTCCTACAGTTTCTGTCTCGTCATATCTATTGCCTAGCACTCATTACCCTCGGTTCCAACATGTACCTTTATCCAATACATATCAATGTTTATATTTGCCTTTTCTATTTCTTTTCACACATGCCAAAAGAAGGGGTATTTTTGCGCTTCTCAGCGTCTCCAGGGCTGATTTGAAGTCGCTGAGAATCGCAAAGACGCTTTCTTTTCTTATAAAGTTCCACTTGATAAACCGAGCAATAATCCGCTCATTTGAATTTCTGGATTTAATCTCCTTGTAGTTTTTTTCTGTTTTTGCCAATAATTTAAAGATGTTTATGGATTTTTGCGCGTATTGGCCACATGCAGTATTAAAGGTATTAAAGGTTAGTTTTTCGTCAAATATGACACCCAACAATTTGAATTCCTTGACAGGTTCAATTTTAATCGCTTCCACATGCTGAGTTGGATATTCGTATTACATTTTTTTGGTAAAAGTAATTGAGTGGATTTTTGATGGTGCAATTATTTCCCCAGTTTAAAACGTAGTTTAATGTTCTGTTTGCCTTTTCTTCTATTCATTTAGATGTATTTATTGCCTTGAAAATTAAAATAAAGTCGTCTGCAATTGCCTGACTTTGCAAGTTGGAGTTATCTATTTTCTCTAGTAAGGGATTCAGCAGGAGGTTCCAAAAAGTTGATACAGTGCTTTATTAGGTTTCATAGTGGAAAGCGTGTTTTGTAATTCTATTTGCGTTATAGATGGATCTTTTACGTCTTTATTTGTAGTATTTATATTTTGATTTGAGATATTGCATTTACTTATCTTTTTATAGTTGTGTATCTTCTTTTTCTTTGTCTTCAGGAAAAAATGTTTCTGCTAGCCGTTTAGTTGAATCATCTGCACTTAAGGTCTTTTTATTAATAGTTCTTCTACTTGATATAATTGATATTAGGTAACGACACTGTAACCCTGTAACCGAGCACCTTGCATGCCGGTTCCATTTTCGGTACGATCAATGCAGAAAATTAATAAGTATTTCATGTTTCGGGTTTGGGTGTGATGATACCTTAATTGTGTCAAACCCTATTCACAGTGCTTTAGCTACAAGCCTTAGAATGTAAGGGATACACATGATATTTTGTAATACTTATTTATTTATGTCACTTCTAACATAACTATCACAATTTATCGTAGATATTTTTTTAGTATCGTACATCGCACACAATCAAAAGTTTTTTATAAAAAATAGTCGTAGCAACCCTAGCACAGATCATAAAAAAAAATAAGCAGAAAGTTCACGTACATACAAGAATTTCAATAGGCGAGAACATTTTTATCCGTTAACCGGGACACTTCGAAGCCGGGATAACTATTCGGAGCGTAACTGAAAACATTATATCACGCTGTCTTTTCTAGAATACGACGTATGTTATGACAGATACATGAGTTTGAATTAATTTATTGTGTTCATTAAAAAATATATATACAGCAACTGGAAATTGATTTACGCCATGTGATACATTGAATAGAGTCTACATTCTGGCTAAATTTAATCTAAGAAGTTGATTCTGCGATGCTTACTAAAATAGTTTGCTATTTTTAACTTTTCAGAGTGAAATCAATTTATATTTATGTTCTAAGCGTTAAGAGAACCCAAGACAAAATTAAGGATGTGGTACGCACCGTTACAATCTCGTTACAGAAAAATCTGAAAGATATAAATTTTTGGGGTAATAGAAATTAAAAATAATTTAAGTGTTATTTTATCATGCTTAAAAGTTTTTATATAAAACTGATTATTAAATGTTTTCATGAGTTAATTTAGAAAAGGGGATGGTATTTCCAGTGGGTAAATTATATTAGGCGACTTTCCTTTCATAGTTTTTAAGTCAGTTTATTTTTAGGTCAGATTTCGACATTTCCCCCACAACTCCAGAAATATTTTTACAAGGAAAAATTTTGAAAAATTAACAATAGCAAACTAGAGGACACTACTTCACAAAACATACAACGTTCCAAATAATATACTCGTATATTCCTCTTAAAACATACTATCCTTTCATTCTGATTAGAGTGGAGTTCACATTCACCGAGTAACATTCTAGAAGTGTAATACCATATGACTGATAAGGCTTATTTAATTAATAGTTAACCGCTCGAGTATTATTTAGTACTTTTTTTATTATTATTATTCTACATAGGCAAGCACTTGACCACAGATCACCTGATGGTAAGCAATGCAGTAGTCTAAGATGGAGCGTGCTTGCCTAGAAGGAACCGATTCACTCTTGACTTGAAGAGTCCCAGATTGTATTTGCCCGGAAACAGCGAGTCTGGTAGCGAATTCCACAGCTTCGCAGTTCGCACGACTATTAACCTTTAAGTTAGGTAGTAACCCGAAGTAACCCGAGAAACCGAAGTAGTAAGAAGAGCAATTAGAACGCCTAAAGTAGAAAAAAATAAAATTAAGTAAAAGTTTTCTTCAGAGGATGTCGATATAAAAAATTGCAGCACTTGGAAGGTAAATGTCGTAACAAGACCAATGAAAGAATAAAACGTTAAAATTAATTATTTGTTAGGTAAAATTATAAAGTTCATATTAAAAATTTACCAACGTGAACCTGTAAGGTAAAGGTTATTAATGAGAACTGAAGCACAGAGGAGCTCGAGATAATACATTTTTGGTCACCGATCTTATGACCGAGTACACTAACCACTATTCTATCTAGCTCCACAATGCATTCACAATGGTATTCTGATAATAATTAACAATGCTATTAGTTAATAATCTCTAAATGTTTATAACAATAGAACAAATTACGTTATGTTTATGAAAGCAAATCAAAATTTCAAATGAGCGTTCTGGTTGTGAAAGCTTAATGGCTCGCGTAGATCACGAACGAGAAAATTAATAACGAACTGTTTGTTTATTGTCTAGCAGTCGGATTTAAAATATTTGTTTTTGCATCTGAATAGCCATTTTTTGAGAAAATTATAGGCTATTTATCATTAACTTTTTACCATTTAGCGAATAAAACTGCAGGAAACGGCTAGAAGAAAGTAAACGACTCACAGTGAACGTATTATTCGTGGTTTTTATTGCTATCTAATTATAAATCAGCATCTGAATATGACGTGAAATATTTACTTAAATTCAGTCGATGGATAGTCAATGCATCGACGGTCGTCTTATGTTTTTAAAGACAGTTGCATATTTAAAGGTCCCAGTACACGTTCATATGTGTTGGTCAACAATCCATCCATCTCCAATAAGTATAGAGTGGAGAAATTGAAGACTAACTGACCATTAAGCGAGTCTGTGGACACTACGGACCACGTAACGGCACGATTCCTTTGAAGTGTGCCAGAAAAGCCGATAACTGCGCGCCACGACGAACGAACATCCGCCAACAAATAACATTCTCCTTGTACATGACAGAAATGAACTGAAGTGGACCAACACAAATGAATGTGTATTAGATCCTTTAGAATCTTTGCTTTGATCGATCAAAGCAAAGTATAAAAGGATACAAAATTGTATCTTAACGTTATTAGTACTAACAATATAATTCTCAGTCTCAGTCAAAATATCACGCATGACACATAACTATAGGCTTGTTTGTGTCCTAATAATGTGGGTAATAATGCTAGTATTTATTTGATATTAATTCAACAATAAAACATTCGGGAAAAAGGAGAACTTATTCGAGTCCGTGTGGTGGAAGTCTCACTGACCCCCCGCCGCCTTTCAATCGGCAGGAACTGTACATAAGCATTCCCCCTACTACACAAAAAAGATATTATTAAACACACGATTAGGAATTCGACTAAACGATGAATAATATAATATCTCGACTCTTCCGTAATGCGAAAGCCACGTTATGTGACTGTATCTAGAATAACCAAAGTCGTGATAACCCGGTTCATTTATTATTTGACTCATTTATATTGTTAAAAAAATTAATTGCAAACGAAAAATCTAAACTCTGGCCCTTCCACATTTTTGCTAAAACTTACCGTATTATGGTGTATTTAAAAATCTATTAATATTTTTGTATTTTATTGTTATAATTCGAGATATATAAAAATTTACCGTCATCTAAGATAACATGTAAATTAATAAAATACATATGAGATGACTAGATATATGAAAGGATCACTTAAAAATAAAGTTCTTTCAGTTAGCTTATTTTTTTCTAAGCAAACAATTATACAGATAATAATAATATTCTCATCTGTTATTTAATTAAATTTCACATTAAATTATAGTTTTTGGTCATTGCAATCTCATAATTCATCTTATATTATATAGAAAATCCAATTTTGTAAGCACTTCTAGTAAGTTTCCGTATAGCTAGAGATTAAAAATAAAAATTGTAAACACTCCCTTAGTACCTTTTTACTTTTAGGCCCTCTTTGGACACAGGACACAACGCCCGAATGTCCTCTTATATTTCTTTATTTACTTTGTCATTTTTTGTTTAACAGAGACTCAAACACAACATGCTTCTATGTCAAGGGTAATTTCTTATGTAATCAAATCACAACAGTAATAAAAAAAATATCATAACATTTTCAAACGCACATTATTAAGATTAACATAGGCCTCCCTTTATCCAATTATCTTGCGTGAAAAGCTTCAATCAGAGGCTAGTAGTACACGAAATCTCTGCGCCAATTGGTTTAACCTTGCGAAAAAAACGTGACGCAATATTAAGAGCAATAACGCTTTATAAACATACCAAATAAATGGTACACCGTATAAACCGCTGTTTAAATCTTTATTTATAACTTTACGAGATCGTAAAGATCGCGAGCAACACGGCGTCTCGGCTCCTACCGATTTGTATCAATATTGTGTTCGGAGATAAGGGAATAAACACGATGTTTCTGCAGTCGGCTGCTTTGATATTTTGAAATGGAAGCGAGGAATAAGAAAGCGGAAATATTAATAAAACACAAGATAAATAATGTAGGTAGTTACATTATTTTATAAACATAAAGAAAAGTTGTTGCTTTTTTTAAAAGGCAACATAGAAGGTTGCATAGAAAATTTATAATATTCATAAATAGACATATTATTATTAATCTCCTAATCCTACGTCAAGGGTTCAAGCCTTTCTCATGGATGCAATAAAAAAATCAAAACAAACCATAACCCAACACTCAGAGCCACTATGGGTGTTTCGGTGTTTACGACTATAGATGCCAGGATTACGCAAATGTATACAGGTTTAAAATCAAGTAAAGAAATTTCACAGATTCGTACAATCTGACGTAATGTTGACTGTATATTATTAAGTAATTAACCATTATAATTATGAAAGTTCTACTTCGCTTATGACACGTGCACAACTTCGTAACTTCTACAAACAAAGATTACTATAGCGGATTATTTATAACACTACAAATTACAACCAAAACATAACTATGATATATTATTTAGTAATGGAGCTTAACAATAATCCAAAATAAGTGTACACAGCGTGATTTGCTAACAATTCATTGGTTATTGGTATAACATTGTCGATTAATATAGATGGTATCTATATACAGGGCCGGCCCGTTGATTTAGGAAAGCTAGGCAACTGTCTAGGGCGCTCGCATCTGGAGGGTGGTATGGCCATGGCAAAAACATTGTTTGTTCTAATTATTTGAACCTTAAAAGTGATGCAGTACTTCAAAAACTGCTTTTTGTTCTTTAAACACGAGTGCAAGTCTGCAGTATTCAAAAGTACAAAATTTTTAGACCAGCGGCACCTAGGGACTAAGTTTCATTGAGCCAGCACTTTCTATAGTTCAAGTGATTCTCAATCTCAAAATATCTAATACCTTTAAAACAGGTAATTATTGTATATATACAGAGTATACAAAACAAAATCGCTGCCCGCTATCTGTACGCTGAGATTTTATCTTATAAATACACAAAAGATTTAAATCCGTTTTTTTTTTTCAATATACAGAGTAATTCATGAGGAAGCTTTATAATATAATACAAGACAACGCTGGCAAAGCCGCTGGTGGAAAGCTGTATATATTTTTATATATAGTAAACTTAGAATGCAGTCAGTTTTGGGGGCGATAAACCGATCTACCTAGGTTACCAAAAAATATACGGAGCAAAACTAGGTCATCCAAGTACTATTGCATAACTAATCGACTATTTTCTGACCTTTTATGGTGAATGTTACGTCTATCAATGAAATTACATAACACAGTTGCCGTTTGTTAGTTAGCAAACTGTTAACATAAACTAAGAGAAACCCGCCATCATAAAACAACGTTGCAGGAAAACAGAGGTCAATTGTGTACTTATTAGCTCAAGCGCTTACGAAGGAAGAAATAACTTTCTGCGAATGCTACGACGTACATGCCCTAGTAAGTGGGTGTATCCATAAATTAACATTTTAGTGGTATTTCTTGAAAAGGTTAACGCAGATACAGATAAACATTATGTAGATTAATATTAAGCGTAAAACTGAACGAATGCATGCTCCGTTAGTTTGTAGAAGGACTTGGACATGTATAAGAATCATCATCATCATCACAAGCTTTTTAATATCCTGGGGCTCAACTCCTCCCTATGGATGGAATCGAATCAAATCAAATAAGGTGAATGGGCCATGCTAACCTAACACGCTGGCCCAGTGTCATCATCATCATCATCAATTCAGCCGAGAGACGCCCACTGCTGAGATAGGCCTCCCCCAAAGATCTCCAAAGCGATCGGTCCTGCGCCTCCCGCATCCAGCGGCTACCCGCGACCTTCACTAGATCGTCGGTCAACCTTGTGGGGGGCCTACCAACGCTGCGTCTCCCGGTACGCGGTCGCCACTCCAGAACCTTACCGCCCCAACGGCCGTCAGTCCTGCGAGCGATGTGCTCTGCCCCTGGCCCAGTGTGGTGGGTATTAACGACTGCTTGTGTAGCCAAGACCACGCTTAACGTGCCTTCCGGAGCACAGAAGAACTCGAAATCATAAATTTAGACCAACATATTTAGAATAAAATATTGCAGACCGAGCGCGCTAACCACTGCCCCATCGAGCTTCACTATGTAGAAGAATGCAATTTATAAAAAAAAAACTAGCTTTCCGCCAGCAGCTTCCTTATACTACGTAACGTACTTAAGCTTATACTACGTGTAGCTAATGAAAATGGTACAATATTAAAACCATGACAGATCCTGAATCTAATGTTATATTAATCGTTTATTATCAGACTAGCTTTCCGCCAACGGCTTCTCCCGCGTGGTCTTGTATTATACATAAAAACCTTCCTTTTGAATCACCCTATCTATGAAAAAAACCGCATCAAAATCCGGTGCGTAGTTTTAAAGATTTAAGCATACCTAGGGATATAGGAACAGAGACAGCGACTTTGTTTTATACGAGTACTATGTAGTGATAATACATAATTTGAATATTACTTTTATTAACAGCTGGTAAGTTTCTTTCGCTCGTGCTTCTTTTCAGCTAAAAGATGTCCTCAACGGTATGAAATAAAATTTGAATTTACGAAATTGGTCAAACTTCCGCATGGCAGTCTGAATGCGCGAATTTAATTACTTGGCGCTCATTAAAGTACTAAACGTCTCTTCCAACTTCTTTGACTTGACTTTAAATAGTTCGTAAATTGCTTAACTTTAAAAGTGCAGTGATGCTTCTTGGCAGTTTTAGAAGTACATCCAATTTATTGCAAATAAATAACGCTAGGGTAAGTTGTTTTAAATAATTGACTTCCTAACTTAATCTCTTGTAAAAATTAAAAAGCTTTCGTGCTTGATTTAACTAGAATAATAATATTTTTTTATATACGAATAATAGACAGAAAAAAAAACTTCTCTCTAACCTACTTTATAACAACGTGTATGTGTATATTAAAATTAACAGTCTATCAGTCAGTTGCAGAAACGTCCGTCTGTATGTGTACCTATGATAGTAGTCACGACTTAGATTTCTATTCAAAGATTTCATATCAATTCAATAGCACTGAAAGACGTTATCAAATTCTTGAATTTTCAGCGTCGTATAATGTTCCTGTACTTTCCAATGGGTGATTTCACTTTTAATCTTCAATCTTCACTTCAATTTTAAAGAATTTCATCAATATATTTGATAATTATTTTGTTTTCAGTATCATTAACATTTTTGATGAAATTTCTTTTGATAAGTTATCATAATATATTAATTATGTAACAAGTACGTGAAATCATAGATTTTATATTTTCCAAAAACCCAAATTTGAATAATAATCTTATGATATGGTTGAATTCATTACGACCTAACGTTCGAAAGCTTATTCTACACTGATAGAAAATATATTTTTTATTACTATCCTTATACTTTGAAATCAAATATATATTATTGATATTTTTTAATGTAGCAGCAACATTTTCAAATATTAAATGAATCTTTTTACAACTGTTAGATGTAAAAGTTCGGGGTAAATTGAAACACTAATTTCAAAGATGAAACGACGTGAAGTATCCAAACAACTATTTTTAAACTAATAAACAATTAACCTACTGAAATACATCAATATTATTATATTCTTATTTCAACAGTGTACACATAATTTTAAAACAATCAGACCTAAAAATAGAATACTAATGGATTTATTCTGGTAAAGACTAATACAATATATTTCAAATTGCTCGTCGCTAGCTATGTAATCAAATAATTCTAAAATATCCTATACTTTAATTTACAGTTACATATGAGTATCAAATTAAAGGTCTAAATTCCAAAAATATAGACATTGTATATATTGACTGGTCACTAAAAGAAATAAAATAAGAATTACAAAGAAAATTATAGAAAAAAGTTTTATTATGACTTGGCCAAATAAATTTCCCATTGCAGGCGCGTTTTTTAATTTGAAAAATATTTGTCTCTTTTTGATTGTTACATAGTGTTTTCCAATGTTTTGTCTGAGAAAACTTCAATGATGTATCTATATCTGGTGACAACAGTACATTGAACTCGGTGTTATTTTATTTTTAGCTTCCGACTAATGATTGTTTCACTTGTTGGCCGTCGACCGACCGGTGATTTTGTAGATTGCTGAATGCCTGACGCTTTTCCACATAATTTCCCGGGCAAATTTATATTCTGAACCTTCATTTGTTTCGTGAGTATTATATAACACAAAAGATACATTTGTATCGATTTTTTTATTGTATTCTTACGTTTTTTATAAAATCAATAAATAAAAGATGCCTACTAATAACTGTAGAAAAAATATCTACAGATGTAAGCGTAGCTGTTAAGATTTATATTGCTATGGTGTAATTATTTAATCTGTTTCCAAAAACTAGATGAAACCTCAATGGTAATAGTTTTTTTTGGGGCAAAAAGTATTTTATCCTTTATGCTGTGTTATCTTAGAAATATACCTAAGGTGTGTAAATTATATAAGGAAATTATAAAATGTTAAAATAAACAAATATTTGTATGCTTTTATTTTTAGCTAAAGGTGATATTTTTAATTAATTCAAAATTACGATGTCGTAGGCCATTAAGCATCATCTCCTTTTTGGTGAGTTAATTAAAAAATATACTTATAACACAGGCACACCCCGGTTTTATAATGTAATCGATTTTTTTTTAACGAATTAATATTATTCTTTCTACGTCGCAATTTTATATAAATTAGATTTCTAATGAATGGAATTTTCCTTATTTATTTCCATTTCCTTGTACTTACTTAGGAAAAATATTTAATCCCTAAATGTGGGCGAAACAATCTATAGAACACAACTATGTGATTACGAAACTATTTCCTATTGTGATTAAACAAAATGTTATGTGACTGTACATGTTTTGTCCATTATTTTAAGATATAATTTTATTAAATATGGTCTTATTGCGTATATTCTCTCTAAAACCCTTCGAGTTCGATGTGCTTCAAGTATATATCAATGATCTCTATAGTAAAAGATTATAATTGTGTAACGAAATGAAACTTGTTGACAAGTTCGGTGCTTTGGTAAATGAAAGGCTGACTAAGTTTGATAACTTGGTATATATAATAGTGTAAATATAAGTAAAATAATAAATAAAGTCTCGTGTTGTAGAACAAATAGAACTTTAGTAATATGTTTACAATTTTACTTGACTGATTTATGATACGTTAAATTAATAAAACTAACAATAATAAATGTATTTTGATAAATTCTAACACTTTGTATCACAAATTGATGGCATGTTTTAACTGGGTGATTTACCACAAACTGACATTCAGAAAGAGGCGCGTTACTCAAAATTTCAAATTACGAAAACTGGATAATAAAAAAGAAATTATGTTAAAGATTATATCATAGACAAAAAGTTTGGATGCTCCCGCATCCTAGCACCTAGGACGAAAGAACGACGTACCGTTATAGTTTTATTTCAAAAGTAACTTTGTAATTTATTTATCGAGAGAAAAAAAAACTCGTATTTTGGTGGATTGAGTGTTTTTGATGTTTTGAATTAATTCATTTTTTATGTTTTATAGAACATCATGGCCTTATAACCGTTTACAATTATTTGCTGTAACGACAGATTGTCAAGACATTAAATGCCTATCTTTATAGTCGCAAAGTCATGAAAAATATTACGATTATCTATCACAGCCTCTCGTCCTTGATCTCAAAAAGGCGGTGAAACTATTGCTGTGCAAAGATAAATCATCACGATCTTAGGAAACAACTAGACATCATCTCTATGTCGATCAAAGATAAAAAACCTGCGATATAACGACAAAAACAAGGTGTTATAACACAAAACTAAATGCACCAGTCGTCCAATTACAAAAGTTTCAACACAGTGAGAACACTTCATAACGCAATCAAGAAGTTTATCGATTGACATCTTAGAATGATCTTGATGCGCTGTTGAATGTAATCCGTGTTCGATTTCCGCTTGGTTATTTCTAAGAATAAACAAATTACTGAAGTGTTCAGTAACAAATTTATATTTTTTAACGTAATAATGTAATAAAAAAATAAACTGAAGCTTCCAACGTTTCTGAGGCGGAAATGATATAATAAATTGCTCTTTTTATGAATGATTACACGTCAAAAACATAATTATTTTAATATTCACAGCATATTTAGTACTCTTGATCTCTTTAAGACGATATTATAGGTAAATATAATTTCATATCTACTTTACTTTATTAGAATGATTTCTCAAAGAGATTGCTATTTATCAGCCACAATGCAGAAGATTTATATTTATAACATATTTAATTATAATAAAGAACATATTAAATACTAGCTGTGCCCGCGTCTTCGTCTGCGTGGAACGGCTAGTTACTAATTACTTTGAAACATTTTTGTTGTATACAAATTATATTTTGAATGACGTGGTTGGTTGTTTGCAGGGAGTATTAAATCCGATTTCCTTTTTAAGTAAAGATCAGTCCAATTGACCATTAGTTAATTTGTACAAATTTTTAATATTTTAAATAAGAATGTTTTAAAAAGATGCACGTTAGATCTAACAGGAGTCTACGCGACTCAATAACGTGTTGAACTGTTTAAAGATACGAAATTCACGAATTGGAGCTGACAGTTTTATTGCAGTGTCGACTACCTCAACGACGAAGTCACAGAGAAAAGAAATGAAAGAAATGAACTCTATATATTTGATGCCATGCGCTCCAGTGAACCTTGGAATGCATTGTTCGTTACTCCAATAGTAACTTTTCTTATACAGTCAAAGAGTAGTGAATAACTCTTTAAAAAATGAAGCAATTCTTAATTGAAGAATCTCAAAAGTGATCGGAAATTCTTGAGTAATTAATATTAATTAAAAGATCATTGAAAAGTTACCTTAATGTGATTATAAAATGGGACATTTTATTTAAAAAATCATTCCGTTAAATGCAATTGATTCGAACCTATCAGCTCGACGGAAGTTGTGCAACTTTCGCAACGGCTGGTCGTAGGATGGGTGACCAAAAATTTACAATCTTAAGCTCCTCCGTGTTTCGGAAGGTACGTCACGCCTTGGGTAAGCCATATCTGCAAAAAATTAAAAGGTTAATGATTTAAAAACTAGGATCTCTACCACATATCAAGAAGTACATGTTTATGATGTAAAATGTAAATAAACTTTTTGTTCCAATGTTTCCCAAACCTCGTATGAACGGCCCATTTTATCGTTTACTTTTAATAACCTTGCTCTTGTTAAAAACAAAAGACTATTCATACTTGTCCGCAGTAAATGCACGCATAAAATACAAATTTATAATGTGAGATGTTAACTGACATGAAAAGTTCTTGTAGTTAATGTTTCATTCGATTTGACATTTTGTTACTTATGTACGTTGAACATAAGATCTATTTTACAGCAAAAACCTCTGTCTCTTTTTAACACCTTCGCGATGGGCGCTGCTTGATAATGTTTTCAACAATTCTTTTTATATTGCGTTATGATTTTATGTTTAAAATTGTTCGTATACATAGTTACAAGGCATTTCCTCTCTTTATCTTAAAACACTCTTATTTATTTAATATATGTATTATCGTTATATAAGTGTTTCATCTTTTTCTATATTTAGACATTTATCTTAAGATGTATCCGCCATTTATCTATTTATCCTCCCAGACTTTGCAATCACTCCCCCGCAATATCACTATAACCCGGAAAAGATCGCTGTTTATCAATAAGACTGCCTTTTGGTTACTCATTTTCTTCTTAATGTGTTTTTTTATTGTAAACTGTATTATTCTGAGTGCAATAAGGCGTTTATTATTATTATTACAAATTATATATATGACTTTATGTCTATTACAATAGGGATGATGACTGGGTAAAAAAATGCAATTCTATTTAGTCCGTCAGTCAGATAGTAGAAAAATATTAGATACGTATATTTTTTTTACTTCAATTTAACGAGAAAAATAGCTTAGATAACAGCCATTAAAGTTGAGGAGTGGGGGCTCGCTACGTCACAGTTGAGTAAAAATCGTACTCTAACGTGACGTCATGCGAAATTTCAACTCAATGTAACGCCGTAATTTTATGATTACGAAAAAAATAAAAATTACGTGTTTAATATTTTTTAACACTCTACCTGACGGACAAACAAACAAAAATTAGTCATCATCACTATTTACTGTAATATAATTTAAATAATTGTACAGATTTATATATATTCTGTATTAAAGTCTATTTAATATTATGAATAAAGTTTGCGTCAATAAAATTAAAAACATATTGAATTTATTTAAAAATTCGTATCCAGCTAAAAATACTTTTCTATATTCTGTATTAAAAAGTATTTATAAAAAAAAAACTTTTGATAATTTTCTATTATATAATAGAAAATTATCAAAAGTTTTTTTTGATAATTTTCTATTATATTCAAATTCAAAAAACATTCAAAAAACATTTGCTTTATTTTTTCTATTGAGAAACAAGAAAATTAATGTTTCTGTTTTCTGCAAGCAATCGATCATATATTTAATTTTCATAAAATAATTTTTAATTACCACAGCCTTAGAATAAAATTGGTTTAAAAAGTGATAACTTCGTAAAATCTCGCTTTAAAGCATATCTTATCAGTCTTACATAATTAAAACAATAATGCCGTAGAAGTATCTTATCTAGTAGAGTTCTACAAACTACAAAAACATTAAGCGCTGTTTACGACAGCTTTCCGATGGAATGGCGCGTGAAATTAAACCTCACAGTTGACGTCTCTCCAGTTGTCACCACCCGTGTGAATAGCACTCGAGGATCCTTGAATTATATGTCTATTGACGTTGATTGCTTAAGGGTAGAGTGTTGATTCCGGGTAGCTCTGTCAGTGGTGGTATCGACGTATACTCGACAAATGCATATGAAAAATTGAAAGGGATCTACATCATTAACCGTGACGTAGGCTGTCTAGGGTAATGAGAAATTTTGAAATATATCCACACTTAACTCATATTTAAACATGACAACAGGCTTATTCGATTTGTCTTCGAAAATACATCTTCGAGATTATATGTGCATAAGAGGCAATGTCCCACCTCGTTTGGATTATACATTATAGAATAACGTATTTAGTTGGAGTCGTATTTCGAAAATATAAAAGAAGACGTAATATCATTTTCGGAGAAATATAATTCACTTTTAATTCGTAGGAGTAGTATGTAGGTATATATATCATATCATAAGATAAACAAATTCCAGATTTGATTAAAAAAAATGTATCTTTCGCTTTTTTATTGTAAATATGACGTATGATGTAACTATGCTAAAACAATCAAAACCATAAATTTCATTAATTTATCAGATATACGAGGAAAGGGTAAAAAATAAAATTTTCTTCATCTTTATATATTGAGGAATGAGAAATTGAAACCAACCAAACCAGGCCAAAGCCCGCGTTTCGTAATCTTATTGTTCATCGCAAAGGAATCCACATTAAATCTATCTCATTTTAAGCTTCTGTGCCCGTCTGTGTCTTATTTTTACATTATCCTCCGCATATATATGCGCATTTTTTATGTATTAACTCACAAAATTTGCTTTTTTTATTATACCTATACATATAAGTTGACTTGATTGTTATCGAAATAATTTATCAAAGCTGGAATCTTATTCTTATCAGAAATGGTAAAACGTTGTTTCCCAGTAAACAATAGATGAAAACATTTATTTAAAACTTAAAATGGCAAACTAAAAACAATGGACGTTTTTTAAAATCGGGTGATCATAAGCTTACCAAGTTTTTAACTGTCCGACTACAAGTGAAGCTTCTTAATTTGTTAACCGCCTTTTTTGTTAAATTAAGGAAAAACATTAGGAATCGGTGCATTTTAGACGGGAAATTCTTTTGTTTTAATAGGTCAACAAACTGTTTTACGATAGCGGTAAAATTTGCAATATGATGTACTAAGTCATATAAATTTTAAACCAGCACGATTTACTGTGAGTGGTTGAAAATTGCTTATGCTATCAGCTTAAACATTTGTAACAAAATAAAATATTCACAAATAATACTGTCGAAGATGCCAATATATCTACATATCAAGTAACAGAATGTCAAAACTGAAAAATATATGAATTGATATTCAACCTTGCACGCGCGACGAATGAACCGTTGTGTATTAACGCATACTACCGAGACGCTTGAAGAATTTTCCCTCAACTTTGCACCGCTGTTTATAAAATACTAAATAATTTATCTCATGAAATCTACACGGCTAATATTCAAACGAGATTAAATATCACACGAATAAAAAACCGAATAATCTAACGATAACATTATCTGATTTAACTTGGTTAATTTAAATCACAGACTAGTAGAGATCTGAACATAATAAAATAAAAATATAAAGTACAATCTATAGTACGTCAGATAACTAAAGTTCTTTGTCTAATCGATTTCAAGACTTAATCTGTTGATAAATAAATTTCAAATTAATTGTTAAACTTTTGTTAACATTTTGTAGTGATGTGATCTGATTGAGTGTTCATATTTAACTTACATTTTTAACGAAATCGTTCTTGTGACAATGTCTATTCCAGATGCAAATCAAGTCAAAGACAGGGGTTGTCAACCGGCGATGTTGCTGACTTGTAATCGCGTGTTCGAGTTCAAAGGTTGTTGATCCCTGCTCACAAATAAGATCAACGGTATCTCAATTTCCTTTGAGTGTACGTGTAATTTAAAATGTACTTTGATTGGTAGATGATTCATAATTAACATAAAAACATGAGCTCTTCGTCATTGGTTTGTATTATACATATATAGCGTAGAATATTGCTAAGTCAATGCATATCTGACGGAGGATGCATCGCATAATGTCGGCCGCGGAACGTCAAAACTGGCAAACATAACGAAATTTTACCACTCAAAGGGTGAAATTACCAAAACACGACATTCAAGGAGAGCCAAAAAACTACAATTAAAATTTTGTACATATCACAACTTTGTTGTTATTGATTTTATAAAAATTGTTTTCACACCAATACTCGTTAAATTCATAATATAAAAAGATAACGTTAAAGGTTATATTTATAATTCAACGTTTACGCCCAATATTTTGATGATGTCTAATTATAATAACTTTTACAGACAAAATTATGAAGAAAATGCATTTAAAAAATTTTAAAAGTTTTAAAATACCTTTCAATAGCGCAGAAAAAAACTGATTAAGACGGCATACAAAACATTTGAGCCGCAAGGTAATAAATAAATAAAATATTAAACAACATCACTTAATTTTAAGCTCAGGTTCCAGTTAAAGCCCTCGTATTGTCGAATATCTGAGACAACGAAGGTACCACTACACCCAGACCCGAGACAATAGAGAAAAGTCCAAAGAAACCGGCTTGCAAAGCACTCGGCTACCGACGACTTTCGTAAGATTTGCACTGAGCCTAAAACTATCCAACATTAAATGATTTTCCTTTAAAAAAAATGAAAGCTAATTCTAAAATTTCCTCACGTTTTAATTATATAATTTGTTTTTGTGACATTTAATAAATGTGTGCGTGCGTCTATGTCTGCTTGAAGAATAACGGAAATAGGAAAATATAAGTAACGTTCATCATCATCACCAGCCCTTTTACATCCCCACTGCAGGGGCTCAGGCCTTCCTTATGGATGGTTAAGGATGGGCCATGACCCTCCACGCTGGCCCAATTCGGATTGGAGGGTATTAACGATTGCAAATGCAGCCGGGACCAACGACTTAACGTGCCTTCCGAAGCACGAAGTAGCTCGACATAATAATTTCTTGGTCACCCATCCCGTGACCGACCCTTGCGAAAGTTGCTTAACGACAACGATCGCGGGCCGCAGCGTAAGTAACATTGCTTTTAACTAATAACAATTTTAATGTACGTTCGTTTGTTATACGCCATCATCGATTGGCTGATTTGTCCATATCTCATTATATCTTTGCCTTAGTTTATATACATATAGATATCTCATTTTATCTATGTCTTAAATTTGATACAATTTTATCTTTTAATGAAATAATTTAAGTTTAATAATTGTAATACCTACATTCTTTGCATGCTATTCAAGATGGCTAAATATGTCAAAGCTCTAAGTCAAACTTAAATATATTCCAGGAATATATAACCCTATTTATTGCAAACAAACACGTTATTATCATTGTTAGTAAGTCCCACATAAAGCATCTCTATTGCTGCCATCAAAATTCCATGAATACTTTAAAACAATAAATAATTATCGGTACATGCAAGTGAAGATAATAAATTTCGTTAGCTATGGACAGCTCCATATCAGCATTTTTGCATAAGTGCTAGTGGAAAAAAGCGTTTTTGGCAGTTGTGTAGATAAGTTAAAAGCACTCGACATACCGAGCTGGCGCCGAAAACATTATACTAAACAATATCATAAATACATGTATAGAAAGTATATTCATAATATCTAGTAACGTTCTTTGAATGCTCTATTGATTTTTTTATAGTTATAAATAGGAAAGTTTTTGTTTGTTTGCATAACACCTTAATAATTACGCTAGCGAAGTCAGGGTAAAATAACTATTATTTAATAGACGTACATTAGCGAAACTTAATGCCTTCGGCATTCTCTCCCAGTCAACCTTAGAATGCTGTGGGTAATCCGATTGTGGTAGGACACAATAAAAAGTGTTAAGATTATGTCAACGTTAGTTAGGTCTGTGTCAACATTAGATAATTTTTATTATCTTAAAAAAAAACATCTCTGGCATCTGGGTCTAGCGAATTATCAACTCTTTTTATGAGATTATGATTTATTATTTAGTCGTCTATGAGTTAATTTAATTAATAAACATGTAACTAACATAATTTCTATAGTTATATTATGGAGATGTAAACTTGCTAACTTTGTTTTTCTTCAGAAATGGTGAAGCAATTTTTAAACTTCTTTCGCCTTCGGGAAGCTTCATCATTCACAAGTATCATAATTTCATTTCCTCAACATCCTGTTCTCTGCCAAAATCATTCAAATATATAAATAAAGTAGAAAAAACCGATACAATACCGCCTATATATTTTGCTATAAAATCAACAACTTCAACCTCACCCAAAGCCGGAAACACCGGAACCGATCACGAATATCAGTTTGTTCAAAGATTCTGTTCACAAACGCGTTCAGGGACTTTTCATTGAAACGTTAGGAGCGGAAAATCTTTTAATACGTTATTATGGTTCGTATCTCTCTTAATATAGAGCTTATTTTGTATTATTAAAGTCCGCAAGTATATTACAGTGTTAACGTTATAAAGACTTTTTTGGTTCATAATAAGAATAAAATCTGATGCAGTCAACTTTCAAAATAAACGTTCACTAGCCGTTTCATCGAACAACGCCAATTCACAATCAAACGACAATTAGCCAAATGACTGAACACAATATTAAAACAAACTAGACGACGCTCAACTAACTTGTTAAATTGCAATTTGATAGGGTAAATGTAGTGGAGCGATTAAAATGTTATAAACTTATTTGTGTTTATTCTCGAGTCCAGTTATACGTTGATTATAAATTGGATATGTGATTTTAATACCTATATAATTTATATCTATAATCTGAGTTTTTTGAATTGAATTTCGATGCTGTTTTCACAGTTGTTTAATTTTTTTTATGAAAGATTGCTATCGCAAATGTTGAATGGGTTATTAGCTACTGATAAATAAACCTTAACTAAAAGTTTACTTCGTGCATCATATAACAATATCGGATGCAGCTGAATTCTTGCGTTAATATATCCCCTGCACCGTCTTTCAGTGGTCTTTAAATGTGAAGATAACATGCCATATAACGCTCCACTTTCAGCAGCTACCACCACTCAGCTTTAATCTATTCCCTCTTTGTGAATAGTTAGAGGACCGTGTACGTCAAGTAATTAATGTAAAATTTCACAAAAAAATAGCATCCAAATAAGCTTTAATTATAGATGAGAAAATTACATATTATTTTTAATAGTTTTGTCACAGACAAAACGTGAATTTATATTCTTTATATGAAAAGTCACAATATTGCTTTTTAAATTTACTTTTTTTTTCTGTTTATTCTAATAAATTCTTAATGAAAATGCTTAAAAAATTCACCAGCCCCGTGTACTCTCAGATGAGACTCGATTAAAAGCTCTTAAATTATACTCGTTTTAACTTATGAGTGACTTTTCAGCCAAAGGCTTTATGAAGCGCTTCTAAAACATCATGCATTAATCTTTAATATATTATCGGAGTAAATAAATTTAAAAAATGTATGTGACGCAGATTGCCACCTGTCCGTATGGATGTTATTGCCGCCCTCGTGGATTTCGCCTTATTTTCTTTTGAAAAATAGATTTCACGATTATATTTTAAATTTTAATATTTTCATTGAAAAATTTCACTTTTAAGTGCACTAAGCCGAAACAAGCTACATTTACCCGAACTCAGCGATCAGCTTCATAAAATAGTACTCACGTAGCAGATTGTACCAATTGAGATTTTTATTACATCGAATGTGTTTGTAACATTCATGTTTTATGATACACCGTTATATTCGCAGAATATAATTTTAGCATTCTAAAATTACGTTTCCAAAAGAGTTTATTTGTAGGTGTTATTGATAAGATTCGAGGCTTTAATAGCCTCGAATCTATTTCAATAATAATTCTCTTAATATAAAATGCTTAAAAAATCCTCTTTGTCCCATCTCAGAGTGCCAGGGACAAGGTGGATTTCAGTATAGCAGTGTTAATACAAAATTTATCAAATATAATAACATAAATTTTATTCAAAGGTACAATCAACGGAACGATAGATTACTGCAAAATGTAAAATCTCTCTAGAAATTTAAATTTCACAGAGCACCAAGAGATTGCAGTCCCAAATATTTAATACTATGTTATTTCAATCAGCTATTTCATTAATATTATTTTTAAAAACAAGATCCGCCGTAGTATATTTAGAATAAAGTTGTAATCTTTGTCTTCTTCTTGTAATTTTTGTCTTCTGTTTGAGTATACAAAAAAAAACTACTCCTCCATCTTGAATCTTTGACGTAACTAAGCATTATCATATACCATACATTACCCATACGAAAAATTTTGACAATTATTGTTGGTAATAAAGACATGTTTAAAATACCCCAGATTTGTTTTAGCAAATATTATCAACCAGTTTTAAACTTATCCTTCCGACAGAATATTAAACGCTCAAAAACATGCTGATGCCGATATAAAAAAATGATTACGTAATCTATTGAACACAATTTGTCAACCATCAGTTTCATAATAATAATTCTCATCAAACGATTTATAATTATCTCCAGGAATTGTTTGTCAAAGCGGATGTCTAATTTGGTAACATTACATTTAAAATGACAGCATTTTCAATTAAATATGTTGTAACGAGAAATCTTTGAAGAAATTGCGTCAAGAAATTACACCAAGCTTAAAAAGGCCTGAAATATTCTGGCTTTCGATCTGCTGATCGAATTTTTTGTTTAAAATTCTAGAGAGCTATTTTACAATCACTAATTTGTATCAATCACTTATGGAGAGTAATAGAATTAATTTCAACATTAACAATGTTATTGATAAACAAGGTTTAGCTACGGAATAATTTGACGCTAAGACTGCACTTAGTATTAGTCAAAATTCATATTATTAAACAGTGACTTAGCAAAGGTTAACCTTTGCTAAGTCACTGTTTAATAATAGGAGATTCTAGTAGATTCTCCTTGTAGGAGATTCTCCTTGTAGGAGATTCTACGGGAGTAATATTTATTTTAAGTAATAGGTTTGCTTAATCTCTGTTTAATATGACTTTTGATAAATACTAAAATTGCAATTTTAGCGTAAATTTACTCTGATACTAAACCTTGTTTATAAATAGCATTGTGAAAGAGTAAGTTTTAATTAATAGTAAAGCCTTTGATTATTTCAATAATCAAAGAGTAAGGTACATAGTCTGGCAACATTGTCGATAATTTGAAATACTCGTATGCTCAATTGGCATTCAATATAACAGCTGAGAAAACTCCACTAGAGATATTCAGGTATCCTCAACTATTTAATAAGTGTCTGCATGCCTATATTTTTTTTTCTAGCTCTAGATCTAGCTCTCTTATTTTTGCTAAGGATCACTAAAATAGCAATAAAATATGTATGTACTTCCAAAAACTTAAGTGCTTATGCGAGTACGGAGGCCTACACAAATAAACGTTTAAGAACATTATTTCTTTAAAACATATTTAAAATAAAACATACTTTCCGAATGCGGACCGTAGTTCGTCTGTTACCCACTGATATAGGGCGTAGCTGAAAGATCGCTTAAAATAACTATTTATCATCAAATATGAAGCAAATAACTGTTTTTCAATTTCAAGAACACGATTGAAAAGATCTCGTCTAATCATTCAGGCATCAGAGGTAGAAGATCTTATTAATAATACGTCATAAATAAACAGAGTCGAATTAGCATTTCGTAATTACACAAAATTTCGATTCCGAAAAAATGGTGTAGACCTTCAGGCTCCACACGTTAACTATTCTAACCTCTTTCCTTATACTAAATGCCCATATCCCATGATTTATGGCATCAATTCTATCCCCATAAGCGGTTTTTGTCGAAACAATACCGTTATTACTATCTCATGAGAGCTATATTTCATACGACTAACATATGTTAATATCAATTTGAAAATTTCTACTCTTATTTTGTCTAAACACAACATTTGGCATATACAATTTATTAGTTTATATATATTATTGTATTTGAAGATAACGGTTTATTCGATAGTTAATAGAAAACATATCTCGAGTTCTAATAATTTGCTTATTTATATAATACTAAATAGCATCACTGACATGAAAGGCAAAGCTCTATTTTGTTAATATTTACCAAATAATAGAAAAAAAAAGTTGAGTCGTGTAGGTAAAGTGTAGGCACCGGGTTATTTACCCGGTGCCTACACTTTACCTACACGACTCAACGAACATAAACACGAACATCCTATTAATATTATAAAGGCGAAAGTTTGTAAGTATGGATGTATGGATGTTTGTTACTCTTTCACGAAAAAACTACTGGACGGATTTGGATAAAACTTTACAGCAATATAGGTTATACATCAGAATAACACATAGGGTACTTTTTACTGGGAAAACTTCTCACTCCCACGGGATACCGACTTCCACGCGGACGAAGTCGCGGGCGTCCACTAGTAACCAATAATTTCTTAAGCTTTTAAAATACAGGAGTCCAATCTCACTCTCGGTACTAATTTGATAATCCGATTCCGAATCAATTTCAAACAGACTGAGCACGATCTTATACCACGTGATTATACAGAAAAATATAGTTACAATTTGAAATTATTGTTTAGGAAATAGGTGAATATTATTTTAGAAAATCCTTAATCATAAGTTGGATTTCGATAAATTATGTTTCTATAATTACGAACAAATTTAAGGGTCGGTACATATCTGAGGGAACATGCATCGCGCCTCTTCCGTTACGGAACGCCAGGAATGGCAAATATAAAAAGGTATTCAATCTTGCACACACAACGGATGATCCGTTGTGTAGGTCCTGTAATGTCCCAGCTGAATACTTTTGTAAGACGCTTGACTGATCTTCCGTCAGACTTTCACGGTCCTAAGGCTCAACTATAGGATAACTCAAATTGTTAAGTACTACAGTTCTACGCAAATATTTATTATAATAAAACTTGTTCAAAAACGGGGAAACTAACTGGAGCCTCTTCTTAATTAAACTGCCGTAGACTCAGTGATTGTTAGACTACAAAGGATCCGTAACATCTAAAAATAACTCCTATACAACTTGTTGAAAAGTTGTTTTAATGTTTCCGACCAGTTGGAGCATCATTGCGACACAGCTATAATTTTATGAACTCAGCATCTGGACAATTTGCGGTTTGCGTCAAGAATGCTAACCTCTGGTTTTAGGTCGGAATACCTCCTAGTGGGCCCGGGCATTTGCCTTTCCCATTTCCATACGTGGGTTGAAAACGACAACTGTTTTTGTCGGTACGGTTTACCCCGGGTATAAGGATTAAAGTAACTCAGTGTTAACCGGTCCATTGATCCCTATGGCCAAGCTGGGGGCTCGGCGGGCGTCCTGGATTTATGCCGGGTAGCGGCCGTCGAGGGGGGGGGAAATCCTTAGGGACAGGGAAGGGACAGAACGTCCCCCTTCTACGTCGTGGCGTTGAGAGGGGCAGTAGGTTCTTCTGAGGACCACGACATGGGGTGTCGACGTTGTGGGTGTAGTGGGCGGAGGGTCGGTGCGTCGGATGGGCGTGTGCGGTCTAACCCACGTCCGCACGACATATCGGCGTTAAAACGTCTCTACTGAGCCACCTCCGGCCACGCTCGGTACCCTGTATATGGTGCGAGACCGAGGGCCGCTGCCTGCGGGCGAGGGCCAAGAGGAGATCACCTCGATAAAAAATCCAAAGGAGGTAGTGGAGAAGGAGTCTGGGTTGTCTTACCCACAAGAGGCAAATATGAAAGTTCGGAGACAAAAACAGGAATACCTCCGGAGGGTACCCGACGGCCGGGAGAATCCCTCGCTGTGACCAGTGAGTGGCTCCGTATTTAATTTGTTGCAAAATATAAAAACCAGTGTATTTTTGTCTAATATTTATACATTTAGTTCGGAATATGTCGTTTTACCTGTGATAGTGTTATCTACATCGAAGATCAAGTTTTTAGTGTGTTAATTAAAGATATCAACGGGTGAACTATATTTAAAAAATATCGACAAGGGAGTGAATATTAAAGTAATGCTCTTATCCAAAACATTTGTAAACTGTGCATAAAGTGATTGAGTGCGGAAGTGTCGACAACCAGGACCATTTGTCCTAGTTAGTGAAATATCTGTAAGGAGTCGGTTAATTTTATTTAAATGAAAGAGGTTGCTATGCCGTTTTGATTGGTGCACGCATGGACTTAAGAGTGACTTTGTAATAATTGTACGAAAAGCGCCATCTCTTGATTGTGTCTCGCACTATATCTACGGCATTGAGTAAAGAAAATACTAATAGCTATTTTCGAGTTCGCTATCTAAAGTGCTTTGGCGCAACGGATAAGTCAGTACTGTGCTACCGCAGTTCGTGAGTTCGAACCACAGATTTGGAAATCTTTTTGCGATATTATTTGTTTCTAATAATAGTAAGACATGGATGTCTGTGTAGGATGTAACCACAGCATCAATGACAATAATTCTATGACGTGCTCAGTATGCAATAATGTTTACGATTTATTGTGTGCTGGTTTGAGCGCCGAAAAATATCTTGGACTTACACCTGACGTCTTGCGGTCATGGGTATGTGTCTCATGCCGAAGTAAAATACCTAAGTCTGGCAATTTATCTACTCCTATTCGACTTCTAATGAGTACAAGCGTGGCTAATGATACGATTTTCGAAGCTGTTGATAATTCTGTTTCGGAGTTTGAATTCGAAAATGTAACAACGAGGCGTAGACGAAGCTCTGATGATAAAAGGGTTAACAGTTGCATTTGTGGTGACAATTATTATCTCCTTAGGAAATTAATAAGAGAGGAATTACAGGAGGTGTTGAAAGAACCGTTACAGTTAATTTCTAACCTACACAAAGATTTGCAAAAGCAAACGATTATTATGCAGAATATGACATCTATGCAATCCTCTATTCTTGATGGAGACATACAGAGTAAAATACAAATACCCATACCAATACCGCAGTCTCCACTAACAACATCAAAAAAAGTATTCGAAAATACATTAATTGAGGCCAAAACTAAAAGTAACAATCGAATAAAAAAGCATGACACTAAAAAGAAACCATCTTTACAGAATCGTATACCTTTTAGTCCGACCAACGGGTGTTTATCTAATGATCAAAGTGTGGATAAATTGGTATCAAATGTTCGTAATAAAGAGCCAGTGACTAATATTAATGCCATATCTGATCCTAGTGTCACCGAAATATCTCAAAACCAAAATTATAGCTTGGATAGACAAGAATGGACGGAAGTCAAACGGAGGCGAGTTCGAACGCCAATACCGGGATTACTGCGTGGTACTGCTAATCCTGAAACCACTATACTACGGGCAGCAGAAAGAATGCGTTTTCTTCATCTCTATTATGTTCAAGTCGGGACTACAGAGGAACAGGTGCGTGCTCATTTAGCGACGCTATGTGAAGAGAATGTATGTTCCGTGGAAACACTAAAAGCTCGCGGCAATTACGCTTCTTTCAAGTTGGGAGTACCTATCAAGCTAGCTGACAAAATTATTTCCCCTACTAATTGGCCTAAAGACATTCTGTTAAAACCGTGGCGTCAGAACTTTCGTTCCAAACAAGAAAAAATATAAAAATTGTCAACAATCTAAAAAGTTAAATTGTTACTATCAGAACGTACGTGGGTTGCGCTCTAAAACCTCCATGTTTTATAACAATGTTTGTCAAAGTCAATATGATGTTATTGCTTTAACAGAAACGTTTTTAACAAGTTCCGTATGCGATGGTGAACTATTTCCCGCGGGTTACTTTGTAGTTCGTAAGGATCGTATAGGTGACAAAGGGTGGGGAGGTGTCCTGATAGCAATACGAGAATGCTATTCGGTTAATGTTATTAGTAATATCGATGACTTAACGGCGGACAAGGAGTTGTTATTTGCTGTTATAAAAAACAAATTTGTAAAGTTTTTATGTTGCTTAGTATATATACCACCTAGTTATAGTGACGAACAGTACCTAAATATTTTATCATGCATGGAGAATGTAATATGTAGTTATTCTGATTTACAAGTTCTTGTACTTGGTGATTTTAATTTGAATTCATTTAGCGCTAATATTAAAACAGAATTTGAACATTTTTGTGAATTCTGCAAATTAGTAGAGCATAACAATGTTCTAAACCATCAAGGTTCTATGTTGGATCGTGTGTTGAGCAATGTTGTTTCCACTGAGGTATCGGTGTCTCTCAATATTGAGCCTTTTGTACCTATTGATAAATATCACCCGACCCTTGATATATCAATAAATTTAAATAATCGTTTTGCTCCACCGCCACAGTCTGCACACATACACATTGAACGCCCTGAAACCCATCTCAACTGGAACTGGCGCAAAGCAAACTTTGTGGCACTGTACGATTCCATCACTGATTTGGATTGGACTGATGTACTGAACTGTAATCATGTTGACTTAGCCTTGGATGCATTTTATTCGAAGCTGTACCAATGTATTGACTTGTTTGTGCCATATAAAAATAGAATATGCCGTAATACAAAATATATTTATCCAAAGTGGTTCACAGAAGAAATTAAAATCAACATAAAATTTAAGCACTTTCACCTAAAAAAATTTAAAGCTGAGGGTAAATTATTTAACATAGAACTGTTTAAATATTATAGATGGCATACTAAAAAGTTAATCAACAGTGCCTATCGGCGGCATATACAAAGTATACAGGTTAATATAATTGACGAACCAGTAAAGTTTTGGGAATACGTAAAAGATAAGCGCAAACAGAGACGTATTATTGACTCTTTTACATTTGAGGAGGAAGTAGTAGTCGGGCAATCAGCTGCTGATGCGTTTTCACGGTATTTTGGTTCCGTATTTTCAAATGTGACACCACGTCTTAATCCAGAAGAGGCAGCTTATGTAGGTTATTCGGATGGTGATGCGAAAACCATTACCATTCCAACATTAGACATGGTGGATCTAAAGCGTGCTGTGAAACGTCTGAAGTCGAAATCGGCTGGTGGCCCTGACGGTATTCCTGTGTTTTTAGCTAAGGACTGTATATTGGTTTTAAGTGTTCCCTTGTTATTTATCTACAATCTCTCTTTACAAAAGTCGACATATCCAAAGCAATGGAAACTTTCCTGTGTCACGCCTATTCCTAAGGGAGAACCTGGACAGGACGTCACGACCTACCGACCAATTGCAGTCTTATGTGTCTTTGCTAAGGTGTTTGAATCAATATTAAACACCTACATTAGTCAACAAATCAGAAGCCTTTTAGATAATAGTCAGCACGGCTTCCGCAGTGCGCGTTCGACCACCACTAACTTAATAACACTTACCGATTACGTTTACGAACAGATGGACTCGGGAAGACAAGTGGATGCGGCGTACTTCGACCTTAAAAAAGCTTTCGACCTGGTAGATAACGACATATTGCTACAAAAAATGGCGAAGGCAGGTTTCATCCCAAAACTTCTAAGATTTTTCGCAAGTTATCTCAAGGACCGTTGTCAATTTGTCCGGTTGGGTATATTTGAGTCGGAAAAATTTTATACACGATCTGGAGTAAGTCAAGGAAGTACCTTGGGTCCGACTCTCTTTTTATTAATGATAAATGACCTGCCGAAGTCTGTTACAGTGGCGCAATGTCTCTTGTTTGCAGATGATCTAAAATTATTTGTCGGGGTAGATAAAGTGGAAAATACGAACGATTTGCAACGTGACATAAATTCTGTTGCAGAATGGAGTTATATCAATCGTATGCCATTCAACGAATCTAAATGTAAAATTATCACTTTTTCGCGAAAACGACATAATATTATAGTTGACTACAAATTACTTGACAAAACTTTAGATAGGGTTAATGAAATTAAGGATCTTGGCTTGACATTGGACACGAAATTGGACTTTCATAAACACGCAACATCTATCTGTAAAGCGGCAAACAAACTTTTAGGTTTTATTATTAGGACTTCAAATGAGTTTAACAATCTGTTAGTGGCCCGCGTGTTATATTATGCCTACGTACGTAGTAAGCTCGAATATGGGGCAATCATTTGGGATCCCCATGAAAATAAATATTCCCTTATGATCGAAAAGGTCCAGCGGAAGTTTGCACGTTGGCTGTACAAAAAGGCTTACGGCTACTACCCTTTTCTATATCCTTCGCTATTTGTATCGGGTATGGTGGGCATTGACACCCTTGCGCTACGGCGAAAATTACTCCTAGTTCTGCATTACCTTTCTGTACTTTATAACAAAGTTGACTGTCCTCACATATTAGAGAAATTCAGTTTTTTTGTGCCTGTACGCATCTCTAATAGCAATATGGGTTTAGTGGCGCCGCGACGGCGTCCGCGGCTGTTATCCACGCCCCGCACGCGTACCGTATACGCTGCGCAGGCACCTACTATACGTGCACTGCATCTCATTGGTGACATCCTTGCTCAACATGAAAAAAGTGATGTATTTTTTGATGGTATTACTCGATTAGCTATAAGTGCTCGACATTTCTTAACCAATATTGACTGTGTAATTGATTATTAATTGATTATCTGTGACTGTTATTATTATTTTTTTCTTGACAAATTATTTTAATTTATATGACATTTGTTTTAGTTTATTATTTTCATGACATGCGTACTATTCTATAATTTTGTTATTATTATGATATTGACATCTTTTAAATGTAATTGAAAATTAACTAAACTGACATTGTTTTTTTTTAATTTTCTTTTTATTGCTATGTTTAACTTGCTGGTGTGTTGGATGTATTAGTCTGTAAGTCAGCACAAGAAGAATACCCCTACTGCAACCCAAGAGAAAGCGCCAACACCACAGAACAAAAAGAGTAAAAGAGAGGGACAATGAAAAGGCGAAAGAGCGTTAGAAAAGGAGGAGGAGAAAGAAGAAAAAAGAAAAGATGAAAGGGAAAGTCAGAATCCGGGTGCTGAATAAGCATCGCGGTTGCACCGGAAGCTGAAAAAAGAGGCCTCACCTATGCAGAGGTATTGACGAGGGCGAGCAAGGTCTTCAACTCCAAAAGAGACCTTGGTATAGAGGACATTGGATGGCGAGTTGCTGTATCTGGAGCTCGTCTCTTTCAGGTGTTGGGCACTGAAACCGACAAAAAGGCAGACCAACTGGCGGCCAAGCTTCGCGAGATAATGGGGGAAGATGTTATCGTGACACGTCCCGTCAAATGCGTCGACATGCGCGTGACGGGACTGGGCGACGCGATCGAAGCGGAGGACTTACGCATTGCGGTCGTGGAGGAGGGAGGATGCCCTCCCGACCATGTTCGAATAGGTCCGATCAAGACCGGCTTCCGATCAAGTTGGCAAAGGTGGGCAAAGTGTTGGTTGGCTGGGGGAAAGTAAAAATCAGAACCCTCCCATCACTTCCCATACGCTGTTACAAGTGCATGGGATTGGAACACGTGAGGGCGAACTATCCAACTGAGGAGGATAGAAATGGACTGTGCTTTCGATGTGGTCGAGCGGACCACAAAGCTGCCACTTGCGAGAGACGTTGTCTAGGGAGGGTTCCTTGTAACCACCTGGGAAACCTCCCGCCCGCAGAGAGGGAGGGACACCACCGGGTGTACCCCATGATCCGGATCTACCTGGGACTTATCTTAAGATACCAGGTACCGGACTAAGCGCGAAGGTTGTACGGGGCTTTTGCACGGTAGGCCTGCTGTAGATAGGGGGTTCTTTAACTCTCCGCAGCAGGAGAGCGCGGGTTTAGTCGGCCTTCGTCCAAGTCGATGAAATATTAAGGTCAGTTCCCCTCGGTACAAAAAAATAAGAGGATTGCTAACCTCGACTTTCAAAAACTAGGACGTAAAGCTGGAAACCCAAGACAATTCAGTAACAAAACAGAATAAGTAACTATAGTGAAAGTCTCACGCTAATGAGAACATTGCAAACACTCGTAAATCGTAACGTAACTTTTGCAAAAGCCGCTCCATTCATTTCCAAATACATTAACTTAATCGATTGCTTTAAATCTTGGATTTGAAAACTACTCTGGAGATCCCAAAACCCGGGAAAATAGGACGGTTGGAACTCTAGTCTATATAAAAAAATATACTTATTTAATTAGTTACCGCAAGTTCTCGTTTTATTTTCGTTAACTTAATCGTACAATGAAATCTTTCGAAAAGCTTTGAAGGGGTAAAGTGGTTTGTAAAGAGTTTTAAAGGAAATCGTACTATGAAAGGTTTGAAAGACCTCCGTGGCTGAGTTACTTGTACGCCGTTTTTAATAATTAAAATTTCAATATTAACTTTTCTTCATTGCCTCGGGTTTAGATATTGTGTTACTTTGGTTGTTTCAGATTTCCATAATACAATATTAATACTAATTTGGTATCTGAACAATGTGTATGTGATCTTATATTTATTTATATCATAAAGGCCTTTATTATAATTTTGTAATTATCCTACTTATATTATAAAGACGAAAATTTGTAGGTTTGGATGTTTGTTACTTCTTAATGCAAAAAGTACTGAATGAATTTTGATGAAATTTGGTACATAGTTATTATTGGATTCACATATAGGCTACTTTTTATCCCACTAAAAGTTTCCCTAGGGTTAAAGTGCCTCCAAGGGAGCCAATTTTTGTGAACGCTGCTTAAACGGTAAGAGATATACGAATGCTTTCTAAAGTTGGAGAGCTTTAAATTATCTATAAAAAAAAGGTCCGCGATTGCATATAAATATGTGCTAAGGATTTGCCAAAAAAAAGTTAAAGAAAAATCGTTCAAGTGTATTTAAATTTTGTTCATTTCTATACGTTTATTTGGGGAAGGTAATATTAAATCCTTATCGAAATAAATACACTTATCGTCAAAGTAATATAATGTATATAAAAATTGTTTTTACACTAAATAACTGTAATTAATAGTTTATATTTTACTACGATGTTTTTGAGAAAAGAAAATAACTTATATTGCCGATTTTCTAAATACTATTCTGGGTGCATGTATCTATTACTATTTACCACCATTTTAATGTATACGGTAAAATGAAAATTAATAAAGACTATAGGAATAATATTATTGTTTCACTAATAATAATAATGAAAGTAACGATCGTTAATAGACCGTTTAGTAACAAGAAACACTTATTCAAGGCGATATTGGCAGTTTAAATACCCAAGAAAATTATCTGGAGTAATGTAGGTCTTATGTAGTACTGGAGAAGGATGAAAAATAATAGCTGCACGGAACTATAATCGATTGAATAAGTGCTGGGAATCATCAACGAAAGAAGACGGCTCCAAATACTGCGTATAACTACATTGCTTGACATTGGATTGCACTCGATATGCAATAAGTATTGTTAGATCACATATGTAATATTTTAATATATCTGGTTAAACCCAATGCAATTGAACGTTGAGTGCATTTTGATTAAATTCAATATCAATCAAATCGAAGCCAATTCATAATAGAAAGTAGACAAGCAAAAAGAAGCTAATGACAAATAAAATTTTAACTGTGACACTATCGAATCATACGGGAACGGCGGTAAGTTGTGATAAACGCGCTAAGCAAAATGTCAATCCACACTATCTCAGAAACTCGAAAAAATACTTACAGCAGTATATTCTGGCCCAAAAAAGTAATAGAAATAAACATGAGCTGTGCGTATATGCTTTGGTATTCCATGGAAAAGACATTGTCAAAAAAACTGGTCAAGTGCTAATCGAACTTGCGCAAGGAGGGTGCCTTACCGGATAGAAAAAAAAACAAACACCCCCATAAATAATTATTTTATTCTATATTTAGTATTTCTTATTACAGCACCAACAGAAATACTAATTCTGTGAAAATTTAAACTGTCTAACTATCACGGTTCGTAAAATACAGTCTGGTGACAGACGGACAGACAGACAGACGGAGGGATGGACAGCGGCCTCTTACTAATAGAGCTTTTTACTCTTTGGGTATGGAACTTCAAAATCATACTATTGCATTTCCATCAATAAAGTGAATAATATTGAGGTTACAGTATTCATATACCTAATGCTTGAATTTCAACAAAGTTTTAATTTGTCATAAAAAGAATTATTTTACGATTTTCAAGCCCGATTATTTATGAAAATAAACATAAATTTTAGAGTTCCCATGTGAGAACCACCATAGCAAGATAATTTAGTCGATGTAGTTCTCTCCTAATTTCGTCAAAGGCATTGCATGCCATCAAAAGTCATTGCATTGCATGCCATCAAAGGCATTGCATGCAATCAAAAGGCATTATTGAGGATATATTCTTTCAAACTAAAAAAGTGCAATGTGGATAAAAGAAAACAGTCAAATTGAAAACCTATTCTTTTAGTCGTTGGTTAAAAATAAACGACTGTAAATACTAATACTACCCAAACGAAGTTGCGGGTAAAAGCAAGTTTTGTTATATATTCAGAACCAACCATAGCTAGGTGTTTATATTTATCCAGTGGGCATCACAGCGTGATGTCATTAAAAAAATTGACTTAATTAATGAGATTTTGAAGTAAATTTAGTAGCCTTTTAAATAGGATTACAGTTACAACATGTTAAGATATAAAAACTTAATTATTCATCTTGTTTACAAAAAAATATTAGACGTGTCTACTCTATAATGTCGCTAATCTATGGAAGGTACTACATATCAATTCATCTGACCTGGAAAGAAAAACTCATCAAGGGTTATTTTCCGCCCGTGTTATCACATACTCGTACAAGCGAATTAAAAACAACTTACGACTTAATATTAGAAATGAAAAACAGATTCAAATAATTACAAAACGTCTTTTTTACATAATTATGGTAATGGATAGGATTTTATTCACTATTGCAGTCAATCAAGTCACGCAGATTTAATGTGGATTTATAAGTGCTGTCGACTACAGATGCAAGCGTCAGCGGCTTATATGGATTTATTTTTATACATTAATAATAATGAATATTTTTATTAAGAACATTTTTATTAATAATATGCAATTCGGAAGCAAAAAGTATGTCTGGAAATTAATATTTTCTGTATTTCTATTTTTTTTTTCAACAACAACTAACACTCGGTAGCGTAGTGGATAAGCGCCGCGGCCCGCAATCGTTTTGGTTAAGCAACTATCGCAAGGGTCGGTCACGGGATGGGTGACCAAAAAATTATTATCTCGAGCAACTACAGGTTACACTAAATGTACTATGTACGTTGTATTATATAGTCAAACTACAACCTAATAAAATATGTCTGGAATAAAATACAAATATAACTATTTTTTTTTTATATAAATTGTGAATGTTATTATGACAGAAATAAACCGCGATATATAACCACTAACAATCGACCCCCAAGCTTCTATGGTATAAGACCCCCAAGCCAATAAAATAAAAGTAATAGGTATATTCTTTTCATCTTTCTATTCAACCAAAACTAATTTCTTAAACTACCCAAATATCCCATCGAACCAATAACCTTTCGCAATCTGGGCGACTGCTCCTGGATTGGGTAAGGTCATGATTTCGAGTCCCATCTCAGTGTGCCAGGGACAAAGAGGATGTTTTTAAGAATTCTCCATTAAGAATATATTTCAGTATAGTATTATGAACCCAAAATTGATCAAATAATACCCAAATATTTTTCCATATACCCATAAGTATTAATGATTGCTATAACAACTTTAGAAGACCGTTATAATTTTAATTTTAAATAATAATAATAATAACTTTATTTCTCACCACAAACAACATTACAGAAGGATGTACATTTATTAATTAATTATTGACACGTTATTTGTGGAAGACTGGTGCCTGTTTAGGTTCAACCCCGTATTACAGGTCACCAGGCCCCCCATTGTTTATTTATAAGGTTTATTTTCACTATCCATATGTTAAACATTAATGTTAATTTAACAGACGTTATTATTATATTACTACACAACATACTAAAATTCTAAAACATGCTTACAACATCTTGTCAGAGATAACAAAAGACTCACTGTATGATATATTTATTCTATATAATTATCTGCTTATATTGTATTATTTTCAAACATTACTAATTTTCTCAGAAATATTAATTAACAGATTATTTTTAATAAATCTTCGGTATCCGAGTATGACAATGTCATGAGGTACTCTTTAAGTATTTTTTGACATGACCATTTATTTAGAGAATGGAGGGAAAGTCTATTGTGGAGTTTATTGTATAGAAACGGACCCAAAAACTTGAAGAATCTTTCTGCAAAGGCTGTTTTACAATCCACTGCTTGAACAATGCGATAATGTCGATTTCGACGAGGATGTTTATGAAGATATAACAGTTCCGAGATACCATGCTGTCGAACTTACCTAAGTGAAGTTCTATCCCAATTACACGAAGCTTTGTCCGAAGAAATTAAGATAACAAGTGTAGTAAAGCATCTGGGTGCTGCCATCCATCACTATAGTTCAAATCCATAAAGGAAAAAAAAAAAAAATATTGTCAGACAACATGCACTTCCTTCCGTTTACAGAACTATACTTCATTTAGTTGAAAGCCTGAAACATAAGAACCCTTCTCGCCCAATCCTAATGAATAAACCTGGTAAATAGCATAGGGTATCGGGATGGGAGGGTCTTAATTTCTTCGGACAAAGCTTCGTGTAATTGGGATAGAACTTCACTTAGGTAAGTTCGTTTAATCTTCAATTACACTTCAGCTTTGTCCTCGAAATTAAGATAACAAGTGTAGACTTTGAAAGAAAATTGCTATGTACCTGGTATATTCATTGAACATATGTATAAGAAATAAACTTAAATAAAACGAATGAATATAATGATCTAGTACTATATTCAAAATTTTTGAAAAAATCAACATTTCTAAATTTAACTTAGTTTAATAGGAACGATTCTTTAAACATATACATTAGGTAACAATAAAACTTAATTCCTAGTCACATATTATTATTATTATCTTGTATATACATATGTATATATTGTAACAAATTATGTACTATTTAATATGGAATGAGCAAACTCATCCTCTTCAGTATCAATTATCTGTCTTTGATAAAATCTAGCAAAAACTGATGAAGTTCCACTCCAACCCGCTGTGTTTCTTATTTTATCAATAGTGACCCCAGATCTATGTGCAGCAGATGTGCTTGCATGTCTTGTAGAATGAGCAGTGAAAATAGTGGTATCAATACCACTCTCAGCTAAAGTTCTTTTAATCCATCTGCTTATGGTCTGAGATCCAACAGGGTTGAATGGCTTTTTAAAACTAATAAATAAATTATTTGTTTTCTTGCGAATCAACTGTGTTTTCTCCAAATATGAATTTAAAGCCTCTGCTGGACAGATTTGAGGTCGTTCTCTATAAAAAGGCAGACGAAGACATGGTTGTAGTGCCCCTAAACGAGATGTCTTTAGAAGTTCTGGTATTTTTATAGATATAAAACTTTCAGAAATTGAAATACATTCTATTTTAATCTTTGAAATGGTCTGAACCCTATGGGCTGTAACCAGAGCAATTAATGTTGTAACTTTTTTACTTAATGTCTCTAAATCTAAACCACTATTAGGGTATAATGCTGAGAGATAATCTAAAACAATAGCCGGATTCCAAGTTTGATTATATTTTGGCAAAGGTGGACATGTTCTGTAAAAACCTTTAAATAATCTATTTATTCGATCATCTGAACCCACTCTTGAACCAAGTAATAACGAAAGAGCAGAGCGATGGCTATTTAATGTCCCATATTTTGCTCCTTCATTAAATAAATTAGTTAAGTAAAAAATTATATTTGGGACTGATGCTTCAAAAACATCAATATCATGAGATTGACAAAATAAAAACCATTTTCTTAGTGCACTATCATACTGTTTGAGAGTATTTTTTGATAATGAAGCTAGCATTATGTTTAATGATGATGGTGGTACACCTCTTCTTAGAAATGCCGTCCTGATAACTTGGCTGCCACCAGGGTAATTTGAGGTGTTTGGTGAATGCTGTGGGATGACAATAGATTATTATCTTCCGGATAAAAAAACAATTTATCAGAAACTAACAGACTTTCAAAAAGCGGAAACCAAGGTTGAGTGGGCCAATTTGGAACAATAATAATACCCTCAGCTCTGTCAGAAATTATCTTCTTAAAGGTCTTTAATATTACCGCAAATGGAGGAAAAGCATAGAAATTTAAATGTTGCCAATCTATTGTGAATGCATTTATAGCATGAGCATCAGGATCTCTTTGCCAAGACACATAATTTTGACATTTTTTATTAACTCTAGATGCGAAAAGGTCAATGTTAGGTGCACCAAACATATCCACAACATCTTTAAAAGCTGAATCACTTAACTCCCATTCTACATCAGGATGAATACGCCTGGATTCAGCGTCAGCTATTACATTTTCTTTTGAACTAATGTATGAAGCGAAAACATAAATATTTCTTTGTTCGCACCACTGCCATAGTTGCTTAGTAATCCTGTTCAAGTGAGGGAATCGAACCCCACCCATTCTATTTATATAAGAAATGGCTGTTGTATTATCTATCCTTAAAATAATTTTACAATTGTAACTATTTTTACCAAAGATCTTTAACCCAAAAAATGCTGCAAGTATTTCTAATTGATTAATATGTAAATCCTTTTCTATCATAGACCATTGTCCACTAGCGGTTTCTTCTCCGCATGATGCCCCCCACCCTGTTTTGCTTGCATCAGAAAATATTTCAAAGGAATATTTTTCATCTCGAATAGGACAAACTGAATGTTTTAAGGAGTTTGACCACCAAGAAAAATCTTCTTGTAAATGTGATGGTAACTTCATGTGCTTATCATAATCTTTATTATTTTGCAGGGCAAGATATTTACATCTCTCAAATTGTTTGGTATACAGCCAGCCATATTGTATGGCTGGACATGCTGAAGTCAAAAGACCCACTAAACGAGCAAAATCTCTTATTTTACAAGTACTTAATCTGGAAATCTTCTTTAGTTCTTTTTGAATAATATTTCTCTTTTCATTTGTAAGTTCAACATGAAACTTTTGAGTATTAATTATGAAACCTAAATATTTACAACTAGTACTAGGTGTGAGCTGACTCTTTTTCTCATTTATTACAAATCCCAATGCTTCCAGAACTTGTTTAGTTTTCAAAACATTATCAAGGCATTCTTTATAAGATCTTCCAATACAACAGATATCGTCCAAATATATAGTAGAAAAATAACCTAATGATCTTAGTAAGGACATAACAGGTTTAAGTAATTTGGTAAACACATACGGAGCAGTATTTAAACCAAAGGGAATAACATTAAATTCAAAAATTGTTGAACTACATTGTGGATATAAATCTGATGGTATTTGAAACCGAAGAAATTTTTTGTAATCCTGATGAACCTTGATTAAAAAATATGCATCTTTTAAATCAATTGTAGCTATGTAACAATCTTTAGTTACCAATTTTAAGGTGGTTCTCAAATCCTCTATTTTAAAATGATTTGTTTTAATAAATTTGTTCAAAGGTTTTAAATTTAATATAAACCTTTTGGTTCCATCCGATTTGGGTATAAGAAAGGTACTGGATATAAACTGATTTTCACAACTGTCACAGGGTGATATGGCACCTTTCTCTAATAATTTTTTAATAGCATTAAGATATTGTGAAGAATCAGAACCACTAAATCGTTGTAATGGTGGAATGTGACTTTGATACACAGAATTACAAAATGGTAACTTATACCCTTTTATCCATGATAAAAGAACTGGATCTTTTGTGACAAGATGCCATCTGTCAAGATAAAAGGAAATTCTTCCAGCATGACTCACCGGTATCACTTGCGGTGCTGTGTCTGCATTCGTGAGCGCTGCAAATACCCCCGTTGCCGTGGCGGTGGTGGCGGTGGAGGACGGTATGGAGCTTGGCGTGAGTTCGTACGCGTCATTGTCGTGGAGGCGTTGTATGTCTGGCGCCTCGTAACTCCCATGTGCCTGCCTGATGGTGGGGGTCGAGGCTTCGAGTTTAAAGCTTGGTTGCTTTTAAGTGACAATACTGGTTGATTTTTTAGTTCTGAACCTGATTTGTTTATGGCCTTTGCCGCCTTCAAGGTTTCAGCTAATTGTTCTCCAAATAGGTAATTATCTATTTTTGTTTCATACAATTGGTCTCTTATCTCTTTTTTTATTGAAGAGCAAATAAAACCTCTTCGGATCCTTGATTCTGTGTGTTGTAGGTCACATGCCAATTTTCCAGCCTCTGTTAATAATTTTATTAATGGCAAATTTGAATCTTTGCTGCTTAACAAGGATGTAAGGGCTTCACCTATGTAGGATATAATCATAGCTATTTGTCGCTGTTTATATTCTATGGCTTTATCTTTTTTTGTAAGTATGTCGGATAAGGCAGCTTTTATTTCTGCATTTAAAACAGGAGCTCCAATCTTCGTTGTGTTTTGTGGTATTTGATATTTTTCCAAATTCAATTTCCGTTGATCCTTTGTTAAGCCTGATGTAGCTATGTACTCCCAGCGTACTGCTATATCTGAATGCAGGTCTTTTCCATATATCTTCTCTAAAGATGGACATTCACCGAGAATCTCCAGTATTTCTACTGGTAAGTTTTCTTCGGGAATAGGTGGCTCAATAATAGCTGGATCAATTGATTCATTAATTACCATGTCTGGATCAACAGTCTGCTCCGGAGGTTCACAAACAGACATTTCTAGTGTATTCTCATCATGTAAAGACATGATCTCACATGATTCTTCACTATTACAATAGTTTTCATCTGTAATAGAGGTATATTTATATTATAAACTTACCCATTATTACCATAAACACCTGAAGTACTTCATAAATGACATGGGTAGGTAACAGTCCCTATAAACTGCACACAATCATTATACAATTTATTTGTCATCGATTATGAAAGTTATTAAAATCTGTAAGTAATATTATATGGTAACAGTCCCCTTTGAACTGTACACAACAAACGGTTATGCGTAAAAAATTATACACTGTAGGTAAGTATTTACAATAAAGCTTGCTTGTAATATAGAAAGGTAATAGTCCTTATAAACTATACACAATCGATCACAATTGTCTTCGGAAACACCCCATCTAGGTGTACACCAGACTTACTAAGTTTTTCGACAACTTATTTCTGACTCAAGTAGGTACATACCATTTCTACGCGATCTTTTCGCCAATTTCTTTTTAAACTTTTCTTCTAATTTCTTCATCTTTCTCATCATATATTTCTCAAAGTCTTCTGAACTTCTCTTGGTCATTTTAATTAAATTCAATTCAAATTTAACTCTTTCCGAAAAAAAAAACGCTTTAAGATGGCGGAAGCACTAAAACGCTAATGAAGTATAGTTCTGTAAACGGAAGGAAGTGCATGTTGTCTGACAATATTTTTTTTTTTTCCTTTATGGATTTGAACTATAGTGATGGATGGCAGCACCCAGATGCTTTACTACACTTGTTATCTTAATTTCGAGGACAAAGCTTAAAAAGTTGACGGATTATCAGTACTTCGCTTAATCTATACAGATCCGTTGTAGGATATAGAAAGGGCATAGAGTAGATAACTTTTAACACAGCTCAAATATATTAACTACTGAAATTTCTTCAGCATTAATAACTAATACTACGGTAGGTCGCGTGGGTGTCCTCAATTTGTATTGTATCAAATAATATATTAGCACATCTAACGCGGTAAATAGACGATTGTATGAATTAATTATTAAGGCTGAGAACTTCGACACAGTCCAATGATACCACAAAACTTCTCTGTTGCAATATTGATATGTTGAACTGTGTTATTTCCCACGCTATTTTAGTTACTTGTCAATGCCGTAAATAATAGCATTCATTTCATTTTAATAATAGTATTTTTCTGTTTAAAACCTTTTTAGTCATTCAAATAACATAGCTTCGATTTTTAGTCTTTAAACTAAGCAAAAAAAGCTTTAATTTATTTTACCATTATTATGAGTCACCTTCAAACCCGCGTTAGATCATAGCTCATTCACCCCATTCGATTTGATTCGTTTCCATCCACAGGAAAATCCTGAGCCCCAGCAGTGGTGACCTTTATAGGCTGGTGATGGTGATATAATCAAATAATATAAATATTCGATGACAGGTTCAATTAGTTATCGATAATACTAATGATTATATAGAATAAAGGCAATATCGGTTCATTCAGTAAGCACTCAATATTAACGCAATTGGCGCTAGTGTCGCACGTCAAGACTGTCTATCGTCACAATCCCCACGTCAATCGTTTGTAATTGAGTTCAATATTATAACTCATACGCAGTCCTCGAATGGAAATTCGGAAAATATTCGTAAAGATTATTTGTGCACCAGAAATAGTTTCAACTCCAACCTCCATTGCATCATAAATTATCGAAAAATGCGTTTCTTGGGAATCAAGCATTTAGGAAATAGATGAAATTTAGTTTTCACACAACACTATCTGGTGCTTTTATATTTTAAACAGTTTACAACACTATCTCAATAATTCACCACAACCGACGTTATATTCGAATCCATTACGAATCTCATCTTATGTCAATGTGAAAGTGACAGCTCATTGACAGATAGTGATTCCCGTAATACAATAGATAAATAGTGATGTCCATGGTATTCGATATTTTCTTTTGTCTAACACATGTAATGAGTACTAGTACGAGTTGCTGCATAAATGAAGCTGTGCCATATAAGTGGAACTTACTTTTACTTATATTACATACAAGATTTTATGTTGTACCAATATAAATATCCCTATCTAGTACCTACATTTTCAATTACTTATCCAAAATAGACTTTTGTATTTACTGTCCTAAAAACTACTCTTGTTGATTCCTTAAAAACAAAATAGACCCCGGACGAAGTAAACAATCAAATCAAAAGCCCTAAAAAGGTTATTTGATTAACTTGCAAGTGGCATGGGTCACTAGTCTACTTATAATGAGTTGGAAACAGTTTTAGAGCTAGAAGGGTCTTAGTGTACGTAGTAGATAGAAGGTCTTTATATCGCACACAAACATACATTAGTAATCGATATAAAATACGATAGTTCATTAGTTGTGAATTTTGATGTTCGTAGAGTTGTGTACTTTTTCTTATATTTTTATAGCAACTCGACATAGTTAGGGCCGGCAATCAATTATTTCTTTCCAAATGTAATTAATATTACTTCAACTCTTAAACCTTTTATTCTTTATATGGATGATCCGCATTGTGCCAGCGTGGAGAGTCATGGCCCATACTCCTTAGCCATCCATAAGGAAGGCCTGAGCCCCTGCAGTGGGGACGTAAAAGGGCTGATGATGATGATGATGATGGATGATCCGTATTTTATATTGATTTGTTTATATTCTTAATGTAAAATGCTTTTAAAATCCACAACGCCCAGGTACTCTGAGTTGGGGCGAACGAGTCCGGACGACTTGCCCGCCGGCTCAGACTCACTCCGATTGCGAAAACATATGGGTTCGAGTCCCATCTCAGAGTAAATAGGATTGGTGAATTTTTTGAGCTTTTTAACATTAAAAATATTTTCCAGTATAGCACTGTGAATACAATATTGATAAAATATAATGATTTTTTTATAGTTTAAGGTTATATTCCAAGGATCCTACTTTCATGAGATATGTATCAATAGTTGTTCGTTAACTCAATAAAATCACTTAGTTTACACATATTATCAAGAAAATTGGTTTAACTTATTCAACACATGTTTAACTCGGGTGCAACAAGTCTAAACTATGATGGAATTCATTCAATACAATTTTTTGGAAGATACTAACCTTCAGTAACGAATGGTTTATTTAAATTATTATTATTAAGTTACTAATCGAGGGTAAAATTAAATCTACATCTGGCAAAACTATATAATAAAATCCGTCACGTATAATTTGATGCATAATAACCATAAGTACTGACTTAAGTTTCATAAACCAAGAGAAATTAATTATGAAATATTTTTGTGGACCCGATAAATCTTTTAACCCATTTAAGATGAGCCCAGGGACTCGTTATGATTCTGTATAACTATAATTTACGACGTAAACAATTAATCTAAATCTAAATAGAATTTATATGATAGTACACACAAAATTTGTGTTTCATTCGTCGAAACATCCAATTGCAGTGTTCAGTGAACAAACGAATTGACTAAAGAGAGTGAAACCGACTGAAATGTTTAGAATTATGTGCAATTGCAGTATTTGTAAAAGGCTATTGCACGTATTATTATAAATAGTCTGTTTGATATCATGATTTCTATAGACAAGGTCTAATATTATAATTTGATATTATTTTATCGTTCGAAGTGTAATTTCATATTCCTTTGAATTACATATCAACTTTATGTCTTAGGCCCTAAGCATATAATTTTAAATTACTGTCATATTTCGTTGGCACTAAATTATATCTTCAAATATAATATTAGCCCCATCGCAATTAAGTAAATGAATCTTGCCGAATCGTTCCTGTAAATAAGAAACAAACAGAAAGTATTATATTTTGGTGTGTAAGTGTGTGTACACCAAAATATAATCCTTAACAGAATAGTAAAATTTAATATCAAGATTAAATTACTTACATTATTTATTCCTAAGAAGGATAGATGTATCCAATTACTTCAACGCAAGCAGCGCTTCATAGCGTATCTGAAAAACGAGATACAGAATTAGTGACTATCAAATAAGATTAAGTGTAAGGAAAGAAAAATATGTATTTGATTAAAACCCGAAAACGGAGCTAGATGTCATACTAATCCATCTTATACTAAAGATTGCAGTGACTCGTGCATGTAGTTTTTTGGAAGCATCGCCAATGTTTAACCTGGCGACGACGCTAATTTGACATCGGCACGGTACCACCAAATTCATTATTAGCCTATTGATGTCCCTGAACTACTTACGCTCAGGAATTCCTTGTATATAAAATCGAATGGAATAAAATCAATGGGTTATAATATTATATCATGACACACCCACCACACGGGTCCATATTGACAGACGTTAACAACTGCAGATGCATCCCAACGGCTTCAATTGCTTTCCGAAGTACGGAGAAGCTAGAGACAATATTTTTTTGCCATTCATCCTATGACTGACCCTTGCGAAAATAGGTTTACTTCCGCATGGCAGTCCGAACGCGCTTAATCACTGCATCGTCGAATACTGCAAAGAAGGTTTAGGTAGAGCAGAAGATCCTATTTTGGCAACTGGCCCCGTTTGTCATTTGGAACTTCTAAACGTTCTTACTAATATTATTAATTTACCGGGAACGGAAAATGTTTAATTATGGCAATACTAATTGCATTAACGGCTACCATGTATCAAAGTTCAGTTCGTCGTGACTCCCAAAGTGGCTAAAACTAGCTCATATTCTTAAAAAAGCCAAAACCTGGTCATCTGCCCTATGTAGTAATCAATTCAAATCCAATCTTATTTTAATTGGCGACGCGACCAGAGTTGCTAACATGGCATCACTGAAATGTATCTGTAACAGTGCTACTTATAAACAAGGTTTAACATTGGAGTAAATTTACGCTGAGACTGCTCTTGGTATTAGTCAAAATTCATATTATTAAACAGAGACTTAACAAAGGTTTAACCTAGTACGAGGTTTTACGGGAGTAATATTTACTCCTAGATGGTAGTAGATTTGCTTATTCTCTGTGCAATATGAATATGGACTAATACTAAAATTGCAATTTTAGCGTAATTTTACTCTGACGCTAAACCTTGTTTATAAGTAGCACTGTTAATATTTTATATAACACAATGTTGAATGAATGTATTAAATATTTTAATAAGATATTCCTTTCTATCACAAAGACATCATTAAGGTTTCCTATTTATAAAAATCTGATGACGTTATCTAGAGCCGGCATACCGTATACTACATATATCAATATAGATAATCTTAGATTCTACGTTTTCCCTCCACATGTTTACTTTGAAAATACTTCTGAATCATAAATCTTCATGCAAACTAGATCCATAAAAGCTTAGCGTAAATCTTCCGATACTGATTTATTTACAAACTTGTATTATACAAAACGATTTTTCATTGGCATCAAAAGTTTTCGGTTGTAGATTGAATGTGGTTTATTGGGTTAAAAGGTTAACCAACAGAATATTGTGGGTTATCAATACATGTTGAAACGATAAATTTGATTATATTTTATTTATAAGCTTTTTTATATATTAACTTTTGATTGAAAAAAAAACGAAATAATAAGATAGTACAAGTCCATGTGAAGACACTTTTCCATTTATTTCATATATTACATCTCATTGGTCGTATCATGACTGATGATCGTGGTTAGTAGTAATTTTCCAACACAAATTCATTTACGCCATTGATAACGATCCTTTGCGCACCTTATGTTAATTGTGAGAAGGGTGCATTAGTTGGTCAGTCCATCACATTGATGATCATCCACGTTATCTCTTGCCTTTAGTATTCCCAATAACGACTAACCGTTTAAAATTTTTGCCACCACCTCTCATTAAATTGTCCAAACTACGTATGAAGCGTTACTCTCAGATTGAACAGAGACGGAGCCTTATATTAAGCTCTAAAAGTACGGACTTACAATCTTAGTTATTCGTAACTTTACGGTTACTCGTAGATACAGTTTTCAGGAAATAGCATAACTTATAATAACTTAATAAGCTGCATGGAATTTCAGACGCAAAAGAATAGGCAACCATTTCTCGGAAATAATTTACAAATCCACCCACTTAACTGAAAAATCTTACGCCATTTACAATATCTGTGTGGCGGTTGTAATAACGACTACAGCACGACGTGCACATGTTTGTAAATGTAGCTATTATACGAGGTTGAGTGTCTGGTTGGAAAATATGCCACCTTTTATGACACGCATCGTGTAAGGCGCTACGCAAACTGTTTGTTCAGCAACTGAGGAACGGCAACAAGCTAATTTAGGAACTGTTGTTGTTAATTTCGTTGCTTTCGGTTTCCAAAAACAAGATATATTATATGATAATAAATAGCACCCAATATAATAGCAACACAATCAAATACAGATATGTAGGGTGCTTATAATTTAAATCAATAAAACCTCAAACGAAAAATCAGAAACTCAAAATTACGTTAATGACGCTTACAATAGCGTACTGTAACATCACACGAAAGAAACAAAGACAAAGGGCGCTGCCACTTCAATACCTTATTCAATTATAAAATTTTATTTAAATAAAGTGACACTTATCCACAATCAGCGATTGGCAACAGTAGATCTTATATAAATTTTCCAACTTTCACAACTACAACGAAAATCGTCCAAAATCTTTATTTCCTCCACTTAGCGACACTTTTAAAGTTTGTTAGGATATAAGTACTCATTGTAGTATAAACTAAGTAACGATGCTCTAAATTTTGTTGTGGCAACTGCAGGCGATTCTGTAAAAATCTGAACCCGAATTCAAATTCACTCACGTTATTTAGAAATATATCGTCCGTATTCAGCTTATTAAGTGAAAAATTCTATTTATTGCATTTTTTGTATATATCACAAGCCCTTTTACGTCCCCACTGCAGGGGCTCAGGCCTTCCTTATGGATGGCTAAGGAGGATGGGCCATGACCCTCCACGCTGGCCCAATGCGGATTGGAGGGTATTAACGACTGCAAATGCAGCCGGGACCAACGGCTTAACGTGCTTTCCGAAGGCCGGAGTAGCTCGAGATAATATTTTTTTGGTCACCCATCCCGTGACCGACCCTTGCGAAAGTTGCTTAATGACAACGATCGCGGGCTGCAGCGCTTATCCACTACGACATCGAGCTACTCACTTTATTTTTTGTATAAAAAACCAAAACAAAATCGATTGATTATACGTGTCTCAGATATTCTATTTCTATGTCATTTCGAAACTCACTTCACTTATGCCACGAAACGTTATTACCAATTCAAGATTGATCGGATGTCGCTTTTTGAAGTATACACCGACACCTGAGTGGATTCGAATTCCGGTTCTATATTTACAGAATCGCAGGGCTGTCAACGGTTAATTTAAAAAGTGCTACGTCTGCGCAACGCCTTAATCCACTGAGGCAGTTAAGAAGAAGTGATACGCACATAGATATGTGCGATTTGAAGGACCATGAGAAAGATCATATATAAAACGTAACGTAATAAAGAGAACGTTCGTGGAATGTCGTATTAGTTTTATGGAAAAATAATCTAAAAATATTATTTTTGTATTCATTCAACAAAATTTCAACAACCGCTTTGTTATTTTAATACAAAAATTAATTAAATTTTTCACATTGAAACTGTTTGGCTCTCTGTTTCATAGTTGCACCGCCTTTTTTTTTAAGCTCTCTGCTACAACTCTCCGGTTGACTGGTGCCCCCATGGCATTAAGTCCGCCATTTGTACATTTTAATTTTGCACAAATTAAAATGTAAATGTAAAGCTTAAATAAATAATAGAAACTTATTATTTTTTCAATTTTTATTATTTAAATAAATCATAAGAAGAGTAGAGTAACAAAGAAAATGTAAGTACTTATCGGAAGATTAATTTAAATACTGAGAAAGAATGCTTTAGATTTGATATAAGCATACACATTATACACATACATGTCAGTAATTATACGGGTATTGCTGTACGTTTGTTTCAGCAAAAACCTGTCGCTGAAACAAACGTAAAACTAAGGCCCCCACACATGAAGTATTTTAAACGCGCAGACGACGCGCGTATATACGCATCAAACAAGGTTTGAACGCAACGTAAGCACCCGGGGTGATCGTGAAACGTGTGTCTACTGCGCGCTTACCCTTGCCTAAATTTAAGACTCATATTGAGAATTGTCTATTCAGTATTATACTGCTAATGATTATTTAAACGAGAAAACTGCTTGGTGTTAAATATGGTTTATTTTTATGTATATTACATTATATTACATTGGGGACTTAGACTAAACGAACGAACTATAGACGAACTCCGTGGCGGAGTGATTCGCACGCCGAGATCAATCTGTCGCCATCTCTGAGGTCCCGAGTTCGATTACCTTTTTGTAGAAAATGATTTTTTATATATTGTATTGGGTCTGAATGTTGTGTTATCGTCGTTGTCTCAGATTTCCACAATACTTTATGGCACTTATAAAGGAATATGGGATGTAGTCTAGTATTAAATTTATTCATTTACTAATCAACTTAATTAACATCTACTACTAGTACATTTGACGCCCACTCACATAGATGAGCTCATTAGAGCTAATGGTAAAAAAACCTTTTCCGATATTCAACCTTTGTAAGCTCCTTTAAGTAGCTCTGTGGCGTAAAGAATAAGCGCCGCGGCCCGCGATCATTGTTGTTAAGCCATTTTCGCAAGGGTTGGTCACAGGATGGGTGACCAAAAAATTATTATCTCGAGCTACTTCGTGCTGCGGACGTTAAGCCGTTGGTCCCGGTTGCATTTGCAGTCGTTAATACCTTCCAATCCGTATTGGGCCAGCTTGGAGGATCATGGCCCATCCTCATTAACCATCCATAAGGAAAGCCTGAGCCCCTGCAGTGGGGACGTAAAAGGGCTGATGATGATGATGATGAAGCTCCTTTAGTGTTGATTAATCACAAAAAACACGGATTTTTTATTTTCTTCTGAAATAATGGTTACTGTTACTGTTGATGCCACAGAAATATTTTTATATATTTTTGTGGTGGATCCCGTAAAAATTATAATAACCGGGTCGAAGTTTTATTTTAATATCGAAACTGTATCTTATCAAAATTTAGGAATATTCATAGTAAACAAAACCACGTATTATAAACTCCCTAAACATTAAGGTTCGAAATCATATGGAGGAATTTAACGGGTTTATATAAGTGTACTATGTACTATAACTGTACTATCGATAAAATGAAGATATTAATAAATACCCTGTCATGACCTCTACATGATGTGGCACGCCGAAAGGAGTCTTTGATTCAGTTTTGTTGTGTACTGCTCATCTAAACTGCGGCAAACGAGTTCGTATTTCCTTTCGCTGACATCATTATCAACAGCTGTAATCTCGCCGATGACGCAAACTGATTTAAGGATTAACATGCTTAATACAACCACAGATACCTTCTGTGATACTATACACAATTGCTAGAATGTGTTTTTATATTAATTTTCTCCAGTACTTACTTTGTCATGGATCTAGTAAGGTCTGAAATAACGGCAGCGTGATAGGGCAAAATGATACCAACTTCCAGGTTTATTTATTTATTTATTAGGTAACACAAAATACATTAATCAAAATATATATGAATAATAAGTAACAACTGTGTAGTACTAAATTAATATCCTAAAGGTGTTTACACAATAAGATATGATAAAGTTTTTTTTTTACTAATGTGATTAAATAAGTACCTATATATCAATCTGGATGATTAAAAAGATGCGACATTTAGGTCTACCAAAATTTTTTTAATACATTTTTTGAACTAAAGAGATTGGCATTAAATATGTCTAATGCCTGATTAACTGCGAGGATCTCATTATAATTTCTACACATACGAGTGATGGGATTATGATAACATATATTATTTATATTTGTCGGTATGACAATACTTGGATGAAAGAAGATATTCTGACTCGATTACGGAATGAACTAATATATGAAGAAATAGAACTAGAATAACAGGTTATAGAACTCAATACAACTAACACATTCTTCATCTTATGTACAGCTAAAATGTAAAGTGTGGGATATTATATTACATGATATATATCGCTGACTAGGGAGCTAATTCTTGATCACGTTAAGAACGTGATTTATTTATTTGCACACAGGTCCTTGCAATTTTTGGTATTCATGAGTTTTAAAAAAAAACAACAAAAACAATGAAAATACTTTCCCTATTTTACTCTTTACCAATTAATAGATCTAAATTTAAAGCCGAAAATTATCTTACAAAGTCATTAGTCGATCTCTCTATAGTCGGTCCCTCGTGATTGAGAATAGCGGTCTTCATGGAATAATCTACGATTGAATCGGACTATTTATCTCCAATGGCTTCTGTCCATTACGACTCTAGCGGTCTTGTGGAATTTGGTGGCAGAAGACTCCTTTATTTCTATCCATCTCGGGTCGCTGATCGTTTGCCTTTAGTGTTGGCAAGCACGACAAGCTTCTCCAGACTCTCATCGCCTGTTTATACAATGTGTCTCAAGTATGTGAGAATACGTTGGCAGCATTTAGTAGATAAGTGAATTCACACAGTTAATAGAGCAATCGTTATACCTGGTGGTTAATTTATATCATGCTCGATAAACCAACGAATGAAAATGAGCCATAGAGATCATCCGCACCTCAAACTAAATAAGCGATTTCTACCAGATAACCTTTGGATGGAAACGAATGTTAATTGTAACAAAACGGGGGTGTAAACTTGGAGTAGGTAATTCCAAATAAATAATTGAAAAATAAAAATAATAGACATCAGAAGTTGACAAATACAATATACTTACACACAATATATAAATACATAAAATATGATACATACAAATACAAATGAAATGAAGAAGGGGTGTACGCGCAAGCCGCACATTATAGCCGCAATTAATAAATTACCTTTACATAGTTCAGTTCGCATATATCAGCTATCAAGTCGCGCGTACTCACATCAATTTTCACCCTCATTAATTATAATCTCTCTAAGTTTCTTATAGCAAATGTATAACAGTTTTTAAATCTAATCAGTTTTATAATTTTAGTAGTATCCCGAACAAGGCAATACAATAGCAGTTAAAATACATCAAAAAGACAAATAATGTTTCTAAGAAGATAGCTTTATTGAACATGTCTTATGGAAGTTGGAAGAGCATTCCAAAGGCTAAGCTGTGTTAGACGGTGAAGGAGTCATTATAATATTCTCAGCGAAGAAAAATAACGAACTAATTAATAATTGCCACGGACCAAGTGGATTTTTTAAGCATTTTTCAGTATAGCACTGTTAATGTGAAATTGATATAATATAATAATTAGTAATTCTTTATAATAAATACCGCTATAAATAATTAACATGACATAATATTCCTACTGAATGCTTACTCGGCAGCTCGCATGCCCTAAATCGGACACTAGGACATACGTTACAGATATCCCCTACATACCACTTTCGCGCCCTACCGTCCAAAGAAATGCGCCTTCATTCGGGCCTAGTTATTATTAATTCACTCCTAAAACCACTAAGCTTAAATCCCTGACAAGACTAGAGAAGATACTTAGTCCTTGCCGACCCTTAGGGTCTGGCAATAAAATTTCAGTAAACAATCCGATAAGCTCTGTGGAAGGAAACCAATTGATTAATCTACGACTAGCTTTCCGCCCGCGGCCTCGCCCGCGTGGAATTCGGCTTGTATCGCTATTCATATTTTCATCCCATATTCTTTAAATCTCTCATTCGCCTTTTTACCTTCCAAGATCTATTCTATGTATAAATCAATTTAATTAAAATTAGTTCTGTATTTTGAGCGTGAAAACGAAACAGACATACATGCAGACAGAATAGAGATATTGAAGAATTAGTATATCCGTCAGGTATATTGTTGAAAAATATTTAATATGTATTTTTTGCGTTATAATTAAATTAAGACTTTACATTGAGTTAAAATGTCACATGGTCTCACACTTTTGTATATTTTCTACAAAGCTGTGACGTAGTGAGCCCCCACTCCTCAAATTTATTGTTCGTTATCTAAGCTATTTCTTTGTAAATAGAAGTAAAAAATTGTTATCTAATATTTTTCTATTATGACCCTTTTACCCACGCATCATTTTTATTACTTTCACATTTACATTTACAAAGGTTTGGTGAAGTTTAAACCGAATAGTATTCGATGTTCGGTTATCTGGTGAAACCACTATTCGGCGCAACTCGACTGTAAAATAAAGGAAAACAGTAAAATTCTACGTTTGGATTTTTCTAAATTTAGAATTATTTATTCGGAATCCTACGTGTACGAGTCCGAACCTCGCTTGGCTGGCTTTTTATTGAGCGTCGAAAATATGTATTATAGCAATAAAAATAAATCATTTATGCGTTTAACGCAAGATTTCAAATATACTTTAAGTCCTAAACCGAGGCTCTCCAGCCAAAAGGATCTGCCCTAAGAGACGAGGTCAGAGTGGCTGGCTCACCCTCACCAAGGGGGAAAGGACCCAGGATACGGCAAGGACGGCTCCGGTGCCGGCAATCAATGCTCCCCTGATAACATTCATTTTGTATTCGTCGGAATTATTGTGAGAAAGCCTCTTAAAATTTAACACAAAGGTATAGAAATTTTGTTTATCATCACGTGGATTTCGTCACGACACCGCCATTTTGCTTTTCATGACGATGTTTATCGACCTTTTTGTTCCTAGTCTTATCTCAAACTGCTGACATCCGGAGAAAAGGTATTCATACACTCATATAGAATATTCGAGAAATGTAATTACTTGAGAAAATGTCATAACTTAAGCGACTATTTTTAAACAATAGATGAGAATTCGAATGAAGTAAGAATTTATATAGCTAAAAATATTTATACAAACTATTAAAAGCGCTTACTTCATTCCAATTTTTTTTATTTCGTAAAAAATATGACATATCCTTAAGTACTGTAACGGTGTGCCGTACCACCGTTTATTCCGTCCTAGGTTTCAGCATGCAAACTTTTTGTCTTTGATATTTAACATCATTTCTATTTATTATTCGACTATCGTAATTTGAAATTAATCAAATATACTCTTCATGAATGTCAGTTCGCAAAGATTCTTCTATTGTGAACATGACAATCGTATAAATTTACAAATATAAATATTCTAATTATGAAGATATGTGACTAAAATAGAATATATAAAATTATATCCTGTAATAGCGTCCAAGTTTTTATGAAGAAACCCAAAATAGGGTATGTATTTGTTTTATTTAGCAATTTTAATTTTATATTTAGGTAAACATTCGAACTGTATTCATTTGTTGTTTGTTACAGTTTCTTTTCTTTACCCATTATTACCATTAAATAAATAAATTCACAAGCTAGTCAGCCTTTCTTTAATTCGCCCGAGCATCGAACCCGTCACAGTACTCACTTCTCTCGACTATAGATGTAAGTGTTAGAAATCAATAATATAACTAGAATTTCTACGCGATAATTATAATCATCATCATCATCATCAGCCCTGTTATGTCCCCACTGCAGGGGCTCCGGCCTTCCTTATGGATGGATAAAGATGATGGGCCCTCCACGGCCCAATGCGGATTTGAGGGTATTAACGACTGCAAATGCAGCCAGGACCTACGGCTCAACGTGCTTTCCGAAGCACGGGGTAGCTCGAGATAATTGGGAAATGGGAAGATAAAAAAGCGATTAAAATGGGAAGGGTGCATTCCTGTGCCCACATAACTCTAGGATAGCATAACCAGTCTTCTAAACCTGGTACTGTCTACTCGGTTTTATCGAGAGTCAAGCACGTGGATCGCCCGGTGGCTTGAATAATTGTAATATGTCGACAATCGACAATTGCCGCGCTTCGAAATTTAGAGTTCTGCGCAACTCGGTAAGGAATATATAATGTATTTCACTACAATACGTCAAAATACATCCCGAAATGTTTCTCAGTACCTCTAATAACCCATATAGTGCAAAAGCGCAAACTAAATATTACACAGACCACGGGGCAAACATCAAATGGTCTCTATGGGTAATAAAAGAAATTATAACACAAGGGTTAGTGGCAAACTAAGCGATTTTCCGTGTTGCCACGACCAACACGATACCAGAAGGAAAACAAAGTAGTAAAATTCCAATCGAGTTTCATTACACCAATTTGAACAAGTTTCCAGGTCTAAACCGCAAACGTGAAACGGCAATTATATAACCATGTCGGGGTTATTTGGTTTTGTAATTTGTACTTTCACACATAATTAATTTTCCCCAAGTCAGTAGTTCGAGTAACCGATCGATGTCTGTACATTAAAGATATATGAAAAAAACTGTTATGAGGGACATTTATAAGAGTAATAGAACACAAAACAATGATTTTTAATTTTTTTGTCTGTTTGTCGGTTTGTCTGTTTGTCTGTGCGTTTGTGCACGATAATCTCAGAAACGGCTGAACCGATTTAAATACAGTTTTTAATATTATATTGCGGCATTCTTCCGTTAACATTTAGTGTAAAATTTATTTCAATCGGTTCACAAATTTAAAAGTTATGTCAATTTGAAGTGACGTGGTCACCAAAATTGCTATGAAATATATACTGTTTTATTAAATTTTCGTCTTTGATATACTGATCATCATCATTAACTATTTCACAGCCCAACTGCAGGGCCTCAGGCCTTTGTTTAATAGTTTTGGTCACTCATCCCGTGAACAACTCTTGCGAAAATTGCTTAGCAATAGCGATCGTGCGCAGTGGCGCATATCCGTAGCGCCACCGAGCTACGAATTAATATTGTCTATAAAATGATAATTTGTATTATGACAAATAAAAATATAAGATTCCAAAATTTTGACAACTCCGAAGTAAGTTGACCTCATTTATATATGGCCAATCATATTAAATAGGGTTCAGCTTATAATGGACATGTTGTATACGATCACGCGAGTAGGAAAACAAGCGGAAAGAACCTTCCGATGATGCAATTAAGCTTCGAGTAGTTTACAGTGAACGCATATTTTTATCAGATTAGGTTCACGTCGTCGTCGGGGCCAGCGGAGGTGGTTGGCAGCCGCTCCCGCATTGCACGGTTTTGTCTGTCAGGGAGAGGCACTCGATTTATCCGAGTCTCTCCAATTTTCCATCTGCAAGGGGACCAATGGTCCAATACTTGAGTGTCCTGGTGACTCGGCCACAGCTTGCCGGTTTTCATTTCCCATGAGGAGGTGTAGAGTACGGGTTTTGGTGGGTAGGCCTCTGGAGACGCACCGGGCAGCTCACTGTCGGATTCACGGAGGAGAATCGTACTTACCCCTGTTGCTTGCCAGGTAACAGAGACAATGTCAGAAGTTTGTCCACGACGTTAAAAAACTTAGATTCACGTCAACTGAAGTTAAGAACGTAAAGACAACTCGAGCTATTTTTTTTTTCTCTTATTGCTATTTTTTTTGTTAATACTCTTTTTGTTTTTTTTTTAAACATACAAATTGCTGTAGATACGTACTTCAAAGTTGGTATTTTCAGTCTTTGCTGGAAACAATGCTTTATTCATTGGTCACAACACTCATATAATATTACGCGAGTCTGAGGGTCGGTTCAGAGTAGCTCGGTGGCGAAGTGAATAAGCGCCATGGCCCGCGATTGTTGTTGTTAAGCAACTTTCGCAAAGATCGGGCACAGGATGGATGACCAAAAAATATTATCTCAAGCAACTCCAAGCTTCGGAAAGCACGTAAAGCGTTTAGTCCCGTTAATATCCTCCAATCCACATTGGGCCAGCATGGAGGGTCGCTCATCCTCTTTAACCATCCATAAGGAAGGCCTGAGCTCCTGCAGTTGGTGATGTAAAAGGGCTGATGATGATGATGATGATGAGGGCCATTCAAATCTGACAGAAGCTCAGTTAAGCACCTCACGGAAGTATGTTAGTAGACGATTTCCTTCGAGTGTGGAAAGTCGAAATTAAAATATGTATATATATATTTTTATATCAATAAATAAAACTCCACGTATCTTCCGTCAGACATGTACTGACCGACTTTTATAGACAAAGAAAGAGATCGGACAGAAAGCGCTCGGTCTTGGGAGATACCTGAAAAACGCGAAGCGTATTTAACTGCCCATCGCGAGGCTCATGCACTATAAAGTTGAATCTGAAGCATTTACATACATGCAGTATGGTACGAAACTTCTTTTGATAGGGAAATGAGCTTGGTCTCTTAAAGAGCTCGCAGTTTGCACAATAGAGATCGAGAAAGTAGTTTCGATTATCGCCAACCCATGTTGACTTCATACTCCACAGGCGTACCGCAGATAAGTTTTCACAGGATATAATGAACTAGCTATTTTCCCACGACTTTGCCGCAAAATTGTAGCCTATGACATGCGCGTCTGATGTCGCTTCCCGTAGATCGGAATCGCTCTGCAACTATCGGTCCAGTAGTATTGGAGCAAATTCGATGCAAACAAACAAACAACCAAATATTTCCTCTTTATAATATTAGTATATCGGACCCTTTATACCTAAGGTATAAGGGGTCCGATGGCGTGGTGTGTTAGCGCATTCGGTTTAAATTGCAGTTAAATAAGTAAGTAAATACCGCACAACAAGGACATACATGAATACTTATTTTACATAAATAAGTACAAACGACAAACTCATCGCTAGCCAGCGATTTCTTCCAAGCAAACTAGCATTACATGAAAAATAGAACAATAAATAGCCGATTGTGCATACAATTAGACATATAATAATAATTTAAAAAGATCAAAAACAAAGAAAAAAAAAAGAACCGCTTACAGGATGGGTGACCAAAACATTATTATCTTGAGTACTGTGCACAACACTGGCATAATGCACGTTAAGCCATTAGTCCTGGCTGCATCAGCAACGTTAACACCCACCGATCCGCATTAAGCCCGCGTAGTGGGTTATGGCCCATTGATCTTATTCGATTCGTCTGCATTCATAGGAAAAAAAAGAAATTCTACCAAAATACTACCCACGCAGACGAAGTCGCGGGCACAGCTATCACACACATAGCTGGTAGAGACTGGGTACTCTTAACGAGAAATAGGAGTACATGGCAACCTCTGGAGGAGGCCTTCACCTGAGTGGCGTTCTTGCTTATACATATATAAATTAATTTAAATCAACAAATATAATTAATATATAATATAAATTTTGACATTCCGACAGTAATAATATTAATACATTAAGTTATTAGTGTTCGACATTCTTTGATAATTTACTACATTTAATGTAATTGAAATAAGTCTAATTCTTAATCAACAATGTAAATAGCAAGTAATAAAAGGCTTTTTTATTTTTATTTTATTTACTTTATTTAAAGTAACTATTTTTTTTTTATTATCAAAGAATGTCGAACACGTATTTTGTTTTTATATTTTTTTGTAATAAGTAAACTTACGGCGATACATTAAGTTGAAATGTTGCATGACATCCTAATGACATCACACCCATTGTATATATACTCTGCAGTGTTGTGACGTAGTGTACCCCCACTCCTCAACTTAAATGCCTATTATCTAAACAATTTCTTGTTAAAGTTAATAAAAATAAAACAAATTATTTTTACTCAGGCATCATCTCTGTTTCAACTCCAATTCCCAACTGCAAAGTCATGGAATGTCTTCGGTAACTAATAGTCACGTATCACAACTGCTAAATAATTCCTGTTTAAGGAACATCAAACGTCTAATGAATTCAAACTGAATTAAGTTGTAAACACTCTTGGAAAGTTATTGCATACCTAAAATAGTCAACTATACCTTTAGAACGGTTTCATAATAATTAAGTTGGAATAGTTGTTATGAATAATTTGTTATGCTACTAGTGATAGAGTAGCTCGGTGGCGTAGTGGATAATCGCGTTGTTAAGCAACTATCGTAATGGTCGGTCACGGGATGGGTGACCGCAAAATTATTATGTCGAACTACTCCATGCTTCCGAAGGCATGTGAAGCCGCTGGTTCTCGCTGCATTTGCAGTCGTTAATATTCTCCAATAAACCAGCATATATACACATTACTATTCACGCCTTGCGTTATTTTTTATTTATTTTTTATGCATAGGAGGGCAAATGACTGCGCTCCACCTGTTGGTAAGCGGAGGCGATGGTTGATGGCCCTAATTCACACTTAGAACTACAGGGGTGTCACTTATAGTTTTATTATTCATTGTCAATAATATACTTGTGTCCTTCAAGTGAAAATGCAGGTTTCTGTTATATGTTTGGAATATATGAACCATTTTAACTCATAAATATTTAATAAAGTTAATTTTATGCCACTAATTTGCAAAATATTCGCTTCGAAAATTTTAAAAAATTAGGAAAAATATACTACAAAAATTTACTAAAATACGTATATTATTAAATTAGTTACATGAAACATTACAACTTTAATTATTACAGCTATGAACATAAACGCTTAAATAACAAAAATATTACAAAGATTACCTAGACGCCCATACGTTTCTCGCTGCAGTAGCACGGTATTATATCACTTAGTGCATTGAATTTGTATCTCCAAAACTATTAATCGCAGACATGATGTTACTTCTACATTATTTCTCAGATATTAATGGACTATTTATTTATAAAATAAAAACGTTGTCAATTAGCATATTGTGCGAATAAACACATTTATATTTATAATACATTGTTCTCTAAATATTACAATCGAATAATATAAAACAATGGATTACTTACACATTCAGTAAAAGTTTGAGCTATAAAAAAGTCCATTACCCGACTCTTGCAACATTAAACGTTGCGAAATTGCTCTACAAAGTGTATGGTTAAGCTGTAAAAAAAATGGTGAAACTCGTAAAAGCAACTCATTTGAATTTCTTTATAATGCCGGAATATACTCAACGTTAGAAATATAGTAACTAGTAACTCGCTTATCACTCAATAATATGAACAATAGTTTTCTGTCCTGAATTAAACATATAATTTTTTCCTTTGAAACCCCATTAAAAATCCGTTGTTGTAGTTTGAAAGATCTCAGAGTACAGACAGCGGGAAACGACTTTGCTTTACTCTATTATATACGTATACATAAACATAGCATTGATTAAGGGTAATTTTTTTTCCATTTATTATTGTATCCACAAAAAAGTTTACATTTTTAATTCTTACAACATTATAATAAACCTCTGAGGTTCGTCTACAATATCAATATTTCCCATCAAGCAACAAATAGTTTACAATTTACATACATACTTGTTCATTAATATTCAAAAAAATTATATTCAATAAAGAACACAATTAACGACTTACAGAATATAACAATTAGGCAGGTGTTTATTGTTTTATAATCGATGTACCTAACTCGAACATAGCTATTCCAAAAAGTGACGTTTAAGTTTTATTATAATATTTTTTTGTGTTAAAGTATTTTTCAAAGAAGCGGGTAGTTGATTAATTAATCTTGGTATCAGATATTGTATAGTTCTTTCACCGTACTTATTATTTGTGCGCGATGTGCATAGCTGTTCTTGAGCGACGGAACGCGTGTATGTAGGATGTTTATTTTTTTTAGAAAATCGTTATTAAAAAATTGTTCCTTGATTAAATTATATTCAACTTGTTGATGGATTGTTAAAACCCTACAGTGACGAAAAAGGTCTAATTCGTTACTTTTTAATTGTCTCTTTAATATTCTTAATTGTAGTTTATATATGCTATTTAAATATGTAGTATAAGTTCGTCCATAGCTACTAAGTGCGTACTGAATGTACGATCCAGCCAGTGAATTATAAAGCATCATCTTAAACTTAAATGGAATACGATTTTTTATTATTTTTATGTTAGCTAAAAATTGCCTTATTTTATCACAAACTCGCTCAATATGAAGTCCCCAGTTAAATTTGTCGTCGATAATAACCCCGAGATAAGTATGAGACTTTACTACCTCTACAACAGGACATTTACAATTGGTCCGACAGGAATCGTACAAACAAACATGATCATGAACAATTATATTTGTAGGTGAGGATTGTTTTAAGTGCGCAGATTAAATATATAACAGTTTTGTTTTACTGGCGTTTAAAATCAGCCCAGCATCATGACACCATTTGATAAGGTTATCAAAATCTCGTTGTAAATCCGTGAATTGTCGAGTGTCTTAAGTGTACTGTTTGAAAGTTCTGATGTACCGGCACCGACATGGCGTTTCAGCTCCTGAAGCCCATATTATCTTGTAAAAAATCAATTTATCGAGCCTCAAACTAAATTTCGTCAATATTTAGTCTTAAAAACAAAACTCTGATATTTTGATTTTATAACTATTAATAAAATATGAAAATAAAGTGTGCTAGCAATAATGGTATTTTATAAGAGACATAACAATAACACATAACATTCTGAAAAAAGATTAATCAATAGGGATGACGACTGGGTAAAAAAAAATGCAATTCTATTTAGTCCGTCAGTCAGATAATAGAAAAATATTAGATACGTATTTTTTTTACTTCAATTTAACAAGAAATAGCTTAGATAACAGGCATTAAAGTTGAGGATTGGGGGCTCGCTACGTCACAGTTTAGAAAAAAACGTACCATAACGTGACGTCATGCGAAATTTCAACTCCATGTAACGCCGTAATTTTATGATTATGAAAAAAATAAAAAATACGTGTTTAATGTTTTTAACAGTCTACCCGACGGACAAACAAACAAAAATTAGTCGTCATACCTATTCTATTAACGATATACAATTGACATTGCAACCGCCGCAATAGGGATACATTGTAATTAAATATATTGTCTTCCTATATTTTTATTCTTATCAATTTTACATTCACAATACTATATTGATATATATCATAGGCATCTGAATTTAAATTGTGTGAATTTAAAATTCTTAGTAAATGTAAAGCAATGCAAATGTAAATGAAAATTGAGTTAAGTATACCCAGATCTCAGTTGCTCGGTTGCCAAAATAAATACGTCAAATGTCGTCTTTAGTAATTTATTCCTTACGCAACCTAAAACGGCTATTATTAGTCGTAATAGTTGTTTAATATACCAAGTCAATTATTAAAATTCATGTTTGTTTTCTTACAAAACACTCAATCAATATTAAAATATGATAAATGGCATTAAACCTACACATAAAGTCTAGGGTCGAAGCAATTTATTTAAGTAATATTGTACCTAATTTAGATAAATGAACTAAATTGTAACTGAGCATAAACTACCTAAAGATTTAATGAAACTGCCTCGAACTTTTTTTCTATGTCGTATACCAACCGCTTATTCTTTCTCATAATCTTTATAGAAATCTCCTATCCTTAAGTCTTTATATCTTTTATGAGCTACTTAATGTTGAATATTTTAAGCTTAATAAAAATAACGGAGAGATCGGTTGAAAGACATTGTTTAATTCTATTCTATACTTATCTATACATAAAACACAATCGCTTTCCGCTGTTTGTACGCATAGATCTTTTACACTTCATTACGAATTTTAATACTATTTCCATCAATGTACAAAGCGGTTCAAGAGGATGATAAAGGTAGATGTATAATACAGGACCACGCGGAAGCTGCTGGCGATTAGCTTGTAATATTATGAAGAGAAAAGCTCCGAAACTACTATATCGATTCTAAAAATTCATTCCCTACCGTAAGCAACATCATACAAGGACGGCTTAGGCTAAAGTTTACGTGGGCGAAGTCATGGGAAAACTACTAGAAATATTTATAGAAATAAATAAATATTAGACAACGAAGATATCACAATATCTTATTTTACGACCTCCGTAGCCGAGTGGTTCGCACGTTGGATTCAAGGTGTCCCCATCTCCAAGGTCCCAGGTTCGATTGTGTCTATATTGTCTCGGGGCTGGGTGTTGTGGTACCTTCGCTGTCTCGGATACTTCATAATACGGGGGCTTTAGCCACTCATCTTGGAATCTGATCAATGTACAGATTTTTGTGTAATATTTATTTATTTTTTCTACATGGGCCCGATACCTCAGCAACAGAGACACTTTGAAGCCGACATGTGTGTCACTGGACCAAGGAGGTCTTGAAATTAAATAACCAATTGCATAAATATAATGTTAAAACATTGAATATTTGATCCAATTCAACGCACTAAGTCTGATTTCATCTTAACTGCTAAAACTTGGATAACATCCATCAAAATCAAGCCTGCGAGCTTAAAGAAAGCTTCGAGGATTACTTTAAACAATTGGTTAAAATTGAAATTCAGATTAATAATAAACTTTCATTTAGATACATGTTGTATATAGATAAATTATTATCTGTGTTTCTAATCCATTTTCGTTATGCTTATATTAAGACGATTATATTTTTGTTAAAACATCTTTCAAAGCAAAGATTACGTACCGAGTATCGAAACTTTACTTTAATTTTCAAAGAACATTATTCTTTCCCAAAGGCTAGACATTGAATAGGTGATTAAAAATATTGAGTAAAGCAGGAGGTTATTGCTGTTAACACCAACCAGTGACAAAATCGATTCTCAGTCGTGTCAATGTAGAAAATGATCTTTTCTCGGCTCTGGATATTGTTGTACTTTAATGGCCTCAAATAGCAGGGTCTAAAGACCTAGTATTTTTTATTTGTTTTGGAATCGGAACAGTGTCTATGAATTCTTTATACGAAACTTTAAAACCGACATGCGCACCACTCGACTACCGTACCCTTTTACACGAATGTGAGTAATGTATCGTTGTTTCTAAATCGCTTAATTCAAACAAATACTCACTTTCCTTGGCATCAGAACATAGAGTTTCATGCTGTCTCAATACCTATTATAAATCTACATTAAAACGTAAGAATGTTTTGTTTGTAAAGAGAAAACTAATGGACCCATATCAAAAATTCTTTCATCTGCAAAATCTTGTGTTGTTTCTTAGCAATAAACGAAATTGTATTTACCTTTTTTTTAAACAAACATCACATACATTCTTAATAAAAAATGCTTAAAAAAAACAGTTATTCAAATACTTATAATAACATACAATGCTCAGATTCCAAGATGAGTAGCTAAAGCCACAACGCACCTCTCGGGTCTGGGTACCATAACACCCAAGCCCGAGACAATATAGAATAGTTCATTTTCTACATTGACCTAACTGGAAATCGAACCTGGGACCTCAGAGATGGTGACACCTTGAAACCGGCTTGCGAACCACTCGGCTACGGAGATCGTTTTATTTATATTCCTATAACAAAAATAATAGTAGAGTGTCGTCGAAGTCAACTATCTATAGGGGAAATCTGGAGTCTTAATCAGCAGGGCGATTGTGTAAAAATCCGAATCCAAATTGAATTTACTCATGTTTCCGAGTTCTTTTTTTATCAAATACTATCTGAAAAGAACTGAACATCAAACGACCTAATAGTAAGCCCGCAAGCGCGAATATTAAACAAATTATGTATTATGGAGCATGTCTCCTTCTTTATACCTATATCCCTATCCGAAAAGAAATTGTTTTAGATAAGTGCAGCGAAATTTGCCAAAAGATACCCTGATTATTACAAAATAGCTCATGAAGTGTATCCCAGGAACACTAGAAATGAGAATAGGCTAGTTTTTGACATAGTCCCAAAAAGCGCGCGATTTAAGAATAACTGCTACTGTATGTGTCAAACAGTATTTAATAAGATTCCGGAATCTATAAAGAATACACCTCTTATAAGATTTAATAAAGAGTTATATAACTAACTTGCTGAGCGTTCCTTTTATTCGTTGCATGAGTTCTTGGACTATAGAAACTGAACGTTAACTTGGGGTGGATTGATCAGTGCTTATAATGACTTCTTTTACTACGTTTGCATGCTATTGTTTATGGCTGAATAGGCGATAATTGTATTACCTTTTAGATCTCTTTTGTATACCCTATTCAAACGTAAATAAATTATTATTATTGTAAATCTGAATCTCGGAAACGGCTCAAACGATTTTATGAAATTTAGTACGCGGTGTTTTGGAGATGGTAATCTAGCTAGGTTTTATAAACTCGGAAAAATTATATATTTTTATTCTTTCAAGAGATTACTTGAAGACGATACTATTAAAAAAACAAAAAACATCTTCATTCGAGTTCAATGTCTCCTAGCGTAATACAATCAACAAAACAAAATCAATAACTACAGTTTAATTTAAACCTTTAAGTTTAGACATTGGAGTTAATACCAACCGCGAAGACATTTAGTATTAATATGATATGCTGCTGTGTTTTATCTATTTATTTGTCTGTATATTCAATACGATTTTACTTTATTAGTTTAGGATACAATTTTATCAACATGCTTCCTGATCGTTATATTCATTAGTTTTATATAAGAAACGTGCTGATGTCCTCGCACGTAAGAAATAGATACACCAATTTTAAACAAACTCTATTTTAAACGTCTGTTTTCATTGAAAAGAATATTTAAAATTTCATTAGCGTAACAAGTTGCAAGAAACTAATCACTACATGGTATAAAACAAAGTCGCTTTATCTCTCCCTATATCCCTATAAATCTTTAAAACTTCGCAACGGATAATGATGCGGTTTTATTTATAAATAGGGTGATTTAAAAGGAAGGTTTTTATGTATAATACAAGACCACGAGGGCTAAGCCGTGGGCTGAGACTCTGGCTACTAGCTTTCCTACTTTATTAATAAAACAACAATTCGGGTTCAAAAAAGTTTTACATAGGGAATCAAAATAACAGACAAAATAGTCGAAAGTCTTTTAATATAAACTTTTGAGCGTTTATGGGATCGAAGGTGTCGGTTGCAATATTTTAGCACACGACACCATGCTCAAGAGGTATACACCCCAGCACACGTAGTGTGCGCTTTCGAACACGGCACGTGTAGCGCGATAAACTCGAGAAAGATTTTTCTACACCCAAACGTCACTCTAGATTCGGGAAAAGTGAAATTTGGCGTAGACAAAGTGAATTCCGAGTTTTTCATGCTAAGCGTGCAGGGACTCAATTCTACGTTTTTAGAAAGATCTTGTCATAATATCGCAAAATAACAAAAGAATTTGACATCATTGGTTCTTAAAGAGACTATTGCACTAATATTTGGCGTAAAATGTTTAATGCAGTGGTAAAATGCATCTATTGAAAAGCCATGGAGTGGCGTTAATTTCTTAACGTTAGCAGGATCGAGGCCTTCCCTCCTCGCTGGATATCGGAGGATGCAGATACATCGTAGCTACACCATAGCGGTTTTATCAAATAGACCAACTATGCTTTGACCTTGCCGCTCTTGTGACAGGTCTATTGGTTAGAGATCCCTGATTTTAAGTTTAAAGTACATCACCGTGCGTTAGCAAAATAAGACCCAGATTTTGGAGTAGACCGAGAAGAACAAGCACCACAAGCCACAATCTCTTCATACGCCTCTCGCATCCTCTTCGATTGTAGTGCAGATTTAATGGCTTCTAATATCACTTTCCGATAATCGAACTGATGGTGGAAGATGAATTTAAATCCTTTCATTTCCGTTTCAATTTTGTCATTTTTTCTTCCGACATTCTTTCTACATGGTAAACCATTGGAGAATGAACCATATAGCATTGATATAAGTGTTATTATATTAACATTGTAAAAAGTAAAGATTAAATATATGTTTTGACTCGAAAATAACAACTCTTGAATATAATAAAAGAATACTTGACAAACACAGATTTAGGTTCCCAAGATTAAACAGAAGCAATTTCAGAATCCAGAAGACCACTGCAATCGATCAAGCAACCGTCGGGTTGTTCGATTGGTTAGAGCCTTTAGCTCTAGAGCGGTTAGAACTTTGGGAGACCAACGAATTTCTTGCGCACTTTCATTTTGCTACTTATGAGGATAATTCCATCAATGTTCAGACAGTGGCTAATTAGCAGATTGTTATACAAACAACTAAACAGCCATTGGAAGGAAGGTAATGATACTCCTGAGCTTTAATGAGGGAATAAAACCTAATAGTCACCTAAAAATAAAATACTACATTATGGTCACCAATTCAATTTCAAAATATATTCCAAAATTTCACTCCGACCCTTTTTAACTTTATGGCGAGACGAAGCCAAGGAAAATTGACGTTATTAACGCATCACCAGTGTGAAATAACCATTTTTTGTTGAATTTTCAAAAAGAAATGTTATTTTATTTTGAAACAATAATGAACGAAAAAAAAATATTTATTATGATTACTTTACTTATTAATAAAGACTTTTAAGTTTGTGTCAGATACAAAACACTATCGCTTGGACGCACTATAATGCAAGAAAAGTGAACGATGAAAACTTCTGATTAAAACGCAAATATTTTGTAAAAATCTATTTATTTATAATTCATAAATATTACGTCGTTGCCTTATCTACCTTGAAAAGGGTTGTCCACTAAGCTGTTCGATTATTAATAAATCACGAACGCCACCAAATGAAATATATTCCCAAATAGATGGCAACAAAATCAATATCTTGTTGGACCAATATTTGAAACATTCGCTGTGCCAATACAGTATGAATTCAATATTTGACTTAGAAACTTCTTGTTTAGCATGTTCCGTCGGCGACGCGGAGTTTAAGCGACTTTCAAAATGACCATGGGTGGAGAATGGGTGACCAAAACATTTATTATCTCATGTTTCGTAGGAACGTTTAATATTAAGTGGGTCCACCAATCCACACAGAAGCGATATTAGACCTAACATAAATTATTTTAATTGAATATTTTTTATTCCGTCAAAATTGTAAGAACGCTTATAGAGAAGAAGAAGATATTAGAAGTCAAGTCTATGCCATTAGTTTACAAATCAACGGCGGGAGATAATGTGCTCGGAATCTCATCAATGGCCGCTATTTTATCCCTTTTCTATTTCATACACTAAAATCCGATCAGAAAATTACTTCATTAGACTAAGAATTAAATCCACTCAGCTGCAACCATATTAATTAAATCAACTGTACTAAAATCAAATGCTGACCCTGCAAAATAATTTCTGCTGTTTTTTATAGCTTTGTTTTCAATTCTCTTCAAACATGACGTAATAGGTTATTGGTGAGCCGGCCTTACAATCTTGCATATTTTTATCGCGGTACTATATGGCGTTGAAGCAATATTAGTTAGAATCAGGCGTTACCACGCCAATAAGACAGATCGAGTAGGTCGGTGGTGTAGTGGATAAGCATCGCGGCAACCGATCGTTGTTGTTAAGAAAATTTCCCAAGGGTCGAGCATGGGACGGGTGGCCAAAAAAATATTATCTCGAGCTACTCCGTGTTTCGGAAGGCACGGTAAATTTGTTTCGTCGGCTGCATTTACAGCCATTAATAAAATCCACATTGGGTCAGCATAGAGAGTCATGGCCCATCCTCCTTAACCATCCATAAGAAAAGCCTGAGCGCCAGCATTGGGGACGTGAGCATTAACATTAACATTAAAACTACTTAAGTTAGAGCAGGACAAAAGAAAAAATAATCTAATGACATGCAGAGCAATAAGTACCTACTCATCGATTGGCACCGTACCCTCAGTACTAACATCATCAATTCTTATAAACTGCTAACATCAATTTTTACCTAAAGGTGTAGGTGATGTACAAATTGCAAATATCAATAGGAATGTTGAAAATTATGCTCAATATTAATTCCATTCGTAGATGACGATTTTTTCAATCTAACCAAAGAGAGTATTTAATGAAAGAAGTCTGTCCGATCTTTATTTGATTACACGCTACCGCATAAAGTTCAAACAAGGCTAAATTAAAACAGTTTTTAGTTTAATTTAGAGAGTGGTATACATAATAGGCTCCAGTTTCAATAATATTGTAAACATAGCGGCTTCCGAATTTCTACGAAAATTATTTAGTTTTTTGTCATTACAATATTTAAGTGATTTCGTGAAATTATTCCCTCTCTCCACTGTTTGGAGATATTCAATTTCTACTTTCAATAATATTTATTATAATGTAAAAATTATAAATGTTTGGACCACCTTCACTCATATATGTAGTCCAAAGATAAACTTATTATCTTTTACTTATATGATGTGACAGAAACACATCGATTTTATTATTATAAATTTAATAATGGTCATAATAATGTTAAAACATTTCAAGTGTATCTTCAAAGATTTAGATTCCTAAAGAATATAACAGACAGACAGGCAGCAAATATATTGTTAGACATCTTGTGGATGCGAAAGCTCAAAAATATCTAAGTCGTTTATGAACGCGTCCTTATTTATTTATTTTTATTCACGGAAAAGTATAGCTACTTTTCTACACACGGGTATATCTAATACTGAATAATTAATTGTAGATTACTACATTTTTAACATATTATTTGGAACTCACATAACGCATGCGACACGATTGTTGCGAATATTTCTAATCGTGCCTTTTTATTTATGTCACCGTTCTCCTGTCGATACCTTGGATATCATCTATTTGCCAATCATTCTAGAGTAGACGTCACCTCAAGGAGTCTTTTGCACGGTGACAAGAGATAGACGTCACCGCAAGGAGTCCAATGCAAGGTGACAAGAGATAGCCGTCACCGCAAGGAGTCCTATGTACGGCGACAAGAGATAGACGTCACCGCAAGGAGTCCTATGCACGGTAACAAGAGATAGACGTCACCGCAAGGACTCCTATGCACGGTGACAAGAGATAAAATGTCAAAGTCACCAATGCACGCAGTCTTGAATATAACTGGGTCAGTTAAACAGACTTCCAATAAGGTTCAATGACCAATGTTCTAAATACATAAATTTATATTGGTAATGAGACTTTAAACTAATGCCAATTTTAATGGACGTTTGTGAAACTAGAAATTTAATTATGGCATTCATCACATAATAATTGACAATCGCAAATTAAGAAAAAAGTTTGAATATCCAAGCAAAGAAGTTGATACCGATGACACCGCTATATTCTAATACAAGCTTAAAGATGCTTTCCCACCTGCGGCTCTGCTGTATAAATGAAGTTAATTTAAATGAAGTGATTAATCTGTCAAATCAAACTGAAATATCCTGACATGGTCCTGACATGATATTCAAAGCTTCATTTTAACATATCAATCAGGGATTCAGTTACGCGTAACGTAACAAAATAGCTTCATTGTTAGATATTTAAGTGTTCGTATCTTAAAAGAAAAATACGGAACTCTCATAATTATCCCATCTTCAGAAACTTCAGAATCAATTAAGCTGAAATTTAGTGAAAATATATAAATCAATGACTCGAGGTCTTCTGCAATATATATAAAAAAAAGGGTAAGTTCGCAAGTTATGCGAACTATACTTGTCTCTAAATCTTCATAGAATTGAACGATATCATTGAAACAGCGTGGCAGTTGATTAAACCATAATTAAGAAACTCTTAATTAGTCTTAATGGAAGGTAAGTAATCTGTTTCGCTTAAGCCAAAGGTCCTTGGAGGTTGTTTTGCTGCTGTCTCAAACTTGAACTTAATTGAACTTGCAACAACACTTCAAAAATATAGAAACTATTTTAAATAACTTGAATGGCGGTTAACAAATTCAAGAAGCTCATCTTAATGCTTCTTCAAAAGACTATTCTTTAATTTGATAATCATCTTTAGTTTTTGAGAGAATTCAAGTGCAAATGTTAATTATTTTCTAAAGTAGGTTTTAGTTTATAACAATCAGTTCTCCTTTGAAGTTATATATTACAATCAGTTCTCCTTTGAAGACGTCATCATGTTCCACGATGTATTCATTAAAAACAATTAATAGAACCTGTTCTTCTAGAATTATCAATTTTAACCTCGGTTTAAATTTATTCAATTTGTGAAAAAATATAGAAAAATTAAAGTTATTTATTATACATTAAGAAAAGCATTTTTCACTAAGAATACTTTCCAAGATGGCATTGTGAATTCAAAATTTATAAAATATAATAATTAGAACAAATTTCCCTTTTAACCGGAAGTTAAAAATATATTTGTAAGAATATTTCTTTCGGCTGTTTGATTGGATTGCCTGAATATTGATGAAAATACGCTCAGTAGTAGCAAAAGGAAAAAGTGCTTAAAAATTCATAAATCGTGTTAGGTCCTGCGTAGCTCAGTGGTTAGAGTAGTCGGCCAGATAGCTAAAGATCGTGGGTTCTATCTCAGATTCCTTGGGGATGGTAGATTTTTTAAGCATTTTTTTGTTTAAGAATAAAACATATTTTACAGATTTTTTTAAATAAATAACTATCAATTTGTAAACAAAAGATAGAGAGACATTTCACAATAGCTGTAATGGTATGATAACCACAAAGGCGATCGGTTCATATGTTCAATTAAGGCGCTACGACGATAATTAAAATTAACTATTTCCATTTTTTGAATTCGAAAAAAAGTTCAAAATCTCAACTGATTATTCTCAATAACTTAAGTTTTTTACTTTTCACAAGGCAAACAGACCTAGTTTTATCATACTGCTATCAACGTATCTATAAAAAATCAGCAACAAAAATCTGTACATATACTTAATGTAATAATACAGATGTACTTAACTTTAAATACTCATTTCATTCAGAAACCAGGTGTATATTGTCTCGTTCATTCTTTGTCTCAGCTTTATTGCCGTTTTCTTCTTTGGAGATAGAAAATAAATATTTTTAACAATAAAAATATGTAAAAGTGCTATCTCTTAAATTTATGCGAATGGACACCAACGATCTTACGTATTCAATTACCACTTTTGTCTCTAATGAATGATCTAAATTTGCAAATACAAATCGGTAATGTCGCTTTAAACTAATGACAATTTTAATAGATATTTGTGCAAATGAGTAGGTAAATAATCTTCCTCAAAAATAATATAAAACTTATTAAGATTTCATAAAAAGTTGTTCATTCGTCATAAGTCAAGACTTAAGTATCAAATAAATATGGAAATGTCACAAAAACATAAATAGTCTTTGCTTTTTCTTCTTATTACAGGCCGATGTAATCACAGACCAACGTTTGACATTACACTCATAAAGCCTTATTTCGCAGAAATAAAATACAGCAGGGAATGTCTATTCGTCAAAAATAATTCAAGTACTTCTACTTGACTTATTATTATACTTTAGAAACTGTTATCGTGTGTCACGATAAAAATTTAAATGAAAAATAATAATAATAAAGTATTTATTTTGCCTATACACAACACAACCCAGTATAAAACAAACAAGACAATTAACGATTAGTACATACAAGAATTTAAAGTGTAATGTTGTGTGCTGTCAAAGTTATTCTTCATTTGGTAATTCAGTCTCTCGCTCACACCAAACTCACTCACCTTCTTTATCAATATCGAATTTATTTTTCGCTATCATTTTAGCACCTACGCAATATCCATGATCTCTTATAATATTGTACCTATATCACTTATTTACGAAAACCGTCACAAAGATGTGATTATCATGCCAATTGAAACTCGATATTGTTTATTCAGACTGTGCCGTTGTTATGAAATTTAAAATCTCATTATTTTAAAATTCCTTCTCCCCCTCCCCCTGAAGTCATTTTCCTTATTGCTGATTGGTCATGATCCTCTCAGCAGGAGTTTTCTCTTACGAGATTTCTCCATCTACCCATGTCTTCAGAAATATTGAGATAGTAACTATGTAACATCAGTTAATAAATCAAAAGCAGGACAGTATGTCTACAAGTAGCAAGTGAATGGTCGATAGTGCTTTAGGCAAGTGCCTCGTAATGGTTGTGGTCGTTCCGTCTAAAGAATCACTAGTTTATCTGGAACTTAATCAGCAATAGGGATGATGACTAATTTTTGTTTGTTTGTCCGTCAGGTAGAGTGTTAAAAATATTAAACACGTATTTTTTATTTTTTTCGTAATCATAAAATTACGGCGTTACATTGAGTTGAAATTTCGCATGACGTCACGTTAGAGTACGTTTTCTACTCAACTGTGACGTAGCGAGCCCCCACTCCTCAACTTTAATGCCTGTTATCTATACTATTTCTTGTTAAATTGAAGTAAAAAAAAATACGTATCTAATATTTTTCTATTATCTGACTGACGGACTAAATAGAATTGCATTTTTTTTACCCAGTCATCATCCCTATTGTTTACTGAAAAGAATCAACAAGAATCAGCAGTGGCTTAGTTACTGTAAATTATAGAATAGGGAACGTCCACTGTATAACAGCAAGCAACGGACGCACGGTATACAACGGGTTGTATGAATTTGCCGACGTCGTACTTTCACTGCATCCGGATGTAATCCGTGTGACGCACCGTATTCTCTTTGCTCATATTAATGCATGCAGTCGGTGCAGCCGGCACGAATAGTGGACAAAGCGCTATACAAGTTATGGACATACCAATACAAAGCTATAGACATACCAGACATTATAACAAGAACTGAACTTATATTGTACTTATTACGAGAGAAGTAATGAACAGTACATTAGTAATCTTATGTCTATGTGACGATAGCAAACTGCCAAGCTTAATATTTTGACAAATTTATAAATATATCTTATGATCTGAAAAGTTTTGACGATTCGAGTCATATGGTGTCTTTGTAACATTTTCCATGAAAATGTTTTTAGCCGGATATTTATTGCAGAGCCATACCTGATTCACTACACTTCCTGATATCTTAAGCATTTTATAAATTATCAACCGTGAGGAATTAGTCATGAAATCTTAGCTGACTCACGGACTATTACAAAATATTATTTCTGTATTCCTTTCGGAGATGATAGATAACCACCATTTATATTAATCATATCAATCAATGGATTTACTAGAAGAAAAATGGGAATACACTTTTATATGAATTACCCACGAGAATTATTTCCTTGATTGATTAGATAGCATTATTGACTCCAACAGGGAGCTGAAAATAAGATAGATAAATGACTGTATGACACTTTATGTAAAAAACTGCAATTAAAATTATTATATAAATTTGGGTTTTTACAGACACTTTGCTACAACAATTTTAACATCAATTAATCGATGGCTTATTATTACAATTAATTGTATTTTAGTACGATTTGTCTTTTATCATAAACCTAAGTACTATTGAGGAAGTATTTCTTTTTTTAAAAAAAGAAAGCACTAAAAAGCACCTCACTAGATGGCGACTCTACCAAAAGATGATTTTTTGCAGGATTTTTTTGCACCAAAAATAGATATTTCCATTCCTTTTAACCTTTTAAAAAAAACTGAAATTTGCAAAGTTCGAAACATAGATATCAATACAAATACGAAAAAGTACAAATAGAATATGAGTTGTTTATTGAGTTTTGAAAATTAATTTACTTTTATACATGAAACAAAACCGGAAGGGTTGTGGAGATGGAGAAATCAAGAAAGTACCGTAGCGACATCTAGTTTGATTTCGGGAACTAAAGTTTTTTTTAAATACTTTCTCGTTCTCAATTTTTTTTATTTTATATAATACGTTTCATATTTAAATTATTCTTTTTATATGTCAAGTATTGAAATTTGTTTCACAAATCACAAAAAGCATCCCAAAAAAAATAAACTTGATTTAACAATGAATGTTATTACGATTGAATGTTGGATAAACGGCATTCAATTGTAAGCAGATTCGATTATCCTTTATTTGTATTACTTCAATAATAAATATGATGCGATTTCTTATACGTAACAGCGTGATATATCAGCCCGTATAAAGCTTCTTACACAACGAGCTCACAGTGAAATCACAAAAACAATTCCATTTCATGTGTGAATAAAATACACGCCGACGGAATCCGATTTAATTTCAAAAAATATGATGCTTTGTCATCTGCGTCAACTACCTACGTTATATTGTTATCCTCTCACTTCTCTCTTGAGGTTTTTTTATCCTAAATTCAGCCGATGTGATTCCTAAAGTACCTTATCATATTAAACTTATTGGTTTTACACAACAAATTTCGCGCAGACTTTTTTCATTATAAAATGTAGCTAGATAATTTTATTCGCTTCATTATAAAATATAGCTAGGTTATGTTATTCGCAGAAATATAGCTTACGTTATTGGAGCTCAATGCTGCAGATCCAGCTGCAGTCCCTACACACGGTTCGCTTCATTGACATTAACTGTTCATACTATCTTGGCTATTGTTACTACAGCTTTAAGGTCATAACAGACGGTTAAAATGCTATAATATAATATTTTAAGATAATATATCGCTTGCCGTACATTACTTCCTGCCCGCGTGAAGAACACTTTTAAAAAAACTTTTTTATCAGTTTCATTAGTTATGTAATGTTATAAAATATTCACCAACGCAATCTGGTCAAAGAAACCCCCAATGTCATAATCAATAAATTAATTTCGTATCCCTTACAAAGGTTGATTGAAACGATAACGGGCGAGGCCACAAATCATCAATCCCTTCCGTGATAATAACTCATAATATATAAGGCGCCATACACATACGCGGACACGATGTAATAATTGGTAATGTATTGTAATACCTTTCGTAACGGGACAATGAGAAAGTTTTCGTGGTTTTATTGTCGTGATGTTTCATCGATGAAATAAATGAAAAACCCTCAGCTGCACGACCTTTAAGGTTTAATGAGGATTTTCAGTTCATGGCTGGTTTACACGTGATTGAAAAGATAAGTAGTAAATAGATTTTTAACTTAATTTAATTCCAATTAAACTCATAAGTAGATAACTTGCTACTTATTGCTTAAAATTAAGTTAAAAATCTTTTACTACTTATCGACTTAATTATATGTAAATCAGCCCTGATAAATGAAATCTTATATTTAATGACAATTTAAATGGACACTTGTGCAACTGGTTTTGTGTACATAGTTGTAGCATTTTATATTAATCGAAAACAGCACAGATCTGTGCACGATTACGGAGGTTATGCGTCAAAGGCAAAGGCTTGTCGCCGGATGGGCAACGGAAATTGCGTTATTCGATTCAAAAAACGCACTAGTTATTAATTACGAGTCGACAAATTAAGAAAGTGACTCAGTGTATTGATTAATTTGTATCACATATAATTATGACAGTTTTTTTATGTAAATAAATGGTGTTCTAACTTGTAAAATATAAAATATAACGTGTAAAATATATTGTTTTTATGTCCCTTTGTTTCAAATTGATCTGTCAAAGCATAAGTATTTCGTTACAAACAGCACATCAGGTCATATAAAACTGTTTTTTTCTCCACTCGATTTTAAACCTCAACACATTAACGGTAGAGTTCAAAATCTATTAGAGAAATTGACATATTGCGGTAATCTGAGGTGCAATTATGTAAACATACAGAGTTTTTTTTTTAATTATTGCATATATTTATTTATTGGTGTTAATAATAAATAAATAAAAAGCAGCTGTAGCGCAGTGGTTAGCGCGCTCGGCCTGCGAGACGGTTGTAAACCAACTTTCGCAATGGCCGCTTATAGGATGGATGACCAAAAATTTATTATCTCGAGCTCATCCGTTCCTCATAAGTCGTTGATCCCGAAGCACGTAAATTGCTCCCGATTGTTAAGTTAAGCTGCTCGATTCATTTTTGAAATCTATTTATTTATTTAATCTTTATTGCGCACAGTAAAAATGGCGGACTTAATGCCTTTAGGCATTCTCTGCCAGTCCCGGTTGTATACAGATAATATAAGAGGCGGTACGTAAAGATCAACTGAAAATTTACAGATATAAAATCAGTTCCATACATGATATTAGACAAATAATTACATGTAACTACAGTACAATATCTTAGACGTAATAAAGAAATAAATAAATACATATTTAATAGAAATTATGAATATATGTTTGTCTGCCCTCCAGGTAGATTATTGAACACATATTTTATTTTTTATTTTAGCGTAATTAATGAATTAGTGCGACACATTGAGTTCAAAAGTCACGCCCGTGTAAAATTTCTACTTAATTGTGATGTATCAAGCCCCCACCAACTTTAAAGGGTATTATTTAATCTATTTCATGGTAAATTGAAGTAAAAAAACATACGTATCTAATATTTTTCCATTAGACACCATCAGACATCATCCCTATTAAATATACATAGATAAATTCATAATTATATATCTAACTAAATTTTTAGATGAATCAATGAGATGTTTTGCGCCGAATGATATGAATTGACGACGTAGCGGAGTGCTTCGCGTATACGTTATCTAATATTTATTTATTTTATGTATAATGCATTATGTTGTCTATATTTAGATGCGTGCTTAGTATTATTAAGATGCTCGAAATTATATTTTACTACAAATTTGTGGAGTTCTAATTACAAAACATGCCACGTTCACATGTAGCAAGAGTGCAATTCGACGTTGCGCTCGTTTAGTTAAGTCCCATCTGCGTGGTCACAATACTAACCAATGTAGTCCAATTGTAATAAAGACAAGTCATTTTAACTGAAAGGATGTCGAAGTGGATAACTTTATTTTGGAAACTGTAAATGAAATTTATATTGTATCGGTGAATATTAACTTTATGTGACTGAGAGGGACATAAGATGATCCAGCAGCTGGATAGGTGATTATTTTTTTAACTCATTATATCAAAAATTATCTTGTTTCCATTATGATTAAATGATTATGTTATCATTATAAAACCAGTTCTTTTTTATCTCTCTATTTATAATGTATTGATCTGGTAATGACATGGTTTTTGTAAATGTCATTACTCCTATTAGAACTGGTGAGTTTCTTACTCGTTCGTCTTATCAGCCAAAAGACATTCTGAACGCGCAATAGGAAAAAAATTATGGACGATTCAAAAGTACTTTTAAGAAGTCTATTTGAAAAAAGATTATTTTGACTTTGACTTTGTGGAAAGTAAGGGTTTCGTTCTCTTTCATCATCAGCCTATTTATGTCTCAACCACTACTGAAGCTAAGTCCTATAGATGGAATCGAATCAACTCGAATAATGAAAATGGGCGGTGACCCACCACGCAGGTCTAGTGAGGATTGCTGGACGTTAACGACTGCAGATGCAACTGGAACCTTAACGTGCCTTCCGAGGCGCGGTGGAGCTCGTGATAATAATTTTTGGTCACCCATCCCATTACCGGCCATTGCGAATGTTGCTTAACAACAGTATCGCAGGCGAATGGACTAAACAATGCTATATCTAGCTCCTCCAACCTTAATCTTTATCAGATCATCAGATTTCAAACTCGTTTTTTTTAGTTCATTTCGATTACAGAAAGCATGACATTGCTCAGTTAAACAAAAATATCAATATAACCTGAAGCATTCGTTACGAAATAAAATTATTCTTTGCATGAATTCTTGTTTTGATTATATAAAAAGATATCGCGTTCCATTCGAACATTACCCTTTTCATTTTAATGATAAACGAATGACAATCACCTGCAATTTTAAAATTACAACCTCCATTACGGAAAATAACATTATGTTGTCTTTCAGAAGCCCTGACAGCTATAATATTCTTAATTGCCTGTAAAATATTAGTGTTGTAATTGTATCAGATAAGAAATTCTTGTATTATTGTGATAACAATTAGAAGATCGAAGAAATATATAAAAAAACAATAAGAAATATGGCTCTTATTTGCTTTAAGAAATGCATTTAGATTTGAAATCAATTATTCATCACTATGCTATAATCTAAATATTCTTAATAAAAAATGCTTAAATCCTGTTAGTTCTTGGGTAGCTCAGTGGGTAGAGCATTCGCCCAGATTGCAAAAGGTCGTGGTTTCGTGTCCCATTTCGGGGTACCTACAGCTTGTGGATTTTTAAAGTATTTTTATTAAAAATATTAACTATACTTCTAATATTAACAATTTTTTGTATATTGTTCTCTCGTTTTACTATTGGATGATATAATTATCACTACATAATATAAAACAAAGTCGCTTTCTCTGACCCTATATCCGTATGTATGCTTAAATCTTTAAAGCTACGCAACGGATTATGATGCGGCTTTTTTTCATAAAAAGGGTGATTCAAAAGAAAGAGTCAAAAGCACGTGGTCTTGTATTATACATAAAGTATAATACAAGACCACGTGGGCAAAGCCGCTGGCGGAAAGCTAGTTAATTATTTAACAATAATATGATTATAGGGAAATGCGAGAGTCTCGTGTTTCTTGCGATTGAGAACTTCACCATAATAACGCCATCATCGGGCCCTGTCTGTCTCAATGACAAGCGCATTCATTTTGTTTATCGCGCTTTCTCTTTTATCTTTAGGTCGAGTCTTAATCTCTTATTATTAATTTTAATAAATATATTGTATACGATTGCTCATTGTAAAAATCGAATTAAACAGATTTATTTTACTATATCACACTAGACAGAGTTAATCTCTTAACCCCACTCACAATACATAATATACAATCTATCCTTTCCTTTACCACGCTTAATTATTTAAAATCCTTATTGGATTAAATGTTACAAACCCACATTGACCACAAAGATGGCTTATCTTTAAATGAGATTTCTTGAATCTCCGACGGCTTACCCACTTTGAGCAGACAAGTTACTCCGTTTCCAATTTACACCAAAATCTGATTTTCTAAGAAACATAACATTAGGTCGATATTAATACTTTGCACTTTTTGAGGACGCCCAAAGTTGATCTGAACTCTCGTTTTTTTTATTTGCTTAAGTATTTGAAGTTTCGCCAATGTCGTAGTAATTTGTGGCACTTCTTTTGTGATAATAAAGTGACAGCAGCATATATAATATTATTATGACTCTGAAAAAGATGTTGATTCTTTTAATAAACGGTTTTCAATTCGATTGAATGTGAACGTTACGCGATTTTTGTCAATTGTATATAGTTTTTTTTTTTTAATAATAAATCTTTTAAAATCTCATACAGCGATGCAAATCTGAAATAAAATGTAATAAAAATATGGCTATAACTTCTTATATAATAATCGTTTTCCAGCGACTTCGATCCAGTAAATTAAACCCTATCGGCCGGTTTTTGAATTGAGAAAGGTACAAGATCTCAACTATTCACAATATATATTTTTTTAACTTTTCACACGGCAAAAAGTTTTAGTTTTGTCCAAACTGCTATCAAACGATCATTGAAAAACTAAAATCATGAACGGAAACCTGTTTAAGTGACGTTTAAGAACAGTTTGAGACGCGCGTAACTTTAAATACTCAATTCAAAAACCGGGAGTGCGTTAATTTTTAGTTTTCGAGTCTATTCAATGCAAACAAACGATCAAATCTTTTCTCGTTATAATATTACTTTGTGTTTTTAAATAGTAATGATAGTACAAATGTATACATAATCAGATTTACAGTCATACACACACAAACACAATTACATATTAATAAAAAACGAGTATTTTATGCGACCCAATTTCAGTTGATTTCATCTCATAAAATATTTATATTTTAATTGAAAATAATTAAATATACACAACATAAATACATTCAAGCTTAAAATTATATCTTTAAGATCTTTATGATAATTAACATTTATTAATAACTTCAATCATGAAATCTTTAATTGCATTCGTTACAACAAAGTTGCTTTAAATGAATTTACAATATTAGTTCCTTATAAAGTATGTAGGTTATATGAAGTACTTTGAAGGTGCCCGTCCACTGCTTCAGCACGCAAGCACCGGCCGCACAACACGCAACGCATTGCACGCATTTGTCGATGTCATACGTCCACTGCTTTTATGAAAAATGTTATTGTCAGTTTTAACATCAGAATTATGCAGATGACGGCATAGGAATTTTTAATAGAATTCGTTGCTTGTCGTGCGGCCAATGCGTGCATGCTGAGGCAGTGGATGAGCACCTTAACCTTAAAAAAAACTAGCTGTCCGTCAGCGGTTACGCCCGCGTGGCTTGCACGATGATGTAGCTACATTTATCCCTAGGGAACACATATATACATACATCCTCGCACTCTTTCGTTTTTATAATCCATAAATGTACAGTTAACTCATAGTGTAAGGGGCCGTCCATTAATCACGTGATGTTTTTTTTGGCATTTTTTAACCTCCCCTCCCCCATAGTGATATATAGTGAGGTTTAAGACTACCCCCCCCCCCCCCCTCCCCATATATCACGTGTATTTTTAGTACTTACAATGAATCTTAATTTTCTAATTGTATTATAGACAATTAGAGAGTACAATAATGTCTAGAGGTAGACGTTTTACGCCGCTTTTCGGTTGAGTATCGCGCGTTTGTCGAAAAAATAAATACACGTGATATGTTACTTCATCCCCCCTCCCCCCTTGTGATATTTCGTGACTTTTTTTATGGACCCCCCCCCCCCCTTTCGAGCCTCACGTGATTAATGGACAGCCACTAAACCACGTGAACGAAACTACTGGCGGAAAGCTAATCTTTCATAATTCGATATGACAATGAGACCAAGCAAAGATAAATATCTTATAACTAAAAACTTTAAACTTCATAAAAGTTAGAAATAATACTTGTATTGAAATTGAAGCCGGTATGTGGTTTTCTGTAGGCTATTAATTCAATACACATAGAAAGTTAATCTTTTTATTGATATCCCACGAGCTACATTACATACGTTCGCAATCATTCGAATCAAAGCCTTCGAACTATGTACATGCATTCCTTCGAATCAACTACTATGTACACTGCTACTTCGAACCACAATCCTTTTAGTTCTGCGATTGTTCATCTCTCATTGCAGATTTGATCACGCAAATTCCGAGTATATAACCTTTTATATAATCTTTACCTTTGAGCATATTTTCAAGGACCACAGTTTGCTTACTTAAATAGAATATTAATTTAAAATCATTGCAGACAGTCTGAAATATTACGATATTATTCCAGTAATTACATTCCTTTATGTGATTCATGTGTGAGTTGCTTAAAAGTCAAAAGGTGAGACAAGGGCATTTGTGTAATAATCGTAATAGTTTGGAAATAATTTAATAAAAAGTTTGTATTTAAAAGGATATTACATTGACGTAATTTAACAAACAGAACTACTTATCGTATGGTCAACGGCATATCAGAATATTCCACTTAATTTTAAACCTCATTGTTTTGAGAGTAAAATTTAAAATTAACTGTAATTGACATATTGTGGTTAGCTGACGTGTCATCGTGTGTACGTAGATGCTCATTTAGTATCATTTTGATGTGCGAGATAATATTTCATAAATAACAATTATTTTGACGATTTTTTATTTTGCTCATTTATAGACTAGAACAGTTGGTTTTAGAGATTACTGTATTCGTTATTTTCTGAAATTAATTATTAAAAGTCATTGATTAATAAACCGAAAGAAAGTTTTAAGATTCAATTTTAAAAACTTAAAATAACCTGTTAGTAATAACACAACCTCATTAATGAATTTACTTAGAAACCTCTGATAATTTAATTTATAACTAAGTCTTTTATAAGCCATTTTTATTAGTCATTTTTACACAAACTTATAATTGCACTAACACACATATATTCTTCTATCTGTATTATAAAGACGTATATAAACTAACTAATTTGTTTGTTTGTAGAGGTTAATTTTCAGAAATATTGATCCAATCATAAGGAGTCCACGTATAACTAAACAATGATTATAAATCGCTTCTTGTGAAATATACAATATCCTTATTCTATTTATTATATATTATATAAATCCAAAGCTGTTCGTTGCCATAACAAGCGACTTATTATGATTACATATAAAAAGACGAAGTATCTAAAGAAGAAAGTGTTATACAAACATCATATCGTGACCTCATACTTTCATTTGAACCACGTTTTCAACTTGATAGGGGGAAGGGTCTCCTGTCGTACCCAATTTCTTAGATGGCAACAAAATGCAGATCAATCGAATATCCGAGTAGCTTTTATCTGCCTTCTGAAAATTCAGGTGGCCCTCTATAGGACAGTGCCACTGGTGACGATTGTCTTCGAATAAATTATGCAAAACGGACCGTTTTTACCCAACATTCTAGCATGAGTGTTGCCACCGTTTTGCCACATTTTGCTCAAACCTAGAAAATTGAATGTTGGTTGCACCAACTTACTTTAATAATTACAAACATGTTAAAGTACCGGCTAAGCAATATGTTGCACCATTTGGCAATGTTAGTTAACGTCATAAAATTAAATAATACTTACACCCGTCCAAACTTTGCTAGTTAAAGTTATTGCTGGGCATTATTTATTTGGCGTTGATAGTCAATGTTAAAAGCAGCGTGGTAGACAAGTCAAATGTGACATAAATCTTAGGTGAAATCCAGCCTTAGAGTAAGAAATAGTAGTAAGATTGTTTATTTTAAATTATACCAGTATTATTTCCATAATTTATATTAAACATTCATTTACACTTTGATCACTTTTATATGATGACTTCTGAATTTATGAAAGTATGTTTTTCTACATACATCCGAAATGGCGGCGGGATGTTTCTGTAATTTAACAGACGACGCACAGCACACCCACGATGACTATTTTATGATAAAATATTTGAGTTCAATAATAATTGCATCTTCTAAAATCTGCGATTGACAGAATTCGTTGAAGAGATGTACTCTCAAATGCGACACGTGGTGTACTCTAAAACCAAACTATTGACATATCGTTAATTTAATTATATTCGGTCCAGCACGCGTAGCATGACAAACTCGAGAAACGCTTTGTCTACACTCATTTGTCAGTTTCTCGGGTCGAGAGTGAGATATAGTATGGGCGCACCCGAGAAGAGTGGCATTTGAGTGTAGACAAAACGTTCTCGAGTTCGTCATGCTACGCGTGCAGATCTAAAGCTTTGAAACACGTAAACAAGAGCAAAATAAATAACGGAACGATCCACGATACAAGGAATGTCAATTTTAAAGCTTTTTATATAAATTTTATTGATAGTAAATATAATTCTATTAAAATCTTAATAAACTATGATAACACGATATGAAACTTTAGAATTTAAAAAGTATTTTAGTGTCTGAAAGACAAATGTTGGGATCGATAATATGATTTTCTTTTTTTGTTACCCTATTACATTGAAGAAAAGAGAAGGGTAGTGGTTTAATTGTCGTTATAGTTTACTTTAAAAAAATGTCTCACATCCTGGTAAGCTTCGAACCAACGACCCTTTTCTTAATTCCGCTGTTTGCACTTTTTATACATGCTATATTTTTTTTAATAATCAGTTTTTCGTTTTTGTGTCCATAAGTGAATCCAAATTTTATAATACCAAATGGAGCAAAAGAAAAATTCCAATATTATTTTTAATTAAATTACACAAAACCATTACGATAATTGTGACATCACTCAATATGAGGATGTCGGAAATAATGACTCATATATTTATCAGGATTCAATATAAAAAAAAGGATATAATTACGGGAATAAATATCAACGATTTAAGAGGAAATTTTTAACTTAATTCTACAAGGAAAAAAATGTAGTTTTCTCATTTTGGGATTTATTTTAAGTTTATTTTCTTACTCGCTATTTTTGTGCGATTTCGTGTATGATTCAAAAAACTATTGTCTGATTTTCAATCAGTCAATCAAAAAACTATTGTCTGATTTTCAATCAGTCAATAGTTTTTAAGCCTATTCAATGGAAACAAACTATTTTGTATTTAAATCTTTAAAATATTAGAAAATCTTTTTTAATTAGTCATTTCATTTATTTGAACTAAAGAGATTTACCAGCACCTTATACTTGAATTCACTTTCATACATAAAAAACATTTAGGTAACATAACTAGCACACATCATACATAACCCTCTAATGCTTATCTAAATGAATTCATACAGCTGCTATATTAACTTTATGCTAAATGCGAATTTAATGCTCTTAAAAAGAAGCCATAGCGTGAGGTTACACAATCTTCGAATTGCGTATCATTCTAAAGTAGACGTCACGAAGCAGAATGTGACCATTACCAACAGAATTTTTTTTTTTCAAAAATAGTTTGGAATCAAAAATAATTCGGAATTTAAAAATAGTTGGGAATTCAAAAATAGTTCGAAAACTAGTAAATTATATAATAAATGATATTGTAAATGAACTATCGGAATGAGGCGTTTAATAAGTGTTTAACACTAAATTGCGTGTCAATACTGAAACTGTCAGACTATAATTGATTTTATCTGTAATTATTGTTGAGAGGAGGCAAAAGGTCGTCTTAGTGTTCTCGTTTATTTCAGAAAAACTGTGAAGTCTTAAAGCTAAAAACACTTACAAAACCTAAAAATACGCAGCGCTAATTATTATTTTATTATACTCAACAAACTACGTGATAGTTTGAAAAATTTACCATTTAATAAATTCAAAATTTTAATTGCTTAATTTTTGGATTCGAAATTGCTATTATTTTATTCAAGACCATTTAAATGATAAATTTTAGATTTATCATAAATATATTAATTCTAATTAAATATTTAGACACTATGCCATGTTATAGATATATTTGCCATTTACAAGAATATTTTAGTTTTTTTAATTAGTCTAATTATAATTAAATATTTGGTCTCTGTGTATTAGTCGACATGTTATGAATCACACTTGAAGTTAAAAAACCGTTATTACCACATGTTTAAACAAATAAAGCTTTTTTCATCTTCATCTTAAGTGTTTCAACATCCTATTTGCTACATAAACGGAGGAAATTATATATATAAAAAAATATAATTACAACTTATAAAAGTTATTTACAGGAAAAAAATACTATTATTGACTAAAAATCATATCAAAACATAACATGTAACAAAAATGCACAAATCTCGCAACTACTGCCGCAAAAAGTTGGGAAAATAAATGTGAATCACGTTCATTAATTATATTAATTGAGGAGCTCGGTGGCGTAGTGGATAAGCGTAGCGGCCCGCGATCGTAGTCGTTAAGCAACTTTCGCAAGGGTCGGTCACGGGATGGGTGACCAAAAAATTATTATCTCGAGCTACTTCGTGCTCGGAAGGCACGTTAAGCCGTTGGTCCCGGCTGCATTTGCAGTCGTTAATACTCTCCAATCCGTATTGGGCCAGCGTGGAGGGTCATGGCCCATCCTCCTTAACCATCCATAAGGAAGGCCTGAGCCCCTGCAGTGGGGACGTAAAAGGGCTGGTAATGTAATGTGGTAACGTTCATTAATTCTGTACCTTCTTTTCTATGAGAGCATTCGAATTTAAACTTAAAAATTGAACCTGTAAAGGTTTAATATCGAAACGAATATCAAACGTTTTAGGCAATCACATATATAATGTGAACGTTTCACTCCAACTTTATGTCTTCATGTAACCAACTAACGTGTTCCTGATATTTTTTTTCATAAATATTATAGTCCCTATAGTTTAAAGTCGACATCGCTCATAACTCAAATTAATTAGCTAAAGCATTTGTACAATGAAAATCTGAAACAACTAACGTGCATGCAGACCAATTTTGCTAATTAGTCAAATGCAAGTAGATGAGATTCCATTTTGATATACCATTGTTACGTAAACATTAGCCAGAATCGAACTGTACACCGGAGACATTATAGAAAAGTTCCTACTTCAATCCGACCGGGAATCGAACGTGGGACCCCAGAGATGCAGACACCGTAAAACTGGCGGGCGAATTACTCGGTCACATCTATCGTATGCTTCAATTAAACTTGCAGTAATAATGATGTGCCGCTGTTCTTACAAAGAGTATTTTAATCGCCCTAAATGGTTTTCTTAGTATGAGAAAAACCGCCTGTTATACATCATCAGTCCTTTACGTCCTCACTGTAGGGACTCGGGCCTCCCTTATAAATGGTTAAGTATAATGGGCCATGACCCTCCACGCTGGCCCAATGCGGATTGGAGGGTATTATCGCCTGCAATGAAGCCGGGACCAACGTTTTACCGTAATTTATTCTTCACCCATCCCTTGACCGACCCTTACGCAAGTTGCTTAACAAAAAAGAAGGCAGGTCGCGACGCTAACCTCCTAAACCACCGAGTTACGTACGATATTTAAATACCTATTATATAAATCCAGAAAAAATATGTATTAGTATATGGATAGTAAAGAAAGTTACATTTTAATTTTGTTTCTCCCTTTTTCATTTAAAAGCAACCATTATACGAGATCATACACCACACAAACATTATCGTGATATAAGTCTATATCACTTTCCGTAACATAAATCTTTCAAAGCATAAACCAGTGTTGCCGCAATATCTGCACCGTCGGCTATGTCAGATACGTCGTCAATCGATTTATATCCCTCGGGATCATGCACCGACCGATAATTGCACTCCACGCTTCCCTACGAAGCTTACTCTGTCTAGTTCTTGACACCCAATTCTTCTTTTATTGAGGAAATATCTTGACCTCATTTTGGGTGATACATAGAAATAAAATTCACTCCTTACCGAATTCAATAAAGTTTCAACACGTTAAGATTTTCCTGCGTATTTTCCTGAGTAAATTATAGCCTTGATGTGAAAGAATTTCATTATCAGTTCAGTATTTCTGAAGATTACCCCCTACAAACAAACAAAGAAACTTTACCTCTTTAATGTTCAAAAAGTTTATTTTTACGTTTATAATCTCTGAATAAAAACATTTTTTCTTTTCATAAAACTGAAACCAGTTAAAAAATAAAATTATTAATTAACAAATCCGGTTTAATTGAAGGATTTAATTGAAAAAAGCGCTCTATTGAAATTTCTTAATAACAATATGTAAATAAAATTCCTATTTTTATCATAATTATCTTGTACATTTCTTCTTCTCATAAATTATATTTAACGCTTTTTTAAAACTCTCCAGTTCATATTATATCCTTTTTCTTTCTAATAACTCGACTTAGACAGAAGAAATTGAGAATTAAGGATAATACTCGTTTCATTTAAAATAGAATTTTAAACTCGTAGTCTAAATAAAATATGTACAATAAGTATATTTCAAAATATTTTTGCAACTAGTATCCTATAGGTATAGTTTGCGTACATAGCGGACGCAATATGAAGTTTTGTAAATTCAGTGTAGAGAACCGCGTCCACGTTATTTTTCTACAATATTTTTTTTTTTAATAACAATGTTTAAAAATAGCTATGTATCCTAAAATTCACATATAACAATAAAATACTTAACGTCAAGCGCACCGCTGCACACCATTTATTACCGCGTTTCCGCGCTCTCTTGTTGTACAGTCCAGACTTAGTATTTTTTCTAAACAGGATAGGTTCGACGCATAAAACTTTTGTCTATGCGCGCGTGCCTTTTGTATATTGAGGTATTGGCGGCAATGAATTTTCGTGTTATTGGTGTGATAGTATTTTTATTTTCGAGAATTTTTAAAGGGACATATCCCTGAAATGGTCGCAAACTGGCCGATACACACGAACAGGCGAAATGATACTATTATTTAATTTTTCGAAAATAAGCCTGAATTAAGTTCATTTAAAATTTTAAATAATAATTTTAATGCAAACTTTATTTCAGCCTCTAAAGAATAATTACTTTCAAATTCTATTCTTAGTATGCCATCAATATTATATTTATCGGAATTCCGTTTTATTTGTTAGCTAAAAAGCTTTTTAAAACGAAACGAGGAAATCTCAAAGTGAGTTTTGTATGGTTAATTTAAAGTTGTGATATTATTTATTATTCATAATAAATTATTTAAATTTACCGACTACAGCAATGATAACTTTTTATTTTTGTTTCTTCTTTTATTAAAAATATATTTAAATACATATTTCCATATTTTTATTATATTTTTAATCATCTTATTAATTGGTAAATTATTTTTCATAATAAACTCTTAATCATAAATAAAATAAATACATTTGAAAAACCTTAACAAACTTATGGTTACAACTTTGATACGCAACAATAAGCTCTCGTTTCAATATGTTAATATCAACTTAACAACTTAATAGGGTAATTACGACCTTAGAAGACCGTTTGGTTACATACAAGTAGAACAATTATGAATGTGTCAATATATTCCAAGGAGTTCAAGTACTGCATTATTCATAATTACGACGATACATGTTGCTATTAAATTAATGTAGACAGAAAATTATAATCATAACTACTTACGAGTTACAACTTGTCCGTGGCTCCACAAACTGATGCAATTTTTTTAAACTAAAAAAAATATTGACATTCGTACTTTCGCACATAAAAACTTCTTGTATAGTTCTTCGTTTTAAAGTTTTTAAAACTGTACCAAAGAGTTCGAAAAGTTTTTTTAAAGTGAACAAAAAAGTTTTTATTTAGGTTACTGCGTTCGGCAACATGTTATTTTACTTTTTTTATTAGAACGTTTCTTCGCGATTTCGGCGGGAATCGCGAGAGTGTTGTGAGTCGCAACTGACGCGGTCGCCCTCTACGGCGCGTAGTCGACAAGTGAATGAGCTGTTAGTCCCGGTTTAACATATCACGGAGCTATCACAAAACAGGGAACATTTTTATCTAATGATAACACTTATTTTTATTGCATAAACCAACCACTTTAACGGGGACTTCCATCTTTGTAATGTTAACTACATTGTATTTTTATTGTGCGACAACTTAACGTAAGTATTCAATTTGTTTGTGGTTTTCGCAGTGTAGAATTTCTCGTCAAAAACCACGGACAAAATAAGTTCTACAATTAAATTATTTTACTTTTAAGTAAATTAATAGCATAATTTATTTACTATTAGTTATTAGCATAAAATTATTTCATCCCAAAGCACAGTAGTGTATATATATACCTGTTTATCGCTAAATTAAACATCATTATCCGTATCATTACTATATTACCATCAATGTTTTTTTTTCAGTCCGCGGGACTACCAAATTCATTGCCTTCAATTTGGTTGACATTGTATTCAATCAAAATGCACTCAATATTCAATATTATATTTTTATTGAATATAAAGTTCAAATAAGTGTTGAATAAAATAATTATAATCAACAGTCACTCAATTAAACAAATACTTCTCTGACAACTTCATAGATTTACTATATTGTTTATATGACAATTATTACGACTCAACATTAAATAAAAGGTAATCGACACGATCGGAAATCGAACCACTAAATAGGATTTTGTGGCCAAACTCAGCACTACGGCGTCGACACGTGGCGTCACTTCGTGGCTTGAATTTGTATGAGGCGTTTTCGACCTACTAACAGCAGTTCCACAAACATACCATCCTATCTCCGTAACAATTAATCGCAAGCATGCTGTTACTTTTACATTATATCTCAGATATTATTGGATATTCATATATAAAAAAAATAGTATAAAACCCTTTTTTAGTAACCCAATCGGCATTTATCAGCTCAGTGATACTCGATTACAATAATACGAAGACGTCTAGTAGTAATCCAGAATATGATATCAAGTCTAAGAGGTCGTAACAAAAATGTGTAAGAGCTATATAAAGTTTGATTTGTCAGTACCTTGAAGTACTAAGGGTATAAGTCAGTACCCACTGAGCATGTCAGATGCTGGAACACTTGGCTGTGGAGCAATGTTAAATACGACAAATCGTAACACATATCAAACGTGCTTTTTAATAGTATAAAATCAGCGAAAAATTAATCTTAATAAAAAACTAGACTACACTACTCAGATTGCACAATCGTGAAACGCGGCGACTCAAACGGACCTCAGAAATTGGTACGAAAATGAGCTTCGGAAAAGGGTTTCGAAATGATTGATTGAATTATAAGTTTAGGGCTTTCCGTGTTTCAGAATTCTTTATCACATATAAAAAAGTTAATTGTTATTTATATGAAATAGTTTTCAAATAAAGACATTCTAACCTATTAAACGTTAATTAAAACTGTTAAAAAATACACATGTAGCTTTAATTATGTTCTTGAATCCCCATTCTTTTCAAAGCTCGAGTGCAAAAAACCTCTTCAATATGTTTCTATTGGATTCCAACGGTCGACCGATCATTAGGAACACGGACTGTAAATTCAAATGTAATTACAGTTGATTTTTTAACACTCACAATAGTATATATAGTCAAGTAGAAGTAATTACTTGAGTAAGAAAATAATTTTAAAGAAATATCTAATAATAATAGTTTTCAACTTTAGAGAAAGCTTGCTTAGATACGAGTGTCAGCCTTTCAAAAGTTAGGTGTGGCTAACTTAGATCCTGTCCAGAAGGGGAACATTGTTATTTATTCGTTACAGTATTCCTTACTAATGAGTATTGTATTACGATACGTATTCATAAGGGTGGGTGGGCGACTCAAACGGACCTCAGAAATTGGTACGAAAATGAGCTTCGGAAAAGGGTTTCGTAATGATTGAATATTAATTTATTACAGAATTTAAAGTAGTAATTTCACAAAACAGGGACTTTCATTAAATGGAACAAACATATTCAGCAATAACTTAAAGTAGGCTTCAGGATGCCATCAGTGCGCATAGCATGACAAACTCAACAAAGGCTCTGTCGACTCCCAAATATCACTTTTATCCGAGATATCTTATGAAGGCACCAGAGAAAAGCGAATTTGGTTTAGACAAAACATTCTCGATTTCTTCAGGTATTCCATCACCTGACCTTCCCACTGGCCACTTAGAAAGCTTTTGCACTTTTTGTCACGAGCTCTCCATCTATAAGTAAAAATTCTTTTACATCGTATCTATAAATAACACTGAACCAAAATCACATCTGGCAGGTACGCTGGGAATAGGTATATTTAGATTTCTAGATTAAAATACGCCTGCTGGTTCAATGTAGGTATTTGGATTCCAATATACATTTTTAGATTACTTTTATTTCTACACGTGTCCTTATTATAATATCCCCATTGTTATGGCACGAGTCTTCCATTTATATAGAAACACATGGCGCATACGTCATTATTTACTACACTGACTCTATGTACCTATATTGTACATTGGGTCAATGGGAGAGGGTAGCTCAATAGCGTCGTCGTTAGTGCCCTCGATCCACGATACGGTTATTAAGTTATTTTCCCATGGGCCGGTCATAAGATGGGTGACCAAATATTTATTATCTCGAGCCCTTCAGTGCTTCGGAAGGCACGTTAAGTTGTTGGTCCCGGCTACGTCTGCAGTCTATAACACTCACCAATCCGCACTGAACCCGCGTGGTGGGTTATGACCGGTTCTTCATGATCAATTTGATTCGATTCCATCCATAGGGAAGGCCTGAGCCCCAGCAGTGGGGTTATTATCAACATGATAAAAGTTACAGGATTTATGCACTAAGCACTGCAAATGGCGCCAATACTAATGGCATGACGTACGAGTACCTTTGGAAATACGGAGAAAATGGCGATAGTAAGTATAGTCACCGATCCCATGCCACGCCTTTGTGGAAGTCACACCTTAATCGCAGACTGAACGCGCTAATCAGGGCCTCGGTTTTGCTGATGTTGAGGAAATATTCACATTTTTCCCACTCCATTACAATATACCGAATGTCGATTTTAAGAGTGCTAGGTCTGTAGAACTAAACCGTGACATAACTTTTTTTATTTTTTTGACGCGTAGAAATGCATTACTGCATACCCGCTTCACCCAGCGCGGGCTCCACGGGTAATGTGGGGCTCCCCCCTGCGGACCCGTCCTAGAGTGGGGCTAGTCAAAGAACACAGGGGTATACCCACTAGTTGCCCCGACTAGAGACCGAAGATGCGCAACTGTGCAATCTCCAGTCCCCTACCTATCTGATAAGGAGGTTCCACGCATGCAGAGCCCTTATCATGGACCCCCCCCCCCCCGGAGGTCGATGCACCACATAAGACCAGCCTCATCACGCCTGAGTCCAGCCAGTCGAAACCGTGGCATAACTAATAAAATTTCCGCAAGAAAGTTTTATGTAATAAAGGTTCAATTATTTTTCGTAAGCTCTCATTGAAATACGTATAATGTATCTATACTTCCATTATACGATATGCTTTATTGTAACTGAAAAATAATTGTAAAGGTAATAATTTATACATTGTATAAAAGTCGCTTTCCGCTGTCTGTCCACTAAGTTTCTTTTAATGCGGTTTTAATCAATACACATCGTTGGCGGAAAGCTTAATACACCTAACTAGCTGTATATCCGCTTCATGTAGCTACCCGTACGTGAAATAATTTTTTAAATCGGTCCACTAGTTTCGGAGCCATCGATGCAAACATACGATCGAATCTTTCCTCTTTATAATATTAGTTCAGATCAGTTTTGAATAGAAATCAAGTTGTTTCATTTGCAATGTTATTACACCGTGTACGTTTAAGATTGAGAATCATCAACAATGTAATCGGTCTCCTATCAAGATCAAGTAACGCATCGAACTGGTTTTAAATACCTTACCATCTCAGTGGGTCTATATTTAGCGAATGATCGCTGTAAAATAAACTTTCTTTAACTTAGCACAACGACAAAATAATTTCGTAAAAGCTAAATTAAATAAGTTCAGGCCAATGGTTAATTAAAATAACACCAAAAATACTTTCGCAAATTCTGTTGGCTTGGCATTTAATTTAGTAGAAAACTTTCAGATATTCTTTGGTTTCTAGTGCTATTTTAAGGGTACATAAATAAATAAATATTTAAAACTCATTCATCGCCTACGTAAAATTAAAAAATATCTTAAGGATAATTTTGAAATTCATTTGGAAATACAGGGATAACAAAGACCAAACAATAATTTACATCAATTCAACACTGCGTGAAATAAGTTACCTGGCGAGTTATCAATTTATTTATAAGCCTCTAGGCTGCAGGAGGCGTGTAACGTCATCAGCAGATCGTTATGTAGCTAACTATAAATGGCACTTCAATGGCGTTTCAATTAATTATATTTTCACATCTCATAATTCATTTAACGCCAAATATTTATATAATGACGACTTGATGAATCAGTGATCACAGATTCTTATGTTATTTTGCGATATAGTAACAAGAACTGTTTAAAAATAGTTACTATTGAAAAGCCGCAAAAAAGCTCTAAAAAGCTAATTGACACGCCCGTAATGTTAAATTAAAAGAATTAAGTCCAATTTTATGTTTATCGCTCATTAAAAAATTCAATAATAATAAAAGTGCAGTAATAACTGCAAATAAAACATGTATACAATATGGCAATAAAATCTATTCGTTCCGTTCGGTTCCGTTCGGTTCCGCTCCGTTCCGCTCCGTTCCGCTCCGTTCCGCTCCGTTCCGCTCCGCTCCGCTCCGTTCCGTTCCGTTCCGTCCGTTCCGTTCCGTTCCGTTCCGTTCCGTTCCGTTCCGTTCCGTTCCGTTCCGTTCCGTTCCGTTCCGAATCTACAACCGAGGAAGGGGTACAAATCTTTACGAACTGTTTTTATATTAATTTCGTCACCGAACCCGTCACAGAATTATAAGTTTAGGGCTTTCCGTGTTTCAGAATTCTTTATCACATGTAAAAAAGTTAATTGTTATTTATATGAAATAGTTTTCAAATAAAGACATTCTAACCTATTAAACGTTAATTAAAACTGTTAAAAGATACACATGTAGCTTTAATTCTGTTCTTAAATCCCCATTCTTTTCAAAGCTCGAGTGCAAAAAACCTCTTCAATATGTTTCTATTGGATTCCAACGGTCGACCGATCATTAGGAACACTGATTGTAAATTGAAATGTAATTACAGTTGATTTTTTAACTCTCACAATAGTATATATAGACAAGTAGAAGTTATTACTTGAGTAAGAAAATAATTTTAAAGAAATATCTAATAGTAATAGTTTTCTAACTTTAGAGAATGCTTGCTTAGATACGAGTGTCAGCCTTTCAAAAGTTAGGTGTGGCTAACTTAGATCCTGTCCAGAAGGGGAACATTGTTATTTATTCGTTACAGTATTCCTTACTAATGAGTATTGTATTACGATACGTATTCATAAGGGTGTGTTATAATACAGCAATGGCAGAAAAGTTCTGAATTATTGCTCTATTGATAAATATCTTTACAGAAATCAATGCTTAAAACAGTCGCACGAACTGTGAAAAATTGTAGGTTTGAATCCCACTTCAGGATATAAGTGGATATGATGCAGGACCAGGGTTGTGACCGCCTAACTCACTAGCTATAGGATACGACATCTTAGCGAGGCTATAGCGATATTTCGTTTAATTTAGTACTAAAATGACTTGGTTTTTATTAACAACGAACAGAATATATAGACTTATGGAATCGAAAGCAGTGGGACTAATGCACGGTTTCTGAGGTACTTTCAACGGCAGTTTATCGATTCGATAGCGCTATTGGTTCAATAATTCTTAGAATTGCGTTTCTTAACCTCGCCGCATCAGTTTAACTCCGTTTAAACTAAGGTTAACTTAACTAACTATTTTGTGCCGTTAACTTAACTAACTAACTATTTTGTGCCGTTTATCGGTTCCATAACTTTCTTTGACGTTTTAGACGTGGTCATTTCATGCTATTTTTAGGTTGTTATTATTACGTGGTGAATTTTAACGTTGCGTTATAGCTAAATTTAATTCAAAAAACAATGAATAGGGGTATAATTAATACAAGCAGTTCTTCAGAGTCGAATACAGAAGTAATGTAATTATTTCTAGTATATCTATACCTAGAAACTTAAGACAAATGAGAAACCCTTTCGAAATGTTTTGTGATGATGAGTTCTATCAAAAGCATCTTTTCACGTTCAGTGAAATTCTTGCTGCGTTTTCCTGATTCCATATTAAATGAAAAAAGAACACTTCAAAATTTAAAACGAAAATAGCACGCGCGGGAACAACTCAAAACAAACAATCAAATCAACCGAAGTATCTTATGACATTGACTTTTTTTTTTAACGATATACATTTTCGTCCTTCGGCATTACATACAGAAACGGACAAATGACTTATTTTCATATTTTTACACTAAAATAGTATTTAATAACTCATTTAACTTCAAAAAAAACTATTATCGCAAATAAAACATGTACTAAGTACAAAATAAAATAAATGAAGTCAAATTTAGGTCGCTTCCTTGAAAAGTTCCATCTAGTGGTAAATTTAGGAACTACTTATTGGTTACATAGTTATTGAGTAGTTTGTTGTGTGTTCAGAAACGCAGTGACAGTTTAACGAAGTTTATCTTCTCCATAACTTTAATGTAGCGATACATTTGAGAACTTAACTGAAGCCCTCAGAAACTGGGCATAGTCTAATCCATTTACACATATCCACCATAAGACATTTCAATAAAATATTCGCTAAGATGTCGTATCCTATATGTAGTTATAAGTATAAGTTACAAGAACGTTTTAACCCGTGCTAATCAATTGTATAATAATGTTGTAAACCCCATTTAGCCTCTAGTTTTATCACTGATTTGTTTTAAACACAAAATAAATACTCTTTAATATTATATAATTAAATCGCTTTGTTGAATCCTTTATATAACAACTAGTCATAATGGTTACTATTATAGAACTATTTTATCACTGTATGGTAACTAAAGGCCTTAGTTTTAGAAAATAATGATACTGACAGACCTGCTATGTCACCGCTCATACCCTAATTATATTTCACTCATACAGTTTAACCAATCAACGTTCATTTAAATCAAGCACTGTTCATCGCAGTACGAAATTCAACCGACTACACATCACCATATCATTTTAATTAGTTAAATGTGATTTTGATAATCACGCATAAATGAGTTTCAAGGACGTTTAATTTGCAAGGATTGATATCGCAAGATGAATAGCTCGATAACGCAATAGTTCATTCAGTTCGCGTTTGTGAAAATTAAGTAACTTTCGCACAGATCCATCATTGGATGGGTAACCAAAATAAAAGGTTTACACATGACTGACTTAACGCAAAGCCGAATCTACTGTACCTAGGAACTAGAAATTCGGTACTGGGTTTCCTTTCATGATTTAATTCAGCACTAAGAAAGGATTTTAGAAATTCAATATCTAAGGGGGTGGAATAGGGGGGAGAAGTTTATATGGAATTTTTTCATTTCCTGACTTAGAAGTATGTAAAGCAGACCATGCGAGTGAAGCCACTGGCGGAGGGATAGTATATAATGTTTTTATTCAAGTAAGCTTGTTACAAGCACTTTTGAATCGTCCAAAAATATTTTATCCCCTACCACTTGTTCAGGACGTCTTTTAGCTGACAAGAAGAACAAGCGAAAGAAACTTACCAGCTTTTTATCAAAAGTAATGATATATACATAAATCATGTCATTACCAAAATAATACATATATTGAACAATAATAAATACAAGTTTCAAAGTCTGTAGGACATAGGTTGGTACATACCTATAATTAATCGTTATAGAACAGAGCGAAGGCTATTAATTCCATGCATTGCGGTCCTTAAAATAATCATCAACTTTATAATAACCTTTACTCATAAGTATATTCTTTACATGAATTTGAAATTTATTTATGCGTAGGTCGATTACATCTTGTGGAACTTTATTGAACATAGCAATACATTTACCCAGAAATGAATCTCTGGTTTTTTGAAGTCTGAAGCTTGGAACGGCAACTTTATTTTTATTTCTTGTGTCAAGCTTATGAACACTACTTTTTTGTGAAGGAATTGTAATGTTTTCTTGTGTACATAATATTCCCATAGATGTATTGAGAGGCAACAGTCAGAATATTTATTTCTTGAAATATTTCTCTGAGAGATTACCTAGCCCGTAAATTATATATAGCACGGACAGCTCTCTTTTGTAGAATAAAAATATCCTGAATGCTAGCCGCAGAACCCCAATACAATATACCATACGTCATTCCACTATGAAAATTACTAAAATATACCAATCTTGCCGTTACAACATTTGTCAAGAGTCTAATTTTCTTAACAGCAAAAGATGCAGAACTCAGTCAACTTGACAAGCTATCAATATGAGGATCCCATTGCAGTCGGCAATCTAGTGTAATACCAAGGAACTTTGTCGATTTTACTAACTCAACTTTTTCACTATTTACATTTATAAGTGTACTGACATGCCTCACATTAGGTAATGCAAACTTTATGCATTTCGTATTATTTGAATTGAGCTTTAAATTATTATTATCAAACCACTGTGGAACATTGTCGAGAGCATTATTTATATCGTCAAAACAATCATTACCCCTCTCAACTTTAAACAGTAAAGAGGTGTCATCTGCAAATAATACTGTCTCGCCCAAATTCTTCGTAAAGTGAGGAAGATCATTAATATAAATTAGAAAAAGCAATGGTCCTAATACCGATCCCTGAGGTACGCCCATAGTAACTGGTGCCACTCCAGATTTCGCTTCATTAATTACTACTTTTTGAATTCTAGCAGAAAGATATGATTTTAAAATATCTTTCTGCTAGAATTATTTTTGTTTTGCTTCTAATAAATGCACAAATAAAAAGTCTACATAATGTTTTTTTATTCAATAATAATAAAATATCCTACGATACCATAACAAATAGCTTACCTACTTGTGAGCATTCCGGACGAATATGGAAACAGGCGTGCGATTCTGAAAACAATTCCTAGGAAAGTTGAATCCACAGTGAAATTCGAATTAAAACAAAAAAATTAATCAACGCCGCTGGTGCTTCACCGTCGAACTCGGAGTTGGAATTGAATTACTTTGTGTGAGATTTACTATTTTCTTAACTAAATGGCATTTATTTAAGGTTAAAATAAAGTAAACCACGAATGCATGCATAACCATAAAGTAGTTTCTATAATGTAGATTAAACTATTTCATGAGCATATATTAGTTTAAAATATTGTTTTGATTCCGTTTTTATATATTTCAATCAATTCATTTGTCAGGTCGAAACTGACTTCTGCGACGTAAATTGTGGACATATCAAAATTAAAAAATTTTTGATGGTTCAAAAGTATTTTAAGAAGTCTATTTGAATAAAGATTATTTTAACTTTGACTTAATGGTTAAGCAGATTCGCTTTCGTAGTGATTTCTGTCACGTAAGTGAGTTGGAATTCGTATTCGATTTTTTACGGAATCGCTCTGCGGATCATTTATTTTAGGTGTCGTCTTGACAAATTACCGACTACTACATGTACTGACTTCGTGAAGCTTCCTCATTCATGTTTTATGAATGGATTCATGGTTGTTTTAAATTAATTACCTATAGATTAGATGAATAGATATTTCACGTATTGAAATATAAACACTGAGAAAGGAAAAGTAAACTTTATGAAAAAGGTTTTTTTTTACATTTCTTAAATTTAACTTGCATGTGACGATTTTCGTTATTTTATTTGTTTTTCACGTCTTTTTTCACACACGCATCAAACCTATTATATTAAAACCACGACTTTCTCTACGACTGCGTAGCGTAGGAACTTTATGTGAAAATTTTCTAAAGAATGGCGTTGACTTTTGAGATCGATGTTTCGCTCCCTAAAGTTAACGTTATGGGTCATGCTCGTGTACGAGACGACTATTTAAGACTATTTAATGTTGATAGTTTTATTTTCAATGGATTGGTATGACACGACATCTTAACTAATTAACGAAAGGATTAGATCTTGTTGAGTTTCTTGCCGCCGTAGATGTGTGAGCCGGTGGCATCGCTTACAACTTTCACGAGTGCTTATAACAGTGTAAAGTTTATTCAGTCTACATTGTATACTGAATAAATAACGCTGAATTTGAATAATAGAAGTAAATCACACCGTGTTTTTTTAAATGCAAATTTCATCCGTAGCTTGCCCAAAATTGTGTAAAACTTTCTCCCTGTTATCTCTCTGAATAAAGTCGCCTTTGAAGTTTTGAAATTTAAAACTGCAAATAACGTCCCACTACGAAATATAAAAGTCAGCGATAAAAATGCATGAGATAGCGATGTTCATCGGTGTCTATGAAATATGAAGCCGCGTGTGCACCTCATTTCTCCTTCCGATACTGACAGCATTATGAAGTACAGTCAACGATATAATACATATTATTTTCAATTATCAATTTGATTCTATTTATAGTGACAATGTGTATTTTATTAATAGTTATTTTGCACGATAGTTTATTATTTTTATGTTGACATTTTTATAAAAATTTTACTATTATTAGTTTATTTAATTGAGTTTTATCAATTATGAACATGTATGAATTGTAATATTTGCACGTTGTCTTGACAACATATTCTGGTCATTTAAAATTGTTAATAACTTTGTAACCATATACCAAAAATAAAGATTTTATTATTATTATAGATAAAGCGATTAACATATTGTATTTTGAACGGTGCGACACGGTCTGCCGTTTCCTTTTTTTAAATAAATAAATATTAAACGACGTTACTTTCACTACCCATTTCATACATACGCGCCGGTTTTATGGTTTCTGACATCACCTTCTTATATACCTATAGTGGATGTGATATGCGTATTGTACTAACTAACAGCATATATAACGAGTGTTTAAATCTGTCTCTTAAGAATAAATTGTAATATGTTGAAAGTTTATTTCTATTGCAATTGTGTGGGTAAATTTCACACCTCCTTTCTAAGAAGTAATCGGTGTACAACATTGTATAGGAATAATTATTTTCGACTGACAAACCGACAATAAAAAACTCTAAAACCTTGCACAAAGTATTCTCAATATTATATCCACGATTACATCAAATATTTTCCTGGAATCTAGAAACGAGAAGAAAATTGGCTGAATAGATTTCCTTTTCCTATTGATTTCACTTTTCCTTAAGGAAAGGTTAGTTTATTATAGGATCGGATGTTTGGGTTCTTATTTGAAGCTGTTACATACCTCTGACAATATATCTTTAACACATATTAAATAAAGAAAATACCGGTAACCGGTACATGTAACTTACATAAAGCCGTATTTACTTTACTGTGCATCTGTACACGACTATATTTTTGTGATCATAGCCAACACGGTATGAAAATATGTCGATAACTTTCAATGGAACGTGTTTCTGAGTTTGATTTCCACTCAAAGTTGTGGACATTTTACGGTGCAGTATTATTTTGTAATCCTTTCATATTTTAACGTTAATAAAACAAAAATATAACCTTTCTCATTATAAAATACCATATCCTTGACTTTCTTCTACGTAGTTATGTTGAAGCGCTGTTGGGTAGAAACCTTAATCCTTAATCTGTAGCAGCGATATTGTAAGTATATGAATGAATGAGTCATTTGTCTCGGGGTCTAGCTGTTGTGAATCATTTATTAGTTATATCAGATTTCCAAAGAATGCTAATAGCTGCTATATTTGGAATAAAAGCGTATGTGACATAGTCTAATTGCGTGTTTCAATGTAATTTTAATTTGCGTTGAAATACGCAAATCTCAAAATGTGAAATTCACACTTTCAAAGTACTTTATATGGATGCTTATGGTTTAATAACATGTTGAGAACGTGGCATAGTCTATACATGCACAGTACGAACAACTTCATCGGTCTAAGTTACGGAAAAACACATTATATTTTTGGGTACCATCCTATCGCAGACAAAACAGTACAATCACTGTGTAATTTAATAAAAAATTTATACTATGAACAGAAGAATAATTTTCATCTATAGTAACGTTATAAAGTGGAAAGGTTTTATTGCTTACTGTATCGAATAGACATCGAAACTACTAAATCGATTTTAATACTTCTTTCACCTACGGGAAGCTATATCATAGACAAAATGATTTCAAAGAGCTGATAACGATCTTTTTTAACAGAGGAGTTCGATAGCCTATGTACTAGCGCATTTAGTCTGCGATGCTGACATTAAGGAACCTTCACAAGGGTCTTTCTATTTGATTCCCTGTGTATGAGCAAGCGCTTACATTGTCATGTCAGCATTTACACTGCTTGAGCCAAATTAGTTCAGCCGTCATTATAATTACTTAAATATCATAAATTCAGTTCGTAATCAGCCACCAAGAGCGCTATGCATACTCATACATCAATCATACATGCATACGTTAGTTAGTGTTAATAGTTGTTTCAAATATACAGTATCTATTTAATCAAATATTATCATTTACCAAATCATTTTGGTATAAGGCTATGCCCCCGCAGACAGGACAATTTTTCGACTAATAACGAAGAAGGCTCTCTGTAACAATGGGTACGTTTCAAGTTTTATCCTAATCACAAAATTGTGTTTCAAAACCATTTTAGTTTATATTTATCAGCTCTCCGCTAATTACTAAATGCTATTTGTTATCATAAAAAAATACTAGGTCATATTCCTCATTTTAGATTTTTTCGAACGGTAAAATTACAGGCTGTCGTCCAATTAATACATTACATTACATCTTTACATAATTTGGAACAAATCGTGAATGCAAAATTTGACAGATTTATACCACAAATGAGCTGTAATATTGGATTTTCAACTGAAACGATTCTATTACTTATTCTTTGGTTACGTATTTTTTTGTATTTCAAAGTTTTATTATCTTGCCTCTAAAATGAAACATGCCATATCGTCTTCATAATCTCTTGCCGATTGATTTGGAGTCGACGCAATAATTCTCTTTATTATTTATTTATTCTTCTCTTTCAGCTATCATGTCGCCTTCCAATCCATTTAAATGTAAATCTTAAAGATTTATATTGTTATTGATGTTGGCGGCCAAACAATATCTACGTATTTTGGTGACAAATATTGTTTTATATTATTAGTGAGTATTTAGATACGGGTCTGGGTGATGTGATGACTTCGTTGTTTCAAATCTTCATGACACAAGTGTTTCAGCCACTTAATTTGGAATCTGAGAAATGAATGTGATATTGTCTTATATTTATTTATTGGCGAAATTAGCTCCATATATGACTTTTTAATAATACTACAGATAATGTCTAAAAAGTACCTAAATACATTAAAAACTTCTAAAAGTACTACTACTACAACTTGCGACAAACTCAAATAAAACAATATCTTAAGTACAATATCGTAAAGAATATCTTAAGCTCTTTTTAAATAATGAAGAATTTTCAATAGCACTTATCCAGTGATGTCCACATCCGCAATATCTCACAAGTCAAAATGACAAGGGATGGTGTATCCCCACAGACGACGAAGATAACCTTGATTCATTTATTCAAAATTTATATTGCAGATCACGTGCCTATCCCTAAACGAACATACCAATAATGCCGCTATCACACCACCGATTTACGAGTGTATTCAAAGCGAAGCGAGGGAGCAACATTCTCAAAATCACAGTGACTATATAATAGCGAATATTCCGCAAGCCACGGTTGAAGTACCCAATTCACATATTCTCTATTCTTTCTTTCTTGGTAGGTAAATTCGATTTTTGTACTCAAGCTGTTACATTTTACATAGATAGATAGCTAAAACTTTATCGTAAATACCAAAAAAATATAGAGAAAGCAAAACGATAACAATTCAAGTTAAGTGTCACCATTGGTGTTCTTATCACTATACAGATCACTTCCAGATAACTTTTGGATGGAGAGATGAATTTTATTCAATAATATGGAGGTGTATAATATTATATCCTACAACAATTAAAAAATTAAATAAATTACCTAGTTTTAAACTTGGTCATTATCAATAATTCTCAAATTATCTATTCTACATCTACTACTCTACTCTACACCTCCTCATCTCCATATCTCTTTCGAGATATTTAATAATTGAAGAGTTAAGGTATCTTTCAAGTTTTTTTATAGAGTAGTTAGGACAGAAATTGATCTATAGTTTGAAACACAGTCCTTGCTTTCCTTCTTGTATATTGGGTGAACAGAACTCGACGAAAAATTCCATGTAAAATACATGGGCCAACACCGGTGCTAATACAGCACAAGATGGTTTAATAATCCGAGAAGATATCCCATCTCATTCAGGTGCACAATCACTGCGGAGACCCAATACTCGTATTAGGCTTCTAACTTCAGTTTCATCAATAGGAAAATAGGCTTAGAATAAAAAGAACGCCACTCATAAACACCATAACTTTACTTCCTGAGTTTACACGGCAGACATATCCGCCCGATAGGTCCACGGAGGCCCACCCAGTGAAAACCCTACGGTATACTATCCCGACTGGGGATAGGCATGAACTCCAGAACCAGCACTGGGAGATAAAAGATTCGTAACTGATTACGCTGATACGTGATAAAGATGTAGACTATTCTCACGCACGGTTAATTAACTTTAAACAGTTTACGTTGCGCATGCTCCGAACAAGCCTCCTCTGTGTCAACAATATCAACTTGTTTGTAGTCCTCCACATGTGCTCGGAGTGCGTTCGTTTACAGATCTTATTACATCGGAAAATGAATAGTATTTGTGTTCTTCGTGTTTCAAGACGATAACGTATAGAAAATTTTCTTACTTTTATGTACGAGTACCTTTAACTTTTTAGTAAAACAGTATTTCTATTCGATTGAATTAATATATATTTTGTATCGATAGATAATAAATATATCTTACATACTCCATAATATTTCCCGAATTTCTCATTGATTTTGTTTAATCTTTTTTTAACCAAATTCAAAAAAGGAGATTCTCGATTTGACTCCTTTTTTTTCTTGTTTGTTACCTCATAACTTTTTAGGGGGTGGACTGATTTTGATTATTCTTTCTTTATATGAAAGCAAGTGGTTGCCATTTTAATTTCAGATCTGGCAATGGCATCTTTGAGAAAATTATATAAGTCTTTAATTTGCATTAAGTATGCATGATGTTTTTTACCCCAAAACTCAAAATATCACTTAAATGCATGAAATTTTTTTTTTTTAATATCCTGTCTATCGGTTAATATTTAATTAACTACAGAAAATCTCAATCCGACTTCAATAATACTTATTTGAAGATAAGTATTATTTTTCACTTTTTTTAAATTTGAAGTGCGTTCCATTTTCTTTTTTAAATATTTTATGAAAGGATATATTATAGAACGTGGCATCAGTTTCCATGAAGTTTGAAATTCGGATAAACTTTTAGCGAATGACACTTACAGACAAGGCGGGTTGTTATATTAAAATACTATTAACATTATGAAAATATGTAATGACTTTCTGTTCCCGATTATTCTAATAAAAATTCCTTACTAAGAGATGGTCTAGTAAACTAATGTGTTAGTCATTAAGCGTAAATAGTTCCATTCCCATAAGTCATAAGTCACTCAGACCGCTAGCAGTAATCTAATCAAACCAGTGTCCTATGTGTTGTAACGAAAGCCGAAGTCTAATTCAAATTGCAATATAATTTATTTAGTCTAGAATTCAATGCAGTCTTAGTAGTAAAAGCACTTGTGAAAGACGAGAACGATGTTGCCGGGATTTTTTTTTTGACGAAGGGAAACGCATAACTCACACTGCTTCCTTATCGCAGATCAATGAGGTTATGAGAGATTCTCCCTTTTTTTAACGCAGGGAAAATGCAATTTAATCTTTAAACTAGGGCTCTTCCACCCTATCCCTCTCCTTAGAGAGGGTACCGGGTACGATGCTGGGGAGCCGGGGGGGGGGGGGACTCGGGCTTCTTGTTCCTGGTGGGCAGCCAAATTCCCGTGGCTCGGATCTTTCCGTACGAACCGGACGACGGGTCTCTAGTGAAGGGAGCACAATAGTGTTCCCGTACTGGAGGTCCCGAATCCGCGAAGGCTACCTTCTCGCCTTGCAACCCTGTTGGTTACGATCGGCAGTGTGGCTCGGAGCGCTGGTAGTGAAGAAAACCGAGGAGTCAGCAAGCGTATGCTAGTGAGGGAATTTTCCATCTTGCTCTCTAGTAATGGGGACATCGGGGCCGGGCTGCCGCACAAACCGTTCGATGTGTGGGGTGACCGGGCCCGGGTGGGGCCACTATCAAAGCGTGACTAGGGAACGGAATACCGGTGACTGATTTGGCTCACACTGGGCTGGACATTGGTATCCCGGGGTGTAGGATTCACGAGGGTTCAGCCTATGTGAATTCCCTCTCGTAAACGGGGTTAGGGTGGGAGATGCTCAGTTGCACATCTCTTGCCTTTGACGGGGAGCAGTCTGGCGGGTAAGCGCGCTCACTGGGCATTGCACGCCCCTTGTCTTGTCTGGGGGGTTGGACTCGAATGTTCCTGAGCCCTTACCCTAACCCTAGACGAGACCTGCCCTGTAAAAGGGGTGGATCGAGTGGCGACGGCATACGGGAAGTGGTCCCGTCGGGGACCGTTACCGCGCGTCGTTCCCCCGCAGTGAAGGACATCGCCTTGTTTTAGTGGGTAGGCCCCTGCTCTTTGACCAGCCCCCCTCCCCTCCCCCCTGCGGACAAACGCCACTCAGGGGGTTTGTCCGCAGGGGGGAGTCCCACATAACCCGTGGAGCTCGCGCAGTGGGTATGCGTAACGCATTTATCAGCACCAAAAAGAAATAGGGCTCTCCCACCCCACATCCGTCCTGAAAGCTACCTCCGGGGTGGGAGGACCCGAGATGCAGCAAGGAGCAAGCCGAGTCCAGTCCCACAGAGGGGACTCTTCCCCGCGGACCTACCTCTTTTTTCCTCGTGAAAGGGCAGGAGCCAATAAAAGCCAGGGTTAGTAACCGCACACGGCAACCTGGGGTGCAGTCGCCAGGACAGTAGGTCTTAGTGTGGGGAGGACTCCCTGGATTGAATATAGAAGCCAACGAAGACCACAACACAAAAGAGTTAAAAATTTGATTGAATAAAATGTTATATGTATTGTCTTTGCCTTTTCGTAGTTCTGTCAAGGGTTCTAGCGTTAGGAGTTATACTAAATATATCAAGTTAAATGCTTCTGTTCCACAATCAACATAATTTAAAATACGGAAATAATCTATAATCCAATTAGGCAAGCAATCACCATAGGCATGAGGGAGTTATTGAGTTATAAATTTAAATTTATCCTTGATTACTTAATATTAGATGAAATTCAACTAAGGAATTTATATTTTATCTGTAACAGAACAAGGTTGTTTATGTGACAGCCGGTTTAGTCCACAGTAAAAGTCTAAAGATAGAAGAAATATTTCCATTGATTAAATAGACATGGAGGAAAAGATTTCAATAACAGAAGTGAAATTATTAAAGATCGCCCGGAGTTATTTATGTAAGCCTTAGTGTATATGTTTGTGTGTGTGTGTTGACTAAGTCTAATTTTATAATATACTAGTGGCCGCCAGCGACTTCGTCCGCGTTTTCCATTATTTCTTCGCTCCTAATAGTTGCAGCGTGATGTTATATTAAAGAATTTTTCAATTCGAACCAGTAGTTCCTGAGAATAGCGCGTTCAAAAAAACAAACAAGCAAACTTTTCAGCTTTATAATATTAGTATATATTTTCTGGAGTATAATCAGAGACATAAGATCAACTACGAAACACGGGTGTAGAATAACAACTATCATCACAACATACTGATATTATTTTATGATAATTGTGAAATATTCTATTATAAAACAGAGTAATTGAAGACGAAGATTTAATATATAATAAAGGATCACGCCGGTAAAGCCGCTCACGGAAAGCCAGTTTTACTCTATTATTTATCCTTTCATTTGATAACTCATTATAACGCAATCTTGGACCGTCCACCGTATCAAATATATAGTGATGTAACTTATCTATGCATGCATTGTCATCTTAACTAAATATTAATATTTCAGCTTATTTGTTGAGGATAACTGCAATTATAATCGTACCAAGATTTGACGCATTTTGTAGCCTGTATACTGAGACAGCGTGTCATTAGCCTATTCATATTGTCATGCAAAAGGAGACACATAATGAAAATCAAAAGAAATAATATAATCTTAATGATTTTTTAATAATTAATTATAAATATTTGTATTGCGGGCGAGTATTGTAACCACTCAGCTACCCGAGGCCTAATAGGTGTGATGTAACGAATTTTTCATGCACTTGTTACTTTTCGCTACTAGTGAGCCTTCAATGTTCAGGTAATCCACCCAAACAGCCTTAAAGAAACAGCCGAAATAAATATTTTCACAAATATTTTTAACTCTCGATTAAGACTCCAATTTATTCTAATTATTATAGATAAATACTTTTAATCAGGTACTTAAAACGGGATCCGAACCCACGACACGCAGTATTTTGAATGCAAAAATATAATAATTAATTATGTATTCTTCGACACTTTTGCATGTTCTTTGTAATACAGTCGTTAATCTCTATTTCATTAACGGACTTTGTGCACTCCATATCAAAGAACTCACTTGGACATCGAAACAAACCTTTATAATGTCAACCCCAGACATCAGGTCAGAACTCATTCAATTTTAATGGAAAATAAGCGATTTTCAATTGTTATTCCAATAGGAAAAGATATTATAAAAGCACAACAGCTCGTGGTTTACTGTTGGAACTTTTAACGAGGTCTGTCAATGCTTCTGTCCTTTCGAAGCTACTTCACGTCCGATTCACAGCCATCTTGAACACTCCTAGCAATTTATCTGCACCTAAATCATTCAACGTAAATTCAGCAATGTTTCCGGAATATTCACCTTTATAAACACGTGAGTCACGGTTCAATAATACTATAGTAATCGACCAACGCTCCTCAAATATCTTGGAGCAGTAATGTGCCCATAAATTCAATACGAATTCACTCTCCTTTCAGGGTTATCAATTGTTGTTTCTCAAATTTCCCTACAAAGGTAAATTTATTTTATCTCAAAATTATTCTTTAATAGAAAAAACTCTTACCTTTAACCAAAAAGAAAACCCTTTTTTTTGGTTAAAGGAATATAATAAAAACTTATATATAGCATTCGTCTTCGACAGTAAAAGCAAACAAAGGTCACGGGTATCACGCTGGGCTTGATCCAGGACCCTCAGGGTAACTTTTGCCGAAGATACAACTATAGTTGACAATCTACGTAGCCGAGAGGTTCGTACGCCGATTTAAAGGTGCGCTGTCTCTTAGGTCCCGGGTTCGATTCCCGGTCGGGTCAATGTAGACAATGAACTGTTCTATATTATCTCGGGTCTGGGTGTTGTGATACCTTCGACTGTCTCAGATACTCCATAATACGGGGGCTTGAGCTACTCTTCTTGGAATCTGAGCAATGTAAGTGATGTTTGTTTAATATTTATTTATTTTTAATTTATTGTTACTAGTTTGCGTATGTCCAATATTTGAGTAAACCATCTAAACAACCGAAAATAAATATTTTTATAAAATATTTTGAACAATTTATACATAAAAATATAAATTAATTACATATTACATAAATTATTTATTTATTTAATATGGACAACTAACGGCGTAAGTACGTGTGTAAATTATCAGATAATTATAAGATTTATTTTATAATTTATTTTTATACAACAAAATACCTAAATAACATGGCACGTTATTTTTTAATTTTAACATTCAGATTAAATTGCGAAAATAGTAAAATTCTATTTCTTAGTCAAGCTCAAATAATCCCAATTTTACCACAAAATCTCCAATCTAGCAACACTATCTCCTTGTTGCACCACGTTTTCAATTTGACGCGGCTCGTACGCGCAGACCAGACATATGCACTTTCTTATCGTGAAACTGTACATCCGTGGAGGGTAATAAATAACTTGGGAAATACGATTGCAATAAATCAAAGCAAAGCCTTTACTGAGATAAGTTTAGGTTTCTTTGAATTCACTGAATCAGCACACTGTGTAGAGACAGCCTTAATAGAAAAGAACACGTAAAATTGAATTCAGAGTTTTATTATTTTTTCTTATCTATACTAACATTAGAAATAAGTAAGTTTTGTTTTCATTGGATAGGCTCCAAAATTACTAGACCAATTTTAAAAATCCTTTTGCCTACGGAAAGCTTTTACGCCGATGGTATAGGCTGTAATCTACATGGGCAAAGTCGCGGAAAAAACGCTATGTTTATAATATTTCTCTTAAAATGCGTTTGCTATTTTCTTTTGCAATGAATGAGGTCCCAGCGGATGTTGTCAAGTATCATAAAATCAATCATCTACTTCAAAAGTGGTTTCATCAATTTGTCAACCATTTTTCTAATTAGGTGTATTTTCATTTTATGGATTTCATTACGAGTATTGTAAATTTGAGGAGCTGCTGGATGCGGTGGTAAGCGCTCGGTCTACATTATTTTAAACAACTTTCGCAACGGCAAATTTTTTCGCTCGATCATCTCCATGCTTGGGAAAGCATGCTGCTCAGGATCCACGTGATGGGTCGTGGCCCATTCTCCCTATTCGATTCCATGCATAGGGAAGACCTGAGCCCCAGCAGTGGGAATGTTAATAGGCCGGTGATTATGATGGTTGTAAAGTTTCTGTACTCAAATTTCGTTTGAGCTTTGTCTTTTGATCACAGAAACCGATAACGTCGTTTAATGATAAATAATATTAGGGGTTAAAGTATGAAATTGCCGTTTTATTGTAATAGGTTCCGTGAATTGACATAGAATCTTCATGGTTTGAGGTTTTCGAAAGAAACTTTTTTCACATGGTTTCTATGATGTTCTTCTTTTAAAAAATGTGAAACATTTGAATATCGACTTTCAATTGTTTTTGTTATTCTACTTAGACAAAAAAGATGAAAAGATTATTCACTATAGTTTTAAAGATGGAAAGATTGGCAAAACTATCATGTAAAACAGCCCCGACTCATGAATCGATCTTCACCATTATTGCTCCATGACAACGCGAGACCTCATACAGCACGAGAAACCATTTGACCCTTCAGGAGCTGCAGTTAGAAACCATTCGTCATCCTCCGTATTCGCCAGACCTTGCTCCAACGGACTACCATTTTTTCGTGATTTGGACAATTACCTACGTGACAAGAAGTTTTCTTCCCAGGAGGTCAAAATGCTTTCACACAGTTTGTGCAGTCTAGATCCTCAGAGTTCTATTGCAAAGGCATAAATGACCTTGCTATTAGATGGCAGTAATGTATAGATAATGATGGTAACTATTTTGATTATTAATTTGTAAAAAAATAAAAAATTACGATTTTCTTTACAATTCGGCAATTTCATACTTTAACGCCTATTATTTCGAAATTATTTTTCATATATTAAAAATCTGATAATTTCTATCATGTCTAGTAGTCATACTCGAATTGTGTCAAAATTTGCAACGTAACATTAAATGTTTTGACATATTTTTATTAATTAACAGAGACGAAAGGGAGATCTAAAAAACAGTATCGCTGTAAAAGTTAACAGATAAAATAATAACGATGCTGATATAGAACGTCAAAGTGCGCGGATGTTGAAGCCGGTGAGTTCAAGGTCTTGTTAGAGTGCATAATATCCATATTTATTCTTCAAGATCGTATTGGATAAATGTGGATATGGATATTCTCCATTCTAGTTAAATGAACTTTTATTAACTAAATGAACTTTAATTAAACGAACATTGAAAGAAACATTTTGCTATTCGATTGATATATTTAAAACCACAATGTCGAGTAGTAGTAGATATTTTTCCCTTATTATACTTATACCTATATACCGGCTACTTTTGCTTAGTCAAATGAAAAATATTATTTCACTTTAGAAAGTAATATAACGATGTTCCATTATGACATGATCATCATCATCATCATCATCATCAGCCCTTTATTTCGTCCCCACTGCAGGGGCTCAGGCCTTCCTTATGGATGGTTAAGGAGCATGGGCCATGACCCTGGCCCAACGCGGATTGGCGGGTATTAACGACTACAAATGCAGCCGGGACCAACGGCTTAACGTGCCTTCCGAAGCACGGAGTAGCTCGAAATAGTAATTTTTTGCTCACTCATCCCGTGACTGACCCTTACGAAAGTTGCTTAACGACAACGATCGCGTGCCGCGGCGCTTATCCACTACGCCGACGAGCTACTGACATGACATGATAGACAAACATATTTCAAATACCTATTTATTGACTAAATCCATGGCCGAATAACTCGCACGCTGGTTTCAAGGTGTCACCATCGCTGAATTTTTAGGTTCGATTCCCGGTCAGATCAATGTAGTAAATGAACTTTTTTATATTGTCATTGGTCTGGGTATTGTGTTACTATTATGCTTTAGCAGTCGGTTACTCGACTTAAGATCGGACAAATGTCCATATTTGCTGTTTCTAATATCTATCTTTAAATGTTTCATTTAAGAATAAGATTTATTAGGAGTTCTCTTATTTTGAAGAAATCTACTTTAGGCTTTATAATTTATTAAAACTTGATCCTTAACCCTGATATTACACGAACTGTAAATGATCATAACTAATTAAACGAATTTAATTTTCATAAAAAACAATTGGTAATTCAAAATCTAGGTTAGAACGGTAGAGAATTAAGGTTATAGAATTATAGGCTTTGATTAAAACGATAAATTTTTAAATATCATTGAAATGGCTTTTTATATAAGTATATTTATTATATTTATAAAATTATTCAGTAAGTACAGCCCCAGGAAGTTCGGGATGTACTCTCGGCCCGCACGGACGGAAGAGAGGGATCCTATAATAACGCATCCCTTCCTTCTGCTGAATCACATGGCTGACCCCAGTCATGACCGCTTAGCGGACGGTTCACTGCCTGAGGAAAATCTCTTATGTACCCTGTTAATGACCCCAATACTGGAACAAAGGGTTTGCCAATGGATGGAATCGAAATGAATAGAGAGAATGGGCTATGACGCACCACATAGGCCCAGGGCAGATTGGTGGGTGTTTACGATTGCAGTTGCAACCGGGACCAACGGCTTAACGTGCTACTTGAGGTACTGAGGAAATAAGAAATGATCTTTAGTCACCCATCCTATTACCGACCGTTATGAAAGTACCGTTGCGGATCGCAAACCGTGCTCACTGACCACTACGCCATCAGCTTCTCGATGTAGACTGTAAGGAAAAAAACACTCGAACGAATAAAACACATTAAGCAATTCCTAGCTACAGATTTGTAATATAAGATAACCAACAAGATTGTGTTTCATGCAAAATAAAATAAAGTGTTCCGACAAAAAATTGATATATTGGCTCGGGATAAGATGTAGTGTCGTGATATTAAAATGGGAATGACACTAGCAGGGGATAACAATAGTTGGCTCCAGTTTCGTTTGTACTTTTAAGTTTTATTAGCATTTTCTTGTGGTATGTGTCTAGTCAAAATTGTTTGTGTTAAATGATACAAAAACATAATTGAAGAATATGTAGCTACTATCCGTTGCAGGGCGGTATCACGAATATACATTTTACAAATAAAGTTAAACAAATTTTTATTTAATTTTGTCACTTCACAAATTTCGTTCTTAAATAACTCAGACAAATATAATAATCTCTTCTTATTCATGTTAAAAGGAGTGCTGCCTGGATAGAAAAAAAAAATCTATTTAATCCGACAATCTAATAATAGAAAAAAAGTCGCCGGGATTCATGGACTAGAGTTCCACCTCAGAGTGCCAGGAGCAAAGTGGAGTTTTAGACATTTTTCATTAAGAATATTTTTCAGTATAGCATTATGAATGTAAAACTGATCAAATATAATAAAAAAAATACGTTTTTTGCGTCAAATAAACAAGAAATGGCTTATTAGGTAGTATATAAGCCGCCCTTGCCGAGTTGCTTGCCTATTCTTGTCGGTACATGGTCTCCCGCCTTACATTTACGAACCAATGACATAGAGTTTTGACTTTCCCAAGTGCTTGTAACAATCTAGCTGAATACACAATTTTGATTGGATTTGATTTGGCATTCAAGTTGAGGAGTGGAGTCTCATTGTCATAATCATCGGCAGAACAATGCCTACTTCTTCTCTTGCTAGTTTAATAGTGTATATATTTCTACCTTTTAGAAATAATGTCTGTGTACAACTGTTCCGTCTTCCTTTGTTTGAACTTTTGTATGGCCTTATTAGGTATCTTTATTCTGTTGCGTTCTTTTCCTCTATCCCTTTTTTTTATTTTTTTTATACCGAGGGGAACTGACCTTAACATGCCATCGACCTAGACGAAAGGCCGACTGAACCCGGGCTCTCCCACTGCAAGGGACGGCGGTCCAGTGCAGTGGGCCTACCGTGCAAAATCACCCGTACCACCCTCGCGCATAGTCTGGGACCTGGTATCTTAAAATAAGTCCCAGATGGGAAATGTGGAACGCTTCACGATTTTGCGTGTCATCCTTGCGCAGGGGCCATGCTAATCTTCTCTGTATCGTTCCAATTTTAGTATATGTACTGCCGAAGCAAGTACTTTCTCTATCCCCTAGATTAAACTCTGTCTCTTATTCGACGTTGCTGAAGCTTTGAACCTTGCGTTTCGGTGAACGACTTCCCGACGCACTCAGAGAAAAGGTGTCGTCTCTACAATTTCAGACAACAAAATGCTAATGTAATCATTTACCATCAATTACATAAAAGTCTCACAAATGGTTAAGTTATCGGGTTAAAAACCAACCTCGTACTTGACGTCAAGCTCAGCGCTGTACGACATAGGCCGTGATACTTTAATGGAATAAAAGCTTTATTAACTTATAAAATAGGTTTTATTCAACTTCTATTACGATACGTGACAGCATAGTGCTGGTCGTCTAGTTTTAGAACAGAATAATACAAAAGTACTAGCTAAATGTTATAATATATTAGAAGATCATCCAGAAGGCAGGGTCTATTTTGTCTGTTGGGGTTGACCTCGGTGCCCGAAGAATGTAATATATGTATAGCACAGAACATATTTAAAGCCTTTCTCTCTTTCAGACCTCCCTACCTAACTAATCTGGATTTTACTGAATAAGCCTGAATCCGGCTTTTAAAAACATTTCTATTTCGATACGTTCCGCGGACACGGACAGACATACATGTTTATATATCAGGAACCAATGCCGCTAATTCCAGTAAGGTATGCTGGATCCAGCAATTACAATCTCTACTAACCGTAGTCATAATATTGGAAAATTACAAAAGCATACTAACTTTCTTACGATTATAATGTTAGTATGAATATATAATAATCACGCTCTTTTCCACTAGTGTTTGAGTAGTTTTTGGTAATATACTTCATGATAATATCATTTAAAGTAGTACACATGCTCTGGCAGTCTTCAGACACGAAATTCAGAGTCTAAAACATCTCCAATTCAATGCTATAAAAAAAATAAAACAAACGTGTTTCCTTCCTGCTCCTAGCGCCACCTTTGAGGTTTAATCAGTAACATTTTTCGTGCAATCAACTGCACTGACTTTTTTTATTATAATTTTCTTAAACATTACATTACCAATTAAATTCCCTTGTACTGGCAAATTTGGAGGTCACAGGAGCCGTTGGTACACTTAAGCACAGAATAAGACAGGACAAGCAAGACGGCGGGCATGTGTGGCTCTGTGTATAACAATCATTATAGTAAACATAGTAGCTATGAAGCTCGGTGGCGTAGTGGATAAGCGCCGCGGCCCGCGATCGTAGTCGTTAAGCAACTTTCGCAAGAGTCAGTCACGGGATGGGTGACCAAAAAAAATATTATCTCGAGCTACTCCGTGCTTCGGAAGGCACGTTAAGCCGTTGGTCGTGGCTGCATTTGCAGTCGTTAATACCCCCCAATCCCCATTGGACCAGCGTGGAGAGTCATGGCCCATCCTTCTTAACCATCCATAAGGACGGCCTGAGCCCCTGCAGTGGGGACGTAAAAGGGCTGGTGATGATGATGATGATAGTAAACATAACTATGTAGAAATTGATTTAAATTTAGAAATTGATTTACAAAAAGTGTAATTACATATCCGACGTATTGAGTTAAGCCATAAAGAGAAACCATTAGGTATACTATGAAATCGGAAACCACCAACACAAATTATAACTGTTGTTACTGTTACCTATGAAATATGAATAGCATTTGCTCAAAGTTACCTAAGTGCCGGCATTAAATAACTAATGGAGAATTAAGGCGCAGTTACAAAATTTATCGAGCTTGATAAGTCGTATGAATTTTTTAAAATAAATATAGTCAAGAATGCACAATTTCTGTTGTAACCTCTAAAAATACAAAAACATCAAAATAGTAATATGATATTTATAAAAATAATACTGAAGCCGCCCAAATAAAGAACCGCCTTTAATTATTTTCAACCCTTTTAACTTAAGGTCTGTGTAGTTTATTTGATCGTGTATAAAATATATATATATATACATATCTGTATACAATAAAAAGTTTAATATAACATAAGTCAAAAAAAAGCAAATTAGGTAGATTTTGAGTTTTTATGCGAGAATTAAGACCTAATAATTAATCTTCTTCTTCTGCTTTAACCTGTGTCAATTGTATCAGTGTAGTTCTGTCCAAGCATTTGGGACCCAAAAAGAAACTAATATGCATTTGGATATTTCAAAAAAATAAATAAGAACACAAATTGGGACTACTCTATAAAACTGTGATTCATATTGAACATAAAAAATATACCATGTTAGTTTTATTGCGATTATGAATATTTATGATAAAAAAAAATTTAAGTACGTTTTGGATTCCTTCCCTCTCCCTACCAAGAGTATTCCACGGCAGGTTTTATCAAATAGGCAAGCCACGCTTTGACCTGTTCCTCGACATAGGTCGTTTCCCCTGCGTCAAACAAAATAAGGGATTATATCTTAATCCTAAAGTTGAAAAATAAATTTTGTACGTTTTTATATAACTTTACAGGCGGAGAGGGTATAATACGGATGCTCCTCTTGCCAGCGAAAGGTCATAATGCAATGTCGTTGCCTTAACAGTGGCGCAAGGAGTTTGCTTCAGTTTGTGTATTCGAGTGTATTACTTAATCATGTTACTGTAAGACGGAATATTACATAATTATTTTAAGCCTTTTGAATGTCATCACGATATTCCACTAAATATTAATATTATTTCACCTAAGTACAAAGTATAATTAATTACCTACACAATTTATATACAGTTATAGTAACTGTTATGAACAAGAATGGCTATAAATACTAATTTTGATTAAAAATTCAAAACTTATATAATAAATTAAATAACTTTTAAACGGTTTCATTGCGTTTGTATTTATTTTTATTGACATATTGGACCATTTACAGATACCGTGTTCACATAAAACTAAGGTGTTGATTGTCTTTTCAATTAACAAAATAGCTACCTTAAAAAAACCATGTGCTCCTCAAAACTCTCTAAGGAATCTATATTCCAAAATTCAGCTTTCTATGCTCAGTAGCATAGAAAGCTGAATTTCGGCTGTACGTTGTCTGTCAGCCAGTCACTCAGTTACGCAAGAATTTTATTTAGATAGATAAATAATATGACAGTAGCGATGATGAAAATAAAAATCTCCCAATAATGTACACGATTTAAAAATAACTAAATATAGTCACTATCTTACAAACACAATTCAATAAAATTTGTTTATATACATTTTCCAATTATTCAATCTTAAAAATATAATATAGAAACAAATTCAGAACATTATTCTTATAGAGAGTATATATCAATTTATCTATATTCTTTTTTTATTACTCTTTTTATAATTGCCAGAGTGTTTCAAAGATCTATGACGATGAACTCTTTACGTGAATGTGAAATGTCTATATTTATGTTAGTAGTGAATATATATAAATAAATAAATATGTAATGTTGTATTTTCCCCAGATACTTAATTAACTCCTTACTAAAGAGAATACAATAAAATAAATAATTTAAAAAACACGCATGCCAAAATCAATTAAATGTGCCACCGAGTGCAAAGTCTACTAAGGTGACCTTTTTAACAACCTTAGCAGCGAGGGTCAGCGAGCTTATATGTATTTCTACTTTTCCAGACTCATTCTTAAAGGAGCTAGTCAGAGGGCAGAGCCGTACCTACCTACTTAATGTCATAGATATCCCTCTTTGTGGGAAGCGACAACTCAAAGTATCTCTTCCCGCGCCGAAGTCTAATATCGTTTGAGTATGATGAAAAAACATACCATGCCTAAATTAGTTGTTTGCGTAGTATGTTATTATTGTGATTTCTGTGCCGCTTAACTGGTGTATCTACTTGCAACCGGTGCACTTGAGGCACTACACCGCCACATTTGAAAACTTATACCACAGGTATTGTATTAAATGCCAAATAGAATAGTTTGGAATAAAATGAAATTAACATTAAAATCATTTGTGTCACAATCCGCGAAAACATAGAAGTTTTTTTTTCTGAATCGTGTTTAGACGAAACCATAATCTAGACATAGATACTATAATGAGTGCCTAATATAAAGATGAATAGTAGCTGATATAGAACTCATTCAGTAATTGTTTTACTAACGTGAAGTATCTCATTGCTACATGAAAACATTTCAAAATGTATAAATACTAGACAGGTGACAAAGCTGATAGCTAAATAAAAGACAATAAAGCAAAAGAAAAAACTTAAGTGCTACCAGTAAAATGTTTGGCGAGTCCCTTTGCATTGTTTTCATTCTCTCAAAGTGTTTGGTTTGAAGGGCTAACGAAAATCGACTGGTTAAATATTATTATAGTCTCTAAAATGTATGCTTCAGTGGGTTTGTACGCCAAATATATCTATTGTCTCGATATGAAATGTCTCAAATTACATTCGCTTGATGAAACATTGAGAAAGATGTTTATATATTCGCTAAATTAATACTACATTTATTTCTTCTTAATGTTCGCTAAAAATATCTATCAGACAGAAGTTTAATAATGATGATACGAAAAGTATAATAAATTCACACAGTTTTTTTTTGTGTAAATTCATACATAATCCTACTAATATATTTATGTAATGTATGTGTGTTACACTTTCACATAAAAACTACTGAACAATTTTAGCGACAATAAGTACAAATAAATTAATAATTAAATACTGAAATAACATACCTTACACTACTGGCAGAAAGCTAGTAAATATTCTATAGTAAGAATGAATTGTCGGAAACCACTTATAAAATTCTCATAGCACATTAACAGAATACGTTGTTACAAAAATAGCTCGAATTTAATTTTTCCTAATATAAGATAAAGTTCATTTCCAAAAATATATAATTGAGATCAAGGAATCTCATTCGGGAGCTCGTTACAAACCTACTTATTACCTGTTCAAAACACGACAACAAATCAATAAAACCAATTTACTGAACCGACATTGTTTTAAGTACTTAGATTGTAACAAATAACTTTTCCAAGATGTCTAATATAAACAGAAAGTATTTCCAGCTTCTAACAGATAACTTTGTCTAATGGGCGCTTAATATAATATCATTCAAATGTTTTTACAGAGTTATGTAATATTAATAACTCTTTTTCATTTAATACAATAATAGACACAAGGTTAAGTGTTGTTTTTATATCAAAATACTTGCTAGTAAAGGAGATTTACGATATAAGTAAATAATTTTTGCATAAAAAAAACTGTTTTCGTTCGTTGACTTTGTTATATATATTTTTACACATGTCATCAAAATGGTACTTTATTATTACAAATAGAAAGTGCTGTTTTTTTTATTATTAACTTGAATACATTTTTAAGTCATTTTTATTCGTATGACGTCAAGTTGTCTACTTAGTTTGGGAAAAGATGGATTTATCTTACGTCTTCTTACTCTGTATTCATTCAATTGTTCATAATAAAGTCAACACGCAAAATATGATATCGAACTGTTCAGTCAATTTTCTGGCTGATTGCATTGTTTACCTCACTGAAGCGCTTAAACAAAGGGACCATTTGATATCAGTAGGTATTATACATCAACAAATAACGGAAAGATGAAATACGTTTCTTTCAATCTATACTTAGATTATAAATAGGAATGATTTGATTGGTTGTTTATTTGTTTACAACGCATAGGCTCCGAAACTATTGGACTGATTTTAAAAATTCTTTCTACACAAGCTACATCGTACAAATATTCATTATGTAATTGTATAGAAAGTTACTCGTACGAATTAATCGTACGTACGAATTAACATGACACTATTATTTTTGTACTTGAATGAAAGTCCAAAAAAATTCGAATCGTTTTTATAGTTTTGTTAAAATAATATTCCTGAAGATTATCTGTGCATCAGAGGTAATGTCAGGTTCTACCTCCGTTACATCATAGCTGATCCAAAAATGCGTTTCTCTAGAGTCGTATTAGCATATAGAAACGACGGATTTCGTTTACGGCTTTCAGGTGTCTTGTTAATTCGTACGAGGGGCACTTTCTCCTTTCTCCTAGAAATTATTTAAATATAAGGTTAAATAACTACAGGACATGCACCTGCAATAACAAAGTCACATAAAATCCAAAGCTGTTTTAAGTGTTACAAAAATAAATTGACAAAAAAAGTACGGGCACAAAATCTTTCATATATTCCAAAATATTAAACATAGCCCATTAAAATAAATTATATGTGAAAGAGAATTTATAATGCAGCATATTGAATTCTTTTTTATTGTGTTGTTTTAAGCTTTAGTGGTTATTTACATTAGAATGATACTCGTAGTTTTTTACGTGATTGTTACAATACAAAACAATACTAATGGTAGCAATGCCGTAAAAAATATCATTACGTTTCATTGATTTGCAATTTTCATTGTTATTCATTAAAATTAAAATAAGATACTATTGAGAATATTCTGTTTTCTAAATGACTCTTAAATTTAGCTGGTCATTTAATTATAACTCTAGATATCTAGCACGCATTAGACCATCGAGTTCCTCGAAAAAAATATATCATAATTAACTGAAAAATTTTCACGCAATACTGACCGTAGGCATGGATAGTGACAGACACCATTTGGGCTATTACACTGCCCTGCATATAGCCACAGTTTCCACAGATAACATACAAACACATTACGAGTATACATCTATGTACTGTGATATGGACCGTGAAAACAAACCATCGGTCCATGTTTGTTATGTGCCTGTGCTGTTGCGTTACTAATAGGCATTAACCTTTATATACACTTAAGAAAAATATTATTTTATTTCATCAATGGCGTCACGTGTCTGGTGTGCTCATTGTCTGTTTATATTAACAAATCTTTGTACTACTAGTCTTCCGCCAGCGGCTTCGCCCAAGTGACCTGAGTTTTAAGTTCGGAAATTAGAAAATTCCATAAAAACTTTCATCGCCTAATTTACCCCTTAGGGGTTGAATTTCATAAAATCTTCTCTTAGTGAGCACCTACGTCCTAAAAAGAACCTGCATGCAAAATTTGCAACTTTTAGCATTTGTAGTTTCTGAGACTTCGTGATGAGTGAGAGAGTGAGTAACCTTTCGCTTTTATATAAGTATATTTTATATATTGATATAAAGAAACTTACTGTCGCCTGAATTGCTTCTCCAAAAAAATCTAATAATAGTCTCGCTCTGTTATCGGGATTTTTACTTCCACTACAGCAACAATAGGTCTTGGATTAAGGCTTAAATATAGGCTGCTATTCAACCTTTTTATAAGTCGATACCAACGAGTTCAAACACTTCTGACCCCTGCAGCGTTTCTCTGTGTAACGATGTATTAAGACTTGTGCCATCAACAAAATGATGTCAATCTACGAAGTTTCAGCTCTACTATGTAGTACACATATAAAACTTTACTTACAAACTAACTTCATTATAGTAGTTTATGTTTGCTATTTATAGAGCATTAGCCTTATTACTTAATACGATCACAATATTTTCACAACGCATGAAACTCAACCTAAAAATAATAAAGTCATATTATGCTTTTTTTAGTTATGGCCTTTTTTTTAGTTTAGAGACACGAGACTCGGGAAACTGAACGTTAGTTAGAATTAACCGGTTCCTCCTTGAGATCGTTCTTTCTCTGCTAAAAAATGGACAAAACAAAAGTAAACGACACTATAACTACGGTAGTTTTATAAATACATATAAGAGAATTTTATAACACTTATTGTTATAGTTTGATATTATGCTTTTTATAAATTTGCAAAGACATAGAAAGCCGGGTTTGTCAGAAATAGAAGAATGTTAAGATTAACTGGATGGGGAGTTTTTGGATATTAAGCTTTATCAAGGGATCCAAAGGGTAGGCTAGACAGCCTCGAGCACGGTGTTGTGACAACATAGAGGTGCCATGAAATAAAACCTACTTCAAAAGATAATATAGATATTTTTCATTGAAACTCTATGCTGCGATAAACTATTAATATATGATGCGAGTAATTAACAAGTAGCAAATGCATTCATTATTATATTATAAGTTTCCTGTACTAGAGAAATAAAGTTTGCATTGCCACTGAGCTGTATCGTGTCGTAAATTTCTCAATACTGATAAGGTACACAATATATGATATCTCATTGTCAACAAAAGTTAAAACATTAATTATACATGTCGATCGTACACAAGTTTAATATTGTATTGCCATTACAAATTTATTAACTCAATTGAGAATCAAAACAATATTACATTAACATAATATAAAAAATATATGTAGCTGTAGCTGGAGTAGCTCGGTGGCGTAGTGGATAAGCGCCGCGGCCCGCGATCGTAATCGTTAAGCAACTTTCGCAAGGGTCGGTCACGGGATGGGTGGCCAAAAATTATTATCTCGAGCTACTCCGTGCTTCGGAAGGCACGTTAAGCCGTTGGTCCCGGCTGCATTTGCAGTCGTTAATACCCTCCAATCCGCATTGGGCCAGCGTGGAGGGTCATGGCCCATCCTCCTTAACCATCCATAAGGAAGGCCTGAGCCCCTGCAGTGGGGACGTAAAAGGGCTGGTGTGAAAAAATATATGTACTATCAAAAGACAAAAGTTAACAAAATTGTTCGTAGTCGTAGTCTTAGCAAACGTAGCAAAGGTCCGTAGCCACATCAAACAGACGTAGCACGTTCGAGGCGCTATTTGCTGATTTGCTGCTTGTTTTGCTTTTTCAGAAAAAAAGCTTTTTTATAATAAGTAAAACATATTTTTTTGTATACCTGTAAGTATACAAAATTTGTACGTTATATAATATCTCATTAGTAATGCTACGGAGGCAAAATAATATTGAATTAGAAAGAATCCGCGTTTAGATAAAAAAACACCGGCCAAGTGTGAGTCGCTCACGTAGGGGTCCGAACTGGAAACTTCACTTTTGTTCTATGGGAGGCCTCCTTAAATATTTGTTTAATTTTAATATAATTATTTATTTTTAAAGCTGCGATATAATTATATATTCTGTAAATATTTCAATCGTGTCTGTTGCCGTTATAAATATCGAGCAAAAACAAGCGGAAAAATCCCGTTTGTGGTATGGGAGTCGGCTTAAATATTTATTTTATTCTGGTTCATCATCTGTGAAAATGTCAACTGTCTAACTTTCATTGTTCATGAGATACAGACAGACAGACAAACAGACACAGACAGAGAAGTCTTAGTAAAAGAGTTCTTGTTTTACCCTTTGGGTCCATACCCATCTTTTTTAAGGAAACATAGCCTTAAAAAAGATTAGTGCCATTACCACCTTCACATCTATCTACATCACAAGTTTCTGAATAATTGGCTGTTATTACATATTTTTCTGAGATAATCTGTTCTAATAACGGTGTTCGTTTCGAATTTCAATTTGGAAGTTATCTGGCGAATGAACGTCATTTGTCACATGTCACCGAGTCGATATTTCGTAATTTGGTTGCATGACTAGCGGAATGCATTATTGCGGTACAGTGTAGGAAGGAAATGACGATTTTCGGATAATGGGGAGAATTTAAAATAACTCTCTATTCTTGTACGCAAATTGTGAAATCACTAGAATTTATGATAATACGTTGTTGTTGAACGTTTCAAGTGCTTGTCACTTGTCGCTACTGTTGAGCGTATCTACATCAATGTTCAGAAAATCCACCCAAACAGCAGAGATATTTAATTAAGATCTCTTGTTGTGGTAAAACGAAAATGAGGCTGTGGATTCAAGTCTAAGGTACCTGGGACTGGTTTATTTAAAAAAATAATCATTAAATAACTTGAAATTATTCATTTGCGTGGAAGGTCATGGCCCATCCTCTTTAAGGAAGACCTGAACCCCTGCAAAAATAAAAAATAACCGACTAAAAAATCTCTAAAGAGTACCTACCAAAGATATTTTTATACTTTTAGAGCGATTTTTTGGGTCAGTTTTTTCTCGGTAAGGGAAATTTCGTCTATTTTCGAATCGCCAAAAACCTATTTTCTTTTTAATTCACAATGCAACGATAGCGGAAGCACAAACAGAGATGGCCCTCAGATTATTTTACTTTATTATCTAGCCAATCCAGCAATGACTGTGTATGGAAGTTTCCAGATATCATAGTTTCACAGTTATGTCAATGGACCTCCAGAAGATAACGCCTGGTGCAAATAATCGCCGGTGACAATCTCACATTCGTTTATCAAGAGTCTAGTGACAAAACTATCGGAAGTAAACATACGTTTTTCGCTCTATTCCTTTCCTGGTCGTGGACGGGTTTAAAACTGCCCGATAGTAAATAATATGATTCTGTGTAAATATTTCGTTAGCGTAAAATCATTGTCTTCAACTGTTTTTCGAACACCAAAAGGTTTATAACTCCTCTCTCCTTCACGTAGTAATGTATAATGCAGCCATTTGTTTTTAAGCCCTGACGCAAAAAGAGGTAGCATAAATTTGACCTGTCTGTCTATGTGTTGTGTATCTGGGTGTCGGTATGTGGCACCGGATTTTCTGAATGAATGAACATATTTGAGTGCGGTTTTTAATCGATATCCTCTTCCATCTCAATATTTTTTATAGAGATATATTTTTTTTTAAAAGTATGAAATTGAAAATGAAAAATAACCGACTGAAAAAACTCTAAAGAGTACCTACTACAGATATTTTTATACTATTTTTTGAGTCAGTTTTGGAGATGGCTCTCAGATTATTTTACTTTATTTTTAGCACTAGCCAATCCAGCAATTGTCGCACCGCATACTTTATATGTAAAAATAAAAGTTATATTTTTAGTTAAATTTCAAACCAATACATGGACTACTTTACTTAAAACATACTACTGTTTTTTTTATTTATGTAAAAAATTACTCTTTTTAATCTAGAGATTCTTACAGATGTGTAAAGTGCGTTTACACTAAAGGTGGTAGCACATTTAAACATTGTCACAAATGATACCACTAGCTGCGAGCGCGCTAACCACGTATCAACGGCATCTAATATCTTTTTCACTCGTGCAACATATTGCTATTACACTCACACGGATTCATCTAACCAGTTTTGTCACAGTATAGTGAACCTAAAATATTTACAATATCTATCAGTAGGCACAAAAGTCAACGTATGAAATTCTCTCTGGCAAATGGACTATTAGATATCAACACAAACGTAAATGAAATTAATTTAAAGTCGTTAAACCTTAATGAACGTTTGTATATCGGCGACGTATGCACCTGTAGGACAAATCTGCTAATGTTTACCTCATAACCGCATCTTATCCCATTGTACTATCTACCGAAAGTCCAATTTTACTAGTGAAAATTGTTATAAGTACATTACAAATTAAATGATCGACGCAGAAAATATGCAGGTTTATGTACGTGACGCGAATAAAATGCGGGACTGCACTCCACTGTGATGTTGTGTCGGAACTAGTGATGGTCAACTCGAGTGACTAACTCGAGTTTACTCGATTTGGGCGTAACTCGAATCCACTCGAGTTGAATTCTCTCTAATTCGAGTTCGTAAACCGAATGGTACATGGAGCGAAGTTTGCCGATCATTTGAGTAAGAGCATAATGTTCATTCGTTCATTCATAACAAACAAGTGTCACATAATAATATATTATGTAGATTTGAGGTTAATTTTAAACTGCCGCTTATTGTTGTAGATATTGGTGTTTTATATTCTGTTTTTAAGAAATGCCGGGAGAAAATGAAAATCTTTAGTTTGGGATGTATTCGAATCGCCAGTGAGTGGATGTGTTGCGTGTAAACAATGTTCAGATTCAGTTCAGATAACCCCCGGTCAGAGGAGCCTCCTTACTCCTGACATTTATTATTACGCAATTATTACGATGAATTTGCCACGGGCCTCAATCGCTATAGTTACGCCACTTCTTGTCGATCCAGTTAACTCGAGTTCAACTCGGGCTAAGTAGATTTTAACTCTGGTTAAATCGAGTTTTGTTTTTTCCGAATTGGCATATCACTAGTCGGAACTGGCCAGCGCGCTGCTGAAGCCGCGCTTTTGCGGCGTCTGTCCCCCCACCCCGTTCCTCACTATAGTGATGGCACAGCAGCATGAACAACAATAACAAAATTCAAGTAGTTGAGCTTCTATTGAGATGTAAATACTTATAAGCAGAATTCACCTGCTGGTATACGGCTCGCCGTCGGCGGGCTATAAACAAGCACGCTTAAAGCGCTTTTATATATTTTATGCCATTGGCTTTTTATATTGACGTTATAAGATATAATACTTATATGATATATGATTTAATAGTTCCTTTAACTTGTCAATAACTCGATGGTGCAATGGTTAGCACATTTATTTATTTCGTAACTTATAACAATCATTGCAGGTGTGCCCCAATGCGATGGTGAAAGCAAAATTATTCAATTAAATTATTAAAATTATAATACACAAATTAACATTAAAACATCATAAATCACATGTTATTAAACAACTTTCGCAATAGATCAGGCAAACCAATCATAGGATGGGTTAACATTTTTTTTATCTCAAGCCCTCCGTGCTTCGGAAGGAAGGCACGTTAAGCTATATTGGTTCGGGCTGCATTTACAGTCGTTAATATCCACTAATCCACACTAGGCCCTCATGGTGGGCCATAGTCCATTCTCCTTATTCGTTTTGATTCGATCCCATTCATAGTGAAAACCTGAGCTCCGGCAGTGGGGATATTAATAGGCTGCTAATGATGATGATGAACAAGTTAATCACTGTATTGCAGGCTTGCCGAGTAAGTGTGCGATAACCTTTATCCGTCGTAGAATAATAACGGCCTAGTCACGTACTCCACAGATGCCTTGCCACGCGTTTTATCACGTAAGCGTGTTTGTATCTCCGACCCCGACCTGCGATGTTCCAGATGGTTAGATACTTTTTTCACTCAATGACGGTGCCATTATTCGCAAGATCTGCAAAATGAGGACTATTTAGATCGGACCTTGTATTTGTTTTCCATATTACAAGAAGCTATGTTAGATCTTCATTTAATGCTGGAAAAATATCTGTTGCAAGGAAATTGCGTAATATCGTAAATGCGCATTACAATAAAATAATATAAGTAATCGAAGAAAATTATAATTTTCCAGGCACTAGTACTTATCGATTATCCAATTTAACTTTTAAATTATTTCGGCTTCCAAACGTCCTCGCGTGGGTGGTGACCGTCAGCACCCACGTTTCAGGCCGGCTCTTGATATCATAAAACAATATAAACAGATTAGAAAAATATACTTGAAATCAAAACTTTGTTTAAGGTCTTAAGGCTCAAACTGAAATTAGTAACGTTTTGCTAACCGCTCGAGCACTCTTTCAACCATCGAGGACCTTTTTCCGACAAGTATTTATGTTATTCTACTGCCCCTGGCGATTGACAACATGTCTATGGAACTTACCTCCATAATCCACCTAGTGCAGGGGTTCGCAACCTTATTTATTTATTTATTGGCACATAAAACAAATTACAGACATATATTCAATAAAAAATAATATATATATAAAAACATAACACAGGACCATAATTCTTAATATTATGTACACAATTAACCTTTTAATAACCAAAAAACGGATAATCTATAGTAATGAGTGAATTAGACATAAAACAATAATATAATCATAATAAATAGCAACAAATCAAAATCCGATCAAATCCAAATAATTCATTAATTAAAATTGATATTAAAAAACAAAATAAAATCCAAATTAAAAAAAAAAAGCTAGGGAAATTAATTTATATTACATTATATTACATTATAACCCGTCTCACCGAGAAAGTTCAAAAAAATATATGATTGAAAAATTAACTTATGAGAAAGAAGAATTAAAAACTAAAACTACATGTACAGGTTTTTAACGGGCCTTTGTGAGTTCATTACCATTTCTATTATATTTGAGATTTTAATTAAAATAAACGAATCTGAATATCTATCTCTCAATCGGTAAATAAAACGATAGATCGTTTACAAGATTTAAAAAGTTTCAACAGTCAATATTTTGGTAAATGAAACTTGAGGGCCGCAACTTTACAACGATATAGACGCAAGTTGCCGACCCCTGACATAGGGGCTCGCCACCCACTGAATCTTCGGAGGCCTACCTACTAAATGACGCTCTTAGTAGATGTATGTTATCTTTGAGGACCTGGGTTTGATTCCCAGTGAGGGCATGAACGAACTTTTTCTATGTAAACCTGGGTGTTGTGGTACTGATTTTTATTTTTTCACAGCTTTAAAGGACTGCTGACCTAAGTATATGATTCTAATTTCAACTCCAACCACCACGCGTTCCCGAAACATACAGACAAACTCACTTACTCACTTTACTAATCACAAAGGTTCCTCGAATGGAACGGAGCCCTTTAAAAAGGCACAATAAATGATACGATGTATTTTCAATATATTAAGAACATATATTTTCACAACTTGAAAATTTAAGCAATAAACATAATTACCCTGTTGCACACAGAATATTCCCAACGCTCCTGTTTCTAAACTGAGAAAATCATGTCCCAGTTAAGTGGAAAATTAAAAATAACGAGTTTCATTTCCCTTTCGTTTTTTTAATATTTTAACCAACCGCCCAAAATATTATGCAAATGTGTAGGCAAAAACAAACCCTATAAAGGCTTTCTGAATACGCTGTCTCTAGAAGATTTTATTCCATTCTTTTGTTCAGTTTTTTTGGGTATTCAACTTAACACAAACCCAGAAGTTAGAATACTACGAGTATACTAATATAAACATCAAGTTTGGAAACCACAAAGCCTATAAAGATTATGAAACTGCTAGTAAAATATAAAATTATTTACTAACAATATTTATTATAAAATTAGTATTCAAAATGTCATTAATAATTATTATTCTAGAAAACAAACATGTACACATTTTGGTCTTATTGAAAGTTTAATCTATTTGCAAATATTTTACGTAAATATTCATGGAAATACGTTTGTAATAAAGAAATCTGGTTAGAGATAAATTTGAGTCCAAGTGCCTAAAAGGATTTTGATATATTTGAAACGACATATTGGTGTCTTAAAGTCTCCGAGGTTTTTAATTGAGCTAAATTTTTAACCTACACCGACTAAGCAATATTTGACCTACACCAACTAACATCGCGTGAAAAAAAGTTTATTAACATGAATTATTAAATTAAGCCTTACTAAATTTTATTAGTCCATATTATGAGCAGAGAATACTAAAGTCACGACTATCATTCCAAAAAATAAATAACCATCAAAAACATGATGGTCAAATTCTTCACTAAGAATTGCTAAGATACCATAAACGTACATTTGCGTAAAAAAAAAACCATTCAATCTATTAAAAAGCTTGCCTCTTTTTTTAATTAAAATATCTTGTACACGTGTACAGGTAATCAATTTATAACGTGAGAACCTTTATATCACATAGCGATAATGCAAGACTGATGATCTTCCCTAACTAACTTTATGATAAAGTGTTTTTGCTTTATCATATCCTACCACAGGAGTTGTATTTCTCATGTCTCGTGTCGAGTTGAGTAAATGATCCTACACTACAGACTCACAAAAGTTGTCCTCATCTCTCGAGTCGAGTCGAGTCAATGTGACCCAGCGTGCACTACCGACTTACACGAGTTTTACTTATCGTCTCACGAATCGATATTATTATTTTTGACTCATATGAATTGTACATCTTATATCACTCGTGTCGAAACTTTAGATGTTTACTATAGATATGTTGTTTGTTATTATTTGAAGCAATGCTTTTTGAAGTAAAGCGTATCTTTACAGGAAGACTGGCATACCATTACTGGACAACAATGTCGTTTATATATTTTGGTATCACTTCCGCCTCAGCGTTTGCGGCACTGAAAAAACAATATTTTATTTTCTTTTCATAAAAAATAAATCAACTGTGATCAGATCGCTTCAAAGGCTCTTTGAGAAGCGTCGATATATACAGTATTTCCGGTATACAGTTATTTATACGTTATTTCTGGAGAATACTCACAGGTACTTAACAAACCTTGAGGGGATAGTGGGGGTGGGGGTAATCACTGTAATCTAAAAGCCTGAGATAAGTTCTAATGCCATATTTTTTATATTCTAATCTACGTCTTTATCAAGAAATCATTTTGAACTATGTGTTTTGTTTGATTCGTTGTTGAAATAACTCTGTCGCTTTGACAGTTGTATTTTGAATTAATGATTCTAACTTATTCAAAATAAGTACAAGAACTTAATTAGATAAACTAGTCTTAAGTAATTTTTGTTTTAATGCTAAGGTAAATGCGGCAATTAAGACCTGTTTTGTATTAAAGCCCGCCGTTACAATTACGTTACAAAAATACTTCGGTTTCTGTTCAAATATTACTCATAAATGCATCAAATATTATCTGCGAGAGGCTTTATTACAAAGCAAGACTTAATTGCCGCAGGTACATCATTCAAAATTATTTTAAAATAGTAACAAAGTATTCAGTGATAATATAAAAAAGATAATTATTACTTAATTTATATTATAAAGCTACTCTGATGTCACATACTTTACAATCGTCTGTAGACTTTCACATTGACTATTTTTCGGGTTCATTTTCTTTCTTATCATTGTGAACGCAGCCTCCGAGCGTTACATCGCAAATTTTAGGTTACACTCTTTAATTTGTCATTTTACTAAGTACAGTTAAAAAATACAGTAAAAAAATATCTCCAGAATTAATCGGAAAATATATAAATCGAATATAAAATCATTCTTATCAATATACCTAAATAACGATATTTTATTGATATTTCGCCTTTTGATATTTCAAACTTGGTGGAATATACATCCCATAGAATTGTCGGTATTCCCTTAACTCAAGCAGAAAAACTCTCAGATTACGCCTCTTCAATCTGCAATCCATGGCCATGGTTCCATCATATAAGATGCGTGTAAATCTACGGGGATTTTGGGGTGACGTACCCCCATAATGAGTTGAGCCATAACTTCGACAAAAAATTAGGTCACCCACATTCCGATAGCGCCGTCGAGAGCCGTTTGTCGATTACCCTAAATTGTCACACTTGTGTTGTGTATTGCCGTCTGGGACGGCGGGAAATTTAAAATGTATCGTAGAAAAAATTATTAATGCTATCGTTGTTTTTAAATGGCAAAAGAATCTAGTCCATACAGTATACTTTCGCAAAAATGATATAGGTAACACTTTTACTGGTTATATAGGATTTATGCATGCAATTATTTTATTGAGTTATAACTCAATTAAATAATTGCATGCATAGTTGTTGTTATGTTGTTCATGTTGTTCATATTCGTGCTAAAGCTTGAGAACTTAGCTCACTTTATGAAACGTGCCTTCTGTAGCACGGAGGAGCTTGAGATAATAAATTTTTGGTCACCCACCTGACGACCGGCCTTTGCGAAAACCTCTTAACCCCTACAGTGGCAGACCCATCGTGCCTAATCACGGCTCTCAGAATGTTATCATTATTACCCTTTTAAAAACAAATCCCTCCAACAAACTATCATCTGTCTGTTTTAACATGATAAACTCGAAACTACCAAATAGGTCTTCATACGCTAATGGACTTTACACCCGTTTTCAGTAAACTAAAACAAGGGATGGTTTTGAAATAAGAAACGCCTAATCTTACAAATCGCCTAAGCAGATTAGTTTAATGCTATAATTTAAGTTATTTTTTATGTCATTAGGTGATTCCTAGTCATATTGAATTTATTTTCATTGAAATGTATTTTCATATAATAGGCGACAGATTTGGGTGACTTCTTTAAAGAAAACGGGCATAATTTATTTATTTTAAAAATTTATTTTAAAAAATCACTTTGTCCTTTTTTTTGTTTCTGGTCTGTTAGGTCCTGGGTAGCTCAGTGATTGGAGCAGTCGTCCGGATTACGAAAGGTTATGGGTTCGAGTCCCATCTGAAAGTGCAATGGACAAAATGGGTATTTTTTTAAACATTTTTCATTAAAAATATTTTTCAATATAGCATTTTGAATGCAAAATTAATCATATATAATAAAAATAATATTTACTCTAGGTTTGCAAGTACAAAAAAACTGTAATTTCGTGACATTTATGAAAAATGTATCTTTAAAAATAACAAATTAATAATACAATTTGTTACTTATACCCGTTTAAGTAATTGAACACTTGTAATTAACGAAATTAGCTCTATTCATAATTGAAACCAAACAATGCCATTTAGAGACGTAACTGTTAGATTTTCATAATGTTAACATTGAAACAAGCATCTATTCGAGAGGATCTAAAATTTATGGATCTCTCTATACAAATGGCGAGTACGATCGGCCCAATATTTGCGGCTATAAATTGTCTGTTCTCGACGAAAGCGTTTGAACATTAACTATCTTTAATTTAGGTTTACTTGAGAAGATATATTATATAGATACAAATGTTTTAAACTAGTAACGCCATAGAAAAAACAACATGTAATTGAACGCGTTCGTTTTATATTAAATATGTAGGTATGCTCTCGCGAATTGGTTGTAAAGAGAAAAATATCTATAATAATTACTTACATCCATGTCATTGATATTTTCCACGTCAGCAGATCAGGTTTTATGACAGATTTTTTCAAATTAAAAGCGGGCTAATTTAACTATATACCTATTATTTTTAAGGTTCCGTATCAAAAGGGTAAAACGGGATCCTATAACTAAAAGTCCGCTGTCACCAGGCTGTATCTTAAAAACCGTGATATTTTAGACAGTTGAAATTTTTATTGGTAATAGTTTGTTTGGGTTTACCTTCCTGCACTCTTAGAAGCATGTGTTTGTCTGTTTTCTTTATATCTTATGTACCTAGCTGTGTTTTTTTTTTCTCTTTTTGTATAATGTTCTGCGGCTACGTTTTGATGTTACATTGTATATTTGGTTCATACTATGCTCACTTGTTTAAGAGTTACGGTATGGTTTATTTCTTAGTTGTGTATATTTATTTCAATTATATTACAACCATAACCATTATTTCAACCATATTTATGCAGAAATAAATATATAAATATATGATATTATATTATTACTGTAACTTGTTTTATGATCTAAATGAATAAAATCAAATCAAATAAATATACAGAACCTTTCGTGTGTGCGACTCGAAATTTAACCGGTTTTTATTAAAAACAGAAAAATATTGTTTATAGAAAAAAAATGTAGGTAATCAGTGCACAATATTTATATTTGGGTTGTTATTGTGAATCATACATTCGCATTCTTTTCTCTCTTTTCTTAACGCGCTAACATCGGAGATAAAAATTACAAAGGTGTATATAGAATAAACACGTTGTACTTATATTAATAATAAGTAAATATCATCATAAGTAACAGGGTATTTGAAAACTATTTTGAATAGTTGTTTGATACATTATAATCACACGGTCAATATATTTCATGGGAATCTGTTCTATTTTCGATGTTTTTTTTTTCGACTCTAAACCTTTGGGGTTCGGAACCACCCTCCTAACGGAGGAAGGAGGCGGTTAATCCTTTATTGGATACCACACAGGCGGCTGTGAGGTTATGTCAGACTCCTACTGACTAAATACCGCCTTAGACAGCTGGTTATATGCCTGGAGGCAAGGAACCTTCGACCGGAGTGACAGACGCCACTATTCACCTATATGAATTGTTACATCGAGATGTTAGCCGTTAACCTCGGAGGGCTCAGCCTATCGGATTGAAAACAGCTGACTCCCTGAAGGGGAACGATCAGCCAGATCGGACAGGGGTTTGACCTGAAGGGTCGGTGTATGGAGGGCGGGTAGAGGAGCATCGCATACCATCAGAAGGGTGCTATTTGAAGCCCGTAACAATTTGTAGGGCCTGCATGCTGAGGGGATGGCAGGTCGAGAGGGCAAAGAGAGGGTTGACCTGAAGGGTCGGGGGTGATGGGAGCGGAATTGGCCTACTGGGTCTCATGAGGAGGTCCAGGTCGGCCAAAGGATGGGAATAGAATGGCTAAAGAACTAACATGTTATTAGTGCTTATGATAAAGCACTTAAAACGTTTCGTGTTCGCATAGCGCCAGAAGGCGTTCCTGCGTGGACGAAGCGCGGTGGAGTTTATCCGCTAGGGTGGAAATTTCATCTATGTCGATTCCACGAATCAAGTTTAAAACTAGATTTATATCATCGGTTATAGATGAAGAAGTAGGGGCGGTTTTTGGAGGTGAGGAAGAAGCCTTTGGTGGTGGCTTCGTCTGAGGTTTAGGGGGGGGGGGGGGGGGAAATCGGTTGTGTCGCAGTGGGGGAGAGGGGGGCTTAAGGTGCTTTGTTGACCTGCGGGTCTTTACCCTTCTTCATTAAAGAGGGTTTGGACTTCTGCGCTCGTGGGCAACCTTTATAGTACACAGGCCGGAGGGGTGAGAGTGTCTCGAGTTCGAGAGCACTCCTTTGTGGGATGTGACTCGAGGCACTATTTTCAATGAAAAAATTCTTGACGCAAAAACTACTGAACGGATTTTGATGAAATTTGACGTATAGGCAAGTCTTAGTCTGGATTTATATATAGTCTACTTTTTGTCTCACTAAACGTTCCCCGGGGATAGAGCGCCCATTTTTGTGAACGCTGCCTAAATGGTAGGAATGCTTTCTAAAGAAAAGTTTGAGAGGTTTAAATTATCTTTAAAAAAATACCCGCGATATCAAATAATTCTGCCTAAGGTTATTCCACAAAAATAAAAAACTTTGTAAAATTGTATTTGAATATTTTTTCGGTCTTTAGACGTTAATTTGAGTAGGTAATATTGAATCCTTATCGAAATAAATATGCTTACCATCAAAAAAAATTAATATACATAAAGATGGTCTTTTACACCAAATCAATGACGAAGTATTAAAAAAAAGAAAGCACTAAAAAGCACCTCACTAGATGGTGACTCTAGCAAAAGTTAATTTTTGCAGGAAACGATTAGACCAAAGATAGTCATTTCCGTTCCTTTTAACTACCATAAGGATAACTAAAATTTACAAAATCAGAACTTTCATACCAATACAAATACGAAAAATTACAAATAAAATATGAGTCGCTTATTGAGTTTTGAAAACTAATTTACTTTAAACATGAAAGAAAACCGGAAGGGTTGTCATGGAGAATCGAGAACGTATCGTAGTGACATCTAGTTTAATTTCGGGAACTAATGTTTTTTTTCTCATTAACTTGGTGTGGCGGTAAATGTTTAATCTCATAATTAAACAGACCTCAAAATCGAAAAATTATTATTATTTTGATAAATTCAAATTTTGTTTGAAGTCAGACGTAAAATCTTAGCCATCAAAATAGAGTTTGGCAAGCGAAACGTGACACCACCTATTTTTCCGTTTTCATATGGCAACAACATAGAACTGTCAGTTTGACACTACGTTAGACAATTCAAGAATATTGAATTTTGTTGTTTTTGCGAATTTGAACTTGTGTTTTTGGTTAAAAATTATGTCGAAGCCGATAAAAAGTTCATCGAGGAAACTTCTTTCCATCATGATTGACAAGTTTACTGAAGTGAAAACTGAATTAAATAAAAATTTCATGGAGAAATTACAACGATTAGATAAAGTTGTATCTTTTTTAGGTTAGTTTTGTATTATAATTTTGATACTTTCGTTTTAATTTTCTGTAATTAACTAAACAGATATTTTTTATAAAATATTGCTCTATTTCAGATAACTGTGATGGTGATATTCAACCAATAATGGAGGAGATAAATGCAACAAAAACTTTAGAAAAACAAGAAATGCTGAATTCGGAAACGCAGTACTTACAAAAAATTTCTTCAATGACAGGTCTCTTTTCTTGTTTTGATTTAAGATAGATTGATAGTATTCCTATAATATTTACATAGGTTTTTTATGATGTATTGGTTTTTATTGTTGACATCCAATGATGTCATAAGAATGTTTTGTTTAACAAGGAAATTCACAGAATTCATGAAACTAATCAAACCATGTAATTGTTATACATGCTAAATATGCACATAAACTTAACTAAATTAAACTTAAATTGCATTCATAGTTGAATAGGTATTTAAATTATTTTGATGTATGTGTCTATCATTATTTGCTTTTAAATACATTTAACATATCTTTGTTTCAAAGTGTTTAATCTTTTATAGATGTAAGTATAAGGACACTAAGAAGGATAAAAAATGAAGCATTAATTAATAAAGGAAAATGGGACACTCCTGGGAAAAAACGACCTCATCAACCAACAGTGTCTGCTTTAGATAATTTTGATTTAAGTGCAATTCGGAATAAAGTAAATGAATTTTACTGTGTGAAAAAAATTGTTCCAACATTAAGAAGCCTTCACAATGAATTAAAAGATGCAATAGGATTCAGTGGTAGCCGTGAGACTTTACGAAAAATTATGCTTAAGAATGGATTTTCTTTTAAAAGCAATGAAAATGAACGTTCTATGCTTATAGAAAAATACCAGATTTCTGCATGGAGGCACAAGTATTTGAGAGAAATAAATATAAAACGAAACGAAGGAAAGCAAATTGTGTACCTTGATGAAACTTATGTACATCAGAATTATAAAGTTAAAAAGTCTTGGCAAGGACCTTCAACAACTGGTGTCACTACAAAGATATCCTCTGGAAAACGGCATATTGTTGTGCATGCTGGATCTGAGGAAGGTTTTGTGCCTGGTGCATTATTAGTGTTCAGTAGTAAATCCAAATCTGCTGATTATCATGATGATATGAACTCATCGAACTTTATGAAATGGGTCAGAGAAAAATTAATACCAAATTTAAGTAAGCCCAGTGTAATTGTTATGGATAATGCCAGCTACCATATAAAACAAATCAATAAACCGCCTATAATGTCTAATACCAAAGCAGATATCCGTAAATGGCTTGTAAATAATGGAATACATTTTGAGGAATATCAGACAAAGGCAGAGTTAATGTGTTTGGTTAATGATAAGAAAACATTGCCTGTATATGAAGCTGAAGAGATTTTAAAAGAACATAATCATGAACTTTTATTGCTGCCACCGTATCATTGTGACTTAAACCCAATAGAGATGGTTTGGAGTCAAGCAAAAAGAAAAATTGCAAGCAGAAACATTGGAATACCAGGAAAGGAAATGGAAAACTTAATAATAGAGTGTTTTAACTTAATTACCCCTAGTGACTGGAAGAAATACACTGATCATGTTTTAAATGTCGAAAATGATTACAAATTAAAAGATGGCATTGTTGAAAACGAACTTGAAAAATTTATTATATCTGTTGGTGCAGACAGTAGTGAAGAGAGTGACTCTGATGATTCCTTGTCATTGTTATCAGGTGTAGAATATTTAGAAACAGATTTTGACTATGAATCAGACTAAAGTATTTTTAGTCTGATTCATAGTCAAAATCTTATCTTAAATTTTCTATTGTGATTAACATGATGATTTTGTGACACCTGTATTATGTAATTTATCCATGGCACTTAATTGTAACAAAAATAAATGTTTTTTTTATTGTAATCTGGTGTTTATATTGACTAATTTAATTTGATAGATAGTGGTTCTGGATCAGAGCAAAAGGTTGTGATGAAAATCCCTTAGGAGACATGTATGTGTTATGAACACATTATAAATATAAGGGCCAGAAATCAAAATTGGCTAACATCACATTTATTAAAAAAATGTGGCCAGAGTCGCCCATATTCATTACAAAAAAACAAAGAAGTCGTTGCAAAAAACACCCTTTTAATTAATGACAAATATGAATTTTTAATATTATGAGTGCTGTTAGCCAATAGGTATAACGAATGGGTTAAAAAAAAGATTCGATTTAGTCCGTCAGTCAGATAATAGAAAAATATTGGATACGTATTTTTTTTCGCTTTAATTTAACAACAAATGGCTTAAGAGGTACTATGCGACGACTTCAAATATGCTTTGCAACAATGTTACTTTAATACAGTTTATCGATACGAAATCAAGTGTCAAAATGGAGTCCAGTGGAGAATGCCGATATTGACATTTCGAAATTGCTCATCATTGATAGAGAATACGAAATAGTGATTTTGACACAATCAAAGTGTCTATTTTTTACGGTGATGACGATTCTTGGTTGTCAGTTGAGTTAGTGAATAGGCCTACTGATATGCTGTTAACTGTACAATTAAGAACAGTCACGCTTTAGTCAAATGTTCCAAAACAAATAATTTTAATTGATATCTAAATGTTAAGATTAAATATAATTAATAAAAGTATCAAAATTATTTTGCAGTACTACATTCAGTGTTTACTGCTTAAGAATTTTTGAAATTGCCGCCCTTTTCTTGTGACACGTTTCGCTTGCCAGACTCTATCTTCGCCTTCACGAATAAAAATTCAGTATATTGAATTTAAAAAAATAAGAATTATAATCTTTTGATACATATTGAACATTGAGTGCAATCCGATGTTAAACGAGGAAGGGTGCTAAACTAGGTCTCAATAAATTAATAAAAAGAAAAATAAATAATTAAAAAACGCGACTGCAAAAATTGACGTATAAATAATAGCGATAATGGGACTCGGGTCTTTTTTTTCTATCTCACGGATCTTTTTAAAAAATCTTTATCTAGCTACTCAAACAGTGCTCGAGAAAAAATCGAAAAGTCTCTCTTTGTCATGCGGTGGTAATCAATCATTATTTATATTGGTACTTATAAAAGTCCACAATGTCAAATAAGTATTTTAACAGATGTATAAAGTATACAAAGTTTTTAGAATACTTAACAATAATAAAGATTGGGCTGCATAAGTTATGATCCCTTTGCCTAAATGAACTTCCTACTAAATAACTGTCATAATAAACTTGTTTGTTTTTATGACACTTTTATCTTGATTGAGTGTTTACTATTTAATTTCAATAAGAATAAATTAAATATAGTTTTCTATGAATATTATGATTTATTATATTCGTTTTGAATTTTCTAATAATGGGAACTAGACGTGGTTACGAGTACAGCTACACACCTTTATGGGTTAACAACTGGTAAGTCTAAACTTAATTCCTTATTAAAATTATATATTTATCATAAAAACTAAACAAGAAAATTATATCTGAATTAAAATGACTATATTGAACAGAATATTAGATAAAATAATAACCTTAAATTTAGCTACGAGCAAACATTTCAAAAACAATATTTGCACATATACAACATACTGATTTTTAAGACAATAATACAAAAGTATACAGACTCCTTAGAGTGTAATGAAGAAATGTAGTCATGTTTCAATCTACTATTAGAACATTGTGTATCCAATGTATATGTACAGTAGTATCCAATCATTATATTTTTATGCAATTTATGTTATCAGAAAATATATTTAAAACACCTAAATAATATTTTTAATTTATGTTGAAAAATATATTAAAATTTTGCTAAACCTAAGATTTTTATTTGTGATCAATATTAAGCCTCAATTTTTTTTCTTGTGCTTTAAAATTCCATGTTACATTTACATTGCATCATAATATGTGTATATCTGCCCATGTTTCTAAACCCTGCACTCACAATTATTGACTTGATGATGACATCCTGTTTCCTACATTACCAACCCAACATGATCATTAGACTTCCAAAGTGGCAGGGAACTGGCAAAAAATCTTCTTATTTGTCATCCTAGGTATCTAAATAAACGACCTTGGTGACCTATGTTCTATTGAAGCTGTAGGAAAGAAGAATTGTAGGTCAATAATATCTACACTGGAAAGCGAACATGCAAACCCAAAATTTAGCTTTTATTTTTTTTTGATAGATAATTCCTATAAACATCCACAGTAATAAATAAGGTGTTCCTTAATCAATTTATACAGAAATGCGATTTTTTTTTGGAAAAATATAAAGATTTTCCTCTTTAAATATCCATTTTGGTTTTGCGGGTTACTACGTGTTTTCTTTCCAGCGTCTATATGTAGGTATAAAAAAATATTACCACAGCCGATTAATAATAAAAAATGTTTTTTTAAAACAACAATATAATCAAAACTTAATTTAATCTTATACCTATAAAAAATTCTCATGTCATAGTTTCAGTTCTATTACCATACCATAACCCTCTGAAATAGCTTGACTGATTTTGATTACAATTTTATATGAATATAGGTCTGAGAATAGATTGTTATCTATTTTTATTCTCCTAATTAATAGTCGGTCTACCCCAGCTTTATATGGCAAAACAATGTTTGCTAAGTCAGCTAGCATACAATAGAAATCATAGTGTATAAAACAGATAAAGCATTTTACTTTAAAAACCTAATAACTATGCAAACCTTTTCAATACAGTTATCAAACAAGTCCAAATAAGCTGCGACTTAAATAAATTAACACAAGCTATCTTGGTGTAGTTAACTGGCAACTGGCTACCTGTGTGCATGTCTGATAAAAATCTGTTTCCACTTTCATAAGTTTCACAGTAAATTATTAATTAATGATCTAGTGTCAACTAATAAAATAATCTTGACTATAATGTACTTCAAACTGTCATCAGAAACAGAATAATACTGATAATAGTTTATCATTAATAAAAAAAAAGTAACTAAATATGTTGAGAAACTACTATTTCTCATGTTGTTTCATAATATCAATATAAACTGTTCCTATTCCTTCTTAAGTTTTTATCAAATAAAATCAATATTGGTAACTAATACTAATAATGTACATACTATAAAAGAGGTTTTATATCCCAAAAGTCTAGAGTTTCTAACTACTAACAAAGAGTAATTAAGAATTTATGAAATTTTATTTCAAAACATGATTGAACATTACAATTTCTTAGTATAAATCTGCAATACCGCCGTGGCTATTATCAATAAAAACGCGAGTCAATGGACACACACAATAACAAGTGGGGGGTGAATGTGATCGCGAGAGTGGGCAATCAAACTAACCGGCTCAGTAGAGAGGCGCGGGCGTCGTCGCACGACTTGCCGGCCTCCAAATAATATAAATCAACCTTTGAACCGCGAAAGGCGAAGAGAAATCTACTCTAGCACCCACAAAATTGAACACGGAATCGCCCTTTACGCTTTTATTGGTGAAATAAGTGAATCACTAACTAGTGTACAGTGCAGTGCAAAAATGGGTGAGGATAACTCTGTTTCCGAAGATATGAAAAGGCAGGCTGCAATGTGCTATAATTCTACTGAAAGGTTTGCTTTGTTGCTTTTATTATAATAAGCTATTGTTCCTTATACGAGTATTGCATCTGTGCAATTGCGACGTTTTGTAAATTGTCATTACCAACATACCTACCTCCTTATTTATTTTATCTGTGAATATTGCACTCGCCTTAATGTTAAAAGATTCCGGCGGACAGATAATTTAATAATTTGGTTTTAGTATTTGGCTAGTTTAACTGGTTGAAATACATATATAAATTGTTAATTGACTTATTTCACTAACATAACACATGTTTATAGGCACCTCACTTAACGATTTATCCCATGCATATAATTTTGCGTTGTGTAGGCCGGTTATTGGATGGGTGATCGAACTTTATTGGCAATCTGTCCGTTGTAGGGTGATTCAAGGTATCGCTATCGCCGAGGTTTGATTCCCGGCCTGTTTGTTGGTTGCGGTACCTTCGTTTTTTTTTATCAAATTCCGTTATTTACATAACACAAAGGTTTCGTTTTCATCTATTTAACTCGAAATCTGATTTATTCCATCGTGTTCTATCCCTTGTACTTTCTATAATTTTAATTTTTTTTTATAGTATCAACGTGCAGTGATGTACCGTAGGTAGGTTCAGAACAAAAATACTTAAAAGTTTCTTTTTACATTACCTTTGCCTTTCTTTTTTTTAGAATACCGTTCAATTTGATTGCTATAATTTAATTATGTTTTTTTTTTCATGTAATAAATTTTACTTTTATTACAAAAACAATACTTGTCAGACACTTGTCTTGTGTCCAGTATTTCAATCATTTGATTTTTACTATTATATTAAGATTTAAAGTTTCGAACCTTTTTGTTTGTTTGTTTGTACAGGACATTATAATTATACGCGGGTGAAGTTGCGGGAAGACAGCTAATTCAGTATAAAGTGAAAACATCTAGCAACCCTAGTTATTGTCAAGATCCGTTAATAAGTTTAAATGTCATCGCTAATATAATTATTATCTTGTCACCACAACATGATATGCTTTATTCATAGATCATAGGAGTGTTGACATTATTGACTTTATTTAATAAATTATTTGACATAAAACCAATGTGATAATGCTAAATATTTATTTACCTAGTACTTGCTTAGTCGTAGGAGATGGCAGTTATGACGTGGCAAACAAAGAATTCGCGTCCGTTTCCGATCATAAGGTAAATAAGTTAACTAGTTCACGTGATATAGAGAGCGCTGTTATTGGATTTTTCAAGACTTCGCGGTCTGTCTGTCGGTCTGTCACCAGGCTGTATCTTATGACACGGAAACTAAAACTGAAACTATCTATCTGTTGTTTTGATATATTCTAATTATAAGTGTAATTAGTTAGACTATTGATGAAGACATTGGAAAAACTTCCTGAAATGTCAATGGTTGAGGGTAGGCATGGGGGCTTAGAGTGCAATTTTTGTAGGCCACTCGGGCCTGCACCGGAATCGCAATTTAGTAAAACTTAACATAACTAAAACAAAACTATAAGAAAACAACAATAAAACAGTAATTACTCAATCACCGAAAATGACAATACAACAAGAAAGGCAGTAGCATTCACAATGAATGACAATCCCAGATTACATATTTTGACTATTATGAATAAATCATAATCTGACAAAATTAAAAAGCTGTACTTCCGAAACGTTTGAAGGGATTAGGCAACGTTTTAAATTTGGTTGAGTTATAGTGACATGAGAATCATGCCGAAACTATCTAACCCTGCTTCTTTAGGCTCTTTAAGATGAACACTTTTTATTGTAATAATTATTAAATATTTTAAGCCAGTCATATACTCATAAATATGTTAAATATATAGCTTAAAAGACTACGGTTAAGTATAGCAGCTGGTATTTAAGTGGATATGTAGCAAATTGACATTTTGTCACAAAGTACACCATAAAAAGAACCTTATTTTGATTCTGTCTAATGCTATAATGAATGGAGTATAAGTTCTGATATGCGTAAGAGGGTTGTGAGGTCACGCGCTGTTTGCGGTCACGTGACAACGAACATTTTTTTTTTTCATAATTAATGTAAGTTATATATTTTTAATATATTATGCATGAAAGTGTGATTACCGGTAATAGTATATTAAACATTACCAGAAAAAATAAAAATTGTATTTCTTTTCGTTTACTGTCTACACCCGTCTTAATACTAAAAACTAGAATAAAATATAAATTTAAAGGAGCTCCCATACAACAAATGTAACTTTTTTGCTGTCACCAGGCTTTATCTCATGGACCGTGATAGTTAGACAGTTGAGATTTTCACAGATGATGTACTTATGTTGCCGTTATATCATTAAATATATAAAAAAGAAAAAAAAATAAGGGACAACTCAAGCGACAAGCGACAGCTCCCTTACAACAAACTTGTTTTTTTTAAATTGTATATTTGTGTATTTATTTGCATCGAATAGAATAAATGGACCAATTTTAAAAATTCTTTTACCTACAGGTAACTACATCATACAGGGTTGACATCCTGTTATCCTATTAATATTATTAATGTGAAGTTTCTTTGTTTGGATGTTTGTCCGTCAATCACGCCGAAACTACTGAACGGATTTTGATGAAATTTGGTATACAGATAGGGTATTAGCTGACTTAGATAATAGGGTACTTTTTATCCCACTATACATTTCCCTGGGGTCCACGCGGGCGAAGCCGCTGGCGAAAGCTAGTAGACTATAATTTACGTGTGCGAAGTCGCGGGAAAACAACTTGTAGCATTTAGTTTCGGTGTTTCAAACAAAAATCTTATTTTGATATTAAAAAAACACCTTGAAATGTTCATGCAGCTAAACTATAGTACAATTTCGTAGTATAGAATTTACCACAAAGTTTTATTTACTACTTAAGAATCATTTTTATTATAATAGTCTATAACATTCTGAAACAAGTTTTATTTATGGAACCTCGACGTCGAATTCAACGGTTTCTATTACAGACTAGCACTGTAGTAAAATACCATAGGTGTACGTTAAAATTCTCACTTGTTATGCTCCAAGCAACAAGTAGTACACTCTTATCATTTTAACTTTGAAAGTAACATTTCATTTATGTTGTTCAGGCACTGGAAAATTGGCAATTATAATTATAGTCATAATAAATCACTCCATTATAAATATTATATATATATTAATGAATGCTTTTATCTACATAATAATTGTTATCGTAGGTAGTATAACTAATGCTATTAAGGCTGCGTCTTAAAACAAAAGAGAAAAAGGAAGAAATAAACACGCCACACGGGAAAAAAAAATATGAAAAAAAAAAAAATTCTTTCAAAACCACATTTAAACGGATTGTAAACTATATTTCGTTCCGGATTCTTCTCAGAATCCATGGTCATTATACAGAGATGTTAGTAGTCTTGATTTCTTGAAGTTTTTAAAACGTAACCGTTTAAAAAAAATGTACTGGTTGTTTCAATCAGGAAGTTACATCGACACTTAAGGTCGTGTTGTATCTTAAACAAACCGGCGCTCCAGCCATAGCGTAAATATGTAGTTTATTTCACTGGGTGGGTATTACCGGGGTGGAACGTCATTCACCTTAAGTGTGCTCGTATATTAATTGTGTCGGGTCTGAGTTGTTGTCTAATATGCTATATAATACTATTATAACATTCCCTTTGAATCACTCTGTATATACCTATTGATGAAAACCTCATTATAAGCCGTTCGTTGTGCAATTTAAAAGATTTCAGCGTACGGACAGCGGGAAACGACTTTTATACTGTGTATTAGATTAATTATAATAGTTTTTGTATTTCGTTTATTTTGTTCACAGTAAATTTGCTATTAGTAATTTTTTTGTGCTCCCTCTTAAGCTTGGTATACTGAAGGTATAGTATTCACATTTAAATTTCTAACCCAGCCACGCTTTCTATCGGACAAGGTCTTTTTTTTTTTTTTTTTGACGCTGAGAAATGCGTTACGCATACCCGCTTCGCCCTGCGCGGGCTCCACGGGTGATGTGGGACTCCTCCTGTGGCCCCACCCCCAAAAGGGGGTTAGACCAGAAACAGAAGTTTACCCACTAAAACTCAGCGATGTCCCTCTCATGGTGGGCGAGGCGCGGGATCGGCCCGGAAGCCATAAACCGCGCAGTTCGCCCCCATTTCGGCCTGCCCTGAAAGGACGGACAAGGTCTAGTTTTACTATTCTTCTTTAAATCATATATTTTTGGCGTTATGAATTTATCAGGGCAGTGTGACTTACCTTACTGAATTTACTTATTGTGGTCGTGACTTATAAATTTTTGACCCGATTTCCGCATTGGACACGTATAGGTAAACCTACCGAAAATCGTAGATAATTTTGTATCAAAACTAGCTTTCCGCCAGCGGCTTCGCCAGTGTAGTCTTGTATAATACATAAAAACCTCCCTTTTGAATCATCCTAGCTATGAAAAAAAACCGCATCAAAATCCGTTGCGTAGTTTTAAAGATTTAAGCATGCATATGGATTTAGGGACAGAGAAAACGACTCTGTTTTATACTATGTAGTGAAGTAACTGATGTTTCAACACCACATTAAGGAGAAAAAACAGCCCTTGCTGAGTTTCTTGCCGGTTCTTCTCAGTACAAGGTCTCCCGCCGTAGTTTTGCGAACCGATGGCGTAGTTTTCGACTTTCACAAGTGCTCTGTAAAAGCCTAAACTGAATAAATATATATATTTTTTTGACATTACTAATATGGTGATCATCTATGGTATTCTTCATACTGAAAGTCAAACACAACGCTGTAGTAGCGATATAAAACCATTAAGCTCACAACATTGTGGAGATGCTATAATATATTTTCTCATAACATATTTTAAGTGAGTAATAATTTTTATTGACCTTCACATTGACATGAGAGTTAAAAATAAGAACAAAGCAACGGCAATTTATGCATTTCTAAGCTAACATAATTAGATATGTGACGGGGTTAAAACCTCCCGCAACAGCGCTAGTATTTCGGCAGCTTCTTAAGCTATCATATACGGTTAAGATAATATTTTGAAACCCTTATCGCTTGGCATCTTAATATAGCTTATGTGAAAATATAATATTATCTTAACCTTCTGTTACAAGTATTATTGTTCTTTGAAATAGGATTTATTTGAGTATACATCTATGCTATCGAGACTGTTGTTAGAACATAACAATAGCACTACATGTTACTGGAAGACCTTTGAATTCAATTTAAATTCGACTTTCAATAGATAAGGTGTTAAAATCGACGATCGCTCTTGCAATAATCTTACGTGCTTTAGAATGTCGTAAGGTTCCCATAAATATTTCATCTAAAAGTGGCACTTATAACTTTCACTGAGATTTTAATGACAATGTCTCACCTTGATAATAAGCCTTTTATATTCTGTAAGATAAAAAAAATCTCATAATATCGTCGAGGTATAAGAGGCACGTAAATTTCATTAACAAACAGAATGCAAAGCACGAGTACTGAAAAATGAAAATAAACTAGTATTTATTAAAATGAAGACAATGCTTTACAAACAAATCCTCTAATAATATATTGATATAAGTAGTTGCTTCAAAAAAGTTATGTTCTCGACGTTGTATGATTAATACTCGTATATAGTTTTTTTTTTGGTTATAAAAAGAATTACACATAATTAATTCATATCGTTAATATTGATTTGGTAAGACTAGTTGTCAAACCCGTCGCCGCTTATCTATATATAAAATTAATTGTTTGTCTATATACGGACAACAAATGTAAGTTTAAAAAATTATAAAGGGTTGTATCGTTTATATTGATTTTGTAATGACATGTTTTTTGTATACGTCACTTATGGAGCTGGTGAGTCTTAATTCGTCCTTCTTCGTCTTCTCATCAGCTAACAGACTTCCAGGTCATCAATTCTGTTAATTATAACATAATAATCACATGTCAATAGAAAATTAACTACTTTCGTTTGCCATTGTCACTATCTACCTGAAGTTTAATATTATTCACAAATTAATTATCACAGATTTATTAGTTTGTGATCTAATGACAAAAAATGTGGCATATAAGATTGTAGTTGAAGCGCTATTGAGTTTCCGTAATAGGGGCGCGACTCATTTTTGTTTGTTTGTACGTCAGTTAGATTATTGAAGAATATTGAATATGTATTTTTATAATTATTGAAATTACATCGGTACATTGAGTTGAAATGTCGCATAACATCACGCTTTTGTACATTTTCTACAAAACTGTGACGTGGCGAGTCCCCAATCTTCAACTTTAATGCCTATTATTTAAGCCATTTCTTGTTTAAATTGAAGCAAAAAAATACGTATCTAAAAATTTTCTAATATCCGACCGATGGACTATATAGAATTTCTTTTTTTTTTTACCCAGTCATCATCCGTATTACGCTAATATTAATTTAACCGATGGTAGTTAAAAAAATGTTGGACGATTCAAAAGTACTATAAGTGAGTTTATTTGAATAAAGATATTTTTTTACTTTTTTAGTGAACCGCTATTTTCAAACAAAACTCATATCAGTAAGATAGATTAGCTCCTTAATATTCTTAATGAGAAATTGAGAAATTTGTCAGTCTTTCACATCGCAACTGAGCCTCGTATATGGTTTTTTGTGTGACCTTTCGTGAGATTGACTTTTCGCCTCAAAAAAAAAACGTTTATTTCCCTTTGACAGGCAAAGTCAAGTCAGCTAGTCTGTCTAGTCCTATATTTTATCCCCTAATGTATTTGTTACGTTACAATATATTTCTAAATAAAGATGCAATGCCTTATGAAATCATAATAAAAGTCGTTAGTTATTCACTTAACTTTTAAAAATTTCGAACACCGTTGACCTTCCATACTTCCTGTTATTATACTGTGTGCATGCTCGTTTGTAATTACATATTTACATTCACATATCACCCTATAAAGGCTCATAATACAATTCCGACGTCTATCATGGTCATGTGATCTTTACGAAGTTTGTTGTTGGCTCAAAGTGTTTCAACCCTTCAACTGGATTTGTACTAATAGGGTTAAAAATATGGAAGATGACTAATTTTTGTTTGTTTGTCCGTTAGGTAGAGTGTTAAAAAATATTAAACACGTATTTTTTTATTTTTTTCGTAATCATAAAATTACGGCGTTACATTGAGTTGAAATTTCGCATCTCAACATTCTCAACTTTAATGCCTGTTATCTATACTATTTCTCGTTAAATTGAAGTAAAAAAAAAATACGTATCTAATATTTTTCTATTATCTGACTGACGGACTAAATAGAATTGCATTTTTTTTAGATAGATAGATAGATAGATAACTCTTTATTGTTGACATTACACTATTTACAGAAACAAACATAAATTAAACTTAATTAAAAATGCAAACAATTGGCGGCCTTATCGCTTAAAGCGATTTACCCAGTCATCATCCCTATTTTCTCATCACAAAATTACCTCTAAATTTCACGTCAGTTATCCATGCTTGTTTAAAGTAGTAGATGAATATATGAATCGCTTTGTAGAGGAGAGAATTATACAGCAATTTCAGCTCATCCTCATTTTATTTTAAAAATGGAACCCGTTATGTTGTATTACTGTTTCGCCCACGAAAGACTACATTTAATTTGCTAACAAACAGGTGCTCCCGACCGTCTCAATGTAATTTCCCGATCAATAGGTATTGTATGAAGGTATGAAAATTTACGTCGGAGATTAGATAGGTAGGAAGTATTGACAGCTATCAAATATTCTGCGCTTAAGTTTTAAACTTTATCATTTAATCTAGAAGTACCGAGTGAAATATAAACCCTCTTACGGGTTGAAATGGCCCCTAAGTGGCAATTCTTTTGGTAGTTTACACACCGTTTCTTTTCTAACGACCTTCCCTCCATTCAGTTTATTTTCGTCCACCATCCTTAATTCGTCTTCTGAGATGAAATTAAATGTTTTTGTGGGTATGTTATTATAATTGTGTATATAACCGTACCTTTTTTTGCTAATAAATATATCTTGTAAAACAATCTTACGTTCCTCTTGTGCATAACTTTTGCTACCAAATAAAATTAATGTCAAATATATATTATAAATTACAGAACTTAAATCAAAGGTAAAAAATACTCGGAATTGTAACCGCATACCGCAACAAAAATGCCTGGGCTACCTGGTTGTCTCGACTATTGATTTCTTGTAAATGGTCCATTATATTTAAAGTAGAGGAATCGTGCATTTTTGAAATACTGATTTGTGTTTGAGAATATAAATGCATCATACTATTAGAAAATTATTATACTTTAATAATACAAAGTGTCAATTAAAACAAAAGACAGAAACTTAATTAACAAAATTGTAATTAAAACAAAAAACTCCTAAAATGTGATGTCACCTAGTAAATGTTATTATATATTGCAGCCTTACTGAAAACTTAACGCTTTTTGTTTCCGTGAAGCTTATAACCGAAATGTCAAGATGACATCTTGTTTTCAGAACTTTCTGGCTCCATCTGTCATGTGACGTTAGGTTTACGGCGATAAAATTCTAATAACAGAAAATGAATGTTCCATAAAGATGACGACAATTCAGCTACGCCGTGTCCTTGCGCTTTAACAGACGACAAAACCAAATCATTAACATTATATGTTCTTACCAATGATATTAGGTCATAAATAAAGTCAGACTCAAAGTAAATATAATAAAATATAAACAACCGTACAACATCTATTGGAATCGCCCATTTTAGTTCTGTTAACCTTATTAATCACTCACTGCCAATAGTAAATAGTAAACGCCTTGCTCTATTAAGATAAATGAACCTTCCAAAAATATTTATACATCAACTTGCGTAAAAATATTTATTTACGAAGGTTTATTTGGTAGGTATTATAATCACCAGTCTATTTATTCCCCCACTGCTGAGGCAACAGGCCTTCCTTCCTCCGACGTAATCGAATCAAATAATAATATTAATGCCACTTATTTGGGACGTAGCAAACTAAATGTAACATATTCACATAAACAAGGAAAACTTTGTCCCAAAACGGTTCACGCCCAACATATGCTGGTCTTGTGATCGGCGCTGATCTTCTGCTGAACCGCTCTGATGTGTACACAGACAGTGACACAACACATAACAAATAAATTAAACAGGGTAAACGGTTCCAAAGTCCGAACAATGCGGACCCGGTGCAGATTTTAGTTGTATGTAAATGACTACAGATACAGCCTGGACCGACGGCTTAACGTGCCCTCCGAAGCACGGAGATCATAAATTTTTGATCACCCATCCTATGACCAGATTTTGAAAATTGCTTCACTCCCGCATCGCAGTTATTATTTGCTATTAGCAATATACTATAAAAAGAAGACTAATGGCTGATTTAATTTTGTAGATATACTAATTAAAAATAAAATTAAATAAAATTATTTTACAATGAAGATAACAATTAAAAAACCAGTTCTACTCACAAATTATTCTAAAGTATACAACAATTTTAGTGAATACGGATTTCTTTACCATTATGTTACTCAAAACTACTAATAAAAAAAATACCAGAATATAAAAATAAGCTTTGTATAATCAAACCTTTATGGGTGATATGAACACATCTATTATCTTTTTATTATTACTCGAAAACAGCAAAGCGAAAAGGAGGGTTATGATTTTTGCCGGTATGTGTAACTTCGAAACTACTCATCATAAGTGGACAAAGGAGGGCGCACTCCAATGGAGGATCACGAAATATTCATCAGGTCTCTGACATAATATACACACAGGCTGGTTTCGTTGTTTTGCTATCTCTAAGGTTCCGGGTATGATTAGAAGCATCTTAGTTGTCTGCGTGCTATAGGCTATGTGAGAATGCGCTATCTAGAGAACATGAAGTAAGAAACTAAAAAATCTATTATTCTATCACTCCGTGTAGGGTATCAAATGAAAGAGATTAATTAGCACATTTCATATATATATATATTGATAGTTTTTGCTTGCCAATTTGCTTAAATACACCCGTAAATTAATTAAATAAAAAAAAATCTAAATCTAAAACACGACTACAGTAGGCTAATTCTGCTAATGTTTTGTAATAATCGCATCTCGATAGAATCTCAACGACTTGCATTTTACCATTGTACTATCTATATTATTAATGCAATGTCATCCTCGCACATCGATGGTGACGGATATATAATAATATTGGACTTCAGGTAGATAATTCATGGGAAAAAATGCGAGTAGTTGAGATTCTATAGAGATGCGATTATTACAAAACATTAGCAGAATTGATCAGCAGTTAATCACGCTCTAAAAAGTTTGAAATAACTTATTTTTTATTGCGATAGCATATTATAATAGTGATGACCGAAAGATAGCGTAGTCGTAAACGCTCACGACTCGTGCAATCGCAGAATAACCACATAGTGGAATCCGTGTCCTGGCTGACGTGCTATTGGACCTTAATGCGTTGTGGCAAGAATAAAAGCCAGGATGCGTTCTCAGCATTAATTGGTTTAACTAGCTGTTTTATTTCACAATAGGGATTCGCTTCTGGTACTCCGCTGGCAGCTGCCGCGGCACGTTCGCTTTGCCATGAACCATTATTCTAAAGCTTGCAATACATGTATAGGCCAACGCGAGCCTATAAGCCAATATAAGACAAGCAGCAATACATTAGTCGAGTATAGGCCAACGCGAGCGTAGGCAAATTAATATAAGACAAGTGCTACTGCCTACACATTCGGCAAGTTTTTCGAAAACCACCTAGTGGCGCCCTGACAAACATGTGCACACTATTGACCGAGTGCGCGCAAGTGCCTTTGATTTGTGCAGAAAAACCGACAGCGCTCCGAAGTGAAGCAAGTGGCCGCAAGCAACCGCAAATTATGACAAGCTACGCCAAATGTGTTCTATACAGTGGCGCTTGACTTTACCTAGCGATGGCAAGACAATGCAAATATACTATCCATACGTTGATATGGGCGTTCACTCGGCAACGCTCGCCCAACATATATAGCCGGCTTAAGATATAAAGCATCGCACGCCATCACACCCCGAAACGTCATAATTCTAATGACACCTGTCATTTGCAACGTGTAAAGATAAATTCGTTACATCCGCCTGCTTTGATTTTGATATATAGGCAATCAGAGTTAATGTTTCTTGTTTGAGCTTTAGTATTATTTGCTTATTTATTAACGTCAACATGATCCAATCTTATTTTTTCTCACTTCTCCGCGCACTCTTCTCAATTCGTATGACGACGTTCGATGTAATTAAACGCCTGTAATTTGTTTATCTTGTCATGATTTGGATCCTATGCAGGATCACTAGTCGTATTGAAGAAGTAAATAACGTAGACAGGGCAAACTGATATAATATACACACACGCTGGTTTCGTGGTTTTGCTAATTCTAAGGTTCCGGGTCCTATTTCAAATATGGTCAATGTATCTTTTGTATATTATATGGGGTTTAGCTGATTTGATACGTTCGTGGTTTCAAATTTACTTATTACAAGAGCTTTAATTACTTAATTATAGATCTGAGTTTGTGATGTTATTTAATATTTTTACCTATTTATATCTTACGTAGTGTGTTAATGTATTTGTACTGCGTCTTGTTGTGGCTACCGGCAAGTTAGAGGACACCGCAATTTCATGGCAAATCCCGTTCGCCAATTACTTTTCCATCGGGGCTTAATAGCCTTGAGCCAGTTAACTTAACCCCATAGGACTGACCCCAGGCGCATCTTGACAAATAGCTTCTTTAATTTCCCTTAAATAACCATTTTATCTGTACACAACATGATTACAACGCCCCTTAATAACTTGTTGTTGTCGGCTTTTGAATATATGTGTCCTTGTCTTATTTACTAGTTTAATTGTAGGAAAAAATGTGCACTAATAAAAACAACAATCTAGTGCACATAATACCTTATATAACACATAATACCACAGATCATAAGGCCCTTTGTTACATAATTCGAGAGTTCTCAATTTCATGTAATATAAAAGGTAACATGTCATTAAAACCGTTGTATATCTATACTATTACTATAACGAGCTAATATTTGATTATTTTTTGATTTATTTGTGTGTTCGGAAACTATCATCTAATAGCTTCCGAAACTATTGAGTCATAGCTTCCGAAACTACTGATTACCGATTATATAAATTTATTCACTTACAGGATTCACGTTTGATATATTTAACGCGGGAAAGTCGCGAAAAAAGAACTAGTTCTTAAGTAATTAAACAATTCCCGTAGTTTTGATAGAGAATCAAAAGAAACTTGGACTTGAATCCTTCGATCTTGCTGAAAACGAAATCTTTATCGATTCACGCGAAGGTTGTTGACAAATGATAAAAGCAAAAACTCGGTCTAGTTACTCTTGTACATTTAGGGTTGGCAGATCTCGAAAAAGGGTAAATACAAAATACTAAATCGATTGCAAAGTAGCCTCAGAAATAATTCCGTAAACATTTTTTTGCTCGCCAACATTTTCCAAGCCGCAGAAAGACCGTATCAATTTTTTCGAGTTCAATTTTTTTGTAATATTCACTTTTTAAATTTTGCCTAGATATTTATGTGTAACTGACAACCTTATGCTATCGATATAATGAGTGCTATTCTCTATTGAATAGTTAAAAGCGTCTACTGAGACGTTCTAGACCACAGTATGAAATAAAAGGTAAAAATCATGAAAAACGATCTCGTATCGTTGAATGAATGACCAACACCTTCACTCTGAACTGCTTTTAAAGATTTAATGACACTCCTCTATAGTCTGCTCAATAACGACACAGGCAACATCACATCAACTTATACAAAAGCGTCAAACTTCATTTAATGTTAAACTTTTTACATTGAAAGAAGAGTTCCAACTCGATTGTGGAATTTGATATTTAGTGACTTGATGTGGTACTGTATATTGATAGATACACAATGTTACATCTGCGTTTCGTGACCACGAATTTACGCATGGAACTATACCTAGACAAATAATCTTTTATCGCGTCATTTATCGACTACATAACATTTCCAGCTACCACTTTGCAGCTATTAAAAATAAATATAAAACATAATAATATTTAAGACGACATTATCTATGAACCAAAGCTCTCTTTAATACTTACTATTTGGTTGATATTATACTCAGCTCAAAAAGGTTTCGGACCCCTGCGTAATAGTACCATATCTTAAAATTAGATAGTGTCTTTAGCATCCTTAAAAAGTCGTTTACATAATTTCGACATAACTACCGAACATTTTAGGGTTGATCATATGACGTAATATGTGTCGCATTTCATTCGGTCAACATCAGAACAGACAAAAATATACTCAAATGATATTACATTCAACAGCATATTTCACTGAAACGCTTGAGGTATGTTCCGTTCAGATGTGATCTGACTGCGCATTTGACTTCTCCCGTGGAAGAATAATTTTCAATAGTCTGTTTATCAAACTATGTGTATCTATCTCATTCTTCATTTCGATAAACCCATCATGGCTCGTGTGGGTGATCTAACTGAGGCATAATTCACCAACATTAAAGAAATAATAATGATGTTCCTAAAGACCACAAACATACATACCAAAATTTTATGATAAAAAAATTCAATCAAGTTAATTGTTATGCAAGCCGCAGAAATGGGTATTGCTAACATTGCGCGCATACTGATACACAGCCAGTATTGTCAATTATCCGGTTTTACTTTCAAACTGTTCGTTGTAATGAACTAGATGCCCACGTAACAATTCACAATGCTATTGTTGGCTTTATTGAATAAAGCAATCTGAGAACATGACTGTATGTGGGTAGATATTTATTTAGCAATATTGTTAACCCAAGTAGCTCGGTGGCGTAGTGGATAAGCGCCGCGGCCCGTGATCGTTGTCGTTAAGCAACTTTCGCAAGGGTCAGTCACGGGATGGGTGACCAAAAAAATATTATCTCGAGCTACTCCGTGCTTCGGAAGGCACGTTAAGCCGTTGGTCCCGGCTACATTTGCAGTCGATAATACCCTCCAATCCGCATTGCGCCAACGTGGAGGGTTATGGCCCATCCTCCTTAACCATCCATAAGAAGGCCTGAGCCCCTGCAGTGGGGACGTAAAAAGGGTTATGATAATGATGATGATTGCTAACCAAGCGAAGTTTCTTATCTATTCATCATGAAGTCAGCGAGATTAATATTCTACGTACGTAGATAACACGCAATAGTAATAATAAAATAATAATATCTTCCATCCCTGCTGAATGCACCTTCAAGATGGAATAATATCGTTCACATGTGGAATAATAGCTTCCTACTACTCAAAGAATTTATCGGCCTTATATTCAGATATATACACAATTTTGTTGTTTGTCCTGTATTCTCACGATGTGATCTAAAAACAAAATCCTATTACGGTTACAGGAACGATTGCGGTCACCGAATTCCATGAATGAATATTCGCATTTCTGCCGCATCCGGCCTATTAACATGATTGGGTTTCGTGTGACTCCAAATTATTCCTGTTAGCAGTAAGCGTTATTCATCTAACGCCGATGTTATTTTCATTGCAAACGCGCGAAGTGCATTAGATTTAAGATCTTTATGATGAAAGTACTGATGAAACTTCATCAAAAAGGTGATTTAATATCATCTTTTATAGTTCCGCACCCAAAGGGTAAAAGTAAGACGGTTGGAATTTTTACATGTTTCTGTTGCTGATTCAAAAAGAAATACTAAAAAATACAATAAACATTTAAGGGGGCTCCCATAAAATAAACGTGATTTTTTTGCTGGTTATTGGTGCGGAACCATTCGTGCGCGAGTTCGAATCGCACTTGGGCGATTTTAATTATTTAACTTGCTACCTTCGTGAAGCGGCCCGCGATCGTTGTTGTTAGCAACTTTCACAAAGGTCGGGATGGGTGGCCAAAAAATTATTATCTCGAGCAACTTCGTGCTTCGGAAGGCACGTTAAGCCGTCGGTCCCGGCTGCATTTGCAGTCGTTAATACCCTCCAATCCGCATTGGGCCAGCGTGGAATGTCATGGCCCATCCTCCTTAACCATCCATAAGGAACGCCCGAGCTCCTGCAGTGGCGACGTAAGAGGGTTGATGATGATAATGATGACAATGAAATATCAATATGGAAAGGAGCTGATCTGATGATGGAGTCGGACGGTAGACATGGGATCTCTGCAACTAAACAAAACAACCCAATCTACGTATAGTTTAGACACGTTTGATTAGTCTCGGCTGAGATTTTGGTCTGAGATATAAACCAAAACAAAATGTTTCAAAAATGCAGGGATATCAGTCCGAGAGAAGACAATCAGAATATTATTTATGACTTATATTGCTTAGTTTTAAGCAGTTATTGTTCAGTACAAGTTTTAGCTCAGTTAATGTTTATATATCGATGGCGTATCTTTTTAACTTTCACACGCTATTTACTTTCACAAATTTTACAACCTAACAAAAACTGAATCGATAAGATTGAAACTGTACTAACATTATAAAGAAGTAAAGTTTCCTTTGATCTCTGGATATACTTATCCTTTTTTAGTTTTGAAGAACGGACCTAGCATGATAGACAGAAAACAATAATATCATAAGTTTTTATCGTACAAATTCACGGCGAAAATCATCATAGTTTATTAGCAGCTTTCAATATAACACCCAAGTCGAAATAATCAAGGATAATTTACTAAAAATATATTCATGATACGAAAATAGACTTTTTTCTCAAATGTTTTTATTTGGTAACTAATATGTTGGACCGTGAACGGCGTGACTTTACACTATCTCTTCCTAGTTCCGCATAACAGTGCATTAATTTGTAACAAGTAGAACCTTCTATTTCTCAACAACCGAACTGTAATAGTTCCTATGATTTGTAGGTCACTGGAAATTTACCTCCACAAGCAGATCTATATCTGTAAAGTTGAACTTCATACAACTGCATTTAAATTTAATGTTTGTAAGATTGTGTTCCCGCGGAATCGCAATTTCAAAAAATTGAAAAATAATTATCTGTTACAATATAAGCAACTACGTCTGAAGCCAGGTGTTAAGAAGATGGTTCTTTCTCTTCTTTATTTAATATTGAAAAGAAAATTTATGTAGAAAGTGTGAATTGTTTGAAACAAAACAGAATTACCGACTTTTTATTTAGAATAAAATAAACTTGAATAATTATACCTTTAAATCTTAACTACGTATTTGACTTGCGTTTAATCTAGCTCGTCTAACTCTATAATTCCTTAACAGATCTCGTGAACGAACCTCTGTAAATAAAAACATAAACCAATAAAAACTCCTTAACTTAAACCCTTATTAAGTAAAAACCTCAATAACTTAAATTATTTAATTCAATTTAAACAAAATTTATTTAGTAGAATTGCCCCCCTGTGTACCTTGTTATCCATATACAAAACTAATTGTAAGTTGCTGTTATTAACTTCGTATAAATTACAATTGCGACTCTAGATAGATTTTCATAACATGACCAAGTTTACGAATATCCATTGTTGTGCCCCGTGAAGATATTCATCGATGTGAGTTTTGCGTTTAATTTCTGTGCCGTTGCCATGGACTTTAATACGTCAACAAATTAGTTTTTGCGAACGATTTCTTCGATAGTCTTCTCATTATGAAACCTTTCTTTGATACTCCTAATTAAAACTTGTTTGATTACGAACACATTACATTCAGTGGCTTCTTGTAATTAAACGTTGGAATCATATTTTTATTTTTGATAAACATGTGAAGAGTTATTATAGAAATTACATGGGATTGTGAAATGAGGCTCAGAAGGTAAGAAACTAAAATTGTCGTTGCTTTATAATATTAAAAACATTATGAATCAACCATTAATTAGACATTTAATATTAAATGCATATAATATCGGCTTATTCCGATTATCCACCCTGAAACAGCCACCCTAAGGTGGATACTCGGAAACGCGTGTTCATCTATCCACCCCGTTCAGATGTTTTACTTTCTTCCGGTGTTTTACCCCAAGTACATTTCTATCGTGTATTAATAAAAGTCACATTTCATTAAACAAAATAAATCATTTTTTCTTTATCCAAGTAAACAAAAATTAAGAACATTTAGACTAGTGCAAATCCGGGGCAGAGCATGTAGTATTTTTAAATTTAATGTTAGGTACCAAGTATCTTGGGCTGGGTTTATACGTTTTTTATAATTACTGTACACAGGTGGGGGAGAAAATCGGAGGAAAAATTATGATGCGGATTTCTGTTATCCACCCCGTTCAGGGTGGATAGATAAATACGCGTTTCCGAGTACCTTAGGGTGGCTGTTTCAGGGTAGATAAACGGAATAAGCCGTAATATCACATTTAAAACCCATAGTAGAGTTAGATTAGAATTAGAAAAAATCCGAAAGAATTTGATCTCTCGTTCTTCATAGTTCAGATATTTATTTTGCAGTGTTCTTCTTCTACGGCTAGGGTTGTTGTAATAGTTTCCTTTAATAATTATATCTAACTTTTCCGTTTTAAAAATTTCTTAAACTGACAGAAATCATTTACTATTAGATGTTTAACAACTGAAGTCTGCAAAATGTTGGTAACGTCGTAATATTTATAGTATACCGTATACGTAACGATCTTCCTTCATATGAAGTCGCAACTGCATTTTAAAGCTTAGTTTAAATTAGCTGTGGAATTGGTAAAATTAATAAAGTAAATGTGTATGTAAAGACTTTACGTTGTGGCGTTCACTCCTCTCTGCCTACCCCGACAAGGATACGGCGTGAAGATATAGATAGAATAACGTTATACGTAACGTTACGAGTATACGTTTAGAGAAGTCTACAAACTAAATAAACTACAGGCAGTCCTTGACTTACGTCGTTTCAAGTTACGTCAAACAATGTTTTAACACTGTTCCTCAAGCATACGTCAGTTGTTTCGATTTCCGGCATAGGAGAATTCACTTGACGCGAGGTCAATGTCCGTGGAGTTTTAATGTTAATAACAAAATTAGTGCAGCCTATCAGTGTTACCAAGACCTGTATGATAGCAAGAAGAAAGAAGCGAAGCAATCGAGAATTGATAGTTTCTTTAAGCCAAAAGTTTAATTTATTAATTCTCATTGCATATTTTGGTTATTAAAGTTTTATTATTATTACTGAAATACCAAAAATAACTAGCAATTTCATAAGCACATTTATAATTATTTTACGTTTAATTACTCACTTTTGATAATAAAGTATGTATATCCTATGTTATTAATGTAGTTTTTTGTTTATTCTGAGTCCGCGTGGAACCTAACCCTTGAGTTTTACATGTAAGCAAATGAAAAAAAGTGTCTCGACTTACGTCGTTTCGCTTTACATCGCATATTTCGAGAACCTAACATGCCGTAAGTACGAGGACTGCCTGTACTGACCTATGGTGCTTCTGATCAATCTACCCATACTGCAACTAAAACTGTTTTTGTTGGTTTTCAACACTTGGCCTACATAAACATTGGTCCTGAATAAACCATATTGAATTTTATCAAGAACAAAACTCAACCATACTTCGTTTAAGATGATTAATTTATTAAATCTTAATTAACGTCACAGCGCCCGCAGTAACCAATAATCTCGCGACCATTAATATCCAAAATAAAGTGATTTGTTTTCGGCATCTCAAATCTTTCCAATTGGGTCACAACCTAATTAGGTCGGATGTCACCGCAGAAAGCTACGGTGGATGTCGTAATAGCACCTCGGAGGGTTTAGTTAACGATCATTCTACGATGCTGATAAATCGTCCAGTTGGTCTTCAGATCATTCGTCATTTATTCCATCAAACCCATCAAATGCGAATAGGTTAAAACAAAGTCATCAGTATACGTTAAAGGCGTTCTTCGCCTTTGTTATTTTCTGCGTCCTTTGTACTAGTTTCACTGTTGAATAGCAAGTTTCTTGGAAGAGATTGAGTAAAAACTTTTCATTCTCCGCAACTATTATTTAGAAACATACAGTTTATAAAGCAACACATTTTCGTGTTGTATGTTTCTAACTGTCTGTTGTCAAGAATTATGTTCGTGTTATAGTTTTTTAAATGGCCTTATATGTAAAAAACAGTTCATATACGACTCAGACACACGGGTAGAGGTTTCCTCGAAAATATTAAATTTTAATTAGAAATTATTTATATTTTTAGTTTGATTTCCTTGAAATATTGCTTATATACCTAAGCTGCTGCGCGATACTAGTCAATTGTTAAAGTTTTCTTTCATAGAATTGTCCTCACCAAATACTTACTTTTCTCTAAATTTATAAAGATCTTCGTGGAAAATTATTCCATTATGAAGAGCTAAGATCTTTTCCTAGGAATATAATATTTTGGTATAGATAAAATCTAGTATACCAAATAAATGTATTTAGATACTAGTGGAATTGATTGAATATTTCAGGATTTGCCACTTCCATGCGTTATAGTAAATATAATGGACGCTCCCGCGTATAGTCGAGCACATACAAACTATTCTACGAAATCGAAACTTGAAATAGAAGATTTTATGATAATAACATGTGTGAACACAGTCACCAAAATCCTGCCACAGAACTAACTAGTAACAGAAACCTGAATATATCGAAATCGTTCTCATTCAAATAAACTTATTGAAAACACCAATATATTTTGGCTGACCTACATAAACTAATGTCATTACCACATAAATCAATCAAAGCCAATATTAAATTAGTGATAGTATATCTAGAATAGTTTTCTTGATTGAATCCTAGAACTTATCATAACCGAAGATAAAGGCTGCTGAAGGCAACCTTTGTTTATATAATAGATTGACTTTTATATATTTTTGATTTGTCTATGGACAGAGTATGGAGTTGTTTTCTCTGTTTTATCGCAGCGTATGTGGTTATAATATGATATTAGTAGTATTTATTGTATTACCCTACGTGTATTTTTTTTATACACCTATATTTACAATACGCAGTGTTTAAAGACTTTTCTATGAAAAAAATTACATAAGCTCTTTAACCGATATAAGAGAATTCTAGTTTAAAAATGTACTATTCAAATTTTAAACAATGACAGAGTTGCGGGTTTTACTCATTTAAGTTTAAACCATAATTATTCCACCGCATTTCTTCACATGAGACTAGTTGAGATTAGAGTGTTGTAATGTTAACTCTTTGGTCTCAAATTATATCTCTCATTTCACATACTATAGGGAGAACGAAGCAAAACTCGCCAAACACATCTAGTGAAGACTGGTGGGTATTTATTAATACTACACATAGAGACGAATACAACATGTCTGTCAATGAGAGAGATAGGGATAGCGGATATTCTATTTCGCGAAATATGCCCTCAAAAAATACTTTTAATGAATTATTCTAAAACGATTAAAATTATTATGAAAGTTCTCAAGCTACGGCTGTTCTAAATGGTCGCAAAGTAACAAATATTATTTATTTTACTTTTACTGAATCCAAAACAAACCAAATCAAAATCAATCGAGCGACGCGTCATAACGCCTACTGGTCATCACCTCCAGCCTAATGGCCTCAGGTCCTATGGATGGAATCGAACAGGAAGAATAGGCCATGACCCACCACGGTATTAACGATTGCAGACGCAGCCAGTACCGACGGCTTAACGTGCCTTCCGAATCACGGAGGAGTTCGAAATAATAAATATTGGTCACTGCCTACTGGTAGTATGTAGAATTTGATAGGTACTATGAGCTACAATGTTCAATGTTGTTTTGTATCTGTATCCGATAAAAAGATGCTTAATCACGTGATCAGTAACAGATCCGTCTAGATGATTCTATGGATGCATAAAAACGACAATCGCGTTCCGGTAACTGGTTAAGTTTTTATATTACACCAATGAACATTAAAAATACCTAGATATCATATAATTGAGATGACGACAGAACTAACTTTAAATGAATGTGGACAATATGTGTAATAAGTATAATTTAAATGAGAACTACATCGTATACTTTGGGTAATGTTTGCATCCAAGCATGAATTTTAAAAATATATTTATAAAAATTTTAAAAACAAGGTTTTCAATATAGCTTTCGACATTTACGAGTGCTTGTAACAGTTTTATTTTATTCGTCTTGAAGATTTACTAAATGATATTTAATTATGATTTTTTCTAAACTAATATAAAAAAAAATGTTTTGATAATACGTTACGTTACGTATTACGTTTTGTTAGAAACGAAAAAAAAAAGAATGTGAACATTTTCATTGATAGAAAAAAAATCAATCCTCATAACACTAACGCCATCTCTCAACAGACAAAAGTAATGAAATTCAAATAATAATCAAAGAATTTCATATGTCATATATTAAAATTCAGTTCCTTTACATATATGACATCAGCTTTGTATGCAAATGATCCTAGCGAAATAATATCGGTTTTTCCACTTTATAGTTGGTTGATTATGAAGATAAAGTATTATCTATAATTTTACACCCTCTCCATATTATTCCATTTATGACAATGTGTCATAGTTATGACGTAAAACTACGCACTATCTATCGATTACTTTTAATATAATACATAGCTAGCTTTAGGGAGGAATATAAAAAAAATCTCTCTAAGTATACACGTTTCATCATCATTTATCAACTTCTGCAAATGAAGCCGGGACCAACGACTCAATGTGCCTTCCGAAGCACGGAGTTGCTCGAGACAATAATTTTTGGTAACCCATCTCGTGACCGACCCCTGTAAAAATTGCTTAACAACAACGATCGCAGACCGCGGCGCTTATCCACTACGCCGCCGAGTTACTCCAAGGAATATACTCACAACTAACAGTTTCCTGCGCTCAATAGTTTCAGCTGTGCTGTTGTCTATCAGTCAGTCTGTAACGAAAGAGTTTTATTATATAAAATCGGGCTCTATTTCGTGAAATGAATTAGGGTAAAAATTTGTATAATATCTATTTATGTGAAAACAATACTTAATCTTATCCTGAGTCTGTAAGTTATTTCCAAGATACTGAATGAGTTTGATTACACTCAAAAACTCAAGATTTGCTTAGTTGAGATATCGGAGAAGCAACCTTCACCCTTATATTTACGTGATAAGTGCTTTTATTGGTTAAGTTTCTAAAAATACGAATGAGGTCTTCCCGGATCGTCTCACTTAAACTACACGAGTTCCCTCTTTGGCTTATGTTCCATAATCACGGAAACTGGAACTTAGAGTAGAGCTTATGCTCCGATGAAATGATATCGTTGGAAATTTTCCGCCATGCAACACTGCTAGTGAAAATATTATTATTGCCACTTTTTAATTTGCAATCGCTAGCCAGGCAACGCATGGTCAATGAATGATATTCAAACTTCAAGTAGGTATCACTTAACAATAACAATTTTGCCCGTTTTCACTAAACTTCGCCTAAATCTGTCGCCTAAATATTTAGGAATCGCCTAAGGTGCATATACATTTCACTAATCAGTAGGACCATTTAAAAACATTGAGCAACGTCAAAGTTATAACATCTGTTAACGATCGATCGATCAAGGCACGGCGCCTTGCGCTAGGCATTTGCTTAATATGACAGGTCACAAATGTGTGAAGGGATAGAAGAAAAACTGTTTATTTGGAATTAAACTAATCTGCTGTGTGTAATGCTACGCTTTATTTTAGGTTAGTTAGGTGTGTCTGCTTATGAGATAATATTGAAATGATTTAAAATAAATCTAAACTTCCTGAAACTTTCTTATTTTAAATTCAAAAGTGTTAGTGGGCAATCTTCTTGATTTGATCATCTTTCATCCGCCATATCGTTCAATGTTTAACGTTCGACGATTTGCCCGACTATACTCAGGCTAATCGGTTTTGTAATGTGAACAAAGTACTATGTAAGCAGAAATGGGCAACAATCCGGGCTTTCTACCGCCCATCTCTGTATGTAAGTAAATAAAATAAAGTTTAAATAATTATTGCTCTCTCGTCGATCTGCCAAACTTTCGACCGGGCCGATCGTGATGTTCCTGGCAAAATTTACGGCATACCGTGACATAGCCGGGCAGATCATAAATAGTTTCTGTTCATTGTCTTCATAAGTTTAGAAAATCGCCTACTGTATATTCCTCTTTATAAAATTCAGTAAGACTCAAGAAGCCGTTGGGTCCGGCTGCATTAGCAATCGTTAACACTTACCAATCCGCACTGAGCCCGAGCTGTATATTATGACCCGTTCTTCAAATTATTAAATTTTGTGTATGCATGATGCAAGTAAAGAATTTATCTATCTATCTTATTTGAATCCATCTATTGGGAATGTGAGCAAAATCGAGTACCTAAAAAAATAATCCATTCGAAGACATTAATATATATGTTTACTTATTTACATTTATTATGGGGATGTTTGCATAATCATATTGAATTCCAGGGTGTAACGATTCGTCTGCAAAAAGTTACAATTTCATCTGAGAGAAATTTAAATTATAGATTTATCGGTTGTTCGGCAATATCGCGTCATCGGTAATGGAGAGAATCCTGTCCAGTGTCATCATACGTAATCATTACACAAATCATACGTTTATTATATGTGAGCCCCATTAAATATTTATATCAGCTACAGAAATACATCATCTGTGGAAATTTCAACTGTCTACAGCCTGAGATACAGCCTGGTGACAGACAGACAGTGCGGTGATAGTCAAGACCGCTACAACGAAATGCAAGTGACAGGGACGGCATATCACAGTACGAGGAGCGTGAGGGCCGTAAACTGCGGCTCCAACAAAACTAGTTTCGTACTCGCTTCCGCTACAGTCCTCTACTGTTGTTTCGAAACAGTACATTGACTCGCGTATTCTATGTTAAAGTTTCGATGTTGGTAGTGAAATTACATGCTATGTATTTAGTAGTAAACCCCGAGTGGATCAAACTGAAAGTTGTTAAAAGTGATAGATATAGAAGTCCCTCTTTTGAATTCGTATACGTAAATATTGTAAGATGACCCACTGCCTATTTCGTATGATCTCTCATCGTTTAAACCTCCTCTGGACTACGAAGTTTCTCGAGTTTAAGCGAGACGAACGAACAGCAATTGATTTTTATTTAAATTGTATGATGATATAGTACCCATACATAATAATAAGGAGAAAATTATTAAAACTGATTTAAATTATTGATTTCTTATGTTTTCATTGACAATCAACATCTTAGCTTATGTGATCACGGAACCTGTAAAGGGTTCGAAACGTCAACAAAACCAAATAGGTACAACCGCGATGAAACCGTTTAAAATTTGTTTCGTTTATTAATTTTAATTATGTTGTAGTTAACTAATAATGAAGTTACCTATACGGCCAATATTTTTAAAGCCTTTAATAATACTCTTGGCAGAGGCGTATAAGAATATCATTCGAAGCCCGTGGCATTCATCGGGTACGGGCGGAACCCTTACTGACATCCGGTTTCTGAATTGAGAATTTGAAGTTAAGCACGTCTCAAACCGTGCTTAAGCCATTTTAAACGTAAATTAAACAGGTTTTCATTACTGATTTATTTTATTTTAATGATCAGTTGATAGCAATTTTATAAAACTAGGACTTTTTGCCATATGAAACGTAAAAAGCTTAAGTTGTTGAGATTTTGTGCTGTTCTCAATTCAGAAACCGGCTGTATGACTTTAGGACTGACCTTATAGGACTTATAGGTTATCTATCTCTTACATCCGATTCAGATTAAATAAAGCGCATGTATAAGATGGTGTCGCAAAGACAAATAAATGAATTTTTCACAATGGACATCGATTTTTTGTTTTGTTTGTTTGCAAATTGTGGTTAATGATATATCAAATGAAAGGGCTATTTGAATTATGGAGTCGGGTGCCTATCATTCAATTAATAACCTACAGAATACTTCCGCCCGACTTCCACAGCATTTTCTTGAACAAGTCGTTTTTGGGATAATTATGTATTATTTACCACTTATTCGAGGTCTTTGAGGATGTTTGAGGTCGGTTCTATTTTTAGAAATGACAATGCAAAAGCGGAATTATGTGCGCGATTCCAATTCACTCATGGCTGAGGGTTTTATTTATTTTATAATGTACCTTATCCTTTTTGGCATTCGTGTCATAATGTTTTATATTTTTCTTCTCAGGGAACGTACTAAAGAAAAGGAATCCAACGACAGGACATGGTTTTGGCAACAGCGCCGCTACGTGGTGGCGCTGCTGGCGTTCTTCGGCTTCTTCAACGTTTACGCTCTCAGGGTGAATCTGTCTGTGGCGGTGGTCGCCATGACGGAGCCAGTGGAGACGAAACTAGACAACGGAACTGTGGTTATGGTAAGATCATTGTACCACCAGTATGTGCTAAAGTATTATAGCAGTCAGTATAAGACACGGCTTATAAAACTTGTTGTTAAGAAGAGAAACTAGATAGTAGATCGGTGACGTAGTGGATTAGCGCCGCGGTCCGCGATGGTGTTGTTAAGCAAGTTTCGCAAGGGTCGGTCACGGGATGGGTCACCAAAAATTATTGTCTCGAGCAACCAAGGCACCATCAGCTGCTGGTCCCTGCTGCATTTGCGTTAATACTCTCTTAATATTTAATATTTTCATATCCAGCATTGGACCAGCGTGGAGGGTCATGGCCCATCCTCCTTAACCATCCATAGGGAAGCCCTGAGCCCCTGCAGTGGGAACGTAAAAGGCCTGATTATGATGATGAATAAGAGAAACAGATTATATTACTTAAGCAGTAATTTCCTTAATAAAGAAATACGATAGGTAGCAATTGCGAGAACTGAAGGCTTGCCCTTTTTCTTCGAAAACGAAATTCCATGAACATTCGGAACAATAATATGACCAAAGAAACCAATTTTTAGTAAAACACCTTTAGACGACTTTAGCTAGGTAAGTTCTATCACTGAATGTGGAAAAGTGTGAATGCAAACGAAAATGTACTTATGAATTCATAATTAGTTACCAAGACGAAATCTACACAATTCTAATTCAAAAAGTAAAGGTTAAGGACCACAAAACATGTATGACTATATTGTTATTTGTTATATAATAAATCATCAAAAGTCAAGAATCTATTATGCTATGTTTATATAGAAACGAGTAATACTCAAGGTGATAATAATGTAAAAAAAACTGTTAAATGTGAAGACCGTGCCTTGTTGCACTCTGTCATCTCTCTCTACTCAAGAATACGGTGCACGAAAATATGAACAGAAATATTATTATTGAAAATATGACAATTTATCTCGTTATACTGTGTCACCTCACTAAGTGTGGATCGTTTATTGTAACCTAGTTCTGTACTAGAAAGGGTAATGATGTAAAGGGGCTTAATGAAAACTGTTTTTAAATTAATTTAAGTACTCAAATAGTGTGTGTTTTGATTTAAAACATCATTCTTCTTCTTCTTCTTAGTCGTTGCACTCTTAAAAGATCATATTATTTCTAAATGCCTTTGACTGAAATTTTCTCAAAGCATCATCCTTATTACCTATATAAATTATAATTTGTATGCCGTTCAGATTGATGGTGCTTTATAAAAAAGGTCATATTGGGATATAAAGAAAGAGTATACTACTGCTTCGAACGATCATTCACAAAACTATGATAATAGTGAATATATAAAATTTTATTAATATCGGAAAGAAGTGTTACAAAGCCTTACCAATTTGAACCTTAACTCAAGGGAACAGCGTCGTAAGATGACCTATATACAAGTTTTAACCATTGGTCGAATTTTAGTGTCTATAATAATAACAAACTTGTATACTTTTATTTAACTATAAAGGAACCTTATTCTGTTGGACGAAAGGCTATTTTGAAGGGTACTCGTCAAATTAATAAGTTGTCACCCTCGTATAAGTGATATGGGTGTGAAATACTACTCGTTTCTATGCTATAAAGTTGAGCCTGTATAAATATATATTTAATTTGGAACGTGACAAACTATAAAAGATAGATTCAATGTCATATTTCATACAATTTTATTATTTATCTATATCCTAAAAGGAAAGACTTTTATGTTGTTTTTTTTTTCATATTTTCTCTTTAAAAACGATTGTGTTTGGGATTTGTATGATTTTCTATTTATTTACTATGTTGGTTACCCAATTCCTATCCACAATTACCTTTCTCGGGACTTCAACGAATATTAATAAAATAAATAGCTAAATCCTCGAGATTTGCACTTAGTTACGGTTCCTCCGATACGCACAATTTCATATTCCTGCTTTAGGATTACAAATTCCTCATCAATATGTACCAACAGAATAATTCATGTCATTCTCCAAGAAGGCGACTTAACACTCAATCTGTTACCATTTGGTGCCTTTATAAACGAGGCCACAGATCATAGAAAGTTTATGTCGACTCCTATTCTCTCTAATTGTTGGCTCTAATTACAATTTCGAAACCATTATTAAAAAACTAATGAAATGTAGTCCCAGTATGTAACCTTGTGGTATTCGACGGCGCTTAATAATCATATGTTTATTATATATATGATAAATTTCGCAGTCACAATGCTACACTGAAATATATTCTTAATAAAAAAAATGCTTAAAAAGTCATTAAAAAAATCCACCTTATCCCTGGTACTCTGAGATGGTATTCGAACCTTTCGCAGTCCCCCGGATGTATTTTAAATATTAATCATATCTTAATTAAAACTATATTTATTTTTTAACATTAACATTCTTGATATCGATACTTTTCCACATGAAAAAGTCGCTATATCAAAATAGAGATGGGTAACCTAGAAAATAATGTTAAGTATAAAAAATATTTAAAGTAAATATAATTATATTGAAATTTGCAACACATGATAGTAAATTTTGTCTTTTTAGAAGACAGTTCTAAAAGTTTCAAAGCCCTGACTCAATACATAGAAGTGTTTTCAGACCAAATGTAATTAGATTTTTCAATTTTTCAGTTACCGGAATTCGATTGGGATTCGAAAACCAAGGGGCTGATACTTAGCTCCTTCTTCTACGGATACTTAGTGACGCAGTTACCCGGCGGTTGGCTCGCTGCTAAAATAGGAGGTAACAGGTTTGTTAAGTGTACAAATCACACAGAGCTAAAAAAAGACAGAAATATTAAGTTACAAGTATAAATTATTTGTTAATGTCCATATTTAATGATAATTATTATAGAAATATGGATTCGTTGAAGAAATTATTTGCTTCATTTGAAGTCTCAATTTGTAAGGCAGCAAATGCACAGAGCGAGACATTTAATATTGACCGTGTCCCATATTTCCATCTGTAATCTGCTATTAAATAATTAGTATTATCAATACCTTGTTCTTGTATTTACTCACTAAACAGTACAATTCTTATTCCAAATGTCAAAGATAAATTAAGTTTGCCTCTTTTATTAAATCATGGATTATGATACCGTCCGAAGTGAACTATTCTAGCCAATAAGTAGATCGAAAGCCAAAATTCAGATTTATCAGCTTATCATTATTCCGTACATGTCGGAAAGCCGCCTTATGCAAATGCCTACCGGACCCGAATAACTTGTATTTATAAGTGCAATATTCAATAACTTCCACAACCAGTTGAACTTTTTAAATATGATTGCACCGTTCGCAAAACTACACGAGAAGTACACTTGGTTCGTCCCTTAGAATTTGATTTTACTATTGTAGATGTTAGTACTTGGGAACTGTTTGCGAGATTTATTAATAGAAGGATATGTGTTATAAATCGCAAAATTACATACTAGTGTTTGTTCACATTGGCGTCAGTACTTTAGCACCTACAAAAGATCTGTACACTGCTCGTAAATGAATACACATCGTATTGTATTTGCGGTTTATAATACTGTTACCACTTAGGATTCGGAATAAAAATTAACGCCAATTATTATCACAATAAAATAACAAAAATAATCCAACTACAAAATTCACACTTCAACTTCACTATTTCACGTAACTAATAACATTTCACGACACTATTAGCGGCCCGTGATCGTAGTCGTTAAGCAACTTTCGCAAGGGTCGGTCACGGGATGGGTGACCAAAAAATTATTATCTCGAGCTACTCCGTGCTTCGGAAGGCACGTTAAGCCGTTGGTGCCGGCTGCATTTGCAGTCGTTAATACCCTCCAATCCGCATTGGGCCAGCATGGAGGGCCATGGCCCATCCTCCTTAACCATCCATAAGGAAGGCCTGAGCCCCTACAGTGGGGACGTAAAAGATGATGATGATTAGATCGTTCGCCGCTCGATTTATCGCTTCGAGTTTTGCTTCCAGATCGCTTCTTCACTGAAGAATGCCGGGACGACTAGTCCTCCGCGTATTTATAGGGGCCGATACCACATCTACAACATTCTAGATATGGTCTGAGTGTGGTATATTCTAGGTTAGGACTTGAAACATTCTAGGTGTTTCCTCGGCCCTACCCGGTGTATTCGAGGCATTACCAAGAAGTACTAGAACGGCTACCCGTCCCTTAGCATTAGTCGACTGGTAAAACGCGCCGCAATGTATGCGATTTCGTATTTTCAGCTATAACCGTGTGTATTTAAACGCAGTGAGATCTCAGCCTAACTGGGAATTGCTAAACATCGTAATTTCAAAATCATGGCAATGAATTGCCTGCTCCTAAAGGTGAACGTCCATATGTCAGCACGCACACACCGGCCGCACGACACGCAAAGGATTATATTAAAAAATCATATGACGTCATCACCATAATTCCAACATCAAAAATAACAGTCGCATTATTTATAGAAGCATTACGAAAAATGGCACTACAGTAGACGTGTGACATCGACAAATCCGTGCAACGCGTTGCGTGTCAGCCGGTGCGTGCGTGCTGAGGCAGTGGACGACCACCTCAATAATTACTTTGCATCATAGTCGTCGTTGGTTTCCATTTTCAGAGTGTTCGCGATAGGCATAGGGGCGACTTCCTTGCTGACGTTACTGACCCCGCCCCTGGCATATACGAGTACAGCCCTGCTAATTGCTGTTAGAGTTATTGAAGGACTATTCGAGGTGAGATCGCAAGATATTTATGGACACTAACATTAACAAAATTGGATTTATTAATAATGTCAGAAGTCGCTCTCTTCATCCACAGGTATCCATAACTGTAACCCCTCTCGTTCAATAGAATTTTGTGTGCTCGGATCACTTTTTCGTTATTAACATTTTCTCAAATCTATTTATATTTAACATTCAAATTAAATACAATGGCGATGTTCTTCGCACTTGTTCTTGAATCAAAAGTACGCGTACTAGTTAATCAGACTAGAGAATTATGAAATGAAATGGAAATATCTTTATTCAAGTAAGCTTGTTACAAGCACTTTTGAATCGTCCAAAAAAAAATTTTTTTTTCCATGCCACTTTTTCAGGACGTCTTTTAGTTGACAAGAAGAACAAGCGAAAGAAACTTACCAGCTCTTTATCATAAGTAATGACATTTACAAAATCATGTAATTACCAAAATAATATGTATTATTACAGTAATAAATACAACTTTCAAAGTCTGTAGGTCATAAGAACGAAGTAGGTCATAAGGCGAAGGCTATTAATTCCATGAATTGCGGTCCTTAAAATAATCATCAACTTTATAATAGCCTTTGCTCATAAGTATGTTCTTTACATGAATTTTAAACTTATTTATATCCATAAATCAATTACATTTTGTGGTACTTTATTGAACATAGCAATGCATTTAATGTACTCCTGTAGTGATGTACTCCTATACCTATATTTACCATCAAAACTGTCAACATTCTCCCACTTTTTATCACTTTGTCAAAAGGTGATAAAATTATTTTTTGAATCTAATCCATTTTATAAAGTAAATGATTTTTTGACAAAGACCTGGAAAGATTGTAATTTTAATTTGTAATGAAAATGTAGTTAATAAATCAAATTATTAATTTATATAATTATTTGCAACTTAATTTTGAGAATGACGAATTATTTTATAATGATACAAATTGCATATATAATTATATTATGTAAGCTGTAACAATTTATAGTATTGTGAAATTCTGACATGCCAAATGTGACATACATGTCATAACATGGCCAATTTATAATAAATAAATAAATAAAGGAGACATTTTACGGTATTTTAATAAAAATCCCGTGCTTTTGACCCGAATACGGATCCGAACTTTCGATCGGACTGAGATCGTCGTGCGTAATAAACCGGGCACGTCTGTCTGTATGTGGTCAGGGGGCGACGTACCCGTGCATACACGCGGTGTGGTCCCGCTGGGCGCCGGCGGAGGAGCGCGCGCGCCTCGCCACGTTCGCGTTCAGCGGCAGCTACGCGGGCACCGTCGTGTCCATGCCCGTGTGCTCGCTACTGGCCGCGTACACCGGCTGGCCGGGCATCTTCTACGTGTTCGGTCAATATGCATTATACGAGTATTATAATTATAATCGCACGTTGAGAACAATAGTGACACATTGCATAAAATGCTATTTTGAGTAATGAGCGTTTAAAGTTCAAGAAATTGTAATCGGCTCCTCTAAACAACGTATCGTCACTACACTAACTAGCCGTTACTATGCAAACTACGTTCACAGGGATTTTTGCATTTTAAAGTTTATAAGTAACAAAGGAAAATGTTGCCAAAAGTAAAAAATACGTCGTTTTTGGTTAGTGACATTGTCATTCTCAACGTGCGATTATGTAACAGGGTCTTGTTCGTGAATTATTTTGAAACTATTTATTTAGCTCGGTAGTAGCTCGGTTGCGTAGTGGATAAGCGCCGCGGCCCGCGATCGGTGTCGTTAAGTGTTGTATATCGAGGAAGCAGGTGATACGTCAGACAAACGAGCTAGTTAGTTGCACACTGATTTATTACAAAATAAGGAAGGGCGTGGCCCGTTCTGACTACCCACATAGATACATAACATTAAGCAACTTTGGCAAGGGTCGGTCACGGGATGGGTGACTAAAAAATTATTATCTCGAGCTACCCCGTGCACGGCACTTTTTTCATTTGCTGTCGTTAATACCATCCAACCCGCATTGGGAAAGCGTGGAGAGTCATGGCTCATCCTCCTTAACCATCCATTAGGAAGACTGCAGTGGGGACGTAAAAGGGCTGATGATGATGATGATATTTACCTCGACGTTTCGACTACGTTGCAGCAGCCGTGGTCACGAGCAGACTGAAGAACTCTGCGGGTTCACGAGTTTATGCACGTTATGAGTTAATGCACGAACAAGACCCGGTTACATATAGATTATAGTACAGGAGCTCGTTACCAAAATGTACAAGAGATTTTTAACGTTTGACACTTCAGTATCTGGAAATATATATAACTCGGTACACCCTGTAAATCAAACAAGCTTGTTGTTGTTGAAGTATCAACCATTACAAAATTCTTGCACATTTTTGTCACGAGATCTCAGTATATTTATTACAAATAATTGCTATTGGGAATAATAATAAATTTCCATCGGGTACATTATTGAAGAATATTGAATACTTTTATATCATATATTTTCATGCGCACTATCCATAAATGAAACTCTTTACAGTTTCCGTGTTCAGTTACTGATGTGTTGATTGTCTTTTTAATTAAGAGTATAGCTACCTCTAAAACAATACTATTGTCCCCCACTCCTGAGCTTAAGTGCCTATTATCAAAACCAATTATTATTAAATTGAAGGGAAAAAAATACGTATTTTAATATTTTTCTATTATCTGTCTAACGGAATTAACAGAATTTCGTTTTATCCCAGTCATCAACACCATCCTGTTGTACCATTCTCTTATCTTAATTTGAATTATTTTTTAAAGCAAAAACCAACATTTATTTATATTGAATATCCGTTTTATAGATTATTTAAATTAAAATAAACATAAGTGCTTTTTCAATTTGAGTACGAATGAATGAATGAACGAATGAACGATTTATTTCGGTGCAAGTAGTAGAGTAGAATACTCTATTCGTTTCGATTATCCCCATCTGCTGTGTTATATATGGGATTACCATAAAACCTTCACTTCTATTAAACAGATATTCAGGAAGATAAATTCTCAATAAAGAGAGAGGAAATCTCTTCTATTTATGCCAGATGTTTCAGAAAATGTTAGAATTTTATGCTTTCATTGCAGGGATATTAGGCTTAGTATGGACGATGATATGGTGGTTGGTAGTGAAGGAATCTCCTGAGAAGGATACCCTTGTTACACCCGCTGAACTGAAATATATACAGGTGAGAAATTATTCGAAATAATTAGCTATTATCTATACTAATATTGTCAAGAAGAAAGATACGATCGTCTCTGTCTTTGCATTGAATATGCTTTGAAACTACTGAAGCTATTTCAAAAATTCTTTTACCTATGAGAATTGCATTGAATATGCTTTGTTATGCATAAACGACTGAAGCTATTTCAAGAATTATTTCACCTACGGAAAACTACATAATAAGGGGATGAAGTAACGTCGGGAATAGTGGAATACCGCGTAACTAACACTTTAAAAGCTAATTTGAATTGAATTAACATTACAATAGGGATTATAACAAGTTTTTTTTTTATATGTCCGTGGTCGGGTAGATTGTTGACAAATAAATATACACAAGTATTTTTATTTACAAAGATACATTGTATTGAAATGTCATATGACGTCACGCTTTTGTACATTTTCTACACAACTGTGACGTAGCGAGCCCCCACTCCTCAACTTTGATGGTTTATTATCTGAGCTATTTCTTGCTAAATTAAAGTAAACGAATACAAATGTAATATTTTTCTATTATATGACTGACAGACTAAATAGTATTTCTATTTTTTTTATGCCTAGGCGTTTCTGTATTAAATGTATAACCTTTTGAAATAGGTTTTGTTTAATTGAATCTATCCACTATAAAAGCGTAGCGTTAGACGTCGAATGTGCGGCTGTTTTAGGCTGCCGTGCTCAGACACCGCTGTCTGTCCGTCCGTCTGTCAATGTATGTGCGTCTGTCAAGCTATATATCATAAACCGTGATAGTTTAGCAGTTTAAATTATCACAGATGATGTATATCCGTCGCCGCTAAAATAACAAATTCTTAACAAAGAATAAAATTAAATATTTAAATAGCCCTTAACATAATATTTTGCGTTCCATATCATCTAATAGGGATGGCGACTAATTTTTGTTTGTTTGTCTGTCAGGTAGATTATTAAAACACGTATTTTTTAATTTAGTATCTGCCATCTTATCAATAAATTACGATGCATTGAGTTGAAATGTTGCATGACGTCACGCTTTTGAACATTTTCTACAATACTGTGACGTAGCGAACCCCCACTCCACAACTTCAATGCCTATTATCTAAGCCATTTCTTGTTAAATTTAAGCAAAACTTATTTGACTGACGGTCTAAATAGATTTATTTTTTAACCCAGCCATCCCTATATAATCTACCGTTTGTACGCGATTCCGACTCGCACTTAGCGAGTCCAGTTTTTTTTATATTAGCAATCTGTATTCATTAGACTTGAGATCTGAGTGGGCATGTTCTGTTAGGATTCCCGCGGCAGTCAGATAGACGGGTCTAAGATTCGTCACCCGTGGAGGGCGATGCTGACCTCGGGCCCAGTGTGGGCTATAGTGGTCGCCCACTTCAGTGAGAACTGGGGCTTCTATACGCTGCTCACGTTCCTGCCCACCTACATGAAGGGTAAGTGACTTTTATATATTTTTTTTTTTGTCGTTGAGGGAATGCTTTATGCGCTGTCCCTGCTTGACAAGGGACATCTACACTGTTTTTTTTTTAATGTTCAGGCAATCCGCCCAAACAGCCGAAAGAAATATTTTTTAAACTTTCGATTAAGATTAAAATTTATCCTAATCATTATATTTATAAATTTTGCATTCAAAATGCATATCATATTTATTTGGTTGTTCGGGTTGATTGTCTGGACATGAAAATACGCTCTGTAGTAGCGAAAAAGTAACAAGTGCTTGAAAGATTCGCCACGCCTATTAGGTCCCGGGTAGCTCAGTGGTTAGAGTGAAAGGTCGTGGGTTCGAGTCCCTTCTTAGAGTATCAAGGTCTAGTGGATTCTTCTAAGCATTTTTCATTATGAATATTTTCTATTATAGCATTGTGAATGCAAAATTCATCAAATATAATATTAAATCTTTCAAAGTTTATCGACATACCTAGCTGTCAGTTTGAACAATTAAGCCACAGATTAAATTTCCGCGTTTTTATCGTCTACTAACCACATTTTATTTGCGTTCAAATTAGGATTGAATAAGAGATATTATTTTTGTTGATATATTTTAAGCCATAATTTTTTTTTAAGGTTTTGAAATTATGTCTTGGATTATTCGTATTTAATGTTCGAATGTGGTGGTCACTAGGGATATGTTTAGTGGGATAAAAAAATATCCTATTATCTAAGTCAGCTAATACCCTATCTGTATACAAAATTTCATCAAAATCCGTTCATTACTTTCGGCGTGATTGACCGACAAACATCCAAACATCTAAACGTCCAAACAAAGAAATTTTCACATTTATAATATTAATAGGATTATTTATCACAGATACACACAAACACAGACACAGACACAGAGACACAGACAGAGACAGAGAGAGAGACACAGACGACGACACAGACAGAGACACAGACGGCGACACAGACAAAGACACAGAAAGAGACACAGACACAGACAGAGACGGAGACATAGAAAGAGACACAGACACAGAGAGAGAGAGACATATTAACTATCGTGGTGTACCACAGACGTGTTCCTCTTCGATACGTCGCAGACCGGTTGGCTGTCGGCGGTGCCGTACCTGGCGATGGCGGTAGTGCTGCAGGTGGCGGGGCACCTCGCCGACTGGCTGCTGCGGAGGGGCCTGCTGTCCCGCACCAACGTCAGGAAACTGTTCAACTGCGGGGCGTTCCTGTGCCAGGTAACGTATTTTCTTTCGGCTGTTTGGGTGGATGCCTGAACATTGATGAGAGTGCGCTCTGTAGTGGTGAACGGTAACAAGTGCTTGAAGGATTTGTCGGTCCTGTTGGTGGGTGGCTCGGTGGTGGGAGCGGTCGCCCGGATTGCGAAAGGTCGTGGGTTCGAGTCCCATCTCGGGGTGCCAGGGACCAAATGGATTTTTTAAGTATTTTGTATTAAGAATATATTTCAGTACAGCGTTGTGAATGCGAAATTGATCAAATATAAGGTAACGTATTTGTCGGCGGTCATCATCATCATCACCAGCCCTTTTACGTCCCCACTGCAGGGGCTCAGGCCTTCCTTATGGATGGTTAAAGAGGATGGGCCATGACCCTCCACGCTGGCCCAATGCGGATTGGAGGGTATTAACGACTGCAAATGCCGCCGGGACCAACGGCTTAACGTGCCTTCCGAAGCACGGAGTAGCTCGAGATAATAATTTTTTTGGTCACCCATCCCGTGACCGACCCTTGCGAAAGTTGCTTAACGACTGCGATCACGGGCCGCAGCGCTAATCCACTACGCCACCGAGCTATTTTTCCTTTTCCACTGATTTCAATATATATGAAATTACAATATTTAAAGGATTTAAACCACAACAAGCGATAAATGTAATTGCAGACGGTATTTATGGTGGCAGCGGCGTATTCTACGTCAGTGATATGGTGCGTCGTGTTCCTCACTATAGCTGTAGGTCTCGGTGGGTTCGCATGGTCCGGTTTCAGGTAAGGATCAATCTTAAACCTTATTTCTATAGTAATACGACTTTATATCTTGTTTTAAAAGGTAATATGGCTTCTTTGAAACGAGTATCGTTTTATGTATGCGTAAAGTTGAATTCTCTAAGTTCTGATATGAGTAAGAGGGGCGTGACGTCACGCGCTGTTTATGGTCACATGACAATACAGCTTAAAATATTTTTTTTATAAATAGTTTAAGCGATATTATAAATATAATAAGCATAAAAGTGTGATTATCATCTGTACATGTATATTAAACACTATTTTTATTTTATTTATTTATTTGGGATAACAACAGCTTTTATACTAAATATATTGTACATAGTGTCTTATTTACATGTAAGCCATTTATAGCTATCCACGATACATTATATTGAGGTCGTTAGCAGCCAGGTGTTACTTAGAACTAATTAATTTATAAATAATACTGAGATATGATTAGATCTATTGTTAGTAAATAAGACATCTAAATGCTGGTGATTAGGTGTGTATATATTTTGTCTTTGAATGATTGCTTAGATTCGGTGAACCCTTTCACCGATTGCAGAGAAATTTTTGTTGTATGAGTTGACAATACGGGTGAAAACGGCATTCTTACCGTAATTGGTGGTATGATGTGGTACGTGGAACAGTGGCGTGTGTCTGGTACGACGTGTCGGTGCACAAAGGGAGATATGATTTGTGAGGTCGGGACAATCAAAACGACCACGCACTATATCAAATACCAAGCATGCGTCTATTATTATACATTTCGAATGAAACAGTTTATTATGGAACCTGAATTTAAAATTATTTATTCGATTTGCTTATTATAATCTACAAAACTGTGACGTAGCGAGCCCTTACTCCTCAACTCTAAAGCCTATTATCTAAGCCTTTTCTTATTAAATTTAAGCAAAATTTATCTGACTAACGGACTAAATCGATTTTTTTTTTTTACCCAGTCGCCACCCCTATTAATAATGTTTTCTTTTTTACTTTTTCAGTGTGAATCATTTGGACATCGCAGCTCCTCACGCTAGTGTCCTGATGGGCTTATCCAATACCGTGGCCACCCTACCCGGCATCATCAGTCCGCCGCTAGCTGGCGCCATAGTCACTAACAATGTATGACCTTATATATTTAATTTTTATATTTGATCAATTCCGCATTTACAATGCTATACTGAAAAATATTCTTAATGCACAATGCTTAAAATCCACTTGGTCCCTGGCACCCAGAGATGGGACTCGAACCCATGACCTTTTAGCAATCCGGGCGACTGCTCTAAGCACTGAGCTACCCAGGACCTAACAGGACTGACGAATCTTTCAAGCACTTGTTACTTTTCGCTACTACAGAGCGTATTCTCATCGATGTTCAGGCATCCACCCAAACAGCCGAAAGAAATATTTTTACAATTATTTAAACTTTCGATAAATATGAACATTTCGACGCTGGAAAGCAAACACGTAGTAACCCGCAAAACCAATAATTTTTCTTTATAGCTGAAAACATTTTTATTTTCAATAAATAATTCCTATAAACATCCATGGTAAAATAGGATGTTCCTTAGTCAATGTATATGGAAATAAGATATTTTTTTATTAAAAATATAAAGATTTTTCACTTTAAATATCCGTTTTAGTTTTGCAGGTTACTACGTGTTTGCTTTCCAGCGTCGATTTGTTCTTATTATTATATTTGATCAATTATGAGCAATCGTGGATTCGAGTCCCATCTGCCAGGGACAATGTGGATTTTTTAAGCATTATTCATTAATAATATGTCCTAATTTTTATACCGGATTTCTAGGAAATAATTTGATTTGATTTCCTTTGCTTTGATTACAGACCGCCGAGCAATGGAGGATAGTGTTTTTCATATCAAGCGCCATCTACCTGTTCGGAGCGATAGTGTACGGGATTCTGTGCTCGGGTGAGAGACAACCGTGGGTGTCACAAACACCCAGTCCCGCTGCCGGTTATGAGAATAGCGCGATGGATTATAGCTCTGAAATGTAAACGTGTAATATACAATATTGAAAAGTGTTACTTAGATCTGACTTAACAAAACGAAGGTACAGTAGAACTATATTTATAAGTTACACCAATGTACTTGAAGTTAAATTTTGGAAAGGCGTGAATAAAATAACTAATATTAATGTTTTGCGTTTCCGCGCCATTTTTGTTCGTTTGCTGTTTGGCGCCATTTTAAATTTGATTTTTGCTGACGCTACTTATAAAAATAGTAGTACTGTACACACTTCGTGTTTAGATAATCTAATTTCTTTAGTGGTAAGAGACAAAATGTCATGAGACCGGATTGCATGCAATATAAAAAAATTGAAATATGAAACAAAAAAGATGTTACTACAAATTGTATTCCGCAATCGATTTGGTACTTATGTTAATGAAATATGTTATATAATGAGACGTCTGACGGTTTTGTATAACATGACATGCCTTTGCTTTACATAATTATAGAAAAAAACTTAGAAGAAAGTGGTGTACATCTTAATGTTTGCCACAAGCATATACAGTGATAAATCTATACAAAGTCTAGCAGAAATAACGCACATCCTTATACATCCCAATGAGGAAGTATTTAAAAAAAAGTACTGAAAGCACCTCACTAGATGGCGATTCTAATAAAAGTTGATTTTTTCAGGAAACGAATGGACCAGATATAATCATTTCCGTTCCTTTTAACTAACATATTAAAAAAACTGAAATTCGCAATGTTCGAAACTTACATATGAATACAAATACGAAAAAGTACAAATAGAATATGAGTTATTTATTGAATTTAAAAATTTATTTACTTTTATACATGAAAGAAAACCGTACCGTAGCGACATCTAGTTTGATTTCGGGAACTAACGATTTTTTTAATACTTCCTTATTAGTAAATGCATTTATAAAACGAAAATTGGAATTTTACTTTTATGTACTAAAACATTGTTTATGTGTAGTCAGTTATACTAATTGCAGGGTAACAGTGTGGACATCTTACGAATCCGTCAAAATTACGGCTTAATAAATATAAATACTTATATTAAAAGTTATTGAAATCGAATCAGTATCTGATTTTAAATAAAACTCATTTCAGAATGTGCGTTAATTAAGTTACATGTTGTATATACTTTATTTGAAAATAGCAAAAGTATAACACTGTTTCATTGGACATATCTTGAGCTATTGCTTAACGGCAAAATATGAACGTATCACCGAAGTATTAGAAAAAAAAAACGTTATTCATACATGTACTCGTTCTGAGTTATGTGTATCTGCTTTATTATATGAAATCATTGCATATCAATTCGTAAGTGTATTTAGCAAAATATTTAATTTCTTTTATATCTTATCCCTTGCAATCGATTGCAAAAGAGAAATGAAATAATTATTTATTTAGCACTGAATAAGGCATTGATTACTTAACTAGTGTTACTACAAGAGCTAAGTAATGAATACCTCTGTTTATAATATTTTATACTATACTTACGAAAAAGAAAAGTGCTAAATCACTGAGTCTTATTCTTTTTATAACTTGACGTGTTGTTTACTGTACCGTGGATTGCAAGAATAGGGCGGGTCAAGTTTCGTGCCTCACTGCACTATAACGGCCCTACCCAACTGCTTAGTTTGCCTTAAGTATCTTTCGCAACTGAACGCAACTAGTTCTTAAGAAAAGATAATATGTAACACACTTGTGCAACTCGTTTACTATATGGTTGCTAAAAGGTACAATTTACCTTAAATAAAAATGTGATATTTGACATAATTCGGGGTCATTCATCAATCACGATACACGATAAGGAAGCAGAAGAGGATCAACAAAGTATTACGAATTTTTTATCCGTCAAGTAAATCGCAAAAAAAAATATATTTTTTATTTTGAATTGTCACATGTAAGTAGGTAGGACTTAATAAGACCACACTCCTCAACTGTAGTGCCTGTAATATAAGTCATTACTTGTTAACTTGAAGCTAAAAATCTCCCTACTAACGGACTAAATGAAATCTTTTTTTTTCCATATCATCATCCTTATTTATGGATGGCCTCTTATGTTTTTACCTACTTAATAAATTTTTAATACATGTAACACGGTCGCCGAACAGAAAGAATTTCGTACAATAACCCGCCATTACATATCGCACACCTAGATCTAAACTAAGACAACTCAAAAAGCTAATGTGGAGGTCTGACAATACATTTTTTTATGTGGCAGGAGCTCGACCACTGATTCAACAAAAGAAAGCTAAAGTTATCTAGCGGCTCATCCCCGAACCTTCATTGGATCTGTTATGTTGGATGATCCCAAAGTATTTGAATATTGTACTAAGTCAAAACTCAATAAATTTTTGAGTTGTCTCAGTTTAGATTTTTGCGATTTGATTGCTATTGCGCTTGCACAGATGCATTTAGCTAATTTTGTCATAGTAGAGTGAACCTAAATAGTTAATAAACAAGGTCTATCGTTGGAGTAAATTTACTGACACTGCACTTAGTATTAGTGAAAATTCATATTATTATACAGAGACTTAACCTAGTACGAGGTTCTACGGGAGTAATATTCACTCTTAGAAGGAAGTAGGTTTGCTTATTCTCTGTATAATAAGAATTTGGACTAATACTAAAATTGCAATTTTAGCGTAAATTTAGACGTTAAACCTTGTTTATTAATAGCACTGAAAATGTTACAATATCTATAAGTAAGCACAAATGCCAACTTACATAATTCGCTCTCTTCGGCGATCGTGCTATAGACACAGTTTTGTATTATTTGATTTGGACACTTTTGTTTGTATAATTTCTAGTTATTTAACTTATTGACGAATCTGATAGAAAAAAAATAAGAGCTTAATAGAAAATAAATACGAGTTTTATATTTTAAATCAATATGTGAATTTGTATTCGGTGAATGTAAATAGATAAATGTGATTGTCTGTGGTATGTATGTAAAGTTTGTATTGTGATTGTAGTTAAGTATAATAAAGCTTATTTGAGGATCGTATAATTTATTTATTTTATAATACTCTTTGTTCTACAATGTTAAAGAAGAGTATTACGTCATGGAGCATGTAAATGCCGCTAATAAGAAAGATACTATTTTTAAACGTTATTAGTACCACCATAATTAAGGTGAAGATGCCTAAATGTTTTTTTTTTAGAAAACTTTATAAAGAACATACCATTTCTTTATAAAAGAAGAAATTACAAAAAATAGAAAAATAGAAAAAACAGCCAACCAATATTATCTATAAAACGCAAAAAAACACTTAAATATTTATTTTAGTAAATCTGTGAAAATTTCAACCGTCCAGCTATAACGGCTTATGAGCTGACCTGCCTAATTTGAGATCACAGACTGTTTTCATACTTGAACTGAGTCTTAATAAATAGGGTTCATTTTTACCCTTTGTGAACGTAACCCTAAAAGTAGTTGATAATAGTTTTTAGGACTAGTCAAAATTCTAAAGCTGATGTACCAAAATAAACATCTCTTATTAGATTCCTACATTTGCATTTATCACCTGCCCTAAAAATTGGACTGCTGATTGGAATCCGTAATGTCCAGGACAGAAACTGAAAACTGTTGTCACATCACAACAAAGTCTGACTCCAAGCTTTTTAATAAACAAGGTTTAACGTCGGAATAAATTTACGCTGAGACTGCACTTATTATTAATCAAAATTCATATTATTAAACAGAGACTTAGTAAAGGTTAACCTAGTACGAGGTAATAGGGAGGGTTTGATTGATTGATTGATTAACACTTTATTGCACTAAAAACAAACACATAAAACAGAAAGAAATAAACATATATGCAAAAGGCGGCCTTTTTGCTAGGGTAGCAATTTCTACCAGGCAACCTTTGGCTAACAGAAAGGATACCAACCAAGTACAAATATAACGGGTTAGTGCTTTAAATTAATAAATATTCTTAACGAGAAAAAGAGGTTTGCTTATTCTCCGTGTAATATTAATTTGAACTTATACTAAAATAGCAATTTTTGCGTAAATTTACTCTGACGCTAATCTTTGTTTATTAATAACACTGAAAAAGTTTATATATCTTACAACTCAAGCTCTATATTCTATAGATACATTGTGCGGACAAATCTTATTGTAAGATGCAGACTCATACGTAATAATTTCAACCTTAATCTACCGTAACTAGAATTTAGAGACTTGTTTATATAAAACCCATTTAAACCAAAAACAAACACGCCACTCAAAATAATCCTATGTTTAATATTTAAAATAGCGCCATCTGTGTTCAAATTTTGTAAACTTTAACCAATGAGATTAAAAAAGGTATTTGAGATAAATGATATTGCAATGTTTTGTAATCAAAAATTCAGTCATTTCTTATCAATCATTAAGTATTGATTTCTCTTAACATCGATTTTATTTTAATATTAAATGTATTAAACAACGGTTTTTATATTTTATTGTAAAATTACTTAGTCAGACTTATGTCTTTGCTTGGACATTTCATTGTTTCAGTTTCTAAATTGCAATTTTAATTCAATATCATTAAATTAAAGGAAGTGTTTGATACATATTTAAAATTTGATTTTGTGCGGGGCCGAAACCGGGGTCCTTCTAGGTAAAATGTATAAGTACTTGTAATAAAAATTGAGAACAACTGCAAACAAATATTTTGTCATAGTACGCCAAAAAATCGCTCTTAATATTTCAGTTTTCGTACGAGGACATTTATTTCAAAATAATAAATACTCAAAAAATTTCAATACATTCTCATACCACTGTATTATACTTTTTTTCTAAAATCACTGCTAAATCCATTTATTTATATTTTAGTTAATTCTATTTATTTAAAATATGGTTATTTAAACGTGCAAAAATAGTTTATATTATAAAAAATAACAACATTACTAATAAATATAACGAAAACTACCGTCGTTTCGAGCGAACTTTTCGTGACGTCATAACCGCCGCGCCGGTTTGTCGGCGAAGTATAAAGGATGCCGCCACTTTGAAACACCGCTTTTTCACCAATCTGCGAGGCGAGCGCGTGCGTCTGTTAAATTGAGTTTTTATTTAAATTCACAATGGAGAACGATATGACGTATAAATTACTAGATTTGATGCAGAAAACTGGTTATTCTATAGTTCAGCACAACGGACAAAGGAAGTTCGGTCCACCACCGGACTGGACTGGCCCGCCTCCACCGAAAGGCTGCGAAGTGTTCATCGGAAAGTTACCGCGTGAAATCTTCGAAGACGAGCTCGTGCCGATTTTCTCGAAGGTCGGGAAAATCTACGAACTCCGGCTGATGATGGATTTCTCCGGCTCCAACCGAGGATACGCTTTCGTGACTTACTCCACGAAGATGGAAGCTTACAGAGCAGTGAAAGAGCTGAACGGCTACGAGATACGTGCAGGGAGACAAATAGGTGTCGTGAAATCTGTAGATAACTGTCGTCTCTTCGTAGGGGGGCTTCCGAAGACTAAAACCAAAGAAGAAATCTTGGAAGAGCTATCTAATCGAGTGTCTGGTATCGTGGATGTGATCCTCTATAGGAACTGCTTCGACCGCCGGTTGAATAGAGGGTTCGCGTTCGTGGAGTTCACGTCACACCGCGCTGCAGCGATGGCGCGCCGCGCGCTCATTCCGGGCTGCGTCAAAATATGGGACCAAGAGCTGATGGTAGACTGGGCTGAACCGGAACCTGATATTGACGACGAGCAAATGAAAAGGGTGAGTTTTATATTTCTTCTCTGTAAAATTGACTACGATTTTATATATTTTATTTTAATGCACACGTTTTTTACGCGTTTTCATTATCAACTAGTAACTATTTAGCATAATTTAAGAAAACTTCTTTCTTTTATACTAAGCGTTACTTATTCTTATTAGCGCAAAACATGCAAATGCGAGTGACCATATGTTTATTTTACTCCAATGTTTAGATAAGTAGTCATGTTACATACTCCATTGTTATAGTTTAAGTGCTAGGAATTCATATCTGATTTTGGTACTAATCCTTTCATATAGCATATTCACCTGTCGTATTCAAACTTCCCAAATTCATTACTAAAACCTTAAATCAGGTACTGGGAGGTCTTTAAATTTATTTTATTTATTACAGGTAAAAGTGCTGTATGTAAGGAACTTCTTGATAAGAACGACTCCTGAAACTATTCAGTCGGTGTTTGAAACTGCAATAAAAAATAAAATTGAGCGAGTTAAGAAAATTTACGACTATGCCTTTATACATTTTTATGAACGTGAACATGCTGAGCTTGCTATGAACAAATTGCAAAATGCTGAAATAGACGGTAGCAATATTGAAATAAGATGGGCGAAGCCGGTTGATCGAGAATTGTACCGTATACAAAAACTGAATCACGGCAATGCCAAATTTAATAATAGCCTCGATTTGTCTCAGACTCTTTTACTTTACAAACGACACTTGGACAAGAAAGAATATGCGAATTCTCCAAAGGATGACGAAGGCATCGGCTCCTCGGCATGCGCTGGGGATTCCATATGTGGATCACCTTCAGAATCAAAGTCTTCTAACTTTCAATACTCACCACCTAAGGACTGCTACACGATTGCTCCAGCTAAACTAGATTCTATGTGCAAAAGGTATTTATTTATTTTAGTCATCTTCTCTATACATTCTTTAGTCAGTGTGCTTTGAGAAAGAAATCAAATGTTTTTTCAATTTTTATTATAATTCTGTTGTATTTCCTTAGTTTTTGGTTCTTCAAAAGTCATTAATTAATGACTAATATATAATTAATGATGAATAATTATAAACTAATCTCATATAAATCCATTACAAAGACCAGTTTTCACTAAATGGACATTACATGTATAATTAGAATCTGTTATGTTGGGACAGGTACATGTGGGCCCCACCGGTGTACTCGTACCAAAAGTACTTGGGCCCGTCGGGCGAGGAGCAGTGGGTGGGGCGCGTGGAGCTACCGCTGGTGGGCGCGCCGCTGCTGACGGTCGCGCGGCGCGTGGGCCCACTCTCCTCCCGCGCGTGCCACTCCATGCAGCAGGCGCACGTCGAGGCCGCAGAAAACGCGCTTAACTACATCAAGGTATGCATATATGTGACAGACTACTAAATTGTCCTTGATAGTCCAGAAATTCGTAACTATGTATATCGGAACTACTGAGTCTTAACTCTTACGAATTAACATATCGCCTGAGGGCCTATTCTCTTTTTCCTTTAATGAAAGATTTCTAATCATCCTTATGTTATTGTTAAAATCACATCTGTGAAGATTACCTGTGAATTAGAGGATTGTCAGGCTTGGGTCCTACCTCTGTTACCTCTAAAATTTACTACTATCTCTGTTACTTTTAATATATGGAGAGAAATTGTTTGCTGTGTAATAGAATAGGCCTTTGGATATCATGTTAATTCGTCCTAGTAGTAGTTTCACAAATATCCATTAAGGTTTAAGGACTACTCTGTGCTCTAAAGTATGTTAAATTTTAAAATAAGTGTCTGTAATAGTCTAATACTATTGACTATTTTAATGGATAGTGTGTTAACTCTGTGTTTAATTAGATAAAGAAATACACCAACAATATCAGCAAGTCTACCTATAATTGTAAAAAGTAAATTATGCTAATATGTTCCTTCATAACTATCTAGTTGCCTGTCCTGGCTGTGCACTATTTTTCATGTAGGCTAACTTTTACAATTTCTTTATAATTTACACGCCATAACGTTTTTCTTAGATGTTTCCAAGTGATACATCTAAAGTATATGATAATATAGAAATTATAGAATACTAGCTTTACGCCAGCGGCTTCGCCCGCGTAGTGTTATATAAAACATAAATACCTTAATTTTGAATCGCCCTATCTATGAAAAAGAACCGCATCAAAATGCGTTGCGTAATTTTAAAGATTAAAGCATGCATAGAGATATAGGGACAGAAAGCGACTTTGTTTTATTTTATAGTATGTAATGATACACGCTGCTTTTAGCTACCCTTATTGGAATCTGAACAAAGTAAATGTTGACTAATATTTATTTATAAAAGCTTTCCATTAACTTCAATGCCTAATTATAATTTAAAAACCTCCTTAGCCGAGTGGTTCGCACGCCGGTTTCAAGGTGTCGCCATCTCTGAGGTCCCGGGTTCGATTCCCGGTCGGGTCAATGTAGAAAATGAACTTTTCTATATTGACTCGGGTCTGGGTGTTGTGGTACCTTCGTTGTCTCAGATACTCCATAATACGGGGGCTTTAGCTACTCATCTTGGAATCTGAGCAATGTATGTGATGTTGTTAAATATTTATTATTATTATTATTATTATTGTAACTGTCCTTTCACTTGAAATCCATTGAGTAGTTTGTTATACTCCAGATGCTGCGAGCCGACCTAATCCAGCGGTCTACGCCAGCGCCGCTACAGCACGTGTATGGAGTGAGTGGAGTGGGCAACGTGGGCTGCGTGCTACCCTACGACTACCTGCCACTGTACCCGCGTCAGCCCACACTGCCCCCGCTGCCGCTGCCGCTGACGGTACCACCCATCTGGCGCACCGTATGAGCCTCCTGCTCTCGTCTGACTACTCGACTCTCCGAAATCAGCTTTTATATTATAATATTAAACGCTCATTTCTTTTAAATATGGTGTATCATATGTTTACTAAAACTAAGTCTTTATTGTTGACACAATAGAGCTTAGACTTAGTTTTGTGACTATTGAAAGATCCCACTGAAATATCTTTTTATTCTTGATGGAATCAAAGGAAATTTCTTGAGTGGATTTTCAAACTGATGTCTATTTAACGCGACGGATTGTCGAAATCTTTTTTTTGACTTGTTTATTTAGGACATAATATTTCTGTTATTGTTTTTCACTGAACTTAGAATGTTGACCAAATTGTTTTCTTATATTTTAAGATGCCTCTTTTTTTACTATCTATATCAGAAAGACTAACGAATTTATGTTGTGACCGCTCTGTTTAGACTAACGCGCGGTTGTTTTTCATATTTGTTTAAGACTAGTTTTCTTTGATTAATAGTTTAAATAAGAAAGTTGTTTTTGATTGTATTTAATTTTATTTTGGATAGTTTATTGGCGTTATTTACTTCTGTAAAGCTGCCATGGAGTGCTTCCTTGTGCTTATATAAAGATATATTCAGAGAGAATGCACTTCTTTAGTATTGAAGTCTTAAAGAGACTCCTTTTGACTAATAAAATCATATAAAAACTAGTTGTTTTCATTTTACCTGTTTTCCAGTGTGAACAATAGGTTGGTATTACGAGTTCAAAATCGTTGCCGATTGTTGCATTTTATGGTATACTAAATATAAACTAAACCGGTATAAATAGTAAGTACATATAAGTATACTCAATTTTATCAAATGTCTAGATTTCACCATCCTCTGCAAAATGTCCAAACGATTATAGGTAGTTAGAGTTACCTACCTGGCTGAGAATTGAGATAGTAGCAATCGGTAGTACTTAAGACCTGAGTTACTGCATTCCTTCTAGCCATGTTACAGCGTAAGAGACCCGACTTGGCACCACTCTTATATCTAAACCAATTTGTGACTTCATTGACTTTTAGTTTGGTACGCTTGTTTTATATATGTATACATAGTCGTGTACCCAGGAAAGTATTTGCCTTCAAATTATGTTTTAACGCCTGACACTTTTTTAAAGCAATGAGTTTGTTTATTATTTGATTACTGTCATTATTGTACATGTACTTGAAACTGATAGTATGGAAACCAAATAAGCGACTACAATTCACATATCCAATTAATTATTAACTATCAGATTATTTATTTATGAGGTTATTCTACTTACTGTCTTTTCTTCAAAATCTTATAATGAAATGGACGTTGAAACGCCTGACGCGAATATTGGAGCAATTCTGTTTTTACGGTTGGTCGGGCTGGGACGCATACGTTGTAATTTGACCACAGATTTATGAATAAAGAAGGTTTAGCGCTGGAGTAAATTTATGATAATACCTGCATTTAATATTAGTCAAAATTTCATATTAAACGGACAATTGGCAAAGGTTAACCTAGTAAGAGGTTCTAGGGGAGTACCTAATATTTATTCCTAGAAAGAAGTAGGTTTGCTTATTCTCTGTATAATATGAATATAGACAAATACTAAAATTGCAATTTTAACTGAAATTTGCTCTGACGCTAAACCTTGTTTAAGAATAGCTCTAAAAATTAGTGGTGGTACCGTAGTATTTTGATAAGGTATAATCTATAAGACTCCAGCATTTTTATATTCTCGGCTGGGCTTTAAAGAACGACACGAATGTAGCATATAAATAGCAATTTAGGAAGAGTATACAAATCGTTTTGGCGCTCATTCATTGTATTTTACGTTTTAATTATTGAAATGAAATGAAAATATCTTTATTCAAGTAAGCTTGTTACAAGTACTTTTGAATCGTCCAAAATCTTTTATTAAAACAAGACTCTATATATTTTTTTATTAAACTGGTAAAATTGCAGAGCGCTTTATTACACACTCATCTTTGTTTAACACACCACCATTTAGGATAACCGCGTTCATTTGGTACCATAGAAAGTGACCGACTAACCACATCGGAGGCCCGAGGCGGCAATAGGCAAGGATCGACAACTTTTCCGGGTCAGAATATTGCTTTTACACCCGATACACTTTTTAATTTTATTAAGATTTTGACGGATGCTCCGGCCATTTGGAGGCCCGGGGCTTACTGCCCTCTACCCCCCCGCCCACTTAGTCCGCCAGTTACCAGTGATCACCTACTACATAGGGATGGTATGCACAGAGTACCTACATTATGTATGGAAACCAATAATCAACAATTTCAACAATTCTTAACACACTTAAAGGCCGTCAGCGCTCTTGTAGCACCTCTGGAGTTGAGCAGGTGTCCATGGGCGACGGTGAGCACTTACCATCAGGTGATCCGTTTGCTCGTCTGCCCCCTACCCCATAAAAAAGACACGCTTACAAGTGGACTTACATTGGCCACTACAAAAAGACTTGTCGCTAGGCTGTGCCCTGCCTTAAAGGCAGGTTTACAAACCGGTTAATACCCTCTTTCAAGTTTCTTGACAGATATAGCAGAAAAGTCCCTAGTTAAATTAAGTTGTGTGTCCCAACTAGTGTTGCCACATCTACAAAACCTATACACGCCGGTGAATCTATTAAAAATCGGTAAATTTTTAAAAATTACGGTAAACGGTATATACGGCGGGGTCCAACATAACGGCGATATTGTTTTACAGATTTCTTCATCGCATTCAAAGAAGTGTGATAAACATGACATTGTATTAATTTATTTATACGTTTGAATTTATTAAAATTAACAATTTTGTATCTTTCTTCCACTATCCATTCCACGAAGTCAACTCAATATGATACAAAAATTTTTACTCTTGATTAAGCTCCTTTGGTCTTATTATCTATTCTGTGATTTAAACGTGTTACCTACTAGTAGCGAAACAAGATAGTCTGTTTACTGTAGATATACCTACTAAACATAAGTCATATCCGTCTGGTCCAATTTCTAAACATAGACCAGACATTAAAGAGAGGATGTAAACCTAAAAGACGGACCCTGACTATTTAAAAACGGTTTTTAATTAATTACTCTCAAACTATTATGATCATTGTAAAAGTGCTGCACAGAACCCTCTATTGCAAGGGGACTATGCATTTATAACAAAAAAATTACTATGAAAAATAACTATGAAATTTTTTTATTATTTTTGTATAGGAGCCTTAACTTGAGTAACCTTGAATTATATACAAAATTTAAAAAAAAAACTATCTATTTTTTAATCAATCAAGTTTAAGTGTATCGAAAGAACTTTTGAATTTTCTAAAAATTTTTGTTATTAGCACATTTTCATAGAATATGACGTCTTATGAAGTTTATAGATTTGACAGCAATAATAGTAATCATCCTAAATCAATCCACTGCTTAACTTTTTAGCCATAGGATACCATAGCCATAGCGTACATCTTAGCGATATTTCGGTTAATTTTAATAATTACATAGAAGAAACATTGAAATGTTTATTTAACTTTAGGCCAAGAAATCGTACGTATATTTTGCAGATTAATTTTAAAAGCCTTTTTAAGTACATTAAATATACTACATAAGGCACTCACTTTTCAAACAGAGTACATTATACCATTATAGCCTATTCCGGGAAGGAGTGCATTGACACTTGATTTGACCCCACATTTTCTGTGAAAGCTTCCCATAACTGGGGATTTTTATAAAGTCATAATTGATTATACCTACCAAAACAATCATTTAATTCATGGGGGGAATAACCTTATATTTCATTTGCCAAAGATAATAATAATAAAATAATCATAATATACAAATACTGGTATATGCAAACATTAAAATTGTAATGCCTGCTGTGCACTACTTTCCATACAAAAATATTATTTTTGTTGTTACACACAATGTCATTCTTCAGTCGCTCGTATCTTCTTACTAGTCTGTGGGTCGCTCGAGCTTGAGTAGCCTTATGCGAGGTAGGTGATTCCTAGCGTCTCGTTGACTGTGTTGCCATTATGTTTATCGTGCCAAATAAAAGAACAAAGCAAACAACAAATTATTACACTATAAAGCTTACAAACTGGTGTTAGAGTCTATTTTAGCAGTAACAGTGTGTTATCTTAGCCTTTAGTTCATGCTTTACGTGTCGATATATAATGTTCGAATGTTCCTTGCTTTACCGTGAGTCGTGTTTGGTTATTACGTACGTAAACATATTTGAAAAAATTATAAAATCAATTATTTCTTATCGATAGTCCATTAAGTGTTATTGTTTTAATACTATTATTGCTTACAAACTTGAAACATGGAACAAAATCGGAGAAATAATGAAGAGGAATCGAGCGGGTGGTGGTGGAAAGGCCTAGGTGCCGTGGCTGTTGCTGCCGCTGCGGGTGCAGGTGTATACTACGCTACCAGAGGTTCTCAAACAACTCCTAAGGGTGACAGTACACAAGAGCAACGCATTTTGCAAAAAAAAAGACGTCTTTTGCTATCGGGACAAACCTGTTCATCTTACTTGAACGATTTATTTCTTAGGGCATCTTTAAATGAGTAAGTTACAATTCCATTTCAATAGACTTAACCGCTTTGGCATCAATTATACTTACTACCTACTAATTGGCGTTTTTAAAATTTTTAACGTGACGATACTATATTTGATGTGTACGACCAACGATAACATAGAATTTAAATTGTAAATCTATTATTCCTATCTATGGCTATTTATGATTCAATTCGACAGGGTTCCATAGGATATTTGCGATAAAACGTAAATCATCTTAACGACTTTTATGTTATCTAGAAGTGAAATCACATATAACTCATGTAAATGTCGAGATAAAAATTACGATAATAGGTATATGTAGGTAACGAGGTGCATAGATATCTACATATTAATTTGCTTTGTTTGGTTGAACGCGTTAATCTCAGGAATTAGGTTCGAATTAAAAATATGTATATTTACGTGTTAAATATATAGTCTATTTATTGAGGAAGGCTATAGTAATAGGAATAGAGCAACTGGAAAATGTTGCAAAAATGGGAATACCTTACGGGCGAAACCACTGGTGCGGCTAGATTTTCGCCAACGGCAAAATTGCATTAGGATAAAACTGATGGCCGTGGTAGTTAATTTTCTCAGAATAATTACTCATTTCGATCGAAAAAGATATTTCATTTATTATTTACGATACAGAAATAATAGGGTAGTTTCGGTGGTGAAAAATAAGTCACGAAATTGAAACATAGAAATTCTGATTTAGAATTTTAAAATCGCACGATTATATTATTATCTTAAAATCATGATTTTTGCCTCTGTGTCATGCCTTATCTCTATGATGTCACGTGACTTGAAACACGTCCCGACATTGTGCCGACAACTGTCAGATTAGTACAAAGATATTAATTATAAATCAAATTCCTAGATGGCGCAGGTCTTAGCTTATTTATATATTTTTACTGTTTATCGAGTTTTGAAAACTGTGACGGACAGCGTTTTCGCGGATATAAAAAAAATTAAAATTTTCATTTAATTTTTAGGCACGAAAACGTGTTTATTTTATAGAAAATTAAAATGAAAATTTATAAAAAATAAAAATATTATTTCAAATGAAGTAGAATACCATATTGTATATGTTTAATGAAATCGTGAAAGACACTTTAATTTCTTGTTTTACAGTAAAATTGCAACTAAAAATGAGTTTAACAAATTCAGTTATCTCATTTAATTTCAATGATTTAAAATAATTTTACAACCCTCTATCCACGCAAAACACATATCGCAGTAGTTTTGTCATATAAAATAATAGATTATAGTCTTCGATCGATAACACTTGATCGATTTTTATTATTAAAGTTGTTGATTATAATGAAGCGTCAAAGCTGTCAAAGTTGAGGAAGCTTGGTGCCGCTGAAGTCGTGCACATAGCCAATATCTATACTTGTCGTGTATTTATTTGGTATCTTTGCCCAGATTGCCCAAAGCACTTTGATGTAGTTAGATACCTATCTGATTATTTGACGCGACAATGACGGAGTTATAGCTCAGTTGTTGAAAAAGATTTTATCTATTTATATACTAGTTTGTCGCCTCGGTTGCCTATAGAATAATAACAAAGCTGTTATTTTGAGTCTACAGATCAGCCTATAAAACAATATACATCTGCGTACCTCTACGATCGATAAAATTGTCTAGAGCAGCAGTTCTAAAACATTTATAGCAATGGGATTGGAATGGAATTTAAATATAACGGCAATGTAAACAAAATATTTTCTATCAAGTGGGGGCGCCAAAATCAAATTAAAGTAGATTTTGGCGTCCAAACTTTTTCTCTCTGACGGTTATGCTTATACATACTCTGCTTATACACTGCATTTTTCTGCAAAATTTTGGTAATATATGTAAAATCGTCAGCCTCATGGAGTGTAGAAGGGCGAATATTCTATATTCAACAATAAACGCCTTCGTTTAGGGTAAAAGGATTATATTTGTAAGCTCTGAAATGTTTAAAAAATCTTAATTGCAGCAACATAGTCCATGAGGCGCAGGGTAGAGTCGACCCCAGATCGATCCCAGATAATCCAATTATCAATAATCTGAACTCCTTGCTGTCTGATATTTATGTGAGGTACACAGCAATACGGCTGGATGACTTCGAGCTGCATTATGAAGTGTTCAATAGCATTTTTTATAGTCTTCATCAAAAGATGAAAGATGTTGATAAATATTACAATCGCTATTCCAGTACGGTAAGACATCACCTTGTTTATGATAATAGTAGGCTAGTGTTACCATTATTATAAGTAACATCTTAGATTATGTATAAACTAAGAGTATCTGTAAAATTTATCTCGGCAATATTGCTATTCTGTATAAATACAGCGCCGAACACAGCGCCTTTACAGCATTACAATAGTACCTTTAATACATTTTGAAGTAGGTTTTATTTGATTGATCCTCCATGCTGTGTCAGTGCTGTGCTCTACGCTGTAATTTAAACAGAATAGCACTGCAAAAGAGAGCACGCTCCAGGTAATGAAATAAGAATACCTAGTAACACATTGATATTTGTGAACAAGATAATTATTTAAAATTACAATGTCGGTTCCATCAATAGTTCTATATGTTTTTTTCCTTTCCTTGTTCTGTGATGATAACAAGCGATAATACTCGTAGACTATAATAACCAAAATGGGCGCGAAACGTGCGCGCGAAACTGATCAAATCTCAAAGTGACAGTGACAGGCTGTCACTGACAGCTAAGGATGTCCGTAGATCAATTATTTTTAATTACAATTTACGATTTTAAAGCAGTTTTATATAATCACTAAATTGATAAGTTTATATTATTTACAAGTATGTAACGTTTTGAAGCATCTTTAATCACTGAAAAGCGTAAGTAAAATGTCACTGTCATTCCCAACTCCACTGTCACTACGTATTAATTTAGTTATATCAATGATATTACAATAAAAAAAGGTAGATAGGTTACTTGCATTCTAAAAGTTTCACACTAAAACTATGCTTATTAGCATACATGAGCGCAGTCTGGCGAACTTGCTGATTATGTGCATTTATGTAACATAATCATTTTAAAAATGCCATCCTGTGTTATGCGATACTGTAGAAAATACTTAACTAAATCGTCTAATTATCAAGAGCCCACATTTCATTCGAAAGTACATTTTCAATTGATTTACGTTTTAATCAGAAAAATAAATATTATGTCGCAAAAAGAAATAATAAATACTCTGATTACAAATTGTGAAAGTGATCTGTCAAAGATTATGTAAGTAACAGAACGGACAATTCGACTTTAGTGCCTACGCTCTATCTTACATTTATTTGAAAATCTCTCTTTATGAGACTGAAACTCCAAGGTTTGAATTCGGAGCATTGAAACCTAACTCAGGAGCAAAAAAAAAAAACTCCGATTCCGATCAAAGCCCTCGTGTTATTATACATATATTAGTGTCAGGTTTATTTTATCGCTTCAAAAGTATATTTATACATGGGTAACTAATATACAGACTAACGAAAAGGAGAAATAATAATGTTAGACAACAACATTTTTAAGTTGAACTGTTTATCAAAGTCTTTTACTCGTTTAGGTAAAAGTAGGTGCATTAAACATGCATTAAATCATTATGCGTCTGGTCTGTGACATGTTCAATTTTAGTCTATGAATAATTGGAGAGCGTCGTGCCATGTGCATGTATATGCTGGAGATAATTTTTGACATTGTATTAGTACTGAGATGACCTGTCCACCCTTTTTTATTGTAATATCATTATTTATTATAGGTTATTTCGCTTGCTAAGACCAGTTTATAAATTTTGAAATCTTGATGTGGATATTTTATTACGAAATGGTAATAGTGGCCGGTATAAGTCAGCATTTTCTTCATTACAGTAGAAGCACTTAGTTTCACTGATGTACTTAAGTAAATCGGCAAATAGTACCGCCAGTATAAGACTATATCTTTTCCTCTTACTACAACTCGAAATTGTCAAGACGTGACACGCCCACGTCATTCACCGGGCACGAACGTGGCGCACGCATGCTTCCTTCGATAGTATCTGCCACAGCTCGACTTGCTTAAGCTTGCTTATCAAACACCCGCTGCAGAGGCAATCTAGGGTACATGGTGGTCGCGACAATATCAGAGTTGTTTCCACATATGATATGCTTTTTTGTGAAAGCAAAGGAATTGCTCTTTAAGCCTTAAGTCCAGCCTTAATAACCACATTAATCTACCCTGAAAAGGATAAGTCAATGCGTAGCTAGCCTGCCTGATAAAATACTCTTAGTAGGACGGAAGGCTCAGGAATCCAAGAAGGAGCTCGCCGGAGCCCTCCCCACCTACACATATGCCTGCCGATCAATGGGTGGTATTAGCGAATGCAGATGCACAGCAGTCAGCATCTGAGACCAACGCCTTAACTGCTCGAGAAAATAAATTTTTAATTACCCATCTAAAGAGAAACCTGTGAAAATTGCTTCAGTATCGTTCTCCAAACAATCGGTTTGTCAAATTTTGTCACAATATTATCATTATTTTGAAAGCATAACAGAGAAACAAGGTTACATGTTATTTTACGCGTTTATCACATTAATAGGTTTATTACATATAAATTCTTAATACTAATAACTACAATTATAAATGTTTACAGGTACAATTTGCTGGTAGTCATTACGACCGACTACGTATTAAAAAACCAGATGAGTTTGACATGGACGTTGTGATTGGTCTACCACTCAGCATCAGACATAATCCATTCAACATCGACGATAGTGACTTCATAATAGAGCCGAAAGACGCTGGCTACGTACATCTGAAGATGGGCAAACAATTCAAAAATTTGCCAATGAGAGATAGTCTCGATTGGGACATAAACAAAACAGCTTTTAAGTGGAAGGATGAGAATGACTATTTGTTGCGTTCTAAGTTCACGGATTGGTTCAAAGGAGTAGTAGTTAGAGCCTTAAACACCTTTGATAGGAATGTTTTTTCGCAGCCTATTTATGTAGTTAATGGTGTTGTTTACACGATCGATAGATCAGAGTCAGGGCCGGCTATCACTATTAAGATAAAAAACAGAAATTTCCAAATGGACGTTGACCTAGTGCCAGCTTTGAAATTTCCAGAGGACCGCTGGCCAGTAGGGCCCGATTATCGGAATATACCACACAACTGCAAAAAAGACTACTGGATGGTTGTTCCTAAACCTAACAAGAACGGACAATGTGATGTCTCGAAATCTCGATCTTGGAGGATTGCAATGCATTATCAAGAGAGAGAACTGATGTACAACACGAATCATTTGCGTCAATCTATTAGATTGGTTAGTAGTATATTTGTATTATGTCCTTAAGTAGTTCAATTAAGTTATGCATAGGTATATTTCTTACTTAAGTAGGTAACTAGGGCCAATAATTTGAACCAGCAACATAGTCTACTATGATATTTTATGCGATTTCTCAAATCATTTATAATTGACGATTTATCTATCACCTGAATTTCTTCTTTGATTGTTGTTTCGGGATCAAAATCGTCATCGAAATTGTAATAAACTATATATAGTAGTGGACGATAAAATTGGGTGTAGAAATTGTATTTTAACATAACAACTTTTGAAATACATTTTTATTGATTGCTTGTTAATTCTTAAATGAAATATTTATAATTTTATTAATTTACAGTTGAAAAAATTACGCGACTCTCAAGGCATGGAGAAGATAGCCAGTTATTACATCAAGACATTGGCATTTTGGGAGATCGAGCGGATCAACGATATCTCGTATTGGAACAAAAATCCAGCTGAGCTATTCAAATTGATGGTGAAGATATTCCATAAAGCAATGGTGGATGGCAATATTCCATATTACTGGAATAGACATAATAATCTAATAGAAGGAATAAATCGTCAATTATTAATTTCGTACGCTGCTAGACTCAAAAATCTAATGGATGTATTAGAAGTGCCATCACAATATAAAAAGGTTGCACGGTTTTTACTTACTCAGGCTGAGTTTGAGGATTATAATAAGAGATTCCTAAAGGATTGAAATGTTCACTTGTACAATTTCTTCAATATTTTTAGTATTTTAATACGATGCTTATACGATAATATGTACAATTTTAAATAACAATGATATGTAATCAATTTAAATTTAACAGAATTTATTCACATTTTAATTGTAATTAATAAAAAAAAAAACTAATTACATTTATTGACAATAAATATAATAATAATTTTACTAAACAAATATTATTTGTATCATTAAACAAGAGAAATATAATCATACTTTAATCCAATGTATTTTTTTTTTCATTTTTCATAATAGATAACAATAGTTATTATAGTTCTTATTTTAATAAGTCCGCCGCTTAGAATTAAGTCAATTTATTATTTTCGTATTTTTGCCGCTAAATAATACTGGCAAACCCGCAGCTATTTCGTAATACGAGCTAAAATAGAGCGAGACAAAACTCATGCGGAACATTGCAGCTTTTTTGTTGTTTTGCTTTCGCATAGGTGTACAGACGGCGTAATCGATACCACCATTTGTCCGATACAAGTATTCAATCACATCGCTTGCCTTTTAATCAGTGTTGCCAACACTTCACTATTTCTAATGAAAAAAAGATCTAATTCTAATAAAAACATAAATAGTATAAAATTAATACAAAATAAAATAATAAAATTATAGCAATGATGAGTTCTGATACTTAATTTTTTTTTTACATTTAATGCGTAAATATTTTTTGGCGTGTTGACTACTACAATAAAATGAAATTATTAGTAAAAAAGAAGTTATGAGAAACGTTATTACGCCGGATCAAAATAGAAACCGTAAAAAGGTAAAAAAAATACTAAAGCAGATTTGATTTAGATGTGTAAGCGTAACAGGAGTTGCAATATTAGAAGAGATTACCAATAAGGAAATATATAAAGCTTCTTCTATTTATTCTTTCATTTATTCGTGTTAGAATGCAATTCCGGTTGTTTTCTTTTTGAGCCAAGTGCTTTCCCTTCAAAACATTAGATGTTGGTAATTTAGAGTATACAGGTGTATGTGTGAGCATTATTTTTTTAATAAATAAATATTAAAGAAATATCACATACATTGCTCAGATTCCAAGATATCATAACCAGAACAGTCGAAGGTACCATAATTATATATATATTATATCCCACACAGATGGCTCATCGCTATTAAAATTTGCCGACATAGGAATATGGTCATGAGTACGTTATTGAAAAGCGTGATACTTTAGCATCAAGTCGTCTTTATCCTTTTTCCCCAATATTGCCTTCCACAAATTAAAATTTCCCGAAATGCTATCAGATTCTGGTACACCTATAACTGCTCACTAAAAGGAATAAAGTAAATAATTAAAAACACGACTACCAACAACAAACCAAAATTAAAGAAATAAGATTTATTAGAGCTTGGCTAAACAAAATTCCCATTGCACTCGGGGGACCGTTCTGTGGAATATTTGTAATCGAACAGGTTCCCCCGACTCTAATGAGAATTTTGTTTAGCCATGACATAATAGTTTCTCTTATTTTTAGGTCAGTTTTTTTTTTATCCAATTTGTTCTTATTCAAATATGCCATACAAATAATACACGCTTTGCCATCTTTACTCAAGCACACACGAATCTCTATAAAAAAAAAAAACAAAATTGTTTATTAAGTTAAAGCTTTTACAGAGCACTTGTGAAAGTCGAAAACTACGCCATCGGTTCGCAAAACTACGGCGGGATACCTTGTACTGAGAAGAACCGGCAAGAAACTCAGCAAGGGCTGCTTTGTTCTCCCTGTTTTATTTCACACAGAGAAGTCTTATTGAAATGTGACTTCATTAGAATATGAGATCACATTCCATTAGAATATTAGAAATAAGGGAGATATTTTCGATAAGTGATTAATATGTCGATCGCTGATTCATACATACTCGTTAACAAATCAATATATGTACAATATTGATTATAAAAGAAAATGGGCTAAGTAGTCTAGAGCAGACTCATCCCCACTGGCAGCACCCGTTCACGAGCATGACGCATGAGCCAGCCATCGCTTCGCTCAACCATATTTTAGGGTACGTAACGACCCGACACACCCGACACCACCGCAGAGATTTTTAAAAGAACGTGACTACTCTAGGTACTTAATTTATGCAGTGAATTAAGAAAGCTTATCTTATACCTCTTCACTATTTTAATTAAACAAAAATACTTTTAACTGTTCATGTGTTGCTGTTTTAATTAAATTTACCTATACTTTGGAAGATTTCCAGTCAGGTTGGGGAGAAAGTCGCAAAAATTCTGGCAACACTAACTTACACACGCGAGTGAAACACTTTGGAATCAGGGAGCGCCATTGGCGCACGAATGTCAAATTAAACTGTGCAGTGTTTCATTAAAAACGGGCAGAGTGAGAGAGTAAATTAGTAACTCTCCATCTCTGTCTTAGTAGTTTTGTAGGATGTCCACGCGTTTTTAATTATTTCATAAATAGGTAATAATTTAATAATGTTACATGACCTTATTTAAACATTTACAGATAAAACTTTATAATTTTTTTTCAGATATTATGAATGATGTTGATGATATTAAAAATTTAACCAATAAATTAGTTTTTATTTATCGGTAAAAATATTTATTTTGTAGGAAAAAAAAAACAAATGCATAAATGTTATCATAATCATCTTTAATGTATAAAACAATTAAAAGGATAGAAATGTTTTTTTTTTCCTATTAATTGTATGAGAATACAACGGATCATTTTGTCACTTTGCCTGGTATTGATCCTAGAAACATAAGAGCAATTTTGTCATGGTCAGCATAATAAAATTATTACTTTATAAAAATTTATTCAAACTAATGTGTAGGCCATTCAGATATTTTCCAAAACATAAATAAGCTAGTTCTCGTTTTTCATTTTCCAAATAACTTTGTACCTACCGTGAAAATATTCAAGGTTCTTGAGAATTTAGAATATTAATTTCGCAGTGCATAACTTTTTAATAAACATTTTTACTGTTGTTTTTGTTATTGTTTTTACATTTTTATGTTAAGCAAGTAAATTTTACAAAGATTAAAACGAAGAATGGCGGGTAGCGTAAGTTAAACTAATAAATGTTTACAATATAAACGTATGTATATTAATTTAAATCAAAGCCCCTTTGATATGGTTTTGTTTCTTGTTCGTAGACACCCTATTTCATCACTGTTTAATAAATAAGGAAAACAGCTTACCTGTGGAATGTGAAGTCACAACCGTGATACCATTCATTTTTGCAATCAGCCAAGCAAAACAATATACCATTTTGATGTAAATAATCGAATTAGTAAGTCAAAACACAAATAAACATCAAACTTTAACATTATTTACGTTGTCACATCGAGCGGCCATTTAATTTATAATATTGTCACTTAAATGTAACGAATAACTACTAACACGACATCGGTTTACATTATAATTTTAATTAATTCACACTTTTACTTAAATAACATATCAACTATGTCTATTCAATATATTTACTATTAGATAATAACTAAAATTAACTAGTCATGTCTTAAAAAAAAAACAATATAATCTCCTAAATGCCAGTAACGATTATTTAATTTTCCAATGGCAACTTGTTTGACAAGGACCTACTGCTATAAATCTAATATCTCTAGTAGACCGTTTTTCTACTCTGAAAAGTGACATAGAAAAATAAGCCTTATTTTATAATAGATAAAGTGTAAGTTTGGTTTTAAGAAATATATCAGTACGCAATCCAGTTTAATTTGACATTCGTGCATTGGCGCTGCATTTCCATAAGTGTTGCCAAAGATACGGCAATTGCTGTTTCATTTGGCAATCAGGTTTTTCAAAATGTAATATTGTGAATATTGCCGCACGCTAAAATACGACAACTGCCCTTTTGCATTTCTCAAGAAGCCATTGTTTTACAGTTGGTCTATGCTTCTTTTAAAGGTGTGTGACAAGAAATAAAAGTTTTACGTAAAATAATAGATTTAGCGTAAAAATAAATTACTTCTATTAAGATTTTCAAGTATATTCTATGCTATGGTTTCAGAAACTTGTCCTCAATCAAAAACATTTCTTTTTGTATTTTTTTGTCTCTCATTGTAAACGAAATGGCTGATCAAAGTGGATGCATTTTCAAATGTTTTGTTGACCTAAAAACAATGAAACAAAAAAAATGAATCGATTACAAAACGTTCCATAGAACAGTCCCCCTACCGAAATGAAAATTTTATTTAGACAAGCTTATTATTTTAAACATTTTATGACCTCAAATATGATTTTTATACAATTTTGATAGAATTTTACGTCGGAGCTTTTTTTAAATTATGGTTCACATCGCAAACGGGTTTTTTCTTTTAATTTATTTTGGCATCAAACAGTCATGTAAAATAACAATATTTTCACAAACAGTAATAATGACTAAAAAGACCAAGTTTAGTGCAAACAAAGTGTTTTCATGTTTAAACGTGATCAGACAAATATTACTGTTGTAATAAAAAAAAAATGCAGGTGATTACAATAAAAATCAAATCAGAGAAGACCAAACAAAATGTAACAAAATAAAATAATTAAAAAATAAACTATTTATTTTAAACAATAATTATTTTTATTTTTCTTTGGGTTGTCGATTTATTTATTAAAGTATTAATCAGTATTCAAAAAAACAATTAAATATAAAAAAAAATATTGTAATGGAATGGGGCATTATTTTCTATTGTGAACGGCAACCCACCCAATATAAGATCAGCGGCAACACTCATTTTCAATCACTCGTGTGATTTTTATAGCAAGGTGACTAACCGTCTCGGTAGTGTTTGTGTTCTTGGTGTAAAAAAAAACTGTCTACTGAACCACAAATCAGAATTTTTGCGTGAGGAAAATATTTGTATTTGTAATTTTTATTTCTTATTGTTCGGGAGCTTTTGTATCACATGCCATAGATAAGTCTCCTTTAGGGCCTATATACTTCAGAAGTGTAGGAAAGGAGAATGTACTTTACATTATTATATGACTCGAAATAAACAACTGCAAGAGACGGGAACGTAATCGTGTGGTGCACAATTAGGCCTTTATTCCCGTGTAATTCGGATCGTCTATTCGATATTCAATCGATAGGATTATTTGTCGTCAATCACATTGTCATCATCATCATCAGCTTATCGGTGTCGGGGCGCAGGCCTTCCATAAGAATGGAATTGAATTGAATAGGAATAAATGGCCGTTAACCCAAAGGCCCAGTGCGGATTGATGGGTGTTAACGACTCTAACTTTAGCCGGGACCAACAGTTTAAAGTGCTTTTAGGAGGAGACGGAGGACGGACAATATTTCTAATCAACCACACATGACCGGCCTTTATGTTGCCTAAATTTTTAACTTGCCCATTCCAATCGAACGCGTTAACAGCTCATATTATCATTGTTTGAAGTGTACTTAATACTCGATAGGTTCATTGTGTTCATAGGTTTACATAATTATAAATTGTTGTATCATTATCAATCCTGTCGGGTATAACAATAACACAAATAAGAAACACTGCTCATTATTACCTATCATTTAAATTTAAGTATCCAAGAAAAAAATCAATATCACAGATTCCTTCTTTCGTATTGAAAGTATTGGCTTTATCTTCTTGAAACAGTTTTTTGTTTCAGACTAAATATCTTCCCAGTTTTACAGTACGTACAGCATAATAATCGTGGATTTGTATTAAACGTAATCCTAGGTAGGTATTAAGCGGGTTTTACTGGCTTCCATTTTCATAGAGAATAACAGTGGAGTTCAATTATACAAAAGAATGTCTTGTTATAACGATAAGTTATCGTGTGGCGTCAAAAAATAATAATAAGTTCTCATCATCAAAAATAATGACAATGATATCATACATAAGTAGGTAGGTAGGTAGATATTAGTCATTATTTATTTACACACAATTTTTCAACATAACAACACTCAAATTCGTTGATATTCTTATGCCTATACTATCTTGATGTACATAATATCCCTAAGGGCGCTTGGGCACTACACTGAATTTTCATGTCCGGCGGTCCGATTTATTAGGTCCGATATGTAAGGCCTTATATAGGTAATGCTAGCATGTGCACTGTCGGGAATTTTGCCGTCCGGGATTTTACTTTTTTCTATTCCGGACCGGTTTTTTCAGGTCCGTGATGGCGGCAATGAAAAACGTGTTTACGCTTGTGTTCATAAGGAATAGGCTTGGGAAAAAAATAATCGATTTCCGTATAATCGATATTTATTGTAGATTATAAAATGCTATGTTTTATATGACGATTTAATATAGTTGGTAAATATCACTGCATATGCTTTGGCAAACTCGGTGTAGATCTAATTTCATCAGCGTATGGTTCTAGTATCGATACTTAGCTAGATTTTAGAATCGTATCAAAAGTATTGATAACTTAAGGTTAGATAAATAAGTGTTGTTACGCTTAGACTCATAAACAACTGAACCCATCTTAATGGAAATTAATATAGTAAATAGAATTAACTTTAAGAAAGAGCATAGGTTACATTTTATCGCAAAAAACAGGGGATAAAAGTTTGCCTGGAAATTTGTCATTATCAAAAATTTTTTAGACAATTGATAAGTATAGATAAATATTTGATAACAGAAGGAATAATTGTCATAAATAAGTTTTGTGTCATAAATCAATAAAAAAAAAAAAAAGTATTCTAAGGGAAAAATATTTCTGCTCAAAGAAACTACACCACGCGTATAAAATTATGCCTACCTATACATGATACAGTCAACTGATCTCGTAAAGTTAGCATATTAATTCTCCGCTTACACGGCACTAATTTCGATTTGTTTACGAAACGGCGCCACCGATTGGTCTATCTCTGTAATCGCTTAAAGTTGTTTTTACAAAACTTCGAAAAAAATAGCAAGTTTATAAATTTAAATATCAAGTACTAACCCATTATCAGTAATTTTATTCTAATGTCACAGATATTTTTAGCTATTGTATGTGAATAATGCTGTTTCTAAATTAGTAAAGGTATGAGTTTTTCACCTGATAGTAGTCATCCGATAGTAGTAAAAAAATGCTTTCGTCTTGCCATAATTTATTATGGTTTATGTAAAATGATCAGGTCATTATTTAGGTACCTTTCTACGTCTTCGAACGCAATTACCGACGTTCCAAAAATCTCATCGTACCTAGTGACGTGTGTAAGTGACGTGTAGCTTCAAAAAGAGCTGCTCTACAGTGCTCCGATCCAAGTGCACAAGCTACTCATCCGGGTTTTTCATGTCATTCCGGACCGGAAAAAATCGGACCGCCCCAGGTCTGAAAATTCAGTGTAGTGCACAAGCGCCTAATAATTTTTTTATAATTGTTAAATCACATCTTATATTTTTTTTTAATCAAGACAGATCCCGTCTACGCTCCTCAAAAAAAATTGTTGCTATATCAACTTTTTGTGTTTCGATTTTATTGAGATGATAATATGTGGATTCATTACTCTCTTTTCAATCGCAACTCTTTATTGCGATTTTTTTGAAGTCGTTGTTTTTATTTTTTCGAGTTGTTTTTTTTTTATTTTTCTTTTTTTTTAATAGAATTTGTCACCGATCCATTTTATAGTGGTTAATAGTGTTTCGATATTAGTGAAAATTAATAATTATTTTGTCTTGTGTCGTGATCCTTGATAAGTAACCAGCCGGTGTTGTAGAACGTTCTTCAACTACTCAGCTGATCGACGTTTATCCGTGCAATTGAATGGCGCCATTTTAACTTAGGCTACTACGAGGGTCAAACTGAAAGTTCTTAGAAAATCAAAAACTGATTACATTAGCCAGTTATTAGTTTTATTATATCTTTTCAAAATATTGTCCATTCACGTCAATACACCGCTGCATGCGATGGAACCACTGGGAAAAGCACTTTGCCCACTCGTCCTTAGGGGTCTCTTCAATGGCATCGCGATACGCAGCCACCGCTTCTTCAGCATTCATAAACCGCTTTCCTTTAAGTTTTTCTTTAATTTTTGGAAATAAATAAAAATCACAAGGCGCGAGGTCGGGGCTATACGGCGGGTGACCCAGTAATTCAACGTTTGATGTCGCCAAATAGTCGATCGTTCGCTTGGCGGTGTGCGACGAGGCGTTGTCGTGGTGAAGGAGGATCCCACTGCGAGGTCGTTTCTCTCGAACTTTTTCCAAGACAAGTGGCAAACAATTGGTAGTGTACCATTCTGCAGAAACTGTTTTTTGATCCTCTAACACAATTGTTGCAAAATGACCTATCCTTCCAAAGAACGAGGCCACCATTTTTTTTCCCGCACTTCGATCTCTCTTCACTTTAGTTGGCAACTCCTCGAAAGGAAACACCCACTGAGCAGATTGTCTTTTGGTTTTAGGATCATAACAGTAAATCCAGCTTTCGTCACCTGTTAGTATGTCGAACACAGCATTTGAGTCACCTCCGTTAAATCTTTCAATCATTTTACGACACCAATCCACACGATGGAGTTTTTGAGCCTCAGTCAAATTATGAGGTATCCACCGGGCGCAAAGCTTCCTGACCGCTAAATGTTCGTGGAGGATTTTGTGCACTTGACTCATACCGATGCCTAAGCTTGTCCGAATCTGTTGATAGGTCACTCTTTTGTCAGTCTCTATCATACGCCGCACAACACAGATGTTATCTTCAGTCGTCGCCGTAGAAGGCCGTCCCTCACGTAAATCATCAGTGAGATTAGTGCGACCACGTTTAAACTCATTAAACCAGTTGTAAACAGTCGCACGAGATGGGGCTTCATCGTGAAAGGCCAATCGTAGTCTATCATAACTTTCTTGTTGACTTAAATGACATCGAAAGTCATAAAAAATCATTGCACGAAAATTTTCTCGTGTTAAATTCATGATGACGTGATACAGACAATTTTCAATTTGCCGCCAAATCGTAAAACAAATGACAAATGAATGAAATATATACTCAGTAATATTGGCAAAGAGTTATATTTTCAAATTTTAGAATTATTTTTTTATTATATTGTTTATAAGTGGCCAGTTCTAAGAACTTTCAGTTTGACCCTCGTATATAAACATGATACCTAATCAAAGACTCATTCATTTATCAATATGCAATTTGCTACAGCAAAATGTTAAATCATATCAAGAGATTTTGTCATTAGTTCTTATCCATTCAAGAGCAATTAAACATATATATCTAATTTCAGAATACACATTTCTAACCGGTGAACAATGAGTCGACATATCAGAAGAAAAGAAATATCTAATCTTGATTCATTATTAGCATATATATATGAAGAATATATAGAGATTCGGGAAGAAGACTTCACCCTACATTATAGAGTCTTTGACGTTATTTTCCAACAACTCAGAAAAAAGATGGAAGAGGTCGATGAACTATATAAACGTCACACCAGTACGGTAAGTGTGGTAATTGGTGGGTTTATCGTTATTAAAATCATTATTCGTGGCGCCTACAATGAGATAAAGAGGGCAGTGGCATAATTATACCGTTTGAAGCCCGTGGCAAATTAATCGGATATTCATTTTTTTTACTTGTTAAATTGAAGTAAAAAAAAATACGTATTATATATTTTTCTAATATCTGAATGAAGAACTAAATAGAAGTCTTTCTTTGCCCAGTCGTCAACCCTAATATGTATTGAATTCGATCTTCACCAAACCAAATGGTAATTTTTACTAAGAACCATTTGCGATAATGTCCCTTGTGTAGGCAACTGGAGACTTATATTGTTTATAGAAATCGTAACCAAGAATGTGACACCAACGCTACCTAGCAGATTTAATTATAAGCTTTATAAGATAAGAACTTAAAGATAAATATTAGACAACAACATAGGAAGTCGCTACGATTGTAGCTTTCGGCGTTTGTGTCATGTAATTATCTAAAACAACGATTCTGTATTGTTTTAACCGGGAATCGAACCCAGCACCTCAGGTATGGTGACCTTGGCACAGGCATGTGAACTGCTCCATCAATTCTGTTCTTTAATCTTTATTTTGGGAACCTATTATTATTGTTTTATTATTGACCATATAAAAATATTACATTTTATATAAATGAAACAACTTTTCGGTTTCATCGCGTTTGTATAAAGTTTTACAAGTCTCGTAGTCTCACGGATCATGGAACCTGTAAAGGGCCCGAAACGTCAATAAAATAAACCGCTTAAAAATGTTGTGCGCGTAAAAATATAAGAAATCAGTATTACATTTTATATTATTGTAAAATATATAGATTTTTTGTAGGTATACTGCTGACGCGCTCACTTGATTTCATATATAGAAAAAAAATTTAAATATAAAAAACCTTTTGTGTACTTTATATTTTATTACAAAACCTATTTTTGTAAATATATAAAGATGTCATAAATTCGATCTAAACCGTATTTAGAGTCTCCATATTTTTAATCGAGCTAATTATTAAAATTTGTGTTTTCACTTTTAACAAGCAATCGATCGTATGTTTAATTTTCATATAAAAATTATTTGGTAAATAATATAGCCTTAGAATAAAATTGGTTTAAAAACAGAAGAATTTCCGTCTATTGGTAAAAAAAAAACTCAAATAATTACTTCTCTCGACTATAAATACGAGTGTTAGTGGCAAGGCTGTACTTCAGGCTACCAGGAAATGTCAAGTTATTTAGTTAATTTTAAACTCTATCTCCAAAACATAAAGGTTGAAACAAAATTTTTCAGTTGCTCTTTAAAAGTGAATTTTTGTAAAATTCCTTCCGTTACAAAAGGTAGCCGACCTCTGCAGAGTGATTCCGTAAAAATCCGAACCCGGATTCGAATTCGCGTCATTTAGTGTCAAAATTTTATTGATTTCGTTTTCTTTTTTGTTTAAAAATACAAAACAAGATCGACTTATTAATCATGTCTCAGATATTCCTAAGTCGTTTCGAAATTCACTTCACTTATGCTACGAAACTTTAATAGGTACCAATTCAAGATTAAGCGGATGTCGCTTTCGAAGTGGATTCGGACACCGAAGTGAATTCGAATTCAGGTTAGAATATAAAAGTGTTCAAATTTTATAATTGTATTGTCTTATCATTGAGAATGTTTACTGAAACTTATAAGTAACTGGCTTTCGCCTCGCCCGCATGGTCCCTAGGGAACTGTTTAGTGAGATAAAAAGTAGCGTATATATTAATCCGCGCTCAGAAGTATCCGTATACCAAATTTCATCAAAATCCGTCCAGTAGTTTTTTCGTGAAAGAGTTACAAACATACATACATCTATCCTCACAACTTTCGCATTTATGGAGGATTACAACGAATTGATAAAGATAATTAAAACCAGCAGCGGCCTCAGGGGGTGGCGAATGGGGCAATCGTCCGGGGCCTCGCTCCTCCGGGGCCTCGCGCATCAAGCCAAGCAAATTTAAAAATACATATATTTCTTTAACAATATTTTTTAAAATTAAAACTTTTTATTTTGACCCCTCATTATTTATGCAGGTTATATATTATAACATAGCAGTTAATTAAAATAAAGTTAGTTAACTAAATCATTAATTCTAAACATAATTGAATACCCCTTTCAAACCACTTGAAGATCGGTTTTTAATTGCATAACACTTTGTATAACTTAAGCATTTCTTCTCGAACATGACAAATACTTAACCCAAACAACCAGACCTACTTTCGAATCACATACTTTTCACAAAGAACAAAGGGTCTCGCAAAGACCTGCCATCCGGAGCCTCGCAATGGCTGAGGCCGCTGCTGACTAAAACAAACAAAATTCATAGAAGAGTTAATAATATGTTGCATTGTATATATCAATTGAATCATCATCTTAATAATGCCAACTTAAATTCGCTACAGTATTTATATAACTTACTATATTTCAGGTTGATTTTATGGGAAGCCATTATGACCGCTTGCGTATAAAAAAACCAGACGAATTTGATACATTCAATATTATAAAATTGCCGTCGGCAATCGTGGCATGTCCCGACTTTCAAATAAAAGCAAGGGAAGCCGCCTTTGTTTACATCAAGATGGGTGTAAAATGCAGAAACGTACTTATGAACGGTCCTAATTCAGATATTGATAGAAAAATTCTTACTTGGATTGATAGCAGTGGTTATTTGCGGCGTTCGTGTTTATTCTATTGGTACAAAGGCGTAGTTGATAGAGCATTGAATGAATTTAAAAGGAATACGAATTATGCCGTTTTTCACGTTGACGGAAAGCAGTATACTGTGATAAGATCGGAATCGGGGCCCGCGATCACGCTCAAAATAAAGAGTGTAAATGGTAAATTTAACATGGACGTGGATCTTGTGCCCGCTTTGAAGTTCTCCGAAGACCTTTGGCCGCCGGGCCCTGGTTATGTGGAAATACCGCCCGGTTGCAATAAAGGCCATTGGATGGTTGTGCCGAAACCAAATAAATATAAAAAAGGAGTCGTGAAACAACGTTCATGGCGGATAGCAATGCCTCAACAGGAGCGTCAGATGATACATAATTCTTACAATCTGCGTCAGGCGATAAGACTGGTATTATACTAATAAATAACAATATCGTCGGTGATAGTGCAATACCACGTAACTAACTCTCGTAAGAGTAAATTTTGATTGAGGTACATTAAGATGCACAAAGTTCATTAAAGTGACATTAATTTGCACTTGATTGCCAATTATTGGTATTGCACTATTCCTATCCTTACTTATCACGGGCTTCAAGCCATAAAGGCGTAAAAGCAATAACCTTACTTTTCAAGAGTCTATCATATGTCGAATAGTATTTGATTAATATATTTTTAAGTAAGTTGATTATTTATTAAAAAAAATATTAATTGACAAAATTAGAACGAAACAGATTGGCATTATAACATTTTTTTGCGTATACGCCCCTTTAAGTCCACGATATGTGGTTTGTTAGCAAGTTTCTATGTTGCTTACGTCTTCACAAGGCTCTAAAAATTTAAATACTTATAGGTCAATTGCACAAACGTCCATTATGGTTTAATTACGCCTATAAACTCTAACAAATCTAAAATTTGTATCTATAATGTCGCTTTAAACTAATGAGAAATTTAATGGACATTTGTGCAACTAGCTGTATATGTTTTGTGGCTTGTAACATTTACACATTATTTATTAGTAAGGTATGTATGATATAGGCATATGTAGAGGCGAGGAAGATGACTCGATTTTGGAAAGTTGGGAAAAAGAAAACTTTGTTACTTCTCAGCTAGCAACTGTACAAGATAATGCATATCATCATCACTTATGCGTATTGGAGGGTATTAACGACTGAAAATACAGCCGGGACCAACGGCTTAATATGCCTTCCGAAATACGGAGTAGCTCGAGATAATTGATTGGTCAACCATTCTGTGATCGACCCTTTTCAAAGTTGCTTAACAACAATGATAACGGGCAGCGGCTTATCCACCACGCCACCGAGCTACTAAGTTTAATGTCTAATATAACTGACGGACTTATACAGAAACTTTCAACCACTATATCGTGTTCTTAAGGTTGATTTTCCTCAAACGAGTTAAATTATAATGAAAATTATTAAAAGAAGAAAATAATTTAATAATATTTTCCTTACAATGTACAGAATAACTTTAAAAAAGCAACATAACTATTTAAGCGACGTTATTATTTTCAGTAGTAGTAGTAGAGTAGCTCGGTGGCGTAGTGGATAAGCGCCGCGGCCCGCGATCGTTGTCGTTAAGCAACTTTCGCAAGGGTCGGTCACGGGATGGGTGACCAATAATTATTATCTCGAGCTACTCCGTGCTTCGGAAGGCACGTTAAGGCGTTGGTTCCGGCTGCATTTGCAGTCGTTAATACCCTCCAATCCGCATTGGGCCAGCGTGGAGGGTCATAGCCCATCCTCCTTAACCATCCCTAAGGAAGGCTTGAGCCCCTGCAGTGGGGACGTAAAAGGGCTGATGATGATGATTATTTTCAGTTGAAAAAGCTACGTGACGCTAAAGGCATGACTGCAATCGCCAGTTACTATATAAAACAGATGGTATTCATGGAAGTAGACCGTCGCAACAAGATTAAAGACAAGAAGTTCTGTACCCAAAGCACGGCTACACTATTTAAGATATTTGTGAAAATTTTCTATGATGCAATGGTAAAACAACGAATCCCGTATTTCTGGAATAAAAATAACAATTTGATAGAGAATGTCAACTCTGCAACGTTGAAGGTATATGAAAATACGCTTAAAAATCTTGTGGATGTATTGGAGGAGCCTGAGGATTATATGGATGTAGTGAGTTTCTTGCTCACCGCGAAGGAATTGGAAAACTTTTAATCTGTTAAGGAAAAATTATGCTTATTTTATTTTTCGTTGATCAACAGAGTGTGATTTTAAATTGCTTTGTGTTGATTTCATGTGTTTTTTAAAGAATAAGTTTCTATTTTATAACCTGCTGGTTACGACTTAGAGTTTAGAATGCTTTACGTAGAGTCATGTCAATTATATTACTAATTACATTTATTAATTTTTAACATTAAAACACACAATATTTATAAGTAAAAAAATTATAAATTTTTTTTCGTTACACTTTGGTTTAAAGTTTGTGTTATTTTAATTATATAAGGAAGTTAAGCTTTAGTTATTGATCTTTAATGACAGATTAATATTTGTACATTTAATCATTAATAAGAATAAGTTGTTCTAACAGATCAAGAAGAATTTATAGTTTGATAAAATGTGAAGATTTTTATAAGGTACCTACTATATTACAATAAAGTGTTAAATGAAAGATAACCCAACCTGTTGCATCTAGATTGTATAACATTGGTGAGGTTTTCGTATTTGTATGTTGGACCAATGCTAAAGTATTTTTTTTTTATTTAGGGAGAGAAACATAATTAAATTATACCTATAAAAATTATATCTTCTTTTAATTCGTGTTCCTACTTCATCTTTCTAATCGATCAAATCAAAATATTTAGGCTACAAGCACTTGTGAATGTGTTTCTTGTTTGTCAGTCTGCCACCAAGCTCATGAACCGTGATAGTTAAGTAGTTAAAATTTTCACAGATGCTATATTTTAGTCGCCGCTAAAATAACAGAATAAAATAAATGTATAAGGGAGCTCCTTACAACAGCGGTGATTTTCTTTCATTTTCCATTGATAATGGTTTTTATTCGTCGGGGAAATGCTCGAAGCATAATCTCTGCCGCGATAGGAACGCGGGACTCTCCTCCGTTACCGGAGCCCTTCCCACTAAAACCTCTATGATGTACCCTCTGCTGGGAGATGGGACATGGGAGGCAATCGAGTCGCCAATTACGCTAATATTTATGTAATAATTGCTCAATAGGATCTCAACTACTTTGCTTTTTGTCTTTGTACTGTCTACTTGAAGTCCAATATATTTATATATCTGACACCATTGATGTGTGTGTTAGTATTTGATATCTCATAAATAATACAACTAATATGTATATGTGGTTGACATGTTCAAAAGGATAAGAACCACTCTAAATATAAAAAGTAAGGCTCCTGCTTTTACCATAAAAAATATTTTTTAAATTCTTACGATAACAATCCCTTCGTTCCTTTCCAAATGATGACAATACACTCTTTATTTATTTGTCAAATTATTGTCGACTAAGAAAATATGTCAAATTGGTAAAACACATGGGAAATTTTAGCGATGTGAAATTAAAATAATTCATATAACAATAAATATAGTTTTATCTACATCGAATCATTATGAGTTGTATAGTATGAATAAAATTACATATTGAAAATCTTATTGGGTAAGTAAAATAATGATAATGGCCAAATATTATCAAGGCAAATAAGTAAACCTTTCGTACTTTAATTCGACTACTTTATTAATCTATACTAATACATATTATAAAGAGGAAAATTTTGTTTGTTTAATTGTAATGAAAAGGCTCAAAAACTACTGGTCCGATTTAAAAAATTCTTTCACCATTCAAAAGCTACATTATCCACGAGTAACATAGGCTATATTTTATTTTGGAAATATAGGGTTCCGTAAGATATTTGGGTTTTTCGGACACAAGGTGTAAAAAATTAACCAGAAAAGTTACTTATTTTGCGTACGCTGCCTAAACTAACTAACCTAATAGATAGAACCATAAAATGTTCTAATTAATTGTAGATCTTATAAATATCTACAAAAAAGTCGGCGACACACTATACCTATCTATGTCGAGTTACACAAACAATATCTTTATTTAAAAATCAAGTTTTTTTTTACTACATTTAAACGCGTTTATTTTACTCATGTTATAAGTTCTTATCAAAATAAATTATTTTATCACTAAATACAGTTTATGTAGATTATATTTAGCCAGATTATATACAGCCGGAACAACGGCTAAACGTGCCTCCAAAGCAAGGAGCTCGAAATAATTTTTTGGTCACCCATCTTATAACCGGCCATTGTGAAAGTTACTGAACAGCCGTTGCGCCGTCCTCTATATATTATGTTTTCTTTTTGTTTGTCTCATCAAAAAAAAACAGTATTTAGCGGGAACGATAGATAATGTATATGTCTGATACGTATCGTTATTGTCCGTTTTTTTGCTAGCCTTAGGAATATAGGAGGGTTGCATCCGTTTTCACTAACCTAGAACAAGGCATAGCTTAATTACAAAACGCCTTATCTCTTAACATGTTTATGTGTATTACGCAAATGCCTAGCGTAAGGCTCCGCATACCCATATGCATATTATTACTTTAGACATTTTTAGATGTCCTTAGGTGGTTCCTAGTTATTGGTTAAATGCGTTTTCACTTATTAGGCAATTCCTATGTTTAAGGTGTAATAACTACAACCGCCAATAGTATGAAACAACTGATAATTTTTCGTGAATTCAGTGTAGCTCCCATAGTAGAAGTTGTTTAGTATACTTAACTAAAACACCCAACGAAGTCCTGGCATATAATAATAGGCTTTATATTTAAGCGACACTTAAGTTTAGTGAAAACGAGCATAATGTTACAGTGGTATAGTCCTTGTGATGAGTAATCGTCGCCGCGACAGTGGTGGCGAGGGCAACTACGGCTGGGTGCCAGTGGCGGCCGGGGTAGCCGTGGGCGCGGGGGTTTTGGCCCTCATTTATAAATTCTTCTTCTCTGGCGGCTGTGATAAAATGAACCAACAACCAGGCGCCCCCTACAAGTGCAATTGCAAGGGCCCGTCGCACACACCGCCGGTAACTAGCTTAATGTGTTCAATATTATAAAAACGTGAAGTTTATAAGGTGACTTGTTTGTTTATAGGATATAATCTTCGGAAATACTGATCTGATCATGAAAATTGTTTCTCCTACGGGAAGCTACATCATACGCTGGTGACATAGGCTATAATTAAATCGCGGGGAAACAGCTAGTTAGTAGATAAGTTGCTAGAAATACTGCATGCGTGTACCCATTTGGGACAATAAAACTAAGCAGTGCACTTGACTGATTGAATGTACTGCACTGAAAACAACCAACCAATATATAAATGACTGCGCGCGTCTAATATCCACATGCAAAGACTTTTACAATTTAATTCCGCTGTTGTCAGCCTAACGGGGTCTGGGCTTGCAGGTTCCTGCTGATCCCCGAATCGTTATTCGAGTACGTTGGAGGGGGTTTAGTGGGTAAATTATATTTTGTTTTGACAAATCTTCGGGTTGTGGCTCCAGGGCCGTTATGATCTGACGAAACGAAGGCCTGATTGATCTGTCAGACTAACAGAGTGATCTCAGTCTGGTACGGGTGGTTGGTTAGGGTTACCAATTCAGTTGATCAGAAATTAGTTTTTTTATCATTACTTCTGAGTATATACCCCGTTGCTACGGTTAATTTGATACCTTACTGGTCAATTGGCAGATAATACATTACGGCATTAACTATTGCCTTTAGTGCAAGATTAATTAAGTCAATTAAAAATTAATCCTGGAGATAAAAAAACAATGATTATATTTAAGTAAAGTTTTATTTATAGCCCCCGACGAGAAAAGAAAAAGAAGGATGTTATAAGGTTGACCCCTTTGGCTTTGACCCCTTTGGCTGTTCGTTTTGTGTGTAAACACTGCAAGTAGCTTTTCGTATTACAAATAAATTAAATTACACTTTGAAATTAGTGCACACTTGTATTTCAAATCTGAATAAAGCACATGTAATGATTGGTTCAACCGTTTGCGAATTTCTGATCAAAGCTTATATACTTCGCTTAAAAACACATTCACCGGAGGTTTTTGACATAAGGGATTGATAGAATAATTGTAACCGGCTTTTGTTTTATTTCTTGCTAGTTTCATGTTCACATTTTTCATAAAAGTTAAACACAACTTCATGAACTTTTCGAAATAAACTATAGTGTTCTGCGATTCATCGAATTCGTAGCATTTATTCAAATAAGTCAAACATTCTGGCAGATTTTAGTTGCTTTCCTGGAGCCGGGAAATATTAAAATGTGGTCCAATTTTTTGAGAGAGTTGGCAACCCTACGACTGGTGAGGGTGAGGTCCTAAGCATTCCCCCTCTGACATAGAATAAGTCGTAATCGGCTTTGGAAGGTCTCCACATGCACAAATGGTTCTATTGCACGTTTTGCAGGATAACTGCCACACACGGGTGCTAAGGCATGCATTATAGAAAGTTCTAGCACCTATCATGCGGCAAATGTATATGCTTCTTAGGGCTTTGTCGTAACCCTAGTGCCTGCTTAAAGGCTTAAGGTTGGCCAACGAATAATTAAACGATGGGCCAACACAAACTGCTATTATGGATACAGGATACGATTATACTAACAAGCGATGCAACTTTGTCGTACGGCGGAGTTTCAAGTTATTTAATTGAGTCTGATTTAAATTATCGCGCAAGAACGTAAGAAATAAACACTTCTTATTATGACTCAATCCTAATACGATGGGATCAGCAACCTCTGCGAGCTCATCTCATAGGACAATAAAACAATGACCGGTCAATGCCACAGAAATCGCCAACAACTCGCACGCAGACCTCATCGACTAATGTAACTGCACATCCTAATCAGAACAAGATTACATATTTACATCGCACGACACTGTGTCTGTGTCGGACGACATGTCGAATACACTGTAGATATAAGACCGTTCAACTTAGGAAGCCTTCTTAAATGTATTTAAACGCCAGTTTTAGATAAATGTGAGTTGAGCAATATCGGTGAACTAGAAAGTGAAGCATAATTTGTATTTTTTTATCATTTTCTTCCACATATCACGGAACAGTCATTATACACGTCTTATTCATAATCTGCATTGTTTTGGTCTTCTTCACCCTACATCTAATAGGAGATGTAGGGAGAGGAAGGTCTGAAGAAGAAATTCACGTTTTAAATATTGGGTAGTAGATATGTACTGTAGGTACTGTACATACTCATTAATTATAAATTCCTATTAATAAGAAAAAAGTAATACTTAGAAAAGTATTGTGTTTTTCCTTTTCTTGTTGTGTTAGTTGTTTATTTGGGAACTAGCTGTTTTCTATTTATATAGCCTATTTCACCCGCGTACCTGCGTCAGATGTAGCTTCCTGGTGAATTTTTTAAATCGCACCAGTAATTTCAGAGCAATTCCGTAAAAATCCGAACCCGAATTCGAATTCACGACGGACCTGGAAGGATATTTAAGCAGGTCTCTTCATAACGGTTGGAAGAGTAGAGGAATCTCTAATGGATTCCTTCCTTCTGTCGAGGCTTGATCAGCAGCCATTCCTAAACTGGCCTGGCCGGTTATAGGAGAGGCTTCTGATGTACTCGAGTCTCTCCGGCCACAAGGGAGGACCAAGGGCCTGTTAATAGGGGTGAGAGTCCTGGCAACACGATCACGGCTACCCAGGTCTCATTCCTTAGCAGAGAGTACACCATAGGGGTTTTGATGAGTAGGCCTCTGGTGACAAACGAGAGTCCCACGCCCCCCTGTCGCTCGCCAGACGACAGGGACGGTGCTTAAAGCATTTCCTAGACGTATAAAAAAAGGTGACCGGATCACGTCGGTTGGTGTAGAAATTCTATTGATTCTATTGATATTTTTGTATAAAAATAGAAAACAAGATTGATTGATTCATACGTGTCTCAGATATTCTATTCTTATGTTATAAAAGTTAATATCAATTTATAGTTAATCAGATATCGCTTTCGTAAATACGGACACTTTTTTTTTTTTTTTTTGACACTGAGAAATGCGTTACGCATACCCACCACTTCACCCTGCGCGGGCTCCACGGGTGATGTGGGACTCCTCCTGTGGTCCCACCCCCGAAGGGGCTAGACAAGAAACAGGAGTTTACCCACTAAAACTCAGCGATGTCCCTCGCATGGAAGGCGATGCGCGGGATCAGCCCGAAGGCCATACACCGCGCCGTTCGCCCCCATTTCGGCCCGCCATGAAAAGGGTAGGTCCCACAGCGGGTTGGGAGTACGTCTCAGAGACATTCGAGACGCACCCCCACGACGAGGCAGGAGCGTGCAATGCCGGCCGGTGCGCGAACCGGCCAGCTGCCCCTGACTAGAGACCAGAGATGCGCAACTGTGCAATCTCCGGTCCCCTGCCCATCGTGTTGGGAGGATCCACACAGGCAGAGCCCTTATCGTGGATCCCCCCCCCCCCCGTAGGTCGGTGCGCCACAGAAGACCGACCTCATCACGCCCTGTATCAGCTTCGAGGAGCAGACAGGGCGCGTCCAGCCGGTCGACTGGTTGCATCCCCTCTCGTCGCGCCGCGGCTGCGGCCCTACCGAGGTCCCGGCGCCGCACCAGTCGTCGAGCAAGCACAGCAGGTAAGTCCCCAGGTAAGTACCCACTATACTACTCTAGACTAGTACGGCGTGTAGATGTGTGTGTGTAAGATGCATGAATGTGTAAATACGGACACCTGAGTGAATTCGAATTCGGAATTCAGGTTAGATGTCTTTCGGAATTGCTCTGCAGATCACAAAATGGCGACCTCCAGCTGATTTTATATACTACTTATGAAATACTAAGGTTTAAAATCGATTAAGACGTGCATTACTTGACGTGCTGTCGACTGTTTCTTCATGATTTTCTATATTCAGAAGTATAAGTATAAACAATTATTATAAATTATTACAATATTATTATTAATATTTATATAGTTAGGCATTTATAGATAATATCTAAGGTTAATATAATTAAGCACGAAATGCATCCGGTAACGACGTCATTGCCTATTTATAACGTATACCCAATTGATAGCAATTATTAGTAAAAATTGGTTTTCATAGGTACCTATAACTTAATCATGTATGGGTGATTTAATATTTTTTTTTCTATAACAATCTCTGGTGTTATCATTTCGCAGAATCGTTAAAGACGATCATTGTAGGTATCATTCTTTAGTTCATTCATGATAGGTATAAGGGAACGTTAATATGATTCTTGTTATTGATAAGAAAATTTATTTCTTGGAATCGTCCTCGTGTTAAATTTTATCGACAATCATATTTATATCTTAACATTTCATCATAACAGTATGGAAGTTTCTTTTCACAAATTGCAATATAACGTGGGATGTCTATGATCTAATCAGGCTTTAATAAAATAATTATTTCTTTTGTCTATACTAATATTATATGTATACGAGGAAACATTGGCTTTTTTTTGCATTGAATAGGCTCCGCGAATATATTATAAATTATTCACCGCGATATTCAAAATTCACCTATGGGAAGCTACATCATACGCGGGTGACATAGGCTTTAATTAATGCGAGCATAGTCGTTGGAAATAGTTAATATAAAGTAAATCTACGAATAGTGACAATAAAAAGTTTTTCATTATGATTTTCAGTGTATACTCGAAGAGAGGAGACGAGGATATATAAAACCAGAACAATAACAGATAAATTAAAAAAGAAGTGGCAGTAGAGACCTGTCAAAGAAAAAACATAAAATGGCAACTATGATTACGTAAAAGAAAATTAATAATTTACACGTCTCAGTATCATCAAAATAACAAAAAAAAAATGCAAAACATATTATTATTCATAATTTAAACATATCTGCGGGACTATGTGCGATTGGTATGTATTGAACTATATATTGTAATTGATACATTGATTGAACATAGTACTGTTTCTAAAGTGTGTTTTATCTGCTAAAATAGCATTCAAAGTAAAAATTACCTACCATCAAAATATGCTGCTCAATAGGCTCAAACTTTTATTACTCCAGAGCACAATGAGTTTTCAACAATTTGTAATATACAACTTTACGACCTATATTTTTGTTCAACATAATAATATTAAAAAAACCTGTGACACCTACTAGCTGAATATTTGTGTAATAATAAATAATATAGATAGTATACTGTCTCCTTTTTCTTCAGCGCAGAAGAGCAGCAGCGGCGATTACAAGCTGAAAGGGAGCGCGAGGAATTAGAACGTGAAGCGGCCAAAGCACAAAAGTCTAGCGCAAAGGGTCAAAAGCGCAGTAGCGCAAAGGGGGGCGAATCAGCTCAAAAGCGGAGCACAAAATCGGACGCAGCTACTCAAAAGCGCGGTCAAAGTGCTGGCGGAAAGGGCCACTTAGGAGAAGGGGCAGGTCGGAGGCGTGGCTCAAATGCAGATGCGCCCAGTACCCCGGCCTGGGTGTCCGTGCTCGGCGGGACGTTGCTTATGGCGCTTCTCGGTTTCCTCGCAAAGACCGGGTCTGATCCGGAGGGATGGGCTCGACCGCTGCATTCTTGTTTATGCTATGTAGGCAAGAGTCTTGGTTCGTACTGCAATGTACAATGTGTTCAAGCGGCCGACTTAGAGTCTGGAGGAGATGATAATGATGACTGTGATTGCGAAGTAGATGGTTATGGAGATGTTTTATTTGATGATGATGAGGAAGAAGACGCAGACGAGGAGTATGAGGAGGAAGAGGAGAAAGAGAACGTGGCATTGAAGTGCGACGTCCGGATTGATAGCAAGAAACGAGTAAGATTTTTATTTCTTTTATTTATGAAAATTATATGACTACCTACATAGGTACTAGCAAAGGTTAGTAATTTGTCTGGGTGATATTCTGTTTTATCTAGATACATTGATTAATATTCTTCATATTACTATGAGTCAACTTTGACATGCTTCGAAGAATAATGGACGGCGTGGATAAATTTGTACTATAACATATCGAATTATTTTTAATAAATAAATTTACTAAACGTATGTATCTGGTGGAGCTCGACGTTGCAGTAATCAGTGCGTTTGGTCTGTTACGATTGTCGAGGTTAACAACTTTTGCAAATGCCCGTCATCGGATGGATGACCAAAACTTGTATGCTGCTTTATGATTTTGGGTATTTTATCACACCTGTCTTTGCGGGGTTTTTCTTTTGCCCTTGTCCTTTCTTTTTTAAATGTTACTAGCTGTAACTCGCGGTTTTAAATAAATCCATTTATTAGACTTATACTTATAGAATAGGACTTATTTATTGGCAACCCTGTGTGACAAAACTTCTAGATATTAACTTTTGAGTTGCATATCGCTTACATGTGTCATAATTAAATTAAGACTGCTATTATCTGAATCGTATTAAGATAACCAAATCGGAACATACTTGATAGATAGAAAGTACACATTTTAACTGTGAAAAATATCCTTTGATTAATACAACTACATACTAATTTATTGAATACGCAAAAAAACTGATATTTTTCTAGTAGTTGAGGAGAGATAAAAAAAATTAACGTCGTTTATAGAAGCGTTATAGGTGTATCAGAATCTGATGGCACAAAAACAAAAGAAACAATCTCGATTTTCATGTCATAGAGTAAATTGTTGTGAATATTTGTGAAAATATTAATTTGCAGATTTGCCATCAGTTTCTGGTACACCTTTATGTTATACACTAGCTTTCGCCAGCGGCTGCGCCCGCCTGGATACAAGGGAAATGTTAAATGGGATAAAAAGTATCCTATTATTTAAGTCAGCTAGTACCCTATCTGTATCCAAATTTCATCAAAATCCGTTCAGTAGTTTCGGCGTGATTGACCGACAAACATCCAAACAAAGAAACTTTCACATTTATAATATTAATAGGATTAGTCGTTGTCGTTAGTAAAATTAGTGTCACAATTAGATAAAACATTCTCAGTATTGAACTTGCCTGAATTTGCTCCTTGAAGAACGATAAAAGGAAAATTTTGGCGCAGGCACAATTAGAACCTTTATCTAGGGTTATAACTATTAGGCTTATGAGATTATATTATAAAAAGCTTATGAGCCATAAACCATTACTGATGTAGTCATTGATTGATTGATTGAATATTCTTTATTCGCAATGAAATACAGTAAGAAATGTACATAAAACTAGATACAGTAACACAAAAGGCGGCCTTATTGCTAAGGTAGCAATCTCTACCAGGCGACCAGGGTGAATGAGCCATGACAAACCATGCGACAGATCGAGGAAATATTCTTTTATCAATTTATTGAATGAGTGATTGCGCGCGTCTAATATCTATAGGCAGAGAATTCCATAGTTTGATTGCTTTAATTGTAAATTACTGTAAATATTATAATCACGTCTTCGCTATCATCACCATCACCAGCCCTTTTACGTCCCCACTGCAGGGGCTCAGGCCTTCCTTATGGATGGTTAAGGAGGATGGGCCATGACCCTCCACGCTGGCCCAATGCGGATTGGAGGGTATTAACGACTGCAAATGCAGCCGGGACCAACGGCTTAACGTGCCTTCCGAAGCACGGAGTAGCTCGAGATAATAATTTTTGGTCACCCATCCCGTGACCGACTCTTGCGAAAGTTGCTTAACGATTATGATCGCGGGCCGCGGCGCTTATCCACTACGCCACCGAGCTACTACCTCTTCGTCTTCGCTATGGATGGTTGGAATCGGACAGGGTGAGTGAGCCATGACAAACCATGCCAGCCCAGTGCGAATTGATGGGTGTCAACGACTGCACACTAACGGCTCTACGTACTTTCTGGACGAAATCTAGATAACAAATTTTGCCCACCCATCCTGTGACCTTGACTTCCGCAGCGTAGACCAAAGGCACTAATCACTGCGTCATCCCGTTTCTATACAAAGTTCAAACAAATATATTTAAATTAAAATGACTTTATTTACTTACAGAAAACCTGGTAGCTGAAAGTCGTAATAAGTGATGATGATAAAGAAGATAGAGACTATCTAAGGCACGTTTGTTATTGTTCACCATGTCAATCGGTACTGCTTCAAAATATATCATAGATGATTGTTTACATATATCATAATGGATTTAAATGAATAAATTATACTTTTTCTCATTCGTAATAGTTTTCATCGCATCATCATCAGCCTTTTTACGTCCCTACTGCAGGGGCTCAGGCTTTCCTTATGGATGGTTAAGGAGGATGGACCATGACCCTCCACGCTGGTTCAATGTGTATTAGACGGTATTACAGCCGGCACCAACAGCTTAACATACCTTCCGAAGCACGGAGTAGTTCAAGATAGTAATATTTTTTGGTCACCCATCCCGTGACCGACCCTTGCGTTAAGTTGCTTAACAAACAAAGATCGCGGGCCGCGCTTATCCACTACACCACCGAGTTGCTCTGCATAGTTTTCATCAATAGTTCAAAACTCCATAAGTGTTAAGAACAATTATACAGAGAACAAGCATTAAGAATTTCCTGATCTACCAACCAACGATCCACTTTTAGAAAAAAAAAAACTATTTATTTTATTTAAAGTGCAATCTAGTGCAACACAGCGAACTTTTAATTTTGTTTATTCTAAAAATGATTATCAAATATAAAATATTGATTGAAAAAAACATGGCAGATACAACATGTGCATTTGGTAAAGACAAGTAAATTTTTTTTAAATGTAATTCTATTTTATTTTTGATGTCAATTTTGATCATCTTGACATCTCGTAGATCAGTAGTATGTGTCACAAAGTATAATAGTGTCACGAAAAATAAAAAACAAATTTTGAAACAAAATATATTTAATACCACCTTCATTTTACAAATCATTTAACTGCCTCCATCGGGCTCATCCCAACTACAACTATTATAAGTCTGGGCATGTAAAATACACAACCGTATTAACAAAACTTACTAGTCGTTAGTGCCTTATAAAACAAGGAACGTTAGGTATTATGTACAAGAAAACTTATTCAGACAACAGGGCTCCAACTCACGAGGCGTTCGAGTATTCATAATTATACATTTACTATCAAAATAATACGTGTCGACCATCACAAAATGATCTCTGCAAACAAGATTTAATTCGCCAGTTTCTTGCTGGGTATCGGCACTAAAAAGGTTCGTATTGTGTTCTGAAACGCCTCGAGTTTGACAACCTAGGCCTATTTCTCGAAGTTATATTAATCCTTGTAATCATATTGGTGACAATGGTTTAAAACAAATCGTATTTTTTTTTGTTATCTCTCAGTTAAATGTTTGCTTTGCTGGAAATATAATTTAATAGTGTGTCCATCGTTACCAATATGAAATAAAACATTTGTATGTTTCGAGAAACAGGTCACTAATCTACATTTATCAAATAAATCTATTAATTATCTAATCATTTCAAACTGATATGCATAATGGTGAAACTGAGCCTCCACTCCGAACTGTTATTGGCAAGAAAACAGTTTAGTGCTGAAACATTCTTAGCTATCGACCTAAAAATATCCTATCTCGACGATCGATGAGGACAACTTAAGAATATATTTCTCCTATAAAATAGGTTTTCTAACTTCTGCAATCCTATCGCGCATCTATCTGTCAGGTTGACAGACCAACTGTCAGTGTAGCAAACCAATCAGGTTTTTAACGGCTGCTGACTGGTTAAACCGGCTTTGTTATGACGACCTCCCATTTCCTTTTTTTTTCTCGTGTTTCTTTAAATTATTCAATATTTTTTTAACGCCTAAATTTCAGTTGATCTAAACCGGAATGGGAAATCTAAAACATTAGAATTGTTTCCTTTTTTCATTTTTATAACATAATTTAAATAATGGTGACTTATTATCATTTTCTTCTTGAATCGCCGATGTTAGAATCTAATAATATTGACTTATAATGGTTTGTCTTATACCTAACGTTTATTTACTAGCTACGTGCATCTGAATTAGAAGTGTACAGACATAGGAATAAGTCACAAAGTTGCTAAACCTTTGATAGACTGAAGAATTTAGAAGAAAGTACAAAGAGATTTATCCGTTTAAAATTATCGTTTTGTTCAGTCTTCAATCGGACTCTTAAATCTTTATACGTTTCATATTATAATCGTTCTATAACGAACTAACTCACGGCGAGATAACACAAACGAATGGAGATCTTATTACTGGTACACGGTAAGTATAAAACGCCTTGCATGGACGGACACAATAATTGCTCATCTACACGAAGTAATGTTTCAACACCAAAACCACAATTGTTTTGCAAATGTAAAGGAAAGGCGTCGGTCGCTTCACGCATTATTTTACAGACAAAAAAAAACCTGTACACAGATAAATAGTTAATATAATAATATGGGAATGAATATTTTGGCACTGGCTCTATAACAGCTCGCTTTATACTCTGTCATACGATTCAATATATAAATTACAGATAAAAATAGTAGTTTCAATGTACCAATTTCTATACAGGTTTATTATCTATATGAAAAATAGTCTACGGTGTTCTCGATTTTGAACTTTATAACAGTGAACATTAAAGTGTATTTATATTTATCAATATTCTTATACCGTTTATCATAATATGCATCTTGTCACAACTCCAATACTAAGAGAAATAATAGTTTTATCAATATGAGTTATAGATCGATTTTTTTATCTTCAGAATAAGGGTTAACGCGCCGATTGAGGTGAAAGGATGGAATTTTAGAATCCTTTGTATACAAACATAATGTAATCATCAGAATCTAATGTCAAATGTCTTTAATTTGCACGGTGTAAAAGAAAATTCGTTTCGCTCGCCTCCTTCGTCTCTGATACTTATGCGAGCATGATAATAGTAATATTTGCAATAATATACTATACATACAGCATATTGTATAATATTATCCCTTTATTGTTTCATTTGATTTGGTATTAGTCAATAAGATAAGTAATCTGAAGATTGAAAAATCGATCTTATATCAGATTTCACGCTCGTTTATTTTTACATTTTCAATACCCTGATATTTAACAGTTAAAAATTGAAATATACGCCCATGTTTAATATTAAATACATGATGTAATACTGTATTTACAAAAATATTCTGCTCCAGTTGCTCACTCGAAAAATATCGCTCACCGACAATTTTAATGAGACTGGCGTTTAGTTGCTATATTCATATATAAACACAAAAAGCCATCTTATGTACTATATACGGTGTGAACCAAAATAGACTTATTATAAAATAGATTAGGGAAGACAATTGACTATATGTAAGCGAAAACGTCCTTCGGTTAGGTAGAGAGAGATCGCTCTCCGTCTCTCTCTACTGAAGCCACATTCTACTGCACGTCAGACTATACAATACTGTCAAATTTACCCACTCGATTTTAAACCTTAACATTTTGAATGTAGAGGTCAAACTCCATACCAGCAATTTGATATATTCTGTTAACCTGACGTGCAGTCTTCTGTACAATAAAGTTATAAACAGTGCATTCGTTCGCGATTAGAGAGAGATAGAGTACTGCGATTTCTCTCTCTCACTTTCTAGCTCAGGAGCTCAGGGACGGCTCCAGGACTGGTTTTGCTGCTCTATCTGTATTAAATACCTCTATAGCTAAGGGCATGATGTCACGTAATTAATATTCAAATAGATTTTCAAGTTTACTTATTCAATTTCACTCTTATACCATTAGCAATAAAGATCTAAGCGACGGCATTTCTCTTTTGAACTAATAATTTATTCTAAATAAGACATTTGTCGAGAATACTGAAGAATATCTGAATACAGCTATGTTCACCAGTCTCATTAAAACTATGGCAGCAGCATTAGGGTCGGTGCATATATGTCGGAAGACGCGTCGCGAAACGTCAATCAAAACTGACATAAATATGAAATGATATTCAACGTAATAACGCATATTTTCATGAGACGCTCGACGGATTTTTCGTTAGTATGCACCGACCCTTACAATTCTTCGTGTAACGCTTCATTTGACACATATTTGTACACTGATTTAGTAGAAATCAAACAATCTTTGCAGTTATTCAATGCCGCAAAAGAAAATATAGAAAACGTCACTTAATAATTGTGACCATAAATATATTAAATGGTTAGTTGTGAGTGACGCAAAACCAACCGAAAAGATCAAATCAGTTTACCACAATGCAACTAATTTTCATAAGCAATTTTGAACTTAATTATCAACGATTTAAGGTTCAAAATTGGTATAAATTAGAAATTTGATTAGAACCTTATAGGCCATTGACTGTGTGTTTTCAAAAGATCATTAGTGTACGTTAAACTGGCTCGTATAAGTTTATACTTTGAGAAAGCAAGTTATGAAATGAGTATGAAAGACAGAGAGGGCGCTCTACAAAAAATTATCTGTGTTACTCACAACCTCACCCTTTATGTTTATATATCGACGGATTAACATATAAGTCGTAAAATTTTAATAGGACTAGCATAACGCCACTTTTACGCAAAATTTGGGACGAATTTTCTTTGTATTACCATTAGTAGTACAAAAAAGATAGTTAGATACCAAACAAAAATATATTACTAAGTTTTAAATATCAAAGAAAAAGAAAAACTCTTTTACAATAAATAAACTCAAATATGACTATGTCTCATAATGTATTAGTATATATTGTTATTTTCTCTAATGAAAATATATTTATATATATCAAAGGAAATGTTACTTAACTTCTACTGTCGTAGAGTACAAAATCAAATATTATGATCGATGATATTTATAAAAACTAAACTATGAAACATATTTACATACTTAAAACAGAACTGGCAAGTGCTAACATAGTTTAATACTGTATATATATAAATTATAAACATGGATGAAACGATAACCTTAAAAACATATGTACAGGTATTTAACAATATCATATCTAAAGAAAAATAATATATATTTTTTATTTCGGACTATATTGGAAGGGCCTCGGACCATAGACACTAGAATAGACTAGTTCGTTTAGGCCTTTATAATCTAAACCCCCAATATCTTAGCTATTTATTTTTCTAAATTAATATATTACAACCAACCAACTATAATCTCATTCATTTACAGAAATTATAATTAATAACGAAATGCCTAATAATTATTCAGTCGCGTCCTTGGATTCTGATTGTATCCAAAACATATTTTTGTATGTGATCGTATGTGATTACAGATTTTTTGTCTTATATTCTCAGTTGATTGGTAGAAATCGAATGATTGAACAAATAATTCAATAAATCGTTTAAAATAACATATTCGAATATCAATTCTAGCAGCATAAACGAAAGATTTTCAAAGGATGCGTCAGCCCAGACGATTTTGGACCTTGTTATTTACAAGATAGTATAACTGTTTCAGAATATATATCGGGAAATTATAGAAAAAAATATAGGGATTTCACATTAAAAACGCAATGCAATATTATTATTGTGAGCTTAGGTTCACATTGACGAAATTTTTATGGCAAGAAACGTCTTTTTATATGTAAACATTTTCACTAATGCAAAGATTACATATTAAAAAATATGTAAATATATTTGTAACGTGTTTTGGTGTAAAATGTCTTGTCTTCATTAAATGTTTCGTCAGTGCGAACACAAATACGCACATCAGATTATTACAAAATTACTAATGTAAGTTAAGATCTATGCATTACAGTTTAAGAATCAACAAAGTACATTTTATTTGTTTTGTATAAATAGATGTGCTATTCACTGTATATACAGCAGCACTGCAGGTTACCATGAAGTCAAAAATTTTCGCAATAGACTTTGAACTCTATTTTATATGTAATAAGTTCAAAATAGACTACGACAAATTTTGAGAGTTTTGTACAATCTGATATGCCTTTGATTGCATATAATAATATTTTTTTCCCTACGACGTATCTGAGGACAGTTGGCACTAGCCTTTATAATATTGCTTCGGTTCTTACATAAAAATGTTGCGACATACACACGCATTCTATCTCACTCGCACTTTTTGTAAGTACGTTGATTTCTTTTACGGATTTAAATACACGTTTGAATCTAAACATCCAACGATTTCGCTAAAAATTGCCAATATTTAGCTAAAATGTATTTTTTTTATTATATTCCGGATAACACTTTCGTATCTATATTTTTTTTATATAAATTTCATACAATACGAAATAGATCCTAATACAAGTACTTAAAGCAAAAGTCCCGCAGCATATGCAAATATATAAACTTGCCAAGAAAGATATCCATTTCGCTACGAGATACTGCAGGCCTTGAGTTTCGAGTATATAAACATTAACACACATGACGCGTCAGCTAACATTAATATATCAAATTTCTCCAGTTGATTTTAAACTCTACCCCAATATATTAAAGTTTAGAATTAAGTGGAGAAAGACAGATTTGTATGAAGTGACGTGTTGTCACCTGTACATTAAAACACAACAAACAAGGCTTTCCGACGTACTTTTCGAAGTAGGCCTTAATTTTGATTAATCATAATGACCGAGTGTGAGCGAGATGTAAACCTAATGTGTTGTATTTTCTCCTTATGACTATCGAAACAAGGTTCATTATATATTTGAATCATATTTTCGGTCACCATCGGTGTAAGTAGGTCTGATAAGTCATTTTTATTGCGTTTTAATTGTTTTGGTCTAAGGAAAAACGAACACAGTAAACACAGTAATCAAAATAATAATTGAAAACTTGTAAATGAAATAAAAAAAAAATATCGAACTTTTTGAGACGTTGAAAACGACGACAAAATACGGCGAAAACGCTATGTCTATGGTGGAGACAGCAGCATTTCAAACAATATGTTAAATTTCCGCAGTCGATTTTGAACTCTAACCTGAATGTTTTAAAGTTTAAAATCAAATGGAGAAATTTGGCAGTTTTGCGTACATGCTGATTTACTGTTATGTTGCCTCTTTTCTTGGAGAAATTAGGCTGAAAATGTGTAACTGTTAAGGTAGTGTCGGGTCAATGTACAGACGGCCTTACGTTTCTATGTTCGTTTTAAACTTACCTTCAACGTTAGGTGTCAACTATGCCGTTAAGTGTAGGTTGTACAATAGCATATATATTTTCGAATCAAATATTTTGATGCGATCACAAGAAAATTAGGCGATGCGCGAAACATGTTTATTGAAAGCGGGGATGTTTTTAAAATAACCAACTCAACCGCATGCGAATGAGAACACGGTTGTCACCTTTTGAGAAAAAAATCGTGATACTCGGATAGTTATCAGAAACCGGGTCGGGTGGCAACTCTGAATGCGAACCATGTGCGTCTGTGTAACATAACTTTTTTCTCAGTTGACTGCGAAACCGTACAACTGACAAGGACGCAGATTTTATATTAGAGTGAGACAATGAACATCGCTAAGCAACTGACAAGATTCGTATTCGCATGCGATAGGGTCGATGCACTAACGGCGTAATGTCCGCCAACCGGCGCAGTCGCCACGTGCGTTCACACGCGAACTCCCCCCCCTTCCTCTTGAAGTACTCGACTATTTTCAGCTGCCGTATCGAGTCCGAACAGACGCAACCTGGCCGCCTCGTCTCACCGTCACGCGCGCTTATCGAATATAGGTAATTTAGAACTCACAGCTCCCTCGCAGACGAGCAAGCCGCGCCGTCCGACGTCGTCGGCCGCCCGCCGCCTAATGTCCGCCAGCCGGCGCAGTCGCCACGTGCGTTCACACGCGAACTCTCCCCCCTTCCTCTCGAAGTACTCTACTATTTTCGATATCTGAGCGGATCGCCGGGGGAGCCTGTCGTCGCAGTAGAGGCTGTCGGAGCCGGCGAGCGAGGCGACGTCCTCCGAGCTGTCCGTGTAGACGCTGGAGGCGCGCTTGTACGTCTGCCGCTCGTACTCGGCGAGGCAGTCCGCGCACACCCTTAGTCGGAGCTCGTCGAGCGACCGCTCGGAGGCGGCGTCGCGTCGGCCGCACAGACAGAGAGGGGCGATGTCCTCGTTCGCGACCGAGAATATCCCGCTCTCGCACGACGCGCGCCGCCGCGGCCGCTCGAGGGAGCCGCGCCGACTCACCGCCGGCGAAGTCGGGAGGGACGCGCACCTGTACACGTACCCGATATTATAATGTCATACCTCTATGAACTGAACACGTACTGTAGGTATTTGATCTATTTTATTAGTATTTTGATTTATTTTATTAGTAGAACCTAAAATTCCGTGTTTCGGGATGAACAGGGACTAGTTAAACACGACATTATTTCTGAATATCTACTACATTTTTATAAGAATTCTACCGTTAGGAAGATTTCAATGTCAGCAATATACTTAATCGTAAGTGAACATTTCGATATAAAGAATTAAAATTTGACGTGAACAAACAGCGAGTGGTATCCTTCCCTACCACCGAGGGTATTCCGCATCGCGTTTTATCAGGTAGGCCTATCACGCTCGTTCTTTACAGGACAGAGTGATTCGAGAGATCTGATGTAAGGCTTTTAAGGTGCATTTCCTTTGAGTTAAAAAAAGGTGTACTGCTGTGGCATGGTTGTGTTGAAGTGCATGTGTACTGGTGTGACATTGTTGAGTACGTGTGTATTGGCCTAGCACGGTTGAGTGCACGTGTACTAGTGTGGCTATGTTGAGTGCATGTTTACTGGTGTGAGGTTGTTGAGTGCACGTGTACTGGCCTAGCGCGGTTGAGTGCACGTGTACTAGTGTGGCGATGTTGAGTGCATGTGTACTGGTGTAGCGTTGTTGAGTGCACGTGTACTAGTGTGTACTAGTGTGGCGATGTTGAGTGCATGTGTACTGGTGTGGCGTTGTTGAGTGCACGTGTACTGGCGTTGGCGTGGTCGAGTGCGCGTGTACTAGTGTGCTTGTGTACAGGGTTGTACCTGGGCTCGTCGTCGTCGTCGTGCGGCGAGGGCAGGTCGAGGCAGGTGGCGGGCGGCTCGAGGATCTTGTGCACGCCGCGGAAGGTGTGCAGCGGGCGGCGCGCGGCGGGCGCGGCGGCGTGCGCGTCGCGCAGCCCCATCGTGTGCGCCAGCCGCCGCAGCCGCGCGCCGCGCCCCCCGCCCCCGCCCCCGCCCCCGCCCGCGCCCGCCACGCCGCCGCACTCCATCACCCACTCCAGCTCCGACAGCGAGCGGCGGTGGACTGCAATAAGACACGCGTAAAAATTACGATTTTGCTTAACGTCAACACTTAATATATGTAAATTGATAAAATAAACGTACGATTATTTTTAAGGCATATTTTGTCGCATGTTCTATAGAATTGTGATCGGCACCATATATTTTAATTTATTTTAAATGACAATTGGTGCACTTTTCTGTATTTTTAGTCGATTTTAAGGGCAAGATCCGGCCATGTCATTTATCATTAGTAATAATTTTTGCAACGTTTCAAAATTATTTCGTAATTATTTAAAAATTTTATATATTGTATTGTATACTGACGTGATGAATTGTGATACAGTGCCGCCATATATTTTAAATGATAGCCTATTCACCTTGCTGTATTTTTAATCGATTTTAAGGACAGGACTCGGCCATTTCATTTATTACTAGTAATAATTCTTGACATTTATAGCGCAAAAAAGTTTCAAAATTATTTCGTAATTATTTGAAATATTATATATTCTATTGTATACTGACGTGATCGTTGCGGTCGAGCGCGTCTCCACGCGGACAATCCGGGACACGAACGCGGCCCCGACGAGTCCGCCTCCTCACCGCTGTAATAAAACATATAAATACAATACATATACTTGATTTAACATTGATAAACGACTCCTGTCTGGCTTAAACGAAAGAACAAGTTATTGCACCATTACTTAATACATCACGTTATACTCGTATTAATTATGAAAAAAATAAACTTAATTGCACATAATATTTTTTCTACACATGATGCAATACAAAGAAAAGTCATAAAGAAAAGTAAATAAGAAAGTACATAAAAAATCGTGTTGTTAAGCACTAATATTGTCCAAACAACCCATGTCAAAAATAAATCATACATACTATTAATATTTATCCATACAAGATAATTAGTTAAATACTAATTGTCATTAAGTCTTGGCATTAAGTCCACCTTTTGCTGTTCTTGCAAAAAAGTTTTAAATTATAATAATACTGATACTGATGAAGAATTAAAAAAATAATAATTTCACTATTTTGACTACAAAACATCCAGCTCGAAGGACCAAAATGGTTAAAAGCAGTGTATCGGTTACCTTTCATAGCTGTTGTTGGGCGTGTGACAGCCCCAGTTGGACTCGTCGTTGCCTTCCTTGATCTCAGCGAGCTTGCTCACTATCTCGGGGAATAGCGGCCGCGCCTTAGGTTCAAACTACGGATAAAACAATTATGGTGATTAAAACATTTAAAAACTTCACTAGCCTACTCGGAGATGGGACTATAACCCACGACCTTTCGCAATTCAAGTCCCATCTCAAGAGTACCTTTGGACCTTAATGCTACGTTCGGAAGTTTGGAATTTAATGCTACGTTCGGAAGTTTGTATTGAAAGACCCTTAACCCTTCGCATTATTTTTATTATGAGGAGAATAGTAAGAAAATACTTACGATACAGCAATTGAATGCCAGTTTCAGGAGACCTGGCACAGTGTCTTCGTCGCAGAGTTCTACGAACGCCATGTAGTTGAGGCCGAAATTGTCAGTGCGAGGTAGCACGTCCGGATCGGCATCAACCTGGACACCGGAATGTAACAAAATATTATATTGTCTACTTTCATAACTATCTCCGTCAAAGGACCAATCCGAGGGAAAATCATCATCACACCAATTTCAAATTCTCTTATGGATGTAACATACGTACGGATGGATGTTGTAGGGATGTTGACTTATGTTTGTTTGTTTGTCCGTCAGGTAGATTATTGAAGAATATTAACACGAATATTTTATTTTATTATTATCTTCGTTTATCATTAATAGGTAAATGAAAAGAATTAGTGGGAAAAAGTCTGTTCAGTTCAACCGTAGAACTATATATAAACATAATATAATAACAATTTCTGTAAATGTCATAGCTACTGTAAAGAACCGATATGTTTCATGGACCTCCTCCTGTCAGCTACAACACGTTCTCATATCATTGAGTGGTAAATATTAATAAAAAAATGGACGATTCCAAAGGGCTTCATTCGAAGAGGGAATATTTTAATTTCCTTTAACAAAAAAACCTGAAAAGTTGGACAAGTAGTGTGATGCTCACCCTGGCGATAAGTTGGCAGAGTATGATCCCGTAGGAGAATATGTCGGAGCGGTGGTCATACCAGCGGCCCCGCAGGCACTCCGGGGACATCCACCACGGCGAGCCCACGGACGGCAACCGGTACCCGTTACTGTGACCACACCATAGATTTAACACTACTAAAAAACCGTATAAGCTACACCATTCTCTATGTGTGGAGTAAGGATAGATCTGCTGCCGGATGGATAGACGGTGGGAGGAATAAGACTCTATCTATATATTCACGTCAAACCCGTTGGAGAGAATCGCCACAAGGCACTATCTTTACATGCATCTTTCGCTTTCTTGATATTGACAACTCTTCTGTCCGCTGGTTTCATGGTTTTTGAAGTCAACTTCCGATATTAAATAATCATTTTGATCGAGATAGGTGTTATTTTTGGACTTTAATATCCTCCACCTTCGCATAAAATAAGCTGAGTCCAAATACAATACTGCGAATGAAAAAGAACCAAAGAAGAGTTTAGTTCCAATCATCTGTTATTATTACCATTGATTAACGTTGGGTCATGTTGTCCGAGATATGAGGTTTCAAGAACAGGTGTAGATTTTTTTAACATGATGCCTCAGTTTTTTTTGTTTTAGCCCTAAATCTGATGAAGCATGAAGCTGTTTTCGAGTATCTCTGTAATGACGTGACTTAACTGCATACGTAATACACAAGTAATAAATCGTCTCAACAATAAAACTGGTATATATAACTATGTGTGGCGTAATCTCGTACCTCTCAAAATATAGCATTGGTGGAAATCGAAAGCGGGAGGGACAAACATCGGGCGACATCGTTCGGTTCTCAGAAACACTCGACACTTATGGTAATGCTGCTTAAGGGTTGATAATACGAGAAGTTATTTTTACTTTTTACCGGCTTCCAATCAAAAAGGAGTTTTCATTTCGACGAGTGTTTGTTTTTTTTCTCTCTTCAGAATCCTCAAAATTGCGTCTTGATGGTTTTTAGCCTCTTAATTCATATATGTTTTTTTTGTTTTAATAGATACCTTCATGTCGGTTCCATGAGAGATATCGGGATTTGTTTACATATTTATCTATTTATAACCATCATTCCAATTAAGCACATCCATAATCGCACTATTAACCAATTAGCAAAGCTCAATTATAAAAGGGTTTTTCAAAATATTATGAAAACTGTAATGATGAACCGTTAATTTTTCAGTGATGCGACAAAAAAAAATATATGTTTACAAATGATCGACCATGTGCCCGTGTGGAGTGGAGACACGCGAAATCGCGTGATATATTGTACGTAGGGTTGACAACTTTGCATATTCTAATTAAATACGATTTTTTTTTGCGATAGTAACAAGCGCTTGATCTAGGTTTCGGGCAGCTCAATTGTGTAGAGCCAGCAGCCCGGATTGCGCAAGGATATGGATTCAAATCCCATCTCGGGCACCTAGGACAGAAGTATTGAGCATTTCTCTTTAAGATAAAATTTTATATATTGTTTTTGTAATAGGTTAGTAAATGAGAAATAAATTGTTGAAAATAAAAATATCATCTCGTATAAACAGCATTTTATTAGCGTTACCATAGGTATTGACCGTTTCAGATGTCGCCTTATGTTTGTCACCGCTTTCGATTTCTACCAGTATTATATTTTAAAAGATACGAGATTACGCCATACGTATCATATGACAGTTTAATTGTTGAGACGAAATATTACGCGTATTTATTACGTATGCAGTTGTATGACATATCCATGCTTGAAACATAAAACTCAATAATATTATATGTATTGTCGCATCATCAATATGTCTATTCAGCTCTTCAAATTATAATTTGGTTGTATTAAAATAATTAAAAAAAAATCAGAACTAGTTTCTGTAGCTTTTGTACTTTTGTCAAGCTAATAGAGCGTCAATAACATTAGTTCACTACACTTTTTACGATAAATCAATAACTTTCCATTTGTTTAAAGCAAACGTGCTAATATACCAAATATAATAAATGAATAACGTATCTATTCTCCTTTTATACTTTGAAAAAAAAAAATTTAATAGTAGTATTTATTAGTGAGATAAAAACGTTGACAAACCCTGAATAAAGCCATCCCTCTCGCACCGGTCGTCATTAACTTAATTACGTTGGATGTGAATATTAACCGTTTCAGTGTGACAGAATGCAATATCTTTGAGATACGCCGCTATTTATTCTACCTTTTTGCCGGTATCACTAATGGGATCGTGAGTTTTATAATTTATCAAGTAAAAAGGTACACAGCAGCTCGCCAAGTTACCACAATATAACAAATTTTGTACAATTAATTTTAAACTTTAATCTAAATATGTTAAGGTACAAAATAAAGTGGTCAAAATTGACACTTAGTATACCCTGACGTAGTGTTGACTGTACCTATTAGATTTATTTTAAAAAAGAACGGTTCTAATATTTTATAGAAAAGAGAATTTTATTTAAAACAATATTCAAATATTACTTAAATTATCATAATATTTATTTTATATGTTAAAGAATTATATGATTTCCATATTTTTGGGTATATAATTATTTTAAATATTTATTGTATATAGATGACATCAAGGTTAAATTCCACAGTTGTTTTTATTCCAACGCAAATAAAAATACAAATCCAATATTCTTTTAAAGTAACATTTGCCTGCTTATAATGTTATGTTTACGCGGCTGACATCTGGATAATTGATACACTCTTGACATGTGCACACCTACGGCCGTAACCTTGAGTCATCCTTGAGTTTTCGGACGCCCAATAGCAATCTGGTTCAATGTACTGACTCGTTAAATCACTAAACAAATGTGTCAGTCGCAGATTACAGACATGTCGGATAGATTTGATTCTGCCTCCAAATAAAGGCATTTCGAAAACTACAAACAAATCTATAGTTGAATAAATTCTGGAAAAATATCCACTTTCAAAGAATATCGACATTTTCGTTCACAAAAAAAAGATTTCCAATTAGAATAGATATGCCAAATATCCTGCTTTCCAAGGACATGACCTCGTTTTTATAATCCTTGAGTTTTTAAGCAGCAGCCTTGTTTTGAAGACGCCTTGATAAGGTTATTTATTTTAAAATTATCGCAGTGATTTTTGGTTCAAATTAGTTCGTCCTGTTTTTAAACTTAATTGTCCTATTAACATCTTTGCATCCTAGTTTTCGAAAGTCAGGATTGGCAACCCTAAAATAGAACAAAGATTCAAAATAATTCACGTGGGTCGTTCCACGTTAGAAATTTAGAAATATTATTTGCTGTTTAATGACCTCTCTGGACATTATATCATCTTTGTTACTTTAGCACGCAGGTTGTCAAACTTATAACGCCTACTTTGCATTTCTTGCGTCTTTTCATTGTTCTATTCATAGCATAGAAAATTTGAATAAATCTGTTAGTAGAGACAGCACAATACTACTTACACAGGATGAGGTATTTTAGCGGCAAGCCCGAAATCTGCTACCACCGCTGAGTAGCCGTCGTCTCCAGTTTTTCTTAATAATACATTCTGAAAAAAAAAGAGATTTATCATTAAAAGAGCATAATAGAGGAAACGAATACCGGTTAAAAAGCCATAACTTCACTGAAATAAAAGAGAAATTAGGATATTCTTCCTTTTAGTTGGCGTCACAATGTTTGTTTGTAACTATACGAGAACGAAAGAATGCAGCCAAGACAAAGTCAGAAACAGTCAATGCAGCCATAGAGCAAGCGGAAACCTTATTCTGCAATATAAAATCGGAATAAATCAATGCCAAAAATAGGTTTTCAGTGAAACTTCCCGATTGGCTAATAACAGAGTTGATTTGAGTGTAGAATATGAAACGTTAGTGTATAAGCACTCAATTTGTTTTACATTTGAAATACAATTCCCTGAAAACAAACTCAATGTAGATAATTAGCCCCTGCTGTAAAAAACAGAATTGACTACGTTATTGGACGCCAGCAAACAACGAACAAAGTAAATGGCCAATGAGGAAAAGTACACTCACACCGTGACTGTCGGAAAGGAAAATTATAAAGTTACGGTATATATAATTTCATTTCCATGAAATCAGGTAGATTTTTTTTAGAGATAGAGCGAAATATTAAAGTCCATCTAATCGCGATAAATATCGTAAATGAAAAAGAATAAATAATACGCGGCTCTAATATTTATAAATGAGAACTGACTTTGAGCTAAGGTTAATTAATAAACTTATTAAATGGTAGTATTTATTGTATGATTATTTCATAAAAACACGACTACCGTATGACAACCGGAAAGCGTTGAAACGTTTCCAAGAAAAAAAATGCAATGAATTATGAAACTGCACTCATGAAATTATTTTTATGAAAAGTTTTAGTTATTATGAAACGCGTGAATATCTGCAGGTAATGATGAGACTAGACATGTTCTCAGCCGCAGGCAACTCCTCGCACAAATCGCTGGCAACTCCTTGCGAGCAAAAAGTAATTGGACGCGGTGGTGTCAATACATACGTCTGTTAAAATGATAAGTTTGATCTTCAACGTTACAAGAAATTAAGAAAATGGTTTTAATTTTTCACCTACATTTGGTATTTTCTATGGTTACATATAGCAACATCAGTGAACGCCATTCTCGACAGTAATCAATGAAAAAATATACCATAATCCCGGTACAGTATAAAGATACGTGTTAGATGTTACCTTAGCAGTACCTAAGGTATTTATAGAAGGTTATATCAAATGTATATGGATGGCATGTTAAGCCGTTGGTCCCGACTGCATTTGTCGTTAATACCCTCCAATCCATATTTGGTTAGTGTGGAGGGTTGAAGATGAGTATTGCAAATGTACCTTAGCAGTAAGGTCCCTATGGAAGACTCCGAGAGAGTGCAGGTACTTCATGCCGGCGGCTACGTCGGAGGCTAACGACACCCTCAGCTGCTGCGGCAACGGCTGAGACGGCCGACCGAGGATCAGCTGCTCGAGAGATCCCCCCTCCATGTACTCCGTGAGCGCGTGCAGCTGACCTTCGTGGACACATACGCCCATGAATCTGAAATAGCAGAATAGGTTATTTGAATGTAGGTACATTACTTATCTCTATGATCTGTAACAGGAGTAAACCATATGATTTTAGTGTCAACCCTTCGAAGACGCAAACAATATTACATTCGACGGCACCCTCACACTGCTTTTAAAATCTAATAGAAACCTGTGTTATTTTTAACCAATCTCTATCTTGAAGGCCTCATTTGGAATTGGTTAAAAAAAAAATATTTGCCGCGTATAGTTCAATCCACTCTTGAAACGCTTCTATAGAACCCATACATATGGACCTGGCTGATGTTTGTTACATAGATCTGTCTAAGAACTTCTTAATAAAAAATCAACATTTACAATTTTTTGGCTCTAATTTACATTTGGTTTAATATTCAAATATGTCATGTTATTGATAATGCAAATTTTAATTCTAGACAGGGTAAGACTAATTTACAAGTCTTCTTTGTCGTTTTTCGGATTGTTTCGTAAAACGTTGTGTTAGTAGACCACAGGTTGTAAGAAGTGAAACTACCACAAAAGCGCAAAGGTTAAGCAGTGAAATGAAACAATAAACATGATCGTCATGCAACAATGTGGGATTAAACAAAAGACTACTGAGACTTGTACATCTTGATAAGAAATTGTACCCGGAAACTGAACTTTCTGGGTGACTGGGCGTATTGCCAGAAGCGGAAGCTTATGAGATAAATAGTCGAATAACCGATCTCCTAACTGGTGGATTTCTCATATTCTAAATTCCCATATATTCTGAGCAAGACAATGTTAATTATAAAAAAGCGACACCACACACAACCAAGCACTCCCCACATAAAAAGTTCTTTTACAAAAGTAGCTCGACATGCAACTAAGTCTAAGATATCAAACTCTAGAATAGCGTGCTAGGTGCGCTTGCTATTTGACTATGCATAAACAAAGTATCACTGAATAAATCAAAACAAACAATGTCAATTATATATTTTCACAAGATTATGATGTAATAATTGTGATGAATTGCTTAAACAAGAACAATGTGATAATAGCGGCTGCACCATGTATAATAAAAGTAATAAATCTAACCCTAATTGCTTTTTATATGCTATTTTAGACGTACGTATGAAATACGTTAATAGCAATTGTTTATTCAGAGAGAAAGTGAAACGATTCCATCGCAATAGAAGACTAGCACAAAAGAAAAACCGTGGAAAGCGCCATCATGCATAGAGAGACTGTTATTAACGTGGCTCCGATCAATCGTAATATAAATCACGTGTGTGTCAACCAAGATAACATTTCTTCACCACCTCAATTAACTTTTAATTAATTGTACTCTATTGTTGATCGATAAACAAAACACACAACTTGGCGAATGTGTGGTGCATCATTAACATTAAAAAACAGCGCAAAAGTGAAATGGCAAGGTCGATATGGTGACTTAAAAAGGTTATTGTTTGTTTTGTTCACCTTTTATTTATAGTCATGTTGAAAGTTCTTAAATTTATTTACGTATCCTTTTCTCTACACCAAAGAGAGGGACTACACTTCTACAGTCAGGGTCAAACTTTTAGCACGAGCAGTCAAGATGTCCAATTAATTCGATACAAAAACGCAGATGTACAAAAACATCGTAACAGCTAGTTTTCAAATTATTGACAAGCTTTTCGAGTGTTTCTATTTAAATACTCATGCCATCTAATAGGAATAATAACTAGAATCAAGATCATTATTTATATAAGTTCTCCAAAATTGACAGATGTTACGACAAGGTCATCAGCTCACCATTCGTGGAGCGTATTTATAAAAAGCAGAGCGCTAACGGTCTCTTCATCTTGTGTGTAATTCGAAAAAGATTGACGTTGCTGCGATAATGACCCATGTTCCACTATGACACAATACCATAAGAAGTCATTCAAATGATGAATCTGTCATATGTGATTTAGATTGAACTTCCAATGACGTGTTGTATTGAGTCGAGGTTGTTGCTGCTGTCGTGCGCACCCACTCCAGTTGAAAAATTGCAAGTAATGAGTTTTAATATTATTGATGCGGTATGATAAATTAATAATAAATAAAAGAACCATAGGTGAGAATTATCAGATCAATTTTTACATACAAATGACAGAACCAACGTGTAATGTAAAATGTAAACCAAATAATCCATTGAAAAAATGTAAATTTTATACAAGAGCCGATAATTAACATCTTTTTAATTTCTCATTGCGTTTATCAGTGAGATGTCACGCGACGTGACAAATGTCAAGGACTAACAAGTGAAGAAATCGTCGCTGATTGCAAACAGTTAATTAAAGCGTTGCGTGCTAAAGAATCTCTGGGCGAACATAATAAAACTGCAGGTATCCCATGATTAAATAATTAAAAGTAAAATTAAAGCTCGGCGCGATGATATAACTGGTAAAGTGACTGTTGAAGTGATGTTAAATAAGAATTAAACACAAAGCGTCCTTGTGTATTTATCTCTTGATGCTTTTGCTGCGGTGAGACGTAGGAAACACGCGAGCGAACTAGTTTTTCGTCCCACTTGCATGTGAATCGCTAAACAATCGCACACAGACGGTGCATTGTTTTTTTTTTATATCTCTGAAGACAGCAAACAGGAAACGCACCAAAATGCAGGACAGCGGACCATTGTTCAATGTTTCGATTTCATAATGTTTTATTACGCAAATGCCCGTTTCAGGATGACAAAATTATTTTGTGTCGTGAGTTGAGAATTGTAACGCAAACTATATTCACATAGCGACCGGAATCGAAATGGATCTAGATATGTGTTACACAATGTTGTGTAAAGAGGATGATATATAATATGCATTTGGTTCGGCTAACATGCTGGTAAACACAACATTAGTATCTATCTATCTATCTATAGATTATACAGTCGGTTTCTGAATTGAAAAGAGTATAATTTTTTTAAAATTATTTTACGTTTTACAAGTCAAAAATTCCAAGTTTTATCAAACTATAATATTAACTGAACTTTAAAAAAATTAAAATCAGAAACGAAAACCTGTTTGAGAATAAACTATAATATTAACTGAACTTTAAAAAAAATAAAATCAGAAACAAAAACCTGTTTGAGATGTTCTTAACTTTAAATTCTCTATTCAAAAATCGGAAGACGGTATATTGCACACATGGGAAGTGATTCTCAAAGTCGTCAATATTGACCTCTTGGGGTCGACGTCGTTTTCGACACCTGATCGACAGAAAAAAACACTAATTTAGGGAGTCGGTAAGGCCTATAAATCAATTCATATTGAATACAACAAATCTTATTTATTAAACATGTTTAGTATAGCAATTAATCAAATTAAATAAAAATTACAATTTTAAACTTTCAAGATATTGTGTACTTAAGTCTATTTCTGTATAGACATAGAAAACGATGTCAAGTTTATTCACTTAACCAATTAATAGTTACCACTTAATCAGTTAATTGAAACTGTTTTTTTTTTAATCTGTGTTACCTCTGGACTAACATTAAAAGAAAAGCTCGATGACGCAATAGGTAGCGCGTTTGAACTGCGATACGGCATAAAGTAATTTTCACAAGGACCGATCGTAGGATTGGTGACCAAAAATTTATTACCTCCAGCTCCTCCATGTCTCGGAAGGTACGTTAAGTTGTTTGTTCCTGTTGTATCTGCAGTTGTTAACACCCACCAATTGGCTCTATGGTCTAACAGGGATAATGACTGGGTAAAAAAAATGAAATTCTATTTAGTCCGTCAGTCATATAATAGAAAACTATTAGATACATATTTTGTTTTGCTTCAATTTAACTAGAAATGACTCCGATAATAGGCATTAAAGTTAAGTGGAGGGGGCTCGTTACGTCACAGTTTTGTAGAAAATGTACAAAAGCGTGACGTTATGCGACATTTCACCACAATGTTTCGCCGTAATGCTATGTTATTGATTACACAAAAAATAAGAAATACATGTTTAATATTTTTCAATAATCTCAGGTAGATATAGCTGACATACAAACAAACAAGAAATAGTTGTCATCTCTGTTGTCTAATTTCAAAATGAATCGTAATCAAAGCGATTTATGTTTGTGTTTTTTTTTAATAAGTATTATTTTAATAGTAGATTTTATTAAAATAATACTTATTAAAAAAGCTTACTATAAGGTATCAGATTATATAACAGATAAGAATGCTTGGACTTGAGATGATCCAGCAACTGGATAGGTGATTACTTCTTAACTCATTAAATATCAAAAATTATCTTGCTTCCATTATTATTAAATGATTATGTTATTATTATAAGACCATAAATTTCTTTCTATCTCTGTTTATAATGTATTGATCTGGTAATGGCATGGTTTTTGTAAATGTCATTACTCCTATTAGAGCTGGTGAGTTTCTTGCTCGTTCTTCTTATCAGCCAAAAGACGTCCTGAACGAGCGGTAGGGAAAAAAAATGTTGGACGATTCAAAAGTACTTTTAAGAAGTCTATTTGAATAAAGATTATTTTGACTTGACTTGACTTGACTTATTGAATTATGCAACGTTTAAAATCGCATGATTTAAATTACCAAGAATAGTAGTAGTAAGTTTATAGAATAAAAGTTAGCACAACCCGTCGAAATATTGCGGTTGGAATTTAACATATTTGTTTCATATTTCTAGATAGCTTTCAAAGAGGTAATATTTGCATCTAACGATTGCCTAAGATAATTGATATTTAAAAAAAAATCGCCGCGGTCTCATTAACTATCACATGTCAAGTAATTCTACCGTGAAGTTAAAGAATATCTGTCACTTATTTGCAATGGATTGAGATTGATTTTAAAATTAGATCGCGTTGTTGATTTTGAGCCATTCTCTGTATTTGATACGTTTCCAACCGTGGGGAAGGCCTGTACCCCAGACAACAGGCTGGTGATGATTATCGTAATATTAACTTTGATTTCATTTGAAGTAAGTTTTCGCTAAAAGCTGTGAAATTAAAAGTCTTTTTTATAATAAAACACGACTTTATGCTTTTCTGAAGTCGTTAATCAACTTGACGTCTTTGTATAAAAACAGGTTTTCGTAGAGTTGAGTGCCTTACCGAAGCTCTACGGTTTTCTCTGTTCGTGCTCGTGAGCTTTACTTTACTTACATTTACGAGTATTATCCCATTTACTTTTCAAAATTATCTCTTATCCATACATAGTATAAAACAAAGTTTGTACGCTGAGATCTATTAAATTATACAACGGATATTAATTTTCATCAATTCACAGAGTGATTCAAGACTAAAGTTTATAGGCATGGATAATATAAGACCGTGCGAGCGAAGCTGCTGAAGGAAAGCTAGTACACGTTCGATACTTCAAAATATGAAACTAACTATATTAAATGAAATTTTTAAATTCATATTATAGATAATGAAAGCAAAAATAAACAGATAAAATTTCACCACCCACGAGAAGTTTATACTAGAGCGGTGATAAGCTTTGCCCTCGTTCCACCTTCCTCTCGTCCCGATGACGTAAGCCAAAACAATGCGGTCCAGGAACCGGCTCGGGAGGTACAAATTGAAAACAAAACACGATCGACTACGAATTTGACCATGGACGTGAAGTTTTTGGCGAGCCAACTCATTGCTTCACTCGGTATTGCGATAACACCAAGCATCTGTATACCGTATATCAAAAGTGGTAAGGTTTAAAATCACAAGCGATTGGGTGTAAATACAGGGGGGGTTGATCGTACGAAATGTAAATAGTAGCAATACAATATTTGCAGGCTTCATGAGGTGTACGGTTAAAGGAATTCCTTTGTTATTTGTTTTCCTTTATATTGATGGATTGAGTGAATGACGAGTCTCTGAACTCGGCATACTTAACAAATGAAAATATTTCACTGCCTTTTGTTAAACCGACTGGCAAATATTTTCTCGCCTTACATTCCAAAGGTCGTGTTTCCAAACAGGAAAATGATTTAATTTTAAAATCCGAAACTTATATAAACGATGCCGTCTTATTTCAATATCAAGTTAATGAATTAAAATTTTTAAAACAAGTCATAAGTGATGAATAGCTTTTTTTTTTCTTGTAATTAATCAGACGTTAAAGAGGTTTATCATCAAAATTATGCATTATGTAAATTAATTTTGAATTTTCCTTTCAAACGTATTTCAGTTATTTGTAGAGGCACATAATCTGATTAAAACAATGTAGAAAGAATTGTAAATGATTAAATCAACATTCTCATAAAATACAAATAGATTTTAGTTCAGTTTATATGAAAAGTATGATCTTATTAAAAATATCTAACACCAATATAAAAATGAACATAGTAAAGCTTGTAATAAGCATAGAGATGCTTTAAAAATAGTAATGCCAGTCAATGTGCAGTCAACCGCGTGTCCTGAAGACGAGATAGCGTACCCCACAGTCATTGACGTCATTCCACATTATAACTGTCAATAAAACAGCTATTGTTCCTAACTATAGGTACATATCTCATCTTGAATAACAAATTACACAAATAACTCATTATTCGTGATGGAAAAAAAAATATCACCTTTGTTCTTTTGCTAAGTGAAATATATAAGCACGTGTAATAAAATCAGTAAAAATATTTGAGACATCAGTCATATTTCCCTGGGGAAATATACGTCAGGCAACATTTAATTTTACTTGTGTATATATTAAGTTTTAGTACTAAAACTATTTGAAATGAAACGATAACACTCATTAGATCTTCGTATTTATAACAAGTTATAATAAACCCTATACAAAGAACACAAATATTTACTAGATTTTTTTGGAACATCTGTACTTTCTTTAAAAGTCTTATTCTTACTATTAGAAAATATAAAAGAAAACACTCCAGATACTCTTCATGCTATTTTTCTATAAGTATGTAACTTTTTCATGAACATGATAGAGATAATTTTACTTCAGAATACTATCTGGCTTTTATAAAAAATATGCAAATTGAAGAACTCCCGAGACATGTATTTACTTATTCTACCGTAACTTATAAAAATTTCGTGAGCTTATAGAGGCAATCTTCCTCAGTACCTCGGTAATTTCCTTAATACATATACATTATTAACATCACATAAATGTACTACCATTAATCCTAAAATGTGAGTCTGGCAACACACCGGAGATACATACTTGGCAATCGATCAAAACTCCATGTTACCTGCGAAAATTCTAAAAAGCTTCTGTGCTTTAGGCCGGAGTTAGATTGGTGATTTTGTGTCTTTTCTGGGCTAAGGCCCAACGTTTTCAATTCTATAGAGACAGAGACCAGGTGGTGGGCGGCCTCTACCTCTTTTGCTCTCTTGTATGGCCATACAACATGAGGGATCGGGTCATATAACTTTCACTGCGTCGAATCACATGCGTCTAAATGTGGAAAATAGGTACCCCTTCACCTAACTTTACTACTGTTAATGTACGTTATATCAGTATTGTTATTGCTAAGGAGACTTACCCTAGTATGTTAGGGTGTTTGAGTTTATTCATGAGCTGCACCTCCCGCAGCATGTTGGGTCTATTCGCCCGCTGCTGATTCATCTTGAGCACCATCACTTTACCAGACGTTTTGTGTGTCACCTGCAAAAAATAAACGATAGCTATTGTAGAGATATAACGTTTTATCACAAACTAGGACAACAATCCAGGCTGGCTTCACATAGGACTTTCTTGGAGAATTTTTCTATTCAACAGCAAAATCATTATTGAAATTCGTTGTATGATATGGGAAGATTTAAAAGCCTAACAGACACGGGAAATGGTAAGATGCAGTGCGTCTTTATTTGTCATGTGGTTATGATGATTATTTTTATTAATATATTGTAAAGCATATTTAGAATTATATTATTGAGAGAACTATATAGGGATAACAAGAGATTTTGCTGCTGTCTGTTTTTTTTATGAACTGAAGACATATAGTCTATAAGTTATATGGTTTTTGGTAAGACGTCCGTGTGAATCTTGCTCGCTATTTGCCTAACCCGCTTAGATTTAATAACAAAAAAATAACAAGAGCGAGGTCAACATGGATCCTATCTCAGCAGAAACCTCTGCAACAATTCTAGATGGGCAGACTGATACTGGGACGTTGTTATTCTAATAGGGAATTGGAGAATGTGTAAAAATAATGAAACCAATAAAAATAATCTCTACAATGCCCAAACTTGTTCAGTAAAAAACAAAATGACATGCAAGTGAACAATATAGGCACCTCCGTAGCCGAGTGGTTCGCACGCCGGTTTCAAGGTGTCGCCATCTCTGAGGTCCTGGGTTCGATTCCCGGTCGGGTCAATGTATAAAATGAACTTTTCTATATTGACTCGGGTCTGGGTGTTGTTGTACCTTCGTTGTCTCAGATACTCCATAATACGGGAGCTTTAGCTTACTCATCTTGGAATCTGAGCAATGTATGTGATGTTGTTAAATATGTATTTATTATTATTTATTTATTTAAATTAAATATTTATATTTAAAAAATATTTAAAATATTTAAATATTTAATCACGATGTTACTTTTCCTCTTTTAATATAAGTGCAAAATTTCAAACAAGTTTTTAACAAATATTTATATTATATATACAATATCTATGCATGCATTTCTCTATACTATCGTATCGAACATCGGTTATATATTATTTGTAATATATACTCCAATTATCTCAGCATTCAAAAGAAACGACTAAAAATATATAAAAAGATCATTTTCTCGAACAAACTCTAGTAGGTATTAAACTACTAATTGGAAGTATTTGGCGTCGTTGAAGAGTCAATTTGGCCGCTATAAAAGTATTTTTAGACATTGGATTACAAAAACAACAAGAATTAGACTTGAGGGATATTAAATGTACGAATTTTTGATCGTTAAACGATCAAAAATAGATAAAGAACGATATTTAAATCTAATTTTTTAATCAATTTACTATCGTAGATTATAAAAAAAAAACCTCAATATTATTCAATGTAACCTGTTTTATAGTGGTCAGGATATCTGGTATTACACTCTTGATCACATACGACATCAAATACATCTACTTGTGGTTTGATTACGTAAATTTTCTCAGTTACTTCACATTACTTTATACATATGTACTAGATAATCTTTATTACAAACAGGAGCTGCTCAGTGTTCAATTTCACTTCAAGCCACTGTACCTCTACTTGCCGAGTATATTGTGTGTGGTCCAACAAGTAATGAATTGAATTTCTAACATTTAACTTCTTCTAGGTCGTGTCACTTTTAAGAGCGGTCTTGATTATTCTGAGGCATAATCATCAAAATGTTAGAACTGGAAACATTTAACTACGATATTATTATTATTGTTAATACTTGAAAAAACATTTTTATATTATTGAACCTCATTCCTTTTAAAATTCGATCCAGCCCTGCCTGCGATTCTTTAAAAATCCAAACCCGAATTCGCTGATGTTTCCGAATTCACGTCATTTAATGAAGAATTCCTATTGATACCATTTTTTGTATAAGATACAAAATAAATTTGATTGATTATACGTGTCTCAGATATTCATTTCTAAAACTCACTTCACTTATGCCACTTAACGTTATTACCAATTCAAGATTGAGCGGATGCCGCTTTTTGAAGTGTATTCGGATTTTAACAAAATCGCAGGGCAGTTCTTTGTAATCTATTCTTTATGTGTGTAAAGGTTAAATATTTCTTTAATAATGTCACTGGAATGTAAGTTATATTTAAAAATATTTGTTTTTAAGATCTTAGTTAGATTTTTATATAATAGATTCCATTTTCTAATTAGGTAATATATGAAAATCGGAAAACTCTGAGTCGACATAGAGTAGATGTTCTTGAAAAAAAAAAAGGTAAAACAATTGAGCTATTTAAAACACCTTTTCCACTGGTATTACTTATAACAATCGTAACGTAGACTGTAATGATTAATGAACATTACCAATAATTAAATTATAAATTCCGATATGTCGCTCAAACGGGGTTCAATGAAAAGTAGTCGCGTCCCACTTATTTTTATCCCCGATTACAACAACAATTCAATGTAGTAGACTATAATGGCATAATAATGAAATGCTCTAGGCATCAGGTTAGAAGTAGGTCAACGCGTATTCCAGGCGAGATCGGATTTCTAGATTATAGTGTGACGTTTTCTTGCATCAACCAACGCACGCTTAGACTTTGTAATAATAACATGCGTCTGATGGCGGCGAGGTGGCCGGGCAGTGTGAACACCTCGTTAGTACTATTAAAGTATTTTTAAAGTTGCCAATGAATTATGTCAACAATTTTGAAGAGAAACGTGATGTGTTTATTTAAGTGATCAGAGTGATCTGTATCGCAAGAGAGAAATGAAGCAAAAAATTTAGAACTTAAAATATACTCTTTGCTATAAGATTTCTGTGAGCAAAATTTAATGCATCGCAATAATATGAGAAAGAACTGATAAATTTAATTGTATAGCCTCCGATGTTAGGAAGAAGTTATGATTGATATTTTTAATAAACGGCCCTTGTATTCATGGATGAATTCAATTCCTTTACTTCAAGTCTTCAACAATCATTGTCATACTGTAGTCAATTTATTTAATACCCTAAAATAAGCATTCTTTGTTACGAATTACCATATCCATTGGTAGATGTACATCGGTAGTTTTTGAATTTATCACATTTAAACAGATAGTAGCTGAGGTTTGTAGTTAGTCCGAACAAAATTTATCAGAGACATATTGCAAACAAACAACTAATATCTAACTGTGCTGTGAAAAAGGAAGTCACGATTTCAATAATAGTAACAGCCTTATCGTCGGTTAATATTTTGTCTGCAGATAACGAGAGAAAAACAATAGCACAACCGTGATGTGGTTAAACAAAATTGTGTATTTAGTTTATCAGGAATTTAAGATATTTCAAGGACTTTGTAATGACTGCAATGAAAATAACACAAAAGCATCTCTATAGAAAACAAGTCCTTAAGTACATATGTTAATATTCAGTGTGGATAAGTTTGTTAATAATATAAATAAACTGTTAGGAGAAGTGGTATATAATAATAATGATATCTATACGTCTGTATGGTATTAAGTAGTAATCTGTAAGACTGCTTTCGATTCTTATGATAATGAATTCTACATATAAAATGCCATTGGAGAAAATTAAACTAAACAGACTCAACATTACACAGAAATTACAATCACTCAGATCAGGTAGGCTGAATGAAGACGCCAAATCATTTCTGATCTTTTTTCCAGAACAGATTAAGCTGAATGACATACGTTGCTACTTTGATATATCAAGGCTTGAGCGTCACCAGCTACTGTCAAATTAAGTTAAAGCAAATGAAATGGGGTTTTTGTTATATTCCAGGTGAAATTGTAGTAACAAAGTTTCAAGACGATAGACGACGAGATAATGTAAAGAAACATTTGCTAACAGTTCAGACTTTTGTAGATGAAAGTTTCCATTTGGAACTAGAACTGTCTTAACAAATGCCGAATAAAACCATAAATGAATTTGAATTTTCTTAAATAAGCTTGTACCAACAAGTAGCACAAACTTTTATATATTTCAACATAATAATGTTATCGTTACAACAATTTATATTATAGTTTCGTGAAAAATTCTATAATAACGTTGTTAATGACATAACGTCCCTTTAGCACGACTTCCAAATGGATAATCATTACTCACTGGCTCATGGTATTCCCCTTTCGAGGGGTGAACATTTTGGGTGCGTTTTTGTGACTCGGGGAAACGGTTAGATACAATTTATATCGAGGTGTTAACCTTATCGAGTGCTATTTCCGATTTCAAATTGCTATCACGGCACACGATGAAGTTTACAAATTGCAGTAATTTTATTGTCAGTATAAAAAAAATTATAATTGAGAGAATTAAACGAATTAAACGAATGAAGAGAATTAAAGTAAATACATAATCACATAGAATAGCATATCGCTGTTAATTTAATACCAATTTCAGTTTAATTATTTCCAGCTCTCAAATTTTTATATTCGATTCCCCACTATTCTTACATAGTTCCAACTATAAATATCATAGCGACATATATTTCGCATGCCGGCCAATGTTCATGATGTCGCGATTGCTTCGGTTCCGGATTCGATTCCCGGATCAATTTAGAAAATAAATCAATTTTTCTATATTGTCTCGGGTCTGGGTGTGATGATGCCTTCGTTGATTAGCCCTTCGGCTATGATGGCTATGCTTACGTGGAATTTGAGCACGTATGTGATGCGGCCCAATATTTATTTATTTAGTAATTGGCGAAGCATAAAATTAGGAGTGAAAAATATAAAAGAATGTATACTTAATAATGAAAGATAGAAACGAATAAAAGCTAGTTTACTGAAATAGCCTAACATTAAACGCCTACAAACGGGTTCGTTACAATTTCACAGTGTACCAACTGTCGCTAATGGCTTTAACCAGTTTGCATTTGGCAATATTTGTCGACTCCCACAGCATCTCGTGTGAGAACCTGCCTAATTCGGATTCCAAGTTGTTGCCAGTACAGTGTGTAACTGTTACCAACGCCTACGCAACACCACACATCGATGTACACATTTTATCGATAAAGAAGCGGCTGCATGCTAAACATGGAACGAGAAAACTATGCATAAAACCTTTTTAATTATAATACAAATTGATAAGACACTGCCGAAGTAACGAAGAAGGTTTGACTAATTGGATTATTAAAATAAGATAAGAAACTTGGATTTTTGTTCTTAGGGACGAATACCTCGAAGAATCTATGTGAAAAATATATGGCCTCTTTCTCCGTCGTGGGCACGAACAAGCGATTTGTCGTTGTTGGACGTTGCTTTTGTAGTGTTCGCCTTCAACGCCCAACTGATAGATCATAATAATATCAGTAATAAATTGATGCGTTTTTTTCAATGATTTATATTAGAGATAATTCTATTGAACAAAACCATTGATCTGATGCCAAAGCAAGTACCTTGAGCAATTGTATCACAGAAATGAGAAACAGCATGAGATCACAACTGACAGAACAATAAAGAATTATTTTTACATTGATAAACTCAGTAGGTATATAATGGACTTGTGCGTTTCTGTACATGTTTTTGATGGGAACTCATTTGTTTTTGTAGGTAGTTCTCATTTTTTTCTTTTCGGGTGTTATATCATGTGCGTTAGTTACGGGCATCAAAAATTACTCACTCTCTGTCTCTGTGGACCTTTTAAAAAGGCGTTAATGTATTGGTTTTAGATAAATCATATGATAAATCTGCTCGTCGAACGCATCTACAATAAGTATTATATTCAGAATACAACCAAAAGCCACTATTTTTTTCAGTATTTATATTTCAGAATAGAAACCAAAGCCACTATTTATATGCTTGACCGCATAAACTGGAGAATCAACTCAGCCCGTATCTTATTATGTCCAAATGTAAATAGCTTTTTCGAAGTTTTTCTTATGGTAATAGTTTCCTTATCATAGATTTTAATTATGTATATTTTATTTACTCTTTGGTAAATGTTTTTCTCACGTAGTGTTAAAATTGTCTTTGGTTTGTGTTTGTTACTAAGCTCTAAAGTTATAAATAATACAAAAATCTAAAAAAAAACAGGACAAATATTTCATATTGTTAGATTTTTTCCTTACTTTGTATGTAAAATAATAAGTGTTCAAAATTTGGGGCCCTGTGGGTCTACTAGAAGTATCTTACAATTTTTATGATCTATGACTCAGTCAGTAACAAAATTATGGTATTTTGAATTGCAATAATTCTTAATTTGAAAACATGCCTCATTATGTGATGCCCTCTTGGTCACTGAAAATTTAGGCTCCCAGTTTACTCCATAACCAAGTTACAGGGGGTCACAAATAGCCCGATGGCCTTCGAGAAAAGGACTCGACTTGGCGAGGGCACTTCCGTGCCCCAGTTAAAATCGGTCGAGTATTTTCGAAGCCTATTCAAACTCAAACAAAATATCAAATCTTTCCTTTATAGACAAATCGTTAACTGGCTCCTGAGAAACTGATAGACTTAATCTGCTTGAATGGGTATAACATTATTACTACTGATGATTATCACAGAATTCAGGTATAGAAAGAAGTGTATCGCATAAAAACAACAGGATAAATATTTACTGAATAACATTACCAATTTCACGTGATTACATAACAGATTAGTTATTAATTAACAAAAACTATTTCCTGTATTTTCCTGATTTATAGAAGCGTGACATCGAAATATGTCAAACTAACCTAATTTTATAATTACGTACAAGTCACGCACGAACTTAATATAATGGGTTACCTAAATCAAATAGTTTAACTGGAATACGATATGGTTCTAACATGTGGTCAACAATTTTGTGGGCCTGAATATTAATTAAACGTCTATAATTGATAGCGATGCCTGCACGGCAAAAGCTATAGGCAGCTATAGGGTGCAACTCGTACGAATTAACATGACACCGAGGGCATAGATTCTATGTGTTCTGGAAGAAAAATTTTGAATCGTTTTTATAATGATATTTTTATGCAATAAATGATTGATGATTTATAAAATCATCAGCAGTGTCAGGTGCTACCTCCATTAAATCATGAATTATCGAAAAATGCGTCTCTTTGGAGCCGTATTAGCATTTTAGAAATAGACGAAGACGTTTTTAGAGAAATAAAATCTAGCAAGGACTGCTCAGCATCCGGCTTCCGTCCGTACATCACTTCGCCAACCTGCACCGAAGAGGCGGAGTAAGACATCGTTAAAAAAATACGCATCAATGTGTGAGTTAGATAGCTATTTTCACAAATTTTATCACGTGGGGTATACAGCGGTCGGACGTTTACAATTCCAACGTTTGCGGTAAAGGATCGAGGCCATCGGTCACCGGACTGTCGTAAGATGGTGTCGTTAACACCCACCGACAGGCATTGTGTTGAAGTGGATTAACACTATCATAAAACCAAAGCTCTTCGTGACCCAGTTAAGAAATTCAAGTTTCAATTCATACGCAGATTTTAGTTTCTACAGAGATAGTTTATTTAAAATTGAATTTATTTTCAACGAGGTAACTGTTTGGTTCATATCAAACAGACAAACCAATTTGTCTTTTTTTGGTAAGTCACAGGCAACATAATCATTACATATTATTTCTCACATAATAATTGGTGATTGTCTTAAATCATTCGTGGTAAAAACTGGGAGAATCTTGGCACGTTGAAGTTTGTTTGCCTATCAGATAAGAATTCGTTACAGATATAACATGATAAGTCATTGGTGTCAATTCTATTGTAAACACAGCAGCCACGACAAGTTACAAACTCCCTAAATAAAAAAACAAACTGTATGTCTCAAAGATACCTACCTACTACGATACTCATAATCAAGATTCCTAAGAAGAAAAACTTAATAATCGTAACATGGAAATTGTACAGTGTTTCCAATAATCGCTTGTCAGGCCGCTGAACTGGCGTCTCACTTGACACGACCCTCCTAACGAGGCGATGACTCCAAGTTAGCCTTATGGAGATAACACGTGCGCTTCAGATTATTCTCTTGTGTGTATCATAGCGCTACATATCTTTGCCGTACATCCCGCTATCTAACAATTCATTTCTTTTGACACACATACACAATTCTTTGTGTATGGGAATAATAAGAATGGATCGTTCTAAATTTCCGAGTTAAAAAAAGATAAAAATGTGAGCTAATACGTCATGGAAGATGTGGAAGGTCCTGTTGCTGTGAATTCAACTGGAATTCCAAGTAATCAAAATAACGATTGAATTGAGCGATTAAGCACAAATACTGGAACGATAAAATTGATTATCTATCAGGGATGCTGATTAAGCGGTCAATAAAAAAAGATGAAGAAGAACCGCCTTAGGTGCTCTAAGCCAGTTATAAAAATAAGCTCATTACACAGGTGCGGTACTGTGACTCGTCTACTGTCTGGAACCTGTTTCTAATGAGTTATTGAGTGCACAAAACAGGATAGTACTCGCACGATATAGATATTTAACGTTATCTAACGAAATATGTAATTGGTAAGCTATACTTTATATTGGACATTTACGTCTAATAATATATGTTAAAAGATAATTTAAATCACCTTCTTATTGTAATTTCACTTCTTTGGTAAACGCTTTGCAATATAATAACGCATCTATGAAACCGATACTAATAATTACCGTTTCACATAAATTGGCAATACGAAAGAAACTTCCTATTATAGCTATGGTAAATGTATTTTTTTTTACTTCATATTGAAAATGTTTCAAATTATTATTGTAAGCTATTTCGTACTGACTTCGATTGGAAAATTATACGTTGACACAAAAGTAATAAGAGCTATGGTCGACGTATAATATAACAACGTTATACAAAACAAACAAAACATACTTTATCTGCCTGGTAACACATTGGTAATAAAACTTTCAACTGGTGATTCGTCTCGATTCCATAATGAAGAATTTAAAAAATAACCAATAATTTAGCTTCTAGCTCTACGTAATTATTACACTCTACGCGATCTGAAGCCCTAGTTTGGATTCAGATTTCCATAACTGTGCTTCCTTGAAAAGCGGGAAGTACCATCGCAGAGGTAATAATAAGGGTTCACTGTGACCCCATGCCGAGACGTAATGCTCTCGCCCATATATGGACTGGAAGATACTATCTAACCATTCGCACGATTCGCTGAAAATTGCCGTAATTTGACTACACATTCAATACACTTCATCGGGGCGACATCCATTTTGTTCAGTTAAAATATCCAGAATAAACTGCACAGTTAACAGACTGGATGACTTTAAAGTAATTAAAGATAAATCGAAGGTTGATAAACCTAAAGCTATAACTTAAACTAAATGTAAAAAATACATTGTAATGGATCGAGATGAGAAACATCAAAAAGCGGTTTCACATGTAATAAGAAATACCAACATAGTCATACACGTCTCATCCATTAATTAAAACATTAGAAAAAGAAAACAAAGAATAACAAACGAGAAGCTCATTAGAAAATCAAGAATCCAAAGTACGCGTTGCGAGATGCCAAAATGGCAATAAGCGTGAAGTTATAAATGTTTATAATACACGTGTAATAGTGACCGAATCTAATCGTGATGTAACAATAACTTACAACCTCACGATAATTCTGAATAATGATTTTCGGGACAATGGATTTATAAATTCATCGAGGTATAACAATAGTCCTCGTTTGGAGGAACAAAACGTAGCAATTGTGACTGCTAAAACGTTACCTACGATTACTGACAATAAAGATATTATGCGTTTTCATTATATGACATTTACTGTTCACTACCTCATTTTTGTTACTGCATTCTAAAACAATTGAGAGACATTTTATAAGCAGCGCCATAACAAAAAGTTTCAACTTTCTTCGCACATTTTATTAGCGAACCTCAATTTGCAATTATACGTGACAAATTAAAAGTACTTCCTCTTAGGTGTGTATTTCATTTGAAAGTTTTATCAAAAACTTATGTAATATTATAAAATTTTATAGCAAGTCATCATTACATTACAACATTGGATTTTTAAGTTAATATTTGACGAAAGAGACATTTTTTTATGATTCTTGGTTTTTTCCTGTTTTGGTCTCAGTCAGGTTATATAGGAAATTATCTCTGACTCGAGTTGTGTAATTGCCATTACCAATTTGCAATAGGACCAATAAAATCTAACATAATACAATAATAATGCTACTGATTAAATCAAGTCTATTGATTGTAACAAAATAAGTTACAAACTCATATTTTCACGCAGGATTGTTACAATTTTTCTTGACGTAAAACATTCTTTTCGCAGAAATTGAGAAGGAATACAACTTTATAAGAAACTAATAATACACATTATATTTATTAAAAATCTGCACCGAACATCAATTTCTCAAAGAGTTCTTTAGTTAAGTAGGGTGCGGTTATCATCGGATAATCTGGAAAGGCAGACGGGCGAGGTCCGAGTTAAAATCGGTCAGACACGATCTCCATAGTCCCCATCTAATCCCTAAACGGAGCGCACGCTTCCATTTTGCACTGCTTTACATTATCAATACATGCACAGCTCTATGACCCCTTTACATTTATTTATTTGATATTTTCACTCACCTAATTTATTATGTACGAAATTTAAACCAACAACAACCTTACTTAGGAAGGTATCGTGAGACACGTTAATGAAAACAATTCTAATCTCTATATTACTGAGAAATTCAAAATCATTTATTCAGTCTAGGCTGTAACAAACATCTGTGAATGTAGAAAACAACGCCATCGGTTCGCAAATCTACGGCGAGAGACTTTGGACTGAGAAAACCGACAAGAAAGAGCAGCTTATATATCTATAGATAATATAATTCAAAGACAATTAAGTATACGATGATAATATCAGAATTTGCGTGATCCCATTTAATTTTAACGTGTCAACTTAATAGCGCTTATTAGACAGTGGTATCTTGCACTGTTTAATTGTTCCACCGATATTGATCAATATTTACTTGCTCTAAATACTTAACACTAAAGTCGTCTAAGGCTCTCCGCTATCTGGAGTGGAAAGTGGCAGTATTTATATCACTGTAATTAACTATATCAAGATTGTGTAGTCGCACTGTGTCTCTATTTAGATTTTCATTGTCGACTAGGAAAATTAAGACATTATTTCAATGAGTGAGATTTTTTGGAAAAAGGAGTCTGTTTATCCAAGTCAACCTTTTAAAAACTTCTTTCGATAGTAAGATGCATTTTGATTTGGGATATAATTAGTTATACCATGATAGAAAAAAATGATACATGGATCCCGTAAATTGTGTTTAAATTGAAGCGAACATTTTTCACACTTTCCGAGTGTAGTTGAATAAATTACAGAGGGTCCCCTGAAAAAACTGCCACGTAAAATGCTCAGGCATATTTTTCGAGCTTGAAACAATTTTCTTGAATAAATAATGTTCATTTCATCCGGTGTTTATTTAGGATTTTTAGTACACAAACCAGTAATGTTTACTTTTGAATAATAATAGTAATTGTTAGATTAATATACTTGTATTTATTGGAGAAGCAAAAGCGGCAGTATTTGAAATTCAAAAGATAATACATCAACAGAAGCCGCACTTCAATTATCTGAAATAAGAATGATGGCATCGGTCGGGCCGTTCCTATGGGACAAGAGGATTCCCGAAACGTCCGAGATTACGTGTCGTGTTTTTATTTGGAACCCTTCCGCCGATACATAATGCATCTGGAACGACGCGATGCTATTTGTATCCGACTAAAAATACAGGCATCCAACATGGCGCGACGGACCACGCTTTTTGTGCACCTTGCTAAATATTGAAGAGGTCCAAGCGAGTACGTGACCAGTCGTATCATATGTGATCGGAGTGAAATTCTGATTGAAATTCTAGGCTGAGTTTTCTAATGAAGAAAATAGTGATGGCAGACGTACAAAGTATTCAACAGTGATAACAACAAGTGATGTAGAATTATTTAATTCAAATTACAAGGTTTGGTCTTGGTTATTGGCATTTATAACGTGATTTGAGTTGATTTATTAATCAAGGATAGATTTTTAACGAGATAGATATTTAAAATATCAGTGATAAGCGAGTCAATATAACGCGTCTATCAAATGGCCGCCTTGGGCTGTTAGATTATCTGTAGTGATATTATGTGACTAAGTAATCAATTCATTTCTAAAGTCCCTTTGCTATATGATATTGGTTTTACATCTAAGCATATCACGCTTTAAAGTAATTTTAAATTTGCAATTTGTAAGTGATATTTTGGATTTGTGATACGTACTCATTTATCAAGTATCACTAACATCCAATCGTAGCGTACGTTTTCGTTTTCTATTTTACGAGCAATTTAATTAAAGGATTGTTGATTTTATTAATACACTTTTCGTGTTAGTATATAAAAAATAATACTTCAACAGCTGCAGCAATACACAAATTGCTCTAGATAAATTTTCCATGAAGTTGAGAAGTTGAAGTTCAGTTACATCTACGTAAGCGATAAAATTTACGAGTGGGTGTCCATTCCAAACTGTCCCGTTGTCTATTCTCCATTCAATCGGCACGCGACCTTAGCAGTGGTCACGCATTCCTCTGTGACAGGGAATCTGCGCGTACGCATTCGATGTGCCTGAACCCGTCGCTAGATAATTCCATTACTTTCTTATTTTGATCGCCGACGATAAACAGTTTCGCTTCATCAACGGTATGAAATGAAAATTGCCTTCGTGAGATCCATCCATCCCACCGACGTAACTGGTGAAATGTACAACATTGAATACATAATTAAATCATATAAAATCACTTAGAAGTATTAATCAAACGTATTTTAGCACACGAGTTTACTTATAAGCAATACTATAATAGTTTATGATTTGTCATACAATAAATAAATGTTGTAATTAAAATTAAAATAATGTTCTTATTTTAGGTAAGGGGCAGTTTTTAGATAATATATAACGACCTTTATATATTTCAAGATGGTAGAATTAGAATATTAGATAACTTGAAGTTTATAAATTTGACATCCCTGCAGGCCGTTTTAAGTATGAGCTTCAAAATTAGAGTATTTCGCCTTCCACCTGTCTAACTGTGTCAGTTTTAGCGAGCTTTACTGAAACGCGAAACGCAATAGTCCGCACGACACAAATACCCCAGTCCGTTACTCGCATCACTCGATATATCAGTGGGGGCTAATTTCAGTGGAACGGTAACGCGACAGCTTAATAGAGACCGAGCGGTAACAGTAACTGTCCCGGAATTTATACACCAAGGCCGACCGTTTTAGAAATGTCGATAGCGATATTCGATCGGGGAAATTATGTTGATAGTGATTTGGCGATAAATATACACGCAGCGGGCGACGAGAGAATCGCTCAACATCCGATTGGATTATCATTCGAAGTGGTTACGCTCCCATGAAATGGACCGTTGCTAAAACAACAATGATTCGTGTGATTAGCCTCAGGGTGAATAACTGACGAAATTATATCGTTGACAAAGCGGAAACGATAAATTTAAAGTAACGAGACGTTCAGTGGCGATAAATTAGTATTTGGTAAACAAAAAAATAAATTTGAAACTACAAATATACCTATAACTAAAATGAAATACAAAGCGTTCCATATTACAAGACACGATAATAATAAATAAAAAATCAATAAATAATAGACTACACCACATAAATTACACCAAGATGAGTAGCTAAGTCATCGTATTATGGAATCTCTGAGATATTATATTATCGCATAAAATGTGGGAAAACCTAATTTAAAATCGTTGAAGTAATCAAAAACTAACAAAAATAGGATTAAAATGTAATATAAAAAAAATATTTATACTGATTTAATACAATGAGTAAAAAAAAAGATAGTTAAATAACTAATGTGTTAAATGGATTAGAGGCATATATATTTTATACATTAAAACATAAATCATGAAGGCAGTAAACAAAGCAAAGCTATATACATAGATTAGGTGGCGAAAAATTTTATATCATTAAAGTATTATACAGAGTTTAGGTTGAGTGAAGAAATAGGATGAGACGACATAGGATGAATACGGAACAACCCATAATAAATGGGTCAGCTAATGACAAATAAATGACATTAAATAATTTTTGTGTATTCGAAACTGCTTTATAACTAAGTGTGGTAAAAGTTAACATCGTAATTTGTAATACTGGTTTTGAAGACATGCGATAATTTCAAGAACATGCTGATAAGCATTCCCATTAGTTGTATTAAAAAGAGATTCCTAATATTTATTTTCTATTACGCAATATAAATTGTTTGTTACATAAACGATGTGACATCATCCTTTTCATAAGGCACTAAATCATTCAATCTTGAAAGTCAAACAAACGTTTTGTTATAATGCTATGAGATGATTTCGTGTTGTAAATACACGGCTCCTTGTTTGTTCCGGATACAAACAATGGACAAACAATCCGTATTGATTTAAGTTTTGAGAATGATCTCGTTTCAACTTTCCAGATCGATTCTAATCGATAAAGCATTCTACTTAAATGGTTTTATTCTATTGTTTAGTTCATTATAACGCTATCGACGGTGTAGTCTTGAATGGCTACTGCGGTAGTGGATCGTGAATCACAAAATTGATATTGAAATAAAATGTCTTAAGACTTTAAAAGGAGAAAGCAAACTGCTCTCGTACATTGTATTATTTAAAGCTTGTATTATTAAGTAATTAATGTGTATTTATTAGATTATATAATCATACCTTACATGGAATAAAATTTCATAAAACTGGGAAATTAGGCGGTGGCTAAGGAGTAAGAGAAAAATATATATGACTTGGAGACCGTACAAAAATACCAATGTTATATGGCTCTGAATCTCAGCAATACTACAATTATTATCATATCATACAAGAATATCTAAGTGAAAAACTTTAACTCTAATTTAAATGTAATATTCTAGTTATGTATCTTCATTGTAATATCTATTTAATTTAAATAATTACCTATTAAAAGGTTAAGTTTTAAAACATAACTTATTTAGTTTATAAAAGAAAAGAAATACTTATTACCTACATTTTAAAGCACAGTGTCCTCCCCTCTCCAAATTTGATGTGTCCAACGGGGTCCATTATTGATGATCTTGTATTTATGAACATTTTAATACTACATTATGGAATGCAATAAAAAAGAATCACGAGGTAGGAACGTTTCGGTACATTTAATAAAATTTAGCGTAAATTGCCTGAAGTATCATTAAGTTTGTTGAAGATAATCGAATCGAAAGAATACTGAGAGCTTTCTACAAGTAAATTGCACCTATCCGAACCAGGGCGGGGAATTTAAACAAGCAAATTCAAAAGTCCAACGACAATCACAAAGCTGATAATTCGGTCAGAGAAAACGTTAATTACAGTCGCGATAATTAGATTACGTTTCTGTGAAGTCATTGCGATTCATTTGTCGTTATACGAATTATCGTTGTAATAGGTACTAGTAACGATTTTATTAAATCAAAGTTTTTTTTTGTTACAAACCTTCATAATGTGTCTCATGAAGTTAACGAAGCATTCGATTTGGGAAATAGAGTATCTAAATCACATAATTAAGATATATGACTAAAAAGGTATATGGTAATACGACTAAAAGTTTAATTATATTCTGTGTCCGTTTAACCTTTAAGTATGGACGTCATGTTTTCTTAACACTACTGTGGACGTGGAGTCTCACAGGCTCCTTTATGCATATACATTTTTTTAGGGAATTTGATATAAGACCGCATTAAAACTGATTGAATACTAAAGTAATGGGATTTATCAATAAAATAACATGCTTATATAATCAACTATAATTTCAAAAATTTTAGAAATTTAAAAATTCAGTAATTATGGCACTTTTGAGTCTAAATCTACATAGGTTACATTTTTAGGTATTAAAAACAGCCAAACTTATTCCTATAACAAAAAAGTCTTTTTTTTCTCAAAATATAATATATAACAAACCAAAAACACAAAACACTTACTTCAGGTAACAAATATAAAAAAAATTGACAACAGTCTAATTACGTAAATTTATTGGCAGTCAGTGCACAAAGGTCTGGAACATTGGAGACACACAGGTTTGTTGCACCCAACACAAACATGGGTAGTCATCCTATGTTTTTTCGCGGGACAGATTCTACATGCTCTTCTGGTTCCTTGACTGGTTTCTTGATCCTGGACATCTTCTGTAACCATATCATTACCTAAAACTCGAGTCATGGTCAACCTCAGTTCTCTTGGCAATCGTGTATTTATAACACGTCTTTGCACATGAGGCACCACAAGCACACGTGCTAATTTTTTTAGGAAATCTCCTCTCTCCGCAGCTTTTGATTGGTGCATGTTATATAAAATGTACGCATTCATGGCACTCAAGTCTAGGATACGATATAGCAACACCATAGGCCATCTCCTTGTTCGACGGCTACTGGAGTAAATCGAGCATTTTTTGTCAGCCTCGTCGACGCCTCCTTTAGTTGAGTTATAATACATAATAATTTCAGGTTTTTGAGTATTTTTATCTACCTGGTCACTATGATGCATGGAAGATATAAGTATTACAGCTCTATTCTTCTTTGGCACGTATGAGCATAACGTTTTTGTGCTCGTAAATCCAAATAAAGTAGAGTTTACTTCTCGATTCTTCTTTGGCTGAAATTCAATCGGGATTTCCCTCTTGTTTTTCTTCAGCGTTCCTACATACGTCAGCTTCCGTGATGATAGTTCGTCTACAAGCTCTATAGATGAAAACCAATTGTCAGCTGTCACGTTACGGTTGGTTCCTTGAATGGGTTTTGTGAGACGTAGGACACACTGAGTTGGAACTAAAAATTTTTTTTCTTGTGCTGTCAATCCTGTACCATCCGAATCTTTCCCAGAGTAAATATACCCATTATAAAAATAATAATTATTGGCATCACATAGTGCTCGTATTATCAATCCATATTTACCAGGCTTTTTTGGCATGTATGATATCATGTGACTTCTTCCTCGAAATCGAACGAGCATTTCATCCACTGTGGCACATTCGCTCAATTCATACAACTGTTGAGAATTACTCACAAACTTATTGAAAATAGGGGATATAGCAGCCAACTTATCAGTCTTCATCCTCTCTTCACGATCATCTGGGTTGTCAAATCGTAGACACAATAACAAAACCAGAAATCTTGTCTCTGACATTCCGCACCTAAATATCTCACAACCTGTGCCATCTGAAGCGAACAAGTAACTCGTGTTTTCATCATTTGATTTCAAAACAGCTGAGTAAAACAATAGACCAATAAAGGCTTTGAGTTCAACCATGTCCAAAGCAATCAATTCAGGTCTGTTATAACGGACAAACTTGGTTCTGTAACTAGAAATTCTAACATTGGTCCAAGTTAGAATGCATTGGAGCATTTCTTCATCAAACAGCTTATTCCAAATACTGCAGGGATCTTTACCATCTTCAGGAGTCAATTTTGAAGAACCTGCACGAGATATTATAATATTATGTTGTGGTGTACGCACCCTAGCCGAAGGCGGCGTCTTGGCCCATTTATGTCTATTTTTGCCGTAGTAATAGTTAGTTCTCACTAACTCCGTTAGTGGAATATTGTCCGAACTATCACTGCCCGATTCTTCTCCTAGGTACTGGTCCTGGTCCTGATCTTGGTCCTGATCATTGTCACTTTCATGATTTTGTATCAGTTCGGATTCCAATATAAAAAAATCTTCAATATTCTCTTCATTGTCAGACTGATCCGAAGCTAACAACAACGCACTCACTTCTTGTTCGAAAGATGGATCTCCTGCACAAAATATTTTTCTCGCAGGACCCTGAACAGAACTCGTAGATGGTCGCTTTGACTTAGAACTACCGGCTTTATTGTTTTTTGACATTTTGTACTACAAAATCTGAAACAAAAATAATCGCCCTTAGAAAATATTTCATAGGACAACGATGGACGTGTAGCCTGACAGGCTCCGGTCAATATTTTGATGGTCATTACTTACGTGATATTCATCGGAAGACGCAACCTCTTCCCTCGTTGGTAGTTTTACAACTAAAACAAAAGCTACTGAGCCGCTCAATCGCAGGGAGTGGGGGGAAGTAGGTGAAACTAAGAAAACGAAAACATCGAGTAGCCTGTGAGACTCCACGTCCATACTTAAAGGTTAAATTTGAAAAGAAATAGGAATATAATCACCGGCGCACAGGTACCCGCCCAAATACCAAAGGGCTTACACACTCTATAAATAAGATTCCACATAGTTAATCTTCCGAGTGCAGAGCCGTGTGAAGTGGAACGAATCGAAGTCGGCCCGTGCGTCAGCGCCTGCGCATCCTGCGTATCCCTACCACTTGTCCTTGAACACTCATTAATAGCTGTGTATAATTTGTTTCTGTTATTTTATTCATCAGTATTCCTTTCAGAATGTCACTATACATTAATCTCCAAATATACTTACAGTCTGAAATATCATAAGCGGAGTCGAGGCGTTATGTAACTTACCTGAAAAGAAACAACAGTTGTTATTAATGAAGAATTTAAACTTGATATAGCATAATAACTTATTTCAGTTTGAATATGTATATCCGAAGATTTTGATGATTTCGTGCAAGACGAGAATTTCACGATATGAACAATTACAGTTAGAACAATAGATCGGATGAATAGCGGACGTATGTTGGGGAGGCATAAAAAACATTGAGCACTCAGTCCCGTTCTTGCAATCCAAGCAGCACAAAGGGCCAATCACGGCCCCTTCGTTCACGAAGTGGGACGAACGTGGGTTCTCCCCAATGTTGCCGAGGTGCTTCTGACTGATGCAACTTCCTCGCACCCACGAATTGTCGAAACAGCCATTGATGAATTGAAACGGCCAGTTATTTTCGGACCATTCTAATACTCGATTTAGTAGAAGCTAATGTTATTTAAGATTTGGTGATTAAGGAAAGAAGAAGAAGTTAGAAGAGTAAGAAGAGTTCTTAGTACATAATAAAAATAATGATGATAAGCAATAAATGTAAGATGAAATACCATTGTACCGTTGGGAGTATTTCATTTAACATTTCGTCCGAGAGTGTTGCAGGATTAAAACTGATATGAAACATATGAAATTTGAGATACCTTGTAACGTCAATGAAACCTATACGTTATCTTAGTGGCCTTTTGTAAAAGTATTTTCGATATATCTGTATGAAGTTATCTTCATAATGATGAAGTTATCATCGTTATCGATGACCGATTGATTGTGACAGATTTCAACAATGTTTCAATCTGGAAATAGAATTGAAAATAGAATTACAATAAAAGTGATTGAATTAATATTGAGCACAGTTAATTTTATAGATAATGTATTTAAATTTTGCATAATCGATCCCATATCGAACATACGAGTCAATGGACTTGATAATGCATTACATCTATTTGTATATTTCAATTTTTAGATTATAGTAAAACGCTACGAATAAAAATTTCATAGCACCCAATAAAAATATCATTGGCGACAGTCATAGATAGTGTATATGATGTATATTTAGATAAAATAAGCAGAACTAATGGATTGTACACACTTATTCTAACAGTCTCCATAACTTAGCGAAGGGCTACTTGACTTTAAAGCACATAAAAAATTCAAAAGCAACAAAAATTTACTAAGAAAGATAATAAACAGATGATGTCTCATAAAAAAATAAAAATAAGAACTATGAAAAACAATTCGGTTAAAGAGAATAAAACAAATATTCTCATGCCTAGAATCTAGGAGCAATGATTAAATAAAATATATGGCGCTGACATTGGCAGCACTGGCAGAGATGTATGGTAAGTATTACATTCTCGACTGAAACTACAAACAAGCTCAAACAGGTGCGCCAGCGCATTAATTTTAAACACCTGGCATTCGAATTGCTTTTGTGTTACCCTGTTCCAGACTATTCGTGAGCTTTCATTTGGCAATGCAGATTTAGTTTAAATAGATTGTCTTCTAGATTTCAATTGTATTCGTATTGAATAACTTCAATAAATTCTACTAAGAAACTGTTAAATCTCATTTTGGAAGTTCATTTTTAGTTGCAAACGCATTATTCGAATCACAACCTTATTAAAATAAAAATAGATTATTAGCAAAAACACGTATTAATTATAAGATAACGGTAGTAGTGATCCTTTAAATGGTGTGATCAAAATGAAAGCAATACATAAAAATTACTGGTATTAAGAAAACAATGAAATGTATGAACTAAACGATAATAGCATCGCTATAAATATCACTAAGGATTGATTGTTGTGAACGTCATCCACTGATAACATTGACCCCAAGTCACGAAGTGGCAAACAACGAAATCATCGATGTACAACAAACTAACAAAACTACTACGAAGGCCTCGTAGAAAGTCTCCGAGAAGTCATCGCCACTTGGTATTGGGCCAAACCGTGGCAAGGTCAAACAGTTTGATAATAGGCATAAAGCCATTATGAAGTAATAGATTGTTTGTTTATGTTTTTTGCATCGGGGTCAGTGGCTGAGTTGCTGGAAAGCGCGCGGTGAATCAAACAACTAAAATATAGTTTTGTCGCATGCTATTACATGTTCGATTGCTTCGTATACATTTTTTTTATATCCATTATCACGACTAGCAGAATTCACTGTTGTTTTAACTAGATTTATTTTTCATTTTCATGTTTCGTGTGATAATTACGTTCCTGTTATTCTAGTGGATTTTATTACTATTTTTAGCATCGCTGTGTTGACTAGATGTTATACTTGGATAAATTATTTGTATTTTATATCAAAAATATATATTTGACAACTAATGAGATGTGTTATTAAAAATAGGTGTTTGCCTCTGATTAATTCTGCGATTATACAAATACAGTGGAATAAAATAATGAGATAACAATACTAAATTAATTCCATTAATTTCTTTCAATTTGATAATAACCAACCTTTGCTTTGTTTCTATTTATCTTTAGACACTATCATCTCGTTCTTATGAAATGAAACTGTTATCGACATATTATTTGAGAAAGTCTTCACTCAATTGAACTTTAACATACATATCATCGATTTGTTATAATGTAGCACTGACATGAGCAGAAGCCAAAATATTATCTAAACATTATACTTACTGTAATCCCTTTGTAAAACTTACTACTGTTTATTGCATTGGATACAACATACTTGTAAATATTAAATTCAATATTTTCTTTCTAAGTAAAATCTTTAGTATACCTAATTCCAATAAGACGTTTGAATTAAAAAAATATTTTTCTAACTTCGAATCCAGTAATGTGCTGTGTAAATAAGATTGAAGTGGTATAACGGAAAAGTTTTTATGGTTGATTGCGTTTTCATAGATATTACATATTTTCCGTTACGATTGGCTGATAATTTCAATTTAGAAGGTGAAACATATCGCATGATTGCATGAAGAATCTATTTAATACTACAAGGTACTTCGTTTAATAATGAAAAATTTATAGTTAACTTTATAGTCTTATTTTAAATGTCTGTCGCAATTTCACGCAGTTTGTAAGAATACAATGAACAATATTATCTACAGTTTCTTCCTTAATTGCATCACTATAATAGTGTAACAATTATTTTTCTATTCCCTTCCGTCTAAAACCATAATTGCGTAAATTCGTAAATGATAAAATCTTATTTTGCTCACATAAAACGAAGACGTTCATTGATCATGACATTTGTGAAAATTTCCATGAAACAGTTTGTACGGGAAGAAGGCATTTTTGAAATGTTTCTCTTATGAGATTTTTTATATTATTAATTAATAGTTTTCCTATTACATCCCAGAAATGGACAGACAGCGTTGGCATATTAAAAAAAGAAGTTTTGAAAAGTAAATAACATTTCTTGACAAGTGTATCGAGATGAAGCCTTATAAGACACCATACTGGAAAATCCAACAGTCATGTTTACTGCTGTGTCCATTAAATAATAGTTATCATTAAACCTAACGATTGATTTGGACACAATAACACACGGACTCTAATTCAGATACGTTTCCCCATTCACATGCCAAATCAAAAGTACTGCTTATACGATTGATTCAGCTATTGAAATTTATACAAATAAACAAGGTTGGTATGTGTGTGCGTTCGTTACAGATTCTACCGAGTTAGCGATTAGTTACAGCCGATGGGTTCGAGGCCATACCTGCGACACTGCATTGCGCACTTCATTCAACAGTAGTTTACTTTATAATAAAGAGTATGTGTACTTTCTGAACAATTGAATTTGAAGGTCCTGCTGGGCAATATTACACTTTAATTTGGTGCGATTGTGTAAAACGGTTTATCAAGGTCTATGATGCGTTTTAAATAATTTCAAGAAACCTCACAAATTGTTTCAATTGGTAGCCAAGATTTTAAGTTTTAAAGAATATATAAATTCTAGAATATTGAGTTATCTTCGAGAAACTCAAAAGGGCCGGTGGCACTGGTAGTTTTGTATTCGGTTTTTTATTTATCTGTGTAAAACATACCTCCGTGTTTACCAAAAAATCTGGAATTGAACATGAAAATCCGTCCTTGCTTCCGAATTAATATTTCTATAAAGTATTTTACAAACAATTATATTTCTATGACCGAAACCAAAATAGTTTGTATTCTCAACCATTTAACATTAGGCAAATCTTAAAAAAAAAAAAAGAATTATATAGGCAGAGAGATGTTTAGTATTTTGTCACGTTCGTGCTACACAAACGAATTAATGCTCATGTAGCCATAATTTGTTCGTGGGAAAGTATTCTGAACATAGTGCACTGCGAGACATTCCGAAGCGGAGGTCTGGTGATCTACATCATCTGTATATGATTATCGACTTGTAATATTTACATTGTATAAATCACTAGTGGCCGCCAGCGACTTCGTCCGCGTTTTCTATTACTTCTTCGCTCCTAATAGTTGCAGCGTGATGTTATATTGCCTAAAGCCTTCCTCGATAAATGGTCTATTCAACACAAAAAGAGTTTTTCAATTCGAACCAGCAGTTCCTGAGATTAGCACGTTCAGACAAACAAACAAACTCTTCAGCTTTATAATATTAGTATAGATTTAGGTGCGATGTATGTACATACAATAATGACTCGAGGTTCACCAGATACTACATCCACTGTACCTATCTAACTTTTTATTACTACTATAGATTTGTGGGTATTTTTAATATTAGAAGATTTTGATTTCTTTTTAAATGTCTAATTTTAACTTTTTTCATAAACTAGAGTATCACATGCGGAAAAGTATCGATTCTTGAATCCAACAATAAAATAAAAAATCAATGTGATATACAGTTGAGACAGCAATATATTTTATGCCGAGATTAAAAAACGCTTGTAAATTAAGGAAAAAATGAACTAACACGTACAGTTTAGCTACACAAAAAGACAGGGTCTATTCAGGATTATTCGCTATTCAAAAACTTGCTGAGGTGTTACCTACCTGCCATTTGCGTTATTCTTATTGCCGCATCATGCATACACAATACATTTCCTTCACCGGGCATCTACCAACGCGGTAATATCTTCTTGCAAGATTAAAAACGGTATAGTGCCGGTGAAATGGGTATTTAACTCTTGATCTTTCCAATTGGTCGACATAATACTTTCACGTTTTATGTAATCACGCGCCTCATGGTACGCCCATCCGTCATACTGTGCGGTTGTTATCTCGATCTAAACTAAGAAAGTTTACACAAATATCTGCTATTCTTTATAGAAAGGCACAGATAAGAGAATCTGCTTTGCAAACGGCTCGTTATAAATAAAATTATTTTTCCTCTTACTCAAGGTTCTTGAATTTATTTAGCGGTAGCTTCATTTGTAAAAGGCGGTTAGGTTTTATGAGCATTGCGTCCTATGAATATCATTATAGAATGAATAATGTTTACCTTATATTAAGGTTTGCATGCCCAATAAAGACCGTGAACTAGCGGTTTACGAGGAAGACCTCGGAAGCAATTTGCTGTTAGCCAAATGTGATTAAGTATGGCATAGTGAAGGCGAAGGTCGTGGTGGCTAAACAATAATTTATGTTTTGACGAAGTATTGTTGACAGAACAATATCGACTCCTCCTATTATGTCAGTTTCAATTTCAGCAGATGCTCGTAAATTTTAGTAGGAAGAAACAAAATCAGTAGAAGACGATCAGAGGTAAAACTAGCCAAACTCAAGAAGTGATTGGGTGGCTGTTGATAATAAAGCTATTTATTATTATATTTCTCCTTTATATGTTTATTATAATACAGATATTATTAGCAAATGTTTATAACAGTCGAATTTTATCGCTAAATTAAGTACAAGGTTTAATAACACACTAAAAGACAGAAGTGGAATTTTATCAAGAATATCAATTTCTGTTATAAAAAAAGTTTATCAAATTTATTAGTATTTATAATAAGATCATATGTACTATGCTTTGTATAACGTAGACAACATTTCTGGCATAATAACACATACACTTAGGGCCAGTTTCACCAGTTACCGATAAAGTCCCTGATAGCCAATCAGAAAACTTATCTGCCAGATAAATTGCAAATTTTGGTTTCACAAGTCTCATATAGAACTATCTGACGGATAATATTAGACGTTTTTAATTGTCAGATAGCGTTAAATGTTAGATAACAATCTGGAATTTTATCAGCAAGTGGTGAAACAGGCCCTTACTGTACCAAAAATAAACTCAATCGGTTTAAACATCTAGACGAGAACACGCCTAACTAACATAACAGAAATGATAAGAAAAAGTGAAAGCGAGTAGGTCATACAGAATGTGGGGTAGTAAAGAAGGTGAAGGACGATTTGTTTAAAATGGGAGGAAAGAACTGGATTTATAAATCAACTGGATTTGCTCAGTTGAAATCGCATAGAAGAGATCTTCACTCAGTTATTCAGCATTGAGGGTCAGAAGACAGTAGGTGGAAGAAAATATTTTATTTTTTGTTTTCAGATGTATGTACAGCCTCATATCCGGAACATTAAAATACCTACGCGTATCTTAACAATTACCAAATTAGATTACGAAGTATTTGAGAATCACATTATAACGACCTTACCGACCTCATTAGCTAATTTTATCGCCTAAAGTGGTATCATAAAGAATTTTGATTTCTGAATACCTCGTTTTAAATGCCGTGCGGTTTTCTCTCACGCAGAGAGGGTCCATTAAGCGACTATTATGTAAGGTCACCGGTGTCTAAGAGACCATTGTTTCAAATGGTGTAATGGTTGCTCATGATTAATTTATTTGTGCTGGAGATCGTAAATTATTTGCGCGTCATTCACTTGTCGGGTCGTTCGGTCGTGGTCCGCGTTAGTTTTTATGTAGTTGGCTCTCCGTATGACAAGTTTTATTAGTTTCTGCCGCTTCGAATTATCCCACGCTACGACTCGATTCGGTTGTATAGCATTTATTTAGTTCGCTCGAGTTATTAGCAATTATCTTTGGATTTACATGTTTCGAATTGCTATATATTTGGCAGACAAGAATTTATGTAACTATTGTGTAAGGGATCGGTGTTTCATATTCACTAGATTGTGCTCACGAATCTAGAACTATGAAGAAAATTAAAGCGGTTCTCTATAATGACAACTTAAATTTACTCAAATATTTTCGCCCAGCATACAATACATCACTACAAATAAGAACATACCATTTTAATTGGCTTTGCAACAACATGACGAAAAATACAGTATCTTCTAATGTTTTCTATTTGGAAACTAGATCATTTATTCTGAAAACCTCTATAATTGACATAAAAATTTAGCCGAGACCAATGAAATCCGCATAATAATTCGATTACTTATACAACACCTTCTGTTTTCCAACAATGTTTTGAAACGGTTTACATTATTACAATTATGTTTGTAGAGACACCGGCACAGTGATAAACACAATGTCCTTCCATATTCATACAATAACACACAAATACCTCACGACTTACAAATTTTCTTCCTATGCAGGATTGAAAATAGACCTTTGTACGTTGCGAAACGTACTCTTCTTGATAGTAAATATAAATATATGTTACGTAGATATAGTACCTATTCGTTCGTTATCTTATGAACTGACGTCATTATAGGTGCAATCTCTATCATTGTGGTACTAATTTTTTATGTAGCTACAGAAAACACAACAGAACAGACAAGTCGCTAGAATATGACAATCATTGCTCATATTTGTCTGTATAGGAAATTTGAATAATAACACTATATTATGACAAAGCTCGAAGTATATGTAATTTGAAACTCAATTATCAAAGTACATATAAAATTGCCATCGTTAACTTCAGAAGTTTATACACATATAACAGTTAGGCATGAGCGTATTAGTTTCTAATGCCGTGCACTTATTGAAGCATCTGACATCTTGATAAACGATTGATCGTTACTGAAGCATGTAAAATTAAAATGAACCTACATTGGATAGTTGAAATATATTGGACGTGGTTCTAGTCGCCGTGTTTAATGTACTGTGATTGCAAATTATCCATTAGAGGCAACGTGTGTCACATAGGAATGAGCGTAAAGCGAAACAGACGAGAAACCGTGTGGCCTCGATCCAGCGCCACCGCAGGCTCACTTCGAGGCCTAAAAGTCACAAATTTACGCTGGAATTAGGCCAGTTCACCGATAAAGTAAACACTAGCCAGAGTATATTTACAAAAAAGTATTAAGAGATTATAATTATCAAAAGGTTTGAATAAACATGTTTGTTCCGATTAAAAACAATAGTTTGTATCTATCTACATTGAAACTTTAAGTGCAACAAATATATTGTAGACGTAATAAGGTCGATTAAAGTACCTAAGAAAACGATACATGCGGAGATAATAATAAATGCCTGCTTGCATTGAAACTCGACGTCAACGGACACATTGGTACTATACGTAGTAACTGCTTACACGAGTGGCGCCATGTGGGCGACACCGACCATCTGTCGTGTGGAACTATTTAGAAACCGTGGCTACCTGACCTGACAGGGACTGGAGTTAAAAGCACCATTATACCTATCGTGGTCAATTAAGATACCCAATTGAGGGTGGCCTTGAATTGCTATTGTCTAACCACAGGAAGGGCAAGTTCGAATGCCGGGCTTGACATTGAAGAACGCGGTCATCGTTGATTGAGCTCAGACTACGATATGGTTGAAAGGTCGGGAAAGTTCAAATATAAAAGCAAAGAACTAATCAAAGTAGTCAAAATAAACACGAGATTCGTGGGTTAAAAGATAAGAACGGCAAGTAATTTATGTATTAAGAGACAAATTGTAAACAACGCAGTAGTAAAAAAGGGTGCGTATACTTCATAATGAATAACAGCGAAAATGATAAGTTTTTGTTATGAGTAGTGATAGATGAGCCGGAATAACATTCACGAGGTAAGTTAACATCGTTAAGTGACATATTAAAAAGACAAATTGAAAGGGCTTCTAAACGAGCTATTAAATTGCGAGTACATATGATGAGGCCGCACGCGATGGGTGGCGGGCTCCCTCCTTGGAGGACCACCTGCCCGACAGACGATGTTTATGCACGCTCCGCCGCACCTGGGGTGACCGCCATTTTAAAACTCGAAACGAGTCCGTAACACAACCTTAATTTCGCTCCAAACTATAAGCAATAACGAAAAAAGTACTCAGGTCTATTCGAGAGCCCAGAGCTGAATTATTCAGACTGATATATATTTTTTTAAATAAAAACATAAGTTTCCAATAACAAAATGGATTAATAGCAGCGTATCTTAGCAGCGATTCTAAGAAGCAAGAAACCTTCTTGAAGAATTATATCTGCTAGCTACCATTTAAAATTCTAATTAATCGCAGCATTTAACGGATTGCGTGAATTTGAGTAATTTCACTTTCGACTTAGAACGTGGAACATCTATTTACATATTAAACGTTCTTAAATTAAGCAATGGAGCAAAATTTTTCAACTCTCATTATGTAAAGTTGTTCTCTATTTTATAGATACGATTCTCGCATAACGAAACTATGTTAACACAACTATGCAATTCTGGGAAGTGAACATTGAAAGTATTCATACAAATTATGAAATTGATAAGTAGGAGAGTGGGACGCATAACTTTACCAATTACTGTATCGTGTGACATAACACGTCAAATATTAAAATCTATATTGTTTTGACACATTTTATAGAGGATGCGAGCTCATCCGACGACGATCGTTAGTCGCGGATGTATAATTTGCCTAGACCATGGATAAGTAGTGTAGCTCGGTGGCGTAGTGGATAAGCGCCGCGGCCCGCGATCGTAGTCGTTAAGCAACTTTCGCAGGGTCGGTCACGGGATCGGTGACCTAAAAATTATTATCTCGAGCTACTCCGTGCTTCGGAAGGCACGTTAAGCCGTTGGTCCCGGCTGCATTTGCAGTCGTTAATACCCTCCAATCCGCATTGGGCCAGCGTGGAGGGTCATGGCCCATCCTCCTTAACCATCCATAAGGAAGGCCTGAGCCCCTGCAGTGGGGACGTAAAAGGGCTGGTGATGTGGTGGATAGTTGGCAGTTGCCATCAAACACTATACTTTATTTATAACAACATGTTGAACTATTTCTTTAAACGCAACCATGGTTTTCGAAATGTTATTAAAATTGTTGATAATGTTATTATAAATCATGAAAAATGCACATGAAGTAAGCACATACATAAAAAGCATTAAAATGCGAAATCACGTGGTAGCAAACTGAATGCACTTTATTTATAATATCACAATCTAAAGATTCAACTATATTATCTTTAGATCGTGATTTTAAGCAAAGACGGCATCGCATTATATTACCAAAAGTAAAAATTCGCAGTTTTCAATAAACTTACATCGCAAACACTACTTTGACATTTCTAGCAGGATTCATAAGCGTGTAAAGCAACATATTAGAAAAATCGTATAAAAGTAATTGCAAATTTTGCAGAAATATAAATGATTTATCAAAATTCAACCATCACATCACGCATTTATTTGAACAAACTATTGATTGTACAGCTCAGCACACACAACAGCTGTGTTTAAAGTTACTGGAGAGTATGTCTATATAATTTCTTTTGGTTATAGGAATATTTATCGATAATAGCCAAGTAAATCTTTGACAATAAACCGTATCCATAACGCAGGAATCCCACTTCACAGTCCCGGGGAACGGCGACCGTCTATTTTGAGCGGAGGTTAACCCACATTCGAGTACACCCAGTAACAACAAATTAGACAACTTTACCTAACAGTTGTTCAGTGGCTGAAAATTGTAACTAATCTGTGCCAGGCAACAAGCCAGAGGAATGTCAAAAACATGCCGCTGCTCATTCGGGTCAAAAGGAGCTTTTAAGTTCTTAATGTGCTTCTTCTAGAAACATAATTTCTATGCAAACATCTTCTCAAGATGTGTACAAAATTAAATAACATATTTTAATGTGCTAGATTCATAGTTTCAAATTTAAACCTGACGTTATATTTTCTATCAGTTTACCTGACTGACAATTTATAGCAATTCTATTATATTTGAAAATAAAACAGAAATACTGGTAATCATTACCTGTGTCGAAAAGGTACTTTATTGAAAATATTCTTTAATGTATTTTTTCCTGTAGGCTTAATACTAAAGTGAAAAATATAAATATGTATTCTCATTTATGGAATTCTTTTCCCGACAAGTTTTTTATGAGATACGGTTACATAAGTTCGAAATGCATAATATAAAATTGCTAATTGTGAATAGCAACCATAACCGGAAAGCTTGTTGCATATCATACAAATACATTTTGCGAAAGTATGACCACATCATACTTAGCTTATTTATCACAACAATTCACGAACATGTGGTAATAAGTGTTAAAACTGCGTAATAAATTCACTCCATTTATTCAATGTCTTCCATTTTTATATATAATTTAGTTTCATTGAATCATTATAAATAATTTTCCAAAATTAATATTACTTTTTTATGTAAAATAGGTATGTCTTATTTTTTTTATCTGACGTGACATTATTACGTTTATAATGAGTGCATTTTATTTTGATTTATTTCAATTGAGTAATATAAAATATAATTGTATTGTATTACAATTTAATTAAAATAAAAAACTAAACTAATTAACATACGACAGTTCGACTCATAATTACAACGTACACAAAACAGTCAGGAACAACAGAATAATGTAGCAATAATTGCCGGAAGCAGTTTGCGCATGTGTATAAAAGCATCGAATTGTTGTTATATTGAATTGACGATAAAGACAGTTACTCTACATCCAGTTCCCGTCTTGCCGCGTTTCCGAGCGAGTTGCGCAACCGCATGGCGCGTGTCCCGAGCACACGCGACTTATCGAGATGCGCCCGGAAACGCATCTACTTTTTATTTCACTTTTTTTCGACCGTTCTCTTTTTCTTTGTGGCCTTTAAATTGAATGGAACGAAAAGAGGTTTGTGTTTCCTCATTTTCTTATCAAAGCCGCAGTCCTTTATTAGTTTTTACTTACACAAGTGGGACGCCGGAGGCAGCAGACTCGAACGTGTTACGTTTTTTTACACCTACAGTACAGTTATACAGTACTCTTTACGCTTACGACATTTCGAACACTAATAAATTCTTACTTATTTCCACAGATCCAGAGTACATGGATTCGAAATATTTTCGCTGTCCTTCGTTATGGAACTATTTCTAGGATTGATACTCATTTTCACTACATTTTAATTTGTAGGAAACCATATGCAATTACGAAAACTTCACACTTCACGAGACTTCCTTTGATAGTTTGCGTCATTTCAAAACGATCAATGAAAACACTGGTATGTTAAAATAATAAATAGTGTTACCAGTCTATAATTCAGCACCTACGTAAACGCTGAGGGTACAGAGGTATAATAACAATAGTAAAGTTTAACCTTTCTGTAGCCAATTTAATTCGATCCAGTATGGTCACGGCAATGTACCGACCAGTTGGCACTATCAATTCTTCTGCATGGCGTGCCTCGCAGTTATTAAGAGTTACATATGGGGACGATTCTTCGTAGAAAGCGCCCAAGTAATTGGTGATTTCAATTAACATAGTCTGTTATGGTATAGAGCCACGGGCGGTAAATTTTATACCAACTTGCACTTTCTACTAGTTTCGAGCACGCGACTTCCGAGTCGCTTTCCTCGGTTATTTAAAATTCTGATGTTATTTCAGACGACCTTCGCTGCCGACGAGATTACCGTGTTATAAGGTGGTCCTTTTCGTCGCGCATAGTAATCGTGTGATTCATACTTATTTGACTGTGATTTCAATCGATTAACAATGTTGTATGACTCACCACTGCAATTAATTGAGAGAAGACGTTGCATTCGTGATTGTTACTGGTTATATGTGTTAAACTAAAACGGCCAGGATATGATGCGGTATTAGTTAATTATTAAGATCAGAACAAAATATTAGTCACGTTCAACAGTTATAAAGACCGCGTATATCTCTATGTATTTGCTTCATGACCAATTATCGGGTAGCGTTTGGTATAAGATGTTTGTTTACTTCGTCCGGTCCTCACGTTTCAGATAGCGTTACAGCACTACCTGTATATCTTACTACCTGCACATCACGTGTTCACTAACCAGCTTTAGTCGAAAAGCCGATAAATTGGCGTCGCAAAATTAGATTACCTTTTACGAAATATATTACATTCGATAATTAATTACAAATGACGCAAAAATTGAAAGTAAATCAGAAACATATCGGTAATAACAATAAAAATAATTGAGGAAAACTCAATTAAAATGTTACTCTTGGATATGACGTATTCGATAATCTAGTTCATTTAAAATATGAAATACCAATTACGTATAGAGTGCAGTAGCAATAAATTGTATAATTCTACGGTTGGACCGACAGCAATAATCTTCTGAGTTATATTAGACTGTAATTAAATGTAAGTTTGTAAGTATAATCTAAACACATGGTGGTATTACATAAAGCGTTAGAGGTGTACGCGTAACACCCATAAACTTTAACTGGCCGAAAGTAATTGTTGTGCTAGCCAATTTGGTAGATTTTATCACGGAATTATAACATCACCGTCTGAGAGTCTAGCCGGAACTTGGATTGAGATTTGCTTACACGCAAATAAAAGTTTAAACGCAATTTCTAAATTTAAAGAATAAGAAAAGGCGAACGATGAAGGTTTGGCAGCTTCAAACACTAATGAGTCATTAACCGTCGGTTCAAAAGCTCCGTTGATTTAAAGCTGCTTTAAAAATTTATATAACAGGCTCTAATTAAAACTACTTCTTGCGGGAATCGGTAGGTCCTTTGAGACATTCTTTCGAGTATTTGTAGTCTTTCGTTTAGATGTGAAAGGACTGAGTATAAGAAATTTCATAGTTCCGAGAAACAGCAAAGATGCTTTGGTATTATAAAAGTAATTTACACAATTCAGTTGGGAGCGGTCGCAACAATCAAACGCAAGCATTCCTATCTGCTATATCATCAGACATCCTCCAATAGAGGCCAAGACTAAGTGCTAGCTAATCAACTTCATTAAAGTGTTTTAAAAATATGTTAAAGGAATACTATCTATCACTCTAGGAACAAATGCTATCATATCATCCTGTTATATTTGTCTTGGTACTGTTTTATTTTAAATGTTTGTATGTAAATTGTATTATATTATATTATAGATGGTTATTATATTATATATAGTATATTATATTTATATGTAGAGGTATGTATGTTATTTGTAAATATGTAGGTATGTTTCTCTCGCAATGTAAGACACATAAGACCCGTCTATTTAGTAACAGTCCAGTCTAACCTACGGTTGCCTGGCAGAAATTGCTCTTTTGCGATAAGGCCGCCGATTATACAACTAAACTGTATCAATTGTAATTTCTCTATAATTTATGGTGAACAATAAAGAATTTATTAATTATTCATTCAATGTGAAGAAATGCTTAAAATAATAGGATAGTCGTAAATGAAATTTTGAACTATGACAGGACATAATATTGTGTGGAGTACACAGCGCACTTCAGCATTTGTGACAGGTCACTTTTGAAGTTTCGAGCCTCAATTCACTGTTATGAATTTAAAAATTAAACATTTCATTCACATATTCGTGATTGGTAAATATTCACGTAAGAATATAAGAATTAATGGCTATTGTGTTAACTGAATGGACCCGAAGATGTAAATGTTGAAAGGTTATATTGTTCGGGCCATTATACAATCAAACATGGTGCTTGAAGTAATACGATTGGCGTGAATTAACAAGCGTTACTAAATAGAGAAATAAAAATAAATATGGTAGTTATTTGTATGTCGGTCGTTCACTTATTAGAGAATGTGATGAGAGACTACACAATCTTCGCTATCCATGATGCGAAAATTCTGTTATCGTCTTTTCATCTTAGATTCACGGCTGGTTTCTGAATTGAGAAAAGTACAAAATCTCAACTGATTAATCTCAATAACTTATGTGTTTTTATTTTCACAAGGCAAAAAATCCTAGTTTTTATCAAACCATTATCAACCGATCATTAAAAAGAAAACCAAAACCTGTTTAAGTGATGTTTATGTACAATTTGAGACGCGCTAAACTTTAAATACTTAATTCAGAAACCGGGACTAACACCCATTTTCACTAACCTAAAACAAGGTATAGCTTAACTAGGAAACACCTAATATTACGAATCGCATAAACAGATTAGTTTCATCCCAAATAAATATTGCTTTAGATATTGCTTAATTTCGTTAGGTGGTTCTTAATCAATGGTGAAATGCATTTTTACCTTAGGAGAGTCCTAAATATTTAGGCGACAGATTTGGGCGACTCCTAAGTTTAATGAAAACGGGCGTTAGAGTAATATTACAAGGAAATATCTATCATTATCGCTTATATACCTCTTCACATCGGATTCCAAAGGCTACGCTGTGGAAGAGATTTTTGTTGCTAACACCAATAAAGGTTTAACATTTTTTTTTATCGTTCAATAATAATTTCCAATCGTTTAATTCAGATTCGGATATTATACGATACATTTAACGTCAGAATTTTAGTTATTAAAATTTTGGGCATTATCCCACGTTGGTTTAAACAATTCATAATGTTCTCACCCCAGATTACTCCTCTTCTAATTTAGATTATGTTATGTTGTCTCCTATTACATAAGGTAACTTTTTTTACAACATTGACTCCATTTAATGCGATTTTGGCAATAGACATTCACATCTGTTTGACCAGGCTTAGTCCCTAATTATCAAGATAATTATATTCTTATATAATTATCATGATAATCATCAGATAATTATCCGATAATATTTGATAATTATTCGTAGTCACTGACAACAATTCTTTAAATACATAAATGAGTGCCTTATTTTTTTAATTAAATACTAAAAATTATACAAACATAATATGAACTAAGAAAACACATGAAAATATAAATAAAAAACCATAATTTTTTATATTATTTTTGGAGGTCCATTCTAGATGATGTTCTCAGAAAAACAATATTTTATAGTTGTTTAAAGATTTTGTGTAGAGTTTTATAGTTATCAAGATTATTATCTCCATAATCATCAATGATAAATTATCACTCGGAACCTTGCAACCGATTGCATTCTTAAGTTTTCGTTCAATTTTGAACATAAGTTATACGTATTCATCATTTTGAAACATCTGAACTTGTTTTAAGACAACATTTTCATACAGGTTTATAAAAATCGTTTTTTAGATTAAGATCTACACTTAAATCAGGATTGTATTGTAAAAGCACGACATTATAAAATATTATGCAGTTTCTTCTTGTGCCTATTGTCCTTTAGAATTAAACATAAGACTGCGGGTATTTTAAGACTACCAAATCGGAGACAATTTTGGCTTTCACGCTTTCTTGAGGAAGTTTCAATCATGATGCCTGATTGAAGTAGTGTAACATCAATTTTATATAATGTATATTAAATCGAAATAATTCGTATACATTAAGTGAGTTCACCAAATAGTTCTCACTTGTATGGTATTATTACGTACGCGTCTCGACTCTCGTTTTCGTTGCACCCAACACGGAATGTCGCCCGGTCGGGCCGCGTTACCTGTCCGCTAAGTTACGAGTATTACATCCCAAGTTTTATACCCGATATTGCATTAACTTGCATACATACATTCTTGTATACTTTTTATAGTTAAGTGATAACTTGAAAAGGCGTCTAGGCTAAAATAATACAAATTAGTTTTAAACAAATAAAAAAGAAATAAATAATTATATAACTACATCAAACATAAGGCTAATGTGATGGTATTAATTCAGGAAAAAAATTTTTTTTTAATGTCACTATTAAAAGCTGAAACTTCTATGTATGTGTAATAAAGGGAACTTTAATTTTTTTAAGATTTGTGCGCATGTAGTTAATTTAAACAATTTGTTCCTTGAATAAATAATAAAGAAAAAGTATAATTCAAGTAGGTAATATTCATTTACTACTCATAATTATTTTTTATACGGAAATCATGAACGTGAGATAAATATTTAGCCTATTATTATATTTAAGAAAATCGTAATACCCATCATTTCTATTTTAGCTTATTTCCGATTTACCTAACACTAACTCGAAAACTTTTCGCTCACTAAAAAGAATATATTCAAAATGGTAATGAGTAAAAGCAGATAATTCAGTGTTATTTCTGCTTTACGATATTAACAAACGATTGCTTTATTATAGGACAGATACGTCAAATTAAAGAATCTAATGTTATTACATTACGCAAAAATAGGCGCAATTTTACGCTTTGCGGGGACTCCTATACAAGAAGATGTCATTACATTCGCTTATAAAATGAAATGAAGTAATAAATTAATCAATAACAAATATACTCCTGTCGTTCTTATATTAAACCTGATAAGTAGTAATGAAAAAAATAAAACAAAATAAATGAAATCTCACTGTCACCGTATCGAGGGTAAGAACGAAAGACAATTATACAACGCATATTTAGATTACATAATAGTTTCGGAAGAGTTTAAAAAGAAAAGTCATCGATATTATCGTTATTCGTTCAGTACCTATCGAAGGCGATAAATAAATTGTTCAATATTCGATGTCAAGCTCAATGGAGTACTAAAGTAACCACTTATAGTAGTCAAACAATAAACAACATCGCATCTAATTCTATCAAATTTTAATACAGAACATCAAAGAAAATCAAGAAAACTGCCGTACTGAAAGTATTAGGAGATAGTTCAAAATAATATAAGCTTTATTCTCACGACACGAAAAGACCGTTGCCCAAACAGTTATAAAGATAAAGAAGGAATTCGTAATATTATTGATAAGCCCTCGCGATCCATGAACTGAATGTTTACAAGCGATAAATTATATCGACAAGGTGTTGAATCTTCGCCAGAGCGAGCTATGCTCGCGGGTCAACGAACGAACCAACATATGGATTTTGAGCGGCGACACAAAAGGGGAATTGTTAGGACCTAATATGGTGGACTTGAAATCATGAATGAAAGGAACTCATACCTACCAGCGGTCGAGTTTAAGAGATCATGTGGTGATAGTTATAAACTAATTATAAATAACACAGAGAGATTGTAAGAATATTTAAAAATATCTCGATAATTTACTGGGAAATACATGTTTATTATCTCAATTAGACATGGATATATCCTATCCTGTCGTATTATAGCACACGACAGGGGAAAATAGGGGATGAATGTTTGTATGAAACTTAGTCAATTTTAAACCGATCGGGTTGAAACTTTGCATGCATAAAGCTACTATGACGTAGGCATACCTTAAGAATGGATTTTTATCAATTATTTCCCCAAGGAGATAAAATAGGGGATGAAAGTTTATATAAAACTTTGTCAATTTTAAACCGATCGGGCTCGGAGTTTGCATGCCTAAAGCTACTATGACGTAGGCATCCCCTAAGAAATAATTTTCATAAATGAAACTTTATTTCAGATATTTCACACGATATAATTAATAAATATTCGTTAGAAATGCTGCTTGAAGTAACTTTACCACGCGGACGAAGTCGCGGGCAAAAGCTAGTAATAACTAAAATAAAAATCATGTATTCTTTTTTTCAAAATTAAACTCTATTTCTTCAGATAATCTTACTATAAATTCAAATAATGTTTGTTTCGCACTATACAAATAAACTACATAATAAAAATTCCTTCAATGACCTCGTTATAAACAATTACGTGAACGCAATGTTTTTTTCAACGTCCAGTGAAAAGTGCCAGATCGATTGCGTATTTTGAAGTTATTAATTATACAGCTTGGCCGATTTACCTATACATTACAATAGGTTGCGTACAAATAAACATCATTACAGAAACCATTATAGAACATGATAAAATTTAAGATGTTATTCTGGAAAATTTTGAACACTTGTTTGTTGGCAGTAACTAAAATAGAAAACAGTATATAACATTACGCATACTCAAAAATGTTCAATGTCACCTTTTAACATAACAGATTACAATGTCTAGTGTAGTAGTAGGTAATAAGTGTTTTACCATTAAAGACTCAGGCGCAAGTACTTAATAAGCAGATTGGTTTAAGAAATCTCGCGGCTTAACTCGCGCTCGCGGTCAACGACCTCGGTACCGGCTAAGCGCCGCCAGCGCAGGCCTTATTGTTGTCTATGGACTTGCTAGATGTTATTATTACACGAGATTTTTAGTTCCAAGGTCAAATTGGAATAGGTATTTAAATAACAATATCGAATTCGAATGTATATCAGAAAGTGATACCCCAAGGATCACTTCGAGGACCACGACTTTTTATGTCAATGTAAACAAATTACAAAATTTTCAAAGTAAATATAACATAGCGTACAATAATATGTTCAATTCACTCATGTTAAACCAGATCAATGTAATAAGTTTTAATCTTAATTTATGCATAGCGTATTATCACTAATGTTACATTAAATACATTTTTTACGATCGTCTGAAAGACAGGAGATGTTGAATCCATCACGTGGACATGGACATCACGTGTTAAGTATATTAAACAAATCTATATAATAAATTATATTGAAATCTTTCTCTTGTTGTTTACTGGTACGAGACCTAAAAACGTCTTTGTTGTTCTATTATTGTCATAATCTCGTTAACAAAGCTAATGACTTCAAATATAGCTTAGTCTTAGATGACGTTTCTCCACGAATTGAATGAGATGCGAAATTCGCTGCTCGAAATATTCTTCGTTTCGCATTTACTTTCTTGGGAAAAAATATATTCTTACTGATTACTTTGAATAATAAAATATTTTAAGAAACTGCTTAATAAAATTATAGAACATTACGTGGATTATCTATACTAATATTATAAAGAGGATAAACATTGTTTGTTTGCATAGGCTCCGAAAGTACTGAACCGTTTTGAAAAATTATTTTACCATTAGAATTCTACGTTATTCCTGATTAACATAGGCAACAGAATATTTTCAAAAACGTTAAGGATCCAATATGTTGCTTTAAACTTTTATGGTCATTAATATTTGAATGTTAGTTATCTATGGAACTGCTTTAATTTTATCGAGTCTGTGCGAAGCTGGAGCGGGCCGCTTTAGTAAATTATTAAACGATTTTAAGTCTTAATGTAGATGGGAAAGAGGGACTGTGTCAGAAAACATCTATTTGAAATAAATAGATGAACATGATGATTTCAAATATATATGTTCGTTGTACACGGCGTATTCTAGAGAACTCAATTTAAGTCAAATTAAATGAAATCGATATTAAAATTGCCAAATTTTTAATGGCCTATTCAGTCCATAAATAAAATCCAAATCAAGGCACATTTTATTTATGGACTAAATAGGCCGATTGTATTTCCTACTAAACAATCACTTGGCAAATTGCCCATTGTATCGAATTCGCGTACCTTAGACGCGTTCAGCACTTTCTACGTGCCTTTTTTTAATGCAATTTCCATTGTTGCGTCCACGCAGGTTATCGTCAATTCACTCGTTTTTTTTCGGCTGAGGTGTTACCATAACGTGTGATCGCACCATCTGCATTGTCATTGTCGATATGTTTTTCATTGTGGAAATCATTAGTTACGTGTATGGTACGATGTGTGAAAGCGCGGGCGATTCCATCGGCAATTAATGGCAGCATCGGTGTACCGTCGAGATCTGCTTCTTTGCTTCTTGCTATTGTTCTATTACTAGGTTTAATTAGTGGCGAAAGTCTAACGAGAGTGCCGCGTGAAAGTTCTACACACGTTTAACATTCGGTCCCACGTTTATTGTACTTTTTACGATGTTAAGTACGTTTTATGTTGTAATTCTGTTTTGTTATAGTTTGTAGATGTTCATTAACATGTAATTCTTAAATGTGTTTTGTAGAATCATCGCACTTATGTAAGATAAAAGTAATATTTTCACTATTATGCATATATGGTTACGACTTATAGTAAGTTAATATTGAGAATTATAAAAAAAACGAACGGATATTTCCTCAACGGATGTTACCTTTACTAATACATTAAATAAATGTCAATAAATAGTATCTATTGCATTTTCATTTATAAACTTGGTAAAAAAAATCCTCTAAATACAATTTAATAAAACTTTTACAAAAGTTGTGTCGGTTTATAGAAACTATTATAAAGAAATTAAGGTACAATCCAAATGGTGATATTCTTTCAGAGCCTTAAAACTCAAAATTAAAATAAATTAAAAAAAGGAAGCCAAACTATTCAACTGCTTTAGTGAATATTGTTTTAAAAACATGTAGATTGTATAATATCAAATAAGTAACTTGAAAGTATAAGTAAAATGCGTTTACAAAATACAAAAATCTACGTTCGAGGTGTTGTTTATATGAGTGAATATATTAAGTAATTGCATCAGTGAATACAAACGTTACGTTACACCAGATTTCATTACGCTATAAACTAGGTATTGTGCAACAAAACCACAGCATTTGATCATGAATTCCGATCCGACAAACTGATTCAGATTTAGGGTAAACATACAAAAACTTGCGGTGTCTGCGTCCATATTGGCCTTCTAAGGGTATAATTTTTTTAAATAATTATAATTATATTGTCGGTGGAGTACAGTTATTAAACAAATTAGATGTTACACAATATTTGTACAAATATAAAAGTAACAAGTGATCCGCAATATACGAAACATGATTAACGGTGTTAGTGTCGGTGCTCGTACAAAACAAAAATGTTACTTATGCAATGCGCGATTGTGTATGCGACTTGTGCTAGTCATTGGATACCCTCCATTCAAGCGATGATAATCGTTCTGAGATTTAAGCTCGCAATTTAATCAGATATGCTGATGATGATACAAAGTGACTCAGTGGGTAGACGTCAATAAGGATGATAAATAACAGTTTCAAGCGAGTCCATTGTTCATTACATACCTCTGGTGTTTACATTAAGTAATTTTAACAATCGTTATCTATTATAAAATGATTTTATTCGAAAGTCTTAGTGAAATAAACGATGATCTGTTTGTCTTGATCTCAATTAAAATGGTTAAGAAGAAACGAACAACTCGAAGATGCAAATTAAAACCAGTCCTTGTAAACTTAATTGCGAAGTTAAATTAAACATTTTGCTTATTTCCAGATTCATTTAAAAAACCATTTCAGTAATTAGTGTTTATAATTAATTGTTAATATGGCCAAATATCGTCGGTGTCATTGTTGAGTGTTTCTCACGGATAAGCAGGGGGTACTCATTACGTGGAACTGTGTGAAGATGTTCTTGGTCGATTTTTTTGAAACGAAGTTACGTGCTCAAATGAATGCAGGAAGCCATGAGCTCTGCTTTAGTTTGTACGAGAAATTGATTGAATTAACCGACGAAGGCCCCCTCACTCATTTGACGGGATCTATGTGCTGTGCACACATCAATTTAGGTAATTGACTCTACTGGTGCCTTTAGAGATGAGGAGCACGACATGATATAACAACAACAAATATATGAAATACAAAAAGCAAAGCCCATTCACTAAGAGAAAATAGATAAAATCCGCACTATTTTTAATATAAAAAGAAGCCGCATACACAGCCCGCAAAAGATATGGAGCTGTATATTAAGGTTTAAAATTACAAAATATTGCAATCAATTCAACAGATAAAGGATAAGTGTCTATTGGAAAAGCTTGGCCTTTTTTATCATATGATATGCTGCCGATTGCACTTCCTGCAAACATATCAGATCGCGTAGGTGCTATAGTAAAGAAGCTGGCCACACTAAAGAACATGCTGTGGTCACTATTACGATCTATAAGAGAACCCAGGGGATAATAAACATTTTCAAAGGAAGAGTTATCGCATGTAAATTCAACAGCATTAGAAGAATACGTTGCGTTACTCAAATAACAATCAAAAGACTCCAGATAAGACATCTACACGTAATGAATTCCGCGCTGTGACTACGCCAGGGAAACGGGGATGCACAGACATGTTATATATTATTATGTTAATAATAATTACCGCAGTGATGAGCATCACGCACTTTCACTGCATTCGTGATTTACATCATTGCCCTGACAACTTTCCAATACACAGATGTGCAAAACTATTATTAGCGTAAAGTGAATATGCGGTGTCATGCACAATCATCATCATGTTTTCAAGTCGGGAAAGTTTTGGAAGTAACGTGAGAGCAGTTCACATGTTTTGGTTATTAATTAAGTATTTTCAGAGTTAAATATTGGTGCCTCATTGAGATGTTAGCTTGTATGCTGAATCCAGAAAAAAATATCAACTGTTTTATTCCGAAAATTACAATATCAAAATACTCGTGTTTAAACAGACATTTTCTTAAACAGATGTCTGTAATAAATATCTTAATGAATAGTTAAAAATTTAAGAGAATTAACGAATGGATTAAAGGTGTCGCTATTCTTATAAAAGGTGTGACATTTTTTAATTCAAATCTCAAAAGTAATTACAGCTTTTGTTAAATGGATATTTCATTAACAGCACTGTACATTATAAAATATGTAGAGGCTTGCCGAGAGCTCTGAAAGGTTCGCCTCGACGCTAATTGGTGGCTGTCCTTACAAAACAAGATTATTCTGTAAAAATCTGGCACTCCGTTAACGTTTCCATCAACTACAACACGATTATAAATAAATACGTTAAAGGAATTAAACTTAAATGACATCTTGTTTACTTCAGAGAAGGGCGGCGCAAGCGCATTAAAGCAATTGAAGATTCCTTCGAATTCTTACGATTGGATACTTTCCAGAGAATGTAAGTTGGACGCCTAAACTTTTAATACAAAATCATTCATTTGTTGATTAACGGGCCCCTTCTAAGTTCCCCTCGCGTTTCTAAATGTTACGAAAATAGCGAACGCACGATTCAGCCATTTCGATATTTCTCCCTTACTTGATTAAGTTTGAACGGACCTCTTACTGTTTGTGCTCAGAATAAATATTGACCACACACTAAAATCACATTCCTTTTATTAACTTCACTGTTCCAACCTTAAAATTGTTCATGGGGTATTTAAGCAAATACTTTTCAAGGGATATGTTCTACCTAATTTCATGTACCTTTTAACCCCCAAACTACGCGTTGGACTTCGATTAGGCTTTCGATACTGTAATAATATTTTATAAAATACACTTCATTACAACTTTATAAAATACTGTGCTAAACAACGCCGTGACGCGTTAAACTCCCTACTTAAGTATGAAATAAACAGTTTCGAATCATCAAAAGACCTTCCAATTTGTTCTTCAAAAGAACTACATCAAAAGTAATAATCTAACATTGTAATGGCTAATGACACACTATGAGGCAGTAATAGTTACCGACATGATTTCATAGAAGTTTTTAAGTTGTTTTAAGTACATCCATACACTCATGTAATGGTCAGTAATTGGTGGGTACAAGAATTATAATAGTTGAGAATGTTTACCGTAACCAAACAAAATTAGTACGATTACATGTAGGTAGGTATATTTTTTATTTGATTATAAGCCAAGTAATAAAACATTTGATTTAGATATAGTTTTTACTTGAATCAAAGTCTATGTCAGATTTATTTGTAACTTTAATCTTCAATGTGCATAATATTTTTGAATCCTAGTTTAATATTAAATACTCTCATTTGATAACTTAACTTTTGCCATATATTAATATAATTAAGGCGAAGTTCTTAGAATTAGTTCATTCGCATTCCGATTTTCTGTTTTAGTTCATATATTTTAAAATTTCACTGTCAGCCGACATTCTTAATTACGTTAAAGTATTGACTCCTTTTGATATCCAAAAAAGTAGGGAATTAATTTGTTTCCAGTGAAACGTTCCAAAATTTTAATTTTACTGAAATAAGCGAATCACATTAAACTGTTATTTTATCACTTTGCATATTATCTCCACTCGGACCTTGTCGACACCTTTCAAGTAAGGAATTCGGTGATTAAATTCTTACTTAATTACCTCAATGTGCAATGGCGACGGCAATCAAAAAGATATAACAGTATAGGACATGCATCAGTCAGCGATCGAGGCGATAGTGGCTCCTTTAATGACTGGTGTCAAATTACGTCAATCTGCAACAGCTGAGCTTCATTATGATCATCGGTCCAACACGCCCATTCTAACCGCATAACGCCGGGTTGAATTCTCCAGACGATTGCAAAAGCCGTATCAAATTTTAATAAAGTTATCTGGATAAACGCAAGATTATTGTAACCGTATCATACAATATAACGGCTGCATTTTGGTATTTTAATTTTTGAGACGTCTGCTAATTTAGCCAGTGTATAACAAAAAGCGCAGTGGTAGCAATAAAAAAATGAGAAACAATAATAAAACAGGTAAACTAAATTCATAATTAAAAATAATTGTCATTCGAGTTTAGCCAAGTGTAACTACGCCAGAGAAGAGTTGTAATTTTGTCATACACCTGGAATATTACGAAGCAAGTACTTATAGTCAGAGACAAAGTGTCTAGACTAACATAATGAATTGATTCAGGGTCGGGTCGGGACTAGCTAAAGGTGAAATGAAGGGATTCAGAGAACTCTTTATTTGTATAGTTTAAAAGCGGGACCAGAATAATCCTCTCGTTTGAAATTCAATTTGTTTCATTTCATTATGTGACATCGTTAACAGCGTTTATTCAGTCTATATCGAACGAGAAATTTAAATGACTTTATCGGAGAGGGATTATTATTAATTGTTGTATCATAACAAGTGTTTTTCTTATTCTCGGTTATTAATAAGTTAACAATAAAAACAAAATATGTTTTCTCAAATAATGTCAGATAATCAGTGTTCAGCTTACTAGACAGTAATAATTAGAATATTTATTATTGTACTTATTATGTGAATAAAGCGTTTTAATAAAAACCAATAAAAAGTATTTGACCCATATTTATCAGATAAAATAAGCATATTAAAGCTGAATTAGAAACCAGAGTAAATTAAAATCATAAAAAGAAATCTTGCGACGATACACCTAATCAATGAAACAAAACATACAAAACGTATATTTGTTGCAAATGAATGCAAAGACAAGTGATAAGGAGTAGAGTAAAACCTTCGTGGCAAGGTCGAACAATATCGACGACCGACCTAAAGAGCTATTAACCCAAAAACCCGAGGTATGTCAGAAAGGGTCCAACGGGCGCGACACTCACGTGCTTTACGAAATGTCATTGCAATTAATTACTCGTTCACAGTGGTTATAATTGGTCATATTTCATTTAGAACCTGTTGCAGCGTACGACGAGCTTGAAGGTGATCATCCGGTTTTAAATATTTAAAAAGGAACTTCTATTATTCGCGTCAATAGTAAGTAACTTTTGATAGAATGCAATTAATTGGCGACAATAAATTATATCAAGTCGCCGGAAACGCTACATTAGACAATTCGTTTTGACTCAAGATTAGCCAGTGAGGTTTATTATACTAATTATTTCACTTAATAGCAGCAGTTTGTCGTTACCGAGACACTTTATGTGCACCAAACTGACGTAAGATAAGACCTGAATTATTATGAGAACTAACAAATTGTGGTAGTACATTTTTTCTTGTCTTTTAATTTGTATGTCTAAACTTAGACGGCGTAGGAATGCTCTAGGTTAACTTCTCGCAACTATGTTTATAGGTTAATTAAAGAATATAAAATTGAAAACATTATGGCCACTCGAGACATTCCAGGACTCTGCCAAGGTCTTAATTAAACAAGCATCATAACACTTGAAGAGAATAAACTACAACAAACAGAAGATTTCTATTACAACTGAAGGAAGAGTACAATTTGCCAAAGTTTATTAGATTGTGCTAAACATAACAATTGTGTTTGATGCTGACGATGTTAATCCAGGTTTAGTACACATTTATGGCTTTTAATTCAGGGGCATCCTTGTTTTATAATTAATCTTTTTATCTTGTTACCACTACTTTGCTTTTATAGAGCATCAATATATGAAGGAAATAATGTTTTACACACTATTAATATTAAACTATGAATAGTTATTTGTGTAAATATAATTTTAGTTACATGCATTTTATATTCATTTTGAAAGTAGATATTAAGTAATAGACATTTAATTCAATACTGCTGGATATGATCGGTCACACATTGGTTATGGTTTTTTACGTGTTCAAATTCACATTTAAATACTCGAATCAATTTAATCGATATTAATCGAAAATCTACCTCACACGATGATACGACTCTTCTTGATGAGAAGGATTCTAAGTCATAGGATATGATTACCAGATGTTTTTCTCTAGCTCGTTTTACCTCTTCTTGGCAACCTTGAGCAATCAACCGTTAAAATAGCGGCCATTGTTGTGGCTTGTGGCTATTATTTTTAACAAACACTACTTATCTATTCGTGATATCACAGTTGCGTAAAATTAAAAAAGAATTTGTAACATTTGGTGGTATCAACTTATTACGTTTATTTTTCGATATTTTAATCCTTTTTTGCAACAGTCTTATTTTTTTCTCTTCTTTACTCCTTCGTTATCAGCCTACTTAATAACCCCACTGCAGGGGCAAAGGCTTTCCCTATTAAATGTAATAATATTAGGAGATTTGACCCAGATAAAATATAAGGCAGACACGGTTGCTATAAAAATTCCCAAATTTTTTGAGGACGTTACACACCGTGTTTCCTTTCGACTTCCAGCTTTATCTATATTTTGTTTGACAGGCATCTTAAAATAGTATAAAATAATTCTAATATTGGAGAACTTGAACATTTTCAAGATCACGCAGTACAATCATAAACATGTGATTTATACACAGTTTGCGAACTGTGGAACCTTGCGCGTGGTCGAAGGTTACATCCTGTATCCGAATGACTCAGCTCGCATGCGATGGGCAGTATTTACTATTTCTACCGTTGTTTACTTTCCTGGTTATGTTACATTTCATATGATTTTTATTTTTAATAACAAACAATTAGTTTGATTGCAAATCTTATAAGTATACTTTGTAATCTGACTCTTATATGGCAAGTCCTAAGTTGCTTGGTTAGTGCAATCTATTCTGCCACGTTTTTTAATTTGGAGATTTTAGAGAATTACCAAGTAGCTAATTACTAAGGCACAAATTTGCGATCGATCCATCCCCCAAGGCAGAACAACGAGCGACACTGCGACATTGTCGCAGACAGCCGAGTAGGTCTGCAGACAGTACGGCAGTCTTACATAAATAAAAAAATTACACTAGCAGAAATAGAATTTTATTTTCAGGTTCTTATAATCTGTCGCAGACAGATCAAAACCCTTCTGCTATGGGGGATCCATCTACATCTTCCCAAAAAGCTTTTGCCAGAAAAAAAGAACAAGGATTAAGATCATGTTTTTTAATTACTACTTTAGCATTCTTCATACGAAGTCTTATTAAAGCGAGTTTAAAAATTCGATAAAAAAAAATTGTATGACATTTTTTGTTATTAACACTTCAATCGTTGTTCGTGACCTTATACATCGTTGCAAACGGTAAACTTAAACAAGTAAATAAGATGACGTATTTTACGCGATCCACCGCAATAAAAAAAAATGACGTGTTTTTGAGAATGTTTTATACGAAGTGTTTTTTAAGACTTGATCTTCTTAATAAAAATGTTCGTAAACATCAACTAAAACAAGTTTATCAAAACCGCGAGTCGCACATGACATTTATCTGATAGTATAGCATAATTATCTTTACTATTGATATAAAGAAAATGATAATACTTTTCTGTTACAAAATGAATTTGCTGTGGGAAAAATTTATATTAATTACCTGGACATCTATAAATATAATTCATTTCTGCCGATATTTATAATTTCAAAATCCGTTCTCATTGTTTCGAATTTATAACTTGAAAAGTAGTTTTTTTTAATTATAACGTTGCAAACGCAAACTTATCTAATATGAAATTATTTAAATCTTGTGTAGGTGTTATCTGTTGGCATTTAGAGTGGTATGGTAAATTTTGAATATTATTGGGCAAAAAATATAAAATGATGAGATTAATTTAACATCAATACAAATATATATGCTGGTTGCATAAAATTCTAATAGGTTGTGTAACAATATTTTAGTAAATAAAGATTATATTATTATTATTCACTAGCCTTGCCATTTTATCTTATTCCAATAGTTTTATATAAGTCTCTAAAACGTACTATGTAATTGCTGGTAACTTGTTACCTCATGGTTGTAATGCTTTAGGCAATACAAGGTTTCATATCAGAGTCAGATATACGAATATTCTGTTTCAAAATTAAGAAGTTACACACCACCAACGAAATCACTACTAAAGTAGGTTATCTCCCGTGGTCCTTTATTATACAAATATTTACTTTTTAAAATCTTTTAATTAAAATTATATTCATTATAATTATATTCATTATAATAATATTAATTATAATAATAATCATTATAATTATATTCATTATAATAATATTCATGATAATAATATTAATTATAATAATAATCATTATAATTATATTCATTATAATAATATTCATGATAATTATATCAATTATAATTTTAGTAAAAAAATATTAGGAAAAAATATATTACGGCGATCAAGGTACCAATAAAATGATTTCTTTACCGTAAAAATTGCAAATTCCACATGCAGGCTGAAATTAGTACCATGACGATAGAGGAAATAAATAATGCGTATGTCATACATTCATGACGAGTAACACCGAAACTTCTGTCCTTGGACCAACAATGGAGTCAACAGTTCCCAGTACATTTCCTGAGGAAATTTCCTCCGCGCAACACGTATGCCCTAAGAAGGGGAAATTATACATTCATCATCCACTTGCGGGTACTATGCAGCTGGTTTGTATTCTTCGAGTAATGGTAGTCGTAATACCAGATTCTAGATTACCTAATGGAACATTTGTAGGTAAATAAATTATGTTTAATGATGCAATCGTTTTCTCAATCTCAGTATTGGACGATTTGTTACCATCACTATGTACAATCAATAGCACATCATATTATACAAATCTGTCAATTTGCTGTAAACGATTTAGACTTTTTGTTAAGTTCTGAAATTGGGTAAATTATTAAATTAATAGTTTGTGTTGATAAAAGTTAAAAATATGTTTAAAAATATGCAAACTGTGTACTTACGTTTCTACAGTGGGTTAATTATTTAAAAATACATTAATTAATTTAGTGACACACAAAATATAGAATAGAATTCCTTTAGCACCTCAGTATATTTACAAAACAGATATTGCAAGAAGTAGAAAATTATCAGAAGGATTTTGAAGTGACTTCTAGTCAGCTAAATGCGAGTAAAATAAAATTTCTGCTTACACTCCTCGTTGAAGAGTTTGAAAACATATTTCTGACTTTAAATATTTATACCAGTGTTTGTCAGAACATTGAGTGTGACCTAATAAAATTAATAAATAGAGAGTATCCGAACGGTACCTATATCCATGCCATCTTTTTCTTTAAGACAGATAAGAAATAGGTCCTGAGATTTGTTAAATACTTTGGGAACCACTGTTGTTTTTCTTATAGATTGCAGGTATATAAGTAGCACGATTAAAAAATTAGACAAAAGGGGACCAAGATTAGCCTAAAAATATTTATTCAAATGATCCAATCAAGGCTGCTAGATCATATAAAATAACTTAAATTACCTTTATTATCTACTTGTTCACAACTTGTTTTATTAAATTACTATTATTGTGATTTAAAACCGGTTTCAAATAATAACAAAATCATAAAACTATGAATGTAACACTGTATTGTGTATATCAGATACAACTTTATTACTTACAGAACAGTAGCAAAAGAATAGTTGAGAGGAGTCCCTGTCTATTACATTGTGCATGGCAATCACAGGGACAGGGCCAGATAATGGCAGAATGCATGTCTTACAACTAGTTTCTGAATTAAGAAAAATACAAAATCTCAACTGATTATTCTCAATAATTTTAGTTTTTTATGTTTCACAAGGAAAAAAGTCCTAGTCTTATCAAAGTGTTATCGACTGATCGTTAAAAATACTAAAATCAGAAACAGAAACCTATATAAGTGATGTTTAAATAGAGTTTGAGACATTCTTAACCTTAAATTCTCTATTCAGTAACCGGATGTTAAACTTTTATAATGATTGTAAAAGTGTTATAGCTTGTGTGTTAAAGCACTTAAAGCTACTCACATATTTATAAATCCTCCAAATAAAAAATGGTATAATGACAACAATAAATAGGATTATGGTGGATGTCAGGGGTAAATTTGTAAATTTTTCTATATGTATATATTTTTTTTTAAAGTCTAATCATCATACTCGCTAACGGTAATGTGTAGTTCTAGGATACTAGTCATTATATTTAAGCACAGAAATCAAGAATGTCTTTTATTTGATATCACTAATATTAAAAATGATTGAACTTTGAAACCACAAATTTAAACAATTTGGCTTATCAATGTCCAATTGCTTGTTAGTTGCATAAACCATTTATAAATTATACTTATCTATTTTCTTAGCAGCTAGCATTATAATAATTTGAAAAAAATGCCACAATTAACTTCTAATACTTAGAAATAAATAAGGAACAGATGGAGCTTTTATTATTGGGTAGCAATCCATTGGCAGTGGTGGTGACTGGAGACCAATGATTAAGAGTTTACACCAAATTCAAAATTTAAATAAGATCATATTCAGTAAACTGTATGTTTAGTTATATCAAAACTGTAAAATTTCTACAAATATCAATGTTTTTAACAGTATTTTTAAAATTTTTCAATAATATTAATTATTATTAATATTTTTTATATATGTATAAACTTTTGTAACGAAGTAACTTAGTCATATTAGCGTGTTTGATTTAAAATATAAAGCGAATTCCTTAAGGCTGAACAAGTGATGTCAATGTAATAATATGCTTTTCTTTAGTAATGTCACTTGTGTTAACAAAAACCTTGGAGTGATAGCAAACATATTTAGTTACGCAGACTTACTTTGTAGTCGCTTAATGGAAATATTAAATTATCATAATATTTAACATTCCAAATTTCAAACACACCTAAAGGGAAAAGAGTTTTTATGTATTTCAATTGGTTATGTATCTAACATCAAACACCGACATATAATATTGTAGCTGAATTTTAAGAATCATACAGTCCAGTGAAGCAAAGCTTATGAAGTGGACATTACCTACCTACCTACCATTTATAAAGTCAACATTTATTAAGTTTATTAAGGATATTTAACTTCACTAAGTTAATATGTAAGGGTTCAGACATTTTAATATATTAATACAAAACTGTGATTAACTTCAAAGGTAAATTTGATTGACACTATCTAAATAACCCCATTTAAAAAAATTTATAATGACAAATGTGTCAGGCAAATTGTTTCAAGGTCAACCCTTAGCACAAGATAAGACAATTTACAGAAAATTTAAATCAGAACAAATATACAAATGAGCTAACAAATTCCATTTAAAAATATGACACACAGACATACTGTAAGCGATTTCAAAGCTAAATAAAATAAATAATTCACAAGTAATATATTAGGCATGAGTAGCTTGACAAACTCGAGAAATACTTTACCTAGACCCAAATCTAGAGTGACATTCTGTATGGGCGCCCAAAAACAGTGACATTTGGGTGTAGACAAAACATTACGTAGATACCTTCATGCTACACTTGCAATATAAAATGTTCAAAACATAAGAATTATGTGCCCAAATACTGCAGTCTATGACTTGTAGTAATGTTTATCAGTAGTATATTGCTATAATCTTCAAAGTAAACATCAGAATGCTGCATAAATAACTAATTTACCAACATAATCTTTATATTGCACTAAAAGAGGCATAATTAAGAGACAAGAAAGTAACATTTTAATATTTATGAAATATCCTTTAAGATTTATCTATAGTACTTATTGACTATCTAAATAGTTTATTAAGAGCTGCACAATTTATGAAAGGAATTAATGTTGATGAAGTTGCATATTTTAAATAAATAAAATAAAAACACACTTACTTTGAAAACTTCTGAGAAAAAACCTTCACCGATCTTCTCCAATGTGAAGTCATCAAAGGGATACAGCGCAGCAACTGCTGTCCGCAAAGCTGTACACGAAGACCCTGTCACTCTTCTATCACCATGTCTTTCAGATTCCTCACTAACACTGGACTCCTTATCACAATCATCATCATCATCATCATCACAACACACTGCCAGCTTAGTCCTGCTGCCGTTATCGCACCCATCTCGATATCTTCTGCCATTCTTCGAATGGTGCGGTCCACGCACGTAGCGCCCGGATTTGGCAGTTTCGTCCAAATTAGTGAAGCTCTCAGCTATCTTCAGTACTTTAGTTGGCTTACGCTTCTCGTACCTGCTCCTGGCCCCGTCCGGCAAACACTCGTGTTGCATTATAGACGAATTATAGCTGATGGTAACGCTTTATATCACGTCTATCCTGCATCGAACATAGTGTCCGCAATCAAGTGTCCTCTATGCGTGGATTATACCGTAACCGTAACATTTCTAAAGTTCACAAAATACTATATCAATCGGCGGTATTTGAATAAATGCGAAATAACATTTTATTCACGCAAAAAACAAAGTCGATTTCCGACTGTCACTTTCACATATTTCTGAACATCCAAGATTGGTTGACACAATTTTAATGGTTTCTTCGTATTATTTGCGAGCACTACACTTTATTTCTCTAATCAGAATGTCATACAGATAAGTGTTGTTTCATACAAACAATCCAATTGACCGACGACGCGCTTCGAAGCAAAGTAAAATATAGAAAGCAAGCAAGCAGCAAGCGAGCTAAGCAGTAGGTACCAACAGAGCATACATGACATGACATTAGTGACAGTAGTATTGGCAACATTGATTCTTTTTGTTTAAGTTGGTACGTCTGTTTACCATGGATGCGTTCTAGAAATAGTAGCGATTAAAACCGATTTTGTAAATTAAAATTACATGAACTGATATTATGCGTTAAAATGTTTAGATAATAAGTGAAAAGCTATCGAAAATCATTAGTAATATTAATAAGCAATGTATGAAAAACTTGTATTTTCATATCACCTGAATCTAACGAACAGTTGCACAAATGTCCATTAAAGTTTAATGACGCCTTTGAGTTCCAATGGATATCAAATTAAATCGGTAATGTTGTTTTAAACTAATGAAACGATTTTAATGGACGTTTGTGCAACTGTCTGTATAAAGATATATAGGTCGTGGTTCATATAATTTCTTTTAAATTATCTTTAACTATAAAGGCCGCGCCAGTAACTGCTCAACTTGCAATACCTAAATGTCACGATCACGGACATTTGTAAAAGATACTGCCGACGCTCCATATATAGTTTGACACACAAGTAAAAGTCTATGCGTTACGCTGAAATTTGGAAATCTCTATTGATATTTTATTCATTAATACGACAATTTTACGACTTAATGTACTTACCTATTATTATATAACTATATAAGAGTAATAATCATTTCTATAATATTTATTTTTATTCTCAATGAAACGGTAGTGTTAGACATACTAATCTTTTTAGAAGATTTTTATGAGGAAGTATTTAAAAAAATAAAGAAACTACTAAAGTTTATGTTACTAGATGGCAGCACAAATTGTAGGATCTAAATGTCAATTCATGATAGAACCAAAGAAAATAGAATTATCAGTGTTGTTATGGATCTGATAACTCGGAATAATATCGAGTCGCAAACGCAACTCGATTAATTCGATGTAGGCAATCTTTGAATAAATTTCTTTTTTATTTGTATAAAAGAAAATGGAAACTAACATAATGAAAGTGAGCACAGGGAAGGTTTTTTAAAAGTTATGGAAATTAATTAAATATATGCTGTGAAATAATTAAAAGTGGCATTTGGCTACTATTATAATATTACCGTGAATTAATTTTTATAAATAAAATACTTGTGCCATAAGGATTTTTTATTATAATATTTAACAAAAGTTCTCAAAACAATAACAACTAGGTAAGTTAGTTTTGTTGCTATAAGTTGTTTGTTGAACATACAACAACAAAATTACATCAAGTCTAATTAATGTATTTATATTATGTTTGGTGAATGAATGTGTGGCAACTGATACGTAGCGACATCTAATTCATCGCACTAACATCGCCATAACAATCGAAAGCGAGAAGACTAGTAGTAGTATAAGTTTCAATAGTCAATAACGTGATGGCTCTGTACACAAATACAATTATTATAAATTATAAGATACTACAAGGCATTTAGAACAAAGAGACCTACATCGCCCACAATAACTTTCATTACCAATGAATAGAACGTCCAACCTACATCGGTTGGACCGTGGTCCCCGGGCTAACAACACCTAGCTCGCAGAGAGACAATTACCCTTTACAGTTGTCTCTATCATCAAGTAGAACCGCACCTTAACCATAACGGTCTTACAAATGAATAGGGTTTATTAATCAGTAACAAAGGTCAAAAATCGATAATTATAATAAAAATTACGTTACTTCAAATATAGTTGAGCGAAGCAATGGCTGGGTCATGCGTCAAGCTCGTCAGCGGGTGCTGCAGACTCACCGCCACTCGGTGAGTCTGCACTGGAGTACTTAGTTTCGTCTATTTTCTTTTATTATTTATATTGTATATTGATTTGTCAATGAGTGTATGATTTCTGATATTGTAATGGAAAATGACTTCATAGTCTAATTAAGTCACATTCCAATAAGACTTGTCTGTGTGACATAATAAGTTGGCTCATCACTAATGTTGACATATAAACTTGTCTTTATAAATTATATATATATATTTATAAACTTGTTCCTTTACACGTAACAAAATAAATAACTTAAAGTTACGATTCAAATAAATTAAAATTAATTTGAAAATTAGATATTACAAGAAACACGAAAAGATCAGAAACAAAATTAGAATGAATATCATAGACAATCTTCGAACATGGCTAGTGACATCTAGTTTGGTTTCAAGAACTGATTCTTATTTAAATACTTATTGAAAAATGTAAGAGGAATAAATAAAGTAACACAATAACCTTTTAATAAACAAGGGACTAAATGGTTTAAGATTTTATTTTTAAATCCAAGAGGGTTATGCTGCCATCGTAATCTATTACATAGTCTATTTGGAAAATCATACTTATTTGGTCATGTTAATTTCAATATTTAACCATTACTCGTAAGAATTGACATGACACCTGAAGGCCTATTGTATTTCTACGAACGCGAAATTTTATCTATTTTCAAAATGCTTATACGACTCAAAGAAACGCGTTTTTCGATAATATGTGATACGACGGAGGTAAGACCTAACACTGCGTCTGATGCACAGATATTCATTCATTCATTCATTCAAAGATTTGATTTTAACAAAAATATAACAATGATTCAGAATTTTTCAAATAGATAGATAGATAACACTTTATTGTTAACACCACAAACAAAACATACATAGAACAAAAAACAATATAAGTAAACCATGTGTCACAATCGGCGGTTTATTTACTGTACATCGATCTTTTCCAGACAACCTTTGGAAGGAGATATGAACTATCTTGAAAGTACAGCCGGCAAGGATATATTCTTCCTATTCGATTCTATCCATGATCGAAGACCGGTGGGGATCATTTTATCATATTTAGGTACTCTGATACACGAGTAAGTACACATAAGGCTATTTATTTAATTTATAAATTTTGCTACATTCTCAGGCTTTTCTCCCGGACTTTCCAATTCTTCATTTCGTAATAAACTTAGTTAATTTATGTCCTAATCGCGGCTTATTCCGTTAATCTATCCTGAAACAGCCATCCTAAGGTGGATACTCGGAAACGCGTGTTTACCTATCCATTCTTTAAATGCTTAAAAAATCCACTTGGTCCCTGGCACCCTGAGATTTATCTGAGACGCATCATAATTTTACTTCCGATTTTCTCCCCAGCAGGTGTACAGTTATTAAAAAAACGTATAAACCCAGCCAAATGATTTATATTGTTTAATGAAAATGTGATTTTTATAAATACACGATAGAAGCTTTTATGTAGTAGACAATTTTATTCCACTGTATTTGGGGTAAAAAATTGGAAGAACATTCTAATGTGACCTTCATCTTTCCACCTCGTTCAGGATGGATAGATGAACACGCGTTTCCGAGTATCCACCTTTGGATGGCTGTTTCAGAGTGAATAAACGGAATAAGTCCTAATCACGTAATGAAACATCTCGCAATGAATTAAAAGATCGTGTAAGACAGGCAGGTAGGCGCATAATGAAAACACAATGGTAAATTTTCGCTGTTTATTGTAATCAATGTTGACGACTATGTACTTAATTAATTAAATGTACCTATATCACACAGTGGAAACATATTTACGATGAATCCACGAATACAAACAGCCCGATGTTCGCTGGTGCTATTATACCACGTAATATCTCTGTTTCATTATAAAATAACAATCGCTAGCTCCCTTATTCACAACTGTCTAAATAACTATTAAAAATTTAACGCTCAATAGCTATAAATACAAATATATTATTGCTGTTGCGATTTTAATAACTAATTTTGATCTTAACTACATTATACATTGATCTCAAAATGAGTATTCATTCTTTCACTTATCTAAATTTAATCTTATCTATCCTTAAAAATATTAGTATTGCTTGATTAGATACACGAGTATCTCATGAAAATTGTCGTAACAAAGATTTCCTTAGCGACCATTAGATGGCGCTGTTTTTAACAATATTTAAACTTACTCGGTGTATTAGAAAAGTGCATAAAACCAAAATGTACACGACCGTTATCAAAAAACTACAGACAGAGAAGACTAATGGTGAGGCACCTATTTTTGTGTACTATTTTTTTCACTCTATGTTTATTAAAATAAAATAAATTCGAATCTCTAAATTATACTAACTACTAAAATTATAAGTTACTTTAATTTTGTACACGAGTTAAGCTTCGATTAGTTTATATGAAAAATTTACAAATAGAAGTCAAAAATAATCCGACGTGAAAATTAAATTAATAACTAGGTTTTTATTAAAAAATTCGAAACTTTCGTAACAAAACTGAGATTAGAATCTAGTTTATTAGCACTGTTTTTTTTAACCAATTGATAAAAAAAATCACTATAATAATAAAATACAGCGCTAGCCAAGATGAGAACACCAAACTTAAAGTACCAGTATTTCTCTCTGTCAGGTTCAAATTTTTGTTGGTACTTATTACCAAATAATATAATTTACATACAGTGGCGGATTTACCCTAAGGTCATATAGGTCCGGTCCTAGGGCGGCCAGATAGTTGGGGCGAATAATAATGGCATAAATTATATTTAAAGTACTAAAAAGACATTTATTATTATCAAAAACACAAAATGTACGAGGCTAGTAGCCGAGACAGTTCAGTAAGCCAGGCCAGTATTGACCTCATGTACATGGAGACAATCCTCAAGCCAAAACCGAACGATTTCTAATTTTACTGGACTGGTTACGTGTCTCGACTAATGGCTTCGTGTAAATAAATCGTCATTTAGACATTGACGCATATGTTTGTATATGATATGCCCCAACCAACTAGTTGAGCATTTGGGTGGCTTTGTGTAACCGTACTGTAGAAGAACGTTGTGTTCGGCTAATCAGCTTATCGACCTTTAACCATGCAATTGAATAGTGGTATTTAATTAAACGGCTATTTTTACTAGTTGGCTGCGACATATATACATTGGTGGTAGGATTATTTTATGATATTCCTTTTTCATGAATTCTGATGCTCAACTAATTACTTTGATTCATACAAAACGTTCTGTAAAATATTATAAATATATATTTTTTTATATTTGCACACATTTCTATCGAGTTTAAAACAAACTACACTCTAGGTATAACGGTTTTCACTAATTAAACAGTTTCGAAACTTTGCTATATAAAAGAGTTGCAACAATAAACATTTATCACAACCATTCGCATCATACCGATAAACCATCGTCCACTATATCAACCTCGAAGGTCGAACTCATCACAGAAAAATAATATATTTTTTTTGTGACGATGTAAACCTTAAGTCGTAACGTTGAGGATTCTTGAAACAATCAAACTTTAATTATTAGATTTGTTAAATATAAAAACACCACTGTATAAAATGGGCTCTTTAAATAAATAGCGCATTAATATCTGAGTGATAATGTAGAAATAACAGCATGTCTGCGATTAATCGTTTCTGAGACACGGTGGATCTGCTCCTAGTCGGCCGAAATCGCGCCCTACAAATTCAAGGCACTAACGGTTAGTTGCACAAAGTCCGTTAAGGTTTAATGACGCCTATAAGCTCTTATAAATCTCAAATTTGTATAGGTAACGTCTCTTTAATGGACCTTTGTGCAACTGGCTGTAAGTTACGTCACACAGTGCTAAAAGCGAAAAACGTATGGGCGTCTGGACAATATTTGTAATATCTTTGTTATTCGTGCATTTACGTTTAAACCTGTTATAATTAAAGTTGTAAAGTTTTATGTAACTAATTTAACGCCACTTATATAATTTTTGTAGTATATTTTCCCTACTTTTTTCAAGTTTTCAAATCGTAAATATTTTCCAAATTAGTGTCATAATATTTATTTTCTTAAATATTTATAAGTTAAAATCATATTTTCCGAACATACAGCAAAAACCTGTATTTTTACTTGTGGGACACAAGCATATAGTATATTGTTTGGATGTATTCATATTAATTGAAAGTAATTCATAAGCTCTATACCCGACATCGACACTTAGATGTTAGATTTTTTTTTTTAATAATCGTAAGTTTGTTTGCTACATTTTTTACAGTAGCGTCTTTAGTTTTCGATCGTTTCAGAATCCTTTAATTGAAGTAAATAATAAAAGATTATAAATACAAATATTAATTGAATTGCTTTTCGATGGTAGTGAATTGAGGCGTATACACAATTGTGCTATATTATATTTTAAATCTCTTTAATATACTCATTGAAAAATTTATAAATAGCTTCGGTGATTATTTGAAACCTCTTCCTCATTTTAATATAATTAGTTTATAATTTTCTCCGCTGAAAATAAGTAAGCTTTGGATGTAATGAACTTGATTCTGTATAGATTTCCTATTAACTACATAATGTATTTAATTATATAAATAAATGAAGCATAATTAGCATACATTGATTTTGTAGTCACTGATTCTTTTATTTTTTAAACGTGCGGGTTCTCGTAGCAATATGGATAATACAGGTTAGGTAATTTGTAAAACACCAACAACTTAGTAGAACTAGACAGCCGACATAACCTTTGTTCCACGAGTTTCAATATACTCATAATATGTTCAAACAAAAATGGACATGATAAACGGATAATAAAAAAAAAGCAAGTTTTTATCATCTTATCGTAACAACTGTCACAATAAAAAAAACTAATACTAAGATAAGTGCTTGGTTTAAAAATTATTTTAAGGTACGGTTAACATTGGGCGGGCGTCTAATTGACCCTTAAACCAAATTGACAGAAGAGAAAACAATAAGACGTATTGTTTTTTTTAAATATGGAAGCAATAAGTAACGAAATAGCAAAAGCCATAGAAAAAATGGTATTATTTATGTTATGATGTTACCTATATAGCTAGATGATTGTTGGTGATTTCCAAATAACCCTGTATAATTTAACTTTAAATTTTAAAAACCTTTTAGTGAATAACGCAACTGCCTTTTTGGTAGATGAAATATAATACAGAATCAAGCCAATTATGCGATACAAAAATTGAGTAGGTAGTGCATTAACGCTATGTAATGGCATTATTTAGAACACTCTGTACATGTTACGGTTAAAATCACGACAATAAACGATACTTTGGGAGATAAAAAAGATGTCTGCTATAAATTAATTGCAATATTTTAACCGCAATATAAACATAGTAGCTAAATTTTATATGAAAATAAATGTAGCTAGAACATAAATTATACCGTGAAGAATATTTTACTAGAGTATAATTATTTATTAAATCGCATAAATTTAGATGACTTGGAACTATCTATGATATAGTGTTTTAAAGACTGACCAGAAAAATAGTCATCTAGATAATTAAAAATAAACATGTTATCTTATTCCCAATTGAAGAGCTTTAAGTCCGAAGGTTAATTTTCTAACCCATTTATTTAAAAAGTAATATATTTGGACGTAAAAACCAGAGTCATAACAGTTTAAGATTATTCACTAGTGTTTATAATTTGAATTTATAATTTCGATGGATACACTTATTTTCCTAGCCAGTCCGTGTGTACATATTTCATTTTTATCTATTCAACTAAAATATTTTACAAAAAACGGAACATACTTTACAAATAAAAAACAAATTAGTATTAATATAAGAGGTCTACATTTTGTTCGTAAGCTTGTCTAAGTATATGACGTGAGTGCTATACAGGGCTATAGTTTATCTAAGGTGGGTGCTCTGTGAATCATCTGGGGATGATGTGGTTAAGTGTTACGATTGTAGTTAATATCATTAGCGGTGACTGTATCCTTAGCACCGGCTGGTCGTTGGTTTGATCTTGACACTCGCCTGAAATAGAAATCTGGTGTTAGTAAACAGATAGAGCCTTGTACACAGTAAGATATATTATTTTATTTTTAATGGGCTCACTATTGATCTTGATTCAGCCTGGGGATGTGAATGAGTTCTATGGTGGAACAAACTTGCCCAGAACTATTCACATATTATATTAAATGTTATCGGGGATAGAGACTATGTACTTGTAATGAACGTACTGCAGAAGTAGCCAAGAATAGCGGTCATTTTTATTAATGCTTTATTATTTTGCCTCCCCTGTATTGAACCAAGAACAAGAAGACCAAGGGACCAAGCGTTCCATAAGGAGAGACGAGTGTCTCGACCACAGTTTTCGGGTTTCAATCCGAAGTAGTATAAGGCTTAGTAGATATATCAAGTATACTAAGAGTTCATCCACTATATAGATCCGAGAGATAGAGGGGAGTCGTTCGTTGCTTGTTTGGCAGGTAAGCGTAAAGCATTTTTGTACACTTACACCCGGTTTCTGAATTGAGAATTTGAATTTGAGCACCTCTCAAACCGTGCTTAAGCCATTTTAAACATCAATTAAACACGTTTTCATTACTGATTTAAATTTTTTTAATGTTCAGTTGATAGCAATTTGATAAAACTAGGACTTTTTGCCACATGAAATGTAAAAAACTTAAGTTATTGAGAATAATCAGATTTTGTGCTTTTTCTCAATTCAGAAACAGGCCGTTAGTTTAAGTTAATTTACGTTGATTCTGCACTTAATATTAATCAAAATCATATTAATAAACAGAGACAGTAAAGATTAACCTCTGTATATGAATTTGGACTGAAATTAAAATTGCAATTTTAAAGTTCAATTTACTTTGACGCTATACCTTGTTCAATAGCACTGTATAAATTGTAGCGTTTCATTTTAGAGAACAGGGGGCCAATTCTACTAAATAAATTTTGTTTAATATATAGTTTTTAATGGTTTTCCTATTCTACTAAGTGACATACGATACAGTTCCAGTGCCATTTTAGATGGAATTGTATCGTATGTCATTTAGTAGAATAGAACAACCATTAAAAACTGTAGTTTCGTTCGGTTTCGATTCGATTTAAACAAAATTTATTTAGTAGAATTGGCCCCCAGACTGCAGTCTCTCGAACGGAGAAAACTGGCAATTGGGTGTAGACAAAAGGTTTGTATAGATATATAGACAGTCACCGGTGGCGGTGGCGGCGAAGAGTAGCGCGTGGTCGGGCTGCGGCGCGCGCTCGCAGTTGTCGGAGGAGCGCGCGACGCTGAGCGCGGCGCCGAGCGTCTCGCGCGACACGAAGCAGTAGCGGCGCGCGGCCGTGCTGTCGCGCGTCACCGGCGTCGTCACCACGAACGAGACGCCGTTCTCGTACCAACCGCCGTGGCACGTGTACGCTGCGCAAACGTCACGTATACGTCACACCGCCATGCCGATGATCGTACAACACTAACGGTTACTTTATACAGGGTTATTTTTTTGAACACTGCACATTTTTTCCTTTTGGTATATATACCAAATAAAGTATATGTCTATTAATAAATTTGTAAAAAAATTAAAATTATATTTATACTCTTAATGAAAAATGCTTAAAACATCCACTCTGTGCCTGGCATTTTTTAAGCATTTTTCATTATAGTATTGTGAATGCAAAATTTATCAAAAATAATAATTGCATTTATTTTAATACGAAGTAAACAAAATTTAGCCATATCGATTAAAACGATCATTAATGTCCAGGTAAAATGGTTTATCATAATTCAGAATAGCATGATCGACATTCTACGACTTTTATTACATATTTTATAATACTATATTTGTATTTCTATTAATAGATACCAGCCATTGTTCTATACTATGTGCATTGATTTAAAAATAACCAGCAGTGTTAGTACGGTTTTTTTAAAAAAACACTGCTGATTCTTTTTCTTATTTGTTTCTTTATTGTTAAGGAACAAACAGTTATATAACAAACATTTCATGAGACCTATGACATTTGCAGTGATTGAAGTTCGAGCAAAAGATGTCAACAACATCACACAAATTTTGGTCGTACGTTTTACAGGATCTACTAATAAATGTATTATTTCTACAGCAGGTCTTAGCGATCGGATATGAGAGAAGAACCTTTCCATGGTCGGGGAATACGAAATGTAATTTTATATGTATAAGTGCAGGGGCATCGACAAGATTTTAATCAATTGATAAACATAAGTTCGACCGGTACAAAAAACTAAAGCTTTAATAAATGCTGGACTCTTTCTATTGTAAGTGAGATTGTAAGTGACTTCGAATGTATGCATTATACAATAACTTGTAAATGAGCGAATTTTTAAATGATTTTACTAACATGAAGTGTGAAACCGTGTTGTTTAAATGCTTTTTTAAGTATTTAATAAATATGCGGCATTAAAGTCAGCTTAGAGTCAAGAGTCAATCCTAGATCACGAACTTCAGTATTTTTTCATCACAATAATCAATCAAAAACAATGGGATTTAATTTACTAGAAATATCTAAATATTTATGAATACAATATTTTTATCAGATTTTGAGGTAGTTTCCACTATTTTTGCGGTGGTAGCTAGTAGAAATTTATATATCTTTACAGAAACGTTTTGAATTCGGCAAAAGGACCGAAGTTCGTCTGTATTGTGAATATTTCCTGAATCACGCAGATTTTTCTATAGTTGGCAAAACTCTTTAAATTTTTTCGACCAATTTGCTTGAACGAGAACCTTAGATAAAATACTGTTTCACGAAAATTATGAAAAGTCTTTCTCACCTGTCATCAGCTCCTTATTCTCGCAATTTGAATAGAACTCCATATTCTTCACTGAATTGCAACCGACCTCTAGTCTACTGTAACTGCTGACCGTACAGGCCATGTCGTTCTCCACTTGTCTCCTACTCCTCAGTATTGGAGCTTGGGACATGTTCCTTACGCTAAAATTGAACATCCTAGTACTGTTTAACCTACGATTATGTTCAGAGAGTGTTTTCTCTCGCTTATTCCTACGTATCCTTTCTGCAGATCTCGTGATCCTTTGAAGGCGGTTGTTTTGTATACTGTATTTGCCGGAGTAAGGGCACTCTTTCGATTCTGGATTGCTCGCTGCAAAAAAAAAGAGAGATGCTGTTGTTTAGTATTAATTGATAACTACATAAAACATTTTGTTAATCTAACAACTACTTCAAAATAATATTGAACAAGTAATCAAAGAAGACCCTAAATGAATATGCGCCATAACTTGCATTACGCATTGGCATGCATGCACGACCGTGTAAATATATTGACTGATGTGAACGAAATGCAAATTCGTATCAATTAGTACGAACAAACGGTCATGCATATATGACAGCATTTAACGCATATCATGCCACACGATCGTCTAACGACAGTTTATGAATACAAACATGATATCACCAGCGAGATCATTGCATTTTCGCATCTAGAATTTAGTTAGGAATTACCCCTGGGTATTTCTTACTAGTCACTAGGACCCGGACTATGTGAGGGGTGAAACGGAGGCCTGCACTGGACAGCCATCCCTTGCAGTTGCCAACCGCCGCGATTTCGATTTTTTATAAATTTTGTACCGATATTTATTGACGTGGATACGTCTATGTTTTCGTTCTACAGGGGGTCATTCTGTGAGCAGGAGTATATGCACTAACGCCATCTATTGGCGTATAAGTGAACTATGCTTGCTCTGCAGGGGGAGGGGCATTCTGTCAGCAGGAGTATATGCACTAACGCCATCTGTTGGCGCTAGTGAATACTTTTTCATTCAACAAATGAACGCAACGAATATTTATTTATTTAGTGTTTAGTGTCTTCAATTTGTTTATTTATTTTTTTAACTCCGACATATATGAAAATTCATCATTACTTAATTTTCTAAAAAAAGAATTAAATTTCGATTGTTGCCAGTCTCAACCCACAACTCTGGGCAATACATATTTAGATTAAACTTTTACATGTAATTTAAATGTTAACCAATTTCGTTACGTTTCATATTTTTCATATCATCGACCTATACTCAATAAACTCTATTTAAAACATTAATAATTAGTATTTTTTTTTTTTATCAATTACTCATATATCCATTCATACGTAGACGTATCCACGCATAAAATATGGCTGTATCAATGATACAGCCAACCAGGGTTTTTTAAAGCTCTATTTGTGCCTTAGTTATCTCCACGTAGGTTCCACCGTGATGAAATCCACATTCTAAGTCATATTTTCATTTTTCCTATGACTGCTTTGAAAATAATACTTTTCCAAGGTGGCAAACCCTTTTTTTTTTGTACCGAGGGGAACTGACCTTAACAGGCCGTCGACCTTGATGAAAGGCCGACTGAACCCGGGCTCTCCTGCTGCGGAGGTTAAAGATCCCCTATCTACAGCAGGCCTACCGTGTAAAACCCCCGGTATCACCCTCACATGTGGTCTGGAACCTGGTGTTTGGCAAGAATAACCAGGTATACCAGATCAGGGAGACCGACTGAACGGTCTTCCCTCTCTGCGGACAGGTGGTTTCCCGAGTAATTTCGAAAAATCCCCTCCAGGCAACAGGGGTGTGCAACAAACGAGGGGGTGATCATCCCCCACGCTCCCCTCGTTAGGGAGAGAAGATGCGCCACTGTGCTATCTTGACTCCCTTTATCGTCCGTCGAACGCTTTGATAAGTCGCCTCCGCCGACCCCTCGAGCTGAACTCCTTGAGCAACCCTGGCACCAACATTCCCTGGCGCCCGTGACGACAGATCAACGTATTCCCGTTGCAAGGTGGCAAACACTGGTCAAACAGCCCCGGTTCAGTCAGCCTCGTGCAGGTCGATGAAACGTTTAGATCAGTTCTCTCCAATTAAAAAGAGGTTAGGGATCACCCGGCCCTTAGTTATAGGATAGTTGATCTCCCCGTCCACAGTGGTACGGGCACCGGTACGTACCGACTAGCGTGACGTAGGGCGCGCTGACGGCGTTGAAGTGGTGCGGCGAGCAGGCGTCGTCGGGGCGGGCGGTGGGCGCGCCGCGCTGCAGCTCCGCGATGTGCGAGTCGCGCCGGTACAGCACCACGCACACGTAGCGCGACACACTGCGCAACACAAATTTATACTTATTTTCAATGCAGTTGCTCATAAAGCGCTATTTTTTTGAATCCATTGTAAACAACGAAAGTGAGTCTTTAAACACGTGTTAAATAAAAATGTACCGAAATCCTTTACTGCACACACGTGCTTAAAAGTATTATTTTAATTTTTTTTTGCCGAACACCAAAAAAACTTAAAAAACATTGATGGTAATATGTCAAACTTTAGAGGCGAAAGTATTTCAAGGAGCCTAGAACGAATATTTTCAAATAAAAATGTATGACACGAAAACATGTTCAAATATCACATTGGCACGAATTCGAAAAACCTTTTACGCTCAAGTTTTTTTACAACATTTTTCAATGCTTTTTGCGAGGATATAAAACAAATATATAGGTTAATAAACATAATATGTATTTAAAGTAAAATTATTTGTTAAAATTAAACGTGATATTTGAACATGTTTTCGTGTCATACATTTTTATTTGAAAATATTCATTCTAGGCTCCTTGAAATACTTTTGCCTCTAAAGTTTGACATATTTTCATCAATTTTTATTAAATATCTTTGGTATTCGGCCAAAAAAAAAAAAAATTAAAAAGTACTTTTAAGCACGTGTGCAGTAGAAGATTTCAGTATATTTTTATTTAACATGTGTTTAAAGACTCACTTTCGGTGTTTACAATGGATTAAAAAAATAGCGCTTTATGAGCAACTGCATTGAAAAATATCTTTATTCAAGTATGCTTATTACAAGCACTTTTGAATCGTCCAAAAATTTTTTTTTCCCTGCCACTTGTTCAGGACGTCTTTTAGCTGACAAGAACAAGCGAAAGAAACTTACCAGCTCTTCATCATAAGTAATGATATTTACATAAATTATGTCATTACCAAAATAGTATTATCACAATACATATAATTTGACGTTATAGACAAAGCGAAGGCTATTAATTCCATGCATTGCGGTACTTAAAATAATCATCAACTTTATAATAGCCTTTACTGATAAACCGGCCTATGCCTATTTCACATAAAGATAAGCCGGTTTAGCATCATAATTTATTAAATTTTAAATAAATTGCAATAGGTAAGTACGAATAGGAAAAATAGGGAAGGAAATGGGTAAAAAACAACAAATTCTAATTAGACCGTCAGTCAGATAATAAAAAAATCTAAGGTATAAGAATAATAATTAATTAGATTAATAACTTTACATCTCTCATATTCGATAAGTGGGTCGCTCGAGGGGTAATAATGTAACTAGAGAAACCCTAGGGCGATAAGTAATTAAAAAAAAACACGTCACTCTTTCAAAAAGTTCGCGTACATCTAACCATCATACAGGTAATAGACATCATGCATTCAGCCAAATGACTTCTTCGCTATTCAACTTTGTCGTCGTACGAGTATAATAGCCGTCAATTTTAAATATCGAACGGCGAAGCTCAATTTAGTTGTTGAAAAAAAAATCTTTACTTGGTTCCATATAGTGAAAAAAAAGCGAGAATAGAAAACTTTTACTTTTAATATTGTTTGTTTTTTTTTATAATCACGTGCTAATTGAAAATAAGTATATGAGTTCTTCAAGTGATGAAGATATGCTGCACTCCCGATTCAATGAAAATGGAAGCTGAAGCAGCAATTAACAATATTTTGCCTGAAACTTCAAGAAAGAGAGATATTTTAAATAATAAAATGTTTTATTTTTGTAATGCCGGTTTCTTCTACTTACCTTACAATCGAGATGTAAAGTAAGAGTACTTAGCTCAGGTGTAAGCATCAATTGCATCGAACAAAATATCTCGGGCTGCAATTGATGCCTATTGACTTATTGAAAGTTATACGGATATAAGCTCACCAGTGGTGTTGCCAGTGTGCGACTAGTGCAACAGAGTTGCCGCTGGGCGAGCTCGCCTTCACATTAACGCAGTACACTTTGATATCCGCTCCGGTCTGGTTCGTGATGCGGAGTGTCGCGTTCCGCTGGTAGAATGTGTAGTTGCTGCTGAAGTCCAAAGTATGCCACGTGTGCGAGAACGTCATCCATGATGGAAACTGACAGTTGAAACGGACTGACACTGCAATAAAGCGATTTCTTTAATGAATGATCACCAATTAGTATAATTTGGAAAACTTTACTGTCAGATTACGGCAAATCCTATTCACGTCTTTTCCCTCTCTGTAAAAGATATGTTCTATAACGATATTAAATCAAAGTTATCTGGTACATAAAAGTGATAATAAAGGCCATTTGAAGCACAAAAAAGACGAAAATAAACGTTCGGAAATCCATCACCACATCGTAAATCAATACACAAAATTTTCCAATAAAATTATAGGAAATTTATTTATTTTTTTATTCATTAACGAAATCTACAGCTCTTAATAATTTGTATACATACACGCTTGACTAAATCGTAACTTACAGCATTGGTGACCCGTATTTGTATAGATTTACATATTTCATAATTAGCATAAAACGACAGTCAGATAGTACGAATTTTACGTGAAAAAATGCTTTAAAGCGCAGATATATGTTTTTAAGAAAAAAATTAAGTTATACGATACGAATTTCATTTGCATATTGCTCGCTAAAAGGTCTAAAGAATTAAATACCTCTCTTCAGGGCCATTGTTCTAGATCCTTCTGTTGCACTGAACAGTCCATTACACGTGGCGTCACCAGACTGAGCCACCCTGTACTCGACCCCGCCGGTGTTGTTGGGACCTTCTTTGGCGCCATTGCCTGAGGCTGTAACCAAATACAACAAATAGGATGTTTGATTAGGTTCGGAAAATAGTTATTAACGGAAAATAGCGGAAAATATATGGCGTTTAATATCTTAAGCTGTGTCTTAAGTCTCATCATATTTTTATCCGATGGTAGTTAAATACCAACCCAGAACTTTGAAAAAAAAAAAAACAGTATGAAATTTAAGATTTGTACACCATTCTGCAACATTGATTTGATTACTTAAGAACTTTTTTGTAAAGAACTTTTTATAGGCCTTTGAGGAACAGATAAATATTTTAGACAATTCAAAAGTGCTCTTAAATAAGCCTGTTTATTCTCTCAATTAATAGGTTTTTAAAGTAACGTAAATTAACTTGTATGCAAAATAATCTAGGTACGCAAGAAGACATATCTAAATATAAATAAAATAGGTACAAGCTATAAACTAAATCAAAAATGTCTGTTTACGCCATTTACTATGGTCATGGTTTTTATATTCATTAATAAAGAGACATGTGAAATTGATCAATATTATAAAATAATAAATTTAAATAATTAGTATTTTGTGCGGTTCTTCCGTTGAAGGACATCCTGTCCTTTTCTTTCCTTGCCCCTCCCATATCTCCGTCCTTGTCACTCGCCAAATACGTTCGCCGCAAGGGCGCGCTGATAGAAAAAGTCGGTTCCGGTTTTGGATGCATTCGACATAGAAGATTTTCGCGAGTGCTCCGAATTGAAAATTAATATAGGCGACATTACTGCCTCGGAACTCATATATAAACCTGTGAAGTATCTATTATACATGTGTAACAAATAAAGGTGTTGTGTTTGTGGCCACAAAAAACTCAAGTGCAAGTGAAAACCGCTGATCGGCGTGGACTCGCCAACCATATTATATCGAAGGACAGTTATTAAAATTATATTGGTGAGTTTCCATTCCCATTTCTCATCCCCTTCTCGAACCAGCGCGAACATAATTATTTGGTCACTTCGGCCACGGATAGTTTTGTAAATTCATTACACGTTTATTTCAACAGACGCCATTTTGTTTGTTCAAAATAATATTGCAGCGGTTTCACTTGTCTCTGTTCCTATTATAATTGTCATCGGTCAATAAATAATTATTTACACTTCACCATGGCTACTGAAGCCGACCCTAAATATCAAAGTCAATTTTTCAGATCTTTGCGTAGATTAGAAATTAAAATGAATACCATTTTTGCTCGAATGCAACGTATTTATGATAATATGTCTACCTTAGACTCTCCTGATCGCGTGGATACATTTTTATCTACTGCGAGTACGATCGACATTATTCGATCGGACTTTTTACGAACATTAGACGAACGTAATGAATTATTGTCGTCAAAGGCGGACGCTGGAGATCCCAATTACGAATCCATGCTTGCTTTTGAAGATCTTTATGCGCGAGTTAAATTCAAATACTCACAGTTATCATCACCTTCTAATACCTGCGAGGCGAAAATACTGTCTCCGGTTAAACAAGGCCCGAAATTACCGAGGCTTGAGTTGGTTTCTTTTAACGGCGAGTTAGAGAACTGGCCTATATTTTATGAAACATTTAAAAATACTATTCATGATAATAACACTTTAAATGATTACGAAAAGATTCAATATTTATTAGGTAAATTGACAGGAAAAGCACAAACTATTTGTCAGGGATTTATGCCTACTTCAGAGAACTATTCTGTGTTGTGGAATACATTAGTAAATAAATACAACGATAAACGCGTCTTAGCCGCGACTTATCTTGATAAATTAATGAACTTAACTTCAGTTAAAGATGACTGTTCCAATACTTTAGCGGACTTCATTGACCAGTATTCATCATTAGTAAACTCATTAAAACAACTTAATATGGATAGTTTAGAAGACTTCATTTTTATACACCTTGGATCGAAAAAGCTGAATTTAGATATTTTAAAATCATTTGAAATACAACACAGCAACTCTGATAAGCTACCTACTTGTTCCCAATTTATTAATTTTGTACGGAACCATTCACATATTTTGCAACGCGTGAATAATACAGTAGAAGCAAAACCATCTACTTCAAAATTGCAATCTGTTTCAAAAAATAGTCGAAATTTAACTTCACGGTCTTTTAATACATATGATAAAAATAATAAGATGTTTGTTGTTAACGAACAAAATGCTTGCTTATGTTGTGGTAACAAAGATCATTCTCAGTTGCGGTTCTGTAAAAAATTTATTTCCTTGACGCCTTCGGAACGTTTTAATATTATTAAATTAAATAAAGCTTGTGTGAATTGTCTTAGCCCGTCACATTTGATACGCCAATGTAATTCAAAGGCTACCTGTGCTCAATGTTCACGTAGTCATCATACTTTATTGCATTTTATCACCAATACTGACACGCAAGTTCAACGCCCGAATAACGTAGGTACTACGAAAACAGCTGTTTTACTTCAACCACCCGCGTTGAACAATACATCGACAGCGCGCGATTCGCGCTCGGTATCGTTATGCACGACGATGTTGCAACAAAATTCCGTCGTCGGCGCCACTGCCGCGCGTAGCGGGAGCGACTTGGACTCGCGCATGCGAACGGTGCTTTTAGGTACTGCGCGATGCAATGTTGTAGACGATTGCGGTAATATTCACGGCGTTCGCGTTTTAGTTGATAGTGCATCACAGCGAGATTTAATTACTTTAAATTGTTGTAAAAAATTGAATTTAAAATTACATCCTTCTCCAACTAAATACGTATGCGGAGTAGGTAATATGAATAATCCTATTGAAGGGTTTACTTGCTTAACATTATGTTCTACTTTGGACAATTCTGTTTGTTTTTCTATTAAACCGTTAGTGGCTCACCGTATTACAAGTGAGTTACCTTCCGTGAAGATAGATCACGAATGTTTGGATTATTTGAAGGACATTCCGTTAGCAGATCCGACTTATTCGGAATCTGGCGCGATCGACTTGATAGTCGGTTCGGACATTTTCGCTCGTATTGTACGACCGAATGTTATAGCTCGCGAATTGAATGAACCCGTAGCTATAGAAACTTCGCTTGGATTTATTGTTTACGGTCAAGCCCCGGTATTTAATACTGAGTCAGACGTGCACACTTATTGCACATTAGATTATAACTTTTCGTTAAAAGATTCGATAAATCGGTTTTTTGAGTTAGAGGACGTGCCTACAGCCAACTTGCTAAGTTCAGATGAAAGGGATTGCGACGAATTTTATTCTCAGACTACGTTACGTGATCAGAGCGGTCGGTACATCGTTTCGCTACCGTTTAAAAAGGATCCCTTTAAATTAGGTGATTCACTACAATTAGCCGTGCGTAGGTTTTTATCGTTGGAGCGGAGATTAGCGTCTAATGATGATATTCGCCACCAATACAATGAGGTCTTTTTGGATTATTTGAAAAAAGGATACTTGGTTCCGTTCAACGGTGACTTAAAGTTTGATTCTTATTACGTTATTCCGCATCATGCTGTCATACGGCCCGACAAAAGTACAACTAAACTGCGCGTAGTCTTGGACGCAAGTATGAAAACGTCGTCAGGGTTGTCACTTAATGATTTATTACACGTTGGTCCCAACTTACAAAATGATTTGTTTAAAATAATGTTGAATTTTAGATTATTTCCTGTAGCCATTAGCGCTGATATTAGACAGATGTATTTACAAATATGGGTACAACCTGATGATTGGCGATTCCAAATGGTATTATTTCGCGATGATCGCAGTCATTCGCTTCAATTATATCAGATGACTAGAGTTCCATTCGGTTTATGTGCGAGTCCTTATCTTGCTATTCGAACGGTCCGTCAATTGATTAAAGACGAAGGTTCGAATTTTCAAGTCGCGGCTTCTGTTGCTGAACGCGATATCTACATGGACGATCTGGTTACGTCTTGTAGTTCTCCTTCGATGGGTATCGAGCTGTCACAACAGCTAATGGAAATGTTCCATGCTGGGGGGTTTGATCTTGTAAAGTTTTCTAGTAATTCTTCCGAAGTAATGAAAAATATACCTTCAGACGCTCGTGTTTCCGCCGATATTGAATTCGGCCCTGATGATTCTTTTAAAATTCTAGGGCTTCGCTGGCTACCAGGTGAAGACATATTTATGTTCACTGTGAACGAACGTAAGTGTGAATGCACTAAACGTAACATTCTTTCTACTATTGCCCGTTTATGGGACATTATGGGATTCGTTGCCCCAGTTACATTATTAGCGAAATTAATTGTCCGTTCGTTATGGACCGATCAGATTGATTGGGATGAAAAACCACCACAGCATATAATATCACTGTGGAGTCAAATTGAATTGGAATTACCTTTATTAGGGTATATTAAAATACCGCGATACGTTGGTTACAACCCTGAGTGCTTAGTATCCGTGATCGGATTCGCCGATGCTTCCGAAAAGGCGTATGGGGCAGTTGTATACCTACATATATATTTTCCTGGTGAAAATAAATATTTAATTAATTTAATATGTGCGAAGTCGCGTGTAGCGCCAGTGCGTAATGTTACGTTGGCTCATTTGGAGCTTTGTGGTAACTTAATTTTGGCAAAATTAATGCGGATTGTCATTGATACGTATTCCGAACGTATAAAAATAAATAATATTTTTGCATTTACTGATAGTCAGGTTGCATTAGCCTGGATTGAGGCGCCTTCTTCTCGTTGGCAGACTTTTGTGGCGAACAGGGTTGCCAAAATTCAGGAGTTATTGGATCCTAGTAATTTTTATTTTATCCCGGGTAAAGAAAATCCAGCGGACTGTCTTTCGCGTGGTTTAACACCTGCACAGTTAAGCGATCATCCACTTTGGTTTCCCGGCCCTAGTTTCGCACGTTTGCCTAGTGCACAATGGCCGATTTCTAAACTAGACGTAGCCACGATTGGTGACGTCCCGGAACAGAAAGCTAGCGTTTTAGTTTCTGTAGCTGAAAAAGAGCCTCCTATGTTATGTAAGCTCGCTTTAAGAATTTCTTCATGGCCGAAATTGCTTCGCGTCGTAATTTATATATTGAGATTTATTAAAAAACTCCCTAAAATATTCGATCCATCTCACTTTGAAGTGGCCGAATCATTAGTTCTTAAAGATTTACAACTTGCTTATTTTAGTACTGAATTTGATAAATTTAATTCCAATAAACCTTTATCACCGGCTTTTCTAAAATTAAAGGCTTTTGTTAGTGATGGTTTGTTTCGAGTTGGCGGCCGTTTGAATAACGCTGACTTGCCTTATGACAGTCAACATCCAATATTGTTGCCCTCGCGTGATCATATTGTTAATTTAATTATTGATTATTACCATAATAAATATTTACATACCGGACCCCAATTATTGATGTCATTACTGCGTCAAAGGTTTTGGATTTTGTCTGCACGAAATATTGTTCGTAAACGAATACGAAATTGTAACATTTGTTTCAAGGTTAATCCGAAAAATGAGTTTCCGTTGATGGCTGATTTACCAGCATGCCGAGTGCAACAAGCTAAGGCATTCTATCATACCGGTATAGATTACGCTGGACCCTTACAAATTATACCTTATCGTAGGCGCGGCGTACGAAGTCAAAAGGCGTATATTTGCTTTTTCGTTTGCCTTGTAACTAAGGCGGTACACGTTGAATTATCTTGCGACTTGAGTACAGAGTCTTTTTTAAACTCTTTTAGGCGGTTTATATCACGGCGCGGACCTATTAAATTTGTTTATACAGACTGCGGTACCAATTTTATTGGTGCGAAATCGTATCTGGATGAAATATATAAGTTAGTTTCTTCAAAAGACTATAATGAGAAACTTAACTTTGAATTAATAAATAACTCAATAATTTGGAAATTTAATCCACCCTCCTCACCTCATTTTGGTGGAATTTGGGAGGGCAATATAAGAAGTGTTAAATCACATCTTAATAAGGTAGTTGGTACACGACTGCTTACTTTCGAAGAGATGTCTACTCTTTTGACTCAGATCGAGGCGGTATTAAACACACGGCCATTATCTGTATTAAGCTCCGACCCATCTGAGCCACTAGCGTTGACACCCGCACATTTCTTAACTCTGACTCCATTAAGATCCTTTCCTACAGGACCTGTTTCTGAAAATGTGAATATTACTGACAGAAAGCGTATGCTCGATAGCCTACTGCAATCATTTTGGAAACGGTGGAGTTTAGAATATTTAAATACTTTACAAAGTCGTAATAAATGGACTAAAGATACTTCACTAATCAAAGAAGGTACTGTTGTATTACTTCAATCAGAGAATGGTTCTCCTTTAGATTGGCCATTAGGCATAATAGAACGGGTATTTCCTGGCAAAGATGGGATAGTGCGAGTCGTGAATGTTCGTACAAAGTCTGGTGTCTATCGCCGTCCTGTCGTAAAGATATATCCACTTCCAACTCAATAAATTATTATACAGTCCACACATATAACTAGTTAATAATATAATAAATATATAAAATTAGTTTATTTTGCTTAACTTAGAGATACATACATTATTACTTATATATTATTAGTTTTGACAAACCTGGGTTTTGTCAAGCTGGGGGGCATGTTTACGCCATTTACTATGGTCATGGTTTTTATATTCATTAATAAAGAGACATGTGAAATTGATCAATATTATAAAATAATAAATTTAAATAATTAGTATTTTGTGCGGTTCTTCCGTTGAAGGACATCCTGTCCTTTTCTTTCCTTGCCCCTCCCATATCTCCGTCCTTGTCACTCGCCAAATACGTTCGCCGCAAGGGCGCGCTGATAGAAAAAGTCGGTTCCGGTTTTGGATGCATTCGACATAGAAGATTTTCGCGAGTGCTCCGAATTGAAAATTAATATAGGCGACATTACTGCCTCGGAACTCATATATAAACCTGTGAAGTATCTATTATACATGTGTAACAAATAAAGGTGTTGTGTTTGTGGCCACAAAAAACTCAAGTGCAAGTGAAAACCGCTGATCGGCGTGGACTCGCCAACCATATTATATCGAAGGACAGTTATTAAAATTATATTGGTGAGTTTCCATTCCCATTTCTCATCCCCTTCTCGAACCAGCGCGAACAATGTCAATCCCGAAAGTTTACAAAAATAACCTCTGTAAAATATTGAATAACTGAAATATATTGTTTTAAAGATTTTGAATGTTAATGCTTTCTTAAAACATTCAATGATACATAAATAATCCATGGAACAAATCCATCAATCAATATTGAAAATAGAAATGAATATGATATTTAACAATTTTCTAAATTGTCTATTCTTTCAATGCCGCCATCTGCAAAATAGGTGGCGCACGTATTTTGCAACACCCGAGTATGCTCCGTGGAGAAACGAAATAAAGTTTTGCTGTTGGGTGAGAGATTTGCCGTTTGTTTATTTGCGGGCGGTGCACACAAATATCTTAATTTTACAGTACCTATGTAAAGGATTACGGTAGCATTACACCTGGGGAGCGACCGGGTAAAACTCTCGCTACAACTCTAATCATAGATAAAAACGGTTTATTTATTGTATGGATAAAACATAAATATAAAACTTCATCCTTACTCTAGAACGCAATCGCGACCGGTGGTTATTGCAATTGTGCTCTTGATTGATTCACTAGCATACTCTGGCGCTAGTGTAACCAATCAAGAGTACCTACGACACGGCACAAATACAATGTCAATTGATCGCTATTGCATTTGAGAGTAAATGGGCAGTTTTTTGTTTAATTTTATAAAGATGAAGATGTGGTGTAAACAAGATCAAAAGTAATTAATAAACTGTTGGTTATAAACCAAATAAAATCATCAAAAGGCTATGCAAGAAATTTTATAATTATCAAGCTGAACTAAAAGTGCTAAGTCTTACCAATACCATTTGTCTTCTCGTAGACGAAACACCGGTAACGGTCCTCGTTGCTAGTGGCGTGGTTGTGGTGTAGTTTCCCGACCAGGAATCGCAGGCTACCCTCCTTCCACGTCGCCAGGCACTCCAGCTCTTCCACTGAAGGTATGGAGGTAAGGAATGATGAAAGTATTAATTTAATGTCGAGCTTTTGCGTTTTTAACCTCTGAATGTTCATTTAATTTATTGTAAATGTTTTTTATCAAATTTATTTTTGTAGTCTATTATAATATTTGTTTTGATTGTTTGGTTCTGAAACTACTGGGCCGGTTTTTTTTTCTCATACGGGACCTCTTATACTGTGAACATTGCCTATATTCTATCCCAAAAAACAGCAAATAAAGAGATGAAAGGAAATAAGATAATAAAATTTTAGTCATCCATCCTATGACAAGCCTTTGTGAAAGTTGCTTGTAACGGTACGTCGTACCATCGTTTATTTCGTCCTAGGTATCCGCATACAAACTTTTTGTCTTTGATCTTCAACATCAATTCTCTTTATTATTCACCTTTCGTAATTTGAAATTTTGACTAATCCAATATGCATCATATAAATCTAACAATAATAAATTTCATCATCATCATCATCAGCCCTTTTTACGTCCCCACTGTAGGGCCTCAGGCCTTCCTTATGGATGGTTAAGGAGGATGGAGGAGGGCCATGATTCTCCACGCTGGCGCAATGCGGATTGGAGGGTATTAACGCCTGCAAATGCAGCCGGGACCAACGGCTTAACGTGCCTTCTGAAGCACGAAGTAGTTTGAGATAATATTTTTTGGTCACCCAACCCGTGACCGACCCTTGCAAGAGTTGCTTAACAACAACGATCGCGGGCCGTGGCGCTTGTCCTCTACGCCACCGAGCTACTTTAAGTTTACAATAAAGTTTTCGTGAAATTTAATAAGTTTTATCTATTACGGAATACCCAGAAACGGGTATTTCTTATTACCCTCTAATAAATCAAATTTTCAAGCTTAGTCAGCCTTTTATTCATTTGCCTAAGCATCGAACCCGACACATGCTTAACCTCTGCATGGAACTCTATCTGTAGGTACTTGATTGTACGCAAATATTTTCAAGTCTTCAAACAATTTTCTTATAGACTTTTCATTCGCTAATAGCCGTTAGGATATTATTTTTATCGAAACCTTTGAATTTGTGTTTAATAAGGATCCCGAGAGTGCTACCATCTTGGAAGATTGCCTATTTTATTAGCGAGCAATTTTCTGAAGACGTTGTGTTTTAAGAAAATAACATATTTTGTTTTTCGTTTAAACATAAGAGCTTCGGATCATTTATAGCGAGCTGTAGTAACGTGAACATTGGTTTTCTAAGAAATTAATTTTTCTTTTCATAAAATTTTATACTCGCAGTTTAAAAGGAAAAAAAGGAACCCTCATCGGATCACTCGGTTGTATATGTCAGTCCGGCCGTGACGTCTGATTTTCTCCGAAAGTGGATTTATATAGGTACTTATGAGGAATTAATAAGAAAATTAAAAAAGATTCGCAAGCTATTTAGTGTGATATTATACTATTTGTATATATTTTAAATTACGCAAATTATGCATTAGTGATACGGCGTGAAGATATAGCAAAATAGTTCTTCATTAATGGTTTATAAGAAAATTTATAATATTTGTCACTCGGCCGATTTTTTTCATATTCAAATGAAATCAAGTGTTCCGACACATTCAGTCGTATTCGGCTTATATAGGGCGTGGAACGACGTGCGTTAAAAATGCTCTTTTGCAAAGCCACCAAGGACACTGACCTTCATTAAGGTAATTAATGAAAAACTAAATGAATGGAATAGTCCTATCACCATCATCAGTCTGTATCAGGATATTATCCACTGTTGTGGCTCAGACCTACCCTTTGGATTGTATCATATAAAATCGATTAGGCAGAATAGGACCCACCATGGCCCAATGCAGATTGGTGAGTATTAACAACTGCAGATGCAGCCGGGACCGATGGCTTAACGTGCCTTCCGAAGCACGGAGGAGCTTGAGATAATAAATTTTTGGTTACCCATCCTATGACAGGCCATTGTGAAAGTTCTTAAAGCGCGTATTTACCTGTGCTTTCCGATCCGTGGACATCGGGGCAGGCCTGGTAGTTGAGCAGTAGCCGCGAGTCTTCTGTGCAGCTCTCGATGGAGGATACTGGACTTTTGCAGTCACCGTGGCCCCTGGAAAATAAAACAATTTATTTAATAGAAGCAGGCTTTACCGTATGTAAGTACATTGCGATAAGGGTTGGGCTGGGCAGTAAGTTATTTTATTTTAATTTCGAGGGCTGTTTGTATTACATCATCATCATCATCATCATCACTTCAGCCGAGAGACGCCCACTGCTGGGCATAGGCCTCCCCCAAAGATTTCCAAAGCAATTACATAATTGAAAACTATTTAATGAAGGGAAAATTACAGACCTCCACAAATGATGTTACCACATTTTCTCGTTTTTGATTTCTAAATTTTATGTAAGTCATAGGTAAGATGTGCGCCAAAAATTATATCTTAAATAGAACCACCACCAATTTACAACTCAAAATTAAAAAAAAAAAAAAATTTCTTATTCAATTATAGCTTAAAAGTTACCCACGTATGATGTAGCTTCAAAGGTGTGAGAATTTTCAAAATCAATCCAGCCATTTCAGAGCCCATTCCATGTAAACAAACAATCAATAGAGCCTTTCCTTTTAATAATATCTGTATAGAAGCAGTATAAAGGTAAATAATTCATAATAATATTATAAAGAGAAAAGATTTGATTTACAAAGTCGCGGGAAAACAGGTAATATTAATTAAAATTATTATTAAACTGAGTTCACCGTGTGTTGTTTATAAAATTTCTTATATTTTCAGATACGCGAAAAACATAACAAAGTGAATAATGTGACAACTAAATAAATACATCGAAAAGTTGTTTTATATTTATTTTTTTATCCAATAAATCGATAATAGATAAACCTACTTATGTTTTGATAAATTATAATTTGACTATCAATTAAAAAGCTTCGATTCGTCGAAACTAATTCGACTTGGTATTAACAGCCGACACAGGGCGGACGGTCGTCGGACACTAATTAAGTCTTGTGACGTCACTCGTCACTTCATCCTCCATTAGGGATGTCAAGTGGTGATTAATTATATTCATCCACTTTTGTAATTAACGCACTGAATAACCATGAGTTTGTTGGAGATAAGGGATGTAATGATGGTTTTTCTCAATTTACATCTTTGAGAAATCTATGTTGTTTGAAATGGTAACTACATATGATTTTTTTGTGTTACTGTACCTTTATAAGTTATTAAAACAAGGTATAATGCATGAAATATTACATATGGATTTTTTGATATTATGAGCAAATCTTAACATTACGTTCAGTAAAATTGAAACGATAAAGTTTTATTAAATATTACTTCGAACATTTAAAAATGCCCCATAAATTAATGATTATTATTTATTAATATGTGTCTCCCTTCATGGTCGAAAAATAATTTCTCAAAAGTCGCTAAATAACCAGCGATTCTGGTATTGGGTTTTGGTTTTTTCTCACATTTATTGGATGAAAATGCGAATTTTCTCAATAGAAAACTCTCGATAAAAATACAAAAATTACCACTGAAATAAAAAATACTCTCCCGTCATAAGTTTCTAATAAGTATGGGAGTCCTTTAGTATCGGAGCGTTGGGATTGTTAAAAAAATGTAATGATGAATGACTCGTAATCATCCTTATTTATCTGTCACATTGCTTGACCTAAAGATTTTATGTCTCATTTTCTCTTTACCTTTATACGCCTTAATATGCCTAGATACAATTAGATTCCTTAATGGGTAGATAATAATAATTGACATCTACTTGTATTCATGTTGGCTCCGCAAGCATGTACTTATTGCAGTTTCTTTATTAATTAAAAACGTATCGTACATTAATCTATGAAATGTCATTGATGACTTAGACACATTAATAATGAAATCATTTATCGATAGTGACTGTCTAATTCACATAACTGTGACAATTACATCTAATTAGCTTTTTCTTACTATTTAAATCTCGGGAATCGCGCGAATAATGAGGTAGCAGCCCTACGCCACTGATAGTAACCGCTGTCTGCCTTTTCAACAAATTATTTATGTTCCTCGATATCCGATATCTCGTAATAGTGAACCGATTTTTTAAGGAAACCGTGTTCACTCAAAATAGCAAAAAAATTCATAGGTATTGTTTAAAAAAGGAATATCTTATTAAGCTGTAAATAAAACTCAGAATACTACATCGGTTTTTCAGGGTACTGTCACAGCCAATACGGAAATTTGTAAAATTTTATTAATAGAAAAAACACTTTTTTTTATACGAAATATTTATAAATTTATGAGTCACTTTGTAGATGAAAGAATTATGCAGCACTTGTGTGGTAACCAATTGACCAAAAAATAAAATTTAAGTTGTATAAAATATACGAAACAAAACGTTTGTCTGTACATAAGTATACATAAATATTAAAAACTAAATAACGGATTTTGATGCGGTTTTTTGTATAGATAGAGTGAATTAAAAGGAAGGTTTTCATAAACAGGTCCATGCGGGCGAAGCCACTGGCAGAAAGCTTGTATTATAAACTCGTGATTTCATCAACCAACATATTTGTTACGGCGATATTCGTTAGAGCTAGGAAAGTTGTTCTAACTGTTGCTAATTTGGGTGAAACATTGACGATTTTCAGTGAAAGTAATTAGACAGGTCCCATAGCTGGTTGGCTGTGTGACGTGAGCTTTATCTATCGCCGGGCGACTCTTTCGAGTTTATTTCGCGTGACGTCTGCTGCTCTCCGTGTGTCGTTTAATGAGTTATTTTGTTACGACAATTTGGCAAGTCGTTTAACACTGTTTGTTCTCATAAACTTTAGAGTTTTCACTACGAACTGGTAAAAGAGGTGTAATTCTATCATAGAATTACTATAATACAAAAATACAGTACGTGGGAATTAATTCGTATGAATTAATATGACATCTGAGGGCTTAGTATAAGTTTTTCTGACGTTTACGTTGACGGTCGATGGTGAGCGTGTTAAGGTTTTATTATGGAATCTGGAACAGCGCCCCTAGCGATAACTACCAAGAACTATAACTCATCATACAGATTCTTAAAATGCTCACTAGTGAAGGCGTTAACTTAAATTCGCCATACATCACCAGTATTTATTTGTTATCAATTATTTTACCTGCAACCTGTTAACTTCTATAATAACAATGAGAGCTATATACCTGTTGTAAGTGAAGGAGAATGGCCCCTTGAGAGGGCAGGCCACGGAGTCAGCGTTCTCCCTGAACATGGAGTACAGGAGGGCATCGCCGGTGATGAGTGTACACAGGTGAGGCAACGCATCTCTTCGGTAGCAAAAAGCTGGAAAAATAAATTTGCATTAAGGAAAAGCTTTGATAAACTGACAAAGGAACAAGAGTTGTTTCATATCATGTCATGCAGAAATTTGGCAAAATTTTGGTTGTTTGTAGTTCACATCTAACTGATTAAAACGACCTGTTATGTCGAGGATATAAAGTTAAAAAATATATATTTAGCCCTAAATTTATACTGGATCATTAGTTTGTGGATGCAATTGACCGAACCGAAGGGAAGTTGCAGACTGACTCGCGAGAGGCAGTCCTCGATGCATGAAGTCCTGAAAAAGCTGGGTCAGCTGGAAATCATGGCACAGCAGTTATAGCTACAGTTTTCTAGATACAAGGGCCGCTTTAAAAGTCTCTGTAACATTCATTTAGTATATCTGCTCGACTCTAGTTTAGCTTTGTTTACAAAATGGCGTTCCAAGGACTTCTGAGTTGTATTTTTAATTATTCTGTATTTTTCTTAATAAATAAGTTGCCAGTGTTATTTAAAAGTAATATATAATGAAGTTGCCTACAAGTAATTCAATGGAATTATAATTTCACAAAAATTTCACGGTTATTTTAACTAATTGGCTAGCGACAAGACAACATATTCTGATATAGGTATGTACGAGTATATCATTCGCGTATTCTTAATTTTCGTATATAGTTGCTATGGTCAGTTTTAGCTTATAAACTATCGCTGAATTAGAGATTAAGGTTAGGTACATAATTATACAGCCCTGTTACGTCCTTATTCCAGGAGCTTCGGCCTTCTTTATGGATAGTTAAGGAGGTTAGTTTATGACCCTCCACACTGGCCTAATGCATATTGGAGGGTATTAATTACTGTAAATGCAGCCGGGACCAACAGTTCAATGTGTCTTCAGAAGCACAAAGTAGCTCGAAACAATAATATTTTGGTCTCCCATCTCGTGAGCGACCCTTGCGAAAATTATTTAACAAAAACGTTCGCGGGCCGCCACGCTTATCTACTACTCCACCGAGCTACCCTTTACTACTAAATATCCTAATTGCTGTAGCACAAACCTTGCCTATAAATGGAACCATATCCGCATCAAATAGGGAGATTGGGACATGATTTTGATTGGTGGATATTGCAATGCAGCCGGGACTAACGGCTCAACGTGCCTTCAGAAGCGAGGACGAGCTCACAAGGTCACCCATCCTATGTCCGGTCATTGCGAAAGTTGCTTAACTTCCGCATCGCAGACCGAACACGCATACCACCGTGCTATTGAGTTCCTCGTTTAGGTAAGGTTAGATCAAAATAAATGAAGTAAGACTATGCCTTTAAACTGACAATGCTTAAAATTTCACGAAATATCCATAGAGCCTCAATGATACAACTTAGTTTATTAACAGTTTCATTTCCCGAAGCTTCCAGTTTAATTTAGATAATGTACTGTCAAGTGCAGGGTTTTAGAACCAATTTATTATCAACATGGCATTATTGCGGCACTACACAAAGTCGTGTGAAAATTCTCTGCGAGAAAAACCATAAATTTAATATGCCATGTCGGGCGTGCGTGTTCGCACCATGATAAAATATACGCTTATATGCTATGTTTCTTCATATCGAAGGTTATGTTTTTGCTATCGGTGTTTAAGGAATAGTGTAACAATATTATGTTTTAGCTCGGTGGCGTAGTGGATAAGCGCCGCGGCACGCGATCGTTGTCGTTAAGCAACCTTCGCAAGGGTCGGTTACGGGATGAGTGAGAAAAAAAATATTATCTCGAGCTACTCCGTGCTTCGGAAGGCACGTTAAGCCGTTGGTACCGGCTGCATTTGCAGTCGTTAATACCCGCCAATCCGCATTGGGCCAGCGTGGAGGGTCATGGCCCATGCTCCTTAACTATCTATAAGGAAGGCCTGAGCCCCTGCAGTGGGGATGAAATAAAGGGCTGATGATGATGATGATTATTATTTTTAGTTGTCTTAATTTACTTCTAATCTGTATTGATTGTAAAAGTTTGTTAATAAGACTTAGATAGATAGGTATCGCGGGGACGGTTATAAGATGGACAAGGAAAAATATATTATCTATCTTTATTATCTTCTCGGTGCTTTAGAAGGCATGTTAAGCCATTGTTCTCAATTCACTGGAACCCCGTGGTGGGTCATGGCTAATTTTTTTGCAAAAAAAAAATGGGGCACAGGCCTTATTAGGCTGATGATGACACTGGTGTTTGATATGTGAAAAGTACTTACTTTCTTTATACTGTAGAACATTTTTGTGTTTCTCGTGCATCACAACACATCGGTAACAGCCTTTTCTGTAAAATAAGACGCAGTTTATCAGTTTCATAAAAAAAATTAGCTCCTACCATTCAACTCGATATTGAACCTTATATGCGCTATTTAAGGCTAATTTCAACTAAAGACCTCCATTGATTTTAATAAGTCGAATGGATACCCGAATAATACACCGAAAAATAATGGTTTTGTACAGAGATATAATGCCCAAATGATATATATTATATGATTTTTTAGATGTGATTATTTGACCAAGATAATAAGTTGTCTTTTGTAGTGATTTAAGCTTGTTAAAAATAACTAGCTCTAACGGTAATGATGGATATTGTTGTCAAACCGGCTCCTTATAAACAGTGGCAAACGAAGCTTCATCTACTCGGTATTGAAAAGTATAACGATATATAACGTAGGCGTAGGAGGTTTTGAGTGCCAAGTCATCATAAAGTCAGCTCGTAGGAGTATCGAATACTCAGGCTCCGAAACTACTGGATCGATTCATCATTAATTATTAATATAGTTCAGGGAGAAAATTGTTGGTTCGAAACTAACACAAAGTATTTTCAACAACAGATAGAATGATTAAAAATTTTTTTTTAAGTATAATAAACCAGACGAGTGATCCCGATTTTCGATACGATATAGGACTATCTTATTTATGGCGATATTCGTCTAAGTGTTGTTTATCCACCGAAAGACATGTCAAAGTAGTATAATGAAACAAAATATCATCGTAACTTCGCTAAGAAGTTCACAGGTCCAAAGACTGTGCTACTCACTCGTCAACTATGAGGAACTTGTCGCCTTCAGATGAGACGCATTTGCCTTTGTTGGAGAGGCGGTCGCCCTCGATGATGATGGGCTGGATGACCCCCGATTGGAACCAGCGGCCGTGCCAGCGTGAAGGGAACGTGCAACCTGCCGACAAATGTGCATTTATTATCTGACATGTATTTTCATTCAGACATTCCTGCTGATGTTGTCACATTATATCTGGTTATATAAAAACTGTCTATTTTTTTGTAAATTTTATTCTGTTTATTATTATATGTAATTATTATATCCCCATATAATCATTTATTACACTTATGAGCTAATTACAAGTTTCCGCATATGAACAAACAATCTGAAGTTGAAATTAGAGCATTTACAACTTAAAGTAACAAATAACATGTGACAAGACACTTAAGACGTTCTTACGATATGCTACAGAAATGTCAGCGATGATTTCATTATAAGATGGTAGTTTTGAAATAGGATCTTAATATATTTTAATCAGGCGTAATGGGAATAATTAAATAGTGGGAACATTTAGGTCATAAAAATCAGCCTATCAAAAGTCTTACCAGCTGTGGCATAGTAGATATGGGCATTTTCTCAATTTTTTCACAAGTTTTGATATCGATTTTGAAAACCGTTTTCAGATATCGATATCAAGATATGGTTGTTAACCACTTTTTGATATATCGAAACAGGTACTGTTGATACGATATTCGCTTTATTTTTTTTTGCTCCACGGACCTATGCTTACGTTAAAAAGAGTTGGGGCGAATACTCTGTCTTGTCTTAGCTAGCACTCTGAATTAAATCTTACCGCTATGAAATTAAAGGTTATTTTGTCAGATTCGAGCGTTCGTAACTGGAGAGTGGATATGATATTCGCTTCATCTCTTTTTGCACTACGGCATTTATAAGAGAAGGGGCCAATTACAAAGCTCATACGCTGTGAGATACCATACGGTTTTGTAGATTTGTGTTTTGTATTAAGGTATTTTATCTGAAAACGTATATATAGTTTGGGTTATCGATACCATATGATATATTTTAACTCATTTCGGTTTTCAAACACGTTTTGATATATCGAACTCATGCCTATGGAATAGGCTTAATTATCATAAACTTATTAAAGTCCCCACTTTTAAAACCCAGGCATTACAGAAAAGAGATGGAAAAGGGGCAATACCTATGGATGAACTCAATTAGGCAAAACAAGTCATAACCCACGCTTATTAATGGCTGTTATCAACTGCAGATGCCGCCGGGATCAGTGGCTTAATGTGGTTTACAAAGCATGGTGGAGCACAAAACAGTTAATTTTTTAGTTACTCCCCAAACTCGCTACTCACTCCACCATTGATTTTCTTAAAGGGAAAATGTAACTTTCTGTTGACCATAGATGCAATGGCATAATATGTCTTCCAAAGTTCGGCAAAGGCAAGTTACCAATTCTATGATTTACTTTTGTCATTGTTACTTAATTTTCGTAATTACAGACCTAACTCGTTAAGTACTGCATCAATGCAACATAAAATACTATAGAACTGTTATATAATTAATTCTATAATATTACGTCGTGTATGGTAGGACAAAGTTGTAACAATTTGGAATGAGAGGCTAGTCTATTCAAATTATTTTAATTATCGTAATTGGACGCGATATATTAATTCCATTTTCTAAAGTTTTATTCTGGAACATCGTCGAAAATGTTTGAAATTTGAATAACGAATACCGTCCGCTGTCATTTGTTTCTTGGCCCCGATATTAAAAATTAAACGAACCAATCCAATTATCGTATTCCGATTTTTCGGTAAAGCTTCGTTCTCTCTGGATACGGTTAGATCGGATTTCCTAAAATAAATGATTTCCCAATCTTAAATTTACCGAAACTTGTAATTTGCATAATATGCGTGTACAAAAAATATCAATTTGAAAGATTAAGATTGATTTTAATTTGATTGGCCGCCAATGCTTCATCCAAATCGACTCAAAATTAAATATGATTGAATGTAATATAATAAGTTGTAAATCATTTTTAGAGTTAACTCAATTTTATGGTTTACGAAATACGTCTATGTCTATGATTTTTATCCAACTACGGCGGTGATGCGAAAAGAAGAGTTATGATTTTGACCAGCACGTATGAATGTAAGATTCCCTTATAACTTCAAAACTACTCATTGTAAGTGGTTGTAGTTGGGTTTTAGTTTATGATTTATTTATTTTTTAATTTTAGTACATAAAGTAGTATTACAAGCCACTTACATTTATGCAGTGTAATTTTTTTAAATATTATTTTAACAAATTAAAAATCGGAGAGATACATGTATCAAAAAGGCTAGAGATTGTCAAAGATCAAGAAAGTTTTGCAGTTCGTTAAGAAAACTATATGCGTTTTGACACGAAAAAGATCCAAATAAATAACTGGAGGACATCGTTTCAATAACATTTCTAAAACCTACAAATAATTTAAAAGATTATTTTGGACAAGTTCCCCACAAAGCGTATAAGAGATTAGATGTACTAACGCAACTTATACAAATCTCAAGTTTGTTTTGTTTTCAGCGTTATCTACTCTATTTTATTTTGAATATTCCGTGACCTTTTGACGTGCCGGTTGTTTTGATCAAACATGAATCTATCGAATAACCTCCTGTAACAAGAGTCAGAGTGATAAGATTGTTTTTCGATTTCATGGCCGAGTTATCACATTTGTTCTACACATGATACAAATTATTATAGTAACACTTCAATTGTTAGGAAGAATTGTGACAAAAAGTTTTTTTCTCATGTTTCTATTGGATATATACTCTATATGTACTAACAATATGAAAGCGAAAGTTGGATGTTTGATTGTTTCGGACGACCCTAAACTTTTATATAACGCAGATCACTAATGCCGAAGTCACGATCGACATGTAAGATTTTGGACACTCGCTTAAGTCTTATGGATTTAAAATTCTAGTTTTTGCCCTCTAATACCCCTTGAAGTTTGACAACGGCACATTTTGTATAAGTGGGTAAATAAATTCAAATGGTTACACATTATGGAGCAAAGTATTCCCTATTGGCATACAGGATATTTATTAGACTGCTCTTCTGAAACTAAGTAAATCGTTAATATACGCCTAGCGACAGGTGTTGTTACCGATCACTGCAATTTTATGGGGCACATCATTGCAAAATATTTAATTAAAGCGGCATTAAGGTATTGGCCACTATTAACTACCAAGGAATCCAAACCAAACCTTCATCGATTCTTATCAAATCTTATTGCAAACTTAGAAACAGGCAGGTTTAGTCTATGGTATCGGCAACTTTGCCACGTATCAACTGCATCAAGTACTATTTGTGGGACACTAGCGTGCCTAAGCAATGCGGTTATTATTGACTATAAAACATATTCGCTCACTTCAATGTATGGACATGATATTGAGCTTTGACTTTTGATTTTAATGACCAAACAAAGCTCTATAAACAATTAAGTTTGACCAACAATAAGTTGGTCTAACTCTAATTGCTATTAAGAGAGGGCATTTAATTTTATTGTCAAAAATCTTATCACCGAGCTTTCCGCTAGGAGCTTCGCCTGCGTGGACCTCTATTGTACACAAAAAAACTGCCTTTTGAATCACCCTATCTATTCCAAAAATCTAATCAAAATCCTTTGCGTAGTTTTAAAGAGATACATAAGTATAAAAAGACGGACAACGACTTTCGTTTTATACTATGTGTTGATTATAAGTACTAAATAAGGAAGATTATTAATAAATTATTTTAAGAAATGTTTTCTTATAAGCGTTAAACTGTTTAAGTCAATTTAAATTTTTTTTTTGTAAAGTCACTGCCATTCGGTGTCAGAACGTTAAATTTGGTGTCACCGAGCTCATTTTTATTCATCAGGGTGGTAGCAGTGTGTCTGATCAAGTGATTCGACAATAGACTAACATTCGTAAAATTGACACTTACAGAGACGGAATAAGATCCAATTGATAGATCAGTTATGTGCCTTGCGGCTTCTGTTATTACCATTGTATTGTAATTGAAAGATTATTGCTTTCATTCATTGTTAATGGTTTAACAATGATCTTTTAACAAGTGAGTCGTTTACTTATGATATGTAAGCGAGTTGGTTCGTGAGATTTTCTAGGGTTTAACATATCTTTGTTGTGGGTTTGTCATTATTGCTACGCTTTGCAGACAAACACATGGACATGTCTCACAATAACTATGATAGATTTTATCGAAATTCGAGGTGCTATAACACGATATCTTTTCTTTTTATTTTATTTATTATTGTTGATGATATTTAACCTTTTTATATGGATCTATATTTTATATAACGACATTTTAGGAGATAAAAACTCGTACCATCACGTTATTAATAGCCCACTGCTATAAGAACAGCCTTTCCTATGGATGGAATTAAATACGGGCGTTACGTTTTGACTTTAGCTTTTAGCTTCTGAATTCTCTACACTGATTCCCCTCCTGTATTCTCATATAATATTCGTACAAATATTCGTTTTGTTAAGCTCACCCAGCACATCCATAGTCGTCTATTTGCCGTAGTGGATCAATGTAAAAGTTCATATATACTTAATACTACTACAATATACTTACCAGCTGTTCAATTGTACGCTTTTTCCGAAGAAACTTTTTCATTATATGGAGAGTTTGTATTTTGAGGTTTCTGTTATATTGAAGACACCGTTCGTGGAATATGATACTAAATGGAAATACATGATGATTTTTTGTAGGTTTTAAAATTATCTACGGGACATAAATGAGTTAGCAATACAAATTAAGATACGTATATATGTAAAACTAAAGTCGACTCCGACCAATATGATATAAGTGCATCGAATTCAACAATATAATCTGTAGTTTTAAAAATTGAAACCTCCGATTGTTTTTTTAACAAATGGCAGTTAACATTAATTGAAATACTTAAACGGTTTGATACAAATGATAACGACCATAAACTAAACAAAAGCTGCATTGTAAGATAACATTTAATGACATCGTAAACAAGAAATGAGGTTCTATAACAACATGGATGGAACACGGAATGAATTAAAACTACTAATTAGATATATTAATGGAATAGGAACAAAATAGGGACTAGTTAGTTCGTTTAAGACGATACGTCTGTCCATTTTAGGGTACCGCGGATTTCGAAACATTTGTGTGTTTTGTCTATTAGTTTGTCAAAGTTGACTTTTGGCGACAAGTGAAGAGATCTTGTTGAAAGGTATACCTACATATAATAGGTAACCCAATTATGGACTTACGAAGTAGACAATTAATGAATTTAAAAAAGTTCTACTTATAATCATATCATACATCATACCAAATAAAATGGTAATATAGTTATAAGAAAATAAAATATTTTATTTTATAATTTTAAAATAAATAGACTTGCTGCATGTTAGTGCAGTGATTAGCAACGTGTTAGCGGTTTGCCGTTTGGTTTACTTAAGCACAATTGAACCCCCGCAACAAGAGCAAAGGCCGGTCATAGGATGGGTGACAAAAAGCTTTTTTTTCTTAAGTCTGTGCGCCAGCAGAGGAGATAAGCATTAATAGGCCCATGTTGTTGCAACAGATTCAATTGATTTAAGAATATACGTGAAAGTTTTATCTCCCAAATCACTAAGTCAAAAATTTTTAATATTTGAGAAAAAGCTTCTTGTTTTTACATAAAAAAATTATAATATCTTATTATAAAATGAGGACTGAAAAAGCAAATTGACAATGATAGAAGAGAAAACGACAAATTAAGATGTGTTAACTTATTTTGATCGGATAACGGTTTAAACAAAAGAAAGTCTATGGTTATAAAAAAATCAAAATTGGAACGGAACTTACACTTCCCTTGCACATTCTAGAATATCACAAGTTGAAGAAAAAAAAACATTATCGCAGCCTAAAGTCATTTGTCACGGTTCCATAATCACAGCAATATGTTAATAAGCCTCATCAACAAAATTAAGTAATTAACTCTACCCTACCGATTTGAATATACATACGATTGTTTAATCGGGTTCGTTACATGACCCCCCTTTAAACTTGGTCGAGTAAGCTTTCCGTAAGGAGAATGCGTTGCGTTGGCAAACACCATTATGGAGCAATATTGCTATCCTGTGGCCATCTAATTATTTTTTACTGGAATAAATAGCATGGTAGGTCATTTTGAATACGCTGATTTAATCGGAGTGAAATACTTGATGACTATAAAAAATGTTATATAAAGATTGTAGATTTATGAATTATGTCATTATTTTTTTTTCAGTAGATAATCTATTGATTTTTTTTTTTGGATTTAGAATAGAATTAATATATCGTACGCTTCTAAATAATCTGTTTCATTTGATAGTCTTGACAGTACATAAATAAATAATTAACCGCCATCTTGATATCTTGAGCCGTCAGCCATATCAGATTTGAAATTATATAAATTAGTTAACCATCACCCAGTTGCACAAACGTCCATTAAAATTGTTATTTGTTTAAAGCGACATTAGCGATATAAAATTTAAACCATTAATTATAGCTATGTCATTATTAAAGTTTAATGTACGTTTGTGCATCTCGCCCAGTTGCACAAATATCGATTAAATTTCTCATAATTTTAAAGCAACATTACCGATACAAATTTTCAAAATTAAAACATTTATTAGAGCTCAAAGTCGTCATTAAACTTTAATGGGCGTTTGTGCAACTGGGTATTATAAACTAAACCTGTATAAAAAAATTCAGCTTATACGGCTTAGAATAACTTCTTTTCTAATTCAGTTGTAAAATTCGACGAATAATGCTTTGTAAAATATTATAAATTTCAGTCACCATCTCAATTTATTATCATTATCAATAAAAATGAAGATTGATGATGAAATTCACAGCGGGTCAGTGTAATACGAATGAATTGAATGTTACAACGTGTTCTACATATAAGTGAGAGATATACCTACATGTGTGCTAACAAAATGAGAGCTCAAGATCCCCCTTACTTGTTATCGTGAGATTAATCGTTAATTTTGGCAAAGTTGTTGGGAGGCGTTTATCTCAGCATTTGGCTTCGTATGCAATTTCTCCAAAGCGTCAAGCGTTTGCGAATTCGCCGATAAAGCGTCAGATTGTTGCCAAAACACGGGAACCAGTTAAATTTTGAATATAAAGGAACAAAATAAGATATGCATTAATGATATCATCAGAAACATGAGAGCAGAGGTTGATATCTAGTTTTTAAACAAATAATTTGTTTCCTTGTTTATTCCTTAGATCTTTGTGAAGCAACAATAGTAAAATGATTTAAAAGATCAAAAGTCTGTAAAGTAAGTGCACTTTTGATTTGTAATAGCGTGACTTAGAGCTTTGTTTAGCTCTTATGAGACCAAAACATGATATGCATGTATTTAAACCCCTATCTGCTGTAATATTTTTTCTGTTAGAGTTTAATATTCTATTACCGATAATCACACTTTTATGCTTATTATATTTATAACATTATTTAAATTAATTATAAAAAAAACAAATATTTTATACTCGTTGTCACGTGACCACAAACAGCGCGTGACGTCACGGCCCCTTCTTACTCATATCAGAACTTAGAGGTTCAACCTGATGCATACATAGAACGATATAAGTTTCAGAAGGCTGTGACGTCATAGTGACCCCATGATACAAGTGGCACTTTCGCAGGAAATTTTGAAATTTTTTTTTTTTCGATTTTTACTTATTGTATGTATGATTTTTTTTCATTTTTTTAGATATATTTATGTATAACTATAAAATAAAAATATAAAAAAGCTGTCTACACCCCTATTATAGAGGTTATAGCCCCAAAGAGAGACATAAACATTAATGAGTATGCGGGCCCTCAACTTTTCAAGATGCCCGACTAAATAACGACTTTAGTTTTCATAATGTACCCAAGTTTTCGTTTGATTTTGTATTTATATTACAACGAACTAAGCGACAACATGGCATATTAATATTTATGGCGTATAATTGAAGCTGTATTTTACTGTGTTTAGACAAAATTAAACCGATATCCTTGCCGATTATTCTAACGTAAATTGACGGAATCTAAATCCCCGTATAACACACCACAAGCGGCTCAATAATTTCCGAGCGAGTTCCCCAAGGTTACAAATTGGGCCGCCGTTTATTCCTGGTTCACATAATTTTGCCAGGTCATTAGACATTTTACCATAATAAGGTTAGTATATAGTGCAACATATTAGCTGAACCATAAACTAGATAATAAACAAGATGCTAACCGTTGCACATGATGTAATTACTGTGAGAGGCGATGTTACCAAATTTAGGAGTTTACTCTCCTTGCATGCAAAATAGATGCTGTTATTATTATATGGACACTCTTTTGTGGAATCCTGACTTTCCAAATGTCAGTTTTATATGGTTAGTTATTGTATAGTAGGTGCAATGAGATGGAATGACGCAGCTTTCTCGTTAATATATCCAAAGAATGGTTCTTTCGGTTGTTTATGAATAATTCAATTTGCAATGACTCATTAAATCCTATAAATGTAAATTTGAGTGTTTTGCTTATGAAAGGAAACAATGCAAAGACGTCGTGTCCTTGGACGGTCGCTGGAGACAGGATGTAATATTTTTTTCGTGAGCGCAAACGTCCGTTCAAAACAATTGATTAATTCATGTTTACTTTATGCAGTGATTTGAGTAGCTATAGACAATAAACTTATTTTTATGGAACGTCTTAAAATAAAGCATGTAATTTAGCTGAGCAGACTTGACCGTGAAATATGGAATCGTTACGATCACTAATTATAATAAGGTTTACAGTGGTTCATTAATCAAACATATTACTAAATTATTTAAATAATTGTACTTAGTATCAATACATAAGCTGACATGCAAAGTTTAAGTACTAGCAATAAAGATGATTATATTAAGAGAATGGTTAAAGAACTTGTTTCAATTTTGCAAGCGTCAATTTTTTTGTAATTCTTCTGATAGATCGTCCTTGTTTCGGCTTCATACAAGAAGATAGGAAATACCAGATATGCGGCAATCTTTGCAAATCTTCAGCGCATTATCATTTGATCTCTTGCTCGCAGCTTCCAGAATTTGGGCTGAAAGTATGTCCAAATTTTACTTAAACAACTATTTCCATGAGATAATATTTTTTTCTGTAGTTATAATAATTTGACCAAAAAACTAAATTGAAATCGTGACAAAGGTTACGATTATAATGAACTCCCATTATCGCACAAGTTGATGTCATTTGTTCGTTAATAACAAATTAATTGCATATCAAGCAAGAGTCGGTTGAATGAAATTTTCATTTCTCGGCATTCGATGAACCAGATAATTATTAAAAGTTATTTTGTTACCCAATAATTGTTACCCAATCTTATAAATAAGACCCAAAATAATAACAAACTACAACTATAAATAGAAGCGACTGAAATATTTTTCATGTTAAAATCAAAATATAAATTATTTTTTGTATACTGGAATTGTCTCCACTAGGATAAACAAAGACCCAAAATGATAAAATGCCAACAACTATAAGGCGACTGAAATATTTTTCATGTTAAAGTCAAAATATAAATTATTTTTTGTATCCTGGAATAGCAGAGTGACTAATTGATTTTGAATAATTAATCAAGCACAAATAAGTTGTAAGTAAACATTAAAAAAACTACAAATATTATATGTGTAATTTTTTACAACTAATTGGATCGGAACGTGAATTCATCCAATTTTCTCAACATAGAAAAATTACTTTTAAAACCACTATTTACGTAATTTATACTACTTATACTCCTTTATTGTAAAAAAAAAATTATATATGTTCGAGTTCCTATGCAGCCAAGGCTTTGTATTTATAATAATCGTAATGGCTTCGTGTATTCAAAATAGCTTTTACTCAATTTTTTGCAAATGCCGTTCTATAAACATATCTCTTTCATAGGCTCATGCGTTGATTTTGTCTGCATTTTACTTTTCTTAAGACTCAGATATAAAAAACTACTATTATCATTTGATAATTGATGTATCGTTAAAAGCATCTTCATCGTCCGCTAATAGACAGTTACATAAACGACTATTAAAATAATCATTAGTTAAATTTATTATTCAGAATGTTCATTACAGCTTAAAGTCTTCATCATCATCATCATCAGCCCTTTTTCGTCCCCACTGCAGGGACTCAGGCCTTCCTTATGGATGGTTAAGGAGGATGGGCCACGACCCTCCACGCTGGCCCAATGCGGATTGGAGGGTATTAACGACTGCAAATGCAGTTGGGACCAACGGCTTAACGTGCCTTCCGAAGCATAATTTTTTGGTCACCCATCCCGTGACCGACCCTTGCGAAAGTTGCTTAACGACAGCGATCGCGGGCCGCGGCGCTTATCCACTAGGCCACCGAGCTACTTCATTAAATCTTAATTGACATTTGTGCAACAGTACGAAAAAGTCGTAAAATATGTAATAAGACGTATTTTTTCTTCAATGACGACGTGTTGTCTATCAAATGAAAGGTATTAATTACCTAATGAAAGAATTTTTGTATTTTTTATCATGGAATTACCTAAATAATTAAAAAAAGACAAGTTTTATTTCGTATCAGATTTTTTTGGGGTTTAGATTTCGAACTGATTTAAGAACACCATTTATTTCTGTCGAAAAGTAGGCTAGATTAACGCTCGGAAATTAAGAAGCGAAACCTGACAATACATAGTGTCTTCATGAGAACAAACAGGGACGGGTGTCTCATTACGACGTCTAGTCCATTACGTCTGTATTATACACTATACAATGGTAATCAATATACTGATTTAATAGAGACATTAAAAACGTGATGTGGTCATTTTCCTCAAAAACCACATGTGGCGGAATAATTCCTAAATAAAAAAAAATAAAAAAAATTAAACAACATCATATATGTACATTGCTCAGATTCCAAGATGAGTAGCTAAAGCCCCCGTATTATGGAGTACCTGAGACAACGAAGATCACACAACACCCAGACCCGAGACAATATAGAAAAGTTCATTTTCTACATTAACCCGACCGGGAATCGAACCCGGGACCTCAGAGATGGCGACGCCTTGAAACCAGCGTGCGAACCACTCGGCTACGGAGGTCGTGACTTAAATATTGCACTCATCAGTCTATAAATGTACCTACTTACTGCTGGTGACAGGTCTTCCCTGATATGGAATTAAAGGGAGAATGGTCTAAACAACTAGAGGAATAACCAAGCACGCAAGCTCAGCAGCTCAGCGGTTAATATTCACGTAATAATCGCATCTCAATAGAGTCTCAACTACTTGCTTTTTGCCATTGTACTATCTACCTAAAGTCTAATATTATTATTTGAGAGAGCCACGCTTCGGCATGAATGGGCCGGCTCGACCGGAGTGATACCACGGCCTCACAGAAAACCGACGTGAAGCAACGCTTGCGTTGTGTTTCGTCGTGCGAGTGAGGGTACCGGAGGCCCAACCCCTCCCTATTCCCTTCCCTCTACCCCTTAACCCTTCCCTCCAAGGCCGGCAGCGCGCTTGTAGCCCCTCTGGTGTTGCAGGTGTCCGTGGGCGACGGTAATCACTTACCATCAGGTGATCCGTCTGCTATTTTGTCCCCTATCCCATAAAAAAAAGTCGTTGAGATATTATTGAGTTTAAACGAAACTTACGTCAACATTAATAGAATTGGCATGCAATGCGTATTGGTGAGAAATCAACTGCAGATGCAGCGGAACCAATTGCTTAATGTACTTTCTTAAGCACGGAGGAGTTCTCGATAATGAACAATTTTCTCACCCATCCAATGACAGGCAGTTATGACAGTTGCTTAACTCCCATATCGCATACCGAACGCGCTAACCACTACGCCATCGATCTCGGGTCACACGGCACTAATGGGGCACACTTTACGAGAAATAATGTTTGAGAAGTTCAGAGATATACAAAACAAGTGAGCAGCGTTCCGCAATAGCTTTTTTCAGGGCGATATATTTGGGCTATTCGACACTGAATGGAAATTAATGATGCTGACTGGCTCCGACCACCTGACTTCCGCGGGTAGGCCATTTTCTTTTCCTTTTTTTTATAGAGGCCATTTTGTTGTTTTACGGGCTTTACCGTAACGCTACGTAGCAAGAAGAATATTAAATTTAAAAGGAATACTGGATTACCTTGGCAGTTCTTATGTTTGGTTTACTTAGTTGATAATCTTTAAGTGTTTAAAATGGTATGGTTGAACAGCGTGGAATCAAAACAGACTGAAGTTAATTGAATTTATTAATTGGACGCAATTTAAAAGAGATCCAATAAATAAAATTTAATCCTAAACAAATCTAGATTAAAGGCTTTGAATAGTAAACAATCCGATACCTACGTGATCTATATTAATCATTGATTTTTTCCTAAATATTATTTTATCTTATTATATTTAATATCTGTTTCTTTCTGATTAAACGAATACTGTATTTATGAAGTTTTAAAGTAATAAAGAAATTAAGGACAAACACATTAATATCATATACATTGCTCAGATCCAAAGCAAAGCAAAGTTAACAACGGCGGTTCACACAGATTTCGTTTCGAATCCAGAACCTCAGAGATGGCATCTTCTTGAAACCCGTCGTGTACTCGGTCACGGAGTTCGACATCGTACTCGTTTAAAGCTTAGAAAAATAGATGAAAGTAGGGTGAGTGCACACAGTACAACTGATTTAGCAACATTTTGAAACTAATTTGATGATGTGACTCAATAATTGCGACAACTATTGCGAAAAAAATGTTCATGTAGCTTTATTGATTTTTTCTAAATGTTTATTTATATAAAGAAAAGGATTTGGCATGGTCACATGATTGGTAAGAGTACGGCAAAACTACCAAACGTGGTAGAAATGATAAAAAAACCGGCCAAGTGGGAGTTGGAGTCACAAACGGGTTCTGTACCATTAAGTTAACTTCCTTATATATAGGTATTACAGAGGTAGCGTTTAAATTTTTACAAACTACCGTTTAATTCCTAGAGGGGGGAACACTTCCCCCACAAGCGATGTTTTTAAAATTAAAAAACAATATAATCCCCACTTTACATGTATCCTAATTTTTTTTTTAATTTATTTTGTTTTACCTCTGTGTCGGCGTAATTAACGTATACATTCGTTCCAAAGTTTCACTTTCTAGTACCAATTGTTACTGAGCTAAACCGATATAACGGTTCCTTGTTTAGTATGGGACCCTAAAACGCTAATATTCAGGTTTGAAGATTGAAATGATGTACTACCTATTCCTGGTGAGGACATTGGTACACCCACAGAAGGCGCACCCACACTTCTTATTTAGTTTACAATAGAATCGCACAAACTTTATATGTAAAGCGTGTTACATACACACTCAGGTTTGCACATACTGTTTGGCAATTTAAATCGGTAGGATCATAATTATGAACGAAATTACCGAAGCGACTGCGTTGATCCGCTTATACGGAATGTTACAAAGATAAGCCTAAAAAGGCATTGCCTATACATAATACCTACTGAAATAATAGACCCTGCTCTTTAATTTGGAGCTACAGTAGTTAAAAAAAAAACAACGCAGACATTTAGCAAAAAGTCAGAAACAGTTGACAGTTGCACGCACGTGCTGACTCTGTACGTGGAAGTTTATAAATATTGTATTATTACTGTGATTGCAATGGACTACCGCAGCATGACGCCTTTTTTTTCGTTGAGAAAGGTAACGCTGTATTTTATAAAAAGATTGTAACAAGCAATCATATAATATTGAAGAGCTCACTGGCGCAACGGTTAGCGCTTACGGTCTGCGATAGGGATGTTAAGCAACTTTCGCATGGGCCTGTCATAGGATGGGTGATCAAAAAATGATTATCTCGAGCTCCTCTGCGCTTCGGTAGGCACTTTAAGTAGTTAATCGCAGTTTGCAGTCATTAATGCTCACCAATCAGCGCTGACCCTGTGGGCCATGAGTCGTGATGACCCAGTCTCTCTATCCGATTTGATTTGATTTCGTCACTATATGGCCTGTGCCGTAAAAGTGGGGATATCAAAAGGCTGGTGATGATAATGAACAAGCAATAACATATTTAAAGAAACAATGTTGGCTGATTTACTTTTAGAAAAATTATATTCTTCTTTTTCCTTTAAATTGCTTACAGGAAATATCTACGAGAATAGGAGCTTTATACTTAGTTGGCACTGGCAGTAACCTAAGGTGTGGTACAGATAAACTTATAGGATATTAAATCAGTTTTATTGGCGAATGGACTTAGATTATAGCTTTACCGATTCCAAATAAGCTATGGACTAAGTTAGGCTTGCTCGTTTGAGGCTTTAGTGTAATCATAGCTAATAGATCCTTTTTCAACATTAATTTTATGTTCATTCTTCTTTACAGCTAAAAGAAGTAAGAGACAAGATATCAGGAAGAGACAAGAATTGATTGTTTGTTTGCATCAAGTAGGCTCTGAAACTACAGGAGTGATTTTAAACATTTTTCATCTACGGGTTTCTATAATTTATGCGTGCGAAGTTGAATAAAACGGCTAATATATCTATAAAGTAAAGGTGATCCCATCAAAAATATAAGATGTACAAAAATACACAAGTCTCCAAACGCAATTTTTCTGCCGTAAAAAGTTATAAAATAAACGTAAACCGAGTCGATTCATTCAGTACCTGTCTTCCTGTGAGAGCAGCTATCCAATCTTGTCATAGAATTGTCACAGATTATATTTAAAATTTAAGCTTCTAGTTTAATCCACAACAAAGTTACAGTGGGTCGAAAATCAGCCGAATGGCTTCGAGAAAAGGATGGTACGGCCGTGCCCTTTTTACTTTTTGCTCGAAATGGCGAAGACATTTCTATACTGTCTGCTCTATCAACGTAAAGCTCAAAATACAAAACCAATTGAGCTGTATGTTTTGTAAAATTTAAATCCTGAGGGGGTTCAGCAGGGGTTACAAAATAATGTGTCTGATACATGCCAGCGAAGCCAAAGGCTAGTCTATATTTTAGACTTTAGTGTACTGGTCGATATTAATGATCTACAAAGTCAGTTCTTTTTCCGATTGGATGAATATTTTCTACTCTTATCCAATACAGAGTCAACGACTCTTCTATGTTCCTTTTATTTTTATTCTCACATAGTACTTATTTTACTATAGCAAATTTCATATTGTACTATAGCATAAGGAAAAAAATATTCTCCAAAGTTACTCCGAAGAAGAGGCTGTAAAGATAAGTGAAAACTTACAAATCTTTGAATTTTAAAATAAAATCTAAAATAAAATTTAATTATAAACTAACTTGTTAGAATTATTTTATTTGATTAATTTTGTATTCACAATGCTATAAATACTGAAAAGTCGTGGGATCGAGTCCCATCATGGAGTGACAGGGACGAAGTGGATTTTTTTAGCATTTTTCATTAAGAATATTACTTGTCAGACTTGAAAATAAACAAATAAAAAACAGAATATATCAATAATGTTTCTAAAACATGATAAACGACAAATAATACTTTAGAGTGTTCTAACAGTATACGACGGTCCATCACTGTTCCCTCAAAGGATATATCAACTTATACGTGAAACTATACAGTTTTATTCTTTCTCATACGAAAACAGTTCCCTCGTCCCCTAGGGGACATGATGTATTCGAGCATGATTGTAAAAAATTGAGTGCATTAAAACGTAAGTGACACTCGCGATGTTCACACATAAAGACCCCCGCACACGCTCGTTAGGTCGTCTAGCAAAACTGCTTGTAAATTGTTATCCATGTACGCGTTATACATCAAAGGTAAAGTGTAATATAGTATAAATCAAAAAAACGGTGGCAATATAACTGACTTAAAAAAAAAATGGTTGTAATATAACGCTAAATGTAATGTATGTTGCTAAATTTATATGTTCATTAAAATTAGAATAATGGTTATAAATAAACAATCTCGTTGTTAACTATTATGTTGACGCTACCCTGTTGTTACATATAACCTAAGAAATTATTATTTATATTTATTTTATAATATTATATATATAATTCCACGTGAACACTAAATTTAGTTTGTGCCAATAAAATTGTCTAAGATAGAGGCACATAAATATGTAAATATATTTAATTTTTCACCGGCGTTTCTCTTTGTTATTATTTCTCGTCTTATGTCCAAATATTTGTATGATAATTCTGTGGGTGCATTTCTGATGAGTGTGTGGGCGGCATTAATTTTGAGAGGTTTGAATGTCGGAGTGCTTCAATATCGGAGTTACGATTAGTTTGTACATCGTTAACTAGGCTGTATTGCTTAGGTTCTGTTTGAAATATGCTTACGACGTTGCCGTTGTTTAGTTCTACACTGGTTTCAAAGTCTTAAGTATTTTAAAATGAGGGGGGAAGGGGTTGGCTTATCTAATTAAAGCCGAAACAGAGAGATACCGACGAAATAAATGCAAATTTAAAAATTCATATTTTGATATTATAAATCCATTTGAAAAAATAATTTTTAGTGTTCGGGTCTTCTTAAGCGTCAATTATAACTGTCCCTCTTCACCCTATGCTGCGTTTAGCCACGCTCATAACTTCATATATTTCCATGACAAGCGCAAAATATTTGAAGTCAATCCGCGTGGCGACACGCACGATAAGGTATAACTGACGATTGAGACACAATAGTTTGTATAAATAAACAATATGACCAATTTTGTAAAACACTATTGTTCGTAAGAAAGGTTATTCATGTCTGTGACGTAACCACTATAATACCGAAATCTATTATTTATGTAAAAAAGAGGTTTGTTTTTGCTTTACCAAAAAAAAAACCCTTTGACCGAAACATTCAATCAACTTGACGCGATGAATTTGTAAAAAGAACACGACCTTTAAAATTCCATCGACATTTAAAAAGAAAACACGGCAACTAGGGAGGTGGTATAAATTTCACGTAACCTATACTTAACCCTGTAATAGCCACGTAAATAAATAGCATCCCAAAGTATTGGGTTTTACAGGGTTGTCTCGACGTTAGACCTCCTTTGTATTTTCCTGGTTGTTTCTTGACGAAATTTGCTTCAAAAATTGGCTTCAAATGCATCTCGTAGTTCATTTACAGTCGCGTGTAAGGTTTTAGTAGATTTTTTTAAATTCTAGTTACATACGCAAAAGTAATATATTCAATGTATGTATATGCTAAGGTGGGTGGATTATGGAAGGCCACACTAACGAATAAACAATTTTTCTTGGTTCATTTACGAGTTAAATGAAAACAACTTATTATTAAGTAACGCTTTGTTTTATTGTGTAACTTGAAAATTGCTTGTTTTTATTCTAGATGTCTTCTATATCTATCTATCTATAATATATAAAGCTTAATTTTATTTAAATATGTATTACTTTTGTTAAGCTCTTCCAAACGGCCTTACAAGAAATAGGGCTCCATGCAAAGCGAATATTATTAATGAGTCGCTCAACTCTAAAGTAGAGTTGTGATAATCAAACTATATCCTCTTTTTCTAAAGCTACATACAAAGCTTTTTCTTATAAACGGAGCATTAAATGCATAACATATTATAATTTTCTTTAAAAAGTCAACGAACATTCCCTCAAAACCATCGTTAAATTAAGAATATATTAATGGAAATTATTTAAAAATCATAGTATTCAGTATTAGATCGCTAACAAATAACTTACCAATGCGTTTTAGAATAAGATTATAAAAAAATAACACCTATAATGGCGTTCTAATGGGTCCGTTCTTTGCAAGATCAAAATTTTCATAAGAAGACTAAACTAACAAATGTTATCTATTTATATATAACAAGCTTTTTTAATATACACTTATATTATTAAGGGGAATGATTTGATTTTTTTGTTTGTTTACATCGAATTATCTGTTCCATTATTGTAGATATATTTTTAATCAAATAATTTTTAATAATAATAACATTTCTATTACGCAATTATAACTAGAAACAAAGTGTTCATATTTATATGTTTTGTAAACACACACACAAGATAATTTTTTTTATTGGCATTACAAGAAAACATCGGCCTTCACAGGAAAACTAACGATATATTAACTGAAATCGAAACAAAATCATTATTTCTTCTTTAGTGACATATGAAATACTTCTATAATTATCTACAAAACAAAAAATAATAATTATTATAATAGGTTATTTACATTAAAAAAAAATACCTTTTGTTGTGTTCAAAAATTATATAATTTTAACGTCAACGACCTAAGTCTAAAAAGCGAGGGAATTCACCATTAAACTAGCGTCACAAGCGACTTTTCTCTGCGTCTGTGTCCTTAAGTTTGTTAGAGCTTAATGTGAGTGGAAGGAATTTGTCATTATATGACAGTAACTATGATTTTTTTATTGTTGGCCTTCGACGGAACATGGCCTTCCATGGTCCACCCACCTAACTTTAAATATACGGAAGTAGATACCCGATTTATTTTTTTTATTTTTTATTTTAATTGCATTTATGAATTATCTCTAAACTTAATAGGGCAATTTCAACGTCCGTTACGTTAATACAGTTTTTTTTTGCAAAATACTTACAATATTGTTTGACAAATTGACAACCATACATTATTATATAACAACGCTCAATCTTTTAGGTATTGACTGGAACTTAGATATAACACAAGTTTATCAATTAAGTAGTAATAAGTTTTTAGCCTATCGCTAACAAAAGATAACATAAAATTTATCGACATTTACGCCTCGCTAAATTGATAAACTTTTAGCTTCTTCCATATTTTTTTTTCCATATCTAGAAAATTTTTAAGTTAAAAATATGTTATACATATAATAATATTATTACAGATGTTTCGTAATCTCAATAGGATATAAATATGTAATGATAACCTATTCAATATTTTTCTTAAAAAAAAAATTACCATATTGGTTTTGCCGGCCCTGTTCAAGGCATCGAATATTAAATATTTTGGTCCGTTGCATCGTACGTGCTCGTTTAGGACTAAGGTTTAAAACGCAAAGCAATACTTTACTGATTGATGCTCACTAAAATGAAAAGTCGCTTGGTGTACGAATAGAAGAACGGTTAGAGATAATTTTGTAAATATGAATTATCTCTGGTATATTCTCTTCGAAAATCAGAATTTTATGTAAACTAAAAGACAAATACTGTGACTACTGAAAATTCGTCACGGGATTTCATCTAAGAGTGCTGGCACAAAGTGGATTGTTTAATAGCTTGTAAGTACTCGTAAATAAGTAGGAAATGTTACTTTAAGTTAATATTATTTTTTATACTGCATGCTTATGTTTAGCTTATATGTATGTATGTATTCATTACGGGAAGTTCCTTATTTAGGTACTTGTGTTATTTTACTCAATTTGTATGTTTATCTATAGGATATAATTAGTATTTCAGTAAAACAATTTCAATTAATACATACTATAATTATATTATGTAATAGCCAAAGTATTGTATTGTACTCGTATTGTATTGATTTATATCGATAAAACATAATTATTTTGAGGAGTTCGATAACATAGTGGTAAGAGTCGTAACGTTTGGTCTGCAATTCTAAAATTTAACAACTATAGTTATAGGTTAATTTTTGCACCGGAAAATTCATATCATTTCAGATGAATTTTGGCCCAGCGTCATTACGACGCAATTAAAGTTTATAAAATTTGTATCATTTGATTTTACCTTGAAAAATGTACCCATAACTAAAGCGACAAACACTGCAGTAGGTACTCGATGTGTAGCGCATGCAGCTTGAAAATGTTAACTAGGTCAGTGGTAGCTTGGTTTTTTTAAGTGCTGAACTACAACGTTCCCACAGCGTAAAGCCGCTTTACGATTAATGGCTTCATGAATCGAGATTAAGAGACGACGAGAGATTCTAAATAACATAACCTTATGCCTGCGACAGTAGCTTAGGCACCAAAAAACAAGAGTGCAATACGAGAACAATTTTAATGAATGGTGAATTTTATAAGTAACTTAAAAAGTTTGAATTTATAAATAATATTTGTAGAAAAAAAAATATTTGGACTTTATTTCACAGTTCATAATTATTTGAATATATATTTTTTTAATTTAAACTTGTCATGATTTAGATACACTAAGTAGTTCTATTTGACGAGACAAAGAGCTTGTGCATTAGCATTACTCTAAACGGCTTCTGGGGTTATTTTGGTTAACAATTCGTTAAAATATACCAAAATATATTGTAGTAGGGACGAACGGTGGGTACTTTGGGCAATGTTATTAGGGTACCCGGCAGCAATGCCAGGTGACAACCGTGACGGGTAGACACGGAAATCATTTTAACCCTATCGCGCGCCTGCGGTCCAATGGACCTACCGATCGCTGTTGTGGACCATTTACACGAGACAATCCAGTAAGCCAGTCCAATGAAATAAGAAATCGTGCTATTTAATTATTAAAGATTATCCGGGATAATTATGCAATCGACAGAAACAGAAAAAAATATTGTTTCAACGGTTTTACATCAGCAAATGTTGGTATTGTTGGAATCGGTTTGGTGAAGTCACGATAAGCAACACTTTTTTTAATATTATAGCTGTATAGCTTATGCTTCCCTCGTCATTTATTTCTCTATATATTTTTCATGTGTTTTATTGGACTGGCTTGATTACTGGCTTGAGAATTGCCTCCATTTACACAAGGCCAATACTGGCCGGGCTTACTGGACTTGCTCGTTTACTAGCCTCGTTTAAATAGTCCACTAGAAATATTTCGATTGTGTTGCACGCCTCTGGCATTAAACAGTAGTAGTTTCATCAATACGTATATATTATAACAATGTATAAACAGCATTATTCAGAATTATTGTCGGCTTCATAATATTTATCGACATTTACGACTTGCTGGGCTGATAAAGGGTTGGCTCATCTTTTTGTGAAACGGCCCTTGAAACTTATTTAATGTGTGAAATTCAACTGAGGCGTACGACATTCGAAATTAGAGACTAAGAATATAAATTTGGAAAAAGTTGCGCACGTCTTATCATCACACAATTCAAATTATCTATATGTCTTCACAATAATTCACAGTGGTTTAGGATTGCATTTATAACAATATTGTCGGTTAATAATAATACAGGCAGGTATTTATATAATATAATCTCCAGTATAATGAAGATTTAATTTTTTTTAAATCAGGAATATAATAATGTTGTTAATCTCAACGGTTACATAATTTTTTTACAAAAAGTAGCAGTATGTCATGTATAGAAGACACCAGACAAACGATGACACTGCGAGGCTTTAATAGCAATATACGCAAGTAGCGGAAACTTCGGTATCAAGAGGCGCCGACACAGCTACACGCGGGAAAGTCGCAACGTGACCGCACATATATCGAACTCTGGATCCGCTCACTTTTGTTTAGCCGACATCGTAAAATAGTCAATTCATTAATTTATAAGAATTATAAATTATAAAATCCCTTTTCGTTAATAAATAAATAAGTAAAATTTTTTTGAGTCCTCGCGGCTGTAGCCTGTCGTAATTAATATACAAACTTATTTCTATTATATCAACTTTTGATTGAAAGCTCTTAATGTTAATAATAACAAGAAACAATTTAACCGACAAAAGTTAAACGATACCAATTCATAATGACCCAGCAAACATTAATAAATGTCTTATAATAACAATGGAAAGCCGAAAAGGAACATGTGTTGAAAACTAGTCAAAAGAATGTAAACTTAACCGCTATACAAATAGTGTGTCGACCCCTAATTAGCCGCATGACACGTACTATAAGTCTTAAGAGCTTCCACACAAATACTCTGACTCCGCCGCAAAATGTAAACTTCCTATAACACGTGTAGTATACAAAAACTATTTCAGTCACACGGCCATTAACAATAATCCTTTTAGAAAAACATGCGCTGGGTCGAAATGTTCTTAGTGGCTCCATTATAGGGTTGAGATTACTTCGAACAGCGACGGTAGCGTTTTAAAAATATGACCCTGTTAATAATGTTCTTAGGGTAAGCTCTGCCACTGTATTAAATTAGTTATTAATCACGCCGTAATCCGACGCAGGCAAGTAAATATGAACGCATTATGATAATAACTTCATTTAGTGCTAAGGAAAATTAAACCAATGTTACATTTATTAAGGAATTAATTCATTTAGTCTAGCCTGAATATTGGTGGACATGGAAATATTTTATCGGATATAATCTTTTATTTCACGATATGTTGGCTAGACTTTACACAAATTTTAAAAGATTGTTATCCTCTTTGGCCACCTGACGTATAGTATTGATCGAGAATTTTATAAAGATAATGAAACTTCTTTGTATTTATAGTTATGGAAGTAGATGATAACATGTACAAAAAAAAAATCTGTCAACAATTCGAGGTTTTAATCAGTGAACATAAAAAAATACATCACCGTCGAATATAGAACCTTTCCCTCTTCTTTGATTCAAATAAAAACCCTTTTTTGTTTTAGTCAAAGCTCCTTTTTGATTTTGTAGTTGGTAAGTAAAAATAAAACTTAGCAGATCATGTGTATTATGAAATGTATCAAGGTTTTGGTTTTTCGTCAGAAACAAAACAAAGTATACCTACAAGAAGAATGTTGTCTTTTCTGGCATGAGACTTGAAGAACTTTCTTGGTATTAGATTATCCAATAGTCTGTTTCTTTGGCAGGCGAAACCTGAAAAAATGATTAAAAATCCACTTGGTCCCTAGCACCCTGAGATGGTATTCGAACCCATGACCTTTCGCAATCCGGGCGACTGCTCTAACCCAGTGGTTAGAGCAGTCGCCCAGTAGGTACCCAGGACCTAACAGGACTGACGAATCTTTAAAGCACTTGTTACATTTTCGCTACTACAGAGCGTATTCTCATCAATGTGCAGGCAATCGTCCCAAGCAGCATAAGATATATTTTTACAACTATTTAATCTTTCGATAAAGATGAAAATTTCTTCGAATTATATTTGACCAATTTTTCATTCACAATGCAATAAAAAAATATATTCTTAATGAATAATGATTAAAAAATCCACTCGGTCCCTGGCACCCTGATTTAGTTAATTCTTGCAATTTTTGTTTATCAACTCAATAATTAGTCGTTGGTTTTATAAGACATAAAATATTGTTCTTCCTTTATTCATATTGTTGATTCCTTGCTTTCAGCTTAGATAGAAACATTGATAATCACCAAAAACATCTTTAGTCTAAACCGCATCCAACCAACGTTTATTTATGTACAAAGACTCGAGAAACAACATTAAACGGCAGTTTTTCGCTATTAATGCTTGGCAACAAAACACGATCTGACCGCCGAACTAATTTCGTGTCACGCGACGTCAACAAAATGTCGCGAGAGTGTTGCACGGGAACACGCGACGGGATTAAGCGTCGCCATGCTTATTTAACCGCAGCCTTCAGCGTTTTCTTGGGGAAATTAATTTTATTTATTAGCTTAGGGTGATGAAGGAGTATAGTTGTCCTTGAGCTTAATAGCGGTAAATATAAATGGTCTGACTCATCTGATTTACGATAGGTACTAGATTTTTGTTAAGGCTGTTTTTCTTAGCGGCTATAACGTTAAAAATCGACCGGAAGGGTTTAACTAATCAGTTTCCAAACACTGAAAATTTTAAGAGGCAGCGTTAAGGCTGTCCCTGTTTATCTCATTGCGGTAATAGGGATGATGTCCAGGCAAAAAAAACTATTTAGTCCGTCAGTCAGAATTTTATAAATTCAACTTTTAGATATGAGGGAACCCTTAGAAATAAAATGTCGTTTTTTTATTTATGTTTACAGCTGGTTTGGACGTTAATTGTTCGAAAAAAAAAACTGTTGAAAGTGAGTGATTTTGAGTGTATGCGACTTCGTTAATTATATTCTTATTTGTTGTGAAGTACGTAATACCTTATTGAAAATTCCAAGTATCGCTCAGTTAGTATTTAAAGAGACGTCCCGGTGGATAGCAGACAGAGGACACTATAAATACAAATACCTTTCTTAGTCTTGGTGAAAGTTTCGGGATGGAGGACGCCTGAGTAAGCATTATTTGGTACGATTGATTGTAATAACAGAAGCTCTTGGCCATATTAAATGTAAAAAGTAGCTTACACTAATTAAAGAACAAGTTTTTTTTTTAAATTTATATCTTTGTAAATTACTATCATCAACCCGTTAATATCTCCATTGCCGGGGCACGGGTCTTTCCTATGTTTGAAATCGCAATAAATGGAATAGTTAGAATGCATATTGACCCAACACGCGGGCCCAATGCGGATTGGTGAATGTTAACGACTGCAGATGCAGCCGGGACCATATGCTCAACAAGCCTCAAAGTTGCTTAACTATCGCAGACATAACGCGATAACCACTGAGCTAATGAGCTATTATCATTACATAACCTTAATATTTGTGAGCGTGAAATGGAAGTAGTAAACCTAATCTACCCTAGTAGCGTGTGCACTAAAGTTTTGCAGTCGGAAATCTGCTTGACCTACCTGCAGAAAGTGGTAAAATATGGCTGCAAATAAACGTTTGTGGTAAATATGCAAGCAGATTTTGCGGTGAATCGAGTTGCTTGTTTTGAGCACAGATTTTGCTTACTATACCATTTCTTTTTTTCTAATATAATAAAGTGGAAATTATGTATATAAGAAATTAGTGCATGTTGTCGTGACAACTGATCGTGAAGTAAGACAAGAACAAGTAAATAATTATTATAGGGTTGAAAGTTCGTGAATTTTGTGAACATTAAGTGTATCTCGTTAGCCACATTAAATTCAAACTATATTAGGCTAAATAAAAATCGGTCATGTATGTAGTACAGTAGTAGTATAGTATAGGGTTAGCAAGGACTAATCCGTACTGATACTGTAAATTTGCTATAATTATTTGTGTTTACTTCAAATAAATTTTTAATCTTTCAAAACAGTTACAGTTGCTGCAATGTTATGGTTATTCTGCTCAAAGGCGTTTTTAATTTTCTTTTTTATATCCTAATGGACGCCCGCGACTTCGTCCGCGTGGAAGTCGGTATCCCGTGGGAGTGAGAAGTTTTCCCAGTAAAAAGTACCCTATGTGTTATTCTGATGTATAACCTATATTGCTGTAAAGTTTTATCCAAATCCGTCCAGTAGTTTTTTCGTGAAAGAGTAACAAACATCCATACATCCATACTTACAAACTTTCGCCTTTATAATATTAATAGGATTATTATAACCTAATCACACATAATTTTCAGAGTGTATCCAATGTATTCACAAGTTCATAACAGAATTTAATTCGGAATGTATTTTACTAACAAATCAGCCATAGTTGATTTACAAAATCACACCCTAATAATTTTAATTTTTTGTTAAGAATACAAGTAACAAAACAAGAAATTCTGATAAATTCGGAAAGAGTCGAATCCCCCAAGGCCACTCATACTCGTATTTCTCGGCTTAAGAAATTGCCAAAATATTAATATACATTGTCTTCGCCTCCCAAAAGAATTTCTGTGTAGCAAATGTGTAGATCAACGTTACATCAGTGTTATGACGCTCTCAGCTTAAAAGAGTCATTCGTTGTGACTAATTTTATTTATTGCCAACCACCCCAGGCACATTTATTACCGCGAAACAGCAGGCCCAATAAAACCACTGAATCAAAGAGAAAAACTGCTCTCTTCTATAAATATTTTATTTCTGATAGTGAGATGGAGGGTGAAACTATTTTTTGGTATACGCGGATAAATTAGAGGGTCTGCGATCTATAAGATGTACCACTCATCACTAAAGTTATATTAGGTGTTTTAGCTAAGTCAGTGATGCTAACTGTTTACGGAGAATTATTTCTTCTGGGCTGATGTGTCGTTGAAGGATTATGCATAATTTAAGTATACACTGCTGGTAATATATGTCACATATATTCACAAAAAAAATTATATAATGTATATGATTAACTAATATTACTAATAAAGACAAAATCTTATTTACAAAAAGAATTGAAAAAGAGCTCGGTTAAATCTAAAAGGAAAAGAGATATGAGGGCAAAATTACTTTAATAAAGTCTTAACTATTAAATTTCAATGTTAAAAAGTTTACGATAATATTGTGAAAAAGGGGGTTAAGAATTTTCGGTAATATTTGGGGTGAGATTTATCTACAAATTGATTTACTTTTCTTATTATCAATGTCAAACTTTATTCTTTATCCATTATAATTTAGATTGAAATATATTTATTATAATTTAAATAAACATTTCAGACATATCCATTTTATATACATATCACAGTCTGAATATTTTAAGCTTAATATCTTTATTAAATTTTTTTTTTGAATCGTCCAAACATTTTTTCCCCTACCACTTATTCAGGACGTCTTTTAGCTAACAAGAAGAACAAGCGAAAGAAACTTACTAGCTCTTTATCATACAGACACATCAGTTCTTAACAGAAGTTATGTCTAGACGTAAATTACAAATGCTTTTATTTCATGAACAACAACACATTGTGCTAATTTTTTTTTAATAGCACATTATTTAAAAAAATATGACATTTGTGAAAGTTATTTATGAAAGTATAGACTTAAAATTGGAAAATGAGCTTATATCCTATATTGCTAGGCATTTGTTTTGAAGTTATGTTTTTTCAATAGTATTTTTAGTATAAATTGTACATATTTTCTACACCTTATTATTTCAATTATAACACAGTTACATATACAATAGAAATTTGGTCACCCTATCCAGGGAGCTCGGGAACTTTTACTAATGCGTGCTAGTCAAATGGACTCCAGAGGGTATCGACGTTGAATAATCCGCTTTAACTCCATGCAATAGGGTGCAATGTGTAACAGTTCTATATATGTATAAATAACTCTGTGGGCTTGTCTGCCACTCATGCATATGGAAATTGCGACTTAGGTCATAGAATAAATACGTACCTACCTACACTTGATAGTTTTATTGAGCTTCACTTTGAATTTGTGGGATGAAATTACAGTGGTCTTCTGCAAAACCTTTTCGGGTATTCTATACGTAAGGGATCAATGGGATCCACTGTATTGAGCTTGTCTGTCCGTCCATGTGTCGTGATAATAATATATTTATTATCTATGTGCGTTAGAATTTAAGAGCAAATGTATTGAAGAACACTAAGTTTAATCTACTTAGATGCGTGTGCACAACATTAGGTAATCTAGTGCTTATACAAGGTTTTACTAAGTATCAATTTATTAATCCAATTCTATATTTTATTTTATCGTGATCAAAACAACACAGGAACACTAAGCGTTTTTGATCAGTATGAAGGTAGTTTACTTATAAAAACGAAATTTATTTCTTCATATATAAAAGTAGATGTTATGACATACTGACTGACAGACAATGCACAGCCTAAACCGCTGGTCGTATAGACTTGAAATTAGGAGAGGACATTTGCCTTATTAGGTGTACTAAGAGGGGATGTTTGGGAATTCCATTTCTACGTTTGTATGAAACTTCTTTGTTTTTGAACGTATATGATTGAAAATTAGTATTTAATTAGTTTAAGACATTTATATTTTATCCCGAAAACCAGCACTTGAAGGGCTGAAAATGGGGGTGGAAGTTTTTACGGGGAAACAAATTGTTACCATAGCAACAATCGTTTACTATTTGCTTTGTCATTGTAATTAAATTTACCTAATATTATTGATAAAGATTTCCTTATCACTGATAAAAATTGGTAATTGAGCACATAATTTATAATTTTTTTTCGTTTAATACTATTCGAAAGAAAATAACTTTTTATATATTTTTATACTAGATGACGTTTATTATTAAATAAACAGCGCTATTGTTTAGTTAAAAGAATTTGACGTAGATTTCAGTTTACGATTAAGTCTTGGGTTATTCTTGCCATCTGTATTTTAAATTTTATCTTAGTTTATTTATTTAGATATGTATCTGGTAATTAACAAGGAGAATCACTTAATTATTCCATACTAATTTTATACATGCAAAAGTCTGTGTATATATCTGTTACGCTCTCACGCCTAAACCACTAAACCGAGTTAATTTGAGACAGGACGTTGGTTACTTTTTATTATGATAAAAGGGTTAAAATGAGATGTTAAAGTTTATATGGAAGTTATATGGAAGTATAAAAACATGAAACTTTATAAAAAGGTATTTATAGGATTTAATGAATAAATATTTGTTTTAGCGGGTTTGGAAATGCTGCATAAAGTAACTGTACCACACGGACGAAGTTGTGAGCAAAGCTAGTTTTTATAAACGACCAAAAAGTTGGTAAGCACTTATTAAAGTTATTTTATTATTTTTACTATAGTATATATATATATATATATATATATATATAATATATGTAAGAGTTATAAATTGATTTATAAGCGAAATAATCCAAGAATAACGACAGCCGTCGTCATGTAGGCTACAGTGCTACACTGTTGCTACGAAGTACCGTTACGAGAATGAGTTCGAAACTAAACTATAAAATAAGTTAACACTGTCTGTATTTATTTATTTTTTGTTCCATTTAAAAAAGTAGCGTATGTAATGAATGACAGATGCATTATCTACCAGTCTATCAGTAAAGAATGTTAGAGCCTGAATGCGATGAGAATAATACAGTAGCCAAAAAAGATGATATTATTAATTAGTAAAAACACTTAAATCTTCCTTTACTTAGTATGTATTTCACACAAACATATTTATTAATTACTAAAAACAACTGCACGAATATACCAAGTTACAGTAAGCTCTTGCGGTGGGTTATTTTTATTGATTGATTTCTTCTATATGGGAAGTCGATGCCCCAACAATGTGTACTTTCATAAGGCTATGACGATGATTATGCACCTATTTAAATAATGATAAATGTAATTCGAAGTTAAATAATGTATTTAATATACTAAATTACATTGAAAATTGGTTTTTGTCATTAACCTGTTTGTTTGATTAAATTCAATAAAGAGACAAAAGCTGTTAAGTTCGGTAGCAAATGTAATAATATTAATTGACAAAGTTACTATAATAACACCTTCATTAAAATCCTTTTGTTAAACAAATAAAAACGATTATAATGCTAGAGGGAAGTAACTGAATATGGAATATAAGACCTTTTATGGAAAATGGTTTGATACCAAATGTAAATAACCAAATAGGTTCATTATTAATATAGAACCTGATTACGATGTTCTATTGTTAGATGATTTTTTACTGTCTCTTATTCTATCTATAATTCATTTATAAATTGTTTTACTCTGTTCATAACAAAAATAAAAAATTTAAATATATCGAAATGGAATTTCAAACTCTTCAAAAATATAGTCAGTTAAGTTAATCCATGTATATGTATGTATAATCCATAATCCAAATATATGAAAAATGCAGAGTTATAATTATCACGTGCTTTTTTCACCTCGACTTCACTAGTTAGTAAGAAATTAACATTTTAAACATATTAGCTAGTAATACGTTTGCATAAATCACAAGAACATAATAAAACAAAAATGCCGTTTACACCTAACGATTTGAACGAAGTGCAAATCGTGGCATAAAACAATGGCCGCATAAACAATAGTCATGCTAGCCTTTTATTGATGGCAGAAAATGATTTACAATGAACATGAATCGCTTTGTTCGGCATAATACACATCCGTTTGATAAACAGACGTCTGAGTCCGATAATTAGTGATGTGTGTGAGCGAATTTAATAACTCAGACATTTGGCGTTTACACTATACGATTTCGAGTGGATAATATTGTTTTGTTTTATATATTACTACACTTTACACAATATAGACAAACCTGGTTCATAAAAATAATAACGACACTATTGTTGTTTCTAAATTTCAATATTATGTCGACAGTATAAGGAGAGAGATTACTAATATTGGTTTTATAGTCATTGTGAAATCTTTGGGATGAAAATACATATCCTATTTAATATAACTTAATATGTATAGATTGTATATAATGTTGTATGTATGTATATAGCATACATAATTTATTTTAAATCAAGTAGACCAAGAAATAATTATAAATAACTTCTGCCGCTCTTATTAGGTTAGTAATGGCGAACCCTCAAACTGAGTATAGTTAAGATATATTTTGTTAAAAGTTTTTTGTACTTTGTTATTCATTGCCAAAAATATCCGTATTTTTACTTCATTTAAAATATTGACGTAAAAGTCTTGTGTAAATAGGAAATTGCACCTTGTCCCGAATGAGACCAATATATCTGAACTAATGTCGTCCCATACATTTTATTTGAATTTTCTATTCGCCGCTATTATTCTTGAAAATATTATTTTAAAAAGTAACAATATATATAAAAAAAAAATATATAAGTACGTAATACATAAACCTATCGTGTGCTGTAAATGGCGCTATTCCGACATCGTATTTGCTTGCCGCGGCCGCTCGTCAATCACGCTCCGAAAGCTGACTGCGCATTTCAATATTAATCTTGTTTTCCATCAAAAGCGAAAAATAGTGAGAAACTTTTGTTATATCACAGTTCATAATTAAAAAAAAAGGATAGCTTAGCATTTACAACGAAACTTATATATGAAAGTTTTCAGAATATAATATCTTTTATAAATTGTCAGCTAATTTATAATATATAACTTTGATTAGGAGTAAAACCTACCTTGTGAACTATTCCTCTATATGTGAATATCTTGAAGATGTAATCGGTTGATTTGAGTTTATCATGTTGAGCTATTTTTGGCCATTAATTAATAATACCTGTGTATTTGTTATAGTATTGTCAGTTTGATGGTAATCGATAGCACAAAACTAAATGTAGTAAAATTTGCCTCGTCGTCGAATATAGTCATTGTATTTAGAATTTACTTTTTTGAAAGATTTTTGAAATTTTTTATCAACTACATAGAAGTATTTTCATCACTTAAGCTTAAGGAATTTATATAACAAATATATTGGTACATTGTTTCATGATATTTCATAAACAATAACTGAATTACACGTATAAATTTTGTTTATATCATATAGATTTAAATACATATAAAAGGAACTTAATTACGTACAGAGAATTAACGTTGTTTTTATATTATAGCGTAGCTTCTACTACACACCTTACTCGCTTCATCGGGCAACTGAAATTAAGACTAACGATTTGCAGAGCCTTAATGTGGCCGGTTTTAATTTTATAATTTCGAAACGGTTCCGCCTTAACGACGGCCACATGCGCAATCGACGAACATTACAGTTTTCAGCAATTACTGAAACAGGATTTTGTAAGTCTTTCCTGGCTACCACAAGATTTTGGTACAAATTGGAATTCATCGTTGTACATACATTTCTGTATCTAGACACGACCCAAGTCACCATACCGCGGGTTAGAAAACATGTTATATTATTATAGTAATAATATAATAATAATACATAATTCTTTTATTTTGTATAAATACTTCTAAGCTAGTTTTACTTGTATTTTAGAAGCCAGTATCTCCCCAATGACATTTCAATATTTAGAAAGGTACTAAGTACAAACAAGTTGGAATATCATAAGGTATGTAAAAGAAATAAATATGGTAATATACTTTCTTGCATACTATGTGTGAGTTTAAGTGCATGTCTGTATAAGTTAGTATATGTATGTGTGTGAGTAGTCTAAAGCATAAAGCATTTATTGTAAATTTATATTAATAAACAAATTTGTAAAAAACCAACACATTGATATGCTGTTTTCTATTGCGTGTAATATCAGATTGAATTTTTACAAAGTGAGTAGCCCGCCATGTTGTTTTTGTATTGTTGTTTTTTTTACATCTAAAGCCATATACAGAACGCTCGAATTAGACTTGTTCCGTTATACATTACTCGTTCGCTTCTTCCTCTCTTCTAGACAAGCTATAAATGCATAAACACGTGGTTGTACAATAGGTTACACACAATATCAGTTATTAGCGTACTTTTAGTTCTGTTTAGAAATATAATATTTACCGTGAATAGTAATGGTAATATATTTATGTTATTACTACATACCCAAACAGCTATTCTAACTGCTAACAGCGACTTACCACCTGAAACAAAATCAAACGGTAATTATAGACATAAATAAATAATAAGGACCGATGTGTACTTTACTTAAAGCCTATTTCTTTTCAAAATATTAAAATGCGCGTAAAGATAAAGAGGAATCGTGTCGAAATTAAGTTTAAATTTCATGTAAAGAATAACTCTAGCAAACAAATATAAGACAAGATAACATACACTGCTCTGATCCCGAATTAGATAGCTAAAAGTATTTGTACTGCGAAAATCTGGAACATAGAAGGTACCACAAAGTCCAGACCAGAGGTCAATTTTGAATCATTCATATAATTTTGTTAAAGTCATATAGGTGAAGATATATCTGTGCATCAAAGGCAGTGTTGTGTCCGTTGAATCATACATTATCGAAAAATGGGATTCTTTGGAGTCATGCTAGCGTGTTTCTCTCTGCTATAATTTCTAATATTTGAAAGTTTTCGGAGTAAAAAAGTAGGCCTTCAGTGATAATAAAAACAGATATGCACATTTACATTTTCTGCCGGCTATCGAATTCGTCACCACAGAGATGCCGACACATTGTAACCATCGTACTATTCACTCGTCCACGGACTTTATTTATTTATTCATATTTAAATAAATAAATGACAGAAATTTTAAAAAAGCGCATAACATGTTAGACTTAGTACATCGTGTAATTGTATTTGCATCTAGTCTGTGTTAGTGTTTGTAGCTAGTCTGTGTCAGTGTTTTGTTTTATTTTTCCCGGAGCTCGGATGCAACAACGTTGAATATTTAGTTTCTAAATTGCATCAAATTTTCTATCCGTGTCAGTCTAGCATCCCAGGCTGGACGACCAGTACAACTAGACGTACGGTAAACGCTTTCCGCTTTTGAATTTGATAAAACATTTATAATTGAACCACTTCTGTTTGTTATGATGCTTTTAGGATTCCGCAACCAAAGGGTAATACGAGTTTCTCTTACCAAAACTCCGCTGTCCCTTTGTTCATCTGTCACCGAGCTATATTTCATGAAGCGTGATAGTTAGGCAGTTTAAATTTTTACAGATGACGTATTTCTGTTGCCGTTATAACAACATATATTTAAAAAAAATAATGAAATAGATATTTAAGGGGATAACAATATTCAAACCACGATGTAATAGATAGGGATTTTTTTAATGGGACATATTTAAAAATGCTATGTTCCTATTTATGTAGACTTATTAGAAAATGCCACTGGTAATTCTTTACCCCTAATTAATAATAAATATTCCAAGATGAGCAGCTAAAGTCCCCGTATTATGAAGTATCTGAGACAACGAAGGTACCAAACCGCCCAGACCCGAGTAATTATATAAAAGTCAATTTTCTACTTCGACCCGATCGGGAATCGAACCCGTCAACTCAGAGATGGTGACGCCTTGACACCGGCGTGTGAACCACTATGCTACGGGGATCGTCATGAACCCTTTTTTTTAAGCAGGAGAAATGCAATCTTTGCCTTTATGTCTTTAACCAGAGCTGTCCGACTCGGCATCAGTCCTGAAAAGGACAGGCTTACGCTTAAGCTTGCCTGTCAGGCCAGTCTAGATGGTAAAACCCGCTGCGAGTACCCTCTGGGGAGAGAAGGACCCAGGATCCGGCAAGGAGCCTGCCTGGTCCAGCCTCACAAGGCAAACCTAAAGTCCATATTAAAAATGATTACCTAACTAAATAATCTCCCTTTATTATCACGTCCATGATATCTTCTCATTAAATATCGTCTAATCTTAGCTGCAACATAAACGTCTGTCGACTAAATTACTTCTAAAGAAAAATAATTGCTTTTTCTTATTTTTCCCTTAAGTTTACTCACGCCCAAATTTCCAAGTTGATTGTTTAAAGGAACATTAAATATATTTCTAGGTTTAATGTCCAAGTAATGACGTCGAAGGGCCCGTTCTATCACGCTTCAGCCATTAGGGTGTTCATACAACGATGTTTAAATAGCCGGCACGAATTTATTGTTATTGCCCATCTAAACACGCCCTAGCATCACTCTGCGATGGTGTACTCTTGGTTTAGATAATTATTGTGACGTTTGATGGGGTCAATATCCTTAATGGCGCATTTACACTGGTCGATAGAGTCAGCATGCAGAGTGTGGGCGACATATGCGTTATTTCATTGGTTAATCAAACATTTCCCGATCTATGAACGCGATGAATCGAAATTGCCCGTTCGCGGATGTCACCGGCTAATGTAAATAAGCCATAGAGCTCATTTTCCGATGTTAAGCTATATGTACCGCACCCGAAGATGGAATTATGATAAAGGTTAATAAATCGTTCTAATTACTACTCTCTTTATAATTTTCTTGACGTATTTGATATAATATTTTACCATATAACTAATTACTACCGCCCCAAGTATTGCCCGCATGGAATAAAAAGGTTCCCACTGTCGCCCAGCCAGTATGATTCCCAATATGATTCATACCCCGCATGATCTATGACCCTATTAATGACTGAGAAATTTCTAACTATTTTATGTTATTTTGTTTTTCTAATGAATCGTGTGTTTTTTATATTAGACAAAATCAGATTCCCAAAAATAAGATCTCATATTAAGTATCTAAAGCAGTAAGGCACTAGTAATGAAGATGTCTAAAATTAATACAAAATATCTTTCAATGATTACTTAACATACATTCGCACACCTAGATCTAAACTAAGACAACTCAAGAATATGACTGAATTTTGACTTAGTACAATATTCAAATACTCGGTGATCATACGCATCAATCCAACACAAAAGATTCAATAAAGTTTCGGGGATGAGCCGCTAGATAACTTTAGCTTTCTTTTGTTGAATCAACAGTGGTCGCGCTCCTGCCACGTAAACAAATGTATTGTCAGCCCTCCACGTTAATTTTTTGAGTTTTTTTTGTTTAGATCTAGGTGTGCGACAAGCATAATAAGCTTAAGTATAGGTGAAATATTTTAACATAAAAAGAGAAACTAAGGTAAACCAGAACAACAATATGTTTCTTATATGTGTAGTATCTATCACCCATGCACACATATATCTTTTAAATAGTATATAAGCTATGTAATTAATAAAGCGCTCATAACCGAATTAAGTCTAATTATTCGTTTCTAATTATTATTCGTTGCGCCGAACCTTCGTACAGTACATGGCGATCCTGCCAGGATTCGAACCTCTCCGGACCTCAAGATTAGAAAGAAAAGAAGTAACAAATATCGAAGAAGTTTAATTATATAGTCCAGAAATGGTTAGCAACGTTATTCTGCTCAAGATCCGCAACAGAAGTTTTGGTCCATCGCTTGCCGGATATACGAAGAGATATCCTTCAGAACCAATTATGAATATTATTACTAATAGCACATTTAACATTTATGTTTAGACAAAATCACATTATATAAACGGCATATTCACACGCTAAATACATACCACATTAAAAAAAAAATTGTAATCTATAACTTAACCGTAGGTCCTCAGACCCTTGTAATTAATGTTAAAAAACTTTAAACTATAGGCGGATTAAACTAGTGGCCCATTTTAATTGGCAATGAAGTAGGGGGACGAGGGCCAGCCTCCGAGGGACCTTGATCGTGGCCCAGAGGAGGTTTAGCAATAATTAGTGCGATGCTCGTTGTTAGTTGGTTAACCATTAACCGCATGGATCGTAATGAAAGGCATTTAAAAAAAAAATTTCTTGTTAAAAAAAGCCCATAATTTTACTCGATTATTTTGATTTTTTACTAAGTTTATTTTGACTATTAAAAAAGTACCTAGCTAGCTCAATTAATCAATCTACATCACTACATAGTATATAAAACAAACTCGCTTTCTCTGTTCCTATATATGCTTAAATCTTTAAAACTACGCAACGGATTTTGATGCGGTTTTTTTTCATAGATAGGGTGATTCAAAAGTAAAGTTTATATGTAAAATACAAGACCATGCGGGCGAAGCCGCTGGCGAAAAGCTTGCATAGTATAAAACAAAGTTTCTTCTGGCTGTCTGTACGCTGAGATCTTTTACATTAATTCGGTTTTCATTAATATACAGATTGATATAAGAGGAAAATTTATATATATATCGAACATCAACCGAATCGCATAAACAAAATGAGAATTCTATTAAGATGGCTAACCGAAACTCTTTCAACATACGTGATCATCCATCCATAATTGACGAGTACATTAATCTAGAACGTAACAATAACAACAGAAAAAAAGCTGCCGCAAAAATAAACAAATATAAAAACGGCTGCGACCCTCGCGAGCCAGCGAATGAGTTACATCTGTTGACCTCACTTCCTGCGCTACAAAAGCGAGCCGTAAATTCTAAATAGCAATAGGGCGATGTAGTTTCCTACATTATAGCGGCCGCCGCTTTCACTAGACGTTTCCATAATATTATTTTCTTTTTATTACAATTTTATTTACCGTCTTTCGCATCATCACTGCCTTGTTCCCAATTTCGCTGGCTTGTTGTTTTTGGCACCTTTTCTGGATTGTATCATCCTTTTTTTACAAACTGAATCTTTTTTTGAACCTTTTCTGTTGTTTAAATTAGAAATAACAACGTTGGCGAAGTTGTCGGTGACCACGTCTTGACTTGAGGAATTAGGAATGATTTCAACAATATCATTTCACAATCGAGAATTGAATTAGAAACTCCATCGTAATACATGTAAATTGAGTTGCTTCGCTAGATAAGTTCAGTAATATTAATAAAATGTAAATAAGGCAATGCCTTTAATAAGGTCCACGGTTCGAGCGACTGTCCAGCAGGCTAATTCTGTTAATGTTTATGTAATAATCGCATCTGAATAGAATCTTAACAACTTGCATTTTACCATTGCACTATCTACCTGAAGTCTAATATTTTATATCTGTCACCATTGATGTGTGAGGAAGACATCGCCCACAGGGCTGTAGCCCTCGGAAGAAACGACAACACCCTCGGGAGCGTCTCTCCGTGTTCCTCGTCCTCATCAAGGCAACTACGACCAATCCGACAAGCTTGATGACTAAAAATAAATTGGAAAAATATCGAGTGGCAAAAACTAAAATAAGTTTTAATTCTAGTCATATGTTCTTACTTCTTAAGTACCGATCAGTAAGCCACATTTTAAATGCCGCAAGAACGCAATGCAAACGTATTTGTAGTTGAATTTTTGCATACGTTTTAAAAAATTAAGGACCTAAGATACAGTATCGCTATTTTATTAAGTTATTTAAAGATCCTTAAGAAGGTTACACATAATGGACTCATGCTAATGGATAACTTAGTAATATCATCAATGAATTAGTATGTTAAATCTAAATATTATTAAATTGGAGACATCACTAATTTCAAGTTGTTCGTGAACACAGAAAAGTAAAGAATGAATTAGCTCTTATTTTTAAATAAATCCCTTTTTTTCTGTCCTTAAGTAGTCGTCTTCTGTTAGTTTTCAAGACAGCAAATGTTTATGCTACTAACGAGCTGTTGCTAATTGCGAATTCTTACTCTGAATATAGCAACGGATTATAACTTACATTTCTTCAAAACAGATTTTATGGTTTACACAATACAGTTCTTTTTTATATGAATTTGGCCGCGATATTTGACATATGAGGTTTATATTTCGAAATGGCAAATAACGATCAAAATAAATAGATATATATATATATATATTTAACTGTTAAAAATAATGGGTACAAGATCTATTAGAAGTCTGCAGGGTGGGCAGCAGGATTCGATATATAGAAATTTGTTTTTCTAAGTATGAATGTAAACAAAACGGCCATAACTGATTAAAAAATAATGAGCCTGACAAATATATAATTTACATCTTAAAAGTCTGTTGAAGTCCACTACTACCATAAAACATGGTCTCCTTCATCTAGCTACTTCCAGTTACTTTTATTAGATCCTCTGTCTATGCCTGGGGTGTCCGACACTGTTTACACCCCAGGCATTATAAAAAACATAGTTTTTGCTTGAATTGGCTTAGATCATAGGCATTGAAGTTTAGGAGTGGGGGCTTGCTACGTCACAGTTTTGTAGAAAATGTACAAAAATTAGACGTCATGCAACATTCGCTGCATCGCTGTAATAAAATGATTATGCAAAAATGAAAAAAGTACGTATTTAATATTCTATACGTACGAACAAACAAACAAATAATAGTTATCATTCCTATAAATAACACAGTTTTTATATGTTAAGAAATGTTAAGTAACTAGCTAATCTCGTAATACCCTCAACAACTATATCAGTTTTTTCATGTTGAGCAAGGATGTCAAAAATTATATTTATTACACGTAAAGTAGGTATCTGTGTAGCGATACGAACAAGTCGCATCAATTATAAGATAACAAGTCAAACGGAAAGTCCATATACTCGTTTTTAAATAAATCGAATCAAAAACTGTGAAATTGGTATCGTTCCGTGCGCCCCCGCTTAAAAGGTTGCGTGGGTCTAATCCCGCGCGATCCTACGAACGCCGGAATCCTTGCGGGAAATATATTTTTATTAAATAACTTTGGATCTGCAGATGTGGTTTTTAAAAATACTTTTTTTTAAGGCGGTTTAAGCATGTGGCATTACGGTTGAGTATGGATATTTTTTGAATATATATAATTTGTAGACGCCGAAAATGGAACGAGGTTTACGAGGTTTTCTTGTTGTTCATGTCATGTTAATGCTTAAGAAAATTGTAGACAATTCAATGGTGAATCCGATATACTTATATCTTATAGATATCTATATATAAAAAAATTATAAACATCTATATATAAAACGAAAAGTCACTTGCTCACTTACTCATCACGAAAGCTCAGAAACTACAAGTGCTATGAGTTACAAATTTTGCTTGTGAGTTCTATTTGGGACCTAGGTGCTCACTAAGACGGTATTTTACGAAATTCGATCCCTGAGGGGGTAAATTAGGGGATGAAAGTTTTTATGGAATTTTCTCATTTCTGGACTTAAAACTAGATGACGCGGGCGAAACCGCTGATGGAAGGCTATTATGTTATAAAGAGATATACGGTCAGATGCACAAACGTCCGTTAAGGTTTAATGACGCCTTTTTCTAATTAATGTCAAATTTGTATCGATAATTTCGCTTTAAACTAATGGACGTTTTTGCAACTGGCTGTAAGTTTCAAACATTATTTGAAGCTTTATTATTTGTTTGTAACAGCTTGTCAGGTTATACAAATATTGTGGTAACCTGACATGCAGCCGTGTAAAGAAACAAGTAGGGGTGATCTTCGAAAATACAGAGCCAATCATATAGCTTTATATCATAATATATATACTAGCTGACCCGGCGATCTTCGTACCGCCTTATACCCGTTTAAAAAAAATCTTATATACAAACCGTGTCATGAATCGTCGAACACATAAAAAATAGAATCATCCAATTTGGTGCAGTCGGAACTGGAATTCGGAAGTTATGCGCGTACATACGTTTCGGTGTTTCATATCGTCAGTTTGTACAAAACTTAAACTTACTATACACTTAAACTTTCCTCAAGAATTGTTCTATCTATTGTTGAATACCGCATTACAATCCGTCTAGTATTTTTCGAGTTTATCGCGAACAGACAGACAGACAGAAGCGGCGGGGGACTTTGTTTTATAATATGTAGTGATAAGTGATCATATAAGCATTATTATATATTTTAATTACAATGGAAAAGAAGTAGAATTATTGGTACTGTGTGTGATGTAGTACGCAGCTATCCTTCACAGTGATGCGTCAGTAGAGAGAGAGACAGATGGGGTGCCGTGATCTCCCGCGTTAACTTCCGAATTAAATTTAAAAAATAGTCGCCTATCGCTCATAGCAGGTTCAATGCTGTAGTGGTTAACGCGTTTTGTCTGCTATTTCGAAGATAAAGTAACTTTCGCAAATGCGGGTCTTTGAATAGGTGACTGAAATTTATTATTTCGTAGAGAACGATACAGAAAATACATTCATTTAATGAGTATGATAGGATGAAGTAATGGGTGAGGTTCATAATGAAATACTTTTCTATTACACAATGTAATTTCTATATACCACAGTGTAGTTCTCAATAAAAATAAAAAAAATAGTTTGTAATAAATGTTCAGCTCTGGCACCGAGCGGACATTGGTCGTTGGCGCGATTATTATCCGACAATAATATTTATGAGATGTTTTTTTATGTTTCTTTATTACTTAGTATCTAAAGAGGCGCTGTCTTTGAAGATAAATGACTTTCTATAAAACGATAGAGAGAAAATCTATATGAGACAAATAACGAGGTTTTATTTTAAATAAATTAAACTATATTTCTTAAGTTAAAATTACGCAAAAATCAATCAGTTATGAATTGTATATTTCAATTATCACATAAACACAAATATTTTTCATCACCATAGATATGCTTAAATTCATAACTATACATAGTATATACAAAAGTTGCTTCCTGCTGTGTATACGCTGGTATCTTTTAAACTACACGATATATTTTAATCTGGTTTAATTACGTAATTTAACTTAAGATAGAGAGAGATAGATAGATAGATAGTTCGTACGCTGATTTCAAGGTGGCATCTCTGAGGTCCGAAATCAAATTAAAAAATCAAAATAATTTAATTCAGTCTAGGCTGTTACAAAGCACTTGTGAAAAGTCGTAATTATGCCAACGCAAAACTACGGCCGGAGTCCATGTGCTGAGAAGAATCGGCAAAAAACTTATCAAGAGCTGCTTTTTCTCCCTGTTTTATTTCATACAGAGAAGTATTATTGGAAAGTGACTTCATAGTCTAATGAAGTCACTTTACAATATCAGAAATAACAAAACATACAAGCCTTACCACATACAAGCTGCTCCAAATAAACGCACTCGACACCATCGCAGTGATTTTAAGAGAGAGTGATTACTCTAGGTACTTAGCGTATGCAGTGAATTAAGGTTCTATGAACTAAGGCTAGTTCTAATACTTCTGTCAAAAGCTGCAGGCCACTATGTGTCGTGTCCTGCATAAGTACAATGTTAATCACATTAGATTAATATATCTAATACCGTGCCTTTTCGACATTTAGATATTCTTTTATAGATAATTTTTAATTTTATTTATTATTAGCGATGTGAACGAACAATTAACATTTCCTTAATAATAATTGATATTGCTATATATAAAAGAATCACCGCTGTAACAACGATAAAGAGGTGGTGAAATATTTAACTTTTTTTATCTGCGATACGGTTGCCAAGCAGCTTTTGCAAGGGTCAGTCACGAGATGGGTGACCAAAAATGTATTATCTCCAGCTCCTCCTTGTTTCGAAAGCACGTTAAGCAGTTGGGAGAGGCTATATCTCTGTTACATCTGCAGTCGTTAGTACCAACCAATCCGCACTGGGCTCACGTAATGGGGCCTTCTCCCTATTCAATTTGATTCGATTCCATCTATAGGAAAGGCCTATACCTCAGCAGTGGGGCAATAATAGGCTGCGAATGATGAAGACGAATAAATATTCGTCAGTCATGGGATGAGTGAAATCAAATGATTGATAAGGATTTACACGGCATTATTAAATATTTCTAACTCATCATTGTCAGCCCTGTAACGTCCCCACTGCAGGGGCTCAGGCCTTCCTTATAGATGGTTAAGGAAGATGGACCATGATCCTCCACGCGGGAACAATGCAGATTGGAGGGTTAATACCTGCAGACACAGGTCGCTCGAGATAATAATTTTTTGGTCACCCATCCCATGACTGACACTTGTGAAAATTGCTTAACAACAAACATCGCGGGCCGTGGCGCATATCTAATACGCCACCGAGCTACTCCATAATGGTCCAAATTCGTGTCACTCTGTTTAAATTTGTTTTTAGTAAAATAGTTTTAAAATATCAATAACAAGGTTCAAGTGTTTGAGACGGGACTTGGACCCGTGTCCAACTGTTAACCAAATGATTGCTCTGCTAATGAGTTATCAAAGATCGCCGGCAGTCGATTTTCTTATGAACATGTTTTGTTTTGTAAAATGATATAACGTCCGAGATAGTTTAAAAATTAGAAAATTTCGTACAAGTGTTGGGCGTAATCATGCGTTGGCTGTAGCTAAATAGTGATTGTTACCAACCTTGAACCAACCAACCATCCTTTTTGAAGCCTTTTTTACTTTTTTATTGATTTTGTACGTATTTTTGTTTTCCATGTCAAAATATATAGTTGTCACTCAGCCCTATCCTGGTCTTCTTATTTTGGTTCCCTAAATCCCAGTTTTTCATCATAAATCCTTTATCTAGAGCTATCGTTAACATAGTGGTCCTTCTCCCATTTTTTCAGTGAACTTCCTCATAAATTTATCATTTACATCCATTTTCAAAATTTTTTATTTATGGTGGAAACGCGGAATCAAAGGAAGGTTAGGGAAAACAAGAAGAATACTGACAACATGGGTGATCCAGTGGATAATACATCCACAGATTCCCCAGCTCGCATTGCTCGATCTCATGGCTCCGAAGGTTCCAGGTCATCTCGGTCTTCAGCAACTATTCGTGCTCAAAAGCTTACCCTACAAGCGGCACATCTCCGAAAAGTCGCAGCAGCCGAGGCCGCAGCAGCAGCAGCCGACGCCGAACGAAGAGCCACGGACCTAGAACTTGAGGCGCAGATCGTGGCTTTGGAAGCAGAAGGTGGAAGGAGTAGAAGCTCTCGGTCGCGCTCTTCAATTCAAAACTGGTTAGCTTCAGTTGATAATAATACAAATCCTTTACACGACGTTACGTTGGAACCTACAATAGGATCGAACGCAGTTAATAAACGTCAGGATTATGGACGTAGCCAAACTTTTTATAATTGTGGTGAAGGAAGCTCCGCGAAGCCAAACCCATCCGTCACCACAGCTAATGTTCCTTTACCAACTGATAGCTTACTAAATACAAATAAGAAGGCGACACAATCCACTGATATAGCTTTATTAGCACAGGCTATCACTTCGCTTGCAAATGGTGCGTCATCACGATCGAAGATTGGCGATGGCCGCCTTCCGTCCTTCGACGGCAAGCCTTTGGAGTGGCTGGCCTTCAAGCGTGTCTTCACTGACTCGATGGCGGTGTTCTCCCCTTCCGAGAATCTAGCGCGCATCGGCATGGCTCTCCGAGGTGCAGCACGGGAGGCTGTTTCAGTTTTGCTTATGTCAGCTAGCGATCCTACGGAAGTGATGAATGCCTTAGAACTACGGTTTGGTAGGGCCGAATTGATAGTTCTACAAGAAATTTCTAATATTAAGTTATTACCTAAACTATGCTCAGATAGTATAGGTTTGAACAAATTTACCTGCAAAGTTCGTAATTGTGTGGAGGTTGTAAAACTACTGAACCAAAGATGCTACTTAGAATCACCTGAAATTTTCCAAAACATTCTCAGTAAATTAACACCCTTACTACGCTCTAGGTGGGCTGACTTTGCTTTGATTAACCTGTCCAAACATAATAAAACTAAACTGGAACTTCTAGCAGAGTTTTTATCGAGAGAGGTAGAGTTACAGTTGCAATTTGGTCTAATCACTGATCAATTTTGTCACACTAAAGTCGAAAAATTACACGCTCTTAATCCAACAGAAAATAATTCAAATTCGCCTAAAACTTTCGTACAACAGATCACTCAAAATAAGAACGAGTTACCAACAATATCTGAAAATAAACCGTGTCTTTTATGTAAACATAAACATTCATTAAATAAATGTGACAAATTTTTGACATTGTCAGTTGTTGATAGGTGGAATTTTGTCAAAGCAAATAAAGTCTGCCATAGGTGTCTTAAAAAAGGTTCGCACTGTTATAAATATTGCAAATCTTCCAAAGAGATTTGTAATGTTTCTAATTGTAAGTTGAGACATCACAAACTGTTACACAATGCGGATTATTTAGTTGCTCACACGAATTTAGAAGAAAATGCCGAGTCCGTTGTTGGTTGTGATGGCTTGAACCAATCACATGATTCTCAGCAGACAAGTTCTGACTTAGTAGCTCACACAATTGCTGATAGAATGCTAGGTAATTATAAACCGTATTTAAAAATCGTTGCTGTCACAGTTTATGGACCATTATGTGCCATAGATACCTATGCCCTTTTAGATGATGGTTCAACAGCTACATTTATCGACTCTGACATATGTAGACAAATAGGTATCACGGGACCTGAGACGGAAGTTCGCCTGGATTGCGTTGGTGGTTTAAGCAAAAAGACGAACATTCAATACGTTGATTTCGATATTAAGGGTCGTCATAGTACGAAAACATTTACAATTCGGAATGCTAGGTCAATTGAGAATTTAGGGTTGTCAAGTCAAACAATCTGTAACGATGACATCAGTAAATTTCCATATTTATCTGATTTGATCGACGAGCTTTCTTATCAACGGGCCGAACCAAAGCTTATTATTGGCATTGACAACTGGCATTTAACTATACCACAAGCGACGCGCAAAGGTCGTAAGTCACAACCAGTTGCCATTAACACAAATCTTGGTTGGGTTTTGTTTGGGTTTGACTCTAGTAAGACTAAGCCTATTGAGTTCATCAATCATACCAACATATCTCACAAAATCGACGATGATCCTAATCATTTTGATTATTGTACCTTGGACTCAATTATTCAGAATTACTATAAGCTCGATTCATTGGGCATTGTCAAGAGGGATTGCCTCAGTAAAAATGATGCAAAGGCTGTCAAAATTTTAGAAGAGACTACTCGCAGATTATCTGATAATAGATTTGAAGTAGGTCTTCCTTGGAAAGATGACAATTTTGACATCCCTAATAGTTTCAATCTCGCAATGTCCCGTTTTTCTAGTTTAGAAAGGAAAATGTCGAAAGAACCAGAGTATGCAAAATTTTACAAATTAAATATGCAGGCTATGTTCGATAAAAACTACGCTGAAGGCCCTGTCAATCTTCAAGTAAATAATAAAAGAGTGTGGTACTTGCCTCATTTTGGCGTCACCAACCCTAACAAACCCGGTAAACTTCGCATCGTTCATGATGCCCAACGTTTCATTTGGCGAAATTCGCCAACTGAACCTGTTTCCATCTATAGAATGTCCTCGATGATATTTGGTGCGGCGTCTAGTCCTTTTTCGGCACAATTTGTCAAAAATAAAAATGCTCTTGAGTTTCAGCAACAGTTCCCAGAGGCCGTGGATGCAATCTTGAACAATCATTATATGGACGATTGCATTATATCCACATCCTCAGCTGCTGCTGGAGCACAACTTGCCGCCGACATCGTAGCTGTGCATAAAAATGCCGGATTCGAGATGAGGTCTTGGGTATCTAACGACCCAAGAGCTCTCTCACTTTTACCTGAATCATTATTGTTAGACCCGTTATTAGCTAGTGTAGATGTTGATTTAGGTAAGGTCGCTAAGTCCGTTAGAACTTTAGGTTTAGTTTGGCAGCCGCTAGAGGATTATTTTAGTTTTAATTTTAAAAGCTTTGCAGAAAAGTTTATTACTGAACATTACACCAAACGTGAAGCCCTGTCTCTTATGATGACAATCTACGATCCATTAGGATTTCTTTCTCCTCTTGTTATCAGGGCAAGAATTTTATTTCAAAACGTTTGGCGAAAGGTTATTGACTGGAATCATAAACTCGCTCAGAATGATATCGCCGCATGGAAAGAATGGCACAAAGTATGTGTTGATTCCATTACGCGTTTACGTATTCCACGTCGATATAATCTGAGTGAATTCGAGGTTTCAGAGCGGCAACTTCACATTTTTTGTGACGCAAGTGAAGTTGCCTATGCGGCCGTAGCTTATTGGCGCTTAAGATTTCCGGACGGTACCATAAATATAGTTTTAATTGGTAGCAAAGTTAGAGTAGCACCGCTTAAACCAGCTTCCATCCCGCGGTTAGAATTACAAGGTGCTTTAATAGCTGCTCGACTAGCTGACACTATCTGCAACGCTCACAGACTTAAGCCGTGTATGCGGACATTTTGGTGCGACTCTATGAATGTCATTGGGTGGCTCCGTAATGACGCACGTAATTTTAAACCCTTCGTAGCCAACCGTTTGGGCGAAATTTCCGAATTGTCGAGTGTAACCGAATGGCATTGGGTACCAACCGACATGAACGTTGCAGACGATGCCACTCGACTTGGTTCTGAATCGTTGCATTCTCAATCTCGTTGGTTTGTCGGTCCAAATTTTTTGTTGTTTGATACAGATGAATGGCCAACAGAGCCAACGTTTGATGACTTGCCTAATCAGGCAGAGTTCAAGCCAAAGTATCGAGACGTGTGTCATACCATAGTCGACAACCCAACTGCTCCTTTGGGTCCCATTTCCGCAGATCCTCGTCGAATTAGTAATTGGTTATGTCTCATTCGCGCAACCGCTCTAGCTCATTTGTTTGCACGCAAGCTTCGAAGTATTTGTAAAGTAGACAGATTAACTGTTACCCCTTCGGATATAACAGCTGCTGATTTAAAACTGGCTGAAAATCATGTTTTGTGGCAAAGCCAGCTTGACTCCTTCAAAGTCGAGAGAGAGTGTCTAGAGAAAGCCATTGCCCTGCCACACAGCAGCAGATTACAGAACCTGTCTCCCACTATCGATAAGGATAACCTGATTCATCTATCAGGACGGATCACTGCTGCCGCAGAGATTTACGACTCCACTAAATTTCCGGTAATTCTCGACGGAAAACATCCTGCTGTACGCCTGCTAGTATTGCAATTTCACCAAAGAGCTGCACATGCTAATACCGAGACCGTGGTAAACGAAATTCGACAATGTTACTGGATCTTAGGCCTCAGAAATACGGTACGATCAGTCGCTAACAGTTGCATATTTTGCAGACATCGCAAGGCTATGCCATACAATCCTCCCATGGGTCAACTTCCACCAGCGAGATTAGCACACAATAAGAGACCGTTCACCTTTACGGGACTTGATTACTTTGGTCCCGTCAACGTCACCATCGGCCGCCGACGTGAAAAACGCTACGTCGCCCTCTACACCTGCCTAGTCATAAGAGCGGTTCACCTAGAGGTAACATACAGCCTCTCTACTGACGCAGCGATGATGAGTTTGCGAAGATTTATCGCCCGCCAAGGACGTCCTAAGGAAATTTATTCTGACAACGGGACGGCTTTTGTCGGTTTGGATAGAGAATTAAGAAAGCTATACGGTGAGCAAATGTCGACCTTCGCTGCTAACGAGGCCATCCAATGGAAATTTATCCCACCAGCAGCACCATTTATGGGCGGAGCTTGGGAGCGTATGGTGCGAAGCATTAAGACAGCCCTAAAGGTCACTTTAAAGGAAAAAGCTCCCAGTGACGAAACATTGGCGACGCTACTGCTGGAGGCTGAAGCCATAGTTAACAGCAGACCGCTTACACACGTATCTCCTGATCCCGATCATCCCGAGGCTTTAACTCCATTTCATTTTCTCATTGGCACTTCATCAGTAATAAACGTTCCAGCAGATTTATGCGACCGTGACCTTTGCGGCCGGCTATGCTGGAAGAAAGCAGCCAGAATGGCTGACCATTTTTGGCGACGTTGGATCAGAGAATATCTGCCACTCCTCAATCTATCCAAAAGCTCTGGTCAACAACCTAATATTTCAGTGGGAGATATGGTTCTGATTGCAGACGGAAACCTCCCTCGTGGTATGTGGCCTAAAGGTCGGATTGCCAAAATTTATCTGGGCAAAGATGGTATCGCCAGAGTGGCCGACGTAGACACTGCTGCTGGCCAGTTTAAGAGGCCACTGAAGAAGCTTATACCGCTTAAATAAAAATGGGAGGATGTTACCAACCTTGAACCAACCAACCATCCTTTTTGAAGCCTTTTTTACTTTTTTATTGATTTTGTACGTATTTTTGTTTTCCATGTCAAAATATATAGTTGTCACTCAGCCCTATCCTGGTCTTCTTATTTTGGTTCCCTAAATCCCAGTTTTTCATCATAAATCCTTTATCTAGAGCTATCGTTAACAGTGATGTTTTTTTGATATTTTTATTTTCGATGAAGATATTTCGATATTTTAATCTATAAATAATAATTTTAATAAATCTCATAATAGTTTGTAATATGGAAATATAAGTATTACAAATTTTGTAGGCTCCCAATAGGAGGGGGGGGGAGGCAATCTGAAACCCTGTAAGCCGTCTTGGTTGCTAAAGATTTGAAATGATGTGTGGCAAGTATTATTTTATTAAAAAATAATTTGAAAATGTTTCATATGCGATGTTATTACAACGAAACCTATCATTATCAAAAGAAAATAGTCTTGTACCATCCCTGTGTCCAGCCGAGTGACCGACAGAAAACGGGTCAGTGCTATCTCTAAAACGGTAGAGTTTGCTAATGAGGCAGGAAGCTTTTAGGAGACCATTGCTGACACACGACGTAATGCATTACTCCACCACTACAAGTAAAGAGCTTTTTCACTCCTAAGGCTTTGCGCTCACCGATGACAATTTGTCACCTGCCACCGTTGTTCAGATTTTGACAGTGAACGCGAGTAATCTGTAAGTGTATTCAACTATGAGCTGTGGAAAGTGTCTCCCAGCTGCACGCGTAACTTGACAAACTCGAGATACGCTTTGTCTACATCACGTGTCTTTTTTACTTGTATCGAGAGTGAGATGCTGTACGGGTGCTATGCTCCAAGAAAAGTGACAGTTTGATATAGAAAAAACGTTCTTGAGTTCGTCTAGCTATGCGTACAGGTGTCGTCTTCTGGATTTCTCGTACTATTGATATTTAAAAAAAGGAGTCTTTTCGCAACTCAAAAATACTCTTAAGCCGTATATTGATTTTTTTAGCAATTTGACTCTAAATGCGTATCTGATAGAATTACTTTCGCTTACTTCTATAAAAGTATACCTTAATTTAATTTAAAATACATTTAGGTAGTTTAAACGATAAGTTGTATTATTCCATGTTTACCTAATATTTTGTACGTGGTAAGCATAATAACTGGTGAAGGTTGCGGGAAGCCGCTGGATGCGGGAGGCGCAGGACCGATCACATTGGAGATCTTTGGGGGAGGCCTACGCCCAGAAGTGGGCGTCTCTCGGCTGAAATGATGATGACGAAGCATAATACCTCTGTCTTTATAAAGTTTTTATAGAAGCACATACATAAAATATTTCATTATAAAATTTATATTTTAGGTACTGAATCTGGAGATAATTGCCTTTTTTATGTTATCTAAAGATTGTAATTGATAAAGTGTTGTACATACTCATTTACTCCTAATTATATATAAATATATTCTAGTAGCATGCATAGCCACGAAGATATTGTTTATACTGCCCGCCTGAAAGTGTGTCTATTCAATTTGAATTATAATCAGCTTCTCTAGTAGTATCTGTATCACGCCAAAAAAAACCCTTTCCCTCTATTCATAGATTCAAAAGTACCTATGGCTGACGCCAAAATTCACCGAAGCCAGGTGGCACAAAGCAGACGGCTCGTTATGTCATTACAGGGCCGCAATATTTGGTTCACTTCGCGCCGTGCCACCCGTCAAATTGTTGCAAACCACGGTCCACGCCGGCCCGTTGTTGCTCCTAAAATGATGCATTTCCCCCATTACATAGTAATTGCAGGATGATTGGGATGCGTGCTGGTTAAGAATGTGAATGAATGAATGGTACATGGTACACAGTAGTGAACACGACGTGTGGTTGTCCTAATTTCGATCATTAGTAACATAAGTACGTAAAATTGTTTACTTAACGTAATTGGCGATCTTAATTTAGTATTGCTTAAATGCAATCAAATATTTTACTTTGACCAAAAGCGAAACTAAGAAATGCTTTTCCTCAAAATATTTAAAATATAAAATCAATTTATCATTCTAGAATCTAGATTTTATCTTTTATAATTATTTTTGTTTCACCCTCAACATTTGAGCATTCATGAATTATTTTAATTGTTGATTTGATAAATGTCTGGTTATCGAACTTTATGTACTCTTAATAGAAGACATAGACATATTCAGCATAGTGATTCTAATGTTATGCTGTGTCAAAATCAGTCATCATCATCAGCTCATTTATGTTCCACTTGCTGGAGAGCCAGCTTTCCTTATGGATGGTATAAAAAAGGGTGAAAAGGCAAATCTCATATGGTAGATAATAATAAGGACACGTCATCATGAATGTTTACGCAGGACTTTAGAAGCACGAAAGAGTTCGACAAAATTATTAAAAGTTTCTTTACTTTCGTAAGGCAAACCAACTGCTGCATCTTAATAATCAAAATTTTAGGCAGCGTATCTTTTCTTTCTTCCAAAAAACTAACACACTAAGTTTCAAGAAACAACTAACCCGTCCCATTTATAAACGCAAGAAGCAGCTAACATTACGGTCTCAATTTATTGGGAACCGACACAAGACGGAGTTGTAACCAATTGACAAAGTAGAAGTTAATAAGTGACAGAATTAATTCCACCATTTACTGGATCCATCTGTTACTTAGGGTTCGAAGAGTATTCAAAAGCCCAACTTCTGGGCACCCAGACAACTTGCTTCGTGATTGTCGCAAGTTATAAACAGTTGCGAAATGTGAGAAGTAGATTAATGATCAGATAGTTTTTAGAAAGCAATTTGTCGAAGATTATCATATTAAGTTACAAGAAAAGGTAATGCATATTGCTGTACTTTGAATAATAAAGTATTATTCAGGAGAGTTTTTGTTACGGTGAAATCATCAAAGTAATTTCATTTATTCCAATTATTATTGTGTGTGTGTTTTTTTTAAGTAAAAACACAAAAACAGAGGGCGTTCGATATTTTTATTGTATCGTGACTGGATCCTACAAAATTGTAAATGCAAAATGATTCGTCCGTGACTTATTCCAACGCGTCACAGTCAGAATTCGAACTCTATCGAGGGATCGATTTTATTCGGTGCCGGCTTTTATTCGGATCCTTTGTACTTTTTCATCTCCAGAGGATTAACGAAACTTTCTCAGTCTGCGGTGGGGCCGGCCGGCCCTCAACGCTGCATGATTATTCTTTTGAAATTGTTCTCATTGCGAGTCAATTTGTTTTGCGAATTCATGTGTTCAACCTGATTTCGGTCAACAATATCTAATCACTCATATTCTGAAAGTATCTGGGGAAGATAAAACGATTGAAGCTAAGTACTTCACATTCCATTCCTAGACTTTAGGTAATACGAATTTCTATGCTCAAAATACACCATGCCTAATCATATTTGGATAAGATGTAACGATTGAAAAGAATTAATGTATAATGGTTTCAAAGGTATAAAGTTTATAGACATCGCATTCCATGCATAGAAATCAAGCTTATAGAAGTTGCATTGCCGAGTACTTGGTGACCCGAATTTCTTTTCTCCACAAGTCATTATTGATGAATGTATAGTTTTAAAAGTACAGAATACATCATCAATGATTATTGTGTATCCATTTTCAAACTAGTAGTTTGCTTTGATGTCAATAAAATTGGTAGATATCATAACCGCCATTAATAATCAATTAGCTTATATAGCTCACGCAGTATTACAAGCAGCTGAGAAATGGTTGCTTTTTAACTTAATAGTATCAGATGTTACCTTGAGGGAATCCATTGTGAAAACGGTGTAAAGTATTTCTGCATTGCTAGTAAGAAAATTATAACAAATCTCGCCCAATTTTTAATTGTTATTACACAATCCATTCCAATTAACTTGCAGGGTAACAAAGCTGAAAGTTACTTAATATTGTAGCTTTACAGTTTTTGAAAATGTGTACGCTAATCCAGTGTTTCTGAACCTTTCAGTCATTATAAGACCATTGTACAGCCGTTAGTGGACTTGTAATTTAAACGCTAGTTTATAATGTAGAGGTTTATTTCTTGATAACATAACTAAGACGCGTGCGTCCAGTAAGGTATACAGCGAAAGAGAGAGCGTGCGGAAACATTACGCAGCTATTTATTGCTTATGTTACTAGTGTTGGGAACATCCCGAACAACCTTTTGACAAATTTTGCGGTGCCACTGACCACTTGGTTTAATATACAATAAAAGGGTTGTACTGTGTATTTATAAATAAAACCTCCGCCCTGTGGATCACTTGAGATGCTTTTAGGGACCACCGATTAAGAACCACTGCCTTACTCAATAATACCTATATTATTTTGTCGAATTCTATGAACGCACACTCGCTCAACTCAACGCATCGCTCAGTTCACTACCCGTCACTTGTGCCGCAGCCTAAATACGTTTGATGTATATTATGCTTACAAATTTCTGAAAATTAACATTTTCTAAATAAGCAGCTTTGATAACCCGACGGGTTTGCATACTAAGGAGCAGTAGCCCTTGCTCTGGTGACCGACCACATTTATAAATAATTCTTTGAGGCAGATGCTCATGTTTGAATTAGATCTATTCAAATGCGGTAAACAAAACGATTAGGATAATTCTGGCTCGTCTCGTTGAGGCCGAATGATGATGATTGATGAGGGTGGACAGCTCTGGGAGGACTTATCTGACTCAGGAGTGATACAACATTACATGTATGGCTAAGTACCCCCTCTTGTTCTACACGGCTCAACCTGGTTCCTATTTTTAACGACCTGTTTATCTTAATATAATTTAAATATTTCTGAATAGCCACAACAGTGTAAATGAAAAGTGCTTTCAAGCAGCTTATTCTTATTTTCTTCAATGAATTAATGCAACAATTTAAAAGACAATATTTACATTTATAGTTATATTCTGTCAAATATATAACCTAGATAAATCGCAATAACAAAAGGTTGCAGGATTCAAGTAAGGAAGTAAGTGTGTATTTATACTAATATACTAATTTTTAGGTCTCTATACTAATATTACAAAAAGGTTATATTCGAATTTCTATATTTGTTTGTTTACATTTATTTAAAAAAAAATTCACCTACGGAAAGCTACAGAATGTGCGGGTGATATAGTTTGTAATTTATGCGGGAGAATTCGCGGGAAAACTAGTGTATTTAATAAAAAAAAGTGCAAAATTTTACTCTCTAGGTGGCAGAAAAAGTACTATAACTTGATGATTAGACTTCACAGAAGGCGATAAAATACTGGCAGCAGAATTACTGCAAGCAGAACTAGAAAGGAACTCCGAAGATGTATGTTCAATGGAGGAAAAAGAATGAATTATTTTTTTATTAAAATAACACGACAGTGCCCGCTTTATTCTCAGCCACTTCAGTAACCTCGGGCGACACTGAGAGCATACTTGTTAATTTCATTTGTAAGAGAATTATTTTTAAAATCCGGCTGCTTGACCCGTAACTACTGAGATTCAGGATTTTGCTAAAATCTTCTACATTATACGAACATTTCTTACGGTAAATGTTTTATGAAATTATATATTGTCCGGTTATCCACTTAGGGAAATAGTCCTGTATTTCTTGGGGCATTCCTCTGAAAGAAATACTGTTATGAGTCTGAGTAATATAGCGAGCACACGGAATGGCCATTGATATAACTGAAACGGCTTCACCCATAGAACCTACTTTATTATTTACATATATTGTAACATGGCAGATCAAATTATATAAAGTACAATCAACAGCACCTCTATTTCCTCACAAATCTGACAAGTTTCCTAATTTGATTTGGAGTCATAGATATCGAATAATATCGAATCGAACGTTGATTTCAAAATAAATTCGGGAAAATATTTTGAGGTGATCAGACATGCTAATGTGTATATATAAAAATGCGATTTGTGGTAAATAATATACATAATGTGTATGATTATCATCATTAATATGTTAATGTACCCATTGCACATTGGAGAATGATCCATGGACCACCACTCGGGCCTTGGGCAAAAGCGAATTTGTGGCTGTTTACAACTGATGCAGCCGAGATCAATGGCTTTAACGTGTCTTCGACATAGTTTTTTGGTCACCCATCCTATGACTGGCCTTTGCAAACTCCTCCTGGCCTGGCCTCTTCTAGGCAATTATAAATAATGTAATCTTCTGATATGATAATTGCTACCGTTTCCCATTCAACCATTGCAGTATTGTCTGATCGGACGATATTTCAACTGAATACCGTTGGATTTCGTTCACTGAACGACCCTGCTAGCAGTTACTGACAGCCGTTGTTCGCTCGAGACTATAACCATGTAACGTGCAAATTACCAATCGAGCATAATTGATTTTTCGTTTTCAAATTTTTAAAATAAAAATAATTAATGTTTTCAGCACTAATAATGAAAACCAAGTAGACCTTTTCGTTGAAAATAGACAGAGGTGTTTCTAAGGATTAGAAAGAAAAATAATTGGTAGAGGTTAATTTGTTTTGGATATCATGGAGGAAATGCTTCAAATGTCGCTATTGAAATTAGACTTTTATACTGTAATGTAATATAGTGTTATTTGATATAATATGTCAAATAGTCTTAATGAAAAATGCTTAAAAATCAATTTTGTACCTCGTAACCAGAGCAGCCAGCCCGGATTGCAAAAAGTCGTAGGTTCGAATCCTATCTCAGAGCAATTCAATCACAACAGCAGTAGAATTTGTGTTAATATTTCTATTTATATTTTTATTGTTATTTTTAATTATCAACCATGTCGAGTAACATCATTTTGCCGTATAATCATATAAAAAGATCAACTTTGATAATATCTCATTTATTTATTGTGCGTTGGATATGGTGTGTCACGGCCCATTCTCCCGATCGAATCCCTAAACATTCACCCTGTGTCATTACAGTGGCAACATTAATAGGTTATGATGATGGTCAGTTACACTGTTCTGCACCTGGCCAGTATTCGTAAACTCGATGGGTATTTGCGTGTGGAGTGCAATTGACAACCTGCGACTGTCCAGTCACGTTCACGATACGTCTTTAGTAGGATTATTCTCCGATGTGGGCATTGCCTTTGTTAGCTTAAATACTTCCACATAAGCCCCATAACTGGGACTTTGATGTTCTATAGGTATCTGTTAACTACTATATTCTAGCAAACAAATCTTGTTCTGATCCTACAATACTTATCGACGGTAATAATTCTATTTTCATAACGTTCTAGCTAATTATCGAGATGACAATAGTTAATTTAATTAATGTCAATTGTAATTTACAATTTGTTTTCTAGCGGTTATAAAGAAGATTACGTAAAGTTTTATCTTATAGAGAAATACTTTTTTATAGAATATATAAAAAATACTCCATTTTAAATCCAATAAATACAGCAGATTCAAGACGGTGGACTAGTAATTTGAAGAACTTTCATAGACAGTTATCAAACGAAAGGTTTATTAGGGAGATTAAATAAAAAAAAAACAATGGTGAAGCCGCTTAAACACTCTTTATTTATTTTTATTCTTTCTTCTATCTTTTCACAATCTTTTTTACATTCCTCTTAGTGTGTGTGTGTGTGTGTGTGTGAGTGAACCACAAAGGAATTTCTTAAAATAAACAGATTAACCCATTTAGTTAATGGATTAGCCTATAAACAAAATAACCATAGGGATTTTCTGACTGTCTGTCAGTCAGATAGATCATTGATGAATACTAAATACAATAAGGAAATCGACGCTCTCGCTTATTATTTTTCTTTTGTTTTTCCTTGAATTTTAATTCACAATATTATCCACAGAACACAGAAAGACGTATTATCGAACGTCCCCGAGTGTTACCCGCTCTCTCACCAAATGAATAAATATAAAAAGACTATATAAATGTGGTAAAACGTAAAATAATAAACGTTATTTTTTATACATACACAAAACCTTGTCTGAACCGCTCACCAAATATATAAATATAAAAATACTATATTAATGTGGTAAAACGTAAAATAATTAACGTTACTATTTATACATACACAAAACCTTGTCTGAAATCTCCAATGAGATTTTCTCCTGTATCATAATATTAATTCTTTATTACATGGTATAATTTTACATTAATAGTTTTTGTTCATAATATAATTGAACAAAAAAGTTCATAATATTAAAAAGGTAAAAGTTCATAATAGTTTTTTTAAACATGGTCACATTTTTAATGCACACTTCCTGCATAGCACTTACGCTGCAGTAGTTAGAAGTAGTTCCCGTCTTACTATATATCTATATAATGTCCTTTATACTGAAGTTACAATTCCAAAGTTCTACTCAATAGTCAGTCGTGTTATATCTACAAGCAAGAACTTTATAATTATCTTGTTACTTTTGAAACTTCGTCTAATAACCGGTCCAAACCAGTAAGAAAACAATTCAATGAAAAGATAAAGACACTAAAATGTAAATACATATTATTTTAATTATTTAGCTTTTAAAAGATAAAATGAAGGTGATATTGACTAATATATGATATTGGAATAAACATTACCATAGTGTTGTTGCAATGTCAATAGTTTCATTATCGATGAGCGTATTTAAAACAGTTACATGATCGATACCAAAATGTCAATTATACTGATGTAGTTATATAATAGGATCCGACTCTGAATTACTCTCTAAAGTAGAATCAATAAGATATTTCGGAATTCGGTTACGTACACATTTGGCTAAAAATTTATTTATTTTTCATATTTAATATATTGTGATATCACATAGCCAGCGAACGAATAAAACACTTCTGTCTTTTCATCAAATTATTATAAAAAAAACATTTGAATTCTGGATGTAACAGATAAACATACTTGATGATTTTGACAATCATGTATGCTTATAACTTACACCCGTTTTCATTAACCTAGAAGAAGGCAGAGCTTAACTAGCAAAAGCCTAATCTTATGAATCGCCTAAATAGATTAGTTTGATTCCGAATAAACACTTTTTCTTTTATCCCTTGATACATTTTTAATCGGTCATATTAAACAAATATCAAGCGCAAGGCGCCGCATAACCCATGTCATGACTTATAGTTCCTAGTCATCGGTGAAATGCATTTTCACCTAATGCGATTCCTAAACATTTAAGCCACAGATACTATAGAAGTCTTCTTTATGTACTATGTATAACAGTATCAAAGAGAACTAACCTATCGATAATTTTATAGATAAAATATAATTATTGAAACAACACTGTTACCATATAGAGGTAGCCTGTTGGCCTATCAAATTATTTCCGATTCACTTCTTATAATAATAACAGACAAACCTCAGTTACAAGACACTGGCTGCAGCCAGCAGGGATGCATCCCGCTATTATGCTTCGGAGACGACACCCGATCTTCGTTCATACAGTCTTCAAATTGGATGATAATATCAAGTATCAAGTATACATCAAATTATTTGCTTTTAAACATGTCCTTTACTTAAACTTTAGTTTAAATATTTATGATTAAAAATATAATGGTTTGTAATTCATGGTAACATCATGACCTGTTGTCAGTATATTGGTGTTTAAATGAAATTATGATGTTAATATTGTAAAGTGACTTCATATATTTATAATTTATTGATCTGGTAACAACATGACTTTTGTGAATGTCGTTACTTCCATTAGAGCTGGTGTTTCTTGTTCGTTCTTATTATCACCCAAAAGACGTCCTGAACAAGTGGTAGGGAAAAAATGTTGAAATATTCAAAAGTATTTGAAAAAATTTTTTTTTGGTAGGCTTTCCAAAAAGCTTTTAACATTTATCCTATAGAGTATCTATTTACTAATCTACAAATGATTCTATATGCTTGATCTTAACAAATACATTTATCAGAACCATAATCTTTTTTGTCTACTTTTATGTGGGCAATCGGTACGACGCGTAACGTCTCCTTATCTTTCGAGTTGTACTTAATATCAATTAAAAGTCAATTTGATTGTTATCTAACAAACTGAGTGCGTCCATTCGAGCGTCATTTTTCAATCAACGAACCGATTATAATTATTTGTAAAACAAACAGAAAAAAAAAACGGATCACCTTTCGGGGGGGTCTCGAGCCTCAATCATAGTGTAACTCATATCCGAATTACTATCCATGTATTTGAATTTAAACTTTAATTTTTTAGTATTAAGATTGCAGAGTAAAGTAGACGATGGTGTCTAAAAAATCTAAAATTAACAGAGGAAAGTATGTGTTATTAAAAGTGGCGTAAAGTTGAAAACAATTTATCTGCGTGGTACCATGCCCGCACTTAATTTTGGAATATCAATATAAACCGGTCGGTAACCGATTCCCGGGCCGCGTATTAGTTCTCAGTCAGATACGCCCCTGAATTATTTTACGGCTTGTTCTCACGGTTGTGTACGTCACGGCAGTTTATAAAATTTTTAGTTTATGCAATAGGAGTAAAGCGGCAATATCGTTTCTCGAGTTTTATACCTTTGATACTTAAAATGAAGAATATACGTTTGAAGTTACAAAGGTAATTAATTAAAGCAAAGTAAGCAATTAAGAAACTATTAGTCTCTACCTTTAAACTGCCAACTGTCTTTAAATACATTGTAATTGTAAGGCTACGTTTACATTCTAAACAATGTTTCGACGATTACACTTTGTTAATTTTATAACGTTAAATCCTAAGCGCTTATCCGGCGGCATTAAGTGCATTTCATTTAATCTAAATCTGAAGCGCGGTTCCGGATTTAAAACCTTAAAAAACACAGCTAATGACAAATGTTGAGTTATTTTATTCAAGCTATGTCATTTATGCAATGCCAACGATAATCTGCATTCAGTTTCAATTAAATTAAATTTACCGTGTGATATTGGAAACACGCGTCACACCCGAGCGTCACTTTAGTCAAATATTTTCTTGAACGACGACACGACGAGTACACAGTTTGTTATTCTATTGAATTACGAATATACAACACAATTAATTAAAAATATCTTTATTAGCACTGATTAAGATCCTAAAATACGTCCCGGTGTCAACGAATGCTTTATTAATATGACTATTTATTAAATTAAGGAACAAAATCCGTCTTATTATAAAATAAAGACTAATTTTTAATGAATTTTGTGACATTTATGTATATATAATAATAATAATAATATTTATTTATTTCACAATAAAACACAAAAAACTTTTAACATAATGATAGTACATTAAAAACTTACATATGTAGCGGCTGGTACTTGAGATAGAAAAAACTCTGTGCTTTAAGTACCAGCTTTCCTTCCATGGCACTATATTATTGAGTAACTAAATATTGTGAATTAGTGCAATACTTCATAATGAAATTTTTAGATTTTAAGAATTTTAAGAGTTATTTATTTTATTTAAAAACAGACATCAGTTATGTATTGTTAGAGCTAAACATTTTATGCTTGGATTATTGTATCTGGTATTGATTGTCTTCACTTCATAATATAAAACAAAGTAGCTTTCTCTGTCCCTATATCCTTATGAATGCTTAAATATTTAAAACTATGCAACGGATTTTGATGCGGTTTTTTTCATAGATAGGGTGATTCAAAAGGAAGGTTTTCGCGGGAGAAGCCGCTGGCGAAAAGCTTGTAAATAAATAAAGTATCCGACAAAATCAAGGTCACGGAACGTCAGTTCAAACAGACGGAATAAATAGAATTACTTTTTTTATACACTCAACATCCATATATATACAGACATGAATATTACTCTTTTGTTTCATCCTAAGTTGTTTGCAGTTGGAAGTCTGGTAGATCATATAAAAGCTATACACATTAAACTAATGCAATCACGATGGGGCTTACTTGTAAACTAGTTTTACAAATTCCCTTAATCAATATAATCTATACGGATATTATAAAAAGGTAAAGTTCTAACCTCGTTTGTTTGTTTGTAGGGGTCAAACTTCGGAAATACTAATCAGATTAACTCGCTTAACTACAGGTAGCTACATTACACGCAGGTGACACAGGCTTAATTTTTTTAACGTTATCTATAGCTACCCAACAGATATTTCACAAATTCAAATTCCACTTTTTACCATTCGAAAGTCTGTCAAATCGTTAGGATAAATATTGAACAACTACAAAATATAAATAATGCGTCTGATAAACGGAGGTGTGTAATTTATTAGGATGCGTGGGCCGCACTGTGGTCCAACTTCTGTATCAGGCAGGTGGGGGACCCCGCACGTCCCGAGGGCCTCATTGAACGATTCGTGATATAAACCACATAAGTTTTGTAAGTAGAAGCCAGTAGTATAACTAATTAAATAAGACACATTGGGAGGTTTTATTGACAATAGTGTTGGAAGACCTGGAAGTGCTCCCGGTTGTGCTGTACGATTTTGTTATACATCTTTTATATAACAAAATTTTTATGCGTATCTACAGAGAAGATGGCATAGCATAGCATAGCAGAATTCTCTCAAGGGCCCTGTCGACGCTCCTTCGCGCTTATAGTGTGTAACAAGATCGTAAGTTATCGTCACCTTGGCGCTTAAACGGCGTAATTACCAAAACACGAATTTTCAATCTAAACATGAAATTAAAATTATGTATATGTTACAATTTTGTTGTTATTCATTCTATAATATGATTCTTACACCAAAAGTTTGACGTTCTACAACTTTTTTTTATAGGCGCAGATAACTCATTTTGATGGTTAAGCGTTTTCAATCGCAAGGCGTTGCATATTACCTACTCCGATTTTAATACAAGTTATTAATACTGATACCTACTGCCTGTCTTGTGTACTGTGGTAGGTTCTTTATACTATAACTAATACTACGTCTCTGTCAAAAGTGGTAAGAGGGTGTTTCCGTGATTCGAATAAAAAGTAATGTAAATAGTTTTCATACGGATTTTTTAAAGCGGTCACACAAATTCATTTTTTTTTTAATTCATCTATACCTATTATGTATTTGTAATATTATAAAAACTATTCATTTATCTATAAAAACGCAAACAATCACATTTGTGTATCACATTAATCATGTAGTATATTTTGGTACAGCGGTAACAGAAATAAAATCTCAACTCTCTAGCTATCACGGTTTATGAGATACAGGCTGGTAACAGATAGACGGAGTCGAAAGTCGGACAGCGGAATTTTTCTGTTTTACCATTTAGATATGGAACTCTAAAAAATCTTTAAAGCAATAACTTAGATATTTCATCATGACAACGGTTTCTAATTTGCTTATCAAAATAGTTGTGTAATATAGTCAATATAAAACGTTATTGAAATAAATAATTCCCTACATAAAGGTGACGAAAACAGCTTCACATATATTCGATTCGATCTAAACATCTCATTTTATGTTTATGATTAAATATTATATTCAATATCGTCCCCGTAATGATACAGTATTCAGTTTTATCGATGTTGTCATAAATACGGAAAGAGATGGGTTATATCCATCCCCTGTGAGGCTTTATTGCGACGGACAAATCATTTTGTTGAAAAAAAAAACATCCCCTTCATAAGGAAGACCCTGATACTCATCTGAAGAGTTAGGAAAGATAGAACGCACGAACAACAATATATACACGTAGACAAACAAACCTTAAAAAATTTCAGCGTCGTAGCCATTCGATTTACGATTCTACTCCTCTAGTTTCAAACGCAAACTTTGCTTGTCCCGATTTAAGTATGTCTTAAAAATTATTTCATAACGCAACAATGTTTCGTTCGATTTTGGAACGTATTGTTGTGGCTTTAAGAGCTTGCGAGTGCGTTTACGAGTGCAGTGTAACGTTCGCGAGGGTAAATACTCGAATCACTAGAGACCCCTACAGGGCGGCAGACGTCAAAAAAGTGCCATGGAGTTTCCTAACGAGCGAGTGTGGGGAAACAATGTGTTTTCTGCCTGCGACACTGGAATGCACCCTCTTCGATAGTAATCTGAATGATCTCACGCAACAGGGCGCGGCGTCGATGCAAAAGTGTTTTGCGGAGATATGAAATGACTTGTATTTTATTTAATACTAGCTGTTTCCCCCTGACTATATGTCACTCACGTATGATGAAGCTTACCATAGGTGAAACAATTTTAAAATCGGTTCAAAAATATCGATACAAACAATCAAATCGTTCTCCTTTATAATATTAGTATAGACAAACTAATCCAAAGAAATTCGTAATGTGTCAGAATCAAATGATATGACAAAAATGAATAAAAACTAATTACTGAACGCATTGTCTGCGAAAATTTTGCATGGGAAATTAAAATTGCCGCTTTTACTAATCTTTCTTAAATTTTTTCATGTATTTAAATAATTCAAAACCCAAATAAGCCAACTCCTATTCTAAATAAACATAATTTTATAGATAGATAGAATGAAAAGCCAAAAATTATTTTCTCGAGATCTTATGTACTTCAAAAAGTACGTTAAGCCATTGGATCCGACTGATACATTTTTGGTCACCCACGCTATGATCGGCACTTGCAAAAGTTGCTTTGTTACCGCATCTCAGATCGAAAATGCTAACTAATGTACTATCAAAACTTTGTTTATTTATATAATTTGCTTAACTGTTTACTAAATGATAATTAATAAGACGCAGACGATTCTCAAATTTACGTTACGTTCAGATAAAGACTGCTTGTTTTTTAGAAGAGAAGTATGACAGTGTCATTAATTTTTTTAAGCTTTTGGGAAAATGCCGCTTGTAAGATTCAATGTCACAGCTGTCCCAGCTGCGACGAAGTGACATGGAATCTGTCTTTCTTTAAGAATGGAATCAGAGAAATATGAGATGGTCAAAAAGTCGATGTATATCTGAGATGGTCAGAACTGTTAAATTATATGAAAAGTTATTTAATCTTGCATAATCGACGGAAGATTCGTCGCCTATGCATACTATTGTGTGACTCTTGACAGATATTCCGTTAATTTAGAGCAACCTTAAGCGTATTTATTATATACTTGGTTTTTTAGCAATCGAATTTTCTAAAACTGTTGGATTTAGTTATTTAGTTATTAAACGACTACCTTCGAGTCCTTTGACTCCCCAAAAACCGAGAACCGAAAATGCACGAAACAAAATGAAGTGCCACTGCACTCTCTCATTCGTTGAACTTCGACAAAGTCAAGTAGTTGACTGTTCAAAGGTGATGAAATATAGAACATAGTTCAACTACGCCTTAAGTAACGACGGAGGTTTTAATCAAGAAGTCTTAGCAGAGGTACTATAAACCGAAAGTCACATATTAAAAATATTGAAGTGAAGTGTGTACTATTCATTTCGGTAAGGCTCGAAATACTTTTTTGACCACCATTTTTAAAGAACTGTAAAGACTGGTAATTAGCTCTAGATTATTATGCATTTTAAACGTTTTATATAGAACAGTAAGTTTTGTGTAAATGCTCTTCATAAGTAGGGTTAAATATAATTCCAACAGAACAGAAAGTGATATAATACGAGGGTCAAACTGAAAGTTCTTAGAAAATCAAAAACTGATTACATTAGCCAGTTATTAGTTTTATTATATCTTTTCAAAATATTGTCCATTCACGTCAATACACCGCTGCATGCGATGGAACCACTGGGAAAAGCACTTTGCCCACTCGTCCTTAGGGGTCTCTTCAATGGCATCGCGATACGCAGCCACCGCTTCTTCAGCATTCATAAACCGCTTTCCTTTAAGTTTTTCTTTAATTTTTGGAAATAAATAAAAATCACAAGGCGCGAGGTCGGGACTATACGGCGGGTGACCCAGTAATTCAACGTTTGATGTCGCCAAATAGTCGATCGTTCGCTTGGCGGTGTGCGACGAGGCGTTGTCGTGGTGAAGGAGGATCCTACTGCGAGGTCGTTTCTCTCGAACTTTTTCCAAGACAACTGGCAAACAATTGGTAGTGTACCATTCTGCAGAAACTGTTTTTTGATCCTCTAACACAATTGTTGCAAAATGACCTATCCTTCCAAAGAACGAGGCCACCATTTTTTTTCCCGCACTTCGATCTCTCTTCACTTTAGTTGGCAACTCCTCGAAAGGAAACACCCACTGAGCAGATTGTCTTTTGGTTTTAGGATCATAACAGTAAATCCAGCTTTCGTCACCTGTTAGTATGTCGAACACAGCATTTGAGTCACCTCCGTTAAATCTTTCAATCATTTTACGACACCAATCCACACGATGGAGTTTTTGAGCCTCAGTCAAATTATGAGGTATCCACCGGGCGCAAAGCTTCCTGACCGCTAAATGTTCGTGGAGGATTTTGTGCACTTGACTCATACCGATGCCTAAGCTTGTCCGAATCTGTTGATAGGTCACTCTTTTGTCAGTCTCTATCATACGCCGCACAACACAGATGTTATCTTCAGTCGTCGCCGTAGAAGGCCGTCCCTCACGTAAATCATCAGTGAGATTAGTGCGACCACGTTTAAACTCATTAAACCAGTTGTAAACAGTCGCACGAGATGGGGCTTCATCGTGAAAGGCCAATCGTAGTCTATCATAACTTTCTTGTTGACTTAAATGACATCGAAAGTCATAAAAAATCATTGCACGAAAATTTTCTCGTGTTAAATTCATGATGACGTGACACAGACAATTTTCAATTTGCCGCCAAATCGTAAAACAAATGACAAATGAATGAAATATATACTCAGTAATATTGGCAAAGAGTTATATTTTCAAATTTTAGAATTATTTTTTTATTATATTGTTTATAAGTGGCCAGTTCTAAGAACTTTCAGTTTGACCCTCGTATACCTAAGTCACTAGCTGTTTTCCCGCGACTTCGCTGGTAGATCCCACAGTATCCGCGTATGATTTAGCTTTTTGCAGGTAACTGGTTTATTAAAATCAAGCCAGTAGTTTCGAAGCCTAATTAGCCAAAACAAACATTAAAATCTTTCTTCTTTATAATATTAGTACAAAAACAAATATATCTGAAAAAAAAAGTATTTAAAAAACGTAATAAAAATAGTAACAAGTTGGAGAAAACTACGGAATAAAAGAAACACAGGTGAACCTAAACAAAGGTGGGTCGATGACACAAAAGGCGTGGAAAGTAAAGACACGTGTACTTAATAAAAGCTCGAACCGAAACCCTCTCGACGTCGACCGCAGCGCTGTCACGTGATAGAGCTTAGAGAACTCTACTAACTAACAGCACTGTGCTGCATGACAAGTTCAAGACTATTTTGAAGAGGATGGCATACAACGATACTCGACGTTGATTGCAGCGTTATCAAAGTTTGAATGTTTATGGTTTTAATGAAATAAAATATTTCCTTTTGAAGTGACGAAGAATAATTTTTTTTTGTAGAATTTTTCAGCCACATAGCTTGGAAAAACTTCAAACAAATAATGGGCAGGCAAGGTTGCCGGAAAGTGACCAAGTGGCCGCAGCCTGTTAAGATGACCAGACTACATACGGTCATCGTTGGATACCAGTCTTCACAAGGTCTTCCACGAAAAAAATTGAGGAAAATAAAAAGAGAGTGATTCTGCGAGGAACTCACGACACCCCAGGTGCTGAGTCGTCGTCCTTCCTGCAAAAGTGAGGGTACATCGGAGGGGGTTTATTGGCTTATACCATTCAATTTTTGACTAGCCTTCGAACGGGTTTTGTGAATGGGGAGTCCCGCACTTCCCCTGTAAAATGGCAGGGACATTGAATAAAGTATTTATCTTACGAGAAAAAAGGTACGCCACCCTGGATTAGTACGACGCAAAGACACACAGAGAGAGACCTTTTGAAGTGGATTTTTTGCGATTGGAGAATCGCTCAGAGATGCGACCGGCGTACGAGCACTACACCCTAGAGGTCGTCATACACATGAAAAAGTATAAATCACAGATTCATTCGTATCAACTCTGAACAGCCGTTTGTGTGTAACAAACCAACTGATAACAATCCGAGGTCACATTCGATCAAAGACCGAATATTAATGCGAATACTCGACACGATTACGAGCTCCGTTAGGCGAACGATTCGTTACCAGCTGAACGGCATCGGGATTTTAACCACCCTAGATCGCTTTTTTCCCTAACCTGATAACCGGTCATAATATGACTATACGAATATTATAAAGGCGAAATATTTGATTCGGGATGCAACGATAACACCTACGTATCGATACTTTTACTCAATATAGTATCGGTCGCGAGGTATCGATAGCTAATATACTTACTTGATGTTTAGCTACATAAAATTAGTAGGGGGTTAGCAATGCTTCGTAATACGACAGGGACTTCGCGCCTTTGGGACTTTTCATGAGACAGATTTTTACCACAGAGTAAATAGTCTTATACACGCGAGTTTTTTGGCTCCTCTCAGTTACTTCTACTTGTTACTCGATTCTAAAGTGACTATAAGTACTTGGTATAGACAGAAAAGTATCGAGTAAAAACTTGTATTTACTCGATACGTTTCATCCTTAGATTTGATTATTAGGTTTTTTGTTTGTATTGAATAGATTCAGAAAGTATCGGACTTATTTTAAAAATTTGGGAAGCTCTATCATACGCGTATAGAATACATTATAATTTACGCGGGCGAGGGCGAGGGCGCGGGAAAATAGCTAGTAATACTAAAAAAAAAGAAGACTTTTTATACTTTTTTGTTTGTAATTAATGTAACTCAAAAACTATTGGACCTATTTTATATACAGCAAAATACCCGTGATATTGGAATTTAATTTCCTCGATTAGCTTAAACCAATTAAGCTTCGACCCTAGAAATATATTTATTGTCTCTATAATTAATATATTAAAGATGAAAAAGAAGATATTTCTTATTTTGTTTATTTTAGAAACAATAAATATATTAACAGAGAAAGTTAAAACTTCTAACCATCATTACTTCTATTATTTAAGCGATGTAAACGTCTATAATAAAATCATGCAAATGGAGAAACATCTCTTATAAAGGTTTCAAACATTAAATTTTCGGACAAGGCTTATCTTAATGAAACACCTAATTCTGAACGTAAAACCACACCCCTGAAAATTCGTCATACCGATAACACCGGTACAGACAGAGAAGGAGGGTGTCAGAGCGAGAGAACAAAACGCTATCCGTCTTAATATTAATGTAGTTGTTAGAACAATGATGAATGGTGACATCGCAAAGCACTTTGGGGCCGGCGACCCATTATTATTCTTCAACACTGTTTAGCCACTTATTTAGAACAATTTACATAATGAAGTATGAAATAAGGAAGTCTTTAAATGAGCTTGATCACAGATTTTTTTTATCTCTTTTATATAAATATATCCAAAAATATACAATATTGATATTGGTGTTTGATAAACTCCGAAACTAATAGATTGTAATGAAAGTTTGCGCAATATGTCTGGTCCAAATTAAGAGACATGTATGATAGTTATTGTGGAACTTAATGATCTCCTAATTATAATATTTGATCAATTTTGCATTAATAATGCTATACTGAAAAATATTCTTAAGAAGAATGCTTAAAATCCACTTTGTCCTTACTTAAGTGCTTGAAAAATTCGTCAGTCCTGTTTGGTCCTGGATAGCTCAGTGGTTAGAGCAGCCGCCCGGATTGGGAAAGGTCATGAGATCGTGTCCCATCTCAGACCGCCAGGGACAAAGTGGATTATCATTAAAAATAATCTCCTGTTTTGGCAATAATTTCGAGTCCCCACGTGTTAAGCCCTCCACGGAGCATCCCCAGGAGTTTTTAGACCTTACAATGCAATTGCAATAAACCACTCCTGCAATAAAGTTCTGAAAGATAACGCCTGATTCTATTAAATATAGTATACATAGAAATTGTCAGTTGCTCTACATATTTTTTGGTAAACTTGCGTACGTAACCTGCGTACCAGTTTTTCCGTTAACATTTACAGCGAAAAGCCGAGTAGCGTGTTAACCTAATTTGTTGAACTATCGATAATGTGGAGCGGTTGTAAGCTCGGCCGATTTTGTGTTTGCTCTCCAGCAAAACTTTGCTCAGTAAAACTTTGCTCAGTAAAAATCGTATTATATAAATGATATAAACCTTTTTCTTTTGTAAAATGTTTGTTTCGACGTTTACTATAAAATTTTTGAATAAGAAACAGTTGACCGATATCATTTGGTTATATTTTTTCATTGCTTTTTAATCTTATTTTCTTTTACTCCGTTCCACAATTCATCATTTTTCAATATATTTTACTTTGCTGTCATAACATTTCCATTCCATCAATGTTTGATTAGGTCACATAATTTTCATTTTACATGTAGAAATTAATTTATGTTAATTTAACTAATTTAATCACTTGACATTGGCAGAATTGTGCGAAACGAGCAGATAAGTCATTGATAATAGAAGAACAATGTTTAATTAGTAAACGGTAAACATTAGCAAATGCAATATTTTCAAAATAAAGTAACATATGCAAAATGGAAATAGAAAAGCAATATTGGCAGTATTTATGAAGATAAATATATAATATATGAAGATAATATAAATATATGAAGATGATATCTATTTATAAACGTTAATGAAATGCAATCAATCATCTTTAACGTCTATAAATAGATATAAATATTTTAGACAATATCGCATACGTTGCTCTTATTCCGAATTATGTAAGGTATTGTCGCCTATAGTAACGCCTACTGTTTTTATCCGCTGCAGTGCTAAAAAAGGAACTAGCATATATTTAAATAATAGTCCCACACTAACAGATGTTTAAGGATGACACAATGATATTTTAATCTATATCAGATGGTCAAAAACAGTAGACGTTATTAAGCGACAGTACCTTAGTTAAAGCACTTTGATCATGACAAGTCTCAGATCCGATAAAAAGAAATTCATTTTCTACGGCATGCGACTCTCTTGGCTTGGAGCTGGTCAACATATAGTAAAGGTAATCCCTCTCTTCTTAGACCTTATCAGAATATTAGTGCCTCTGTATCTAGAAATGACACAAACGGACGGGCTCAATAAAATAAAGACAGGATGGCAAATTGCCCGGCAAAAGAGATTTTAAATTAATAACTCGCTGTGTTAGGATAATTATAAAAGGGTTGCATAATTATTTGAATGTCTCACGTCTCGACGACAAGTTCGAAGGTATTTTTATAATAGAATAGCAACAAAGGACAGAAACTAGGACTTATATAAACAAAACCATAAATATATAGACCGAGTTGTGAATTAAATTTCAAAACAAGCTTATTTTTAAAACAACACTAAAGAATTTTATTCTACGGAATTTGTTTTAAAAATCACAAAATTCTCAAAGAGTTTTGTTTGTTTCTGATTTAATATCCCAAACGTGATGTTTTATAGTTAATAGTTAATCAATTTCATATGAAAATAGTTACTATTGCCCTCTGTGAAATCATAAAAGACTTGGTAGTAGCGTAAATGTAATCAATTACTTACACCTCGGGTGCTGGCACCGGGAAATTTGACAGGAAACGTAAATAAAAATATACTAAAAAGCTTCTGAAAAGGCGCAGCGCACGCGTATAATTATTTGCGCTATATATATTTTTTTCCTAATAATATATCAAGTCGTATTGTGCACGAATTGATTAATGACCTTGTATATCAATTACTGATGTCAGGTGCAATTCTGTTTTTGTCGTAAGTTCGGGGCCTAATGGCTACTTGAGACGGGCCCCTGTCTGTGAGGGTGGGTCTGCTTTTGCACAACTTTACAAATGCCTTTCGCGTTTTGATGGAACAATTTTTTCTAGTGATACTTTCACGCGGCAGTATCACAGACGGCATTATGTTATCAATCTTAACATTCGATATAATGCAGTCGTCATCGTTTGGAAGGGATATTTTTCTGATGTAGCAATTTTTTAAGGATCCGTACATATTAAAAAAAAATATGGTTTATTTGTTCGCTTCAAGTCTGTGTCTTTTGAAGTGCACTTGGAAATTTTACGGAATATGTGTTATCATGACCATAGGCATAATCGACTAATAATAAAAATAATTTTCTTTCGTGTACAAGATATTGAAGTATTTTTATAATGGTATGGTACTTCACGCGATCTCTAGTCATTCTTAGAAAATTTTAACGGTTAACTTTCTGAAATTTAGAATAGTTTTGGTTACCCTTATTATAGTTATGAGATTGCATACATATATTTATTATTGAGACTATAAATTGGTTGTTTCGCATCTTCAATGTACAGTATTGGTATATAAACCAACAGCTTACCCACGGCTTCGCCCGCGTAAATTATTAGCATATGATACGCGCTGCGCGCATGACGTAGTTTCCCGTAAGCGAAAGAAATTTTAAAATCAATCCAGTAGAATCAAATCTAACATTTCTAAGAGTTAATATAGATAAAGGAAAAACTTCGACAGTTGTTGTTATTAAATTTCAAACCATTTGTTAATAAAGAATATCTACATTGTGTTTAGTACAAGAAATTTGTGCTACTAAAATTGGTTCATGAAACTAAATAGACTCTCTAAGTATAATCTCTGTCCTCGGTAAGTTTTTAGGTAAAACTTGCTGCACTGTTCTATAACATAATAACGACGCGAACCGAGTTTCGACGGTTAATATCAATGTATGGTACCCGTGGGAGTACTGTGTTGTGTATATTATTCTTGATACTTTCCCAACTTGCCTCTGGACTTGCGTTGTACAGCTTTGATACTTGGAGATTTGAGTGGAGTCGCTTTTGGGGGTGTAATAATAAATCTGTTCGTTGTTACTTTATATTGAGTTATAGAACCACTTTTTGGATCTCAAAAATGTTTTGCGCATGTTCTCGGAGTTTATCATTGTTTGTTTTCACTATTGGTTTTAAGTTCAACTGGGAAAAACTATAAAAAAAAGTGATGGGCGACTTATATGGAAATAAAGTTAGTAATAACAAGAGAGCACGAGATTTATTTAAAAATCTTGTGGTACTCTGTGGAAATTTTTACTATAGCAGGTGAAATGCACATTATGCTTCAAATCAGGGCTCTCCAGACACTAAGATATGCCCTTAGGAGTGAGGTCAAATTGAAGCTGGCCTGATAGAACTCATTACGGAGTACTCTGGCATGGGCTGATGGATCCGGGTTTTAACTTGGAGGACGCTGAACTCCTATTTAGGATCTATTCAGGAGCATGATGATGTAGCATAGGATAGAATCAATTGAACTATTTAATAAATATATCGGAACTATTACCATTGCCACTACATCAGACGGCTATCTTCTGGAATATTTGATTTTAAGGATTTGATTTGAAAAAGTGGTAATTTTTCACAGGCTGTAATTCTTAATACCATTTGTCTTTAGATGTCACATATTTTGTGATTTTATAAATTAACTATTAAAAATCACGCGTATCATCGTTGAAAGGTAATTGTTGGTAAATCAAGTCACCATAACCAATCAGATGCGACGAAAAAAATCACAGTATTATTTAAAACAAATTTTGCAAATGAAAGAAGATTATGGTAAACATTTGGAACATTACCATCACCCCCATTGTTAAGGCTCCGACCTTCCCTATCGATGAAATTGAATCAGATCGAATAGGAAGAAAGGAAGAATGTATAACAAGTTTCTCAATTAAATGGTCTATATACATTTTCATTAGCAACTACCATTACAATTAATTATATTATTAGATACCTAGATTATTTCATTACCACAATCAAACCAACATTATTGTAAGTATTCATTACTATAGGTACTTTAATAGAAACATTATTGCGTATTCTTATCGGATTACAAATTTAAACTCTTTAGTGTTTATATTTAAGTTGAAACTCGCTAATGGAGTACGAGCGAACGCCATCTCCAAGTCGGTTCTTAGTTACCACACTACTATCTACCCCTTGATAGTTTCTACAGTCTGTTATATATACATATACTTAACAGAAACATGCTTAATGTGTTAAGTTTGCTTACTTGATGTCATAAAAACGAGCCTTTATAAACTAACGAGTTCACTGTTATAGTTTAAGTACAGTAAACGGGTACATCTACGAAATTAGATAATAAACTTTGAAATATTTTTCATTCCAAGAGTGATGTTAACTTATTACATATGGAAAGTGATTAGAGTGTTAGCTATTGAGACCCTATGACACGAGTCATGGGTCGCAATGAACCATCTTTACCTCGCAGTGGGGACCCTAGGAATATAAATATCGAGGTGATGTAGAGTCCGGTGTTCTAAAAGCCAGATCCCGAATCATTCCCTTCATGCGAGGGAACTGCTCAGCGGGTTTTATCAAGAAGGTTCGTGGGGAACATACAACATTACATATTTATTTATTTATATATATATTCACTACTAACATAAACATGGACATTTCACGTAAAAAGTTCATCATCATAGATTTTTGAAACACTCTGGCAATTATAAAAAGAGTAATAAAAAAGGATTTACATAAACTGATATATACTCTTGCCGAATAATGTTCTGAATTTGTTTCTATATTATATTTTTAAGATTGGAAAATTGGAAAATGTATATAAACAAATTTTATTGAATTGTGTTTGTAAGATAGTGAATATATTTAGTTATTTTTAAATCGTGTACATTATTGAGAGATTTATTTTCGTCATCGCTACTGCCATAGGTTGTACGTTGGATTGGAATGCTCACGGAAATCGTATATTTGTATCTTACCGGTTTAACCCTCTAAAGTGGAATGAATGATCAATTATTGAACTTTGAATTATATCTGGGGAAGTGTTATTCATCATATTTTGATATTTGAGCGATTTAATGAGATCCGGTTATATAAATATTTGCTCAGCGAAACGGATGTTAGCTCTCTGAAAAGGATATAACTCTGGAACTAAATATTACATGTGTTATATATATTATTATAACGAAGAATATTCATCAAATACCTAAACCAGGTGAGAAATTTCTTTAAAACCACAAAGAAGTTCCACACAGATATTTATAAGATTGCCCATTGTGAAATAAAGACACGTAATATGTGAGTTATTTTTGCACTTTATCTTTTCTAACTTCTTTTTATTGAGGATTTATTTTAATTGTATAACAATGTTAAAGATAATTTCGGTGATATTTTTTTTTTACTATAAGTTTTTATGTTGTTAACTTTTGACTACATTTTTTGTCAGTCAACACTGTTTTCTTAAATTATTAATCGCAACATAATCTGTGCATTTTTCTACAGCCATCTCAAGTATGTACAGTTTTTCGACGTCTTCAAAAGGGTTGTGCCGTATTCATCCTCTTCCGATTTTTCTTATTTCAAGCTTAACTTATTTTTTATTCGTCTTGTAGCAAATATTTGAAAAGGAGAAGATTCTATGTCGGACAGGTGTGTATTATTTATTAATGTTTACCGATCAGACCGATTTTCAATATTCGTTTAATATGGCAGAATAAAGGCCTGAAGTCTGCCTATATTTTTTCTTTTCTGCGAATTTAGAATATGAATTTTGTTTTATTATCAAAAGTGTAATCAAAATAATTAGATCACATAGATACGTCATCGAAGAAAAGCTCGTGTAAATGTGTTCCTTTAGATCGCGTATTTTCTTTCCTTTGATTCTTTTATTTAAATATCAAACTTTTATACATCAATAAAAATGTTAGAATATTTCCATTGAAATGAAACAAATTACAAAAATATTAATATAATTAAAAATGTACTACACAACAACTCCGCCCGACTTCCGAAGTATTTTATATTTCAATTTTTGTATTCGACTTAAAAATTATTTTGTAATTATATTATCTGCGATGATCCTTACGATGATGTATGAAGTCTCAGCTATCAATTTTCAACGGGCACTATTATGTTGCTACCGATAACAAGATTTCAGTTGAATATCTCTGTGAATCTTGTGAAGTGGGTGTTTTCGGTATTCGATATTCGGCATCGAGTGCCCAGACGCTTGTGTCGTTCGGCAAACACAGACGGCAAGCGTCGACAAGTGTTATATAGATAGATTTCTCAAGAGTTTGCTTTCTGGTAACGATAGTACTATTCGATATGTGTTATATGTATATCTTATTTTAGAATGTCTATATTATTAACATCTCAGTACAGACTTCCTTGTTTTATTTTATATAGAGATAATGGTATCAATTCTGTCGTTATTTACAAGAGTATAAATACATTATTGTTTTATTATTAATTTGGTTATCTAAATTAATGAGAAGAGATTATCAGATATTTACGTTCAATTTTTGTACACTGAGAATGCCCCTTTATTGGGTAAATTCTAATGCGGTTTCAATAATTGCATTTTAAACTTGTTAAATAAATTCAAATTGGTCTCTAAAAACTCGCATCAATTAATAAATAAATAATAAGTTAGGAAATGCTTCTGCAGCAGCAGTAGTTTTTGATCACCCATCATACGATCGGACTTAAAGTAACTCCGCATCGTAAACCAATCGCGCTGACCACAGCGTCAAGCTTCTCGTAAATAAATATAAAAGTTAAAAAGGAATGAAGGAAGTAATTCTATTGTAGTATCTGAAAATAGTGCTTTAGAACAAGAGTTATCAATAAGGCCACAACTCGAGCTAGGACTATTGTTTTAGCGTATTTTATTCGGGAAACAACCTATAACTTACGAGTTGCCAACTTGGACGTCTGTAAAGTTTCATCGGGTTTATTTCAAAGTACCCCCACAAAAACTCCGGGGCTTTCAGCGGCTTACCTTACGTAAGGCACCGCTTTTTCCTGTACTTGAAAGATTTCTAATAACGAAATCAGGAAGCTTGAGCTTTTACCGGTTATTACAATATGGATTCTATTTTTATTTATTTAAACGCTGCTACATACAACTTTTTCAGCTTTTATAGTCTAGGAGATAAGCATTGGATAGAAAATTGTATCTTTAAATTAAAAATAAATGATAGAAAGAGGGAACGCCTTTTTTAGTTTTTACATATTTACTTTTGAGGATTAGTGATGATGGGATCTTTAATTTATTAGAATTTATATTGCTGCTTATTTATACCAATTTTAAAGAGGGCGTATGCAAATTCTTATATTTTTTACGTAGCTGGATGAAGGGTTCAAAAAGTGATAAAATTATGTCATAGTAAATATAACTCTGCTGTAGTCCAATCGACGTTTTAAATGTTCTTTTAATATAATACGAGTTGGCCCATCATCGGACCAACGAATGTTTTGAGGATTTAATTTACCAACTCGAATAGCTACCAAGGCAAATATATTAAATATTCTTGTCTAGTTAATTTATTTATACTAGGCAGGATATATTATCTTGATTACGAAACAGAAGAACAAATCCATTTGGCTATAACACCAATTTTATCATGAATAACATAATATGTAAGTTAGATTAAATTAATAAACAACTTTTATCGTTTATTATAAGATATTATTTCGTATTTCTTCTTCTATATTGTGTCTTTATTAGTGATTTATTATTAAATTGATAGACCTAAATACAAATGCTTATCTGATGCTTATCCCCTATCCTATAATATACCCTTGACAATAATCGTGAACGATAGTGATCAAAATTGACTACTTAACACGGAATTGTCGAAGTCCAAATCAATAACTCATCCCTTCAAACAAAATTTGTTAGGCCTACGAAGGCTATTGAAATTGTTAACAGATTATTTAATATGATAAATGGATAGTTATGTACACATAACAACGGGTTACTGCATGTCATACCGAAGTCGACTTTAAACTCTGCCCTTAATGTATTAAAGATTAAATTTTTGGATCGTTGTGTTTCACTTCGAGTACATCGTAAGTTTAGCCAGACATTTTTTTATTGATTGACTATTTATTTAATTGATAAAATTAAGTTCAATATTTAATGTCAGGCTTTGTGTCCTCAAAAGTCCACCAAAAATATTCAATCTTATTATAAATGAATCGCCGAAATGTATGTATAACCACCGAACGACTGCACCAAATTGGATGATTCTTTTTTATGTGTTGATTATTATCAAGGCAAGGTTTATACATGAGAAAATTTATTAAAAACGGGTAATGGCGACACGATATACGCCGGGTTACCTAGTATATAATATATTTATTGTTAAGAATTTCTGTACCCACGAAATTAGTAATATGCAAGTATTTATTAATTACTAGCTTACGGTGGTCCTATATTATGCATTAATCCTTTTGAATCACGCAGTATATTGATGAAAACCACAATTAAAATCCGTTGTGTAAAGATCTCAGCGTACAGACAGCGGGAAATTATTTTATACAGTACAATACAAAACTCTTTATTTTTCACATTACACAATTAAAAATTTATAGTAAATTAACATTATTATGTAACAATTGGCGACCTTATATGTATAGATTTCAAGTATAAGCGCACAAAGATTGCAATATGATAATAACATTTGTAACAACAATAATAATACTTTACTATTAATAATATGGTTAATTAAAAACAAAAAATAAAATCATAATTAGGTTACAAAAATGCCCCAGGTTTTCGGAGAGACAGGTGGTTCATTGCGTCCACAGTAAATACATAGGTATATAGTATATAAAGTTTCTTTGTCAAGTAGTATTGTTGTTTTTAATTTAATTTAATACGAGGTAGGTCAAAAGAGTGTGGTTAATTTGAATTCAATTTTATTTGTTCAATAAAATATTTTTTTTAAGTAACTTTAGAATTTTTCCAAAAAAATATGCAATGAAATTATTCTTGTGTTGTCAATAAATATAAAAAATCGGATAATAAGCGAGAAAAAGGTTACGTGGATATCTTGTTGGATTCACCTCGTAGATAGATGCGTCGCAGTTAGGGTTGTAATCAACAAATTATCACCTGAATTAATTTGTGATCGACAATGTTGTTTTAATTTACATGCGGTTATTGTTTATGAGATTTTTAGTATTCTTATATTAATAATTGTGTATTTATTGACTCTCGGCAAAACAACATTTTCTACCAGCACACATGTTCTAGATTTAAAAATATTACTGGGCTGGACGTATGCTGCAATTTATATTTTAAACAGTATGTTTAGTTGTATACATAGCAGTCTGACCGTTACAGATTCTTATCTGTTTTCATACTGCATTGTCATATACTATGCAACAACTCTATTAGATCGTTGTATAAGGAACATTAATTGCTGTCAGAGTTCCGAGGGGAGAAACAATGGAGGGTTTTTTTTCGGCACTATTATTCGTACGGAACCCCCCCGTCATGGTCTGCGACTTGGAATCGATGATTTTATTTTGCGCCGTTCTACCGTTCCTGTTTATTGTAGGGCTACTTAACGTCGTTATGACGAAAGAAGGTTAGAAAATATGGTATTAGCAGTCAGTTGTTTTAATAGCAATTAAAAAAAGACAGGACTAAAAAGCGAGAGCAGCTTTTGCCCATGCGACTTCGTCTATGTGATAAAAATTTCTTTGTATGACGAATTTTCATACAAACTTTCATCCCCAATTTCAACTTCAACCCATTGTTTCGTGATAAAAAGTAAGGTTTGTCCTTTACCAAGAGTGACTCTATCATTGTAGCTTTTATTGAATTGGTAATTGATTTGTATGACTAATCTACACTAACTAATTATAGACAGGAATGATTTGTTTATTTGTTTGCATCAACGGTGGCTGGTTCACCAGTTTCACCATTTCTGTAGACCCAGAGTTCTTTTCTCGATCGGTGCAATGCAGAAAATCAAATTTTCCGCATTGATTTGGATCTGGTTATTGGAGTTTTAAGGTTAAAAGCAAACAGTAATCTTTTGATATCCTAGTTTTAAACAATATGCGAATGATTCAGATAGAAAGTAAAGAATAAACTCTTAAATAGAATATAAAAAATAAATGTTTGTTCCTTTAATACATTAATGTAAACAGTTCTAGCAAAGTGTAACATGTAGTCTTTCTTTTATAGAAAGTACAGTAAAGTTTTTATTCGAGTAATCCTCGGCATAAGCGCAGATGGTGTTACGAAGTTTCACCGCTTCGTAAATTATCACCTTTCAGATAAAATTCATTGTTTTTTATTTCTTTTGTGTGATATTTATACTAGTTTTTTGATAAATAATTTTCCCTGAAAAATGCTCAAAGATTCACGAGCCCCTCTCTCTAGTGTCTCGGTCACTGGTGAGTTTTCTTTGAGATAAATATCAATATATAGCATTGTTAAAATCTAAGCACGAAGTGCGCCCGCCAAGTCGAGCAAAGTAAAAAGGGCACGGCCATACCAACCTTTTCTCGAAGCCATTCGGGCCATTTTTGACCCCCTGTTATATCTAGCTGTATCATAAGATGTGTTTGTGGAATTAAATCAGGTTGAAAAATTTGCATATATTGAGAAAATGAAATATTCGAGACTATTCTTCAAACTATTCTTGTTTCTAAAATTATTTTAATCTACTAAGGTGCTTATGCAGTGGTGGTTAATTTTTTTAAATATCACGAGATATTACGCGTACGCATGTCGAAAGATTATTTTTAGCACATACATAGTATAAAACAAAGTCGCTTTCTCTGTCCCTTAAATCTTACTAAGTACTTAAATCTTTAAAACTACGCACAGGATTTTGATGTTTTTTTATAGATAGGCTGATTCAAAAGGAAGATTTATTACAATACAAGACCATGCAGGCAAAGCCGCTGGCGGAAATCTAGTTACTTTTAAATGCTAATGTTTTTAAGGGGGGAAACTTTTGATTGTTTGTTTGCATTGTAATATAGTCTGATAGCTACTGATAGGACGGATTTAAAAAAATCTTCAACTACTAGAAGTTATATAAAACATGTGTAATATAGGATATATATAAATATACGTGAACGAAGTATTAATATTTAGAGACCAATAAAATTGAATTATATTTTTAATTTAACATTTTTTTCTTTATTCAACATTAAAGAGTAGATTAAAAACTGTATTTAAGAACACAATTTATTTTGTTGGAAGCATGTTTCGCCAAACTAGTTAACTCCAATGTTTCTGTTGCTCTGAAAGCGTCTGGAGCAGTTAATTTACGTTTTATTTGTTGTATACAGAGGGTTTGGAGGCACTGCACTGAACAAGATGACGTGTTTACGATCGGCTGGGAATTTACAGTCGCTTGTAATATCGGTGCACAGTTTTAAATGGACGTCACACAGCCATCGCACACACACTGCCTATTATTTCTTTTTATAATTAAATATATTCATTTAAATACTTTATCGGTATATATAATAAAAATTGGATATCCCCCACCTCTTTGTGTTTGAACGCAATAAATTCATAATCAACTGAACGGACATTCATGCGATTTTTAATATTGGATATATAATGATTTCTTATTGAAGGTTTATGTGTTCAAGGTTGTAAATTTTTGTGTAATTCAGCTGAAATAACATGTTTAATGCGTCCTCATTAAATAACCCAAGTGATTAAGTAGATAATTTAATTAATAATCAACATTATTTAAATACAACGATAGTTAAGCTGAAACACACAGAGGATCGGTTTTAACTCTAAAACTAAATAACAAGACAACTTGGACAGCAAGCTAAGACGCCGAGCAAACTTTCGTTGGATATTGAATCGGCGCTCCGATGATTAGTGTATCTAGCATTAGTTGATTCGTTAGGTCACAAAGTTTCATTAACACTAATGATACTTAGAGATATGTGGTCAGAAATGCATACTGTCTGATTTAATCTCTGAAAGGTATAAAAAAACTAAATATCTTAATTGAAAGACATGTGAAAGTCCTGTGTCCAAAGAGATATTGAGAGGTAGGAAAGTCCATCCCTATTGAAAAAAATAGGATATCACAGCATTTCTAACTCGACACACTTCATCTAAACGACTCTCGTATGCGAAGAAGACAAAGAATCTTATTAGAAAAAGACGTGACCAGAATAAATGTAAGGATTACAATTGATGACGTAGTGTTGGTAGAATTAAATGACTTTGTGTATCTTGGATGTGGTAATAGCAGGAGTAGAAGGTACACCATTGACATAGAGAGGAGAGTCGGTGCTGGGTATAGTGTGAATGGAGCGTTAGGAAAACATGTTGGTAGCAAAACCTTAAGCTAGAATATAACGCGGCGCTGATTCCAACTCTAATTTATGGTATCGAGTTGGATATGTCAGAATGAGCATTAATTAGAATAAATGCAGACATGTAGGTAACGTAAATGCCGAGTAACGCTCTTAGACCACATTCGTAATAAAGAGATAAGAAAGAAAGTACACCTGAAAGATAGCATCAGCATGAAATCAACAGAAATATTCATTGCTAATGAAAGCAGAGAATGCCTTGTGGCGCTAGTTACACTCTGCCTATCTAGCAAAAGATACGGCGTGAAGATATATAGGTAGGTAGATAGAAATATATAGAGTAATTTTGTATGCTACAGCTTTTGATATATATATAAATTTTATTGCAGTTAGAACAACATAACTGCAGTTGCAGTAGTCTGTCTAAAACGATGGCGTCTCGCGTCGTACATACAAATTCAATTAGATGTAGCCGTCTGGCGTATAATACGACAACACATCTTATTTCACCACGTACGTATTATTCTATAATTCTACCAAATTGCGTACACATTTAGCAATAAAACATCAATAATTTATGAACTGTTTAAAGAGCCAGTTTGCTTACATATTAACTAACCAGGTGAATTAGCAGAGCTGTGATTATTTGTTATATTTCAGCGTATACGTCTCATGTATTTAGAAATAGTAACGCTTTTATTGCATTTGTAGACTTTTCCTTGGTTCACGTCCAAGCCACGTCACGAATCTAATTTGATAAACAAATGGGGCCCGTTTTATCTTTTCTTATCTGAATAAAAATCGAAACTAGTTATTCTATTAACTCCCCCTGGTTGGCAAAAGCTTTAAACGCGAGAGCCGTCAGAGGAGCTGTCAAATAAATGTCAAACAACCACCGCCATATTTACGGTCGCGTTCAGTTGCTAAACGGTTTTTTATGGCACAATTATGCTGTTCGCTAAATACAGCATAGTGTTAGGCTATTTTTCCACTAGAGGTGTGATATTACCTTGTACGTTGCTATGAATGCATCTGATATTCATCGCTCCATTTAGAATAAATACTGGTGGAAACAGTTTCAACTATTATTACTAATACATTGTAGTGTACAAACTGACAGTGGGGCATCTTTTAGTTCAAACACCAGACCCTGGACATGATCGTGAATCAAAGATTTTGTCAAGATAAATCAAACTAGCGCAAACTCCATGGTGTTTTGTTTAGTTACAAAGGTTCTATGGCTGCTTTTTGACCGGCTCAGGTACCTCAATATTGATAGCATATCTTACTCGCTCTGCTATAAAACTTAGCATCAGTGGAAACGATAATATTTCATCGCTTATCTTTCACATCCTCGCAGCTACCATATCTCTGCTGTAAAACCGCCCTTATGCAGTATTTTGGAACGTTCGTGTTTCGAGACGGTGTCGGTTTTAAAAGCTTTCCTACGCACAGTTGCGCTATAAATTTTGATCGTGACTGCCTTTCGAAACTCGTTGCATTAGACGTTTTATTTTTTGGGATACGTTCACCTGTACTTTTTAAATAACACCTCATGAAAATTCCAGAAAGAAAAGGCAATATTAATTAATCTAATAAGTTAGTTTTTTGTTGATCGAGCAAAGAAAGATAGTTTGTGAATCGTGAATCAATAGAAAAGAAACGAAGCATTTTCGTACAAATCAAATATATCGATTAAATAATCAACGTGTAGCAATCTAAAATTTAATTAGGTGTAGGTATTTAAGTCTTTATAACGACGAATCAAGCTTTAATTAGAAATGAATTCTGGTAAACATATAATTTTATTATTATTTCTGTAGTATCTGGTAAACTGCTTCTATGCTCCCATGATATATTACATATATGAAAATGTATTTCTGTAGTGTTAGGTAGCCATAGGACTAACGACAGAACACGAGCTTTACCGATGCGTTACTCATTGACAGGTTGCAAATGAACGGCGTACAGCGACAACCAGCGATTTTTATTAGGATTGACAGGTGTTTCTTTCAAATTTTCCATTTTTTTTGCCACCATAAAAACTTTCATCGTATTTCAATGAAAGGTGTTACCAACAAAACAAGTAGCCGAATCAGTTGAATTCTGTAATATGCATTTATATATGTTACATTATACCCGCATAATTCCACATTACAAAAGGAAACATTATGATATGGAAGAGTTGGAAAATGGAAACAAAGCGATAAATAACGAAATTCTTCAGCGGCCTCGTCGACCGTCTGCAACCGTCTGTGACAAGAGACAGGAATGAAGACAAACACACTTTATTTATACGTACCGAACGTCGACGTCGGAATCGAATATCCATGTTGGTTAATTGTACTTCGACTTATTGGATTATTTGTGACGCCCGATGGGCTTACTTTTGGTTTGAAAGCTTACGATGTGTAAACAAATAATATCAAAGAGTAGAACCTCTGAGGATATATTGTCGATATACTAGGAATTTTATCGTTCTGCCTACTCTATGTTATTATAAATACCTAATAATAAAAAAAATGATCTGAAATATTTGACTAATACAGTGGTCGGAATTAGGTAGAGTTATTCATGTACTTACACTGATTTCATACAGCGAAAGAATAAAGTGGATATGCCTCAAATCCCGAGATTAATTTTAAAGAGCAGAAAAAAATCCCGTGATTTTTTAAATAAAAAGTAATTTACTTTTACACAATTTAAACTACTGCACGCACGACGTTGCCAAACTTACATCAATCGGACATCGGATGTCCAAAGTTGCAAAATTTGTATTGTAAATTAATGTAAAGTAATAAAAAATTTATGTTAATTATCTTTGTTTTATTTGTCTATCTCTGACGTTGTTATTATTATTTAGTTGTAAGATTGTTGGCCACACGGGATTGTCCATTAGAAATCCCGGGAAGGTCCACATTAATATCAACATTTCGATGCAAGTACATAAATAATTCTACCTAATTCCGACCTCTGCTAATAACAGAAATTTTATTTAAAAATATAAATCGCTTACCATCTTGCTTGACAGTGTTGCCCAACGGACCGCAACTTGCGAGCCACACGAACAAGATCCACTTCAGCATAAGACCGTAGCCGCCAGTCTGCAGCTCAGGCTGATTGTGGAAGTGCCTGGCTGTCGGCTGTTGGCCTGGCGGGCTTGCCATACTCGACAGCTCACATTTGTTGATTGGCAACACTGTATTATCATTTGTTGTCGGATCCACTGGGGTTACTTGCGTCACATACACACTTTAATATTCAATTACAAACTACACTCCGAACTGTAAACTTTCTAAAGTAAATATACCAATTCATTAATCTCGTATGTGTTGTCAACATTTATGTTATCTTTATTATATTTGATCAATTTTACATTCATAATGCTAAGCTGGTAAATATTTCCAATTTAAAATGATTAATAATTCCACCAGTCCCAGGTACCCGAGATGGGATTCGAACCTACGAACTTTCGCTATCCGGGCGACTGCTACTGCTACTGATCTGGGACTGGTGGATAATTAAACATTTTTTATTAGATATAATTATTTTCTCGATTAAAATTCACCAAAAAACATTAGTAACCATGCCAAAACTTAGTTAGAATATGAATTAGTTAAGTTTGCTACTTTTTAATACCGATCCCTCTGCTCAATACGCAAATTAATTCAGTAGCGGCTCGCCGGAATTTTTATAAGCACCCGATAAACCTAAAATAATACTTAGGAAAGGGTTGGATTTAGATTTTTTATTCGTCTAACGTTGTTTTGCGGTATTAGTTGTATCGAGTTTTCTTGACGTAGATTTACTTATGATAATGGCTTGTCTGAAATAGGATTTTTAAATTACAAATATCATCATATAGGTATGTTACTTGAATCTTAACAAGGGATTCAACTTCCAAATTAAAGACTACCAATATTTCAGTGTCCAAGAAGCCTGGAAAGCATTCACAAAATAATCTTTACTGATATTATAAAGTGGATAGATTTGATTGTTTGTATTGAATGATTTGCGAAAGCACTATAACGATTTTATATATTCTTTCATCTACAAGAAGCTACATCATATGCAGATGGCATAGGCTATTATTGACGTGGGCAAAGTCGCGGGAAAACTAATAGCAGTATCAGCATATGAAATAAAAATATATTTATTCAAGTAAGCTTGTTTCAAGCACTTTTTAATCGGCCAATAATATTTTTCCCCTACCACTTGTTCAGGATGTCTTATAGCTGACAAGAAGAACAAGCGAAAGAAACTTATCAGCTCTTTATGATAAGTAATGGCATTTACATATATGACACATATATAATTGTTTTTCGTCAAGTATTCTAAAATTTAATGTAAACAAAATGTTACCTAATACAAAAAAAAATCTATGAACCTATAACGATTTCATTATGGATTCTATATACATTGGCGGCACCCCATCATTCGAATGGCAAACATCAGAAACGTCACACGTCCATTTCTCAGAGCTGAAGGAAATGGAATAGAAAAATCAGAGTCACTCTCCATGATGACTTAAAAGCTTACTTATCGGCAATCGGAACGTTTTGATTTATCGAGGTCACCTCGCCCTCACCTGGTGGGCCAGGGGAATGACTAGCGAGCTCGTTTCTGTTGATTCTGGTTGTTTATTAAATCCCACTGTTGTTTATTTAGATATAAAAATAATAATGGAACATATTGGATGGTCAACATTGCACCAAACTCATTGAAATTGCTATTAATAATTCATAGAAGTCAATTTTCAATGCCTTGATTATTATTAGAAATAAACTGACAACTTTATTTCAAATTAGCAAAAACTTTGTCTGGCCATCTTTAGGCGATTTTTGACCAGTGCTTTGCTTTTCTGTAAAAATAGCAAATGTGTCTAGCACAGCATATAAAAGTATTAAAGGTTCAATTAAATGGAAGTATTATTTTACCATTACTTTTATATTGATCCTCTTGCTGTCACAAGTACTGTGTTTGATACTGCAATCTTCACTGTATTTTTAACAGAAGAGGACTGCGGAATAGAATTGCAATTAAACAAATCTGGTGAAGTTATAAATAAAGAGTCTATGAACAATAAAATACATAGCAGTTCTTACAAAATATATTTCGTATTTTCTGTTCTTTGTCCGAAAATAAGATTCCTATTTACCGCAGTGTTATTTTTGAGAAAAATATTAATCATGAAACACAATGTCAGCGGTTTCTTGCAAGAAATTCACGAGTGGAAACGTTAACGAAGCGTACTCCGATATTAACAGCAAAGGCGTTTTAATAATTCCCATTGTTTCCTCTAAACAGATTTGGTGACACCGAAAGGGGAACGGGGGCTGGAAAGTGCGACAATTCAATTTTTCCCCGAAAATTAAGCCTTCAACTGTTTCTCGAAGTTGAATAGGAAAAATCTTTCTCGAGAAATTCTAAAGAATAACTGTGTCTTGAATAACAAAAAAATCATAGATAATTTTGGCCATTGTGGTTGTGTCCTTTCTTATAACATAAAATAAATAATAAGACTTTTGTATATTAGACAACAGGACAGTATACTGACAGTTAATCAGAATGGATTGTTTCTTAGAATATTTTGAGTATGCTTACTATACAGGTTTGTGAACTTAGTCGCACGATTGTTCTATAGTTCGTCTATAAAAATATTACACAGACAATCTGACAAAATACGATTGACTATTATTGCTTTAGTGCAGCGGTATTCGGTATTAGATTGAAATGACTAGCTTTTGCCCGCGACTTCGTCCGCGTGGTAAAGTTACTTTGAGCAACATATCTAACTAATATTTATTCATTATATCGTGTAAAATACCTGAAATAAACTTTCATCCCCTATTTTATCCCCTTGGGGGTAGAATTGATCAGAATCCTTTCTTAGCGGATGCCTACGTCATAACATATTTTTTTTTGTATAAAATCTCATAAAAGGGTGTAAAGAATAATATCACAAAAAATAATTGTTAATTTTATTATAATTACGAAGATAATTACGTTATTAATGTCGGTAGTGTCGCTTGTGTAAGTACGTACAAAAATGAAGGTACTCACTTACAGTCAATTTTGATCGGACATAACCGACGAGTGGATGTGTCGATCTTGCGTCGATCTGCCAGATACATAGTTAATGTCGGGAAAAATGCACGTAGGTTCTTTGAAGCGCCAAATTGTTGTGAAAAATTACATACACTCTGATTTAAAAAGATATAATGTCGGTCGACCGCAAAGAAGCAGATCCTCAAAGATTTTAAGCCTTATTTTACCAAAAAACGCAGTTGTTGAAAATGGTGCATGTAATGATACAGGTAATATTACAAAGTTATTAACTTTATATAAAGACTTGCCACTCATATTTTATTAATAAAATAGATTTCAAATTTATAATTTTGTATAGCAAATTATTTCCATTTTTTTGGTATAAGAAACAACGTATCTAGGAAAATTAACAAAATACATAGTTTTAAATACTTAGTCAAAAACTTCATACCTATTGTACAGAATTTAATCTAGTCAAAAATGTTAAATGTGCCACATCCGACATGTAGTATAGAATTTTAATAACAAAAAAAAAGTTGGATCTACCACATACTGCGTAAGATAGTAATATATGTCCATGTAAAATAGCTTCACATGACATTGTAACGTATATAAATTAAAATAAATTAATCTATTATATTTGTTTAATGTATCGTAGAATAAAAAACACCCATGCCTAATTCGTAATTCTAACCCTTAAAATATCGTTTTTATTCAACTTTTCATCTTTAAACCGCTCTCCTGTAAAGTTGCATATTTGTAGATACTACATTAATGATAGGGCGTGGCGATATATTCGCAAAAGGTCTCAGAAATATATTGAAAAAAATATATAAATTTGGAAATTTTCGACAAGAATCTACGTAAAATAAGTATAATAAAAGAAGTTCAATGTTAAAGTATCTAAATATGTAATAATAATTCTAAAAAGTTTTTTAGAATGATTAATACATATTTAGGTACTTTAAGATTGAACTACTCTTATAATTTTTACTTCTTAAAGGGATCTTAGGTTTTTGTTTAATTCTTCATTTATTTTATACATTTTATAGATACATACTTATTATAATGTAGATCTTGTAGAAATTTTTCAAATTGATATTTAAGGCAAAGCTTAAATTTAAGGTCTAGCTTGTTCGCTTTCATTCCACTTATTAATTACTTGTATTTGATTCTATAACCAGTAGTTGTTTCTTAATGTTTATATTAGTCTTCAAATCTTCAACATAATAATTTTCTCATCAACCGAAGCTTAAAACACTTTGGACCAAGTCGCGCTTTCATTTTTGACCTCACTCGAGTATATTTGCAGAAATTCGGTTATTCTTCTCCCACTTTCAGCACTCACAACTTTTAACGGCTCTACCGATTTTCATCAAACATGTCTAAGAACACTCGCACATAAGTCACCTTTGATAAAAAAAAACTGAATTGAAATCTCTTCACCCGTTCGAGAGCTATGATGCCACAGACAGACAGACGCACACAGACACGTCAAACTTCTAACACCCCCCTTTTTGTGTCGGTGGTTAATAAATTCTATTATAATTTATAAATTATGATGACGGTAGGGTAATGTAGTATTAACGTCACTTATCAGCCGACGAATAAAAATAAAAGTCATTGATGATAACATTTGAACCCGTTATCAGTGACACAGTCTTTTATACTTAAAACTTGTTAACCAAAATAATTACTGTACTCCATTCATTATAACATTAGAAAAAAGAGGGTCATAGAAGCACCAGTTCAGAACATTTTATTTTTAAGATATTTAAAAAAAATATATATTAGATTTTTAAAAAAACTTTGAACATTAGGGAGTCTGAAAGAGCTGGGCAATTTTCCATTTTTTACGATACCTCGGGGTTGAGATGAGGCCAGCATTTTATAAATTCATCTTTTACTCCCAAGCCAAAATGGAACTAAAACTATCTATCTGTTGTTTTGATAAATTCTAATTGTAAGTGTAATTAGTTAGGCTATTGATGAAGACATTGGAAAAACTTCCTGAAATGTCAATGGTTGAGGGTAGGCATGGGGGCTTAGAGTGTAATTTTTGTAGGCCACTCGGGCCTGCACCGGAATCGCAATTTAGCAAAACTTAACAACATAAAGATAACAACTAAAACAAAACTATAAGAAAACAACAATAAAACAGTAATTACTCAATTACCGAAAATGACAAAACAACAAGAAAGGCAGTAGTATTCTTCTATATTAGATTAGGCAATGTTTTAAATTTGGTAGAGTTATAGTGCCATGAGAATCATGCCGAAACTATCTAACCCTGCTTCTTTAGGTTCTTTAAGATGAATACTTTTTATTGTAATAATTATTAAATGTTTTAAGTCAGTCAAATACTCATAAATTTGTTTAATATATAGCTTAAAAGACTACGGTTAAGTATAGCAGCTGGTATTTAAGTGGATATGTAGCAAATTAGCCGTTAGTCTTAAGAGTAACATGATTGTTGACATTTTGTCACAAAGTATACCATAAATAGAACCTTATTTTCATTCTGTCTAATGCTATAATGAATGGAGTTTAAGTTCACATATAATTGTTATGCATTATCCTATACATGAAGTCAATAAGTCGAGTATTTTCTATTTATTCAGTAGGCAGTTAGTCGTAATATCGTACTAATAGTTTATGTTCAGAACAATGAGCTACTCGATCAGCAAAACTTCAAGACTAACGACGACACGATAACTCACCAGGACCGACCCCACGCGAACCGTTAAATTTATCAATTACACCAACCGAACATCTACTTTACTACCACATAATAGGAGTTACATAGCAATGACGTATCGGAGAATACCTTATAACACGCGATCTGCTTATTGGAAGAACAAAAATAACATTATTAGCCATGAACCAAGTTAGTTGTGGGTAGAACCGTGATCGCGCTCAATCATTTAGCTATTATGATAATAAATTTTGGAGCTTCGTGACCGTTTGTGGGTCATTCTTAGGGGGATGCAGTAAATATTATGCTGCCTAAGCAAATGGGGTAGGATTCGGGCGGTTTTGTGAGCGTATATGCTGCTTTTGATTGTGTGTTGGAAATAATATTTGATTTCGTGTGATATAAACTCTTATTCCAAACGATGACTAGGACTTTAGGTGGTATAAAAGCCACAATTTGCAAATGCAAATGCTTGAGTCTACATTTAGGACAGAAGATTCATTGATCTTTTGTTATTTTATGCCACATATAACATACGTGAAGCCATCCTATATTCAAACTAATATAAAGTCCACTACGAATGTAATTTGCAGAGGATCAAATAGTAACCTTGTACGGTTGGTATTGAGGTGTCTCCATCTCTGACGTTTCGGATTCGATCGTCGGATCAATGTAGAAAATGAACTTTTCATCTTCGTCTCTGGTCTGGGTTTTGTTGATCTTCGCTACTGAATTACGAATCTGAGCAATATATGAGCAATATTCCTTTGCTTGTTTCCATCGAATATGCTCCGATACTACTACCTATTTTTAAAATTCTTTCATTTACGATAAGTTACATACATAAGTAACATAAGCTATAATTTCGACCTCCGTAGCCGAGCGGTCCGCAGGCCGTTTTTTAGGTTTCGCCATCTCTGAGGTCCCGGGTTCGATTCCCGGTCGGGTAAATATAGAGAGTGAACTTTTCTATATTATCTCGGGTCTGGGTGTTGTGTTACCTTTGTTGTCTTAGATAATCCATAATACGGGGGCTTTAGCTACTCATCTTGGAATCTGACATACGTGAAGTTGTTTAATATATATTTAATATTTATTTAATTTACGCGGGAAAACAAGATAATTTTCTATGTTAGATAATCGAGTAAAACTTGAAATATCAGTATAATATAATCCAAAAACAAATTGGCAATACTGTGTATAAAAATATGCGATAACGCTAGACAATTTCTCGCATAACTTTTTACTGATACTAATTCACATGTATCAAGGTTAGTTTTGACCACCAACGAGTATCGCAGACATAAATATAAATTTGATTATTCTTGTAGACGAAACTATGTCTACTTTGTCTACACTACGATCAACTTATAAGTGTTTCTTTTACTGATATGAGAATACCTGTTGTACTTTTCCAGATCGAGAATATATGCGTCAGTTACTCTATAATGCTAGTGCTTTAGCTGACATCTTGAAATCTGAGCAATGTATGTGAAGGTGGTTAAGATTAAATAATTATTTATCATATTCTTGAATTTTAATTATTGCTCTAAATGTCACAGATTGCACACTTTCAGTGAGTCTTTAAAATGAAATTAATAAACGACCAGTTGAGACTTATGATAGTTAATACTCTGTTGACAAATCTATTTATCTATTAGTCGTCAAAACAAACATAATGGAACATCTAATATATGTAGGTTTTATAAATTTCTTCAATAAAGTACCAAGCATTTTTTTTTTACGTGTAAATATGTAAAAGTACTTTCTGATAAAGCTTATTATTACGAATAAGGATGCACGGACAAACAGGACCAGCCTGGTGAGTTCTACACTGACTGCAAATTCATATTTGTTACTTTAAAATCAAATAGGCTTTATTTATTATCTTTGTAGGGTTGCACTCTGAATTTATTATTTATTTTGCCATTATTAATGCAACCATTTTTTTTAATTCAATTATTATTATATTACATGGATCATTTTGAGACCACCCCAATAAGTAATTAGAATATAGTAATAGAATTTAGAGAATCATAATTCAAGAATTTGTACTTTTTCACTTTGATATAGCCCACAAATATTCCCACAATACAAAAAAAGGTTACAAAAACTCTGTGACGTAAAAGGCAATCCAGACATATGAAACACCTTTACAGCTTAATTGGTTTTTAAATCAGAGCATCTCAATAAATAGTACGAATGCGTCCAGACAAAATGGAGTCTCATTGGAAAACAGATCTTATTACGAAAGGCGGAGAAATCTTTTGACATGGTGAAAAACTTATTGACGGGTTCGAATAGCCAGGTAAGCTCGGATTGGGGCACAAAAGACCTGGCCGCGCATTTCATGCCTCGCATGCCCATTCATTTCTTGTCAAAACCTTTGAGTGGTCTCTTCTCTCTAATGTTCGTATTTTTGCCGCAGCCGGCTCTTTGTTGGTTTTTGTACGGTGTGTTTAGATTTTAGTAGTTTTGGATGTTTTTATATAAGCAGATGGAAGTAAGCCTATCTGAACTTGTTTACCTATTCAATCAAATTTTATCGATTTGCTTTGACACTTGATAGAATATTTAATAAAATTTTTATACAATTTCGAATGAGTCTCGATGCTTATCTTTTTATTCATTATTTAATATTTTCCTCACACTTCTCTCTCGTGGAATATTTGAAATGATTTTCAAATCCATATTAAACCCTCTTAAAGGTAGTGATGCAACTCGAGTCCTGTTTATTCTCGAGTTATTTTATTAAACTCGTACTCGAGTGAAAAAATATATCAATTGAATTTTTGCGCACTCGAGTTATCTATGACGTTTATTTTTTTATTTTCTTGATTACCTAAATAAGTAATATATATCAAAAGCTTTTTAATGTGTATTTCATTATGTATGTATTTGTTTCAAATTACTAACAGAAATTTCATTCGAGGAGCACGTTTGAATTTTTTTACTCCAGTCACTCTAAAACTCGAGTTAATTGTTATAAAATCCAAATTGATCTGTTTTGTAATTTGAACTATGCATTTAGAGATCAGTCTATCACCGTAGCGTTTTATAATATACATACTAGCTTTGCCGAGCGGTTTTGCCCGTGTAATCTTTGGTGAATCATTTAAAAGGATAAAAAGTAACCTATTAGTAAATTAGAAGAGGCTTAGAATTATCCAAGTATCAAAAACCGTTCGATAGTTTTGGTGTGAAGGAGTTCAATATCAAACCTTAAATTAAAATCATTGCCATTAATAAATATTATTTTGTGAAGTAAACATTCAAATGTTGTTCTATAGAAAAGATATGTCAACATATTGTATTTATGATTTTTTTAAGTGTTATTATCATACCGCCGTGTTCTTCAACTATTAAAAACTTTAGTTATGTTTCATACATTAACTATTCATTAATAATATGATAATAAGCTCAATTCACAGACATTTGTCTCTGAATATAAGAGTTACTTATAAAGTAATTTAACATCCATAAATAAAGGTTTCTTTTCTTCTGTCGAAGGCAGCAGATGTTCGTGGTTTACTCCCATCAAGGGCTGTTCACTATATCAAGACGTATCATTATAAGGAACTTGATTGCGTACTTTTTGATCCATCCGTCTTACCAGTTTTACAATAAAATGACACTTATGACAGTCCCATAAGGTATGATTATCATTTTTGAACTGGATTCTTCGTTTCATTTTGTATTTAAATCAAACCATTCATATTTGCTTTTTCCCATCGGTGTTTTTAACTGCAATCACGACATAGTATAAAACAAAGTCGCTTTCTCTGTCCCATATGCTTAAATCTTTAAAACTACGCAACGGATTTTGATGCGGCTTTTTTTTAAATAGGGTAATTAAAAAAGAAGGTTTTTATATATAACACACGCGGGCGAAGCCACTGGCGGAAAGCTAGTAAAAGATAAAGTACTAATTACTGGTTACATCAAAATTGCAATTATTTAAGTATTATTATGAATGATCTATTTTTAAATATTTTTAAGCATGATTAAACATAAGATAGTTACAAATTTGTCACGTTGAGTTATTGTACATAAATAACACTCGATATCTGCTTGCCATGCAAGGGGCATAAACGCATACAGGAAAAATGTAAAGTCAGTGCACAACATTTTAAACTGTGTTCGTCGGGGTAGATCATAATATCAAAAAAGATATCTAGAAGCACTGATAACAATGTTTTCCTATGCACGCCTCAATGTATTTTTACCTTCAAAGATACTTAATAGAATAAAATAAATGATCTGCGAAATTTCGCATCATATTATAAACCGAAAGGAATAAAGGTATAATCGATGACATTCAAATAACCGAAGCTCTTTTTTTCCCCCCATTCATTACAAAAGAAAATACGATACAATTTGATACGGGAATATATCAAGTCACTGCCATAAGTAATGTCTTATCGTTGCTAAGGGTGTGAATCCATTCGGAAATAAGTCGATCAAACACAACCATCGGATCCTGACATGGGACAAGCTCGGAATAAAACGCGTGGCTCAGTTTAGCGCGGATTTAGATGAAGCTTTCGATGAATCATTATTATTAATGTAATAGTTTCATGACAATTTTCTAAAGCGAAAGAATTGATTTTAAATAAAATCATTGTTGTATTACAATACTGAAAAGTATATAAACAGTCCAATCAAGAAAAGGTACAGTTATAGGAACAAAACTGCACTGTGATTAAATTTGTTAACGCTTAGTACCATAACCGTTTAGACTCGACCCATTTATTTAAAAAACAGACTAAAAGTAATTAACTATGCTATCAAAGTTGCAACACGGTATTTAACAACACCAAAGAAAAGCAAAATTGCCACCGATAAAAGCCGAAGAATCGAAACAAGTTTTGTAGTCAATAAAAATTGTTCTGTTGCAGTAATAAAACTATGGTAACACCAGCTAATAGCCTCCGCAGCCGGCCAGCTCCCTGATTGGATTTTGCAACGACAGAAATTTGTTCATTTGAATTCTGATTCTATCGGTTCGTTTCTTTCCATGTAAATTTTATTTCTCTATCGGTTTCGATCCGTTCACAGGGGTTACTTGGTATTCGAGATCATTATAGATGTTATCTTGACTTTTGGAATCTTTATTAACTGCCTTAATGCATGTTGTTTATATTTGTTCCTTTCTAATCTTTATGTTCTTTGGCTGGTATTTTGTTTATTTTTTTATCTACCCACCTTTCAATATTTAAATGATATTCCTCAATTATATCGATATTTTTAAAGTTTTTTTTTTATCTGGAATATTCTAACACTGCTAAAGTAAAAAAAAAATTTTGAAACATGTTTTTGTGGGATATTATCTTAGACCAGAGAATTTTCATTAGTAAATCAAATAAGCACAAGCTCGATGTTGGGGTTGCATCATTTAATTACAGAGATACCATGACTGCCTTCCAGTTCTATCATTAGGTATGTTCCATTCCGTATTAATGTTTCATATCCAAGCTATATAGAGGTATGCATGCAAAATTTCTGTTCATTCAAAAAGCGGGAAGTGAGTCCTGGCTTGCTGATTTATCCACACTAAGTTAAATAAATAACAAATTTGTAATAAAGGGCTGTTTCGTTGATGCTGCGTCACGAGACACGTGACAGCGACAGCGATCAAACGCAACTGTGATCACTTCATTCTCTGCTGAATGAGCAGACGGAAAATTAAATCCGTCAAATTATCGGAGCTTCATGAGCATTATTTTATCTATGTTTTGTTGAAATAATGTAAAATGTATCTGTTTTGCCATCATTTTTAAGTCAATAGAAATCAGTGAGTAAGTTTGTATATTTTTTTCAAAATTGTTAATAAAAATGTTCAGTTTGGATAACTTTTACTATTGTTCTCATTAGACATTAAAATTAATTTGAATATAAATTCAACAGTAAATTCTAACTAGGCTTTAAGTAAATCAATTCATGGAATGGTCTTCACGTACATGACATAACGTTTAGAGTGATTGTAGTAATCATTACGTTTCCAGAGGATAGTGTGACAGTTCTGACGAGAGTTAGCTACAGATAGGGGACGTCAATCATCCGAGGGTTACGTCTGAAGTCGAATTACTTGCTGCTCGAGAAGTTCAGTTGTTTATTAATAACTCATCATGTTGTTTGACTTGCTTTTAGTTCTTTAAGAATAAGAGTCTTTCCATGCCGCAAACACTTTCATATACTTCTAAAAGTTTTATGTTATCATCTTGGAGTTTCCATCTATCCTCTATGTTCTCGATACCTATGAAAACGTTGATTTTATTACAGAATAGTACTGTGTTTTATTTATTACAGAATTTCGGTTATTGAATTGTCATCTTTTTGAGATCGATTGCGTTTTTATAATTTGTCTTTACTACTTTTGACTCAATGAAAGCATCGATGTTTAAATTGGTTCCATCACCAAGTTCGTTTTTATTCACATCGTGTACTATTTGCCATGTCAGTTCAGATTTAATGGAACCCTTCTCTAACTAATCGCTCTGTTTGACTATTGTTACGAGTGTACATTGTGTTGGAAACCGCAATATATTAGGATATGTTGGTTTGTTTGTATTTGATTATTTGTTTAGTGGGGACCTTTTCTAAACGAACACGACCTTGTTTATATCTATTGCGGTTAGTGCGGCACTAATTTATGATCAGTTTTTTATGTATCTTCGTGGCTCATGGTGATATAGATTTTATCTGTGAGAGTTATTTTTATGGCACAGTTTAATGGGTTTGTACGTATGGAAAGAGATCATTTTTTTATTTTTCATTCATTTTAGAGTTTTGAGATTGAACATTTAGAAAATTACATTAGTATACTAATATACGAGTATAATCTTATATGAAACTGTTTACAGATATGTTTTAATATCACACTTTTGTGATTACAAATAATAAGTTTTAACTAATCAAGATTTACTTTATACTAAAACAAGTTCTTTTTTTTTATTTACATTATTCTATAAAAGGGATATCACTGTAACTTGGTCATGTATAAAAAAGAATACACTTGAATTCATTGCAGTAGGCGATGACTCTTTGTTTAAGGGAGTGACACGTGGCACGCCGGCTGTCTCGCTGACATGAATTTTATATATGTTGTACTGCTTTGGAATAGAGTCTAGTATAGGTGTTTTTTTCTGCGAAAAACTGTCAAAGTATAGATTGCAAGTTGTCAGTCACGAATGAAGTGTCAACCAGCCGTGGGCCCACTTTTTCGGTTGATCGCACACCTGTTTAGGGACTGAAGGGATGGCAGTTAATAGAAATAAATAGGTTTATAGTTCGGAGATAGATTTTGGGTACAACCAATTATTGGCATGGGATTGGATTTTGGTGCGGCATTACTTATGTGTTTACGAGAAATTGAAATTATATATGTACTGCATTTATATATTATAGATTTTTAAACTGGGAGTGGTTCGAGTAAGATATAATTTCAATAGTGATTCACATTCGCATCAGTCGTTCGATTATCCTAATATAGTTATAAAAAAATCATAAAAGAGTTATGAAAACTTTTCTTTGATAGAAAAAAAAAAAAATTATATAGTAACATATTTTATGTAGTACATATAATTGGAATATTAATGTTTCTATATTTTTCATTGAGCCAATTACTACGTTACGTAAGTGTTCAATTTTAATAAGATATTTTGTTTGTGCTAATTTGGACATATCATCATAAAAGACATCTCCAAAGTGACAAAAGTAAATTTTAAACAAGTTAAAGTACTTCTCTAAAATACATAGTTTTGTTTTCAAACAAGCATTGTTTATTCGTGTATCTTTTGATTAGTACGTTATCATCAATCAAAGTACACTATCGACCCAAATGTCACGGTGAACACTAGGCGTCGCTCGTCGTCGAGATGTACAAATGTAAAGCGGTCGGTTTCTGATTGTGAGAGCCGTAGAAACCGGTCGAAACGCTGATAACTTCCGGAGCAAGAAATAAGTCGTAGACGGGATAGTTTCAGCTCTTATTTTTGTTGGGTTCACATGCTTTCGTTTCTTTTGGCCGAGTACGCTGGCGTGGTATTGGATTTTGTTGGAGGATTATTTTTATTGCGTCTTGCTCATTGTTCGACTTGGTTGAATTTAGAATTTGATATTGGATATTCTTTGTTGAATATTTGTTGGTGATCTTATTTTTTGTTCTGAAATTCACATTATTAATTGCCAATAAAGTATTTCACTGTGGAAGTGTAACTAATCGTTATTATTTGTGTTATATATCTTTAATGCGTATAGATTAATAAATAAAAAGGTTTTCTTATTTAAAACATTCCAATTTCAATGAAACGTGTTACCTTTTAGGGCTGCAGAAGCCATTATGAAGCGGCTGAAGTTGTTTTGCAATAAATCTATTAATTTAGATGACTCGCTCGCGGTGCCAATAAATCTGGGAACCCTTACCAAGTTCAGTTTTTTTACCATCCAGCTATCGCATGATTTATTCCGCCAATGAATACAAGTTTGACAGTTGAAGCAGACCAACTTTCAGACTAAAAAAATTGGTCTGACTGGCGTTATTCAGTCAATATAATAGTAGAGTATCGTAATGGTATTATAATTTCAACGTCCTTGTGAGTTGAAGTTTTATTCCGTTTCTTATTGTAACTGAATTGGTCAGCAAAGTGGATTTTCGGCAATTTTTGTACGATCGACGTGTGTTTTATCTTGGTTATTACCGAGTGATGGTTCTGAGATAAGAAAATTTTGTTGGGTCACCATCAATCGATCGTTCCATTTAAATCTTGTATCATTATTTGAACACAAACGTTCAATTTGTACGTTTCTCTTAAATTTTGTTAATCTTCGTAATTTTAATAATTAATCTTTGTGATCCTTAGTTCTATTAGAAATATAATATCAATTCCAAGAATTTTATTGGCTTGTGATCATTTATATTACTTTGCCTTGACTTTCTTCTTTTGTTTTAGTGTATCTAATTCAGATATACTTGTTTTGTATTGGAATAATACAATAGCTATTATAAAGCTAACTAACAATAGTCAAAGTGGCTTGAGGAATAAGTTCGACAGATCTAAATCTAGACCAAAGCCAGACAGGTTAATAACTGGAATAGAGCAGGAAATTAGTTCATACAGACTCATCTGCACAAAGGAAATAGCAGTTTAGTACTGACTGGCAATGGGAGAGGACGAATACAAGTGTATATAAATTTAAATGGAATTGCTATGTTCATAACAACGTTAAAATAATTTATTGATTTATTCATAAATACTATGTTGATAGGAAATATTTAAGTTACAACAAAAGTGACTGAGTTGTTCGGTAATAAATATGACTAAAATAATAATTAAAAATACAAAGAACTATTTTTCACTTACGTGTCAATGAGAAAGTCACTTTTAAAGTAAAATAAGCATAGATAGATTGAATAAAAGAAAGAGACGAATCAACTATAAAAATAATAATGAAGACACTATTATAAACTGAATTAAATGTCAATAGATCTTTCATAATATTACTTACATAATTGATAAAACAATACGCTCCACCTTTGGAGACTGAAAAGTAACCGTATCACAATACTAGAACGATTACGCCGCGGTTGTAAATCAAAATAAGCATGCGAACCAAAAAATTTGCAACACAAATGGGCACTGCAGTGTCTAGTGCAGAGCTTTTTGTTTGCGGGCGAAAAGAAACCTGCTCATTAGCATATTCCATTGGAAACCCAACCCTTTACGGTAGCGAAAATATATCAGAAAACACTATCTGATCTGTTGTTGACAACACATTACCGATTAATATCCAACTGGCACCGTCGATTTACAAAATGTTGTTTCATATCAATAGTTCAAGTTACAACGCCGAGGAAAGCTCCATGGTAATCAACACTTGCACCGGTGAAATCACTTTTTTTTAATAGAACAGACACTATTTCATACACAAATACTCATTAGAATGGTGATATGGGAAGGTTATTGTGATGGATTGGTTATTTTGTTCTGTCTTGAAGCGGCGCGGAGATAGCGCGATACTGGCGCGTTGGTTGCGCGCACACGACTAATCATATACCCCGGGCAAGCGTTGTCGTCCCGGCCGGCGAGCTGCGTTTCGTTTCATGTCTGGTACAATTAAATATTTTCAAAATTATTGGCTTGTAGTGCTTCAACAGTGTTTTTTTACCCTGAAACTGATTTTTGACAGCGATTTATATTCAAATACACCGTGCGTTAAAAATATTTATTACATAGAGTTCAATTTGTTCAAGAATATGTTAATTTTAACTTTCGTACCATTTTTTTTGAAATATTACTGATTTAGAATACATTGCATATTGTGTACTCACATTCACTTTTTGTTGTGTGGACAAATAAAGGTACTGCATTAAAAACATAGGTATGCTTGAAACGGAACAGATTATAAAATTTGGCTATACTAACGCCATCTGTTTTGTTCGATCGCAGACAAAGGTGACAGCGGTGTGAGCTCCGAGTCGAGCTAACTTTGTGCTACCCTTTCCAATGTATGGAACCCCGTCCATTTTATCGAGAGCTTTACAATCGCTTGGACCGCTACTTACATGTTTCTGTTTGACGCGCAACGGGAGAGGGTAGGTGGGTTAAATTATACTGGATGGTTTATAAAATGTAGGGCTGCGATTTTAGGGCTAACAAATTAGAAAGGGGAGAAAAAACGTTCGAACGTCAGGTTTATTGACATTTTGTCGGGCGATAATTAAAGCTTAGTGAGGGCCCTAAACGTTATCGACACACCGTTAAATTTTAAAGCTTGGATTTTCGTTTCAATTAGTTCGTTCCAATTGGCTCTCAAATGAGGTAGTAAAGTATCCTAATTATTATGGGTTTTCTTTGTTTAACGAGATTTTATTATTTTTGACGCCTAAAGTATTAAAAGTATCTAGACACTTTATTTTGTGTGACATTTCATAGCATATATTTTATAATTTGCTAATATTTTTCAAAGGTTTAAAATGTATAATTTAATTTTAATATGACATATTTATATTATTAAAAAAGCCTATCTCTCATCCGGTTACTATTAGAATAAAGTACACCCAGCGGCACATAAGGTTAGCCAAAACTATGACATATCTCCAATTTATTGTTAACTTAAAAGCAGTGATGCTACCATTCGAACTTTAATCCAATTTAAGCTTTGATTCATTGATTATTAAGTCCAAAATTTATTGCAAACAGATATTTTGTGACCTGCTGTGCTGCTGTGTATGTATGTACACAAATTCTAATTACCAAGATATGAAACAATTATTCTATCTGGCTCAACCGGGAATTGAACCTACTTGAAAGACGACGATAGTTCGAGTTTTTTGAATAATATTAATAATGAATGAATGAATGAATGTTAAAAAAGGCCTCAATCCTGGTACTCTGAGATGGCAATCGAACCCACGATCTTTCGCAATCCTATTAGGTTCTAGGTAGCTTAGTGGTTAGAGCAGTTGCCCGGTTTGTGAAAGGTGGATTTTTAATCATTTTCCATTGATAATATTTTCAATTTCAGCGAATGCAAAATTAATAAAATTTAATAAATTAGATTATTTTATGATAATTTAAGTTCAATGACAACATAAATTCTTCTTTTGTAAATTTTAAAAATTGTTTATAAGGCCAATTAATTACTAACATTTTTCATTAAAGCCGATTCAGAATTGATACTCAAATAAAAAATAATACTTGTTCATGTAAAATTGTTATACATTTCATTTAAAATGTATTGAGAACCACAGAGACATTTGCATTGTAAAGCTTTTACATAACAAGTTGTTCAATGTATTAAGCTTGGGATTCGAAAAATCGGAATAATTTCAATGAATAATGCTTAAAGGTAAATAAATTCACTAGCCCCAGGTACTCTGACATAGGACTCTTCGCAATCCGGGCGGCTGCTCTAACTACTTAGCTCAGGACCTGACAGGACTGACGAATTTTTTAAGCACTTATTACTTTTCGCTGCTAGTGAGTGTATTTTCACTTTTGTCCACGTGGGGCGCGACCGCCTAACTCATGGACGTAGTCGTAGTCGTAACTATAACCTACGCTTTATCGATATTTCTTATGAATCTGTTTATATTCTTTTAAAATTCATTGTTTTTTTTTTATTTATATATTTTATCAAACATTTTGGTTTGTTTGTCTTTTCGAAATAGCATTGTTTGTATAAATTCGACATTTTGTAAATTTCGTTTAACTTTAATAATTCAGCAAACAAAAACAACTAAAAGCATTGATTAAATATGTAAATAATTAAAAAAACAATTAATTTTAAAAGAATATAAACAGATTCATAAGAAATATCGAGAAATCGTAGGTTATAGCTACGACTACGGCTACGTCCATGAGTTAGGCGGTCGCACCCCTGGTTCTTGGTAGGTCAGTGGTTACAGGAGTCGCCTGGATTGCGAAAGGTCGTAAGTTCGTGTCCCATTTCAGAGTAACAGGGTTAGGTAGATTTTTTAAGAATTTTTCATTAAGAATATTTTCCAGTATAGCATTATGAATGCAAAATTGAGAAAATATAATAATTATATATTTAATAAAATATAAGTATAAACAAAAATTATATAACAATAGTGACATCTAGTCAACTTCAGTCAATATAAACTCTCCATAAAGCAAACGGTCCGCTTTCTCTACACAGTTATAGAGCATTATATTTGAAACGTGAAGTTGACGAAGCCTCATAGGTGTCGCTAGTTATCGAAAACAAAAGCGTTAATAGAAAAATATAAGTGGAAATGACGAAATTAAATTAAATTGACTAGGTCCAATAATAATCTTTTTCAATGCAATGCTCATAAAGCGCTATTTTTTTAATCCATTGTAAACACCGAAAGTGAGTCTTTAAACACGTGTTAAATAAAAATGTACTGAAATCCTTTACGGCACACTTGCTTAAAAGTATTTTTTTAATTTTTTTGGCCGAGCACCAAAGAAATTTAAATAAAATTGATGAAAATATGTCAAACTTTAGAGGCAAAAGTATTTCAAGGAGCCTAGAACGAATATTTTCAAATAAAAATGTATGACACGAAAACATGTTCAAATATCACGTTTAATTTTAACAAATAATTTTTACCTTTAATACATACTTAGTTTTATTAACCTATATATTTGTTTTATTTCCTCGCAAAAAGCATTAAAAAATGTTGTAAGAAACTTGAGCGTAAAAGGTTTTTCGAATTCGTACCAATGAAAACCCTCGCTACGCTCGCGTTTTCAATCTGGCCCTTATTCGTAAAACCTTACTTTCCGCACTCGTATCTTAAATAACCATTAATTATCATAGGGAAGCTAGTGTTAGAACCATATGGTGTTGTCTTGGCAACATTTCGCATGAAATGTTTTCGGTGGGATATTGTGGGTGTTTGTGTGAGTAATTAATAAACTGAAAAATAACGAATCCCAACTATGAAAAATTTCTTAATCAATATATTCCATATCATCAATAGACATATAAAAGTGGTAGGTTAACACCTAGTTGCACAAAAGTCCATTAAGGTTTCATAACGACTTAAGGCTCTTATGTTCTAAATTCATAAATTCTAATAACAAAGATTAATGTTTTTGGAACTGGGTGAAAATCGTCTGAAATTGTATTACAGCACAAAATTTTAAACTATGATTTAATTGTAAATCGTAGTGTTTGTTTCTATAAAAAAAGTTATATAAAAATAAAGTTTGCAGTTGGTTCTAATAAAAAAATGTTCCATGATTTTTAGTGATTTTGTTTTTTTTAATTATAGGTACCACTAAAAATATTAAATATCTACATAAAAATATGTAAACATAGTGAAAGTAATAGGAAAGGAGATTTAGTTTATTTGCGTGACATATTTTATCCAATATACAGATTAAACTATTATTATAGAGAGGAAAGATTTGATCGTTTGTTACTTTGCATTCAATAGGCTTCAGAAGTTCTGGATCGATAAAAAAAATACTTCATACGCGGGGTACATAGGCTATATTTTTATATTTTTCTTCAAAATTCTATATTTTATATTTTGAAATAAAAAAACCAAAAGAAAATTTGATCCCTTTTTATATTTCATAAAATCAATAAAAATCTCAATATTCTTAAAAATTAAGAACGAAAAGGGTACACATTTTTATTATGCTAAGTAGCAATTAACCGTTATTTACAAACCTAATGTATTTATTCTAGTTCTATACAAAATACATTTATTTTCTTCTAAAATTGACTGGTATGTAATCAACATTGGCATTTTTGTTTCCATAAGAACTTCTTGTTTACCAACTCGAGTTATAATTTTACTAACCTATAATAAAAATAAAAAAAAATAGCATTTACTATCCGATACAATTATCTATTATGACCATGCTTTTGCACAGGGTTATCACAAATATTTTCATAATAATTTCTGGTGTAACTGTATAAATGAAAATATAATGCGTTTCATTTATTTATTAATTAGATAAACAAATTTTCTCTATGGAATACTATAGAATAAATTTGTTATATCGTACATTATATATCGTACATCGTTAATTTATTTTCATTTTGGAAAGTAGCTAGAACGTGAGGCAAGAATTTACATACAAATATAAAAAAATGAATGTAAAGAAATTTATATGACATCGTTAAGCGATATTTTTATTCTATCCATAACTCCAAATCTCATCTAATTTTTTTAATTTTTTAGTCGACAAAAAGAAAGATAATCTCGAATTTCAATAAATCCCATTTCGGTATTAGAAAAAATAATGTTTCGCTTTCACATTACCTATATGAACAAAAAATAATTTAAGAATAATATATGTACAAATTATTTTTACCTAAAACTAAATAAAGCTGAACGGACGGAAGTGTAAGACTTAGAGAGGGATCGGTTATGAGGTAGTTCATACATTCAATCTGCTAGTCATTTGGAACAACAACGTTACATACGAAAGTAGAGATATTCCACATAGTTTCATGTTATGATTCAGCATAAAAAATTTCGACAAAAAATTCAGATGTAACATGTTGTAATGAAAACCATAACGCTTATTTTGAACATGCTGGAAGACTTTAAAAAAGTAATTATTTACAAGTTTTAACATAACATAAGTTTTCTGTGGAATATCAGTTTACATGTTAATTGTTTTACTTATAAAACTGTACAGTTATAATATAATAATGTACATGTTACATTGAGTGTTGAAATATTAACAACTTTTGAAAACAATATATTATACACTTTCCTCACAAACATTAATGACATATCGATTCGGAACACTCAAAATTTGTTAATAAAAGGTTATGGTAAGCCTCCAGCTAAAAACTTTCACTTGTTCATCCTATGATTCACGAAAGTTTTGATATAATATCAACTCTCATCAGCCTTTACAGAAGGTTTAAATTTAGATGCTAATGAACTTTTTCTTTATCTGTGATGGTGGTTGGACTCGTCCCGATGCCGTTTAGGTCACACTTGGTGAATCCATTGGTCGTATAACCGTTGGCTTTGTTCGAATCTTCAATGGGTCTCATATGACCGTTGCATTCGCCGTTCATATGGTTCATTTTGGCGTGTCCGTTGGGTATCGTGTTGTTGTTTTCGTTGATCCTGACTTTGGCCACTTTGGTGTTCTCTTTTTTGTAAGCTTGAATGTAGAAATTCATGAAAAGCACGATGAATATCGTCGAGTGAAGCATGAGGCCTGATGCGATGATCCTGAATAAAAAATAAAATATTTAAAACAAACTTAGATAAAATAATTTATTCAGCCTAAGCTGTTATAAGCACTCGTGAAAGTCGAAACTCTATGCCATCGAGTCGTAAATCTAACGTGGGAGACCTTGTACCAACAAGAACTGGTGTAAAACTCAGCAAAAGACTGCTTTTTTCTCCCTATCTAATTGCATACAGATATCAAAATAGAAAAATGATTTTCCTTTACAATATATATAATGCAAAAATAGTTCATTCGTCAATCGATTCACAAACTCAACTAGGGATACGATATAGATATTTGGTTTTCTAATTTAAATAAATACACTATTACTTTAGAGAGTGCCAAAAGCGTTCTTTAGTATAACATAGTTGTGACAGTGTTCTACACGATTGCCTCTGATTCGGTGTTGCACTGCACTCTAGTTTTGCGACATTATTAGCTGGAATGATTCAGGCCTTTGCAAATAATGGGGATTGTTGCAACTTTAGATGGTAACATTTTCGCCAATGGTTTTTTTTATGAGTTTCTTTTTTCTTCCATTGATGTCTGTCGAAACAGTTCCAATAGGATTTCATGTTCATTAAATTTATGATTGGTATTACTTTTTTGTTTATTGTTACTTCATACTACTATTCGTATTTATCTATACTATTATGATAAAAGTGAAGTCTTACTTTGTTTGTGGGGTGTATCTTTGGTTACATATAAATCGCGGGAAAACAGCAAGTAGTTCATAATTAAGACTATTTGGGTAAATAGATGTATGATAGAGTCATGTAGGTAGTGTAGAGTGGAGTCATGGCAAATTTTTTAAAGCAATTAGAACAGAGGAATTTGACAGCGCAGAGTTAGCGCGCTCATTCTGCGGTACGCTTGTTAAGCAACTTTCACAAAGGCCAGTCATAGGATGGGTGACCAAATATTTATTAACCCGAGCTCCTCCGTGCTCCGATGGGCACGTTAGACTGGCTACATGCACACCGATCCGCACTTAGCCGATGTGGTAGGTTATGGCCCTATTCAATTTTGGTCGATTCCATCCATTGGGAATTTTTACCATGCAGTAGGATATTAATAGGCTGGTGATGATGATGAAAACACTGGAGTTCCAATCTAACCTCTTTACACACAGGACGTGCCACACGAGAGTCCTAACTTACTAATCTAACACTCAGTCATTTGTTGTCCTTTATTTCTTGCCCACATAACTGTACATGGATGTCTCTACATTTCAGAGGGTACGTTAAGCCGTTATCAATGCTATGTGCATTTGCAGTAGTTAAAGATCCATCCACCGCGATCTGCACTGTACCGAATTGTGAATTATATCAGGGTATTAATAGGCTGATAATGTTATATATATATATATATATTTTTATACTGTGTTTTTACCCGACTACAACGAAGCGAAATGTGCATGTTTGTAAGAATGTTCATCTGTTCTCTTATGACTTCGAAACTACTCGTCGTAACTGGACAAATGAGGGGTCATTAGAAGCGTCTTAGTTGTTCGCCTGCTAAAGGCTATGTGAAGTTACATTAAAATAGCAATAACGCCCTGAGCATAGAGTAAAGGTTTTTCTTTAATACACTTGGAAATTGAAACAGCTAAATCACGCTCTAAAAGTTTGAAACAAGAAATTTATTTTATAGCGATAGGTATATTATAATAGCGATGACAGAAGGACAGTGGTGTCGTATGCCAATGATCTTAACAATACAAATTATTGTGGCATACGACTAAGCTGTCCTTTGGTTGGTAATATTATAAAATATCTGACGTTATAAAATACATTTCTTATTCCAAACTTTTATCAAAGAGATTAATTAAATATATTACTTACTTTGGATATCCACAGTCATATATAAGTGCGCTCAATGAGTGGAACAGTACCATGAAGAATTGGACCTGAAATGAGAAATATGATATTTTATAAAACGACCCTTTATAAATATTGTAAGTAGAGAGCTTATGTCAGTCCGAAATATTTTTCTAAGAGCAGATGCAGCAGGAAAAATAGAACTGAAATTCAAACATATTTTTCTGTCTTTTATATTTAACTCCATCCCAAGGTTGCCTGGAAGAAATCACTTTTAGTGATAAGGCCGCCAATTGTACGTCTCCTGTTTTTGTCATATAAGTGTATTTTGTCTTTGTGTGTGCAATAAAGAATATTCTATCTATCTATATATTCAGCAAACAAACTATTAATTAAATAAAGACAAAAAATATAACAGATGAGATAATCAAATGGAAACTCATGTCATAAATCTTGTGGGGTTGTAAGTTATACCTATAAATATGTAGTTTTTCAATTTTATCACTAAAAATAATTAGCATCATTAGGGCAGATAACCCGATTTTAGCCACAGCCACTTGGCTTTTTGCGACTTCAATGTGTTGTAACAAACAAATAGCCAAATTTACTTTACCTTGGACGGTACTTCAAATGTTCAATTATGACAAAATTTATAGCGGTGATATCTGTGATATATCAAAGATCAATTCATCATCACTCTCAAACTAGGCAAAACTGGGTCCAAATGTTAAATTGACTAAAATCAGGGCACTCGCCCTACTAGATTTCCACCGGCTGACTAACTGATTCAGCATGTGAAAATGTAAGTACAAAACACATCAAGTGCATTTATTATTTAAAATAATGCTGACACAATTATAAAATTGACTATTCAGTTAACAGATGAATAGTGTGATTAAAGTACGGAGGCTTCATTGGTTAGTTATTTAGATCATGTACATTATAAGTTATCTGAATTGGGGTCTATTGGTATATTTTATCTTTAAGACAGTTTTGAGACTTCTTTTAGTTAATAAAAATCTATGTTCATTCTCAGTTGCGTTTACAACGGCATTCAATTGTAATTTGTATAGTCTACGTGATATAATCACGTTTCATTCGGTGTTACAACCAATCCGTTCAGTTTTAATAAATCCGAATACATGTTTCATTAATATCGTAATGGAGATGGCCCGAGTACCTACTCGTTTATTACTAGTACATATATATCACAAAACAATTTTTTTTCCATTGTGCTCAATTACAGAGTATACTCGTATGATTAGCAAAATTGTAATTTCAAATTAAATCAAAGGATTACATGATTATTTTTCCACCCAAATAAAGCAAAAAGTTACACCTCGTCCGCTTACAGCATTAAAACATGGCTTCGAGTTTTATAATATTAGAATTTATCTATATAAACTGATAATTCTTGATATTTATCACTAGGGATACTGTGTAGGTGTCTATATTGAAATTTTAAAGTAAACGTTAACATTAAACGAAAACTCGGACCCTCTGTTCTGCATCTGAATCAAGCAAATTATGAGAGTACTTTTTTACTGAATAAAGGATCCATCAAGACTCGGTATTTGGTTACGTGTTATGGTAAAACATTTCTATTAAATGAATGGCGTAAGTAATATTCAAGTATCTATGTTTTACCATACATATACAGGATGTATTGAAATAAAAATATCAATGTATGTCAATGCTACACTAAATTCAAAGTATTCATGATTGCATTTTAACAGCGTTAATTAAAACTCAGTATGTAATAACCTACTACTAACCTTGGTCTTGTTATATTCAATTAAATCATAATTATTCATAACATGAATTTAAAAACAATGGAGATTCTTAATAATGAAGAAGATTTTTATACTTTACTTAAATTCTATTCTATTTCTTCTATTTACTTAAATTCTATATACTCCATTGAAGGAAAGATTACGTGTCGAAAATCAGTTAGTATTCACGATTTCGGATTTAAGTCTCTAGGGCGATTAGTTACCGTCAAGTAGTTAATTAAGGTTTTATTATTTTTACCCAACTAAGGCGAAGTGAAAAGGAGGGTTATGATTTGGCCGGTATATATGTATATTAGAATGTTAATATACATATATACTGTTCATATGTTCCCTTATAACTTCGAAGCTACTCATCGTAACTGTAAAAATTAGGTATCATTAGAAGTGACTCAGTTGTCCGCGTGCTATACGCTATGTGATGTTATATTACATTGGCAACAGCGCCCTCTAGAGAGCACAAAGAAAAAACTTAAAAAAATATATATTATTCAATCATTCCGTATAGGGTATCAAATAAATATTTGAAATGTGCTAATACAAGAGTTTGTTTTGTATGATCATTGGTATATGACTACGATGTTCTTTTGTCATTGGTGTTATAATATAGCTATCGTTATAAAAGAAATTTCTTGTTACAAACTTTTTGGAACATGATTTAGCTGTTTTTACAAATTCGGTCAATGATAAGGTACTTTGTTACACCCACACAACAGCTGATCTACCTCTTCAGGGTTAATTAAGTCTCTTTGATGCATTCGATGTTTGTTACACGGATCTATCGGAGGAACATCTCTACAAATTAGAGCGTCTGCAGTATATTTGTATCCGATTCATTTTCAACCTTCGTAAATTTGACCTTGTGCCGGCGCAGGGACTTACACATTTTAAAGTTACTATATTCTACACTTTTCCTACCCTCCACATTATCTTAAACAATGTTTCTCTTTTCGTTCTTCTTCGTCACCGAGTTCCTTGCGATCCTCATCCAACCTCACTTTGGATATCCCGCGTCATACTTCCGATTTCTTCTCCTATTCCTTTTCTGTACATGCTGTTCATTTATGGAATTCTCTCCCGGAGGATATCAGGCAATGAATGTGCCTCACTATATTCTTACAGCAATTTTTGAGAGCGAGTTGAAAGCTATTTCCTTTCTCTATGCTAATGCTATTAACTTATACTTTCTTATTTAATATGTAAAGATATATCTTATCATATCCTTCTGACCATTGCACCCAATACCCCATATTTTCCCTTTCCTTTCATTATTCTTCTCCATAGGTCGCCTGGAAGATATTGCTGTTTAGCAATAAGGCCGCCTTTTGTGTACTCAGTATTGTTTTACCATGTAATTTCGTTTTGTTTTCCTGTCTGTATGTGTGTGATTATATTATTATTATTATTAGTAACCACTGCGTTAGGGCAAGACTGATGTTTAGAGCATTGCGATTGGATTTGAATCCTGTTATGGTCACCCTAGGCTGTGTATTTTCACATTCACAATGTAAGTAGGACCAAAAAACTATTAAGACCTTCTTGTAACTCCGCCTAAGTTCCCATACAAATACGCATCGAGACTCGGGAATGAATGCGCTCATATAATTTTAGTCACAGCAAAAAAAACAAATGCAGTTTTAAAAAGAAATTCTATACTTTATAAAAACACCATTTATGTATTTATTTTTTATAAAGTTAAGATGAAATACTCGTATATTAGTCGTAAAGCCCTCCGAAAAATCTATTTAGTACAACCATCTTTGCGATTTTTTTTCTATCGAGCCAGTTATTGAAATTTATGCTGTTTGTAGAAAATTGATTACATATTTAATTTTCTTAAAATGCTTTTTAATTGGCAAAAATAGCTTTAGAATAAAATTGGTTTAAAAAATGATAATTTCGTACAACCTCGCCTTAATTCGTCATACGATATGAGCCAACGAGTAAATAAGTAGCACAATTAATTTTAACATGTCGAACGGAACGCGTTGAATTGCAGAGAAAGGATATAGCGTTCCGGAGTGTGCCGGCCGGTGCCGGTGTCGAAATTCACCAAGTCTTAAAATGTTGCTTGAACGAGTTAGTTGCTGCGTAGGCCACGGGGACGGTGAGCGGCGGCCGTTTGTACAATAAACACCATGTCTATCAAAGGTCAAATTTCTCTAAGTAAGAACATCTATGGGCTACTGATTTCTCACTGATTTCTTATATTTTCCCGCTACTCATTAAATTAAACTACTTTTTAAGGTTTGTATTGCGAATGTGTCTAATAGTTTTGTTTTTAAAGTAGCTATGCTCATAATTAAAAAAAAAGACAATCGACACCTTAGTCTTAAGTGAACACGGAACCTGTAATGGGTTCGAAACGTCATGAAAGTAAATATATTATAAGAGTGGTGAAACCTTTTAAAGTGTGATTAGTTTTATTTATCTGTGGGCTACCTAATTGTCTCATTTTAAAATCAATCCTAATCCCTGTCAAAAGTATAGCGATTTATAGAATTACGTATCTTGTAAAGTAGCAATTGCTTTTGGAACGAATAATCAAAAACACAATATGAAGTTACCTAAACCCGTCCAAAGATTACCGATAGCATTTCGTTTGACATTTCGCCTTCCAAAATATTTGCGTCTAACCCTTGCTCTAGACAATTCAAATTCAATATCATACCAAAAAGGTTACGATCGCAAACACTATCACATGTCAAATAGTTGTAGCGTGAAGTACGAGAATATCATTAAAATGTCTTATTGAAAGAAATTGCGATTAATATGAGATAAATGAGGGACTGATAAAAGCCTTTTGTGGTAACCCAAAGCCTTGGCCTTAGCCTTGTTTGACTTAAGGTGCAGATTTGCGATTTTCATAAGTTCGCAGTAAACAAACCTTTACAATAAAACTAGTAACCCATCAATTACTCAACGCATTTTTGATAAAAAAAATCAATAATAAATAATATTTTCAAAAAGAAGTAGTGTAAACAAACAGTTTCAACTTCTTCATAAATATTTTTTTAAATTGATGTACTTGATTATATAGATAAACCTACTTTCTTCCCTCTAGGCCAAGGTCTAACTCCACTATCTTCAGCGTGCCTTAATTATGCGACCTTCAATATGTAATAAAGAATAAAATGAATATAATTGACGTAGGTATTTCAAACAATATTTTATATTTTAATAGTAAATAATCGTGGAGCTTGACAATCTTTATTCGGATTAATTGTTTGAAAGGGAAAACACTTGATTGCTTTTTTGCTGTGAAACATATGGATCGATAAAAAAAAAATACAGGCTGCTACATCATAAGCGGATTACACTGGCTATAATTCACACTGGGAAGTCGCGTGAAAACAGCTTGTAATATCTAAAGGCGTTTAATCTCTGAAAGGCGAGAAATTTAATGAATTGAAGCGTCAGTAATGATTTCACAACGAACTATTATTGACGTATTAATTAATGGAATTTATTTCCTGTGTTCAATTGTTATAAAAAATTGAAAATAAATTTTATACGTATTTTACCGCAGTATTACGCACTCGTTGATAGAATATCCTATCGGTTTGCGCAAGAGTTGATCCCCGGCGAGTGGCATTTAAGGCGCGGCGTGTACTATCCTTATTGGTGTTGTTGGCAACGTATAAAAACATGTATGGAATTTATTGGTTACTCCATACGTCCTTGGGGAATATTCTGATAATATTACTTTGGCATTGGGTGTATTTTTAATGTAAAACACAATTCTTGAGCACTATACTAGTCAGGTACACAGTACACTGAGTTTACTGCGCCACTACATTTATATATATATATATATATATATATATATATATATATATATATATATATATATATATATATATATATATATATATATATATATTTTATGGAATAGGTGGCAGACGAGCAGACGGATCACCTGATGGTAAGTGATTACCATCGCCCATGGACACCTGCAACACCAGAGGAACTACAAGCGCGCTGCCGGCCTTTGAGGGACGAATATGATCATAGGGAGGGAAGGGTTGAGTTGTAGAGGGAAGGGAATAGGGAGGGGTTGGGCCTCCGGTACCCTCACTAAATATTGATTTGCTTGACATTGTAATGAATTAAAAAATACTCTACTTCAGTATTGTGTGTTTAACATTGAGTGCACTTGAATCAACCCGAAAATTTCTATTACTGAATTTCTACTGCTAATTTTGAATTTGATTATCATTCAACGAATGTTTGAAACTTTTATGTACATAAGTAATTTAACACTATGTCAACTGTATGTAAATATTTGTACAAAGGGTGTAACTAAGAAGCAATGATATGCCTAGCAACGTTTTTAAGTTTTTTGTTTTATTAAAAAAAATATTTCTTTCTGTGTTCATTCAGTTACTTGAAGCATCATGATGATAGTTGAAGGGTTAGGAGTTGATAAAACCTACTTGGAGCTTCCTACAAATGTACTATTCAATAATAAAATTTGTCTCGAATACGTCAGGGCTACTACGCTCGATACAGCCGTGTCACAGCATAGAGGTGTAATGAAATAAAACTTTTATTGCTATTTCAAGTAGGTTTTATTTGTCTGAATCTCTGAGCTTTGTGCTCGGTCTCGGTGTCGAGTTCGACTGACTCTATAACAGAATAGCATTGTCCGTCGTAAAATATAATGCAATTCCACAGTTGACTTGTAACATGTTTGTTGTAAGGAATTATTATGGTAGAACGAACCGTGACAATCTTGTTGAGTCTTGATAATGTTGCGAAATATATGCAATTTGCCAGATTGTAATTGTTAGTGATGAAGTAGAGCGAATAAGGTTTAACTAGGTATAAACTGTTTATCACTTTTTTGTACTCAATAACTTTGGTAGCTACAGAGGAATACAATGTGCTTTAAAATATCGTCTAATAATATAATTAACTATGAAAAGAACAAAAAAAAACTATGCATATTGAAAATTTAGAATTTTTCCAATTGATTTTTAAATAAGGTTAGGTTACCTTAGTATGCAACACTATCAGAAATATCCTTATTCTACAATAACGTATAAACGCGAATATATATGCCTGTCTATCTCTTAAGCTTAAATAGCCATTCGCGATAAATTTTTTATAATCCTAAGAAGAAACTAGGGTATTTTTTTAATAAAAAAATATTATAACAGAATAAAAATATATGTATATACGTGTATATATTTTTATTATAATATATATTTCCTTTGAGCCCTTTCTTTTCAAACTCCTATCACTCCACTACCTATCAGTTATAAATATTATAATTAACCTTATAATATTTATAACAGATAGGTAGCTCGGTTTTTCATGAATGAACGATGAGGTTAGATTTCGAATATACCGTTTCTCTAACCATATTACAGACTTAGGTTAAAGGACGAAAATTAATACAGGAAAATCTTAGTAGGTATTACATTACAGGAAGACGGTGAGAGTAAACATTTTTCTGTCTTTTCACAATATTGGCTTAGCAATATTTGAAGACAACGCTCTTTCTTCTTGTTTGAGTGCAATCTAAATATCCGGTGGGACCTGACGTGCTTTTCATTTGTAGGCTTTTAAACAAAATATTATTTAAAAATGTATAATTCACACATACACTTCACGTGTAGAATTTTACGCATTATTTTCTGTTAATTTATCTGTTAGTTTATTGGCATTATAGATTCTATCATAGCATTTTGTATGATGCCAATCATAATAATATAATTTATATCAATGCGTGGCTTCATCAGCGTGATATCCGTTGTCTTCATTCATTCAGAATCGTATAAAAAAATCATGAACAATATTTAAGCGTGATTCTCTTTTGTTATCTATTTTCACAATTAACGCGAGTACGTCGCTCTTGACCAGTTTCAATGATCAATTATCTTTAACTTTTTTTTACTTTTCTTTCTCTTCCGATGCATTCTTTCATACTCTTTTATCACGTTTTCTTTACGTACTTCAATCTCTCTCTCTTTCTCCTTCGGGATTAAATGTCTACGTTTTACGATAATGTCACACTCCATACATAAATCTCTAATAAAAGTGTACCTTATCTAATAAAGCTATCCCGAATAATATACTTTTCAAATTATAAACAATTTTCTAAACTTTACCGGAGTTCAGGAAGTTTTCCTCGGCCTTAATAAAAACAATCGTATATTTCAATATTTGTTTAAATGTTATCCAAAAATATACTTACTAGTTGAAGGGTGGTAAGGTGTTTCTTCCACCAGAGGTACTTCTGGTACTGCGGACCCATAGCGGCTACCATGTAATAACTGTACATGATGATGTGCACCAAATTGTTCACGATGTTGGAGAATGTGCCGTGACCGCCTTGAAAAATAAATAAATAAATAATAAATAACTTATACATTGCTCAGATTCCAAGCCAAGTAGTTAAAGCCGCGTATTATGAAGTATCGAAGACAACGAAGGTACCCCAACACCCAGACTCGAGACAATATAGAAAAGTCCATTTTCTACATTGATTCGACTGGGAATCGAATCACACTGCTATGGAAGTTAGATTTAGTAAAAGTGAAAACAAGATTTATTTCAAATGGCCTATAGTAGACAAATGGTCAAGGATCAACATTCAATTAAACAAAAACCCATGCTTGGAGGCATATGCTTATCACGCTCTTTATCCAGAATTTGAAATTGAAAAAATGTAGAGAACTTTCTCTGTTTCACGGAGGATTAGATAATTTTAGTATAAAGCTTTAATATTCTAAAGATTAATTATTAATAAAAATTGATTCGTTAAACACATATTAACAAGAATAGTTGATTATGTAACAGGTTTTTAAAGATTTTGATACCACTATTATAGCTATATCGCAGCGGCTTCAGCTGCATTCACCGCTAATCAAATGGACATCTTTACATGATACAGAAGCTTGAACGGGCAGTTATTAGTGCTTTAAATGTTCTTTTATGTCAGTTAAAAATGTCTTTATCTCTCATATCATATCTCTCCTGATAGCGAGTTATCAGAATGTTGTTTTTTAATACGCTCATTTGTCCTACATGAAGTGCATATTAAGTCAATATTATCTACTGCATTTAAATTCGTCAGATTTCTTCAGTCCACTCTCAAATATAGGTGGTGGGTTATGTATGGCGCTTTTCTTCTTGTGTCTTTATCAATGGAGTAAGCTTATGATTTGTAACTTGATTATTCTAGGTACTTCTATTAGTCTCATATTCGGATTGATATAAAGACATTTTTATTATTTAATCTCCATTAAATGCCATTTCTTTTAATCGATTTGTTAAACCCGATAATATCCTAAGCGACCTATTAGTCTTGTACCTATAGAGGCTTGGTTTACTAGGAGAGGAAAATGTAGGTGTAAGGGAACTTACCAGCAATGAACTTAACAAGTAACCATGCTTCGAACGGGGTGAGCGAGTGGTGGTAAAGGTGTAACCAGGTGATCTGACTCTTTTTCTTCCTCAACACGAAGAACATCGTGTCGGCGAATTCTGATAACTTCGAGAAGTAGTAAACCCAGCAAAGATGTAACATCTGAAATAATATGTCCGTTTTAGTACATTTTAAGTACGTTATTAATAACACTATGCAACGCCTGAAACATAATTATATGATTTTGTAATTTTAACAATGGATAATATTTAGTAATTGTTAAGTACTAAGTGATTTATTGACTCTACTGACTTAGTAGTGTGTAAATTTTATTTATTTTAGCTTAACTATTCTTATGTTTTATTATTTTATCTCATTACCAAAAAATATATACAAATTTTGATCATTTTAAGTCTATTGATAACATTAGATTGAAGCAGTTAAAAAGTAAGAAATATATTTAATACAAGTAATATGAAATTAACACAGTTTTTCTGTTAGAACCCTCAGTGGAACCCTAATGTTATAACCAAAATCAATGTTTTATTTATCTTAACGCCATCTAGTTTCGCTATCTGGTAACACGATCACGAAAAATTGGCTTTAAAATCTGAAGGACAAGGGCGACGCCGTTCTTGACACCGTTATGTGAACATTGAACTTGCGCGCGCGCAGTGAAAGCTCTCTCATGGGTCAAGCCGCCTTACGTCACGTGCTACGCAGTTTTGAAAGTGAAACTGTCAAAAGCGGTGTTTTTAAAATCGATTGGAATGCCATCAGTGGGTGATATGAGTATTTGTTGTGTAAAGAAAATATTTTGTTTAGTTGTAATAGGTTGTAATAGATTCATTGAATTGAATACATATTATATCTATAGGTATTACCTACTGTACGTTATTTAACAAGGTCAATTTTTAGAGATACGTTTTTTGTAATAAATATGTATTGTTTGTATTTTTTAAGCGCAAAATCAGCGTCATCAATAGTTTCCAGACATTTTAAATTAAAAGTAACCATTGTTTTATAGTTACGTAAACAATGACTACTAATCGTTTGTATAACTAGTACTATCTTGGCGCTTCCACAGAATATAAATCACACAGAAACAAGGATCATATCCTATCCTATTCTACTTATTAGATTCTTGTTCTATTGAGGAGCTTGATAAAGCAAGGGTTAGACTATTCGCAGTCGGTCATTTGATGGGTGACCAAAAATTTGTTATATCGAGTTATTCGGCATTACGGACGACACATTAAACCGTTGGCCCCAGCTGCGTGTGCAGTCATTAATACGCAATAATCCGCACTGGGCCTGTATAATGGGTGCATTCTCCCTCCACCATCCATAGGGTGAGTAAGCTGATGATGAAGATCACGATGAACATATTCTGAGGATTATATCTCATTTTTTTATTTTTTCTAGTCACAACTAATATTAAAAGTAGTATATGTATAAAGATGTCAGGCTTAAATTTATTATGGTTAGATTCAGTTTCTGTTTGAATGTAAAAAATGTTTTTTCTCTCTTTTTTTGTATCAAATAGAAGCCTTTTGTTGAAGTAAACGGTGCTAATGAAATTCATTACGTATCATACCGACGAACCTGAGTTATGGTCCATTATTATACGAAGTAATCTTTTCGTGAAAGTACAAATTATAGATTTAATGAGTCACGTTTTTTAAATAACGATGAATTGTTTGTAGATTTTTGTTTTATATATGGCAAGAAGACGTCCACTTGCCATATATAAAACGAAAATAAGTTATATTGATGGGGATGAGACATAAAGTAAATATAATAATAATATAAGCCTAGATATTTGAATTAATTTTTAAGGCCGCTCTTTTCATATACACTAATTTCTAAAAGTGTTTTCATTAAAAGTTTATTAGTAAATTTTTATGTCCATTGAATAGGTTCTGGAACGTCTCGGGAAAATATCATATAAATTATAAATAAAATTAATTTACTGAATTATTCTAGTAGTAAATTAATGAATACGGTATTCACTGGTCCGTTAACCTTCACTTACTTTTGAGAACTGGTTTTTCAAATTAAAAAAATACAAGTTAATAAAATTATAAGTGAAATTTGTGTGGTAAGAAGCCAGTTTTGGATGATGCGCTAAAAATGTAACCATAGAACCTGAAACAAATGACATGTGTTTCTTTCTAATTTGTTTTTGTCCAGGTGTCGTGTGAAAGCGGGCTAATCTCGTAAACGAAACAATTGTTTGAGTAAAATGTTACTTATACGTGAAATTATATAAAAAAAATGTTTTCTTGGATTAATATCTTTATTTTTTATCTTCGAACCAAAGGAATATTAGCATGTCTGTTCGTTAACTTGTTTGTTTGAATATTAACAGTGAAATGTAACCTTTTTTTTTATTTCATTAATACAAATAGAACATTCGTATTCTTGTACAAGGCAAATGTATTTTTATTTACATAAATATTTAATAAATTATGATCTCTCGATGGCGCAAGTTTTTAAAAAAAAAAAATTATCGTCTAATTATTTTTTGTTGAAAAATAGCTTAAAGCAGTTTCATTATTATTATTATTATTTTGCTTTCTCAATTAAGATAAATCTTAAAAATGCCAGAAATCGAGTATTATTTAAAAATGTATTTTATTCTTATGTTATTTTATATATATTGAATTATAAATATTTTTTATTGTTCGTCTAATTTTCTAAAACTTCATATCCATCAATGCTAAATTTATCATCTTGAAAAAGCGACTGGTTCTTTAGTATAGATAAACGCGTTCGGTAATCAAGTCTCATTTAAATAAATTGACACATTGAGATTGATAGTTATAGATCTTTCAGAATTTTATAATAACGATATAAATTTTCATTTTACAAAAAATCGAAGCACATTTTTAGTATATGAATATTTATATATCCTATTCAATAAATAATTAAATTTGAAATTTTGATGATTAAGTCATAAAGCTTCAATGAAATAAAACCTTCATCACCTTTTAAAGTAGATTTTATTTAATTGAAACTTTTTATATGACAACGTTGCGTTCCACGATAAGTTCTAAGCTGTTGTATAACAGAATAACACTGTAGATTAATAAGTAAAGCAGAAAGCTATAATGATCCTGAACTGCCTTATCATAATAATAGGAAACGCATTTGTATTCTTTATTTTTTTAATACAAAGAAGCCCATTTTTCATATTACGTACGTACACTTTATATAAGTAATTAACAAACCAGCGAAAAGCCATCATCTGTATCCAAAATTAGAATTTCTCTTAACATATTACATATTATGTATACTCAACGGCGGCCTTTTGAAAGTTACCAAGGTGTGCCGTGAAGGCAGTGCCGTTGCGAACTTGACCGACGTCAGAGAATAAAGAGATAACGCAGATGTGTCACGTCATTCTGCTTATTTTTACGCCTAAATAAATTATTAATCATGGCCTTGTAAAGCCATAGATTTTAGTGGGATTTGGTGGGACATTATCAAGGATTTTCTTTTTTTGTAAAATCAAAATATATTCATAATAATATAATGTACTTAGAAATAAATCATTTCAACTACTTTAATTTACAATCCCATCTCTCTCCAGTTCCATTTCAGGTTACCTGGTGTTGGTTATTTTTAAAAGAGTTCACAAAACAGAAAAAGAAGTTTGAGAATTGAATTGATTGTATATTGAAAAAAATGAATAAAATTATTGAATTTATCTATGATTGCCTCCTTTTTTAAGTCGTTTAAATAAAATTTATATTCTTTTATACCGAGTATATTAGACTCAGCCACAGCGAAGTGTGGCGTGGGCTTTAAGTAACAAAATGTCAGAATAGACAAAAATCATGCGCATAATAGTAACATTTATTTTACTGTTATTTTGTTAGTGAATCATGTTAAGTTTATCTAAAGAAGTTTATTGTAAATTACGGAGTTCTATCTGCAAAGAACATGCCAGCACTAAAAATCAAGCCACAATCTAAAAGTCAAATTACACATTTTAAAAAAATTTACCGTTCGTAATTTGCAATGGCAATTGTAATATTAGATCTGTGAAAGTACCATGTGGTCGTTAAGCAATAAATGAGTGGTTGACGTAACATCTGCGTAATAATTTGTCTTTGACCGTTATCTTGTGGTGACTCGAAGCTCGCTTTCTAAGCATTTCAATGCATTATAATGAAGAGAGATGGTGCCGTTTTAGTGAAGACTTGGACCAAGCTATTGAGAGCATTACTAAGCAAGTGTGAATGGCATATGTGGATTGTTATATAATATTTTCAATCATGGCATATCTAATTTGATTTCATTATGAAATATTGTGATCGTCAATATTATTGGATATTTAATTTAACTTAATGATTTAATACATCATTAAGTTAAATTAAGTATCCAATCATCATGCCTTAATTATTTATATAAGTGGAATATGATATCCTCATCAACCTTTTTACGTCCCCACTGCAGGGGCTCAGGCCTTCCTTATGGATGGTTAAGGAGGATGGGCCACGACCCTCCACGCTGGCCCAATGCGGATTGGAGGGTATTAACGACTGCAAATGCAGCCGGGACCAACGGCTTAACGTGCCTTCCGAAGCACGGAGTAGCTCGAGATAATAATTTTTTTGGTCACCCATCCCGTGACCGACCCTTGCGAAAGTTGCTTAACGACAACAATCGTGGGCCGCGGCGTTTATCCACTACGCCACCGAGCTACTTATATATATAATATGATATAAGCTGACCCAATTAGTTATCTGACGAATTTAAAAAATTCTAAATAGATAACTATATTTAATAAAAAATGCAATTAAATGCTATATTATTATTTTTATTATAGAAAAAATTCTGAGGAAATTATCATCGCAGCTCATAAAATTCGAACCCATATTTTTTGAGTACGAGAAAGAAAATATTTAAATAATAATATTTAAATATTTTCTTTCTCGTACTCACAATTATGGAGACAATACTATTAAATAAATAAATAAGAATAAGAGCATCACATATATTGCTCAGTTCCCAAATTATATATCGTAAGCACTGTTATTATGTAAATCAAACAATTAAGCTTTCTACAACACCAAGACACGAGAAATTATAGAAAAGATCATTTTAAATTGGCATTGAATAATTACTTATTTAGTTTTTTTTTTACTCTAAGATGGTGACATCTTGAACCCGGCGTCCGAACCAGGCCATAGAGTCCGTCATTCGGACACGGAGTCCTCAATAATTCCATTGATTTCTTATTTAGGATTAGAACCGTTATAAAATAAGTCAGATTTCAAATGAACACTAAAGGTATGTAATTTGAACTGCGAGCGCATTCTAGATGACATATAATTCAATCGTGCTTAAAAATATCTTAGTCATGAGCAAATGAAAGTTGCCATTGTGTGTGAATGGGACTACAATGACTGTGAATAATTCGTTTGAGTCTAAAATGTGTAGAAAAAAACATATCTACCTATTGAGGTTTTCTTTGTAATGCCGATAGTGAATTCTCTACTAGTGATAATCACATAACAGTTCATCTAAGATAAATACATTTTGTTTATAAAGATTTGTGTTGTTTTCGTATTGATTGCGTATTATTGTGGTAATAATATGAGAGATGTAAATGTCTTTTCACTTGTTTTTTTTTGTCAGCGAAGAGACGCTGTAAACGAGTGGTAGGGAAAAAATTTTGGACGATTCAAAAGTGCTTGTAATTAGCTTATTTGAATATAGTATTTTTCTTTTTCATTTTCGAGGTATATGTAGTTATATAGTTAATGCGTTAGTTTTGATTTTTCTACGATTACGATACGATACAATCGATTCACAAAGAACATTAGATAAATAAATATCGGTAATTTCATGCTATAATAGCAATATTTGAGTAGACTATTCAGGAATGGACTTATCAACACAGACTTACTACACAATACATTAAAACTGATTAGAAAAAAACAATTCGATACCATTAAATTTTCACAAACTACCTTTCACTCACATGTGAATGAGTGAAAGAGCAGTTTGTAATATTGAAGAAGCGCTTCATAGTATTGGAGGATCTATTTGAAACATTTAGATGAGCAGTTTTGGAATAATGGACGAACTGTTTGAGTATCAGATCAAATATTGGACGACCGTTTAAGAATTATTCTCATATTTTTATTGGTAGAGCAGTTATAGTATTCACAAGGGGCACAAGTGCTACACATTTTCATATCCTAATCGTTTTAAATAAAGTTAGGAGGTCTGACATTATCAGCTATAATGAATTATGACTCCATGACACAGACAATACATAACAAATTGTATTACAACGTAGACATGTTGCCGCCAAGCCGTCACCAAAAGAAATAGGTTTAAATAATCCAGCATGCCAGGTGTAACCAGAGTAGCTCAGTGGCGTAGTGTATAAGCGCCGCGGCCCGCGATTGTTGTCGTTAAGCAACTTTCGCAAGGGTCGGTCACGGGTTATTATCTCGAGCTACTCCGTGCTTCGGAAGGCACGTTAAGCCGTTGGTTTCGGCTGCGTTTGCAGTCGTTAATACCCTCCAATCCGCATTGGGCCAGGGTGGAGGGTCATGGCCCATCCTCCTTAACCATCCATAAGGAAGGCCTGAGCCCCTGCAGTGGGGACGTAAAAGGGCTGATGATGAATGCCAGGTGTCATACTGATCTAGTCTGGCACCTAAGCGGCAAATTTTCATTGATGCCAAAGCTAAGGAATATCTGCTGGAGGCACTTATATGATATCCAATGAGCAATACCTTAAACTTCTTAAATATTGAACAAATGTAAGTGTAATGTTGTATGAATAGTGTCATAACTCACCCGTCTCGCTTTGTCGCTGTCACTGTAGTCTACTGGCTGACAGGAGAGGCTGTAGTCACCCCACCATCCTGACATCAGGTGCTGGTAACATAAAAATATGCCTCTTATTAATATGCTGATGTTTTAGAATAAATAAGAGGACCTCTTGCGAAAATGATTCGAGATCTTATCCGCCATGTTGAAAAGAAAGGGGATTGGAATAGAACCTATGTGATATACTGGTTAAGGTTACATAATGTAGTTAATATCCGTTGTGTAATGTTGATATAATTAGTTTTGAATTTTAACTTTTTTGTGTATTAGCAACAGCAGTGGTCGTGAATGTTCACCGACTAATATAAAAAAGTTCCAATAAAATAGTTTATAGTTGAAATTTGAAGCATATTAATATGTAAATATTGTCATATAAACTTAAAACATTTCTTTACAAGTAATTATGTAAACGGAAAAATAATACAAGACGGCAATTGTTTATTGCAGTACATCTAGAAAAAAGTATTGCAGAGCATTCTTCTTGTTTTTCTTTCTTTCTTCATTCTCGCAATTGTTATTTAAAATTTTACGTAACTCCTTTCGTTTTAAGGTGAAGTTTCGAGTAGCAAGTAGTACGTCATGGGTGCTTGGTCGACTAAATGGCTTAACAATGCTCCTTGACATCGGAAAACTATCTTGAATTGTTACAAAACACTTACTACATTTGTGCGCAATACTATTGTCACCGATTGCTATTTATGAATAGGGTTGTTTGTTGGTCCGTCAGGTAGACGAAATATAATTAAAATAAAATTAATATTGAAAAATATTAAACACGTTTTTTTGCGTAATTAATTAATTATTCGTCACGTCACGCTTTTGCACATTTTCTACAAAACTGTGACGTAATGAGCCTTCACTCCTCAAGTCCTAGTTTTAATTGAAGCAAAAAATACGTATATAATATATTTCTAATCATCGGACTGATTAAATATAATTTCTTTTGTTTTATCCAGTCGTCAGACCTATTACTCGTTCTCAAGTGTTTTGTTGCCGTTAAAGAAGATGTCTCTTAAATTTATAGAATTATTGCCGCGTATCTGCTGTGCGACTGATCAAACTTCATATAGGTATCTAAGTCGGGGGCAGTCCGGTTTGTTTCCGTGCTAGCCGGGCATTGAACGCCCCTGCCCTGTCTGGGGGTAGTGGTTGCCCTGTCAACCCACAGTAGGATCGGCCCCGTAAGTGGTGGGCCGAAATAGGAGTTAACGGCTCGGGAAGTGGTCTTCGGGTTGTTCCCATGCATCGCCTCCATGGAGAGGGACATCGCTGGGTTATAGTGGATATTTCGCAGTAATTTGACTTGTCCCATTCTGGGGTGAGTTCACAAGGGAGAGTACCACATAACCCGCCGAACCCGCGTAAGGGGGGAGCGGGTACGCATTTCCCAGTAACTGTATCAACCTATCGGAATTCATTTATATACAATGATGAAATTCTCGAAATAAAAATAGATGTCGCTACTTACTTTTAAAGGATATCAAACTTAATATTAGTCGATCAAATCATACTGATCCTATCTGCATTTCGGATTTAATAAAATTATAACTGAATTTTGAGAATTAAGTTGTCTAAACCTCATATTTTTTGCTTTTCATATTTCTTTTATTATATTAGCTTCGATATTCTATTGTTTTTTGGAACTTAAATTATAGTCTTTAAGTTATTTAACGTATCAAGGAAGAAAATTACTCCATTAGATTTATTTTCGTTAACGGTTCATGACAGAAATATTTTTAACATTTTGTCACCTAGCAAATCTAGCAAAAAAACAAAATTAAGTTGTTCCTTTTTTTAATCTTTTATCAAGATCAGACCGCGTAAGATTGTGTTACACTTACGGAATTGAATGGCGTATAACATAAGGTTATTTTATATTTACCTACATATTTTTTAAGCTGTTAATGTAGTCTAAAGTAGAAAATAATAAATAAAGACGAAGGTGAAAGGTGAAGGTTAAACATTATATAAATAAAAATAATCAAAAAGCATAAAACATAAAATATATCTTAGAATCTTCTGTGGCATAATGCATCATTAAACAAAACAATACAATAATAAATAAAGCTATAAAATAATTTTATCGCTTTCATTATTGTATTATATTTTTATTTATTACTTGCTGTATTCCGGTGAATTAGTCCACGTAAATAATAGCCTATATTATCCATGTTAATGAGAGTAAAGGAGATTTTTTTAAAACAATGACCATGAAATTTAAGACAACATAACTGGAAAAAAATATTTTTAATGTAGTTAGTTATCTAATTAATATTTAGTGTATTTTTAATAATTTTATAAAGATGTTTATTTGCATCGAATAGCTTACGAAATTTATTACTGAAACGATTTTAAAACTTAAATATACTCAGAAGAAATCGTAGAAAAACAGTTGTAATAAATACAGATATAATCCTTACCTCATAGAACATGTAAAGTGATAATAGAACTTGGAATGCATTGTACACGACTAGAGTATTCTTGATCTGGTATGGTTTCTTGTTGGCCATCCACAGTGGACCGGCCACCATCACGAAGCTGAGGTATATGACGACCATCACGAGGGTCGGCAGCGGCGTGTCGAATAGGAACCATCCCTGCACTCTGGGATCTGGAAACAAAGCAACCAATTAATACATAATAATCAAATTCATTATCTGATCAAAGACCCAATGGCTGATTTAATGGTAGTAAACACGACTAAAAGACAGCTCCGACTATGGAGGCCTTGATCAGGACTTGATTAGGACGTCAAGTTCGGTTGAACCTTTAGGTCTCCTTGCTTGGATCCCGGGTCGTACCCTCATAGAGGGTTTCTCGGGTTTTAATAGATAGACCAACCACTAGTTGGCGAGCCCTGGTCTCGCCCAACTAAAGTGTATTTCCGTTGGGTTATGATTAAATATTTTTTGTCTGATCTGATCGATAAGGTTGCCAAAAACACAACTTCGAATTATATCGTCAAAATAGTCATATCAATAGTCAAATCGACAAGACAAGTCCGTCAAATTGACAAGAACCTTCATGGAAATATATGGAATAAGTATCCAATAAGATATTGAATTTGGCCTCAACAATATCCTAAATGAATCTGAACTGTTAAAACCGCTAATTTTGACCACTAATCATCATCAGTGTATGAATTTCACAGATTCAGTGCTTAAGTATAAGTACTTTTAACCTGACAAAATTGTACAATAACGAATTCATCGAAAAGTTATAAAAGTTCTTATTGTAACTACCTCCTAGTTACCAATATTGTAATTATGGAAAGTCAATAGCGCTTCAACTACAGCCCAGTTCTTATCATTGGATCACAAAATAATAAATATAGATATATATCACCATTGATTTGTGAGGACAACATTGCAATAATATTGAACTTCAGGTAGATAGTGATAGTGACAAAATGCAAGTAGTTGAGATATGCGATTTTTATGCAATTGATATTATCAGAATTGATACCCAGCTCTGTGTGCCGCAGACGATAATTACACATCGATTCCGAGCTACACTTGCCGGTCGCTTTGCATAGGTCAACTCCCGCCGGCAATGCCGCCTTTCTGTATAGATCCATCAGCAAAGTGAAAACAAATGAATACGAATTGTACTCGAATCGTAAAAGCTGAATTTTCACGTGTTATCACGGTCGTTGCCATTATAATTGACCTTTATAATATAGGGAGATAGGCTATGATTATATCGTTTGTTGTTAGATAAAGTTTTCATTAAGTTATGTTGTCCTGGTACTGAAACGTCCGTTTATAATCGAATCGCATTATTATTTCCGAAGACTTTCCTATACAAATAAAGACGGATAGAAACGTTACCTTTTTTTAATAATAGAAAAGGTTTCATGTTTTCACAATAAAATTTTCTAATTTTAGACATCTTAAGTTCAATGTTGGCACCATTAAACAAGTATAAAAATATAATTGTGACTTCAAATCTAAATATAATCCAAGAGGATCTTTTGAAAAAAAAAACATATTAGGAATACGGTTACTTTCCTCTTAAAGTACATTTAATTAGTTTATACAAATACTAAAACTGATTGTTTTGAAGGCTGTTAAATCAATTGCGACGGAAGTATTTAATTTTATTACTGTACTTACGAGTAATTATGATATGATAGTCGATGAAGAAACGAGTGAATTGACTGCTTCACTTTCTTCACGCGTTGCCTCTTCCAAAATAGAATAGGACAGGCGTGTAACATTGAACCATAATAGTCTCATTAATTACGGCTTAATGTGAATGAAAAAAATGAGTTTTTATTTTAAAAACGAATAGTACATTACTAAGCATCAAATTAACGCAATAAATAGGTTATGTATTTCTTTATCAGAAAACATTAATTTATCTATGTTATACTAACAAGATTCAAGAGGTATTACAAAAAGAATTAGTCAGTATTAATTAAAATATGAAGCAAAATATATTTATCAAAGCTAATAAGAGGTTCTTATTACAAAGAGAACAAGATATAGTTCGTTTACTGTGTAGGCCGAACAGACTCCACTTTCTATAGCAGTTAACTCAAAAGTATCACATGAATATGATTTTTTTTTTGAGATAATTAAGTTAATATAATGTGGTGCTAAAAAGACGGTGCTTTTTGAATAAGACAGACTTTAGTTTGGAAGTCTTTGAAATAGTAGCAACTGAATTATTATTTTAAGGTTAGCTATTAGTTATTTATTCAATATTAAGTAAAAATTGATTTAAATATTTAATTGAAATGAAATGAATTTTAAGTGTTTGTTTCATTTAATAAAAGTTAAAAGCAGCTATGTTATTCTGTTATAATATCCTTGAACTCGTCGTCTAACGCAGGCTCAGTCACATCTTAGAACTTCAACAAAATAAAACCTCTATTACCTTTTAAATAAATTTTAATTTGTCTATCGATTGAACTTCTATGACGCGCTACGTTCGATGATGAGTTTGGGGCTGTTTATAACAAAATAACACTGCGATTATGTTAATTACTTGACATATATATAGAATTTTGTAGTTATAATACGCGAATCGAACTTTTATTTTTGCCTATTTGGTTCGATATCATCTAAAGGGAAAACCTGTGCTTCAGCAATTGATAGGCTGACGATGAAGATAAATCAGTAAATTTACTCGACTACTGCTAAGATTTGTCGATTATTTAGCTATAGAGCGCAGACATGATCTACGCCTCATTACATGTAGTCTAGAGTATGACGCATGGAAATAAACAATTAAATATAGCTACTCATTAAAACTAAATCTCTATTCAGTGGCAAGCATGTCGGCAAACTGAGTTAGTATATTGATTTATCTGCTTCATTTGATCATTACAACAATAATAGGGACGACGACTAATTTTTGTTTGTTTGTCCGTCAGGTAGAGTGTTAAAAAATATTACACACGTATTTTTTTATTTTTTTTGCAATCATAAAATTGCGGCGTTACATGGAGTTGAAATTTCGCATGACGTCACGTTATGGTACGTTTTCTACTAAACTGTGACGTAGCGAGCCCCCACTCCTTAACTTTAATGCCTGTTATCTAATCAATTTCTTGTTAAATTGAAGTAAAAAAAAAATACGTATCTAATATTTTTCGATTATCTGACTGACGGATTAAATACAATTGCATTTTTCTTACCTAGTCGTCATCCCTATTCTGAATAAATCTTACAGCAAATTTGGATGTTATTTACGTTAATAATCTTCAGTAATATCATCAAAATATAATAAAAATAAACGTTCATTGATTCACAAGAAATATCCATCATTTTTAACCGCCTACACAAAAAAGAATCTCGCCTGTATGTATATAATTTAGTTGAAATCGCACAATATTCATCTATGTAGACACCTGTGATAAATTTTGTAAGCGTATATGTATATGTCACAGACATACCGACGTACATGCATATAAGCGTATGTGCATGTACGTCTGTATGTCGTGTTTGTGATTAATTTTAAAATAAGGTAACTGTATAAGTTCCTTCAAAGTCGCAGTGGTTTTAAAGATATAATTTATGGAAGCTTAACTTACTTGAAAAAAAATAGTTTTTAAATAAAACCGCCTTTAAAAACACTTAAAAATTAAAGTTCTTTGTCGTAATACGCCTTGAGTTCCTCTCATCACTTACATGATCCTATAGGGATGGCGAACTCTGTTTTTTTTACCCAAAAAAAGAAATTCTATTTAGTTCGTCAGTTACATAATAGAAAAATAATAGATAAGTATATTTTTTTTACAAACGAAAATTTCGTCCCTATTATGATACTCCGTATATTCATTTAATATTAATTATAATATTTATATTCATAAATTTAACGTATGTTTTTTGTGCTCAATTTTACAATTCGGTACCATCTACATTATAATGGCGATAATTCGATCAGTGATTAACAATGAATAGTAAACAGTGAATCTTTTTTCTGGACACGTTATCACACTTTAAAGCAAAAGACATCAACGCGATAAGAATAGTCTTTATTTAAAAAAAGAGCTTTTATATAAAACATTACAAAAGTGAATGAGTGTTGTGAGAAATTTCGTGACTTGCTCAAATTCTAAACAACATACGTCATTGTAATGATTACAGTGAAAAATCTAAAACCAGCTAATATAAAAAAATAATACACGAAATAATAATACAGCAGTTAACCAAACCAAACTCCTTTTTTGAGTCGTTTGATACTGATCTTTATCATGTTTTCATTAAGCATGTATGACTTTAAAATAAGTTTACCGCAATATTTAAATCCTTTAGTATTTTAAAAACGAATTATTAGTACCTATGTAAATTTCCGTAAATTCTTAGTTTGTCGAAATAGCTATCAAGTGATAAGGCAGCCTTTTTCACTATGTTTATGTAAGACATTTATGTATTTGTCTCTTTTCTGTTGTGTCTGTAAAAAAATATTATTATTATTTTGTACACGAAATGTCAGCCATTAACTGAATTTTCAAGCTATATATTTATATCAAATTAATAAAATATACATATTGGAAATTTCTTCATTAGTCTGCTAAAATGGTACCCGGTACGAAGTTATGTAAAACAATTGATAAATATAAACTTGAACTTCGCAAAAAGTTTATCGCGTCCCGAGAGCGTGAGTAGCCGGCTATTGTTCACGCGTTTAATGTGTTAATTACCATCTACTTGCCACTTTCCGATAGAGCCTTGGCCCACTGTCACATAACTTGATAACTACAAATCAATACTAAACATAAGTTCCAACATAATTTGCCTTTTTACCATATAATAAAACGATGAGAACTAGTGACACGCTCAGCCTCGCGTGAATATTTTACATTTAAATTTCTTAATGTAAAATGTTTAATAAAATCCTCCAGTCCCAGATACCCCGAGAAAGGACTCAACCCTCGATATTTCGCAATTCGGGTGACTGCTCCAACCATTGAGCTACCCAGGATCCAAAAGAACTGACGAATGTTGTCAAGCACTTTGTTATTTGTGAGCGTATTTTCATCAATGTTCAGGCAGTCCATCCAAACAGCCGAATGAAATATTTTAAACTTCTCATTAAGATGATAAAATATAACGTAGCTTCCCGTAGGTGAAAGAATTTTGAAAATCTGTCCAGCAGTTTCGGCGTCTATTCGATGCAAACAAACAAACAAACAATTTTTTCTTCTTTATAATATTAGTATAGATTATTGGAAAAAATATGCCGAGCATATAAACAAAATCTCCTCTTCTAGGATTTTCACTTTGTTGAATATTTTTATCTTTACAGATATTTAATATGTTTTGTATTAAAAAAAAATCAATATCACTAAAAGCATGAAACAAAAACTAATTTAAAAAAATAGAGGTAGAATCGACTTCTTACTTTAAAAAAAAAATGTCAAAAGCAACTTATTTATTAAAATGCTATTGAATTCGGGCGCCTATCATTTAAGTCATAACCTACAGAAACTTACGCCCAACTTCAATATCATGTTTTTGAATACGTCGCCTTTAAGATAAATATTATTTATAACTTCTTTAAGTTTGTAGTAGGTTTTACTAAAAGTTTTTTTTGCAGCTAAAAGATGATGTAAGCAAATACACTAATTGAACTGTTGGATCAAAAAGTAAAATGGCGCCTTCAGACATAGGACTGAATTAAGAAAAAATTGAAAGATACTTTTGAATAAATGTTATAATGATAGCAATATAACATTTTTTCAAATTTATTATTTTCTATTTTTTAATCGTTCAGTTTCTAGTTTTCTCTTATATCCGGTCTCTGCTAATTGATATTCTAGAATAATTTGCAGATAACCGAATCCGCCAGAGCCATAACGACACTCATGATTACGTTTTTTTAAAGAAAAAGAAGATTTATAAATATATATATTATTTTAAAATGAAATCGACACAAAAATATCTTTCAATATTCATCTTAGAATAAGTATTACTCAAAAATCAAACGTCTTAAGTGACTCTAGATAAATACAGAAATATCTCGGATGCAGGCATCAATGGTGTTTCATATAACCATTTAGAAAGTTTATTATGATGTAGGCACCGTATCATTGATTATATACAACCTTTTACTTCGCGTTAGTTTGCGGAAATTATTAAATACCATTAATAGTAACTTTACTATAGTGGTACATGTTTATGTTATGGATATAATGTATCAAATAGTTGAAGCTACATACACAACTTAACTCACTTGCAGGCCAGTGTTGCTATGCAACCTCATTTGCATCAGCGTAGAAATAGAAAAAAAATTAACAGATTTGAATTCGAAATTTGAATTAAGTTTCTAATATTTTAGAAATTTTAACAGAGCAGTTTCTAGCGTAGGCGATTATATATGATTTATGTATCAAGTCAAAGAGAACTGCAAAATTTTAGGCTTGATACTTTTTAACCTTTTATTTTTAAAGTTGTTTAATTTAATAAGTCAAAACACTTTCTACGATTGGAATCGTATTAATTTTGATGTTCAAGATAATTTTGTTTGACTAACTTTGTAATTTTTGGAGAAATCAGTTTCTATTAATTTTATTAATATTTAGATATTTATTAATTTTAATTTTAATTTGTAGAGTCGAAAGCTTACGCATGAAGTATATGTTAACTACCTATGTGATATTTGTTACCTAAGTTATTCTTTTCTATTTTTTTTACTCTTGTGATATAAATAAAAGATAATAAAACCTTTCCTATAAATGATAAGCACTTAATTTTAATTAAAATAGGTAAACTCTTAATGATCGTTTGATAAATGAATAATGTATGTAGAATAAAAAATAAACAAATCTTTAAGTGACAAACAAACTGATGATGATGACGGGGTATATATGTGATCTATAGGGTCAACAATATTAAGTAGATCTTGCGATCTAACATCTAGATGTCGTTATTACTAAAATAATTTTGAACAGACTTGTTCTATGGATTTGAGTTATTAATTATCAGGAATTATCCTATTTAATCTAAAGTTGAGTTCTCCAACAATATGAACATCTCATATATAAAAAACTACGTATACATATTTTTTGACAGCTACATAATAACGATGAGTCATTAATAATTGGTTAGGGAAAAGTTTCTTCGCATTTTATACGAACATTTAATTTTTTTTAATAAAGTTTATTTACATTTATCTAAAGTATGTAGGAAATGTAGGTTTTGTCTGATAACTTTTTGCCATCTTGTAGGTAGGGACATGATCCCATTACAATAGAAATTTTGGGGCTTCTGTGATCAAAAAGTGGTATTGGCAGTCCTCGTGAGATGTTAACCTGACATTGCTTAAAGAATTCTGAAGAGACGGAAACAGGTGGAAATTCAAAGATGAAGGTCAAGACTAAACGGTGGATGCATTAATACCTCCCAGCCAAACTCTCTTAATTATTGCTAAGTGGTAAAATATGTGTGTGGTCTAGCGTTATCATGATAAAAAACCACAGCCCTTCTATTGATTAATTCTGGCCGCTTTCTCTAAATTCTTGCTTTAATCTCATCAGTTGTTCGCAGTAGAGTTCAGAATCGATGGTCCTGCCTGGCGATAAAAGCTCATAATGGAAAATGCCCTTCCAATTCCACCATACACCCTGCATTACCTTGCTGCGAGTTAACCCGGGTTTTGCCACAGTCTGTGAAGCCTAACCGACGTTTAACCAGGACTTTTTTCGCACGTTCTTGTCGTATGTGATCCACTTTTCATCACCAGTTATCAGCTTCTTCAACACTGATTCGGTTTCATCACGCCATAATAATGAATCACAAATGAGTACACGGTTCATTAGGTTTTTTTCTTTCAGCTCGTGAGGTACCCGAATAACCAACTTTTTTGTATAGCTTTGTACAAATGCTTCAAAACTGTTTTGTGATCAACTCCTGGTTCTTCAACTAAGTCGTAACTACTGAAATGTCGACTTTGCTTCACTTTTTCAAAAATTACATCCATTTTATCCACAACAGGGTGACATTAAAATTTCCAGACAGAAAACGCTTAAACCGAATTTGTGCTACTCTTACAGAAACTGCACTAGGTGCATAAACGTCACAAATATGTTTCGCGTCTTGCTTTGTATTTTTATCTTTTTTGTACTTTATAAGATTCACTCATTTTGACAGCAAGAAAAACAAATGAAAGTCACACATTTCCTAATTCGAATTCGGAGCTATCTTCTTAAAAATTTAAACTGATATACTGATACCAGCCAGATTCAAAAGGTAATGCCAGAAAGATTTTATTACAAGTTTATGTATACTATATACAAAAAGACTTTTCTCCGACCTATTGAGAGATCATAATATTTCAATATTATCAAGAGAGCTTATAATTGCATTTTATAGATAAGATATATATTTATTCATTTATATGTTGTGTCTTTCCATTGAAAGAAATACCGACTTTCACATTTACATATAATATTAAGATATAGAATATTATAATACTGCTTACCTGATACCCTCTCAGCCAACATCCAATATTTCGTTATAATCGTTGTCCAATTGCTGTCAGAATAGTAGTCGTCGATGGCGATCTTCACGAAACCCGACATTTTGACTGAAGTTCTATGAACACTTCACTATTAGTTTTGCAATCACTACACTACACTTCACACCACTAACGGTCGTTAGCAATTCTAAAGTTACTTAGCGATGCAAGGGCAACTTTTTAGGAACACCTATCACCTGCAACAAAAAAATTACATTTGAATTTTTACAGGAAGATCATTTATTTTTATTCATTTTTCTTCAATAATACAAAACGACTTAACAAAGTATTAACTTGTATTTAATGTGTAATATATTTTTTTAAATTTCAATATAAATTTAAAACATTATTTTAACGTGTTTTCTTTGATACCACTACCGAATTCTTTGGTATGACAACGCGTTCATATTTCCGATTAGGAAATAAAGTCGGACTTGAATCTCAGACGCGCGCGCATCTCATTTCTACGAATGAAAGCGAAAACCTGAGGCGAGCTTGTGCGAAAGTGCGCGCGAGCCGCTCGTTCGACCGCAATTGAAAATCGCGCGCGCCCTTACCAATCAGAAGGCTTCTTTCTCCCACACGGCCACAAGGACGCAAACGCCAGCATTGCGACATTCGAAACTAGACTTTACTGTTAAATAAATTGAGTTTTTTTTTTCATTGCGTGAATAGATTGAAATTGGTTGTACAGTTCAAAGTCCGGGGACGTTTTCCATCTAAGAACACAGTTTTTAGAACTTTTACATTTCCATAAATTAAATAATGAAACATTTTAATACTTTAGATGTTTTTTTTTGTGAAATAGGTTTTGGTTTTATCATTATTATATAAATATTCATATAAAAATATTTTCGAATTAAAATGATTCGTCTATAGATCAGCAGAAAGGAAATCAATATTAAAATTTATGAACGAACTGCTAAACATAGCATTTATTTAAAGTTGTGCAACACAGAATCATTGTGTCTCAACATTGAGTGCCGAAACTACGGACCGGTTTCACATGAGATAGCGTTTTGCAACTTATCTCCGGACCTTCGGACAGCCTTGCGCTTCTAATATTCACATTATTATAATAACAATTATACCTTGGCCGTATTTGGGTATGTCCGAATATAAAGATCATGTTTTCTGATAAAAAAGGACGATGATAATATTAAGAATTTCTAATTAAAAATAGTTACCTATTTATAATTTTGTATTAAGCTTTCCAAATTATTTATATCATTATGCCAGTCATGTTTATAGACAACTTATTAAATATACTCGATACCTGAAAAGAGTATAATATTTCAGTGTCAGTTCAGTTCAAAAGTGTAAGTGGTAATGACGTTACCAGTTATTGAAGACACGCACTTGGTTTTGATATAATTTAGTGAAGGATTCCTTTATATCGAACATGACACCTGTCTAAAAATTCATAAGAGACATTAAAAACATAACATATAAAATCGATTTCCAAAGGCCAATGGCCACTGTCTGTCTTCCACACTCCCCAGTGTAAGCACTGATTAACTCTGGGATAGACACTCGTCAACGTAAATTAACATCCGAATTACAGGCTTAAGGTTTCCTGCCTTAGTTTGCGCGTCTACGGTTCGTATCCATCTTGACCTGGATAAACCTTATTCACCTTCCCTCTGGGCCAAAATTTTATTGAAGAGACGCACTTGGTTTTGATATAATTTATCGAATTTACGATTACGTAAATTCGATAAATTATATCAAAATTATATCAAAACCATTTACGATTACGAGACTTATCTAAAAGGACAAAATACAAATTGAAAAGAGACATTATAACATGATATGCAGAAACTAATTACAAACTTTTATTAATAATTCACAAGTTATAATGGCCTGTATTAAATATGATTAAAATCTGCACAACATTGCATGTTTCGATATGTGGAGATGAATCTTTGTAGTAAATACCTTGTAAGTTATTAAAGTAGTGCCGCACAAATCGTGTAGAGGGCGCTCTGTGATGCTTTCACCGGCTTGAACTTGTGCTCGTTTTTTATTCAGAGTCAATGCCAGGAAGTTGCTTCAGGCCTATCACACGTTTATTTTATAATGAACAAGAATGTGGTGTAACTTTTTCTCTTATTAATGTTCTAGAAATCTTTGTAAAAATAAACAATTGAAAATTTTATTACAATTTTTTTATTACAATATTTGATGATGATATTTATTTTAGTTTGAACTTGATATATAACATGTTTTAAATCAATCTTGCATTGACCATGCTATATTATAATTCTGTGAAAAACTAAAATGTATGGTAGATGAAATATATTATGTGCGATCACTTAAATAATAATAATAATAATAAATACTCTTTATTGTACAAACCATATTAAAATTACATTAACAAACATAAATGAATACATGAAAATGTACAAAAGGCGGCCTTATCGCTAGGCAGCGATTTCTTCCAGGCAACCTTGCATTGGATGGAGAAAAAAAAAACAAACATTAGATGGCAGATTGTGCATAAAAAAAAAATTAAAAAAAAAAAGTACATGGAGACAAACAAAATGCTCAAAACACAAGTGACAACCAGAAAGCGAGAAGTGTAAATAGAAAAATAGAAGAGCAGGCTAAACGTTAGAGAGGAAATGGGATTTTAATTGATATTTGAAGGAGTTTAACGAATTCGCCCGTCTGATAGATTCAGGTAGAGAGTTCCACAGTTTTATAGCGTGTACTGTAAAGGATTGACTATTGAATTTAGTGAGATTGGGAGGAATGAACAATCGTAAGTTATTAGAAGAGCGAAGCGAGAGATCATGCGTAGATGAGAGAAATTTAAAGCGTGATTTGAGATAAGGGGGCAACATTTAAAAATGCTTAAAGCGGTAAACTTTTTTATAAAACAATATTTTCTATGCTAATTTTCAATAATATCGATTTGAATTTTTTTTTTATATTAAACGAACAGCAATTTATTTTTATAATAAGAAAATGTGTTCATTGTTAATATACTTATGCAAAAATTTTGGTTTATTTAGAGAATATTTAAATTTTGACTATTAATTTTAACCTGAAAATTTTGACCTGAGATTAGCGCGCAAACAAATAAACTCTTCAGCTTTATAATATTAGTACAGATTTGTTCGTATACAAACCGACGGCTTAGTTTGAATAGTTCTTAAATTGTTAGGATGCGAATACGACGCAACTTCCGTTACTTAAAAAGTATTAATTAAACAAAAAAAAAATACTCGTTCTCGGGACCTTAACCTACTTAACGAGCTCATAGAACGACCTTGGTACAGCGGTGCGAAAAATAGTGACCACACATTTCTTAACTAGTTGGGAAAGCCGACCTTGTTATGTGTGGATTATGGATTCATATTTATCGATAAAATTACTTGATTTAATACTTGTGATCATTATGACTTGCCATTATGTAATCTATGTTAATTTTATGGTAAATAAATTACTAAAAACCATAAAATGTATGTCATACACATTTATGCTGATTAGATATTGTAAGAAAACTGTAAAACATAATCTAGCTTCCTGAAAGAAATCTATCCGGTAGATTCAGAGCCTACTAAATATAAAGAAATATAAATGAATGAATGAATTATTTATTCTGGTACAAACATGAGACAAATAAGATAGGTACAATTTTCAGGATTCAAATTACAATAAAATTGAAATATTCAAATCCTTCTTCTTTACGGTAAAGCAAAGATAACCTCAGAGGAGCTCAATAACGCAGTAGTAAGCGCATTCGGTCTGCAATACGGTCGTTAAGTTTATAGGTTGGTGATAATGAATCTATCCATTTTGTATTACTTATATTAAAATTTAACAGAGTGAGTTTCATAAATCTTCTTGATTTTTATCGGTTTTGCTCCAATTTAACAATCCAAATACGAAATTTAATTTCTAAAATAAATGATTTAAATATATAGATAACTTTTATAATGTATACCACATCATAAATGTATTTCGCGAAAATCATTTATGAAATTCCATCAGTAGATTACAATGTTTTGATGAAGATTTGGTATTGCAAAACTTATGATCAAAACTGAATTGGCAGGGAACGTTTGAAAATGTATATAAAGTCGCAGTAAGGATTGACAGTGAAAAAATATTCAGCCTAAACTGTTAGTAGATATAAATGAAACAGGTTAAACGATTTCATCGCATTAGTATTTAATCAATATGATAGTGAATAAAATTTAAACAAGAACTGTTGAATCGTTTCAACATTTACAAATAAAGCAGTCTCAAAACGTTTCTATCATTACGTATCTTATCTTAAAGATTTTTAAATGAGTGGAAATTGCAACCATCATATTATTACTGCAAAAAGTCGCTTATGCTCTTAATAGTGGCAGTACTCTCACTGTACGGCAAATATGGCAGAAGGCACTCTTGCCTTCTGCCATATTTGGGGACATATACAGTATACTGCAAGGCCACTGAGGCTGAGGCGTCTAAAAACCTGACTGCAGGGATTTTTAGAATATTGTGAAAACTGTAGCTGTAGCTCGGTGACGTAAAGGATAAGCGCCGAGGCCCGCAATCGTTGTTGTTAAGCGACTTTCGCAAGGGTTGATCACGGGATGGGTGACAAAAAAAAATTATCTTGAGCTACTTCGTGCTTCGAAAGGCACATTATGTCGTTGGTCCCGGCTGCATTTGCAGTCGTTAATACCCTCCAAACCGCATTGGTCCAGAGTGGAGGCTCATGGCCCATCCTCCTTAGCCATCCATAAGGAAGACCTGAGCCCTTGCAGTGAGGACGTAAAAGAGCCGATGATGATGATGAATCAGAGAACGAATATGAGAATATCCATTGAAAAAAATCATCCAATTGAAACTAGTGATAAAATCTCAAAATTATTTAATCAATATAGGATGTTACAAATACTTGTAAACATCGAAATACCACGCCATTGTTTCAGGAATCTACGGTATCTTGTGCTGAGAAGAACCGGCAACGGCTGCTTTTTCCATGTTTTATTTCAAATAGAGATTTCTAATTTAAAGATGGCTTTATTAAAATATAATTACCTCGACCTTAGGTTATAAAGCTTAATAAATAATAAATCATTTTAGACGATAAGGTAATATTATTGTTAATTATAGTAAAAAAGGTTTCGTTATATATTTTCCATAAATCTCTCATAAAATATAAATAAGTATAAATTTACACTTTAAAGCAGTGATTGTGCAAGTGTTGCGCCGGCGCATGGGCACGTTCAATACAAAGAACATAGTACGAGACATGAATTTTAACAACATATTAATTAGATTGCTTTATTGTTTGTATTTCTAGAAAATTATAAACCTGTTGGGAAATAATAAAATAATAAGTGAGCACGGTATACGCGACAAGAATAGTCGAAAGCAATTAATTTAATAATTAATACAATAATACTTAGACTTATAAATCATTTCTAAATCTGTCAAGTCTAGAGTCTCTTAAAGAGCATTTTCAGGATTCGGATAAAAAATCATTCTTATTTTTTATTCCAAGATCTCTATGGCCGACGTTTGCAAGCCAGTTTCAAGTTGTCGCTATCTCTGAGTCTCGGGTTCGTTTCCCGGTCGGGTCAAATGGAAAATTAACTTTATTATTTCGCGGCTAATTGTTATAGTACCTGTAATATTTATTATAAGCAACTACATTTTTTTTAATAAATGTAAAGGCTTGAAAAGCACTACAACTAAACGCACGCGATTTAATAATAACTGGAAACTGAAAACCGCGTACAACTACTGCGTCTTGTGCTTATGACCGCACTTTTTTGCTGTAACTATAGATTAAAAATCTACATTAAATCGCAGTGAATTCTGAGCTTATAATTTTGTCATTCAAATAATAAAATTATATATTAACCAAATCTTACACTCATTGCAAATTGCCCTAATTCTGAATTTAAATTATCAATATCTAATTGTGTGAATTCACATATTGCTATAGTACTAATGATTGCCTAAATAACATTGAATCAAAAGCTTCATTGATTTCGTTCGTCTTGCGTCTTCGTTTGTAACATATGATTGGTAAAAAAGCAGGTTTTGTATCGTGGACTTTCATCATGGAACTATTGACAGTGACCGTAGTTTGCTGATAGCATTGGTTGAATAGAAATTATACGTGTTCGGCCTCCCTGTTAATAAACCGTGACGTATGCCCGTGAATATTCACTGTATTGTGCGTTGTAACAAAGAAAAATAGTAAATTGTTCCCTTAAATTAACGTGAATACTGTTTAAATGATTTTAATACTAATAGTATAAATAAATTATAATAAAGTTTTTATTTCATTCAGCTCTTCATCTTGCGACTGCTGAGCTCATAGAGTCTGTTTTATTAGGGCGTCAAAAGAGTTGAATGGGACCCTATTACTAAGACTTGGCTGTCCGTCTGTCACTACCTTATGAACTGGGATAGTAGACAGTTGAAATTTCTGTCGCCGCTCTAACAAAAAATACTAAAAACTGTATAAAATAATTATTTGAGGGGTCCTATGCAAATCTATCGTGTGTAAGTTCGCTTCGCAAAATAGCCGATTTTTTTGATGAAATAGCATAGCTGATTAGATTGTACTTGAGATGAACTATGAAACTACATGCGCCAATTGGAGTAAACTGAAAATGGACAGCCCGGTGACGAAGTTGTCGATAAGCAACTTTCACAAGGGTCGCTCAATGAATTGGTGACCTAAGATTAATATCTCACGCCACTTCGTGCTTTGAAAGCACGTTAAGCCATTGGTTCCGACTGCATTTGTTGTTGTTAATACCATCCAATCCGCATTGGGCCAGCGTGGAGGGTCATGGCGCATCTTCTTTAACCATCCATAAGGAAGGTCTGAGACCCTGCAGTGGGGAAGTAAAAGAGCTGATAATGAAATTGTACTGACTGGAAATATATGAATAGGCAAATAATTTAATTCCATTGAAAAACGAAAGGAGCCAAGTTATTGGTCCGGGATCAAGATCTCATATCAGAAAGTTAATGCTAATTCTGACGGATTCCCTTTGGTGGTAAATATACCTTTAATTTGGGTATGAATCTAATAAGATCGTCCTCGCTTCCAGCTGTGGCGCGCTTACCTCATAAATAAGATGGATATATAAGTTACTAAGTACCAATAAGAAAATTATAGAGTGCGACTTGAATTCGTATCAAGGGCAAATTAACCGGAGAAAAACGGAGGAGGTATTCTAGTCTGCTTGTATGTATGTAAACTATGCATATGAATGCATGTATATTGTCACATAAAGATTGTGTAGGGAAAGGATCGTACCTCGTGACCCTCAGTTGCCTTTGCCTACTCCGCAAGAGATTTCAAATGAAAAGAAACGGGGGCTTTATAACAGAACTTTTTATAAATATTGCTTATATTTATCACGTACACTTGATTTTTAAAACGTTCTGGATCTGGAATGTCTGAAAAATGTTACATTATCCAAAATTGCTATGGTACTCACTCGCTCATTTCTAACCTAACCTCCTTAATCCGAGACTTCTTTGTTATGATAAACGAAATAAAACAAAAGAAATTCTGGCAATACAAACATTCGACCAATGAGTAAACTATGATGGATTATTTTTATGCCATAGTAAGTATTCACCAAAAGGAAATTGCTCCAAACTAATTTCGAAGCATTTATATTCTATCATTACGAATCAAAACACAAAATTTAGTTTCTTATTCAAACCGGAGAAATTGTTCATAATTATGTCGTAAGCTCGTATCAATACTATGCCATTGATATTTTTTTTTATCATATAGAGTTGATAATTGTTCAAACGTGTCGGCGTGAGTGGCAGTGACCGCTCGGACCCGTCTCCGAGGAAGGCCGCGTTGCAACACTAGTGTCGTAACTATCGCATACGCTCGTAAAATATAAGCATATACGACCCGCCCTTGAAATATTTTTTGAGGGTTTAATATCAAAGTTTAAACGTTTGGATATGAGCCTGGATTAAAGCGAACTTTTGCATAATTTAATAAAAATGGCTAATTCATACAAAATGTTTTATTTACATAGTTTAAATTTGAATTATTCAGTAGAATTTAATATTTACAAAATATTAAAACTATTATTAGTTTAAATCAAACCTGTATTAGAAAGTTAGTGTTCTAACATTTTGTGTAGTTCTTTGTGACTACTTTTTGGAAGGGGGGTTCTCTTGCCCAATAAAGTTTATCTTTGATTTAGAGTATATAGTCGGTATCTAGTAGTATAGGCTAATTTGAAACTAAACTCTCAATATATATTTTACATAGAAATTTACTTATAAGCTTCCCAAATTAAAACTTCAAAGACCATGTTGTTAAGACCGCAACATGAGTTCTATCATTACAAATTACATTGCATTACAAATGCATTTATTACATGGGACACTATTGTACTAAATATTAATATTATATAGTTACCCCTACCCATAGTTACCCTACTCGTAAGCCAGCCATTATAAAAAATATAGCAATGGACGCCACCAGTTCGTTTAATTAAATAAATAAATACAACACCGTGTTGTGTAACTATTTATTGTTCTTGATTAATATAAAAGGCAAATTAAAAGAAACATATTCATTTTAACTACTTCTGAAGGTCGAATAGAGTTCAAGATCTTTGAGTTTTTACCATTTATCTAATCTAAGATTTTCGTAATTACATGTACACTCCTCGACTTGTTTTAAGTTAAGTAGACTAACACGGTTGCTTAATCTTTTACTCCATACGAGCATCCCGCCTATTATGCTAAACATACAAATAACTTAACGTGTAGTTGTTAAAGGGACGAATGTGCACATAATCCGCTTGACCTTATTAAGAACGGATTGTTTTAGCTAGAAATTTTTAATGGCATATTATTAAGCCGATTTTACGAATTAGCAAGGAGTTGCATGAAACTACTTTCGTTGCATTTATTTGTTGCATATGTAATAAAAAAGCAGTTGCATAATTATGTAAATGTCTAATTTCACAGCGCATGCATTAGTTTTACGACAGTAGAGTAGTTTCACTGAAACTATTGTCACCTAGATCTACATTGCAAAACTAGAGTCGCGGCACCATCTGTCATTAGTAAAGCTTCGATTTTGACGGAGCCAGTGTCTCGGCGATATTGTCGATGGAACTGTAATAAAACTCGGAGAGTAATAAGATTTTAGCAGAATATAAAAGAACTTGTTGGTATTTTATTTTTTGACAGTGTCAATATTTCAAGACAAGAAAAATTGTTAAGGCAAGAAAAACTAATCTTCTCAAAGGAGTTTCTAGTTTCGTGTTTTAAGTTTCATGCAATTCATTTTGTTATAATATAAGTTTGGCGTTAGAGAGATATCTGTGGGATAAAAATTTTAAAGTATTTTCTAGATACAATATTTTTTTATGAATTTATCGCGTGAATATAGACTGTGAATTAGAATAAGAGAAAAAGAGCGAACAACGTATGAAAGATGATACTTGTATGGGTAAGAAAGAGGTGAAAGTACTTATTAGTATACCTACTAGTCAATTACGAAAGAAAAAGATAAAAAGTATACTGTGAATATACAAACACAACGTGTAAACATTTCATGTTTATATTTTTACTTTTATTATATTATGGACATAACTATTTACAAGTTAATAAAATTCTTTTTAAATTCAATAAAATTAATAAATATTAGACAACACCACATACATTAGCTAAAGCTGTTTTATTATTAAGTACTCTTTAAATTTGTTATTCAAGACATCTAACCAGCCTAGTATAAAACAAATCCAATCTAGGTCAATTGAATTCATTAATAATAAAAGTGCGTTTTACAAAGGTTACTTCCATAAGTCACTTCCTGTTTCCCTCTGTAATTCCAGAAGGTTTACAGTGCGTAGATAACATTATCATTGTGAAATAAACAAGTAGGCTAGTTACCAGCACGCAACCGGTAGGATATTGCAGCTTCAAGGCGAATCGAAAACTCAGTTCCGAGCGACAGTCGGATATTCGTTTACTTAACGTTCAGTCTCATTGTGATAGTATTATGTATAACAGGCACTATATATTTTAGTGTAATGTGTCATCATCATCACCTGTGATTATCACCATGGACACTTTTTTATGATCCAGTTTTGGATATAGGCCACTGCCCTCCTTTTCCACTCCTGACGAACATGTGCGCAACTCGTCCACATGCGACCTCCGTGCTGTCGGATATCGTGTACTTGGCCCAAGTGTATTGTGTACTTAGTATTCATTATAAACGAGGTTTAGCTTGGAATCTTTTTTTAATAGATATGAATTTTAATCTTTATCTTGTACAAATTCACTTGAATCCTAGGAATTTATTATATCAAATCAATATAAATATATTAGTGTCAAATCTCACCTCCGTTGCATAATATATTATGGGAAAATACGTTTCTTCGGAGTGGTACAAACATTTCGAAAATAGACGAAATTTAATTTTTGGATAAACACAATTGGCCTTCAGGTGTCATGTTAATACTAAGTGCAATCTTTGCATTTATTTTATTAAATCTTCTTTAATTAATAACACTGACTATGTCTTTTGAATATCATATCATTGTTTGTGTCTCGATCGAAATGCTAATTATTTGTATTCGGGTCAATCTGTGACGAGTTAACAGCCTAATTAAAAAGTTGATCTAAACATTATCTAGTTGATCTAATATACACCGGTTAACGACTTGACGATCCCTCCAAAGCATAAAGTATCCAATAAATGATCTTTACAAAAGGTGCTTAATCTCCGTAATTGTGAATAGAATGCATTTACAGCTACGCTATCGATCTCCTCATAAAACAACTTTACATAAAGTTACAAAATAAATCGTGTCATTATTTTTTTTATACTCATCTTTATAATTATCTATGTTGCTAAACAACACTTCATAATTCCAATGTCACACATTCCTTTTGTTAAATCTTTCACTGACCATTGCCACAAATTCATCCAAGGTCCAAAGAATTCGAGTTGATTTGGCAATAACAAATGCACATTTGATTTACGTGACGCAACTGTTTCTCTAGTATCGGTAATAAAAATGCAAACTGCAAGCAAGATGGTCAGATTTTACTATTTCTATTGCATTGCTGCGATTTTGCAATGAAAATTTAAATATAAAATAAAGGCTTTTGAAGATGGATGTTGATGGAAATGTAAGGAGAGAAATACCGAAGAAAACATAGGAGATGTATGTAAAATCATATAGTAAGAAAGGAGTGAAAGGCTGATTGAAATGTATGGAAAAGTATATGTAAGGTGTAATATTATTATATACCAGGTAGTGTTGCCAGGTGTCCCGATTTACGCGGGACGTCCCGATTTTTAGGGGTCCGGGGACGCGTCCCGATTTGTACCTAATCGGGATGCTACATGTCCCGAAAAATCAAGTATTTTTATAAAAAAAAATATATTTTTTTCATACTGTCAAATCCATTTTTGAAAGCCCTTAACTATATTTATCTATGTCTGAAAGCAAAAAAACTACCAAACTAGTACTAATACTTGTTTTTTTGTCTGTCCCGACTTACAACCCCAAATCCCGTTTAATTACACGCGCTGTCCCGATTAATAATAAATTGGACCTGGCAACACTACCAGGACAGGGGTGAATGAGTTAAGTATACTGACCAACTTTTACTATAGGATCAATACTGAATTCACGAAAAAATTATCGGCTGTTTCATATTGTCAACTATTATAGGTAATACAATATTGTATGAAACTATTTCGTAATTTTTTTCGTAAATTCAGTGTTGCTCCCATAGTAAAAGTTGTTTAGTAAACTTAACTAATACACACCACGAAGTAATGGCATATAATAATATTACACTTTATATATTGCGCCGACCACAAATAAAATAAATCGAGGTAAGACGATTATATTCATAAGAATTAATTTGGTTTAGTTAGAGTACCAACATTTATGGTAAGCCTGAAAACTAATGAGTTACGCGAAAATTATATTTAATTCAGATTGAACCCCTCAGGCCTCTCGCAAGTGATGGCTTTTTATATTGTCAGAAGCTCGCTGCTTGGCAAGCGACGAGAGTACAGAAGGGAGTCCCTTCTGTAGCTCCATCCAGATGTCTCTGAAACCTCAGAGTGCCAGGGACAAAGTAGATTTTTCATATCTAAATTAATTCACAATTAAAAACAAATCTTCCGCGGATACTATGAATCAGGAAATTGTACTATAATAAGTTTAATGAAACCTGCATTATTAAAACCCTGTATTTACTACCGCGATGCACGTTGAAGATACGCATGGCTTGTTGTATATTTTCCTACGAAGTATCTGTCGGTTTTTTTTCAGGTTTTCCATAAAAACTCTAATGATTTCTGTTTAAAGTTACGTTACGTTATAATGAAAATAATCTTTTGTTTTTTTTTTCCTCATTTTTTTCGAGTGCACGCTGACAGTTCACGAAAACCCAACGAGTTATTAGATGAATAGTAAAAAAGTATGTCATTGACTTTAATTTATATCGAGACAAATCTGCTTATTGTCATCCGGCTTCTTAATAATCTACACAAAAAATTGCAATATTTTTAGGATTTCAAGAAATTTATTTGTATTATTTTGAAAAAAACTCGATGATAGCGAATTATTTTAGTAGTTTTTTTTTTATTTAATAATTAATTTAATTGTAAGTGTGAGATTATGTATTTGAAATCATCCAGAACCTACTTTCATTGTGCGGGTTATATTTAAATAATCTATATAAAATGTACTTAATAATTAATTTAATTGTGAGTGTGAGCTTATGTATTTGAAATCATCCAGAACCTACTTTCATTGTGCGGGTTATATTTAAATAATGTATATAAAATGTACTTAAAATCAATTATACACATTAATGAATTTACATAAGTTTTATCGCATTATTCAATAGTATGTTCATATTCAAGTTTATATACATTTTTTGTATTTTCAACGAAAAACTTGGAACCGCTTTTTTTAAACAAAGATTTTCTTCACTAAATATTGGTGAAACAATTTTAAAAATGTGTCCATTATTCACTATAGTATTTTTTTAAATCTATACTACTGTTATAAAGAGGAATGATTTTATTGTTTGTTTGCATTGCATAGGCTCCGACTCTACTGAACCAATTTGAAAAATCTTTCACTTACGAATAGTAATGCAGCTACCCTATATATGGTTAACGTAGGCTATATTTTATTCTGAAAACCAGCAAATAAAGAGGTGAAAATCTGAGTCGAAGCTTGTATAGGGAATTAAAACGTTACTTTAGTAAACATTGCTTACTATTAAATTTATTATTGTAATTATATCCGTGTCATAATATGAATGGATATCCAAATAAACAGTTCCTTAGGAACCACGCGGGTGAAGCCGTGGAAAGCTAGTAATGTAATAGAGTATTAGTTATACCCTAAATAAATATCAGTAATGAAAGTCACTACTTGTAATGACTTTTCATTACACAAATAAATTAATAGATCTACTTGTTGTAAACCTTACGTACTTCTATGTATAATTTTAATTACTTGAACATGGAAACACCTTGGCTGAAGGACATTACTGGACATAAGGATAAAGAAACTGCTCTATTCATAAATTAATGACTGCATTAAGTATTATAATTGTAATATTACCTTATATTTTTATTCTTGTTTATTTTATCATTATTAATCTTATCTTTATCTAAATCACTAGCTATTTTCTCGCGACTTCCTCTACGTCAGTAGCGTATGATATAGTTTTACATACATGATTTTTATTTAAATCTTTCCAGTAGCTTAATGCAATAATGGGGCCTATTTATGCAAATATTCTTCAAATCTTTCTTCTTTATATTATAAGTATAGATAATGATAACGTATACTAGCGTAAACTACATTCTGATGAATATAGAGCTTGCAGAAGATACGAAATATCTAATTACGATTTAATATTAGGTACAAGTTTTTATTTAAGTTGCCATGTTTTTAAGTGTCAGAAAAATTTTGTAAGTCAAATTCAATCTTAATATTATCATCATCATCAGCCCTTTTATTCACTGCAGGGATTCAAGCCTTCCTTATGAATGGTTAAGGAGGATGGGCCATGACGCTTCACTCGGGCCCAATGCAGATGGGAAGGTATTATGATGGTATACTAAATAATCTTTGATTATTTACGCAACCCCGTCGAGTTTTGACTCGGTTGATTTGAAAACTTATTTCTAAATAGAAAAGTTTGATTTTGTATTAATTCAAAGCGTATTAATACAGTTATTGTTAAGATATTTTTAAAACTATTTTGATTGATTTCACAAAAGCATATTACATTAATGTATGTACGTTTCCTTTGTACTAATCTGACATAGTTTATTATAAAGTGACTTTAAGCCTTTATTTGTTGATTGTTAAAAAATGATGACAGTTTATAACAAACCATCCAATTAAATGGTGCTATAAACGAAATGGCTATCCTGGAATTATTTGAGTATATTTAGTCAAGAAAATCGAAATAGGTCGGACAAATTGAATATAAATATGACCATGGAATTAACTGAATTCTGATCGAGATCGAATCAGAATGAGCCGAATAATATTATATGTAATGGAAAGTGAGTCAATGATGACTGAAGCCATTCCTCAATTCCACAGTTCTGTATGAATCTAACAGGGAGAAAAAAACCTCTGCCGAGTTTCTTGTTGGTTCATCTCTCTTAGTATAAGGTAGATTTGTGAACCGATGGCATATAATTTTGACTTTAAATACTATTGTAACAATCTAGACTTTAAATTGATTTGAATGATGAAAAAATATGATATAGTTATTATGTCATGTTCAGTTTCGTCTAATTTTAAAATTATTTTAATTATTGTTTACTTAAACCATTATCATTAAAAAATTATGTTTATTTCTAATCAGGACATAGTATAGAACTTAAATTAATATATATATATATATATTTAATTTATTCCTTTTGTTAATATAAAATAACGTTTGAAATGTCCGTTTTCTTCTAATACACATTAAATATGAACATATGTATATATAATTTGTTTAGTTTTTTTAATTTAGACAATTTTATTTGCAACCGTAAAATTAATTGAGTATACATATTTTTTGCAATAGTACTAGCACTCACTACAAGGAGTTATTATTGGAATATACAAAAAGTATATTTGAACAATTTTGTATTCGCAATGTTATACTGGAAAATATTCTTAATGAAAAAAGTATGTTGACTAATTTACGTACCTTTAAATTCTCGTCCAATTGTAAAATCACAATTCTCTGGCTAATTTATGTTTCACAAACTAGACGAGTACACATATTAAGTATTCAACACTCGGTTATCGTAACTCCATCACCTGGCTATTGTCCCACTAAAAGGAGTCTGAAAACCTTTCAAAGAAAGATCTTCCTCCGACTGAAGCGCTAGCGGAATATATTTGTCATATATATTTATACTACTAAACCTTACGTGAGATGAGTGTGGTAACACTAATTTAAATTTCAACTCTATTATGCAGGCAATAAGAGCGTTATAGCAGAATTGCGTGCACGCAGGATCACATAGAGTAATAAACTGATGCAGAGACGGCCTGCCTTAATGTAAGTGACGCTAGGGGGGATTGTAAGCAGCCTTGCCCCATCCGGCTGGAAGGTTCGAATTCCATTGTATTTCATCGTTTACATTTAGATATTGTGCAAATGTTGACCATGATGTAAAAATGAATCAGAATGTAAACTCACTTTATTCCATACCCGAATTTTATTAGTCTTCTCATTAATTAATCAATTGTAGAGTCATCAAAGTTTTACTGAAATTATATTAATTTTGATTTTATATATCTAATATTTTCTTAATGAAAAATGTTTAAAAAATTCAATTTGTCCCTAGCACTCTGAGATGGGACTCGATATATAATATTTTGTTAGCATTGGCATTATGAAGGAAAATTTATTATCTCAGTGTGTCGGCATATTCCTAATGAATATTTTGAGATTTTAAGAATGATTAACATATATGACGAGCACAAACATTTCTGTATGGACACGTTTATATTAAATGCGACTCTCAATAGAGGCTACGTTTTGTAATCTAAGTCAATACGGATTTTTATATAATCAATTAATGTAATTGTTGGTTTTCATATTATTACAGTAAACATTTTTCTTGCTTCTTTGCCGTCGTACAAGGTAAACACAATGAAAACTCTCTGTTCTTTTCATTATTCTGCATTATCGTTTGATCTTTGGTTTAATTAAAATTAATTTAAGTTTATAGAAAGTAAAAATATAATAATGTTATAATTTTAGTAATTTATTTATTATACGCATTAATCTTTGTAGGTTTTCGTTTTGATACCCTTACTTATGGAACTTATTTTACTTTTCAAGATTTATAACCATAATATCAAACGTAAATTCGATCGCACGAATATTAATTTTTTTATTTATCTCTATTACTATTTACGAACTCCTTTAATGAAACTGTAAAACAGCTCAAATATTATATTTCACAATTAATTATAATATATATTTTTTTATCATTATTATAATAATATGATATACCAATTTTAAATAAATCCAAGCTTTTATAATACTATTTTTTTTCTGTCGTTAGTCATTTACTCTTATTTTGTAAAAAAATATTATGAATTTCCATGACATTTACATCACTTAATCAGTGTTTTGTATAGTACGTTTAAAAGATGTGAGCTTTAGGCAGTAGCTTCCCACACAGTATTTTTAAAGTATAAAAATCTTGTGAACCTAATATAAACAGCTTTGTATGTTTTCTGTAGAAGAAATAAATATAATTGTATATTTAAATATTTTGTTAACAATGCTTTGAAAAATTTATATTAAAAACCCAAATATTAATTTCCCGAGTGACCTACCATGACACACTTGATCAATTTAACTAACTGACTTATTTCAAACGGATGCTAAACACCCGCACACACAGACCCACGACCATAGGAGGAAACACGTTCGTGTGTTGCACAATATCAGAAAATAACATATGCGTGCATAAGATATATTAGTATTTTACCTATTTTAAGTCTTGTACTTACATTTCCGATTATCGCACATAATTGCTAAATTTTTCATTCATAATGCTACGTTGTTATTTAAAAGAAAGATTTAAAAAAGTTTTCACCTACGGGAAGATATCATAAGCGGGTGATATAAGCTAATATTTACGCAGACGAAGTCGATGGAAAACAGTTTAACAAGGACGCCATTTTAATCGATTGCATTAAACAAAGACATTATGGGTAAGTTAATGTTTTTGTATTTTTCCAATTTTGATGAACAATTTTTTTTTTCATAGGGTGTTTTTCGGTATTCACACATTCAATACTAAAAATAATATATTGTAAACTTAAAATCAAAATTAAAAACCTGAAATGATTCTAACCACAAAATTAAATTAAATGTTTCTTTTTAATTTGGCCGGTTAGAAACATGATCAGCCTTTCCTCAACCGACTTCAACAGAAGTGTCTTTAACTTTTAACCTCTTTGGTTACGAATAATTCGTCATCATCATCAGCCCTTTCACGTCCCCACTGCAGGGACTCGGGTCTTCCTTATGGATGGTTAAGGAGGATAATATGTTTTTTTAAGTCGGTTTAAATTATTTTTTAATTTACCAATCTTTTTCAGCTTTCATTGTCATTTACATTAGAAAAATGGTTTTTACGGGATTGATACCACGTAAATGAATCCCCGATTCCATTCACTCGGTAACTGACCCACCCTTAAAAAAAATCTTCAGTTACTCAGTGATCAAGGCGCTTGCAACTGCGCCGAAAAATCGGTAACTCTTTAAAAATACCGTTTAGCAATCTAAAACTATGATTCTTACTTATGATACTTACGTTAGGTCAGTATGGCATTGCCATATGGAAATAATAGAAGTCGTATTCCTCCTCCTCAGTGAGGGCGCACTCGTCGAAGCACCAAAGACCTGCAACCGCCAGCAGGATCGTGTACACCGCGAAGTACGTTAGATATATTAAAACACTGTGCATTGCGCTTGAAGTTATAAAGTTTCTAAACTGTTGATTCTGAAACAAAGATAGTTATGGGTCACATGATAATATTGTCAATGCACATTTATATTTAGATTTGGGTAATGTTTTGATAGTAATCCTAAGCCTAAGACTCTGAGATACCAGTTTGTTCGACTTATAATAATTGGCTTAAAAATTCTTGGGAAATGAAGCGTTGGAAGAAATCGTAAAAATTATAACCTGTGCTTTGATATTGTGTCATTGATAATTATCTGGTTTATTTATTAGTTTCATACTTAATGTTCGATTCCCGGTCGGGTCAATTTAGAAAATGAACTTTTCCATATTGACTCGGGTCTGGGTGTTGTGGTACCTTCGTTGTCTCAGATACTCCATAATACGGGGGCTTTAGCTACTCATCATGGAATCTGAGCAATGTATGTGATGTTGTTAAATATTTATTTATTTATTTTATTTATTTATTTTCTTAATAACATGATTTATGTAAATATCATTATTTCTTTCACTAAGAAAAAAAATGGACAAATAAAAACTTGATTACAATAAATTTATGTTCAAATACATAAATTTATTAAATTATTATAATATATAGAATAATTTCAATTCAGTTCGGTGTTGTTTCGGGTCACTAGCGCTAAATAATTACCAAATTCCAAAATAAAAATTAGTTTTTGAAAGAAAACTAGATGTCACAAGTAATTTTCGGATAATTCAAAAATAACGCTTTATTAATATTTATCAAGATTAGGTACTTTAAGTCATGTTAACTTATACGTTCTTGTACCTGGTCATCTTTTGTACGAGTGTATTAATGTAAGCGTCCTTTGGTCATTACCCGAGTTAATGATGGTTTCATGACGTCAATTTAGTATAATTATTTTATTCCATAACAAACATGTCGTTAAATATATGGTCATTCGCTTTACTAGAACTTTTTATGTCATATCCAACAAAAACTAGTTACCGAGTTTACTAATCGAAAACGCGAAAGTATATCATTATTATCATCATCATCAGCCCTTTTTACGTCCCCACTGCAGGGACTCAGGCATTCCTTATGGATGGTTAAGGAGGATGAGCCATGACCCTCCACGCTGGCCCAATGCGGATTGGAGGGTATTAACGACTGCAAATGCACCCGGGACCAACGGCTTAACGTGCCTTCCGAAGCACGAAGTAGCTCGAGATAATAATTTTTTGGTCACCCATCCCGTGACCGACCCTTGCGAAAGTTGCAAGAACAATCGCGAGCCGCGGCGCTTATCCTCTACGCCAACGAGCTACTAGCTACTAGAAAGTATATGGTTTTGGTTAATTATTATCAATGATATTTAGTGAGTACATCTATTTTTTTTATTCTAAAAATCCGGTAGGTATTGTGTTATGAATTTACAGAATTACAATACTTTATTGTTTCAAACCTCACTGATAATTTAAAGCAAAAATATGCCTTTTTAAATGATAAAAAGAAAATAGAATTTGTAAAAATTATTTGACGAAGGTATTGCGTTAAAACATCCATTGATTTAAGAAACAGCTAGTTTTTTAAAGTTAGTTATATAATTAGAAAGAAAAACAAAAGTATTTTAATTTATTTCATCAGCATTTTTAACTGAAAAAAATACTAAATATAAACGTTATAATTGTATTGAAAAAAAAACTGTTTCAATGTTATAATTCTAAGGTATATAATGTTATTTTGACATGATGGTACATCTTTAATTGTATTGATTATAATTTAGTGCAAATCAAGATATTTATTGAATTAATTCTCTTGTGTTAACTTTGCATATTAAAATACTCAGAGACGCACGTTGAGCTTGTCATTAGATAAAGACATCTGTATTGAAGATAGTCACCATATTTCCTGCAAAATAAATCTTGTTATTATAGAATCTCTTCCGTATATAACTACTTACCCTATAGTACAAGATATATCATTAGAGGGTCATCAATAGTTAAAGCTTGTTATAAATAATATGCAGGCTTTATATAATGTATGGGGAAGTCCTTTATACTGATCAGTAATAAATCTTCTGTATGCCGTGAATCATCATCTAATATTGCTCACTTTGAACAGATGTAAAACAAAGATATTTATCATGAATTACAACATTGTTATTGGAAAACTAATATAAAATTTAATTTTCATCTTGGTAACATTTTGTTTTGGTGTGTGCTTTTTGTATAATCGCTCATTTTCAGTCATCGCACGTTTCGGGTACGTTGACCACCGGCGCCGACGAGAACACGCTGTGATATTTTACTTAGAAACATGTACATATTAATATATCAGTTAACTTCAAACTTTATATTAGAATATCAGTTAACCTCAAACTTTTTGAAAAACTTTTCTAGTTCTGAGGACATCAATTATGTAAATGCCACAAAAACTATTGAAATGGCCGCGTCAGATACGCGCGCCGTTGTTTTATGATGGTTCATACGTCTTATCTATACTAATATTGTTAAGAGGTATCATTTTATTGTTTGTTTGTTTACGAATAGGCTCCGAAAATATTAGACCGATTTAAAAAACTCTTTTCATCAACGGGAAGCTTCATTATACGCGGATGTTGTAGGCTATAATTTACGCAGGCGAAGGCGCGTGAAAACAGCTAGTTAAATGTGTTGATATAAACCTCTCACAATAATTATACAGTATATTTAATGTTTCCAACTATAAGGTTTGTTAAAGTTCTATCACACGTAGTCATCTGTACCTTTTTGCGTTCGTGATTCATATTGCAATCTAGATGCTGCCTACCGAGGCCATTCGTTTATTTGTAAATTCATGGCAATTTTGAGTTTGAGAAACACGGAAATAAGTTCTTTGTTACTATTTTAGCGCGAAGACGTTTGATGATTACGTTTTTGTTTTTCTCTTTCATCATTACTTACTCGAGTGATTGTTACATTAGATGTTTTTTAGGGTCTCGCACACTTAGGGTAACAAGTCAAAAAAGATTTTTTTTTGGTGTATCCTATTCAACAAGGTAAACTTTTTTAATTGATACCTTTATTGTGTGATTTAGAAATATGTACGCCGCCATTTTGTCCCAGCGGTCATTTTGAATTAATAATAATACCGATTATATATTTAAGCATTGTCATCAGTGAATGAAATGGAAGTGGATGAAATTTAGCTTGCAAAATTTGATTACATAAAGTTATACACGGGACAGGTAAAACTAAATAAAGGCTTGTAGGAACAATCTGTTGTCTTCTGTCTGTTTGTCTATCATAGTGATTTTCTCTGAAATTATTGGGCCGGTTGAGTTGTTACTTATACCAAGTGTCAAAAGTCTGCACCGACCAACCAGAAATGATGGAGAACCAAAAGTAACCTTACTTAGATAACCAAAATTAAAAATAGGAGTAACAAAAGTTAAAATCAACAGATATATATTTAAATTTTATACATATTCATGGTAGATCTAAACTAATATTGTAAAGAAGAAAGATTTCATCATTTGTTTGTTTGCAACGAATAGGCTTCGAGACTACTGCATCGATTTAAAAAATTCTTTCATCTACCAGCAGCTGTATGATTTGCGGTGAACATAGTTTTTCCCTTAAAAACAGCAAATAAATAAAATAAACATACAAAATTCAATTGTAGGGGAATTTTGTATGTGTATTATATCCGTGTCATCATATGACTCTTTATCCAAATAATCAGTTCCTTAGGAACCACACGGGCAAAGCCACTGGCAGAAAGCTAGTGGTATATATATTTATGTACCTACATAACTATTAAATACAACAACAATAAATAGAGCTATGTTTTATAAATATATATGTTCTTTAAAGGCCAGCAATATGTTCTTTATAGGTCAGATTAAATTAAAATAATTGTAAAGATTTCAAATACTGTTAAGTCGCATTTATCTACATTATTCCACGAAATTATAATAAAATATTTATATTAAAGTCCTTAATTAAAGTTACTATTTGTCTTAGAAGTATACTGTGCATTACTATCACTAGAATAGTTACTATAAAATCGCCGATTGCAACATAATATTATAAGATAAACACTACAACGACCTTGCCGGTTGCGAAACGGTTGCGAGAGCCGGTCCACCGCCGGAACCGGCGGATTCCGCGATCGCTGCTATATTCACCGTTAGTTGTTCGTACGCGTACCAATATCTAAATAACACCTGTATAACAACACTATGAAGTGATTTATATCACGTCAACAATTCTCGCAGTCTAGATAACAAAGAACAATATATTAACATAATTTTTACAAATGTCGCAGAAACTAACTAGCATTTCGCTAGTGTTATAAGCTTTAATCTTGAATCACTCTGCATATAAATGAAAACTGCATTAAAATTTGTTGAATTATGATCTCTGCGTATAGACTGCGGGAAAAGACTTTATTTAATACTATGTATACTAGAAGTTTGTATTAAATTACAAAAGAAATTTAATGTTTTGCGGGGATCACATAGAGAGCTTAGTAGTAATATTAATTTTCTCTTTTGCTAGAACGCTAGTATATGTTCGATGTTTTATACTTCATTAGAGTTTTAAAGAAATTGAAGAAAGAATGTATACAAGTCCACAGGAAAAGGTGACCCGTTCGCATTCTCGCTAAATTCACAGAGCACTTCGATCTACGCACCGTATTATTTCATTGACTAATATAATTGTTTACTTTCATGTCTCGCAAAATAACATCTATATATACTTATAGAATTAATCTCGAACACTTTTATGAATGAAAATGCAGTAAAAACATAGTAGAAATGCAATAAAAAATTGACACAATATACAGATGCCCGCAAAAAAAAAACTGAAAGTTGATATTAATCTGCCGGTAAAGACACGAGGCGGCAGTGAATAACTCATTAAATTTCGAATTTGTAGCTTTTTGGGAATTTGTAGATTGGATATGTCATTATTTTTACAAATTAATGGTAATTGAATTGGTTATAGAGCAAATTTCCGCTCAATGATTTGTCATACTTATTTATTCACTCAAAATTTTTGAGTTCTTCTACTTCTTCTTTTATTAAATGCTTAAATCTGCGCATTACGCATAATTCTACCAATGTAAAGTGAATAAATTAATTTCTACATATAAAATAATGATGAAATGAATGAAAGATAGTGAAAACGTAACAAAAAATGATAACTGTTAAAACCAGTGTTGCCGTACGTTTGGCAACTGCCGTTTCATACGGCAATGGAGCTCTTAAAAATCAAATAGTACGGTATACGGCAAAGGGTACGGTACGGTAAGGTAAGGGTACGGTAGTAGTACGGTATACCGTACGCCAAAATACGGCTATTAATGTATTACACTACCACACTACTGACAATTAATTTATGAAATTGAAATATCTAGTGGTAGGTATTAAAAAAAATTGTTATTAAAATCAAACTACCTAGATCTATTTTGGAGAATTCATAGCGGTTAATCAAATTGTTTATCACATGCATTTAAATTTTATCATGGATCTAACTATTCTGCCCTTGAAGATAAATGTTTCTTGCATCATTAGAGATAATTTGAAAGAAGAAATTTATGGTGTTCTAAATTGAAAGGTAAATAATCAAAATAAAAAAAGAATAATTACATACCGATGTCTAACTTGTGAGAAATACGTGGACAAACATACACAAAATAAAATAAGTTTTGTAATTTGTGTAATTTTGCACACCTGTTAGCACATATAGAGTAAGAGTATATGAATATTGCGTCATTCTGACGAAAAAATATATTATAGTTTAAATACGGCAAATCAATATATAACCAGCGGCAACACTGGTTGAAACATATCACGATGCTACGGGCATCGAGTAAATGTGTAATATATTAATCAAAGTAACTTATAAACACTACTTGTCAAATTCAAAAATATGCTTAAAATCGTCGTCAAAGGCATCGCCCCCACTCCATACAGGTTCAATTAAAAAATGGAAAAGATACTTCAAAATGTAATTCGGATTTTATTCCCTATTCAAACAGAATATCTTTGCAGATTCTTTTTAATGTATTTTTATAAACTAATATATCACCATTATAGACCTACAAGAACAGTCCTTTCTTTCTTACGCTACAATTACTTCGACCTTGTGACGTTTCAGCAACAACAAAGTGAAAAAAAAATGTTATTCACCATTTAGGTCGGTTACAACAATCTAATAAACAAAATGTAGTTAGATAATTCGACTTGCTTTGAACGCATTCAGTTTTATTTATTTTATGCATTGTTCAAGTTATAATATAAAATATTGCAATGCCTCTGCAGATGTTTATCATGAGTTGCCAAAGTTGTAATGAACTATTTTTTATATGTTACTTAAGTAGTGTGCACAGGATTTTTCAGTTTATGTGACTCGTAATAGTTCTTTTTTATTAAATACACCTTGTGCTGAAAGTTACGACTTTGAAGAAAACTTCTATTTATTAAATTACTTTAAGATACCGATTTCTCGTTCATGTTGTGATTGGAATTGACGATATTTATCGGCATAAGACTGCACATATACCTATTCCAGAAATCTATATTGAAGTCAGATGATATTGAAAAAAAATCGTTCACTGGCAGTCTTCGTCCACAAGCTGCTGTATAATTAGTAGTGAAGATTAAAAGATCTTAGTGTGTAAACAGAGGGAAGCGGCTTTGCTTTATAATATATATATATACATTAATTTATAATATATTTGCTATATAATATATAGATTTGGACTTTTAATTATTTGTGATGTGATCGCTTCTAGCACAAAGACTACCTTAACTCTATAAATAACAATCCTTTTGTAAACGTTTTCTTTAGGTATGTAATGAAGAATCTATTTTACATCATAATTTCTATTTACCTATGACTTGAACGATTGACATTTCCTTACATAATCGTACGATAATATCACCTGATCACCGAAAGCTGCGACCACAAACGGCAAGGTCTCGCGGACCAGCCGCTCGCACTATGTGTACGGTTCAGTGTTTCGCAAACTTTCCGAATACTCGTGATCTTTGGCAAGTCCAACCTTGAAAGCTTCTGGAGGGCGCGGACTATGGAATGTGCACTCAAAGAAGACCACCCTGACACTTGAACTACTTACCGTGTTCTACTTCATATGTAATTTTCGTTTGTTTTACATAAGATGATTATTATTATAAATTGAGAACCATAATTATTGTTTAGTATTTTTTACTATATAAATATATACCATTTATTTTTTAATTTATAAGATAATGGCGTCTGAGCTGTATAGCAGTTTTTGTGATAGCATAGATGTTCAATAAATTAAAGCCTTTTTTAAAAAGCAATAGAGGTTTTATTTTTTTGAAACCCTGTTAAGATGACGCTGCACTCAACAAAGAATTTGAAGCGATTTTCTAACAGAATAACAATGCTGTCATAGCATTAACATTCATTTATGTGAGCATCATGAACAAGTTTTTAGCAATTCGACTCATGAATGAATATCTTTCGTATTTTTATTAAGCCGCTTCTCATATGGTGCTACTGAAAGATAAATGCTTACAAAGTAAAATTTCTCTCGCTTGGAATCATGACAAATTTTGATTTGTTTCTCCTTCTGTTAGATTATTGGAGAATATTAAACACGTATTTTTTTCTTAATTAATAAATTACGGCGATACATTATGTTGAAATGTCCTATAGCAAAAGTTTTTTGTACATTTTCTACATAGAAGAAGAAGTAGCGAGCCCCCAGTCCTCAACTTTAAACAAAAACTCCTTCAATATTTAAGGAGTTTTATAATGCAGTTAGATGTAACTATTTCTCTAACACAGTTGTTATCTGTAAACCCAAAGGACTTAATTCCACCATTTGTACTGTGTGCAAAAAGTTTTAACAAATAAATAAACTTTAATACCTATGATTTAACCCATTTCTTGTTAAATTGAGACGAAAAAGTTACGTATCTAATATTTTAATAACATCCGACTAACGGAATAAAAAGAATTTCAGTTTTTTTACCCGGTTATAATCCCTATAGTCAAACTGTATCTTAGCGGTTTTCACACGATACGACTCGCATCTTCAAAGCTCTTCTTTGTGGTTCCAAGGTAAATGCAATAACTTTGTCTGAATTATTGAAACCTAGTGTTTTAAACCTATACCTAAATATATAACCTAATAATTATTAAACCTTTAATCGCTCATTATATCCACTAGGTTTCATTAAACAAAAAAAACTAGGAGCTTTTTAACCGGAAATTCCACAGAATTTATTTCTGTGGGAAATTCCTATAGGAACAGTGTATCTAAGGAAAGCTATAAATAAATCACTTAGCATAAAAACTAGTTACAGGGATGTCGATGACAATATTCTATTATCAATAACATTCTTTAAGTAATCCAAAAAATTACCTGTTTTTTTATAGAAAGAAAAACGTATTTTATTTACTAAGGATTGAGTCCTACAAGTCAAAATACAGATTTCTGTTATATGTTTAGAAAATATGTATAATTGTAGGATAAATGCCATACGAGGGGGTTCTTTAATAATAATAAGTAATTATTTAAAATGTAAAGAACGTAAAGATATAGTATCCCTCTCAATTGAGCGACATATTGAATTGTCATGTGTGGAACTTGAACAGTATATTATTATATGTGTATATAGACCACCTGATGGGAACTACTGTCAATTTGAATCTGCTATGGAGGATGCATTTAAATTAATTTGCAAAGTCGATAAGTAAGTAGTGATATGTGGTGATTTTAATATAGATATTTTAATAAAATGTGCTAAATCAAGTAGATTTTTGAACTTGTTTAAATGTTTTAATTTAGAAAATATTTTTAATGAACCTACCCGCATTACACCCACATCTGCTACTTGCTTAGATAATATTTTTTGTAAATGTAAGGTGTTCAAAAAATCGATAATAAATTGTATTCAATCTGACCATAGCGGAGTTCTAGCAACTTTCGAGCACCATCATGTTTCTCCTAAATGCAATATAATTTGTAAACCTATTACCAAAAGTAATTTAGAAAAATTTAAAAACAGTGTTTCTGCAAATCATACTCAGTTGACAACTAGTAATTTCGAAAATATAAATGATGTTTATAATAATTTCTTTAACTTGATAAAGGGAGAATTTGATAAAACATTTAAATTCAAAACAATTAACTTTACTAACCAAAAAAAGAAATTTAGTGATTGGGCTACACCTGGCATCTACAAAAGTCGAAATAGGCTGTATGATTTGTATGAGCTAAAGTGTACCTCGACCGATCCAAAGTTTATTGAATATGTCAGAAATTATTCGAAAATTTTTAGGAAAGTATGTGTTTCAGCAAAAGCAAAATATATATCTGAAAAAATTTACAATTCGGAAAATAAAATAAAAACAACCTGGACTATCATAAATCAAGAAACGGGTAAAAATAAAAGTAATGTGCGCACATACTCATTAGAGGTTGACAATAAAATTATTAAAACAGATGAAGCGGATGCCGAGACATTTGAGAAATTCTTTTCTAAGACACCAATAGAAATCACAAGAAATCTTAGTTCATGTTCTAAACTTGCGGTTACGCATCTAGAGTCAGTTGTTGATAAGTGCAATACTGAATTTTATTTTAGACACGTTAACGTCTGCTCAATTATTAAAACATTTAATTGTATTAATGTCAAAAAAACCGAAGATCTTTGGGGCGTTTCAACTTATGTTATCAAATCTATAATACCAGCTATAGCACCTCAATTAACTTTTATTTTTAATAAGTGCATTGATGAAGGAACTTTTCCTGATTTAATGAAATATGGTAAAATAATCCCACTTTTCAAGGCAGGCGACAAGTCTGATCCTAGTTATTTCAGACCAATTTCTATTCTACCAGCGTTAAGTAAAGTATTTGAGAAAATGATGTACAATCAACTGCTTGCACACTTTTCATTAAATAAATTACATCACCAAAATCATTTTGGCTTTAGCAGAGGTAAATGTACAACAGACGCTGGAATTGCACTTCTGAGGCATATCTATGATGCTTGGGAGAATAAACAAGATGCTATTGGCATTTTTTGTGATCTATCAAAAGCATTCGACTGCGTTAGTCATGAAACACTGTTGGGGAAATTAGAACATTATGGTGTGACGAAAAATTCACTTCATCTAATAAGATCATATCTTTCTGCTAGAATTCAAAAGGTAGTAATCAATGAAGCGAAATCTGCAGGGGCACCAGTTACTATGGGCGTACTTCTGGGATCGATATTAGGACCATTGCTTTTTCTAATTTATATAAATGATCTTCCTCACTTTACGAAGAATTTGTGCGAGACAGTATTATTTGCAGATGACACCTCTTTACTGTTTAATGTTGAGAGGGGTAATGATTGTTTTGACGATGTAAATAATGCTCTCGACAACGTTCTACAGTGGTTTGATAATAATAATTTAAAGCTCAATTCAAATAAAACGAAATGTATAAAGTTTGCATTACCTAATGTGAGGCATGTCAGTACACTTATAAATGTAAATAGTGAAAATGTTGAGTTAGTAGAATCGACAAAGTTCCTTGGTATAACACTAGATTCTCGACTGCAATGGGATCCTCATATTGATAGCTTGTCAAGTAGACTGAGTTCTGCAGCTTTTGCTGTTAAGAAAATTAGACTCTTGACAAATGTTGAAACGGCAAGATTGGTATATTTTAGTTATTTTCATAGTGTAATGACGTATGGTATATTGTTATGGGGTTCTGCGGCTAGCATTTAAGATGTTTTTATTTTACAAAAGAGAGCTATCCGTGCTATATATAATTTACGGTCTAGGGAATCTCTCAGAGAAATATTTAAAGAAATAAATATTCTGACTGTTGCCTCTCAAGACATCTATGAGAATATTATGTACACAAGAAAATATTACGATTCCTTCACAAAAAAAAGTAGTGTTCATAATCTTAACACAAGAAATAAAGATAAACTTGCCGTTCCAAGCTTCAGACTTCAAAAAACCAGAGGATCATTTCTGGGTAAATGTATTGCTATGTTCAATAAAGTTCCAAAAAATGTAATTGACCTACCCATAAATAAATTTCAAATTCATGTAAAGAATATACTTGTGAGTAAAGGCTATTATAAAGTTGATGATTATTTTAAGGATCGCAATGCATGGAATTAATAGCCTTCGCTTTGTTCTATAAAGACTAATTATATGTTCAACTTATGTCCTACAGACTTTGAAAGTTGTATTTACTATTGTGATAAATTGATAATACATATTATTTTGGTAATGACATGATTTATGTAAATGTCATTACTTATGATAAAAAGCTGAAAAGTTTCATTCGCTTGTTCTTCTTGTCAGCTAAAAGACGTCCTGAACAAGTGGTAGGGGAAAAAAGTTTTTTTGGACGATTTCATCTCATCTCATCTCGTCTCGTCTCGTCTCGTCTCGTCTCGTCTCGTCTCGTCTCGTCTCGTCTCGTCTCGTCTCGTCTCGTCTCGTCTCGTCTCGTCTCATCTCATCTCATCTCATTTCATTTCATTTCATTTCATTTCATTTATGAACCATTATAACTTATAAACGTTTAAAAGAATAATAATTCGAAAAAACCTTACGCTTTGAAAAAAAATTCTAAAATATATATAGCATTAAACTTTCATTAAAACATCTATAAAGAAAGACGCACAAATGACAAAGATATTACTTAAATTGCCTCGATGCCCATACGATTTTCAGAGGTTTGATTTGTAATGACCGCTTTAGCCCGACTAGCAGCAGTTCCACAAACAGCACCGTATCTCCGAAACTAATAATCGTAGACGTGCTGGTACTTCTCATGATTTCTCAGATAATAATGGACTATTTATAAAGTAAAAAAAAAGTTGTCAACTAACCTGCTGAAATATTAAAATGCCAGTTATAATACTTCTCATTTACAGTCCTCTATGAACTGATTAGTAATTATGGAAAAATGTTTTTTAGACCTATGTCAGTTAGGATTTTTTAGAACTCCAGTAGTCAAAACAGCCGGTCTTATTAGGCGACAAGGAACAGTGCGCGAGTTAATAAACTATAGGTATTATCTATATTAACAAAATCGGTCATCAACCTCCATTCCAGTACCAGTGTTTATAGACTTCTTTTTTTATCTCCGATGTTAGATGAGAAAAAAAGAGGAAGAAAACGCAAATATAAATTACCGTAACGAATAAAATATCAAACTGTATGCACCGATTAAATAACCTTTACTGTCTTTTGGAGAAGGTTTAATTTAATTGAACTTCTACGGTATGATAACGCTATATTCGACATCGAGTTCTAGGGTTGCCTCTCCGTCTGTCTGTCGCTAGGTTGTATCTCGTGAACCATGCCGATAAAACAACAAAAATAAGTTTTAGTTTCCGAACCTATTTGATAAAATCAATTAGCATGTATAATTTTTTTATTATTAGCACATATCAATTAGCATATAAAAGATTTTTTAGTTTCTTACTTTATGCTCACTGTTGCCGATTTAATGTAACGTCACTTTGCCACTCTGACAACTAAGATGCTTCTAATGATACTTTATTTAACCAGTTACGATGTGTAATTTCTAAGTTATAAGGGAACAGATGAACTTTCTTACACACACATACATACCGGCCAAAAACATAATTCTTCTTTTCACTTCGCCGTAATCGGGTAAAAAACAGAATAAAATAAACATTCAAGGCTCTTATACAACAAAGGGTTTTCATAAAACTTCTAAGCAAACTGTTGACATCATCAAAAATCTGTTAATCTTGACTTACGAGATTAACAGATAGACATACCTACATATTTTCGTGACGATTCATCTCGAGCGTGTTGCAACTGAATATGACGCAAAAATCATGTCACGTCAACCCTGACCTAGTGTCCGGCAGACGTGCGGAATCCGAGTACCCACGGAATGGACGCTAATGAATGATACCAGTGACAAGTGTACAATTGGAACCTGTTCCACCTCAAGCTTGCGTCGTCGTCACGGTTTGGTACAACCGTTTTAAACCGCAACGCCATTTTAAATGCAGTGATGGCTTTCGTCATTATCGAATTATAAGTGTCCCCACTGCTGAGGCATAGGTCTGCCCAATGAATGGAATCAAATCGTATAGGGAAAATGGGTCATGAACTACCACGAGGCCCATTGCGGATTGCTCGAGATAATAAATTTTTGGTCACCCATCTTATTACTGGCCTTTGAGAAAGTTGCTTAACTTTAGTATTGTAGAACGAACGCGGAAACCGCTGCGACTTCAAAATCTCTTTAAAGACACCTAATATAAGCTCATATGTCATGGACCCAAGAAAAGCTTAAGAAGTGTTCTGTTATTTATATCCAAGTTTGCATGCCGTGGCAACCTATAATTAAGGCAAAATTTAGCATCGATTTTATATTATAAGCACTGAATAATTTACTTATAGACGATTTGTGTCTTGTTGGTTGTCCTAATCAAATAAAGGTCCTAAGGTCCTAATACGAAACATGGGATGGTCATAGTTTATGCAAAACTCCAGCTTAATATTCAGTCGTAACATTTGACGAAGATAGATATCTACATAAATAAATATCAGACGACATCGATTATTTAAAATAACAAAGCCAACATTATACTCAGACCTGTGACAAATTATAGAGAAGTTAAAATTATTTTATACATTGACCCGATTGGACATCGAACCCACCATAAATGGCCGGCGTACCAACCACTCTGCAACACAGGTCGTCAGACATACACTGCATGATAAATAAAAACTTATTATATTAGATCAATTTTCCATTCACAACGCTTTACTGAAAAATATTTTTAATGTAAAATGCTTAAAAAATCCGCTTGGTCCCTGGCACCCTGAGATGGGATACTTATATATTCTCATACAATTCATAGTTGAAATTTACTTTTCATTTGAATGATATATAATGATAATACCTCAACGACCAACTGTTCATCCATGTAGATTTTTAATTATACGATGTAGTTGTAAACCGCCCTGTAATTATTGGCTATATGAAGGGTTATCGTTATACTGCGTTTATCATTAAATGCATTTATTATTATTCTATAGACCATTGACCCATTTATCTATTCATGATACGTTATTCTGAGTATTTCTAGAAAGGTAAATTGATTGCGGCATATACCGGATTGGATTGCCACACGCTTTACGGAGATGGCTTAGTGCTCTTAAGTTTCAATATCCGACTAATTTACCGAACACTTAAGTACGATCGTCAAGTTGATCATATATACGATAGAAAACACTTTTCCATCAATGGATTTCCATCAAAACTTAGCGAAGGTTGAGATCGGTGTTTTTTACTTCAAAATTGTCAGTGATAACCATAAAATACTACATTTTAATTATTTTAATGTAAAGTGACATGTGTTTTATGTATTTGTTTTTAAAATTGTAATCAAATAAAGTTTCGTGCTTTTAATTGGGTGGACTAGCGCCAGAGTATGCCAGTGAGCCAACCAAGAGCGCGGAGCGACACAATTGCAATTTTGATCGGCCGCGATTGCCTTCGAGAGTAAGGGAGCTGGTTTTGGCCCTTCTAAGATTTACGAGGAAGTGGACTGATTTGTTAAAGTTCACTATCTCGTAAGTCAAATAGACAATTGCGATAAGTTGTCAACGGTGTTACAGCTTTGTCATAATGAAAATATTTAAAAATCATTCAATCTTAGCTATTTTATATTCTTATGCGTTAGTTGGAATGGCTTTAAGTGCTATTAGTTAGGTTAAATTAGGTATAAAATTTTTATAAAAATTAATTAATGTCTTATCTAATTGATCAAACACTCCACTGGTCGCTATAGGTTCTTCAGTAACAATAATATCTCGCTAATAAAAGGTATCGGTCACTGTGACCTACTGAAACTTACGTAACTGTTACGTTTAAGTTATGAAAGGTAACCGCGAAATTTTGCGACACTAATTTTACAGATAACAGCCATTTCCAATCCGCTTTTAGGACACACAATATTAACTAACTTTAATTAATTAAGAATCCGAAATGAGATTTAAAAAGCTTATATAATATCAAAAGACAACTATGCTTACAGAAATATTATATTAAACAATAACTACATGCACACAAAACCAAACTAGATCACATATCTACAGCATACACAAAGCAACATCTAGGAACCTAATTATCTAACTTTAAAATCTATCTACTATCACATTTGAAAAATATTCACGAACAACTGCATGTTTTTTTGTACGATATTAAACGAATGATATTGTTAATTGGAATTATCTAGGGCAGGCGTTAATTTAAAGTTAATATATTTTATTACTTTTAATAGAATCATTCGACTCGCATCCGTCATTCATCTACTGCTAATTAACATTGGACATAAAAAAAAAAAACTATTTTTGTTTCGCTCGACTGCAACCAGCTATCAACGTCAGATTTAATTTATTGTCTAAAGTATTTTTATTATGAAAATCTGAAAAGAATAATGGTAACACAACACTCAACCCGAGACAATATAGAAAGATTTTTCTACATAGACCCGACCAGGAATCGAATCTCAAAGACACTCGACTAAGGAGTCGTCTTCAATACATACCTAGTATAAAACAAAGTTGGTTTGTTTCTGTCTGTACCTATGTATGTATATATATATCTTTTAAACTACGCAACGGATTTGACGGTTTCTTTTAAAAGATAAGGCGATTCAAAAGAAAGATTTCTATGTATAATACAGGACCACGAGGGCGCAGCCGCTGGCTGAATAAATTAGTAAGAGTAAATGAGAGACCATATAAAGCTCGAGGGATTGTTTGAAGCAACTGCTTTTACTCTCTTTTCTATTAACAGGTACGTGGAAGATCAAGTATGGCTCTGTATTTTTTTTACGGAAAAGGAAACCTAGCTATATCGATTTATTCCTCCGAAACCACCTGCATATTAAATTCATGAAAATCGTAGGAGCCGTTTCCGAGATTCAGCTTCTATATATATAAAAGTATGAAATGGATAAGGCACTTGCTGTCTGTATAAAAATGTTTTTCATTGCGATTGTTAATTAATTTTACTTTTTTTTTTCTGCGTGAGACAAACTGCTTAAACGTACTGCCAATATAATGTTAAATGTATTTGTTTTTACAGTGGCAACACAAATAGATAACACATGAAAATTTCAACTATCTAACTATCTCGTTTCGTGCGATACAGCCTTGTTACAGACATACGGACAGCAGAATGTTAGTAATAGGAACCCGTTTTTACCTTTACGTTACGGGTTATTATATGAAATCCTAGAAATCTGAGCTGATTCAATATTTAATTAATTAAGATAGTTCATACGCTAGTGAATATGTAAAAATGAAAAAATAGTCAGTTAATGGTATTAAATCGCATACTTGCTCAGCTGTGATGTACTTATTGATTTTTTTATATTTTATATAGGGTTGCTAATATTGAATTGTGTGTTTTGAATCCCACATATCCTTTTTAAATAGCTTAATAACATTAAGGTAGTTACAATAAAAGTCATAAATAGTACTACTGGCTGTCGAGTAATGGTTAATAAAACCTTTTTTATAGTTTATGAATACTTTTTAATATTATACTTTATCTACACTCAAATCGAAAAATTCGAATTACGAATTCAAAGACGATTCTATAAATACGCACTTTATAAACGTATAAACATAAAATTAAAAATAAAACTCATTATAGTACCGCCAAATGTATCACAAAACTCATTATAGTACCGTTATCTTTTTTTTCATGAAACTAGTCTATGGTTTTAGGCTGAATATGAAAAAATTGGTATACGCATGCAAAGTTTGAACTTAATTTCCCGCGTTTCCCATATTTTTTTTGCCGATCGTATTTTTGCATTCGGGATTCCAAAAAATTACTTCCTTGTAACCTACCTAATTTGTTTAATTACACAACAGACTCTCGTGTTTTAATACAACCTTCTTAAATGACAGTTGCATAAACTACTATTTTATACTTACTTGCCTTTATTAATATTCTAGCCATCGATATGTCTGTCAATTATTTTGTACCTGATGTTGTAAAGTTACTTTAAATTCGGAAATTCCCACGAGAACAGTCACGTTGGAGCGTGGCCTGGTTAGGTCAACTAATTGTGTATATTACAAATTTAAAATTTACTACACTGGTAGTGTATAGGTATATTCTAGAATTTCAACTAAATATAACATTTAAATAATACACAACTTACTGCTATACTATTCTTTTTCAAAACAGCCACGAACTAAAAGTTGAGCTCAGCGCTGTCATTACATAAAGCTTATCATCATCTTTCTTTTGATCTAACCACTGCAGTGGCGTACCCACTGCACTGCAACCTTGTGGATGGTCTAGGAAGATGAGCCACGATCCTCCACAATGACCCAATGTGGATTGAAGGGTATTAACGACTGCAAATGCAGCGGGACTGGCGGCTTAACGTGCCTTCCGAAGTACGGAGCAGCTAAATATAATATTATTTTGATCACCCATTCCATGACTGACCTTTGGGAAAGTTGCTTATCAACAACGATGGAGGAGAGTGCTTATTCACTACTCGACTGAGCAACTCATGATAAAGTTTCAACGAAATAAAACTTTAAAATAGGTTATATCTAATTCAACCCCTTCATTAAACTTACATTAAATAATAAGTAATGATAAGTAAAGGATCGTACTAATGAAGTGCATACGCTATTGATATATTAGGTTGAGTTGTAGCGAAAAATAAAGTTATAGTAAAAAATGTGTGATATTAGTAAATAAGTCTATTTAAAATGCAAAGGTTGCTGATTCATTAAAGCATATCTAAAACTACTTGACAAATTGAGCTGAAATTTGGCATTTTAATAGTTATTAGACGAAGGAGTCAACTGCTATAAAAGATTTTGAAAATTTCATCCCCTTTAATTTGGGAATCACGATATTCCACAATTTAAATGAATATAAGAAATGTAGTAAGTATACTACATATTATATAAATACTTATAGTGGAAAACTATTATTATACTATTTTATGAAACATAAAAGCAATTTCATAAATTAAGACGCAAGCGAAATAAAGAAATTAAGCCAAAAAGATGGCAGCCTGATTTCAATGAAAAAATGACCTCGAGATAAATAAAGAAATTATATATCTACATAAAAACAAAAGACCTATCAGGATAGCTATTAAAAAAATATATAGGCGTAGTTTCGAAATATTAAAGAAAAGTTATCTTTGTTCGCTGTTAGATTACAACTGGCAGTCATTTAGTGGGACTATGGTGTGTGGTAGGTCAAGGTGGCCGGTGCTACCTTGATTCGGTGATTTATGACGTATTTTGTGTTTACTTAGAGCCGTAGGAGTATTTTTCTTTTTATAAATAAAATTGTATAAAAACAAGTCTTTTGCATAAGAAGCATACACGTGTATAGTATTTAAATTAATTTTATTATTTGTTAATTCCTTTTTTGCTACTAAATTTATAGTAAAATAAATTTGAATACTCTAATATCAAGGTAAATCACAGCATTAAGTTACATAAAGTAATTAAAAAAAACAAAAAAATTAATGATGTGCATTTAGTTATAAAATACCTAAGTCCTAAAACATAAGTTTAAAAACATATTAACAAATATGTAATTTATTTTTAACGTATCAAAACTTATTTATAAATCCAATAATTAATTCTATTTTATATGTAACTGCCCAGCTTAACTTTCAGTTGCCTGGAAGCTTTGTCACCGATTGCACTATAAAAACGTTTTAAGTTATTTTTTTGTAAATTTTTTCATGTAAAATAATATTTTAATTCATTCAAATTTATACATTATGAGCAAACAGATTTACAACGATCAACGACGGAGAAATCTAAAACTAAATCTTCGATTGAAACTATTCGAATAAGGACAAAAAATTTAAACCATGCACTTGTAATAAGTACGTTTGGTTTATTTAAAAAGTTTTATTTATTGCTTCGCAATTGTATACTCAATAATATATACATGTTTATCTGCAACTTCATCTGTTCGAAACGCCTGAAAGCCTCACATTAATTAAATACACCTAACGCACACCTCATTATTGCAAAATTTTAAGTCAATTTGCGTTGCCTCACCACCAAAGTCGCCCAGTATGTAAGCGCCCGGTCATTACAATGTTTATACCATACTTAATTATAAATTACCACTTTTTTATATTGACAGATTATGTCCCAACGAATCAAAAGTTAAGGACAACTATCCAAAGCATTATCAAATAAATAAATTAAGTATTTTAAGTCTAAGTAACAGTATATTAATTTCCTAAACTTTTAAAATAACACACCCACAAAATACGATTTATCAAATACGGACCACATATCAAATGATTACAAAACAAACGCACTTATATTAGAACAAAGATTTATTAGAAACTTATTAAAATAGTGTAATCAAATTTGAACGAAAGATAAGTTTAATAGGTTAAATTATTGTTACTAAATTTCATAATCATTTTTAATTAGTAGTAGTTGCAAAAATAAATAAAAAATTTGGTCTATGATTTACAATATTATAACTATTTAAACGGTCTTGTCCCGAAATTTTCTGCAATTTGTATGTTGCAATTTATCTTGTACATTATCTTTTACTAAATATAGACAATTCCGCAAAAAAAAACACCACCAATCATAAATCCAACTTTTACAAACGGCAAGAGTCGTTTTAAAGAAAAAAGAAAACCATAGAAACAAATTGAACGCGAGAAACTTTTAGAACTTAAAACAGATAAAAGTCAAAACATAGAGACGCGTTAGCTTTACGTTGCAAAATTGTAAGGTCAAGTTCATTGCGCAACTCACCCAAGGTTGTCCCGAATGTGCGCAGGAGTGCCGACACACTACGAAGCCAACTACAGTACTGAGTCTCGGTCGCAGCCGCCGCCCGTTGCTATTTCACAACCCTGTGTGGTGGTGTGTTAACCAGTGATTGTAAATCGATGTTCTTTTTTTAAATGTAAGAATCTTTTTTTCGGTTGTCGAAACTGCTTTTCGAGCTAGTTCGAGATTTGAAACAGCTAGTGAGTTAGGCTAATTAATCTTGCCGTTCAAAAAACGAACTGTCAGAATGGCGGATTATGCATTTGATAAAAATCCTGAATTGTCTTTAAGAGGAAAATAGGGCTAAGAACGAATTAGAACTATCGCTTCGATGGTTTCGTACAAACATTAAATACTAGCTAGTTCCCCGACTACGCACGCGTAAATTAGGTATAGTCTAAGTCAAACGCATATCTGCAAGTGAAAGAATTAAAAAAAAGAAAAGTTCAGCCCTCAGTTTCGGAGCATATTCGATGCAAACAAACAAAGCATCAAATCTTTCTTCTTTATTATAATAGCACAGGCATAATAATCAGTGTGTGAATAATTATGATTAAAATAATGCAAGTAATTAAGTTAACTCTTTAATGCACAATAAATAAATGACATGGATATAAATGTACAACCGATCTTATTGCTATCGCTACAAAATAAATGATTAATAAGGAACTTAGCAGTATCAGCGCTTTTTAATTAAACATGTGACATACCCACACACAAATAATCACAAACGGTCTTATTTTGTGCTGTAGAAACAACATTATAACAAAAGATATATAATAGTATTGAATATTCAGACGCCAGATGCTGCAAGCATTAAGGCGAACACAATACTGGACATTCGCAATAGCAATTAATTGAACCTACATACATATAAATGGTGATGTATTTTCGTTCATTATATATCTAACAGTCACTTGAGGTCCAATTCCTTTTAAGTCTATTAAAACCATAATTTCATTTGTAGTGCTATTCTATTATAAAAAGGCTCGAACTCGACGTCGAGTGTAGCGCAATCGTAGCATAGAGTTTCAAAATCAAAACGTCTTTATTTAAATATACTGATTTAAAGTACCGGAGTTAAATAAAGTAAAAATTATTTCAAAGGCTATAAAGGTATTATTTTATTAACGCTCTATGCTGTCCCATCGCTGCAGTCGATTTCGAATCCGAGGGTGTTTTTAATAGCATAGCAAACATATAATATCTAAAATAAATACATCAGGATAACGCAAATTGTTTATTGTTTAGCAACAGGCAGTGATGGTTCACGCATTCGTTGCAGTAACTGGTCACTTGCGACATTCAGTAGTCTATGTGTATTACACAAATGCCTTAATTATAATAACATAAAATCATTATATCCAAGCTTCAGACTTCACAAAACGCAAAGATCATTACTGTGTACAAATATTGCTGTGTTCGATAAAGTTACACAAAATGTTGTGAGCTGCCAGTTGTAAGTAAATTTAAAAGTCATGTCTAGAACTTTATGAGTAAAGACTTTATAACTATAAAGTTGATGATTATTTGAGGGGCTTTATTTTATACATTTATTTATGTCCTTTTTTTGCCAACCTTTTAATGCTCTATATTTAACATTGGTATTCTTCGGTTACTATGGTAATGATATAAGTTTATGTAAAAGATATAATTACCGAAGTCCCGGGTTCAATCTCGGGTCAACTCTATGCAGAAAATGAACTTTTTTATATTGTATCGCACTTATAGGCGGTAATCCCTTCCTTTAGAATCTGATTGTGTATATATGTACTACTATATTTCGTCTTCAATAATGACAGAGTGCTAAATTCCTCTATGATACATAAGTACTTCTGCCTCATTGTGTAGTTAGAAATAGAACTTATTGCATGTTCCTACACAAAGTGGAGACATTAACTTCGTTTATATCTAATGTAGTAGTCGAGAACCTTTTATTTGCTTCGATGCGCAAGCGCAATGAGGCAATCCTATAGTGATTTGACGCGAGAGGCGATTGCCACAAAAAATGTCTTCGTTTGTATCGTGGCCATAATTTATGTTCCATTTCGGAAAGTATAATAGCACCTGCTGTTTAAAAATTGCAATCAGCAAATTCAATAGTAGTATGCACTTAACTTTAAATTGAAGGCTTACCAAACTTGTTATGGATGCTTTATTCAACCCTAATGAATGAGAGTATCAACATAATATATTTAAAGAAAGACCTTATATACGAAGAATACCTGTGGTAAAATATATCTAAATGTAAGTATGTCATAATCAGCAATATTTGGAAAAGATTAATTAGAAAAGAAAAAGACAGCTGTGTGAAAAGTACCTCTTCTAAAGCTTCAGTTGGGGTAACTAAAAACAAAATTTTGTTTTACGAGTATATATATTTTTTCTATCTTGAGGGTATATGACATGAACATTGTGACATAACAAGTGACTGCGATAAAGATAAAAAACAACTTAAAGAATTCCGTGAAAGAATATTGATTTGGTCACCGCAGTCTTGCAATGTTCCACTGGCTAGGTTTTCCGAACCTTACACATTTCGCACGATAGATCTGAGGAAATTCAAGATTAAGAAAACTAGTTAATCTATTAATGGTTTACCTATTCTTAGTAGTATTATTGTACCAAACAAATATTTTTTTACCTACCCAACTATAAAAAAATGTACATATGAAAATGTTGAGTTTATAAAAATACTTTGAGTTATAAAACTTCATATAACAGGATAGGAAATGATACTGTTCGTTTACGAATTCGTATGATCTTCGGCCCTTCAAAAGAGATGTAAAGAGGCTTTTTAGCAGGTCAGCTATATATAATGGCATATGGCAGCCGGAAGTAAGCTGACTGCTGACAGCTATTACAGGACTCTGATATTACTTTTCATCAAAGCAAATCCTGTTGTCCTGCCATTGTGTTTTGTCGTGCCACAATAAAAAATAAAAAAAATGAGAAATGAGAGCCGAGTTCCAAATTGAATAATGCTCTGTTCTCGAATTTATCGGCAAATGAATCCAGATCTATATGGGTGCCAGGTTTTATGATTCACTCGGGATACAACTTAAGCTTTTTTTAGTTCAGTCTATATAATATTTTCACAGTAATGTATTTCCTGGTTGTATTATTGGTATTATATTAGGTTTATTAGTAAAAATTGACAAACTTAAAATATACGTACGAGTCGTAACATGGTCAAAGTAACTTACTATGGCGCGTTGCCAGTTTCTGTTTTTTGAACCCCGTGAGCACAACCGTTTAGCTGAACAGTTGGGCTGATTTAGCTTATTTTTAAATGTTTATCGCAGTTCAGGCAAGATATAAACTAAGGAATGCAATCTCGGCCTTTTTAGCGAGATAGATCTCGCGAGTTAAACGAGATTGCACTCAAGCATAAAACGATTTATACTAGGTGTGGCAGCGCGAATTTATGCGAGTCCAGGGGGTTAAAAGGCGAAGCTTTACATTTTTACAGTACTTGTGTTTTCGAAAGAGTCCTCTGAAGCCTGAAGCTGGTTATCTGGCCAACACAATAATAAGATGAATAGCAAAGATTCTTTGGACATTTTCTGCTTCTTAAGAAGCTACTTTTAAAATTATTCCTAATAATGACGTGTGTGGTGAACTGAATAAGCCTTTAAATTGATTAGTATAATTTGTTATTTTATTCTCTAAAGTCCAATAGATCTGTGGGTACCTACACATAGTTTTCTTTCATTGACAATGATCAGTTTAATAGTCAATTCAACTTAGTTAATGACTTTTATTTTAGTTTTGTGCTAATAAGTACTTCTGACTCAACCCCACCTACAATCACACACAAAGAAAAAATACAAACATAGCACTTAATTTTTTTAATTCGATCAAAATAGCGATGTTACTTCAAAGAATCTTTTTGCTCTTCTTTATTCCAGGCGTTAAAAATAAATACTATTAATAACTAACGCACTTTGCGTTTAACTTGTTTAAAAAAGCAGTATCCACTCTTTCTGCAGTCGATTTTGATCTTTATTTTCAACAAATTACGGTAATAAATGTAACCATTTATAGTTTACCTGATAAGTAATAGTAATCTACTGTAATTTAAACAATACAAATAAAATAAACTATTGAGGAAAAAATGTATCGATTAATAAATCGACTTCTTTCAGCACATGTTTTTTTGTCGCAGGGTGAATGCTTTATGTGCGGCGGTAGGAAGGTAACTCCTCTAGCTAGGATACGACGGCTTTGGGATATTATACCGTTATTGCGTTTTGTTATATAAACTAACTTAACTATATAAACTAAAATTAATATAGTATAAGCCAGCGGCTTCGCCCGTGTGAATTTAGAATATTCATTATAACTGCCGGTTTGCTATACTAATATTATAAAGAATAAAAGATTTGATTGTTTGTTTGTTTGCAACGAATAGGCTCCAAAACTACTGAACAGATTTTAAAAATCCTTCACTTACGGGGAACTACATCATATGCGATGAACAAAGGGTATATTTTATTCCCAAAAACTACAAATAAAGGGATGAAAATGGCAGTGAAACTTTGTATAGGAAATTAAAACGTTGCCATAGTAATCATTGATCACTACTCAATTTGTTCTATTTGATATCCAAATAAACAGTTCCCTAACTTGGGCGAAACCGCTGGCAGAAAGCTAGTATTCATATAAAGTTATAGATCAAGCGTTGGGGCCTGTACATGCATTGTAGCCGATTCGGGTCGGTGTATGCTCACCTTAATGCTAAATGCGCTAAAAAGGCAACATTAAAAATTAACAAATATTATTTCGCAAGGTCTTGTACGAGGGTCAAACTGAAAGTTCTTAGAAAATCAAAAACTGATTACATTAGCCAGTTATTAGTTTTATTATATCTTTTCAAAATATTGTCCATTCACGTCAATACACCGCTGCATGCGATGGAACCACTGGGAAAAGCACTTTGCCCACTCGTCCTTAGGGGTCTCTTCAATGGCATCGCGATACGCAGCCACCGCTTCTTCAGCATTCATAAACCGCTTTCCTTTAAGTTTTTCTTTAATTTCTGGAAATAAATAAAAATCACAAGGCGCGAGGTCGGGGCTATACGGCGGGTGACCCAGTAATTCAACGTTTGATGTCGCCAAATAGTCGATCGTTCGCTTGGCGGTGTGCGACGAGGCGTTGTCGTGGTGAAGGAGGATCCTACTGCGAGGTTGTTTCTCTCGAACTTTTTCCAAGACAAGTGGCAAACAATTGGTAGTGTACCATTCTGCAGAAACTGTTTTTTGATCCTCTAATACAATTGTTGCAAAATGACCTATCCTTCCAAAGAACGAGGCCACCATTTTTTTTCCCGCACTTCGATCTCTCTTCACTTTAGTTGGCAACTCCTCGAAAGGAAACACCCACTGAGCAGATTGTCTTTTGGTTTTAGGATCATAACAGTAAATCCAGCTTTCATCACCTGTTAGTATGTCGAACACAGCATTTAAGTCACCTCCGTTAAATCTTTCAATCATTTTACGACACCAATCCACACGATGGAGTTTTTGAGCCTCAGTCAAATTATGAGGTATCCACCGGGCGCAAAGCTTCCTGACCGCTAAATGTTCGTGGAGGATTTTGTGCACTTGACTCATACCGATGCCTAAGCTTGTCCGAATCTGTTGATAGGTCACTCTTTTGTCAGTCTCTATCATACGCCGCACAACACAGATGTTATCTTCAGTCGTCGCCGTAGAAGGCCGTCCCTCACGTAAATCATCAGTGAGATTAGTGCGACCACGTTTAAACTCATTAAACCAGTTGTAAACAGTCGCACGAGATGGGGCTTCATCGTGAAAGGCCAATCGTAGTCTATCATAACTTTCTTGTTGACTTAAATGACATCGAAAGTCATAAAAAATCATTGCACGAAAATTTTCTCGTGTTAAATTCATGATGACGTGACACAGACAATTTTCAATTTGCCGCCAAATCGTAAAACAAATGACAAATGAATGAAATATATACTCAGTAATATTGGCAAAGAGTTATATTTTCAAATTTTAGAATTATTTTTTTATTATATTGTTTATAAGTGGCCAGTTCTAAGAACTTTCAGTTTGACCCTCGTATTAAGGAAATCCGGCAAGCAAATTTTTTCCTTTTTGTGACTAATTTGATTTTAAGAGGACAATACCAAATATATCATTAACTGCATAAAAAATCAGAAAATAATATTTCAAAAATGAAAAAAATTACATCATGTTTAGATATAGACATGAACCTACACGACAGATAGACATTGAAAATTTTCTCCACGTCGTGTTAAAATTTGTAGAGTTTGATAAATATATGAATAAATGTGTTTCAATTGTATCCCTTCTCCACATATCAATAAGTTCGATGGTGTACCTACTTCGTTCTTTAATACATTTTAGTTTATATATTGGAAGGATTTTGTCTATAATAGCCACGCTGGTCAGAGGTCTGTGACGCTATTAGCTAGGGTTGTAGGGATCGCATATCCGTAGCCAATCGAGCCAGATATCGGACAGTTAAGTGACGAATTTATCCACTGAACAGTTTAGTTTATATCCAAAGTTCAAACAAATTTTCATAAATCAAATTGATACAAACAAAAATGTGCTTTATTTTCTCGCAACTTAACGCTACTATACATTTTAAATATTCAAAACTGCCAGTAGGCAATTAACATAGAATAAACTGACAGTCGCAGTTGATAACTATTAACAGATCAGGGCAACAAAAACTCAAGTAGCGATTTTTCATAATCGTGAACGAGAAATTTAAATGTAAAAATATATAAACTTCTTGAAAGTCACCTTATTGCCACGTGTTCAAGTGCGCGCGCCACAACAAAGATTCTCAGCTCGGTGACAGAAGATAAGTCACGGTGACAAAAAATGAGTGTGTGTGGAGCTTAAGAGCATAATAAAAATAATACTGAAATAATATCTATAATTTTACGTTGTCATTCTAAGCTCAGAATATGAAGTGCATCAGGTGTGATTTGTATTATCATCACCAGCTAATGAATATCTCCACTGCTGGGCACAAACCTTCCTTATAGACAGTAAACGAATAGGGAGAATGGCCCATGACCCACCATGCGAGTCTAGTACGGAGTAGTGGGCGTAAACGACTGCGGATGTAGTTGTTAATATGCCTTCTGAGCATGAGCTCATGGTAATTTTTTTGTCACCCATGCTCTAACAAGCCCTTGCGAAAGTTGCTTAACCTCTGCATCATAGACCGCTCGAAATACTACGCTATTGAGCTCAGTAACAAGATAATACTCATGTAATACTCGTAGATCCTATGTAAAAGATCTCTTTGCCAATTTTCATATTTCTATAGCCAATGTTTGAGCGTTAGAAATCAATCAAATCCCTTCTACTTGTATTACGGAACCTTATATGTATTACTTAACATACACAATTACCTTATAATAATTCAAATAGTTCGGCAAATGTAAATCAGGAGACTACATTATCATTAATTGAACGTTTAAAACTAAGTAGATTTTCAAATGAGTTTAACGTGAAAAGTGTTGGTTGCTTTAAAAATATGGAAATCGATCATTTATCATTGAATATCGCAAAAGCAACGTCCGAAGAATATTATATTGGTAAGTTATCGGTGACAAATTAAGAAATAAATTTAAGTAATTAGTTTCCCAGGTATATTTTATTTTATTAACAGATCTTAAATAATTCAACTAAAAGTAGAATCTGATTGAAACCTTAAAAAGGCAGATCATTTAAATGTCGGCATTGCTACACTAGTAGTTCGGTGGCGTAGTGGATAAGCGCCGCGGCCCGCGATCGTTGTCGTTAAGCAACTTTCGCAAGGGTTGGTCACGGGATTGGTGACCAAAAATTATTATCTCGAGCTTCGGAAGGCACGTTAAGTCGTCGGTCCCGGCGGCATTTGCAGTCGTTAATACCCTCCAATCCGCATTGAGGGTCATGGCCCATTCTCCTTAACCATCCATAAGGAAGGCCTGAGCCCCTGCAGTGGGAACGTTAAAGGGCTGATGATAATGATGATGATGATGATTGCTACACTGACCTTATTAATCGAAACTTTCTGATCATTGTATATGGATAAAAATCTCGACTGTAATATATAAAAAAAAAAAAAAAATATTCTCCTCGAGTTCCAATATGTTAATTTGTTCCAATTCATTGTGTTACTACGTTGACCTCTTTTCATTAGTATGAGTATGTTAATTGATGAAAAAATAATGTAAGTAGGTATGTTTTAATGTTGGTATCAGGGATGTCTTCGATTTTATATGGTAACTAGCTTTTGCCCGCGACTTCGTCCGCGTTGGTATAGTTACTTTGGGCAGCATATATTTTCCAAAAACACTGTTTTTTTCAAGCTGATGATGAAATTACCTTGATGTTTAAGTTTGAAGATACAACAACAACAAAAAAAACTACAAATGTCCATTAATTTTCAGCTCTTTATCTTTGAAAACTTTAGAGATATTAATCCAATCCAATCCAGCCTTATTTTACCCCCATGGGGGTTGAATTTATCCTATTTAAGCAGATATCTTCATCATAGTAGCTCCAATCTTAAATTTCAGTTCAATCAGTTGAAAATCTAAGAAAAGTTAAACAAACTTTCATCCCTTATTTTATGCCCTTAGAGGTGGAGTTTATCGAAATTCTTTCTTAGGGGATGCCTACGTCATAGTAGCTTTATGCATGCATGTTTTAGCTCGATCGGTTTCAAATTGACAAAGTTTGGGGGTAGAATTGATCAAAATCCTCTCTTAGCGGATGCCTACGTCATAACATCTACCTACATGCCAAATTTCAGCCCGATCCGTCCAGTGGTTTGGGCTGTGCGTTGATAGATCACTATGTCAGTCAGTCACCTTTGAGTTATACTATATATTAAGATTATGGAAACTAGGGCATAATGGAGTCGCCAAGGAATACAACAAAAATACAGTATTATAATGTTATATTGAAAAATATTATTAAAGAAAAATGCTTCAAAAATCCACTTTGTCCTTGGCACTCTGAGATGGGACTCGTTTCAGTTTCTTAATCAATATAAATTGACATAATGTTATCATGAAGTTGTTAAATGTGAGAAGATAGGGTGTTTATGTACTATCACGGGATCCACCCAAGCACACTGCATTAGGTCCTGCGTGTCACGTCATTCATAGTTTTCGCTCAATTTCAGATATGTCTGGTTTTCCCAAAATATTTATAGAGTTAGTCTGACATAATTACTCAGCAACTATGACATTTATACTCGTCTAAAGATTATGAAAAAGCACTTACAGAGTTGAACTTATACAATACTCATGTTGTATATCATGAGCCGTGATATTAGACAGATGAAATCTTCACGTATAATGTATTTTTGCTATCACTAATACTAAAAATTAGAATAAAATAAATATTTAAGCGGGCTCCCGTACAACAAACGTGGCTTTTTGCTGTCACCAGGCTGTACCTCATTAATCGTGACAAATAGACAGTCGAGATTTTCACAGATGGTATATTTCTGTTTCCGCTTGACCAGGTTCGCCTACACATTCTTAATCTTATAAATGGTCCTCTACAGATTTAAGTTTAGAACCGCTGGTCTAAGGTTTTGCGGCAGTATACTTCCGAGTTGTCGTTCTTGTAAAACTTTTGGAATCAACAAAGGGTATGTTCCGATATACACTGCGACCACTGAACAGTATGACGTCAATTTAGTATACTGGAAGCCCGTTCCTTTATAGCTAGTTATACTGGTGACTTTTCAAAACGGAACGCAGTCCAGTATACTGTTAATCCTATTTTTTGGCGCCTTTTTCAAATTTGTTAATGCAAGGTGGATATAAATATAAAGATTCCCTCTTTTCAAAAGAAAATAGGTTATAAAATTGGAAAATTGTATAAAAAATTATTTATCCATCTTATAATAAACGTAAGTATTTTTTTTGTTTATTTAAAAACTTATCATTTTCTGATTCAGCCCCCTAATTGTCTAATTTTAAATCTATTGCAATCGCTTTCAATTTGAAAGGTGTTGCACAACCATTGCTTGTTTCTGAAGACAGTTGAAAAAAAAAGTATTTGTATTATGCAGCAATGGTTGTGCAACACCTTTCAAACTGAAAGCGATTGCAATAGATTTAAAATTAGACAATTAGGGGGGTTTCGACTGATCACGGGATCAAAAGCATTGCGAGCACCTTACCTCGAAATCTCCAGTGCTCACAGTACAAATATGGCGGCAATTTATGACGTCATGAATTTCCCTAGGGTACTGTAGCAGTGTACTGGCAGTCCATAACGGAAAGGATTTTTCAGCAGTAAGACCACTGCGCAGTGCTCGCAGTGTATATCGGAACATACCCAAATATATGCTTTTTTTACAGATGGAATTGAAACGTGGACACTATCGAAGACTATTGGAGTAACATCAATCGTATTAGCGTTCTATTTAATTATCGTTTTAAAAATATTACCACATTATATGAGAAACAAAGAGCCATTTCAATTCAAGAATTTTCTTCTCTACTACAACGCTTTTCAAGTTGCCTTCTCCATTTACATAGTTTATTTAGTAAGTATAAAGTATTGCTCATAATAAAATTATAGGGTTTTCTTGAGTATAGTTGATCTAAAACTTATTGAAATTCTATTAAATGTCCAAAAAAAAAACGAACGAGTGATACTGTAACGTCTGTGCACATTACTATAGGTAGATTTACTCTTCGGACGGTTTATGGTCAATATATCACCAGCCCTTTTACGTTCCCACTGCAGGGGCTCAGGCCTTCCTTATGGATGGTTAAGGAGGATGGGCCATGACCCTCCACGCTGGCCCAATGCGGATTGGAGGGTATTAACGACTGAAAATGCAGCCGGGATCAACGGCTTAACGTGCCTTCCGAAGCACGGAGTAGCTCGAAATAATAATTTTTGGTCACCCATCCCGTGACCGACCCTTGCAAAAGTTGCTTAACGATTACGATCGCGGGCCGCGGCGCTTATCCACAACGCCACCGAGCTATGGTCAATGCTAGCTGTTAATACTTTAAATTATTACTTTTTTATATTCGTATTCGCGTGTTCGTGTTTTGCTGGTTGGCAATCCTTTTTTCTGATCGAGACCAGCATAGAGTGAGTATCATAGTATTTCGTTATAAGTGATTCGATGTATGTTTATTGAAAATAAAATCAGGTCTGAAGAATTCTACCAGCTTCTCATTGCTCCACCCATCTCCACCATTAGAATTAAGTTCACTCGCTTGGCTTGCCAGAGGTACCGGGATCGATACCCGGCGCCTCCACAATCTAGTAACTTAGCTAGTAGAATTCTTCAGACTTGATTTTATTTTCGATAAACCGTCCAAAGAGTAAACTACCTATAGTAATGTGCACGGACGTTACATGCCCGGGCTGCTTAAAAAAATATTAGAGCGTGTGAAGATGCTCGAATGATTTTTACAGAAGTCTAAACCCTGAGTCCTACCTGCTCGAGGAACTAAGAGGAGGCCGTTTTTACTAATAAACCAGTGCCTGCAATGAAATTCCAATTCACTACACTATTGTTCAGACTTCTTATGGAATTCTTCACATTGCAGAAACTCTACAAGTGCAAAACCTCAATAAAAGCATCTGTACGTCTCCCAAATGTGTAGTACAATCATCAAAATCCTAAATTTGATATTGGATGACGTCAAAACCCAAACACAACAAACTTTATTTTAAACACAGCTATCATATGATATTCCCGATTCCCGTATTATAGTTAATATCCAACCCAAAATAATAACATAAACGGATATGGCCAATGACAATGTGTATATCTTATAAGCATCCATGATAAATCATTGACACCCATGAGACAACAAATTGACATATGGAGCCTAAGGACGTCCAGCATCAAACAAGACGAAACCCAATTTCTATGGCACCAGATGGATTCCCCGACCCTCGCAATGCCCTACGCGCGATACAATAATAATGACGACGCGCATATGCAGTGGGTGTCTGTCGACTTATCAACAGAGATGCTTCAAAGTAGGCCCTCCGTATTGCTGACGTCAGGATACGCGTGAGCTTGATCAGAACCTGTCATAATTCCTAAATAATAGAAAATAAATTAAAATTACAACTTCAACATTATCATTCTATAACTTAAAAACTTAGAAGAAATTCACATGACTCTAAAAAATAATCTATGCAACTAACTTATAATAATTAATAAAAATTATTATAATAAGAATGATAATACATTAACCTAATACCTATTTCCTCGAATTCTCAAGGGTTTAATTCTATTAGCATAAACTACCTTTATTGTATAACTTCCTGACCTTCTAATAACATAATTATTATTACTAATTGGTTGTATTATATGATATGGTTCAACATAAGTACGACCTATTTTCTTGCTAAGACCAGTCCTTCTTTTAGGACTATATAATAAGACCAATTACTTAGCACGATATAACACTAATCTAGCTTTGCGATTATAAAATCTTTTTTGTACTAAATGAGATTTTATCAGATTTTGTTTTAAATTTGATATGCATATTTAATTTTCTCTCTTTTAGAAGACGACTTATATACCTTAGAAGAAGACTTATATACCATAACTAAATTCTTAATATTATTATTATTTTCCTTTGACTACTTAAGAGAAATATTATTATTAGGACTATCTTTATTTGCATTCACTACACGTGATTTATACAAATATTTATCATTTTCTTTATAAGTATATAAATAATTATAAGAGACATCGACAAAATTATTCCCTTTTGTCAATTCATACGTTGTCAAAAATTGACATACAATCAATGACAACATTATGAGAGAATAGAAAATCTTGTCCTATTGTCTTGCCTCGATCAATATTTTTAACAACATCAAAATAATAAATGAACAAGACATGTTCAATAATAATCTTCAAGTTGACTTTACCGATTAGTTTAAGATTCACGTTGTTTACTGCCAGAAGTGACGTATCACATGGCACAATATCGGTACGGAGTAATACTCGGCACGATCCGAAATGACCGAAAATGACGCACCAGTATCAACGAGTGAAATAAATTCTCATTCATGACACGACACTTTAATAAATGGTTGAAACTCACGTGCGTATATTTTCTTTGAGTGAGGCGGCTGTGTGTCCTCAGCTATAACTTCTATCGCCTCTGCTGCTTTTGTGTGGCATTCATTATTCTTCTTAGTTATCATTGGCTGCGGCTTTGTATTCGGCCTCTTGGTCTGAAATTATAAGGTCGGGCATCATCTGATCGGGAGGTGGGATTTTACGAGGGGTGAAAGATGGAGAACTGAAGGTTCTAGTGGGTCGAATCGATGTTGAAGGTCGCTGATCTCCTTGTCCGCCTTGTCTAGAGGAAGGAAGAACATGTATAATATTTGTTAATTTTACAGGTAAATTAATGTCCGCTTTTCCATCTGTTCTATTGTAAATTTATTTTGTTTCATCACCTCCTTCAAATGTTGTCTATTCGTATACAACTGTCCCTTGGTTTGGTAATTTGCTCCCCCAATAAAATGTTGGATGAAGCATTTATCATCAACTGCCGCCCCTGCTTTACATCCTAAATAATCTAATGAATAAAAGTAATTGAGTGGGTACTATGTTGCACCCTGTCTTCTTGCAAAAAAAATGCGATAGGATTTGCAGTCGATGAGAACTCCTCGCTGATTTGTTTCTGAAGTTCCCGAAAAGTCTCAAAATTATCCTTAACATTGTTATAAAATAATAGTGCAGGTCCCGCTAAATACGCCGCCAACACTAGTTTTTTAGTCGATTCTTGATAACCGTTTGCTGCCGCTATTATATTAAGTTGAATTAAAAAATCACATATAAGCCACATCACCTTTTGATCCGTCGTATTTCTCCATAATATTCAGCTTTTTAGTTTTGTCGTTTTACTAGTTTTGTTGTTTTATTCGTTTTGTCACTTGGCTTACAAGAGGTATCGTTGTGTTTCAAAACATTGCGCCTCCACCATCTAGTAACTTAATTCGAATGGTGGAGATGGGTGGCGCAATTAAAAGCTGGTAGAATTCTTCAGACTTGATTTTATTTTCAATAAACATACATCGAATCACTTATAACGAAATACTATGATACTCACTCTATGCTGGTCTCGATCAGAAAAAGAAGATTGTCAACCAGCAAAACACGACAACGCGAATTCGAATATGAAAAATAATAATTTAAAATATTAACGGCCAGCATTGACCATAAACTGTCCGAAGAGTAAACCTACCTATAGTAATGTGCACGGACGTTACATAAACAAAAATCGTATTAAACTCATTTGATTTTGGTAAAAAACGATCTAATATTTGCTTTACGTTAGTTAATTAATGTTATTTTCTTATTTATTACACATGATAGTGTTACAATTAAAAGCATAAATAATCAGCACGAAATAAGCAATTATAGGCAGCAACTCTACAATTATACAATCAAAAATAAAAATTATAATAAATGAATACATGAAAAAAGTACTCGCATTTTCTTTATCTTTTACATTAATAAAAAAAAAGTAATTTAACCAAAAAGCTTCTTGGTTTTAAACATGCTTTAACATAGTAAATAATTTTAGTCTAATTGCAATTAGACTAAAATTATTTACTATCTTACACCCAGTTGCGCAAACGTCCATTAAACAGTCCTTAGTTTGTGACGGGTTTGATGCTTGGGCGAATTAATGAAAAGGCTGACTAGCTTGAGAATTGATTTATTTTATGGCAATAATGGGTAAAGAAAAGAAACTGTAACAAACAAAAAATGAATATAAAAACAGTTCGTATTTTTACCTGAATATAAAATTAAAATTGCTAAATAAAACAAATACAAACCCCTTTTTGGGTTTCTTAATAAAAACTTGGACGCTTTAACAGGATATATTTTTATATATATGTCGCATCATCATTACGAAGATCGTTTGATTTAGTTTCTTTTATTTTAATTGCTAGTTACTCGATTACTTAATTACTCGATTGTAAAGAGAGCGTGATCATCGATACTTTTAATTTGATTAGAATGGTGACACTAACTTTGACAGTTCGTTTATAAAAACCAAGTTGCCGCCATTTTGGCACACATTCTGTTTCCGATCGCAGAGGAGTAAAGACATCCGATGACATCACGCTCATCTCGTTATATTTTCGTATGAAAAATGATAAATGGAACAAAACCACGTTGGTATACCACGCCTGCAGTGTTATTTTAAAGATAGTCCTCCGATATGGACGATCTATTTGGGCTTCGTAATAGCCCCTTCGGACTACCCGCCGTTATATATAATTTATAATTTCTATTTTAATCACATATCTTCATTATTATAATATTTATATTTAAAAATAATACGTTCACAACAGAAGATTTTTTTACGAACTGACATTCATAAAGAGCATATTTGATAAGTCAAATAAACGGTGGTACAGCACACTGTTACAAGTTTAAAGACATTACTAACATTAAAATTTAAAGACTTGTTTAAATTTTAAAATGATTAAATGAAAGTTTAAAACGATACGAGGGTCAAACTGAAAGTTCTTAGAACTGGCCACTTATAAACAATATAATAAAAAAAAATATATAATATAAAATAAAAAAATATAATATAATATAAAAAAATATAATATAAAATAAAAAAATATATAAAATTTGAAAATATAACTCTTTGCCAATATTACTGAGTATATATTTCATTCATTTGTCATTTGTTTTACGATTTGGCGGCAAATTGAAAATTGTCTGTGTCACGTCATCATGAATTTAACACGAGAAAATTTTCGTGCAATGATTTTTTATGACTTTCGATGTCATTTAAGTCAACAAGAAAGTTATGATAGACTACGATTGGCCTTTCACGATGAAGCCCCATCTCGTGCGACTGTTTACAACTGGTTTAATGAGTTTAAACGTGGTCGCACTAATCTCACTGATGATTTACGTGAGGGACGGCCTTCTACGGCGACGACTGAAGATAACATCTGTGTTGTGCGGCGTATGATAGAGACTGACAAAAGAGTGACCTATCAACAGATTCGGACAAGCTTAGGCATCGGTATGAGTCAAGTGCACAAAATCCTCCACGAACATTTAGCGGTCAGGAAGCTTTGCGCCCGGTGGATACCTCATAATTTGACTGAGGCTCAAAAACTCCATCGTGTGGATTGGTGTCGTAAAATGATTGAAAGATTTAACGGAGGTGACTCAAATGCTGTGTTCGACATACTAACAGGTGACGAAAGCTGGATTTACTGTTATGATCCTAAAACCAAAAGACAATCTGCTCAGTGGGTGTTTCCTTTCGAGGAGTTGCCAACTAAAGTGAAGAGAGATCGAAGTGCGGGAAAAAAAATGGTGGCCTCGTTCTTTGGAAGGATAGGTCATTTTGCAACAATTGTGTTAGAGGATCAAAAAACAGTTTCTGCAGAATGGTACACTACCAATTGTTTGCCACTTGTCTTGGAAAAAGTTCGAGAGAAACGACCTCGCAGTAGGATCCTCCTTCACCACGACAACGCCTCGTCGCACACCGCCAAGCGAACGATCGACTATTTGGCGACATCAAACGTTGAATTACTGGGTCACCCGCCGTATAGCCCCGACCTCGCGCCTTGTGATTTTTATTTATTTCCAAAAATTAAAGAAAAACTTAAAGGAAAGCGGTTTATGAATGCTGAAGAAGCGGTGGCTGCGTATCGCGATGCCATTGAAGAGACCCCTAAGGACGAGTGGGCAAAGTGCTTTTCCCAGTGGTTCCATCGCATGCAGCGGTGTATTGACGTGAATGGACAATATTTTGAAAAGATATAATAAAACTAATAACTGGCTAATGTAATCAGTTTTTGATTTTCTAAGAACTTTCAGTTTGACCCTCGTATTATATATTATATAGTAGCAGCTTATTATTTTGAAGAGTTGCTATCTCTAGCCCTTTATTGTATACAAAATATTTGCTTGTTTTGATTTAAATTAAATATTATATTTCCAGTATTAAACATATAGAACTTTCTCTTGACTCTTTCTCGCGCAGTTGTACAAACGTACAAATCTTAATTTATAACAATTTTTTGAGAAAAAAAAAAATATCATGTCATCTTCGAACATACGAAATTTGGGTGTTACCGTGAGATCTAAAATGCTATTCAGATATGTAGTTGAAATGAAGCACCACTATACGCTAATATATATCAAACACTGCGCATAGTGGTACCTCACTTCAATATGGTACATATACCATAATAAAAACCATTTCAATTTCATTAACAACAGAAGAATAACATTTCGCGAAGGTAAATAAAATGAATAACTACATCATATTTCATATATTTAAATTAACATATTTAACTTTTGAGTGTAGACAGTAAACAAAAATAAATACTTATTTATTTAGCAGATTGTGTTTAGTATAAAATTACCGTTAGTCACACTTTTATGCGTAGTATTTTTATAATATTGCATAATTTTTATGAAACAAAAATTAAACTCGCTGTTACATCAGCGCATGACGTCACGCCGCTTTTACTCATATTAGAAAGATCTAAACCTTATACATATATAGAACAATATTAATTGGAGGGAGGCGTGATGTCACAGCGACGCCATGATAGAAGTTGGCGTTCTAGCGAGAAATTTTGAAAAGTAAATTTATTTTAAGATGTAAACTTACCATATTAATGATACTTTATATATATAAATCTTAATAATACATAATTTAAACTTCAATTATTATTTTATTCTGTATAGTACAAATATAAATAAAGTTATATTATGTAGTTGTGTTATATATTTTAGACGCTTAATACTATTATCTGTCATCATTCGCTTGTTGAGATCGTTCCATTTTCAATTTAGTTATTTGTCTTTTTTATACCTTTTTGATGCAACTAAATGATGTATTATTGAATCAGACATCGCTATACGCAGTGCATAGTTATATTCTGAATCGAAAACTGCAATTGTATCGCGTCAAGAGCTCATAGTAGGGCCCTGCTCTTGTTATCGTAACACTTTCAAAAGTAGCTTGCTATAAACCGGAGTTGTCAGGACATGACAACCAAGCAGCGCCCAAAATTTGCTCTAATTACGACAAACAGGATTTCGTTTTCGAGTTAACCGTATCAATAATAAAGCGTTATGCGTGCATCGATCGAGTTAAGACATTTACCGTCATAAAAAGAAGTCTTTACGTTTTTGGTTCAAATTATTTTCATAAAAGATTATAAATATTTACATTGAAGGAAAGTAAAGAATTATTGAATATATTCCCTAATACAAAATTGCGTCATCAATTGAGCTTAATAGTGATTAATTTGTAATCCGAGATCTGTTTGCAAATTTGTTTGACGTATTACAAAATTGATTAGTTTATTTGATTAAAAAATAATTTTAATATCTTGCATTAGGGATACCGTTCCATATTTATTACCTAAACGCAGAAATTATGCCCCGTCTAACCAAACCAATTTTTTTTTTATGAAATACGAACTGTTAACTAGCACGCTATTAACGATATCGTTTTCATTTAAATTCCGAACGATTTCATAATAGGTCGTAACCCAAATTCGAATGGTTTTTGAAATAATTACTCTTTTACTTGACCCTCTTTCAATAATCTCAAACCCATTTAAGCGCTACTTTCTTTTCTTTTATACATATAAACTATCTGTGAAAATAAAAATTAAGATAACGTGTAGGAAAACGATTCTTTGGCATTCTGTTTAAAATTACTGCAATAGTGCTAATGCCAATGATTGGTAATGGCTCATGTGTATTAGATTTTTGAATCTTTGTTATCGGATATAGTGGTATCGCAGACGCCGCCGTAGATGCTAGATTAAGGCAAAATAGCCCAAATGCGCATCTTTCCCTTCTAAAAATGCAGAGCAGGTTATTGGCAACCACCTGGTCATTGCACATGCCCAACTGTCTGTGAGGAGGCTCCAAAGCAGGCGAGGGTGACATTTGGCCTTTACAGGGGCTAAATGCCAAGCTTTCCCCGAAAAGATAGGGTGCACGGAAGGCGTTTATTGTGTATGCTGTTCGTGTTTTGACTAGCCTTCGGATGGGTCCGTACTGATGGAGAGTCCCACACACCCCCTTTCACCTGTCTTGCGGAGGGAACAATGCATAAAGCATTCCTCCTACGAGAAAAAGAAAGGCTAGCAGATACTAGAGATGATATAAGCAGATACTAGAGATGATATAATATTGTGTAATTTAAAATCAGTGAGAGCTGTGAACTAGTTACGCTAATATTTGTGGAGTATAGTATTAAATAAATTAATATTCTATATCGAATCGACCTGAAAGCGAGTCCGGAATCTCAAAGATTGTTACACCATGAAACCGGTGAACGTTTTATTAGTAAATAGGTTAGTAAGGTATAATCAAAAAATTACAATATTAATATAAGTACTCTTTTTTTTCAATTTCAGTACTTACGTTATTTAATCATCAACGGTCTGTTTACATCGAAATGTGCAGATGAGCAGTCGATGGAATCAGTGAGTATTAGTATGTTTTAAAAAAAAGCCAAAATAAATTAAAAAATGTTGATATTGTTTCCGCTTTTTTGTAGTGTTTAGGGTGCCGTACTTTAAAAGGAAAAAACCATACAGTCGTACTTTTGTTTTCCGTCTGTTAAATTCCTTTTTTTCGGGAACATGTAGAGTTATCGAGCTGAAATAATATACAGGGATATATGCTACAAAAACGGACAGTTTGACACTCTTAGGGGAATCCAAATTGGAAGAGTACTTCCCATTGATCTAAAACTATGAAATTGGATAAGAAGCATCGTTTTTTAGTACAAGATTAAGGAAAAATCTGAAGACATTACATTTGAAATGAAATCATAAAGTGTTGTCTCATATTGGGATAAAAACAAAATTAAAGCTATTAGTTCAAGTGATGTGTCATATGAAAAGGCTTAATGTGCATTTTCAAAACAGAATCTTTATTTATCATGAATAATTAAAAAAATGCAAAGTATAATAATATTTGTATGGGGCCATTAGAGCACGAGTCCGCTCTAGGCCAGTCTTTTTTTTATAATGTTTAGACAATAAAGGTATTTTTAAAATTGTAATATACGATCTATAACGCTTATTGGTGATGATGCTAGATGCGCCCATGATATCATGTCCAACAGTGATACAGTTTCATTATTTTTTATTGAATTTAGTTTTAATTAATACATTCTTAATTACCCCCACATAATAGCTGGGGCAATTACCCTAAACAGTTGTCATAGTGAAACTGTAATAACATAGAAACCTTAAAAGGAAACAAATCTCTTTACAGATAATCAAGGACATCTATCCATACTTCGTAGCGAAGCACATAGATCTTTTAGACACAGTATTCTTCGTCCTCCGTAAGAAAGACAGCCAGATCACCTTCCTCCACTTATATCACCACTCAGCGATGGTGATGTGGACCTGGTTACACCTGCTGCATCATCCGACTGACCACTTCACCTTCGTAGGTCTACTCAACAGCTTGGTACATGTGTTGATGTATGCTTACTATGGTATTTCGTCTATGGGGCCTGAGTACGCGAAGTATGTATGGTGGAAGAAACACCTGACAAAAATCCAACTAGTGAGTATAAGTTAATATTTTTAAAGATATCTAAAGCAATATATATATACACTTAACTAGCTTTCCACCAGCTGCTGTGGTTGGTCCAGCAGGTTCAGAGCCTATTCGTTGCAAACAAACAAATAATCAAATCTTTTTGCTTTGTAATGTTATCATAGATAAAACTCGCTAAGAGCTAACATCCAGTTGCACAAACTTCATGCAAACGCTTTAATGACGATTTTAAGCTCTAACAAATGTTCTAAATTTGTATTTCATGTATTTGCTTTAAACTAATGACAATTAGAAGACTAGCTTTTGCCCGCAACTTGGTTTCCGTGGTATTACTATTAACCTTTAAGTACCGACGTGCGGTCTGAGAGGCCCTGACAGGCACTTGACTCGCTACTTTACCCCTTTCCCCACCAAATTCCGATCCCTGCTTTTAAGTAGCTGCAAGAACAGTGCCCACTTTGACATTGAAACAGGAAGGCGTAAAGTCGCACGCGCATTTGGTGAGTAATTACGATTTGAAATTCCGACGCGGTCTCTCAGACCTCACGTCGGTACTTACGTAAGTTTTTTATTTTATTCTTTTTTATAATAAACTATTATTTTTACAGATAGTGTAAATTATGGATAGACCAGGAACTTCAGGTAGTAAAACAAATAATTCTGCGACAGATTTACATCACTCAAAGAGACCTCGAATAAGTATAAATGCATCTAATCCAAATTATGCGCGAGTAATTGAGAGCTGGATCACGAATGAAGATTCCAGCGGATCTGAGGTTGACGACGTTGGCGAAGATTTTTGTCCAGAGCACAATGACCATGACACGGATACCAGCACTGATATTTCTGATACAGAAGAAACTCAACCTGAACAACTGGACGCGCCATCATCGTCATCAGATGAAGATGTTCCTCTCTCAAGGCTGGGATGTTTTAGACGAAAGAACAAATATAAGTGGTCTAAATCGCCTCCAAATAGATCATCTGTTAGAACACCACAACATAATATTATTTCCCTATATCCAATTTGACCGAAAATGATAGAAAGGATCCTTATTCTTTGTGGAAACAATATATAAATGACGAGATGTTATCGGAGATTTTACTAAGAACCAATGAGAAGCTGGCTGAATATAGATGTAAATATAGGAAGCAAGATCGCTCAGAGCTAAAAGATACCGATATGATTGAATTGCACGCTTTTATTGACCTATTGATGTACACAAAAGCGCATTTGTTTACAGTGCGCGAAACAAGTGTGCCCTGACTGTGCTTAAAATTTAAGATGTAGTTCGATTGCGAACATTTTTTTTAGAGAAGTTTTATGTTCCTATTATATTTTTTTTCTCTAAGTTATATTAGTCTTAAGTAAGAAATACAAGTTTTTGTTATTCTAAGAAAAGTATTTTTTGTGTTATGATTTTTTATAGCTATTAGTTGGATTTTCCCCCAAAATTCAAGCCAAATATGATTCTAGTGTTAAATTTTAAAATATAATAAAGATCGTTGTCTTTCTTTACTTATTTTTTCTTAGAAACCTTTATTTTCTATCATATTGCAGAGACAAATATTTAAATCAAAACTTTCTTTAAAAAACAATACATAATATAAGCGGCCTCTCAGGCCTCACGTCGGTACTAACGTTACAAAAAATGCACGTCGGTGCTTAAAGGTTAACGGACATTTATTTTTAACCAACTTCAAAAAAATAAGAATAGGTTTACACAATTTGATTGTTTTCTTCTATAAATATTGCACTTTTTTTGTTTGAAAGAGTATATCCCCAAAAAAGTGCTATTAAAACTTTAAAATACTAATTATTTTAAGTAGTTTTATTTTAATATAAAAAAGACTGGGAGTAATACATCGCCCAAATTAACTTGCTATGGTGGTCGTGACATAGGAAAATTTAGAAATAAAAATGTTTATTTTCATAAATAAAATTTCGTTTTCAGATCCAGTTCATTCTCGTGGTGTCCCATCTCTACTATCAGCAAAAGCTGAGCCCATGTCCGATTCCTACATACTTCCATTACTACTGCTTGTTCTGCATTATATCTTTCTTCTTCCTCTTCATGAATTTCTACTTCAACAGCTATAAACCACGCCAAAAAACAACAAAAGGATGTGCAGATAAAATACCTTCCAACGCTGACCAAGAAGATTTATTGAAATCTGATTAATTTTTTTTATTCATGTATGATTTTATAAAATATATTTTAATAACTGTTTATATATCATAATATTTTAATAATAATATTTATCTTAAAAGAAACTACTTAAAATCAATCATACCTACGCTCGTATATATAGTCGCTTCAAATAATTACTTGAGAAAATCTTATAACTTAAACAAATATTATTAATGAATAGACGAGAATTTGAGTGAAGTAAGAACTGTTAATAGCTAATAATACTATTATGAAACTACTAACAGTACTTACTTTATTCAAATTTTTGTTTATATGGTAAAAAAAATAACTCTTTAAATTATAACAAATTTACAAAAAACTTCTCTCGACTATAGATACTACTGTAAAGCTCACCGCTCGAAACGGAATTCGGGCTTCTTTATCAATTAAAATTGTCTATTTATTTAATATCTCGTGTGAACATTGCATTATGAATGTTTTTTTTTTTCAAATACTCCAACTCAAATGTCATTTAAAGGATACAAACCCCAGAACAGAGAAAATGGATGTTTCGCAATTATTTGTGTGTCAGTTATTTCCTTCTAATGAAAGAAAGCATTCTTATTGCATATCACTTCTGATTTTATCACGTGTTTTGCTATATGGAACAAATGACAACCAAAAGTATTGTGTACTTACAAAGAAAACTCTATAAGAAAATATGGATAACATTGACATTTGACTAGAAATTCACTGAATTTCAAACTTATGTGTGAGCTATCATCGAATAATAGGGCCTTTTGTATGATACGTTAATCATTTTTCATTATAAGGAATATAAAAATAAAGGAAAACAGGACTCTATGTGATTGATATTAAAATATTATATACTCGTATATAAAATGTATTCTAACTTTTATTCTCGACCATCCTTTGAAATCTGGCTGTCTATAATCTGAGGGTTTTATAAATTATTAGTTTTTAAAAATAAACATTTTCATCATTAAAAAACCATGCAGTGAAGCGAAGGAGTCTCATTTTGTCGAGGCTCCACTTAAGTATTGTATAATTGAAACAAAAAATTTACCGCTAACGTGAAGACAAGTCATTGTCAGAGCTATAAGTCGATTGTTCGCAATTTCAATGGACGTAAATCCATTCATCTGAAGGCTCTAGCGCAGGTTTGCGCTTGCGCAGCCACCGGCTCACGGAGCATCAGTTGCAATCCGATCGCCGTCACTCGTAAACGTGCGGTCACTTTCACTTCTGAATTTCAAATATACGCGACGCGAGTGATATTTCTACTTAAAAAAAAAAAACAATAAGAATACTTTTTGTCGCGGCCCATTTTCATCGTTCTCAAGTGAAAAAAGGTTAGTCGCTTTTTGTTTGTTATTTTTTTTTTAATTTAAGTAAGAAAGATAAGGGATTCAATGTGTTAATATGTGTAACCCCGTTTTGAAACTATATAGTGCTAAGTGCCTATTTGTCACTCATGCTGCCTTGTTATTTTAGCACTTTGGAGACAATGATATGTCACAAATAGCAGTACACGTATCTTTGCTGACGTATATAATTCGTTTTGAAAACAAAACTTTAATCTATAAATGTAAATATCTATAGTGCGATTATATAATTTTTATATAACATCTATAGGTCAAAATTGAAAGTTACTCTCTCTCTCTAAGTTTAATTACTTTATCGATAGTATGAATTGCTTTATTTATGAATATGTCTTCAGACATTCTTTTCAACCAATAAAAATATTTAAGTTAACACATATACTTTATTTATATTCAACATCTGAGAATTCAGATACCTTTCGTCTATTTATTTTTCTGAACCGAAAATCTACATTCATATGTATGTAAAAAGAAAAGTGATCGATTGGTCTATCAATGTCCATATCAAATTACTGGGACGATCGAGCTTACATTTGACATGCATATAAGTATTTTAATATTTATGTTATAAATATTAAAAAAATATATTTCCAGCTTGTTAGAGGTTCGCTTACAAAGCATTTCAAAAGAAAATTCAAACTGTAAAGAAGTTAAATAAGGATCTCAAAATCATGTAATCTAATTATAATAGCTATTGTCTCAAATTTTGGCATGTGAAAATTAAACTATTAAAGGGGAAAATGGAATTCCACGTATACAAAGTCAAGTGCAAATATTATAAAAACTCTGAGACGCGGATAGGTACACTCGTATAAATAAATAATTTTATATAATTTATAACTGACTGCGTTGTATAAAACACAACTAAACTTATTAAATACATAAAATAATTATAACACAATAGAATTGTTTAGATGCACGTTTTGATAAGACGTAACTTGTTCTATAATAAGTGATTTCTTTGAATCAGCATATATATTAGAAACTTGATGCATTATAAGATTATACTATTATTATAATTTTAATAAAAAATGCTTAATAAATCCACAAGTCCCTGGTTCAAGGGCTCAAATCCACAACTTTTCGGCATTCCGGCTATTGCTCTTTCAGGTTCAGGTAATCCATCCAAACAGCCGACAGAAAATATGTTCTTATTATTATATTAGACAAATTTTGCATGTGAATGTTGTACCGATAAATATTTGTAATGAAAAATTATTAAAAAAATCCACTTACCTAGAGCTGATGGATCCTGAGATAAGACTCGTAATGTTGTTGTTATTAACATTGTAATGTTATTAAAAATGTATTTTTATTTTACATATCGCTTGATTGATCATCCCAATAGGCTCTTTCTTTCCTTTTCTTTCCTAATCTAACATATATGGATATATGGGAAAATAAAACAAAATGGGAAAATAAAAATACGATGATCCATATCAACTCATCGTATTTTATTTTCCCATTTTGATTTTTAACCATTTTTATTTTCTACCATAAATAAATTTAATGTTCCCTGAGACTATTATGAATCAAAACGGTATCGATGCAATTTTCATTTTTAAAAAGAAAATTACCAATTGTATTTGATCAATTTCGCATTTAGAATCACCAGCCTTTTTACGTCCCCACTGCAGGGGCTCAGGCCTTCCTTATGGATGTTTAAGGAGAATGGGCCATGACCCTCCACGCTGGCCCAATGCGGATTGGAGGGTATTAACGACTGCAAATGCAGCCGGGACCAACGGCTTAACGTCCCTTCCGAAGCACGGAGTAGCTCGAGATAATAATTTTTGGTCACCCATCCCGTGACCGACCCTTGCGAAAGTTGCTTAACGATTACGATCGCGGGCCGCGACGCTTATCCACTACGCCACCGAGCTACTTACTAATTATATTTGATCAATTTCGCATTCAGAATGTCACACGAAAAATATTCCTAATACAACATGCTTAGAAGTCCACTCGGTCCCTGGGACTCCTGTTAGGTCCTCGGTATATCAGCAGTTAGAGCAGTCGCCCTGATTGCGCAAGGTCGGGGTGCCAGGGACCAAGTGGATTTTTTAAGCATTTAGTATTAGGAATAGAAAATTACTTGATGAAAATTTATCATTAAAGCCAAATCTGGTCACTTATAAAGATATAGTTTGATAATATACATGTATATACGTATATATCATTATAAAAACAAACAAAATATATCTGATAGTTGTTTATTCTTTGCCTCGATGCGGTATTTATGTTGTACTACAGAAGGAAATACGACTCGTATATATACAATTTGTCTGAACAAAAAAGAAAAGAGCGAGTAAGAAAGAAACTTTTGACTGTTAGTTTAGTATTTTTTTTTGAGATATAAAGGAGATATTAAATATATACGCGTAATCTCCTTTATCTTCGGAGGCGTGTTTATTGCATGGTACGCTGCTTGTTTTAAGATGCCTTTCTACGTTAATTGTTCTAATTGATACTGACGTCACTATTTTACAGTATGGTTTTTGGATAACGGCATTGTATGTGGTCAAAAAAACTAACGACCACAGCGGTTGAGCCTGTTGCAGGCCGGTTTCTTGTTAAGGCAAACTTAATCTTGGGAATTTACTGTATTTGCAGCTTTGTTTAATATTTTTGAGAAATTTTATAAAAAATTCTATTCAATGCCTAATTACATTAGATTATAATATATGTCGGCGGGTAGTCAGAAGGGCCTATTACGAAGCCCAAATAGATCATCCACATCGGAGGACTATCTTTAAAATAACACTACAGGCGTGTATAACAACGTGGATTTGTTCCATTTTATCACTTTTCATACGAAAATATAACGAGATGAGCGTGATGTCGTCGGATGTCTTTAATCCTCGGCGTTCGGAAACAGAATGTGTGTCAAAATGGCGGCAATTTGCCTTTTTGTTAATAAACTGTCAAAGTCAGTGTCACCATTCTAATAAAATTAGAAATATCGATGATCATGCTCTCTCTACAATCGAGTAATTAAGTAATCGAGTAACTAGCAATTTAAAAAAAGTAACTAAATCAAACGATCTTCGTAAAGATGATGCGACATATATTTTTTACTAAACCCCAACAAGGACGCTATAATTAGCGTACTTGAAGTGAAGCTTTGATTATATATTTGTCTAGATAGTGTTGCACTGCAATTGTCAAAAAAATAACAGGCTTAGTTTGAAAGTATCGTGTGTTATCAATGTTTTATTTCCAGATAATTTTAATGATTTTCAGGTCAAAGAAATGAGATTGTACTCAAGGAAGTAAATGGATATAACTAGTTAAAATCATTAACGAGCAATTCCATTCGTGTTTCTTTGACTATGGTACGTTAGCATAATTTCTGTGCAATATGAAAAAAGGCATTAAAAAAGATTTTATATAAAACCAGTGACCGCCAGCGACTTCGTCCGCGTTTTCCATTATTTCTTCGCTCCTTATAGTTGCAGCGTGGTGTTATATAGCCTAAAGCCTTCCTCGATAAATGGTCTATTCAACACAAAAATAATTTTTCAATTCGAACCATTAGTTCCTGAGATTAGCGCGTTCAAACAAACAAACTATTCAGCTTTATAATATTAGCATAGATATAACCAAAGTAATTTGTTTTACAATAGTAAACAAAAATTTTACAACGTTGATCAACGTGCAACAAAACGAACGTTTTTGTAAGTATATTATACATTGCGGTTTTTAAAGGATTATTGCCACCTGTTTGTTCTTACACACTGTGGTACCTTTGTTGTTTCACATACTCCATAATATGAAGGCAACTTGTCTTAGAATTTGAGCAATATGTGAGATGTTGTCTAACATTCATTTATTATTAAACTAAAATATGTTACAGTGTATATTTTTTACGACGATTTGTATGTGTCATTAATATATCTATCGACTAGCTCTGTATATGTTTACTACGTCATCGGGTATTGAATACTCCATAAAAATCAGAAAATTTGTAAAAAAAATAATAATAATAAGAAGTACTTTATACCATCTTCCTTTAATTAAACTTACCACACTTTTATTAAGAATTTATTTATTATTTTAATTATTAATTCATTTAAATGGACATTGGAAGTTTACCTACTAATGGTACGTAATATTTTTTACTGATTCCATTCTTCGTTTGTAATTCCAGTTAAAACGAGCGAACTTATTTTAATTACAGTGACAGTTTTGAGACTGAGCGAAAGTTTTGAGCTTACGGGGTGACAGTTATATCCTTTATTTTTGGGGCATAGACGCTCTGACACTATATCTAGACAAGTATAAAATTAAAGAAATGAAGCTTGAACAGAAATTAATCATCTAAGAAAAAGCACCATCACTAACAAGCTTACAGAAAAGTCTGTATTCAAACTCTTGTGAAAATAAAATTCTTCTTCTTCTTTTATTTTTATGGCGATTTCTTCTACATTTTAACATTGCATGTTCTCTCAACGCCAACAGTCATACTAATCACGTCATTAATAAAGCCCTAAAAATCAATAAAATATTAAAAAAATATTTCAGTCCTACATGGGGAATTCAGTCAGAAAATGTGAGAACAATATACAACATGGTAATTCAACCTATTATAACATATGCTGCTGAAGTCTGGGCTTCCGTGGCGTTAAAATACAAATTTCGAAAGAAAATACTCGTCGTTTTACGAAGACAATTTGCCATAAAAATTATAAGAGCTTTCAAAACAATTCTCACAGTCATTTCTATTGCTCTTGCTAAATTAACCCCACTCGATCTTAAGTTAAAAGAAGTTAAAGATACACAAATAACCAAATCCACAGAAATCACGCTTTATCTCCCTAACGACATCACTTACTCTAAACGTATACATTCCTCACAATTGCTTCACCCTGCTGAAAGAATAACATATATAATAGAAAATACAACCACGGTAGAAGACATCAATAATATAACTAACACTAATATTGTACTTATCAATTTTTTTACCGATGGCAGTAAACAAGACGATCGAGTGGGCTCAGCCTTTGTTGCCATATCATCAAATGGTAAAACTATCACAAACAAAATGTGATGTAATCTCTACTCGTGCACTGTCTTTTAGGCAGAGGCATTAGCAATTGAAAAAGCATGCGAATGGATCGATAAAAACTACATCAAAGACAGTGTCATCTTTTCGGACTCGCTCTCTGCTCTTAAGGATTTCAAAAACAGAGATTCCACCAATTAACTAATATCGTTCGCACACAAATCAATACACAACATACAAAAATTAGGAACCATTAGATTCTCATGCGTAAAAGCTCACATTGGACTCATTGGCAACGAACTAACTGACCAAGCAGCGAAACTAGCTACTACACTGATAACAGCGCTAGAATTATAATAATAAAAAAAAAGTATTTATTTTCCCAACACAACCTAGTATAAAACAATCAAGACAATTAACAATTATTACATACAAGAATTTAAAGTGTAATGTTGTGTGCTGTCATTCATCTACTTCACCTACTTCCCATAAAAGAATGGCCAACTTAGAAACTGAAATAGAAATCAATAGTAGATATATTAACAGACTACATACTAAACAACGTCATATAATAAACAATATTAAAGAATTTACTAAAAAACATAATCTAAACCCACAGCCCAAACCATAAAGTAATACAAACTAAAACCAAAGATTTAAATAGCTTTTATACCATTAGCGAGTTTTTTTATCTAATCTTAAAAGAGACGTATAAAAAAAACATTCAGATTAATCACACTGCTAAATACTATAGATTTAATATCATCTGAGCTAAAAAACATTAATTACCACTTTTCGATCAACAATACAACTTACCAAATCTATTATAATGCCTTAAAGAAAACAATAAAAATAAGAACCGTTTGATTTCAGCTTTGTTTTTATCTTAAAGCCATTTTTGCACTTTACTTATCTATCGAGAAGCGTGATAGCGCAGTGGTTTACGCATTTGGTCTGAGATTCAGAAGTTGAGCAACTTGACCAGTCATATGATGGGTGACCAAAGATTAGTTATCTTGAGCCTTCGTACTTCGAAATGCACGTTAAACCGTTAATCTCGACTGTAATAGCATTGGGCCCACGAGGTAGGTTCGTTTCGATCCCTATTTGATTCGATGGCATCCAAGCCTATGCAGCAGTGGATATTAATGGGCCGGCAATGATGGAATACTAGACAAAAATTAAACATTACTCAGATCCAAGGTTGACTAGAAAAAGCCCCTGTGTTATTGATTTTTAAACAAAGAAAATACCACAACCAAAAGAATTCAAATTTTTGCTCGACGTTTAGTACCGATAGCTTTAAGTCTATCCAAAAAACTGTTAGATTGTGAACTATTCCAACTGTTCTGCCCTGTTAAACACTTGGAAACATGTGATTGTATTTTTTTGTCAGTGTCGCGTCACTGAACTTACTCGGACGTAACGGAAAGTAACCAATTTAAAATACATCAATCATTGGAAAATAATTTTTGGACGATTAAAGCAAATTTTTGAATCACCGTTATTTTGTATGTTTATTGGGATATTAAAAAAGTATGATTCCTACAAATTACGTATGTACCTATGTGGGGGTACATTTAAAAATAGGTTTGTAGTGAGAGCTTTTTGAGATCATCTCCATTTTGGATGTTTGTTCGAAAAGTGTTCCCATCTAAGACTTTATAATTCTGAGACATATGGTCAGTTGCACAAACATCTATTAAGATTAAATGAGACCTTTAAGAATGTCACATTTGTATGGGTAATGCCGCATCAAACTAATGTCAATTTTAATGGACGTTTACGTAAAAAGGAAATGAAAATCAGTAATGCTCAGATTCTATAGTGTAAAGTCATGGTCGTTTAGGGCGCAGTTAATGTTCCTTCACGACACATAGTTTGGGATTCGTGTAGATACCAAAAGAGATGAATGCTTATGGTGTTCATCTTATTATTCTCCTAGTAGATGTAGGCAATGTACTGTAAATGTACTGCACCTCGTTAAGGCGATTGATTGAATGGAGTGTCACCTCCGAGCGCCGCATACTTTCCGTGACTAGAGCTGTGTGAGTAGAAGTAGGCAGAGAATATTAAAAAAAACTGATTGCTAAATTTGACTAATCGGAACTTCGCGAGTATCTTAAATCTAGTTTTTAAAAATTACATATTAAAAAGCTTATTATAAGGTATCTGGTTATATAGCAGATAAAAATGCTTGGACTTAAAATGGTCCACCAACTGGATCGGCGATTTCTTCTGAACTCATTGTATCTCAAAAATTGTAACTGTATTAAATTATTATGTTATCATTATAAGATCTTACTTTTTTTTCTATTTATAATGTATTGACCTGGTAATGACATGGTTTTGTGAATGTCGTTACTCCTATTAGAACTGGTGAATTTCTTGCTCGTTCTCCTTATCAGCTAAAAGACGTCCTGAACGAGTGGTAGGCAAAAAAAAAATTGTCGATTCAAAAGTACTTTTAAGAAATCAATTTGAATAAAGTTTATTTTGACTATGATTTTGTCTTTAGGAAACTACAGTAAGATACAACTGATGTGACTCAATGTTTTACCATAATTTGAAGCACATCGAAACTTTATCGATCAGAATTATTCAAGTAGCGCACCATAGCGCCTGGCCTATTGACCTCCGTTGAATGTGAGCGAAATGAATGGCGTAGTAATTTACTTCCTATGCTTATTGGAACAAGGCTCAAAATTTTAACCGCACATTCGGTCATCATCGCATTCTGTATATCTGCTCTGCGCAAACGAAGCTTCCTCATCCGTCTATTATTTGGAACCATTACTAGCTCGGACTCGTACTAGCTAGAAAAATGTATTACCCTGAAGAGCTAGTTGAAAAGTGGGTGGCGTGAAAGTGGTTCCACAAAAACCGCATTTAGGAGTGGTACCCGGTAAGCTGATTGTAGTTACTGAGCCAACCACAACTAGTATAAAGGAGATTTTTGAGGAGGTTGGAGAGGCTTATGCTTGTGGAAACTCTTCCCATATTAGCAACACCGTGAAAATCGCAGCTGGTCATCTGCAATTGCAGAGGTTTTCCATGAATTTTGCCCTCGTAGCCTCTGAAGCTTTTTCTTCTTCTTTCCTGTTTTCTCGTCCCGGCAGGCTCATGATGTATCCATGTGGCCATGACTACATCAAGGCTCCCTGAGCAGAGAGACTGACTAATTTCGGGTTCGATTCTGCAAATATTAACGTAGGTGTAATTATGGCGTGCTAATAGTGTCTCAGCGGCAGATTTTTGACATAGTTTTTGTTTCTATAACACAGAATAAAAAAGGATCCGTCGTCGTCGAATCGTTGAGACGCCATTGTAATAATATTTGATAATGCAATGGGTAGGTAAATACAATTAATTGTGAGAATAATTTTATCTGAATGGAGACACCGAACCTCCACAGTACGATTACAAACTAATGTATTTTTGGCATTTGACTTTATACCATTAATACTGCTACTTACCTAATTTAATCTAAGGCACATATAAAATAATACTATATTTAGTTAAATGAAATGTATGAGATTTCTTTTAATATGATGTTGTTTCTCTTTTAATATTTATCTATAACTAGATGACCCGGTGTACTTAGTATCACCACTTACCGTTTTAAACCTTCCCTGGACTACGACAAACATTACAAAATTGAAATCGGCCCAACCATTCTGGACTCTTAGCGAGACAAACTAACAGCAATTGATTTTTTAGATAAAGATAAATCTGTTGAGCAGTTGTTGTAAAATTAAAGTAAATACGTTGTAATCTTTTCATAAATTTAACGCCCATTTCTCGCATGTTGCGCAATTTACCTTGATTATTCAACTTTTATATAATTAAAAAACAAAAGAATATAATTGTTATTCAAACTAAATGTTGCTGATACAAAACAAAATTAACCTTTACTCGCAAATGTTTGTTGCATATTTCACATATTATGACTTTTCTAATGCTTTTACAATTTTAGAAAGGTAATATATTTTGTTTAATTATTTGCATTTTTATTTGAATTTGGCAGTGTGTAGTTTCCGATTTGTTCCAAATAAATTTTAACCATGGAAGTCTTGGTTGAACAGTTACTAACTTCCCAGGGGATGTAAATAATTTTCTGACAGGGATTATTTTTAAAATACTTAAAATAGTGGTATTATGATGCTAGCGAAACATCAGCTCCAACTTCTTGGGTGGGTAAAGAAGCAATAACCACCCAAACAGAAAAATTATAACACTTTCAAATTATGCCAGCAAGTCTAGTCAAATAATAGTAGTTAAATAGAATATAAAGAATGGCAAATTGTCATAATAAAGTTTGGTTTATATATATATTTATTTTGGTAAAAGATATTGATATTGGAAAAAGTGAATGTTGAGTAAAATCAAGACAAAAATAAAACACATTCAGATTCATTTAAATTTAACGAACAGAAAGACATTATTTTTGAAATTGGACAGTAAGGGAGATAAAAAAGTAGTTTATGCAACTGTTATTTAAGAAGGGGTATATATTAAAACACGAGTGTCAGTGCGATAATAGGTTGACTCGAGTGTTTTAATTCCTAAGTTATATGCAGTTTCATACACTACTTTATCTTCACTCATAGGAAAAATTGATATTAAACATACCTAAGGTTACAAGAAATTTATGTGTGCGCCATTTTTTTCACAGTTCGAAATGCTAAGCGTGCGCCTTTTTTAAAATATTCAGCCTAAAAGCATAGACTAGTTTAATGAATAAAAAATATAGCGGTACTATGATGAGTTTTATGATACAGTTGGCAGTACTATAATGAGCTTTATTTTTAATTTTATGTAAAAGACGTTTGTATAGAATCGTCTTTGAATTCGTATTTCGAATTTTTCGATTTGAGTGTAGATAAAAGATCAATTTCGAATCATAAAAGTGTTTTTGTCCTGATTAAAAAAATATTGATATGAAATGAATATGATCTCTTTGATTCACTTTGTCGTTATCGTCAATATGACAAAAATGTTCGAACATTGTGCTGCGTTTAGCTGTTATCAGCTGCGATCGACACCATCGCCATCTTTCATTCGTTTCATTTTCATTTTACATGTAGAAATTTATTTATTCACTTGACATTGGCAGAATTGTGCGAAATGCGCAGATAAGCCATTAATAAAAGAAGAAGAAGAAGAAGCTGCGATCTATGTAGTGACATTAATTTTAAGTCATTTCTTTATATTCTTCGTTGCAAAATAAGCTAATGTCAAATATACTAACATAGATTCACATTGAGGGCGTAAAGATAAAATACAGATGTCAATTGTAATGATTCAATAATACTTATACATAAAAAAATATATGATAGCATATTTTTAAAAAAAGGAATTAGTTTTGACTGTATTGAATATATCTCATAGTTAGTTAGTTGAGTGAGACGTCGGTTTAATTCACAGGTTCGTGCAAGGTGAAAGTTATTCACAATTTGTTATAGTCACAAATAGCTACTCGACATAGCTGTCTAAAGTTTTTATGGTTTAAGTACGGTCAACAGCACGTCAGGTTATACATATTTGTAAAACTTCTTCACTTGATTTTAAATCTTAAATACTGTAAGTAAAGCACAAAATCACACGCTTTGACATATTGTGCTAACTTGGCGTTCAGCCGTGTGTATATATAATTTCTGTTCCCATGACTTCTGTTTATAATTTAAAGAAATTGTTTTTCTGTAACTAAATTAAAAATACATGGCTGTATGACACAGATTCCTTTACTAGTAAAGAAATTACTCGGGTTAGAGCAATTTTGGTGCAAATCCGGAAATTTCACCGAATTCACTGGGAGTTCATCTATTTGATTTAGTTTTATTTTATAAAAAATATTTTGGTTCCTAGAACCGTGCTTTATTTCTATGCTTTACGTAAGTGATCAATATGTAGTTGAGTAATTAAAGGTTTAAACACGGCTTTCGTGACTCTTGAAAAATTATTATTTAAAACATCAATGTTTTAATGAAAAAAAAAACCTTAGACGAGGCTGTAAATGCTATATCCCATTGATTTTAATTAAAAACCCATTGATTGATCATACTTTTTTGGAGTGAGGAGTTTTTGGCGTTAAACTGTAAGCGCTGTATCGAGGCTGTACATTTTAATATTTATATAGTTTTGGTACGTGAAAGTAGTTTTATTTTACTAGATAAAATTTCATGAAAATTAACAATATATAATTCAATGAAATAATACGGTAGGTAAGTTGAAAAACAAGGAAAGTGTTCAATTCTTTCCTGTGAGCTTTTCTACATTTATAAATATCTCGGTTAACTCCAAAGAAGCTTTACTTTAACTGAAAACTAACGTCAAGGAAAAAATCTGTATTGACTAATAATCCTTTTACTTAAACGAAATTACGACAATATTTTTTGTAGTGATCGAGATCGAGACAAAACCATTCAGCAATTACTACAAAGTTGCTACTGTGATGTTATTTTTCTACAACACCATCAATCTATTAAAGTTATAATTATCTAACAGTATCATTATGCAAAGGTACCAATAAAAATACGGATTTCTCCTAGCCCAATGTCGTATTGACACGCGAGTTCTGTGTATAATCGTATAAAGTAAACGATTTTGGAACTTAAGATTATTAATTGAAGAAACATACAAAGTTAAGGTAAAATAACGTTCTTACTAATTTCTTGTTACGAACGTTTAATTAACTATAATGAAATAAAACGATTTTATTAATTAATTATTAGTACAATGTAAGCAGAAGTAACCAGTATAAATATCAATGAATTGCTGAGCATGTAGATTAGTGGGTCATAGGAAGGAATACAAAAAAATATTTGTATATCTATACTAATTACATCAAGATTTTATTGTTTGTTTGCATTAAATAGGCTCCGAAACCAATGATTTTGTAAATCCTTTCACCTACTAGTAGCTACGTCATACGTGGGTGACTCAGGTTATAACGCACGCGGGTTAAGTCGCGGAAAAATAGCTAGTTTGACATTGAAATTGGACACACACATAATTGCATATTAAAAAAATAATAAAAAACACATTAATTATAATTCAACTCAGAGTGCAACCGGTGTGGTGTCCAAAAGGTATCAGCTCGACATGTGTCACAGATAACTGTAACGTCGATTTTCAACTAAAACCTCCCAAGTGGTGAGTGATGACGTTCTGCCCAATAATAATAATAATTATACATATCTACGTAATAATATGGCGTAATAATATAAAAAATAAAATAAAATATAATGACCTAATAAAATAGTAATTCCCTATAACTATTATACATATAAACACAATTAAAAAGATAATAAGGTTTTAAATACACATTCAATTGCTCCGTCTAACTAAATAAAGGATAATAAGACGAGAAATATCAGAAAAGCTGTCCAAAAAAAAGGGACCTAGTTTATAAAATTAATTAAAATTGAAAATAAAATTTTCCTTTAAAATTATTCAAATATATAATCTTTATACAATGAGTATCTAAACCAGAGCGGTGTCACCACAAGACAAAAACTATGCTTATTTGATTAGTTATTCTATCTCAAATAATTTTGGCCATGGCCAAATAATATGTTGTGTACTTTGTAAATAGGTTGGACCAAAATAGACTATGGCAATTACTCGTTCGAGACGTTCGAGACGTTTTTACTGGATTTACTTGGCTATGTTTATTGCCGCCAAATTGTCGAGTTTTATATTATTTTACAAGTATTTTTTTTTATCTTTCCTTGTTAGCATGTTAGTTAGTGCGCAAATCTTGTAATTCAAAATTTGACCCACTTCCCAATGTTCGATAGATTTGAAATTTTGCATAGACATGTAAGCCAGATGACAATGCAATATTATGGTGCCAGTAAGCTGATATGATGATGAATTTCGGAAGGTGGTCATAAAACTTAGTGATGTAATGACACAACTGCATCGTGTTTGGGCTCGTTAGATCCGTCTTTATGAGTATAGCAACATATATGTGATTGACAGGTAAAACACCTTGCAATACATGCTCTGACAGAAATGAATAGAATGAGACAGAACTAAAAAGTAAAAACAAAAAAAAAATGTATCCAAAAACAAGCTTTTATTTGTGCGCACTAAAACGTAAATAATAATTTTAAGTAAGACAAGTTCATAACTTTAATGCTATAGTACTTATAAACAAAATTTTCTTTAATAGTAATTGACTTGTAAAGCTTGTAGTGTTAATGACTCCGGTTTCATTATACAAGGAAATACACATATCTTTAACGCGTTACAAACTTTTCAAGCCAATCACTGTTAGAGGAAATTTTGTCATTGAAGTCACCATAACACCTAGACCCAGGCAATATAGGCCGTTTCCAATAGTGACCAGACCGGGAACCAAATTCGGGACCTATGAGTAAGCAAAACCGGTGTACGAGCTACTCGGCTTCGGAGGTCGGCAATTCGACCATATAGTTTGATCAACATTAAGTACTTCGTTATGATTGTTTTACATTCAGTAAACAAAAGAGTAATAGCTCGGTGGCGTAGAGGATAAGAGGCGAGGCTTGCGATCTTTATCGTTAAGCAACTTTCGCAATAGTCGGTTACGGGATGGATGACCAAAAAATATTATCTCGAGCTACTCCGTGCTTTGAAAGGCAGGTTAAGCTGTTGATTCCGACTGCATTTGCAGTCTTTATTACCCTCCAACACGCATTGGGGCAGCGTGGAGGACCTTGGCCCATCCTTCATGAAAGATTGTATTTAAGAGAACTACGATTTTACATCGTTTTTGGTATTATCTTAACTTATCTGCAATTGCTTCTCGTTATCATGAATGTAGAAAAGCATGAAAATAAATCATTCTGGTAAAATTAAGAAAATAAGGCCCTTAAATAACGCAAATATTCAATCTACATTTAAGCCATTATAAAGATTTTCAAATAATTTAAACGAATTCGAAAACTTATAATTGACTTTTAATAATAAGATAATAATATTGTTTGAGGCAAAAATAAGAATCTAACAATTTCGAACATTAACTCGGTCGGGCAAAACCTGCCATGTTGTTAACCGTACATTCGACAAAAAAACAAATTTCTCTAATCTATCTCAGGTCTTAATAGGTTCAATTTAAAATTAATTGGAGATATTTTTGATTTTATGGCGCATAAAATGCGAAATATACTAACTTTCTTGAATTCCTTGGCAATAATAAAAATAATAAATCTAGCTTGTTTTAAAAAGCATCCGAATATTGTAAATTACTCGTATTCAAAGTAAATGCAACATTAATGAATACCCTTAACGTATTCTTCGAAAGACATATGTGATTATACAACATTTTTGCTCCACAATTTCCTGTTAAAATTTAATAATCATTTTATAATTGTGTTTTGAAACTTTTGCGGTGTACGAGTGAAATTATAGCCTTGCAATCAATTTCGTAATGGAACCATGTCACTTCAATAAAATAATTTTAAATGTGTATAGTTTTATGAAAAATATTTAAATTTTTATTATATTAAAATTAATTTGCATACATTTATCATAACGTGGTCGAGTGGCAAGTACGTCGCTTTCGAAATCACTGATAGCCCAAGTTTGATTCTCAATAGGATTAATGTAAAAAATGAACTTTTCTATATTGTATCCGGTCTTGGTATAATGTTACATTCGTTGTTACGAAATAATTTGTATACTGCTTACTTGTGTTCTGAGCAAATACCTAATAATTTTTTATCAGGAATTCGTAAAACTCGGACGGAGCCCATTAATTATATTGAAATAGTTATTAGTTTGAGAAAAAAATGGGCAAAGTATCATGCAAATGAAAAATGTATATAATCCAGTGACTATATGGTTGTGAAATTTAGAGTAAGAAAGCGAACGGGTCATTCTGTATGTATAGTATACCTATATACCATTGTAAAATCAAATAGTGTATTATTAAAAAACAGGCTAAGAACATAATAAAACAATTTTTATTATAACATAAACATCAGTAATCAGTAATTATTTTTGTAAATAGATCATGAGTTGATTATATTATTTTCATTATCTACGTAGTGTAATTTGTCAAGGGTTTCGAAAAATTATGGACGAAAAGATCACACTAATTCTTTTTCGAAACATCTTTTCGCGGTTTTCATGAATCATGTATTTCTTTTAATAACACAAAAAGATTACCAAGTTGTATTTTAACACTGTTTTATGTAGGTACATTCAAAATCTAAGGGAGACCTAGAGTCATAAGTGAAGGGTCCCATGTAAAAAATAAAAGTGAAAGAACTATTTTATACTTAAAGAAAAATAACATTATAATTGTAAAATTGATCGAATGTTATAACATTATCCTTTTTTTTTATAATATTTTAGTCACTCTAGCTTCTAAGATCACCTATTTTCTATAATATATGTGACATAAAATTCATTTAACTTGGACAAAAATACAATAAGCTTTCATTTGATGCGCGACACTATATAGCTTGTGAAACTCTTTTAAATTTTCTTAAAAAGGCCTCTATTTTTAAAAATCATTTATTAACATATTAACGACTGCTTTGGGTCACTAATTTACATATGTGTACCAAATACCTATTTAATTGGTCCAGAAGTTTTGGAGAAAGCTCATTCAGCTCTGACTATAGAAATAAAATTTATAATTAATATAAAAAATTCTATGTCTATGACATACTTACAACCGGATAAGCATATACAGATTTCGTTTTTCCTTTTTAAATACCGCACCCTAAAAAGAAACAATTTATTGCTAACTAGGCTGTATGGACTAGTTTCCCCTGCGTTGTTAAAAAGTGTGATGCAATATGTTTTTTTTTTAATCCGTATTCTATCTGCAAAACTGCCAGTGCCCTAAGAAATAGATAAATGATACGACCTCATACGGTCGACTTTCTACACACGTAATAGAGCTTAGTTTTTTGTGTTATTACAACGAAAGTGAATTAGAAGGCGAAAGTTACACGTATTATAATAAACGTTTCGAGATGACACGATAACGGTGATTTTACTATTTATTTTTTTTGAGTTGGTGTAGAAACATGTCGTATTGCACGTAAAAATCTAGCAGAGTCAATGACCACGAAGTTGGTCCAACACTAAATGCCGTAATTCTAAATTGTCTAATTCATCGGATATTTTTAGAACAGAAGGCCTACTCTGTTTCTCAGAAAACGAAAAAACCCTTATTCGACTCTAAAGGAACATATTTTTAAATTTTTCGATAATTAATAATGAAACGGAGACTGACACTGATGACAGATAATATTGATGTATATAATTTTAAAACAATTGTAAGAACGATTCGAAATTTGTATAATTTTCGTTCGTAGACAAACAGAGTAGCCTCTCAGGTCAATTTGTGATGAGAAGGGTGTGCTGAGATGTCAAACTTGGGTACGCACCGGCCGCACGACATGCACGCAACACATTGCAAGGATTTGTCGACGCCATTATGTCCACTGCAGTCGCATTTGTCATAGATGCTTTTAATAAAAATGCGACTGTCAGTTTTGAGGTCGGAATTAGCTGATGACGCCATAGGAATTTTTGACAGAATCCGTTGCGTGTAGTGCGGTCAATGCGCGTGTTTTACAATCGGACGTTCACCTTTAAGTTTCCAATTTCTGATCAACGAGATTTAAAGACTTATCAGAGGGACTTATCAAGTTATAACTAATTTTCTTTTCTTTTCTATATATTTATAAAATATATATAGACGAGATATTTTTGGACTGTTGTCTAGATCTAAATGATATTGTCGAATGTATTTACTTTTTATGACTGTCATCTATTTTGTGTGCCTATATACAAATAAATGAATATAGATATTTGTTTTGCCTTATTAATATGTTAAGATGTAATGCTAATAATAAGAATTATTTATTTTCTCTCATAATAGGTGTGTGTTTTCAAATGATTAGTTCAGTAATACATACAATTTCTGATCTTAAAGATCTGTTTTTTATAGTATGTATTATTAATGTACAAGATTAATTTTACTTTTTTTAATGTCTTTTATCAGCAAAAAGTGCAAAAGTTTAGCTTAAGAACTTAAAGTTTATATCGATGGCATGTGGTGTAATAAGCGGCTGGTGCGCATGTACACAACTACACATAGTAGCGCGTCAAATTATCCAATAAATTTTAAGTTTATTATTCAACACTTTAAAGTTCAATATTGGTTATAGCACGTTGTCAGATTTGTATAACCCAATGTTTTGTTTACTGTACACAAGCTTGCAATTTAACTAGGGTATTGGGTTGCAAAGATATGTCTACTACGGACATTACACTAAGTGGTGTTTGCTTACTTAGCAATTTGCGCGCAGAATTATTGCTTTTAGTATTTGAAGTAATATACGAAGTGATGAAATTTTTGCTGTATTTTGAAAAGGAACTTAGTGCACATAACTTTATACTTGATAAAATTTTAATTCTTTCAGACTGAAGGTCCATTATCATCAGAATTTAGGTTGAGTTATTGATCTTGCTTGCTCGCTCATTTGTTCTATTAAAATATGCGTTAGTTTATTATCATTAGAAATTTTAAAATCGATTTTCAGAACCTATTCGATGCAAACAAACGGTTAAAACTTTCCTCTTTATAATCTCTTTAGATAGGGATTAAAAGAATAAACATTAAGCCAAATTACTATCCTTGTCAATCTCATGGCGCCTTCAATAATATATCAAGGGACAGGTAGAGAAATGCGCGTTAAAACTTGTTTTTATTTGGTTAATCTCAAACTGTTAAATAATATTTTTAATTACATTTTTTTATTAATTGCAATATGTTTTGATTTTAAAAATCATTCACCTACTGAAAGCTAAATCGTACGCGGGTGACAAAGGTTAAAACAGGCTATAATTTATGAAGTCGAAGTTGCGGAAAACGTTTAATTATAAACTCTTCACTAACTACTCATTCAAAGTTGTCTAATACTATATTTTTACGTAAAACAGCACATTGACGCAGTAGTAAAACCTACTATCTAAGTTAAATGAATACGCACGTCACATCTATTAGCGAGACGTAGTCGATTTTGTCATAAAACTTGTTCCAGGCGTTTGGAAATCAAGAGTGACCCAGAATCTAAGTATTTCAAATACACGGTTCTAGTGGAGGACTTTGTTATTATGCGTGATAAAATATTTAACTGGAAGCCATGAGGAAAGTATCATAATAAAATGTGGCATGCGGTTTAATTGCTTTGAGATTATTTAAAAGTCAAGTATGAGTCGGACTCGCGCACGAAGGGTTCCGTAGCGGAAACAAGTAAAAAAACCCTGGTTGGCTGTATCATTGATACAGCCATATTTTATGCGTGGATACGTCTATGTATGAATGGATATATGATAATTGATAAAAAAATAAATAAACAAATTGAACACACTAAACACTAAATAAATAAATATTCGTTGCGTTCATTTGTTGAATGAAAAAAGTATTCACTAGCGCCAACAGATGGCGTTAGTGCATATACTCCTGCTGACAGAATGCCCCTCCCACTGCAGAGCAAGCATAGTTCACTTATACGCCAATAGATGGCGTTAGTGCATATACTCCTGCTCACAGAATGACCCCCTGTAGAACGAAAACATAGACGTATCCAGCGTATCTCGTTTTTTGTATGAGAGACACTCTTAAATATTTGTTTGATTTTAATTTAATTATTTATCTTTAAATTTACTACATAAATCGAGCAAAAAATCACGTTTTTATATAGGTGTCCTCTTAAATATTTATTTTATTCTGGTTTTTATACTTTTTTATTGGAGCGGCAACAGAAATACATTATTTGTAAAAATTTCAACTGTATAACTTTCACCGTTCATGAGATAGACAGGTGTAAGACAGACAGAAAGCGAAATCTTTCGTAATAGGGTTCCCTTCGAGTACGTAACCCTAAACAGTAATATAATTAATTTAAGTAACTAAATAAAGTTGTTTAGAAAACTATTATAAAAACATAGTTGATATGGATAAAGTGGATTTAAAAAGCGTTTTTCATTAAGAATATTTTTCAGTATATTATTGTGGATGTAAACTTGATAAAATATAATAGATATTGTTAATTCTTAGCGAAATATCTGTCACTATAGTATAATATATATATTTAAGCTTTATTGCACAAATAAAAATGTACAAATGGCGGGCTTGATGCTATGAGGAATTCTCTAAATTTGTCTTTAATAAAAATTAAGTTTTTTTTTTAATAAAAAGAGAAGAAGGTGTTGAAATTATTAGACATTATTCATGTCATAAACTCCATATATTTTGTGGTTTAAGAAACTGATATAATCGCTATCAAAATAAGCTTTAAATTGAGCAAAGTTCTGTTTACAATTTTACAGTGAATATTATATCTGACGAGAAATATTTTGGGTCAATAACACACCTTTTGAGTTATTTCAACCGCTAAACGCCCGGCCAATTTGGTGACCGCAGAAGGTTTTCAGATAGGTTTTGTAAACTGCTTGACATGAACTACAACAGTGACTGAACTTAACCGCAACGTATGGTGAGTAGTAGAATGTTACCAAACGGTTCAGATTTAGTTAGACGTTTTTATTGTTTCTTTTAAATAATGTTTTTTTTTTTTAAATTTCTATACTGTTCTGTACTGTACTGTTATAAAATATTGTTCTACGTTTGATTTTCATTCATAAAATATTTAAATCAGCGACATCTTTTGATCGCCACGACTAAAGAAATGTAACTTTTCAGTTTCTCTAGATGGCGCTGTAATTTAATTTGTTTTTGACTGAAAATAACTAGTCTCTTGTCAATTAATATAACGAGTATGTACATATTTATATAAACAAGTTATAAAGTCATTATGCGTTTAATGTTATTATTACTTAGTCTTTAACATAGGTACTCGGTGTTAAACCTAATGATGAGCATAAGGAAATAATATTCATTAACTTCATCAAGAGTCACCTTGGGTCTATGGTACGTAATATAATGATGAATAAGTTTTTTTTATTATTATTGCACAATTTAGTGTCGGTTTTAAGGCAATTTAGTATAAAAGAGATTTTTCTATTAAAAAGATGATGAATGATTAATTTTAGAAATTTTATCCATCAAAAATAAATATTTCATAGATAACTTGATCGACACTGGATTTTTAATGTTTTATTATGAGGTACGAAAGACCTTCAGCAACAACAGCGAACCTACAACGAAAGTTTTATAATTATTAGTATCGTGTTTAGACATTCTATAATGTTATCATTATTCAGCCCTTTTACGTCTCTACTGCAGGGGTTCAGTCCTTCCTTATGGATGGTTAAGGAGGATGGGCCATTACCCTCCACGCTGGCCCAATGCGGATTGGAGGGTATTAACGACTGCAAATGCAACCGGGACCAACGGCTTAACGTGCCTTCCGAAGCACGAAGTAGCTCGAGATAATTTTTGGGCCTCCCCTCCCGTGACCGACCTTTGCGAAAGTTGCTTAACAACGAAGATCGTGGGCCGCGGCGCTTATCCTCTACGCCACCGAGCTATTTCTACGCTAACGAGCTACTAAGTATATCTAGTAAATCAAACAACAAATTATTTTCAAAGTCATGTTTGATATAAAACAATTTTAATTACATAGAGGCAATCTAGGACAAGTTCGTTAACCCCTTGATCGTCACCGGTCGATTTATCCGTCGGTAATCAATTTTCATCACCATTTAAACGGTGCAACTGCTTTATTAAGTAACTGTAAGAAAATTAAACTATGAAATGTCAATTATTAAGCTATACCAGTTTTATAATACTAAGCAATGTCTACCGAAACCAAGTCCAAGGTTCTTTCTTCTTTAAATAGTTTCCAGACAGTATATAATATTCGTTTTAAAATACTGTGCATGTGATTATTTATATCCCTTAAAAATATGTAACTTAAAATTATTGAAATAATGTAAAAAATTAAAATATATACAATTATTTATTGATTTGAATACCTATATTATGCACGAACCAATGAATTCAGGCAAATTTTTTAGGCCAAAATCTTTTAAAATATCAACTCTGTTTTCATACAAATATGGCACGGTTATTGTTTGAATTATAATCATTAAATATCGCGTATTTCATCTTCTACCTATCTCGCTCATCGTTGCTCGTCTCATTGAAATGGCAAATTTCTTTAAACATTATCTAGTAATAAATATTATCTACAAATCCATAGCCTATTCCAATCGATGTCAATAAGTATAGTCCTATGAAACCCTTTGATAATAACACACGATATGTTTTGTGTGTATGAAGTTGTTTTTGCCATTTTAAGATAGCATTAACTTATATAACCAGGTATAGCTAAGATTATAACATTTTCGAAATCGATCAATGGAAAGCATTTGCCGTTATAAGTAATTGAAACGTAGTTATCACCAATAATGGTACAGTATAATGTCATATTATATTCGACTCTCTAAATCAATCAAAATTACTAATTAATTAGAGTTCGCGCTACTAACGATCACGTGATCCTCTATTAAATGGTTGTCCGTCTGTTTATCAAACCCTTAATTAATGATCCTTTTTCAGGCAGTCGTGTAAAATACGTTATCGACGCGAACTGACTCACATAATAGACATTAAATTTGAAGAGTCGGGGCTCGCTATGTCAAACTAAATAGAAAATGTACGATGATGTGACGTCATGCAACATTTCAACTCTTTGTATCGCTGTAATTTATAAATATGCAAAAAATGGAAAAATACCTGTGTAATATTTAATAAATCTCCCCGACGGACAGACAATCAGTTATCAGCGCTATTTGCCATCCTCTGTCTGTACAGGGATGGTCTTAAGACTTTACACCCTATTCGGGGCCTGCAATTCTTTGTTGCGGTGTAAAATCAGACTAGAAGCAAATTTCGCCACATGAATTGCAAGTCAAGTGTTATTTATTGAACTTTGTACTATAATGTTTGCAATATTGCCCGTTTTTGATGCGTCATCGCGAGTTATTGAAGTTAAATATATACCGTACAAGTAGCTCGGTGGCGTAGAGGATGTTCGCCGCGGCTCACGTTCGTTGTCGTTAAGCAACGTTTTCAAGATTCGGTCACTGGATGGGTGACCAAAAAAGTATTATCTCGAGTTACTCCGTGCTTCGGATAGCACGATGAGTCGATCCGCGTTGGACCAGCGTGGGAGGCCTGAGCCCCTGTAGTGGGGACATAAAAAAGGCTGATAATCATCATAATGATACATCGTCTTGGTATAAAATGAGGATTAATCAGTTTTTTCAGTGTCTTCATTGTGTACACTGTATGTAAATTGTGTATGTGATGTGTGTTGTCAAATAAAATCTATTCTATTCATTAACCTCATTCAGAAAATAAGTCATCACGCCTCAAAATGGCGTTTTCTTTTCTGTTATTGTCGACTTGCTTTAGGTGGCCAATGGCTTAAACCAGGTTTCTACTAACTTTAGTTGTCGTTTTATAATAATACATTTTTTTATATTTCCAAAGCCTGCTTCAGATTTTCTATATTTGACGGTATTTTTCTGGTCACCAATATCAGATTAACCAAGTTCTTTCTTACAGTAAAAATAGTCAATACTTTACATCTGTGGCCACGCGTCTGTCTCACACTGGTTGGGCATTGCACGCCTACGCCTCGTCTGGGGGGTGCATCTCGATTGTCTCTGAGAGGTAATCCCAACCCGCAGACGGTAGTGGGTAAACTCCTGCTTCTTGTCTAGCCCTTTCGGGGATATCAGCGTAAAAAAAAGAAAAAAACGGCGTCTACTTTCAAAAGGCTGATTTCGATTTCCTATAACCAGCACTTGCGAATGTTGCTTAACACACACTTAAAGTTCGTGACATACACACGTAATACAAGGACTTAAACAAAATAGTTTTTATTCGTTGCGATCTACGTTATAGATATTCCATGATACGTATCTCTGTATTAATAAACTATCGGTCAACCGTCCATATATTTCCTCAAACATGCAGTCATGCTTCGTAATTGCTTAAACAATACAAGTTGAAAGGTAATAAGTGGCTCCGAAGCCATAATTGCTATGGAATCTTTTTATATCAGCGATTACGCTTTATTCGAAACAATAATAAAAATGTACTAGTAAAAGTAATGTTGAAAGACAATATTTTTCAATGCATTATTTGTAACTAGAGAATTGAAAAACGTAAGCTATATATTAATTCAAACTTAGGATTGTCTGTATACGAAATTTAATGAAAATTGGTTCAGTGGTTTGTACGTAAAAGAATAACAAACATATGCATCCTCAAATCGCATTTATATTATTAATAAGAATACACATTTTAAATGTTTATGCGATTTGAGACTGTGTTTGAGACTCACAGATATTGAGTCAATGTGAAATGTATTAAGAACTTAGAACTTAGCTCCATCTTAGACCACTGCATTGCTTACCATCAGGTGATCTGTGGTCAAGTGCTTGCCTATCTAGAATTAAAAAAAAAAAACAAAAAAAAGAGTAATCATATAATACATATAATGCAACAACCTGTTTAAAGTTACTTAAGATCAATAATACAACTTAAATACGCTATTTACTACTCTCAGTATACAATTACTATGCAATTATAGCGTGCAAGTGTATTAAGTAATTGGCGAACAGTTGAAAGTAAGAGTAATGTATGTTAAAGGATCTCCGAATGGCAATCGTGGCCTAAGTTATTTAGGGCGTCTGAGCCAGGGTGTTTCGAAACAAAATAACAACTTTATCCATGTCATAGTAAAATGAAAATCAACTCTACTCCAACGACTTTAAGTCCAATCGTTTCGTAAATAATAAATTGGTGTGTATAGAATATCGACAACCAGTTACAGAGAACTCTCTGAATCAGGCTCTTTTCCCCTTTTGTAGTGTAAGTTGTGAGTAAAAGAGGGTGTGGTAGATCATCGAGTACTGGTCAACAAATAATTGTAAAGGAGCATATTGAATAAAGCTCTTTGAATAACGTTTCAATGATTATCTTTCGAAATGCATATTGGAAGTAAGAAAAAATACTTAGCATTAGATGACTAAAGTAATGGTGCTCTCATTTTCACATCGCTCGAGTAATTGGTGAGCCAGTGATACAAATATCTCATAGAAAAAACACTTTAAAGCATTCGATTACCGCAAGTGAATGCGTAATCTTTCTTTAAACAAGCGACTGTTCTTACCGATTGAATAGGGGTCTAGACAACTTATTTTTAATATTTTTATTTTATAGATATACATGAAATATATCAAAAAATATTCAAAAATATATATCATTCATAAAATAACTTAAAATCTAAAAATAAATTTAATCCATCGAAAACGCTACTTCACACGGGCTTCTGAAACTAATATAGTTCTACGTATGCATTAGTTTGAAATATTTAAGATCTGATATGAGTAAGAAGGGCGTGACGTCACCCGCTGCATATTTGTTTTCTTTCATAATTAATTTAAGCAACATTATAAATGTAATTATCGATAATAGTATATTAAATACTACCTGAAAAAAGAATATGTGTTTATTTCCGTTTACTGTCTACACCCGTGGGATCTTAATTACTTAACTACTTACGGTAAAGAGTCTTTCTATTACCTGTCCTAATATTATAAAGAGTTTTAAGTTTGTTTGTAGAGACTAAATGCTGAGCCGTTCATGAAATTTTTTTCACCTTCAGGAAGCTACATCATACGCGGTTGACATAAGCTACAATTTCCGCGGGCGAAGTTGCGGAAAAACAGCTAGCATTATATAAATACCAATCAATATAGTGAAAATGACTCATATAAACGTTACATTTTCATCAGTGAACTAATCTATCAGGATGAAATATATCCTTGTTACGGGTTCGGTGCTTGGGTCAATTAATAAGGCTGCTTAGCTTGAGTATATATTTATTAGTGAAATAAGGGTAATAATAAAAACTGTAACAAACAAAAATAAATTTATAAAAACAGTTCGTAAGTTACTTAACTAATACATACTTATCAAATGAATACATACCCCTTGTCGGGCTTCTAGTTAACTTTTGGATCTTCCAAAATACAGATTACAATTTAGTAGTTACATATGTTATATAATTTGTATCACCATATCACATTATTTATCACCATAAATGAATTATTTTAAAATTACATAGTAAAATTTATACCATTAATATTGTATTGTATTATAATTTCATCTTGTGCATAGGAGAATTTCTTACGAACTGACATCCATAAAGAGTATAATTGATTAGTCAAAATTTTAAATTACGAAAGACGAGTAATAAAATGAAATGATGTTGAATTTCAAAAGTAAAAAGTTTGCATACTGAAACCTAGGAAAACAAACGGTGGCATGGCACACCGTTACATCCTTATACTAGCTGTTGTCCCGCGACTTCCAACTTGGAAATTATTGATTATTTCAACCCCGCATAATGTAGCTACCAGTAGGTGAAAGAATTTTTAAAATCGGCTCAATAGTTTCGGAGCCTATGCAAACAGACAATCAAATTTTTCTCTGTATAATATTAGTTTAGATATAAATTTCGAGCTTAGATACATAATGTTAGTGATGGCTGAAAAGCAGCTAGCTTAGGTTGTTTATTCTCATTTTGATTAATGTTGTAATTATAAGTTTTAACTTTGTGACATTATCATGATTTTTTATTGCAATTTGCTCTTGTAATAAAAAAATCTCTGTAATTTCGTATTCACATACATTCAATAGATTTTATTTATCTGAAGTCTTCGTTCTACCTTTTTATCAATATATCTAAAGAGAAAAGATTTGTCAATTTTTTTTTATGTTGAGTAAAGCCATTAACTCTTTATTACTATGATTTTCCCGAACTTCTGAATACAGTCTATATTTTAATTAAGTCAAGGTTAGATCGTAAATCCTAATGTGAAAAATATTCGAGATACATAATTTAAACACCCTGTTTCCGAATCTTACCCTAAGAATTCACCCCCACGACTACCACCAAATAAGAGGAGTGGGGAGGGATAAAGCTCGCTCGCTTAGTATCGCCCCCGCGCTAGAGGGTAAAGCACGCGTCAGCTGCTCCAAAATGATTTAGCCTAATTCCAGTTAGATTTTTCATTTTCAATGTAGTGTTGTGACCGATTGATTTTATTATGTCTTCCATTTAAATGTGAGGTTGCAGTGTTTGTGAATAGTAGGTAGGTTTGGAAATTTAAAATATCGTCTGTTAATTATTGACAGGAAATATTTTCAAGAGATATTTTAACCGAGCACAGTGCTTCTGTAATAAAACTATTACAATTGTATTTTAAACTTAAAAGCATCTCAAAAGCATTTCATTGAAGAAAACCAGATTTTCAATCGATACACTTAAAGCGTACATAACATGCATTGCATATTGACCTAATTTATGAATAGGGAAGGTCAGCAATTCACCCTTAACCTTTTCCGTGACAGTCGAAAGCACAAGTTATTTCCTATTCTTTATACACAAGGCATAATATTTTATAAACGTTTAGTAAGTTTATGTACATGGCATTAAATAATTAATTCAAGACGTTTTTCATTTTCGAAGAAACTCTATTCGATACAAAATTTAGATTTGGTAGTCACTTCACGTATTGTTTCTGTTTAATTTAGGTTAAGTGATTATAAAGGTTTAGTGATTATAAAACCTAACATAGTTTCACGTATGCAGGCCACATATAAAATTTTTATTATCATTAAATATTTATTTTTCACATGTCATGAGTAAACAGTCCGGCTACTCTTGGTTAATTATGTGGGGCGATTTCGAAATTTTCTATATAATATTTGCACTTTCAAAACTAAAACTAACTATATCATGAGTACCAATCTTATCATAGTCGGTAACAGTGACTATTGTGACAATGATGATTGCATGTCGATATTACATACCCGTTGAGGACTGTGAGTTCTGCCCAATTGCCGATGCACAAAGAAGCATAAAAACCAAAGATTATTTGCTACCACTACCATAGATATTAAATTTATCAATTAGTAAATACTAGTTATTTAATATAATTAAGTATAAGATTGCTTATACTTGTTTATTTAGTAAAACCTCTAGATTTTTTTTCTAAACCAAAATGTTCATTGTTTTATTACATTTATTTTGTTTCTTACCATTTCTTATTTATAACAACACGATATATTTATAAGAATAACTTAAAAATATGTGTTTTTGTAAAATAAACTTTAGGACTATATTAATAGTTTCCTAGAACGATTTGGATTTCAATTCTTTTGTGACGAACCAAAAAAATAGAGACTATTAAATTTGCTTTACATTGTCTATTATTTCGTATGTTATTCCTATTTTTTATATTACTTTTTCCACACAAAAAATATATTTATATTATGTAAGATTTTTTCTTCAAGATAAAATATATATTGTTAAAAATAAATAAGTTTAATAAAATCATTGATCAAGCATTTTGATAAAACAGAATTTTAGTTATAGCTCGAAGAAAAAGATAGAAAACATTATATGACTTGAATAACTAAGTATATATAAAAGTAGATTAAATTTATAAACTACTTTTTTGAAAATAACATTTTCTTTATCTGTTTTATTAATATACTGAACCTACTTTTTAAATAACTAGTAAATTATATAATGTTTTCTTTCTTTTTTACTATTGCTAAATATTTATAAATCGAGCATAAAACTATTGTAGCATTAAAGATGTCGCAATAAAGATTTTCATTTTCACTTACAATCTACTCTTAATATAATAATTCATTATAATTAGTATGTCATATAAGTTAACTTTCCAATTTCAGGAATAAGTTTGCCAGTACAATAATGATGCAGGCGTTCTCATCCCTGTATTGAATTCTCATCGAACGAACAAAATGGCGTTATCGAATAATTCCATATCCAGAAGTTACCACAGACTGTTCGTTGAATTGGCTGGTAAGAATAAAAATATAATATTTATATTTTTCCTTAAATAAGGCATGAGATATCCAGCTTATTAATAATCAAAGTTTTAAAATTAAAAACCAAGGTTTATGCTTTAGAGACCTGCAAAAACAATAGGTCATCATTATCATTGGCTTATTAATGATAACTGCTGGAGCCTTCCATATGGATGGAGTCGATTTGTTTAGTAATAGTGCCGATGGACCATGGCTCACCAGCGAGCCCAATGCGAATCGCTGGGTGTTAACAGCTACAGCTGCAGCCGGGACCAACAAGTTCGGAGGAGATAGATATAATGAATTTTTAGTCACCCATCCCACGAGCGGCCTTTACGAAAGTCGATTGACTTCCACATAACCGACTGAACGCGCTTACTACTGCGCTAACAGTAGGTAAATAATTGCTTACATTGGCGTCCCTCAAAGGCCGGCAGCGCTTGTAGCTCCTCTGGTGTTGCAGGTGTCCATAGGCGACGGTAATCACTTACCATCAGGTGATCCGTCTAGTCGTCTGCCCCCTATTCCATAAAAAAAAGATGTTGATTTGAAGACATGGTTTACGTAAATGTCGTTAGTTCTTCTAAGAGCTGATCAGTGTCGAATGGAGGTCCCGAATAGGTAGTAGGTAAAAGCTTTACCTACCATTAAAACTTTATTTAATGCAAATCTCTAGGCACATAGAAATGAGTTTCTGTCCACGTACCCATGACACCAATTTATACTCCGATGTATAGAGAGAAGCTTAGTGGTCTTTTTAAGCACTTTTCAATTTCCGTAGATATTCCCCAATAAATTATCCTAATAATTTTATTGTTGCAATTTCAGATCCCCGCACAAATGATTGGTTCCTAATCACAAGTCCGCTACCTGGACTGATCATAATCGGATTATACTTATATTTTGTATTGAAATGGGGGCCACGGTACATGGCCGACAAGAAGCCCTTCCAGCTGCAAAAGACCCTTGTAGTGTACAACTTTCTCCAGGTGTTAGTCAGCTGTTGGCTATTTTATGAGGTGAGCTTAAATCTGAATTATTATTTGCTATGATGATTGAGTTTAATATATTCTGTGAAAATGAACAATAAATTGATATACAATACGCAAAAATGTAAGGATGTAGATTCCAAGTACTGTCAGCGTTTCAAATCGAATTGTGGTGAAGTCAGAAGCGTATTAAATTCACCAGCATGTATGAAAAGAGTAATGAAGATGTAGGAGACGAAAGACGTATGTAAGAGCCGTGCCTTTTGGCGCTCTGTTCTCTAACCTTTTTTTTAACGATGGTTATGTGGAGCTCTACCTAACCTAATCTGACATGCCTAACACACCCTTTTGTGGCTGTCATGAGGTATATGACGATATAGCATGGAATAAATATGATCGACCACTAAGCACAACTCTAATTTATAGTCTTGCATTTTTCTACCAAACCAGATGCAGGTATAATTTTTGTAATCATACTAATAATTAGTTGAGCGATCTTTTTTTTTCTAAATAAGGAATATTTTTAATAGATAGTTACTAACCATAGTTAGTGCGCATCTGTCTGTCTAGCAAGCTAGGCAATCACGTGAGATCGTATCAAGGCTAAGTTCTCCCTTTGTTGAGCAAGAAGCATCGATTAATTTAAGAAGTTTATATTGTTATTAGACCCTATCAAATCTAAAAATAAAATATTTATTATTATATTTGATCAAGGGCAGGGTATGCAACATCACCTATATTGAAAAAAAATTGTAAATTTTCAGTACCTTCTAATGAGGTTGACCACATGGCCTGGCCTAGTCAGGACAAGATGATCATTTGATGTTTGTTTATTTTAGACATTGTTCACATAAACAGCCAGCAGCCGACAAAACGTTTGCTATAAATCTTGAATCAACGACAACGAAAATCCAGCATAGAGCACAGAGCAGCTCACAGCTATGATTTTCCATTATCCACTGCAGAAAAATGTCTATGTAATTAGATTTATTAATAACTTACATTGTGCACATTGTAAAGTTTACAACTAATACTTGCGTTCAGAAAAGTAATCGATACAAAATGGCGAAAAAATGTTTAAACCATACACCGGCCAAATTAAAATGTCCCTTTACACAAACGCTACGCTTTTGTTGACTAATAAGGTTCCGATAAGCGGTGCCTCTCAAAACCGTAACACATGAATAAATTTTACACACAAATACAATATTTTCTGCGTACACCATGAGTCGTGTTTGTATGGCGATGAAGCTGAAAGAAGTGCAGCTTACCGGCGCATCGGTGGCGGCGCCGGCTGCACCAGCGTTACGAGTGGTTGCAAAATATTCCGCTAACTAGAATGTTAAAAGTAGTTCTGTATATTTTTGATAGATCTTATCCACTTAATATATGAGTGTTTCAGTAACAATGAAACAATGTAGGTTTAGTTAGATTTTATGGGTAGAGTATGCAGTGCTTATTTGTATGTATGGCGTGCATGCCACAATGCTGTACTACCTTTTATCAGTAATAGGCTCTTCACACGTACTTAATTCATTTTATCGTTGAGTTGGTATAAGAAGAATCTATGTGATAATTGAAATAAAATGTATGTGATGTTGTCTAATATTTTGTTATGTTCATTCCAGGGTCTGGACGCTGGCTGGTTGAGAACTTACAGCTGGAAATGTCAACCGGTCGACTTCTCCAGTAGTCCAGAAGCTATGAGGGTATGACAAGTGTGCTTATTGTCTCTCTTTACTAAATATGTCGCTTCCAAAATAACGGCGCCAAGGCTGTCGAACTTAGAATTTCATATCATAATGGAACAATATTTTACTTTAAGTATTTATCGTTTATAATTTTAAAACAACTAAGTAATTTTATCTCACTCATTTCGACTGGTAAAGCAGTTTAACGAAAAATTTATATGTCTTGTTTCTATTATTATAAATGAAAGAAATGAGTACCATCTTATATTTATCTATTCTTCTTATAATAAAATAGTATAATTATTTGAAAAAAAAAGTGAAACGTAAAGGTAGTTAAGATCCAAATAATTTGTAAGTTTCTTTTTATATTTTACACAAATTTTACTGCCCTCGCCCTCTTATTAAACAAATTATGCATTATTTTAAATAGAAATGAAAAATGAATAATTTTAATTTGAAAGATACCTATTCAGATCGAAGCTACAAATGTGTGTCATTGGCATAAGAAATGTCATTACAAATACGAAACAATTGTAGCCTGACAATTTAAATATTAATTGAGATAAAAAAAAAAGCTTTTTGTAGTGTGTGTGTAATATTGGAGAAAACAAATAGCAGTAGCGAGATTTGTAAATGATTAGACGAATAGTCCAGTCATTGCTTAAAATGAAAGATTGTTAAAAAGAGGTCAAACCCGAAATAAGAGATTATAAGATCAGTGTAAAAATCCGGCGGCATTCTAAAGGTTGTCATTGCATTGGAAGTTATTCAAAATGAAAGTTCAATCGAGTTTTTGTTAATATATTTCTCTATCGTTTCTATCTAATTAATTGTAGTTTATATCTCTTATATAGAAACTATGGAGCATTCCATTTTCAATATGTCAAAATTGAATACTCTATAATTATTATGCATTATTAGCTTTCCGCAAGCGGCTTTTAGGAGTTTAACACGATTACTTGACAGTACATTTATACTTGTTCAAGCTCTTAATTATCAGTACACCAAATTTTATTAAAATCCGTTGAGTACATAAAACCGAAGACCTGGTTTTGGGCACTACCTCCATTCTGGCTTTTGGAACTTCGAAGCGTTCTAACTAACGCATAGGCAAATAAATATAGTACTTTACCGTGAACAGTTTAATGTTGAATTATGGCAAAACTAATTCCTTTCACAGCTATGCTCGTAATTTTTGATATGGCACAACCTTAGTCATAAAATGGCCAAAGCTGGATCATCAGTTCTACATCCATTCTCACAAACTTTCGCATTTATAATATTACCAGGATATCTAAGCTCAACCGTTTTCGAGATAAATTAGAATTAACGTTTTTTTGACATCACACATTACAGACACAATAAATATCTGTAAAGTAAGCGGTGAGCGGGACAATCTTTGTAATGTTGTAACATTATTTCTGCATCACTTCATCTCTTGTTACAGGTAGCCCGTGGAGTATACGTATACTTCTTAGCTAAAATATCGGAGCTCCTCGACACAGTATTCTTCGTGATCAGGAAGAAAGAGAGACAGATAACATTCCTCCACATGTACCACCACACGGTGATGCCGATGATCTCGTGGGGCGCCACCAAGTACTACCCCGGCGGGCACGGCACCCTCATCGGCGTCATCAACTCCTTCGTCCACATCATCATGTACTCGTACTACATGCTCGCCGCCATGGGACCTCAGTTCCACAAATTCTTATTTTGGAAACGACATATTACTACATTACAGATGGTAAGTGTTATGAGGAAATCAATTAAAGAATTGTCCTATGAACTCTGGAATCCAAATTAATTTCATTTTCATGTCAAAGTACTTCTTTTTTTTCCATAGTATGTCTTTTAGGCGATATCAAAAATCCTCTTAATGTATTAATAGTTTTAGTATGGATGTTCCTCGATATCTTTGTGAATAATAATGAACATAAGGAATAGGGAAGGGTTTTGAGTTGACTTTTGTTTTTGTTTGAGTGAGTATATATAATATTGGTTTTTGCCCGCGACTTCATCCGCGTGGTATAGTTACTTTGGGCAGCATATGTTTTCCAAAAATGCTGTTGTTTCTCGAGCTGATGATGAAATTACCTTGATGTTTAGTTCGAAGATACTACAACAAAAAAAAATATATCCAATATGTTTCAGTTGAAAGTTCTTTAAAATTTATAGATATATTAATCCAATTTGAAATACAAATGAAAAAACAGTTCTGAAGTTTACACAAAACCTAATCGAAAACGTAGTCTCCGCAAAATTCTATGACAGAAACGATAACGCATATTACTTTAGCATAAACGCCATCTAGTATAGCAAAGCTTAAATTTCTTACTACATTTTATTTTAAAACTCACTACTCTACTATCAATACTTTAAAATTAAATGGAGAAATTTGACAGTTTTGTATAGCCTGATGTGCTGTTAACTGTACGGCAAAATATTATCTATGTTGGCAGCACTTTACACTATGTTCATTCTAGAAATTCATGAATAGAAAAATTGAATCGTTGCCACCAACTAACTGTGGCAACGATTCCTTCGCGTACAAAGAAATTTGGCGACTCATTTCTTTGTCGTACTTCCAAAAAATGGAATTGTCTCCATGGGGTCCTTCAAGCGGGGCGTGAAGAAGCATCTTGCAGGTCGGCAAGGTGAGGTTGGCTAGTGCAGTACCTACGTACTGTTTTACACTAGCTGTCCTCGCGTTTGGACTGCGCCTCCACTTACCATCAGGTGGAGCGCAGTCATATGCCCTCCATTTTATATAAAAAAAAAAAAAAAATTGTCTCTGTAAAATAAATAAATCCACATTTAGAATTCAATAAAAAATATTTAATTTTCCGAGTAACTAAGTCGCGTAGTGGATAAGTGCCGCGGCCAGCAGTTGTAATTAACTTTTGCAAAGGTCAGTCACGGGATGGGTGACCAAAAATTAATATCTCAAGCTACTCCGTGCTTCGGAAGGTACATAAAGCCTGGAAGCATTTGTAGTCGTTAATACCCTCCAATCTGCATTGGGTCAGCGTGGAAGGTCTTGGCCAATCCTACTTGCCACCATGTATAATAAAGGCCTGAGCCCTTGCAGTAGTAGTTTGTTTACAGTGCAACATTATATTTTTTTCAATAAATGATATATTACATTACATATATATGCCGTGGCCATATCGTAGAATTGATGATTTTGTGATCCGGCAGTATTCGTTAGAGTTATAATTTTGTTGTATGAAAAAACGATCGCTACGAGACGCTTCGTGATTGTCTTAAATTTCTAACCTATCACGGGACCAAAAGTAGTGAATCATATAGGAACTTAAGTTCAGTTCATATGTCAAAAACTTTTATGTTCTCCAATATATTGTTATCAGCCTCTGGAGTTAGATCACAATCCTGTCTTTTCATATCCATAAAACTATCGAAATAGCCTTTGCTGCTGCACCTTCGCACTGCACTCCTACATTTATCTTAGTGAACTTAATCAAAATTGTTTTCCGTTGCTTAGTCGCCCTACTTTCTTTAATTTGTTGTATAATCTAAAAATTAAAATAAATAATGTATCACAAAAACAATGCGACATCAGCGCCTCTTACTGAGACTTACTTAACTATTTTACGATATGATCACCTACTCTTGGTA